>CM066036.1:846920765-848279846 GCA_033557465.1 Ichthyophis bannanicus | reverse complement strand
TTGGGGGTCTTTGACTGAGAATGGGCTTGATGGTGTGGGAGGGGAGGAGAGAGCTGCTGGCCCTGGAAGTTACCTGGGGGCTAAGGCTACATATGGGCTGATGCGAGGGGATGGGAGAATGGAAACTGGAAGGGAGGTGGATCTGAGAGGGGCTGCCATGGTATTTGTACTAGAAGGGACTGGTCAGTGGGGAAGGAGGGGGACTGGAAGGGAATGGACACCAGTGGCAATCATGGGAATGCAAGTTGACATTGGAAGGTACTGGGAGTGAGGACTGGGAAGGGGCTGATACTGGGGAGGGTTAACTGGGACTGGAAATAGGCTGATGGAAAAGAAGTGAAGAAAACGAAAGAAGAGATAAGAAATGGCAGATGGACCATAGACCACAGAAACAGAGCTAAGAGAAGACAGGAAAGCAGAAGCCTCAGATCGGGACCAGCATGATCAGAGAATAAATTGGTCAGACAACAAAGGTAGAAAAAATAATTTTATTTCATATTAGTGATTTGACTACAAAATCATCATAATTTTGAAATCAAATATGTTACTTGTTGTGATTAATTAACCGTATTTTCCGGCGTATTTTTTTTGGTGTGCGCTGGAAGAGGGTAGTCTTATACGCGAGTATAGGCCAAACACCTATATTTTAACAGGAAAAGTAGGGGGTCGTCTTATACGCCCAGTCGTCTTATACGCCGGAAAATACGGTAAGTAAAATTTAACGTTGTCTATGAAAAGTAGTTCTGAGGGGGGTCAAAAAAATATTAAAAGAAAAGTGACAATAATATAATAATATATTTATAATGTGGATTACATTTGGGCCCTCATATTTACCTCAGGCTATGATTGTGATTGTGATTATGATGGTACACTGTAAGAAACAATATATGCCAGTGTTAGATTTGTTTTAAATGTCGCAATGGTTTTGCGGCTCCCAGTTTTTTTTTTTCCCTTCGGAAACGGGTCCAAGTGGCTCTTTATGTCTTAAAGGTTGCAGACCCCTGTGCTAGGAGAAAGGCCCCAGGCCGGCCCCGCGCTTCCCCTTCCGGTCGGAGCTTCTGCGCGCCTCTCGCCGAGAAGCTGCACGCTAGGGCTCGTGCGCCGTCCTCTCGCGAGATTATAGGACCCGCGCGGGAGCTGGGTTCCAAAGAAGAGCAAAACCTACCACTTTCATGATGAATGGGAAATGGACTACTTCTTCATCATGGTGAAAGACAAGTGTTGTGTAATTTGTAACGCCACCAGTATCCTTGCCCAAAATGGGTGATGCTGGAACATCATTATAAGGCTCTAAAATATTGTTGTTAAGGTTTAATTGACGTGCTGGCACTTTGAGGAAATTCTTTGGTTTTGTGCGGCAGTTTGGGCACGGGCTCAAAAAGGTTAGCCATCACTGTTCTATAATGTCGTAGGGCTGTTTTGCTGCCTCAGCAACTGGAGGTCTAGAACATATTAAAGGAATCATGAAGTCAGAGGATTACTAAAGTATTTTGGAGAGAAATGTGCCACCTAGTATCAGAAAGCTAGGTCCAGGTCATAAGTCATAGGTTGAAGGCGAAGGCAGTATAGAAATACTTTTAAATAAATAAATTAATTAATTAAATACATCTGAGATGGTACAGTTTCTAATACCGCTGTGGTTCTTTTTTATACTGGTTGTCCCTTGGCATGTGAGCACCTTCAATCTCCTTTGTTTTTTGCAGATATATATTCATAGGTATCAGTATTTTTTATCTTAAGAGTGCCAGGCTAAATAATTAAACAGCTATAATTTTTGCATTATAATTATATAGCCACTGTATGAGAACTTCTGCTCCCTCTTTGAGTATCTTGGTGCACCAACTCATCCCTCGCCTGTTTTGACCTAGTGGGTTTCTTAAAAAAAATAGCCATCATGAATATGCAAATATTATGTGAATATGCAAATATGTCAGCCCACCCTTTGTCCCCCCAAATAAAGCAAACTACACTCATGCCTCTCTTTCTTACCCTCTCACCACAGGCTCACCCATCCACAGATTCACTCATCCACTCACCCTTGACCTATCACCTCTTTCACAGCCCCCCAGGTTCACTCTCTCAGGTTCATCCCCTCATTCTCAAGTTTCCCAAGCCCATTCTATGTCTTTCCTCTCTACCTCCCTGGTTCACCTCTCCAGACTCATTCCCTATTTCTCAGCCACACTCAGCCCTCAGGATTACCTCCCTTAGGTTCAGTCGTTCTTCACCTACTCCTCCACTCCCCCAGCTCTTCTTTTCTTTTTCCCCTAGACTCACCAATTCAGTACCTTCAGACTCACTCACTCATCCACTCGTTCCTTCCCCCCCCAGCAGTTCATCCTTTTTCTCTTACCGCCTCCCCAGCCAGAATTCATTCGCCCCAGGTTCACACCATCAATTCTGTTTCCTCATCTACTCTTCCATCCCCTCCCCAGATTCAATCATTCATCCAGTCTGCCCCCCTCTCTCCCTCCCTTCCAGACTAACTTCCAGGGCTGATACCCTCATTCTTCTTTAACTCATTACTCCCTGTCTCTATCTCATTCAGGATCCTCTTCTCTTCTCTTAGTCTCTTTATGTGATAATTTCATCTGTTCACGTAGAGCCCACAGGAGGCACACACACACACACACACAAACACACACACACACTTAAGTACATTTCCCATGGAGACAAAGGTCTGGATAGCTGGGGCTCCTCTCCTGTTCTGTGCATAGTGGGGCCAAACTGACGATAACTCTTGGATACGTGTGACCCACAGAGCAGTGAAAAAGGAAAGCAGGAACTTGGAGACCGGCTCAGTCATACAATACCTCCCGCCTCATGATGCCACACACTTGTCAGCTGAAGCTTACCATACTGGGAGGGTAATGGATGGCTGCAATAACCTGAATAACCTTGGAAGGGATCCAGTGGGGCTTTCTTCTTCTCTCCATGTACCACCCGATACCTCTTCAGAACCCATCCATCAGCAGCGTGCAGAGAGAAAATGTCCCTGTGTCTTTTTGAGTAATTAGCTGTGCTGTGGCAGCAGTGGCAGCTGGGAGGGTGGCAATTATAGCAGCAGTGGCAGTAGAGCTGTGGAGAGGCCAAAAAAGATACATGGAGCGCGGGAACTCTAGTGGAGCGAGACCATGTGTGGGCAACATGCCCGAACATGCTTAGGGCTGGCCCTGTCTCCAGGCATGAATAGGCATCTGAAAACCGCTCTTTTTGTCAGGCAAACATCTGGAGGGTGTGGAGAAGGAGCCACACTAAGACCCCCTTTATTTTACCATATGTCAACAAGCATTAACGGGTAATGGGGACTCATGTTTTCGGTTTGCCATGACGCTCAATGTCCCCTTATGCTAGCATGCCCAAAATGGACATTCCCGACCCATGCTTTCCTAATGGGGACATCTATGTGGCCTCCCATGTGCATAGCCACATCAGATGTCTATATTCCTGAAATCAGCCAGAAAAATAGATGTCCCTGGCATTTTTCTGAACATTCTGCTTTGGACAGCCCAGATTAGGCTTGGACGTCTTTTCTAAAATGTCACTTTGTAAGTTTTTGTTTCAGGTTAGTTGATTAGCAGAAACGTAGAACTGGGGAGGAGGGCAGGAAATATTATTTTATTTGTTCAGCAATTCATTTTTTAGAAATAGGGATTGAAGGTCTTTTATAATTATTTTTTTTTTAGGTTGTCTAGTTGTGGATTATATGTTGCTATGTTCCATGATTCCCTTACCTTCTAATGCAGCAGATTTTCTCTAGGTGGTTTGAATGAGGTTGCACTCTCCTTGGAGATGATTCTGGGGTGACAGCCTAATTGATTAAAGGAGTTTTAAGGTGTTTATGCCTGTCTTGTAGATCAGAGCAGATGTGGCGGTATCTTGTAGTTTGGATGTATGTAATAGATGTTTTTTCTGTCTGGAGAATGGAAAGAAGTTGCATCCATCAGTTGGTATCCTTTCCTATGTGCTGATGTTTGTAAGTGACCATTGCAGGCTGAGACTCTAGTATCTACATAGCTAATACAATAGTTAACGCAATAGCTAATGCAATAGTTTCGTTCCAAAAAAACCTTGCGTTAAGCAAATTTACACTATAGAAAACACAAGGATTTTGGGAAAAATGGGGTTGGGGCAAAACACTAAAAAATCTTTCTAAGTAACTCACATAAAAGACAGGAGCCTGAAAATAATGTTAGCACAGTGTTATAAATAATAAATAGCTAATAGATAAATCCTACAATAAATATGGCGCTTTACCTCTCACCATATCACATGTCCTCTCATTCTGTTTGACACGCTTTAATATTTCAAGCTTTTCCTCAGTTGTTAACACTTTCCTTTTGCACTCACTGTTTGGCTATTTTAACCCTGGATGCTTAGGCATGTTTTGGGGGCATTAAATGGGTGGGGGGGGGTTATTATCAAAGTTAACATATGTGGAAGAATAGCAAAATCAGCACTAGTTTGATAGCTGATGCAGTAACTAGGACTTTCAGATGTATGCTGCTTGTGTTATTATTATATAGCTCACTCCTTTCCAGTGATAGATCAAGGTGAGTTACATGCAAGTACTCTAAGCATTTCCCTGTCCCCAGAGGGCTTATAATCCTAATTTGTACCTGAGGCACTGGAGGGTTAAGTGACTTGCCCAAGGTCACAGGGAGCACCAGTGAGATTTGAACACTGCTCTTTCTGGTCCAAGGCTGCTGCTCTAACCACTAGGCTCCTCCTCCTCCTATGTGGGTTGGTTCAACTGGGTGTTCTCTGCATTCACCTGGTGTTTCTCGCAGATGGAATAGCGCATAAACAGATATGAGCATTGAGCTATACTATGTTGTTGTTAAGTGCCGTCGAGTCGGAGTCGACTCATGTCGACCCTCTGGATAGCTATCCTAAATTGTGTTCGGTCTTCAGTCAGGCGGCTCATTGTTGACAGACTGGTACCCGTAGCTGCTGTTATTGTATCGATCCATCTCATTGCTGGCCTTCCTCTTTTGCGTTGACCTTCTATCTTGCAAAACATAATGTCTTTCTCTAATGATCTCTCTCTTCGCATGATGTGTCCAAAGTATGAATGTCGAAGTCTTGTCATCTGAGCTTCTAAAGAAAGCTTAGGTTTGATCTCCTCTAGTACCAACTGGTTTGTTCTTCGGGCAGTCCATGGTATACACAGTATTCGCCGCCAGCACCATAATTCAAAAGCATCAATTTTCTTCCTGTCTATCTTTTTCACTGTCCAGCTTTCACATCCATATGATGTTGTTGAAAATACCATGGCTTGAACAAGCCGAATCTTTGTATGGAGAGAGACATCTCTGCTCTTGAGAATCTTATCTAGGTCTTTCATAGCCATTCTGCCAAGAGCAATGCGTCGTCTGATTTCTTGACTGCTTGTTGCTTCTTTATTGATAGTTGATCCAAGTAGGTTAAAGTTGTTCACAATTTCAATTTCTTCTCCTTCAACGATGAACCTGTTGATTATGCCAGTTGTCATGATCTTTGTCTTCTTTACATTAAGGTGCAGGCCCATTTTGAGACTATGTTCTTTGATTGTGAGAAGCAAATGTTTCAGATCATCTTCACTTTCAGCCAGTAATGTGGTATCATCAGCATAGCGAAGGTTGTTGATGAGTCTTCCTCCAATCTTCACACCTCTGTTGTCTTCATACAATCCTGCTTCTCTGATGATTTGTTCTGCATATAAATTAAACAGGTAGGGGGAAAGTATGCAGCCTTGTCTTACACCTTTGCTTATTTTAAACCATTCTGTTTCTCCTTGTTCCGTTCGAACTGTTGCTTCTTGATCAATGTACAGATTGCGCAAGAGAATGATTAGGTGTTCTGGTATACCCATGCTTCTTAATGTGGCCCAGAGTTTCTCATGGTTTACACAGTCAAAAGCCTTGCTATAGTCGATAAAGCACAAATAGATATCCTTTTGGTATTCCTTAGTCTTTTCAAGGATCCATCTCACATCCGCAATGATGTCTCTCGTTCCTCGCCCTTTCCTGAACCCTGCTTGCACTTCAGGTAGTTCTTGTTCCAGGTATGGTTGTAGTCTCTTTTGAATAATCTTCAGTAGAATCTTGCTGGCATGTGGGATCAGAGCGATTGTGCGATAATTTCCACAGTCAGTTGGATCACCTTTCTTTAGTATTGGTATAAACACAGATCTTTTCCAGTCAGTTGGCCATGATGTTGTCTTCCATATTTCTTGGCAGAGCCTTGTGAGTACGGTAACAGCTGCATCAGATTGCTTCAATACTTCTATGGGAATGCTATCAATGCCTGGTGCTTTGTTCTTTGATAAGGCTTTCAATGCTGCTTCAACTTCTTCTTTCATCACCAATGGTTCCCGATCATAAGGTACAGGTTGAAACGGCTGTTGGTCCACTTGATCTTTATCATATAAAAACTCTGTATATTCCTTCCACCTTTTCTTGATCTTCTCAGCATCATTCAACATAGAACCTTGAGCATCTTGTAACATTCCAATTCGAGGCTGGAACTTTTTCTTTAACTCTCGTAGCTTTAGGAAAGCCGATCTTGTTCTTCCTCTAATAGTTTCTGCTTCTATACTATATTATATATATTATATATTATATTATAGCTATACTATTATTGTTCCCTAATATATCAGTCGTGTTGAAGCAAATTTGTGCTTTCAAAACAAGCGCTATAGAGAATATACTTTATTTTCCATGAAGTAGTTCATGAGTTTATTATGGGATGAGATGAATTGAACGCGTTGTAGAAATGTTTAAGTTTCTCTTTTCCTTCAGTCCAAATTATGAAGATATCATCTATGTACTGTCGTGACCCCCAGCCCCGGCCGAGGTCCTAGAGGCATAGGGCTGCCATTTTTAGTCCTCTAATAAAGGAATTAAACACTATTCTTGTCACACGGAGGCATTCTGGGACTTGTAGTTTATCCTCGTTCAAGGATAGTCGTGTAAGCCAAGGGTTAAAGGCAAAGACAAAAGTTTATTTTCCCCAAAAAGCATTAAGGTTCAAACACGCAATGTCAAGATATTCTTCTCCAAGCAATACTTCAGAAATTATACATAAGCTGGAACTGAGGAAGCTATATAAGCTTTTAAAACATGTGCAGTTGTTTTCATAAGGTAATCAGCAAAACAAAATACAGCTTCTCTGTTTAAGCAAAGTTAAATGTCCTCATTTACCTTCTGCTCCTTTAAACACAAAAATGTAGAAGTTGGCAGCGTTCTCTTGAGTTAGTAGGTATTTCTTAGTAAAACAAAACTAGGTTCATTCACACTGCTTCTCAAGACCTTTCTTTATCAAGCATTTCTTATCAACAGACTTTCATAGCCTCTGTCTGGCATAATGTACAATCCATTGGCAGTTCACCTGATATGGAGTTTTGCTCCGCACAGTCCACTTGCATATCCTCTTGTTCTGAAGCATATACGTCTGGCTCTGAACTCCCACAATCTGCTCCTCGGTGAATGCTCTGGGGAAATCCCTGGACCTCCCTCCAGCACTGGTTTCCCCGGTAAGGAATGTCTGTACCTCTAGTATGGGATATCTCTCCCTGGTTCAGTTGCCTTGGTTCCTCTCCACTGTTCAGCCACGGTTCTTTGCTCCAGGCTGGGTTTTGGTTACTTCTAGCTATAGCCTTGTTCACCCACCTTTGAGCAGCTTGAAACCTTCGGTCCGAGACCCAAGGTAGAAGACTTCCCTGCTTTCTTTCTCTAAGCAAAGCACACGTGGTTTCCTGGCTCTCAGGCTCCTTCCACGTCCTTCTCCTTCCCCTGATGTTTCCTCCTCTGTTCCTCTCTCTGAACTCCTGGAACAGCTGAAACACGATGAACTCTCTGAACCTGCCCACGATTCTGGACTGGAACTGGAACACAAACAGTTTGAACCACAACCTGATCCTGAACCCTCTTCTCCCCTTCTGAGCAGGGTTTATAAGGCTGTTTCTTAGCTAGCCTTTCTCTGTCTCTGCACAGGTGTTTGCCATTACCCCCTAAGCTTGCACTTTGTGCTTTCTTTCTTTGACTGCAGTCTGGAACCTGTGAATTTCAGGAATGTCTCTTTCCTTAAAGGTATATTCACTATCTTTTCCTATTTCCATCGGTTCAGCAGGGCTCTCCTCATCACAGTACAGAAATATCTAAAACGTTTGTTATGGTAACCATTCAAAAATGTCTCCTCCAATTCTGACATAAAAAGGTGGGCATATTGTGGTCTTGCTATTGAAATTTAAAGACAGCAGCAACAGAACAGGTGCACCTACCAAGGTTCGGAGCAAGGATGTGTGGCACACTAGGCGAACCTCATTCCTGCCACTCCCCCCTACTCCTACCCCGTCCTCAAAGCCGCACCTCTCTGGGATCTACAGCAGCGTCAATTATCTCAAAACAACAATGCAGTGCTTTACATAAACTCTGGCACTGTGTCACTGTTCCTGCTTCCATCGGAGATGCAGCGTCAGATTTTCTGGGAAGCGCTGCATCATTGTTTAGAAGTAACAGCTGCACTTGCAAGTCCCAGAGAGGGATGGCAGTGGTGCCAATGGGCCGTCCTCCTACACTGCTGTTGTAAGCGACTACCTAATTCATCTAATGGTAGAACCAGCTCTGCATCTAGAAATGTTTCATGTCGGGCCTTGACAGTCCAAATATCTTAAAGTGAGACAATGGCTAGAGGCAGGAGAAGAGAATACAAATCAAATTGCTTTTAAGGCAGCCTGCGTTGATTCCTGAGCTGCCACTTCAGCTAACCTCCTCTCAGCTCCCATCAGGAAAATAGCACATACTCCCTTCAGGAGTTGATAGATAGCACAAGCAGCTCAGCTCCCGGTAGTCCTGCCCTTTGGCTCTCTGCTTCACAGTGCAGGCCTCCTACACCTCTGCTGCCATCTGTTGGCTTCTGATGTCCTCACAGGTTTCAAGACAAATGGCGCATCTTATAGTTCTGTTGCAATAGGCAGAATGGGGAGAATGTACCCCCAGAACTAAAGAAACCTCCTGGAGCACCAGTACCACCAGTGCCAAAGTATCTCCATTCCATAACTTCATGTCCCCTCAGGCCAACTATTCCTTGCATCACAAGAGAATCAATTGGTCCCGCCATCTATTGGATCTTTGAGGACAAGGAATGAGTTTTACACTTCACTATAGTCATTCACACAAGCAAGGCCTAGGACCAAATTCCTAGAAACATCATGTTACTCCACCCTCCCCTCTCATCAAAGGATTTTAATGTCTCTGCTTAAGGCCCCTTTGTCTGTTAAACTCATTTTATGTGATTTTATAAAAGTGTTTCAACTATTCTTCCCTGTGGGAAGAAACAAAGCTTTAACAGACCACAACCTAGCACATTTTTGGTCTGTTGGACTTCCGAGCACTTTAAAAGTGGCAAGACGCACCCTTAAGTATTGTGCATCTGTTAGTTAGTCCAGAGCAGAGGAGATGATTGTGGCTTAGTATACTTTGATGTTTCCATTCATTTAACCTGTTCTGTTGAGTGACTGTTTGCTGTTTAACAACATTTGGGGAGAGAGGGAGAGCCAAGGGGATTGTTTGTCATTGAAATGTAATGTAAGTACATTTAACTGATGGGCCTTCAGGGGTTTCAGGACATATTCCTACATTGGAGGATTCTCTTTAACAGGATCAGGTTGTCATTGAAAACATATGTCAGGCTTTCAGAATCAATATCAAACACTATTTGAAAAAAAGACCCTGAAATGACAAATTGGAAGATGGGGTAATTGAAGCAGTGATTTTATGACAGACACCTAAAACGTGTTTTGGAATTTAATTTTCTTTTCTTTGTAACTGGGCTGTCATTGAATTATAGGAGGAAGGCTGCTTTTAAGCATGCTGATATGGCCTTAAGGTTCTGCTTTGGGAAAGATAAGCAACGGGTGGTGGTATCCATGACGCCTATGTGTAAATAGTTACCCCCTGTTAGCCAAGTTTTTAGTACCCGTTCTCTGTAAACACAGAGCGGCTTGCCGCCCTGTTGTGAGTTTATGTTCCATGTAAACCGCACTGATGCCGAATAGCGCGGTATATAAGAGACTGTAAATAAATAAATTCATATCATTCTTCAGCATATCTTTGTCTGTAGGCCTGGTTTGTGTGAACAGGGAGTAGAGCCTGTGGCATGAAGGCAGAAGAGGAAGTGGGTTCTGTCTGCCTATACAGTGTCGGGGAGAATAAGTTTCTTTTATAACTTTCTTTTAGGAAAATGTAATATGCACTTGAAAGAACTTAAACAGTCATGCAGTTTATCAGGCTTCCTTTTTCCTGCTAAACTTAGGTGGATAGAAAATAAGACCATTAAAAGTAATCCGGCAGCAATGGGGTCATTTTGCTTTACCCAGCGTGACACGATTTTGCACATTTGTTACATTAGGGTATTACAGGCTGCATAGACACACACTAAGGGGGCCTTTTACTAAAATGCAGCAAAGTTTTGCACTTACCACATAGAAACTGCCCAAACATTACTGCGCGATAACTGAAAAGTCTCTGTGTTAATTCATTGGGGCAAACTCAGCTCCTACCCATGCAGTTAGTTCTGTGTCACTTACACCCCCCTCCCCCCCCCACTCTCCTTGAGATTCAGCTTCTTCCTGCCCTTTATTCTGCCCCCTAGTCACATCTTAATGATGCTGTAGCAGCAAAGCGCAGACAAACCAATGATACCAGGAGTCTGTTCAGAAGGTCCAAATCATTTATTTGTGCACAAGTCTCGAACCAATCAATTTCAAAATGGCTGAGCAAAGTTTTCAAGCATTACAACAACTTTTATAGACTTCTGTTCCATTCTAGGTATAGAAAAACATTTCATTGGTCCCGGTAATCTCCCGTACCTCCCGTACCTCTTCTATTGGTCCCGGTACTGATAAGTTTATCCAGTTATATCCCTCCAGTGGGCATGACACCTGCATACCCCCCTTCTAGTCCCAATTACAATGGTCAGTTCATCAACTTGTTACTTTCACACTTTCAAGGTTATAGAACCAATTTGTACGTGCAGAGGAGCTGGGCTCTGCAACTCATCTGTCAGCACTCCCAATTATTTCTTTGCAGATGTACTTTTTCTTATCAGTAACTTTTAAACATGTTTTTCTGTATTTTTCCATCTTTCAATACTGCAGTTCTGCTTACCTAAGCTAATTCAATACTTCTACTGAGTTCTATCTTACAATAGCAGCATATTGGGGGATGTGCAATCCTATATGCCTCTCCACAGGCCTCATTTACAGGTCAAGCTAGCCATGTTGGCCTGCTTATGTTCGGACACTGTGGGTCACAGGCCTGCCCCTGCCACATTCCCCCCTTTGATTAATCTCACCCTATTACTTAATAAGGTGTGAGAATTAAATCACTTTCTGAAGAATCACATCCTGGCTAAAGGATTTCTACCAGGACTGGCTGTATATAAAGCCATGATTTTTGTTGCGGTCTTCCGCTCTACTGTACTATCAATAGTGTTATGAATGGAACGCATACAACATGGGATTAAACATGGTAATAAGAAGATAACAGCAACAAGGATTAGTACCAATACGATGAAAGTCTTAAATCCTCCCACCCATGAAAAGAGGTTAGCAAACCAATTAGGAAATTTCAATGAGTGCCACGTCTGTACTGGCACATAAGCATGTCTTTGCATATCTTTAGCAATTTCTTCAACTACTTGACCTTTATCATCTATTTTCAAACAGCAATTGGTTAAGTTCAGCTTACCACATACTCCTCCTTCAGCTGCTAACAAATAATCAAGTGCTAAGCGGTTCTGATATATCGCAGTGCGCATCTGAGTACTTTGTCTAGCTAAGAGCGTGAGAGCATGACTAGTTTCATTGGTTATTATTTCAACTACTGCTTGTAAGCGAATGATACGATTAATCATATAAATTGGGGTACGATAACCATACATACCATCATCATTCCAAGTGGCGGGTCCATAATACTCAATAATTCTTTCTGGTGGCCAATCATCACCTTGCCATTTCTCCCACTTGCCTATCTGTAAGGCCTCTCTCTTTTGTCTTAGTGCTCTTTTGTGTCGGTGGGTAGTGTATACTGGGTATCCTAATTGTTCTCCATGTTCAGTGTTTAAAAGAAAGAAAGAAGGTCTGATGGTTCCTAAGACACATGCTCCTCCCCAGTGTGGTGGGAGTTGTGCATATGCTCGGTTTCCACAGATCCAATATAGGCCAGGTGGGGCCTGCCAGGCTTGGACTTCAGCAAGGTTAGTCCATAGACCTGCCAGTTCAGGAAATCTGGCTAATGGGTTAGGAGGTTCAGGATGTCCAATTCCTGACCACCATGCTGTCTTTGTGGTCGTGGCATTATAGTATTTCTGGCTAAGACAGACCAGCTGTCCTACCTTTTGGGTGAACTGGAGTCCAGTTCTGGCATAGCAAAGACGTCCAACGATTGAGTGCGCTAACACCCATTCACTGGTAGTCTTGTGTAATTCAGTCTGATTGTAAATCATGGAATAATTCAATTCTTGGGCTTCCCATGGCCACTGATCTCCCATTTGGGTTCCGCCACAGAAATAACAATCTGTGATTTTAAGACTAGATACTACTGCTCCGGCTAATTCTAGAAATAAATTCTGTGAGGGGTGAGGGATCTCAAACTTATTTACATGCATGGCTTCATAGAAAGTATTATGAAGATGATATTTAGATGACTTGTGGGCTTGGGTATTCAATCTGATATACACAATGGTCCCTGGATCTATTGCTCCTCCAGCAATACGTAAACCAAACTTATATCCCTGTTTCCATGCATGGGGATTGTGTATACGTAAGTGTAAGGGGTTACAAGCATCTTTCTGACATTTATCATTTGTGGTTGGCTTGGTTAAAGTAGCCATTCGTTTATCTGTTTTCTCATCAGTTATACCAGTGTTCCAGGTAGCATAAAAAACACATCCCCAATACGGGCAATAGTAGTCTGCTGCTGGGGCAGTACTATAGCCTGGTTCCTTTTTCCCTGTACACTTTCTCCAACCTGTGGCACCTTCTGGACACATGTACTTATGGTCATTTCGATACGCTTTCTCCCATGTACCACAGGTGGAATAACTATCTCTATTAATAGCATTGCATGCATCAAAATTCAAAACAGCAGGTTTAGTAATGTCCTTAAGTGGTGGCGTTGCAGCTAATATAGGTCCATCTGCATCCTTCCATCTTATTTCCATCGTGTAATAGGATGGATTCTGATGCGGATTATAACATGTCTTAATTTTCCCATGAGTGCAAACATTTAGTTCAGTGGTGTTATAGATACACTGAGTTACTGTTCCCTCGCAGGTATAGTAAGAATGATAAAGCAAAGTCTGAGTTACTTTCAGTCCAATTCTAGTAGAAGTAATGCAGGCAGTGCATGGAGGTAAAGCATAAGTCTGTTCAAAACCTCCAAAGAAGGCAACCAAAGTAAAGCAAAAGTAAAGATGCATGTCGATGTTGATTGGAGTTCTTCTGAATCCTCAGCTTGCTGATCTTGATCACGACGATCTATTATTCTTCGTCCCGTTTGCTAATGAAGCAATTTAACGGGTGCTGAGTGTTGATTGAAGATCCTCAAGTTGTCCAGTACACATTGACCAACTTAGCAATTCAGTTGGCTTGTGGAGTCTGGCTTAGTCAGTGTAGTCTCAAAGTAGTGTGTCAAATCACACACAAATTGGGTTCGTTGAAACAAAACTGTTGCTGCATGGAAAACAGCAATCCTCTTCGAAAGACTTGGCTACTGCAAAGCACTTGTGATGAAGTGTCTATGCTGCTGGTTGCCGTCTCAGAGTAACTCGCAAGGGTACATCAGGGTGCTGTTCTGCTGTCCACTGCTCTGGTTCAGGATCGGCGGCGGGCTTGACTCTGCTGTGGTGGATCCAGGCGTCGATCTCGGCTACCTTTACTGCAGTTGGGGTAGACAGGATGACGGTGTACGGTCCCTTCCAATGGGGTTCCAACGGTGTCTTCTTCCAATCTTTGATCCACACCGAAGTACCAGGCTGGTAGGGATGCAAGGGTTCCGTCAAGTTGATAGGCAACTGGTCTTGGATCCACGTATGGAGAGTCTGCAGAACAAAACTTAGAGCTAGAAGTTCTTGTCTGGTTATTTCCGAACCAATTTGGGCTAGACTTCCTTTGATTCCCTGCACTATTGGTGGGGGTTTACCATGCAAAACTTCAAAAGGGGAAAATCCTGTTGACTTTACAGGAGCTGAGCGTATTCTGAATAAAGCTATGGGGAGCACTTGGGGCCACTTCAATTGTGTCTCCTGACAAAGCTTAGACATTTGGGCTTTCAAGGTACGATTCATTCGCTCAACTTTCCCTGAACTCTGGGGTCTGTATGCAGTGTGGAGTTTCCATTGTATCTGCAAAGCTTTTGCTAACTGCTGAGTAACTTGGGAGACAAATGAGGGTCCATTATCTGACCCTATTACTGCTGGAATTCCGAATCTGGGGACAATCTCTCTCATTAAGACTTTGGTAACTTCTCGGGCTTTCTCAGTTCTGGTTGGGAAAGCTTCTACCCACCCAGAGAAAGTACAAACTAATACTAGTAGATAATGATATCCATTGGCTTTTGGCATTTCGGTAAAATCAACTTGGAGGTTGTGCATGGGGGTCACACCTCTTGACTGAACTCGGGGTGCTGTAATAAGGCCTTGCTTGGCATTATTCTTGGCACAAGTTTGACATTGTCGTGCTACTGAAGCTGATATGGTTGTCATCAGAGGGATGTAGAAATGTGGTCTGAGTGCTTTTTCCATAGCACTCTTCCCATAGTGGGTGGCTTCGTGGAAAGCTTTGACAAAGGATGGTCCTAACAGTTCAGGAATTACTATTCGTCCTGGAGGTTGACTGCCCTCTTCTGGTGGCAGCTCAATCCATCCGTCTTTCAATACTCCATTTTCTTTGTCACAATAGTAGTCCAATTCTTTGGTGGTATATCGTGGGGTCCATAGATTCAAAGGTACTGGAAACAACGCTGCTTGCATTGGCATAGCTTGTGGGGCAATTTGTCCTGTCATAGCTGCTTGTCGTGCTGAGGCATCTGCAAATCTATTTCCTCGGGCAACTTCTCCTTTTCCTGCTTGATGTCCTCTGCAATGCATGACAGCTACACGTGTTGGGGCCCAAACGGCATCAAGTAACATCAATATTTCGGGACCATATTTGACTGATTTTCCTCCGGATGTGATGAGTCCTCTTTCTTTATAGAGAGCTCCATGGGCATGCAGGGTAGTGAAGGCATATTTGGAATCTGTATATACATTCAGTATAAGTTTTTCTCCTAACAACAATGCTCTGGTGAGTGCTATCAATTCGGCTTTCTGGGCTGATGTGCCTGAGGCTAGGGCTGATGATTCAACTACTTCGTGTTGAGTGACGACTGCATATCCGGCACAGCGTCGTCCATCAAGGATGAGACTGCTCCCATCAACATAATAGGTTTGGTCAGGATTTTCTATGGGCACATCTGTCAAGTCGGGTCGGCTGGAGAACACAGTCTCCATGACTTCGATACAGTCATGTTCTGGGAGTTCTTCACTGATAGGTATCAAGGTGGCTGGATTCAGGGCATGGCTCACTTCAAGTTGTATCTGTGGGTTTTCACATAACATGCTCTGGTACTTCAACATTCGGGAATTGGTGAGCCAATAATTTGCTTTTTGTTCCATAAGGGCAAGGACTGCATGTGGCACAGTGACTCGTATGTTCTGTCCTAGTGTGAGTTTGTCTGCTTCACTCACTAGTAGTGCTGTAGCTGCAACTGCTCTCAAGCAAGGTGGCCATCCTTTGGCCACAGGGTCCAATTGTTTCGATAGGTAGGCTACAGGTCGTTCCCAATTTCCCAATTTCTGAGTCAACATGCCTAGGGCATTTCCCTGTGCTTCATGTACAAACAAGTGAAAAGGTTTGTGGACATCTGGTAGTCCAAGTGCTGGTGATGACATCAATTCTTCTTTTAACTTCTGGAAGGCTGTGTCCTGCTCAAGTCCCCACTCCAGTGGTGACTTCTCTTCTCCTTTTGTGGCTTCATACAGTGGTTTGGCAATTTGGGCAAAGTTGGGTATCCAAATTCGGCAATATCCTGCCGCTCCCAGAAAGGCTCTGACTTGCTTTCTGGTTGTTGGAGTTGGAATTCTACATACTGCTTCTTTTCTTTCTCTGCCTAATCTTCTGCTTCCTTGGGTGATACGAAAACCCAAGTATTTCACTTCTTTTTGGCATAGCTGTGCTTTGGCTCTGGAAACTTTGTATCCAGCTTCCTCTAGTAACTGCAAGAGATCTTTGGTGGCTAATATACATTCACTTTCTGATACGGCAGCTATCAACAGATCATCCACGTATTGGAGAAGCACTCTCTTCCCCGGGGCTACTGGATAGCTTGAAAGGTCTTGATTTAGTGCGGCACTAAAGATGGTAGGCGAATTCTTGAATCCTTGGGGTAATCTTGTCCAGGTAAGTTGGCCCCCTCTTCCAGAGATGGGGTCCTGCCATTCGAATGCAAACAATATTTGGCTTACAGGGGCTAATCTTATGCAAAAGAATGCATCTTTCAAATCCAGTACAGTGAAATGGGTAGCTTCAGCAGGTATCAGTCCTAGGAGGGTGTAAGGATTGGGTACGACTGGATGTATGGTCTCAGCTGCATCATTTACTCTTCTCAAATCTTGCACTGGGCGATAATCATCTGTCCCAGGCTTCTTTACTGGCAAAAGTGGAGTGTTCCATGGGGATTGGCATACTTTTAGTAGGCCATACTCAAGCAATCTTTGTAGGTGGCGATGGATGCCTTCAATTGCGGCTCTTGGGAGAGGGTACTGTTTGACGTGCACTGGTGTAGCACTAGGCTTGAGGGTTACAATCACTGGAGCTATATGTTTAGCTAGGCCTGGGGGGCTGCCTTCTGCCCATACTCCAGGTGGTGCATCAATACTTTTCAAAGTTTGTTCAAAATAGGTATCTTGTATCGAATCATCAATGTAATACCTCCATTCTTCTTCTCGGGGAACTGTCAGCAGCATTACTCCTGCTGGTTTGGTTTGGGGATTTACTGTCATTTGCATTTCTCCTTGCTCAGAGAAAGATATCTGTGCTTGAAGCTTGGCTAGCATATCTCGTCCCAGTAGTGGCACTGGACATTCGGGCATGTAAAGGAATTGATGAGTTATTTGCTGTCCTCCCAGACTGCATATTCGGTTTTGAAGAAAAGACTTTGTGGCTCTGGCACCAGTTGCTCCTATGATAGTGACTGCTTTTGTAGTGAATGGGGCTATCTTTTTGTCTATTACTGAATGTTGTGCTCCAGTATCAACCATAAAGTCCATAATTTGGTCTCCTATTTGTATTCCGACCATAGGCTCCTGGAGACCTAAAGCAAACTTGGAGCCCGGTCTGTCCTAATCCACGTCATTCTCATCATGGGCTGGTGTGGCCAATGCTTGAATGGTTCCTCCTGTCTCTCGCTGGAATTGTTCTCGATTGGCTCCTCCTCGGCTTCGGGGATAGCTTCGTCTTTCTTCTCGCCACTGATGGCTTCTGTCGTCATCATGCTGGGCGTCTTCGAGTTGCGGGCACATATCTCTCCAATGTCCTTCCTCTCTGCAATAGGCGCATTGGTTCACGCCTAGTCTCTGGGTCCGGCCTCCGCCTTGACCCCGCCCTCTTCCTCTGCTCCTTCGACTAGGGACACCTCCCCTTTTCTGTTCCACTATGGCCGCAGCCAAAAAATCAGCTTTCTTCTTCATCTTTCTATCACATTCTCTCTGTCTTTCAGTATCACGATTCACATACACTTTATGAGCGACTTCCAATAACTGTGTTGCATTCATGCCCGCAAACCCTTCTAACTTCTGTAATTTGCGTCTAATGTCTGGTTGAGACTGGTTTACAAAAGCAGAATTCACCATACATAAACTTCCTGGTGCCTCGGGATCATAGGGAGTATACATTCTGTATGCTTCAGTTAATCTTTCATAAAAATCTGCTGGGCTCTCATCTATCCCTTGGATAACTCCTGTAACTTTGGAAAGGTTCATAGCTTTCTGGCCCCCCCTTCTCAGGCCTTGTAAAAAGCCTTGGCGAAAACGGGCTAGGGCTGTGGATCCTTCATCTGTATTTGGATCCCATTGGGGGTCTTCATTCGGGAATTCTCTCTGAGCTGCTTCCCTACGGTCTATTATATTCTGCCCCTGTGCCGGAGCTGCAGGGTTTTCTGCCATCCATTCAATAGCTGCTTTTCTAATTCTTGCTCGTTCTTCTGTAGTGAATAGGGTGGTCAGGAGCTGACGGCAATCTGGCCAAGTGGGTTGGTGAGTTTCCATAATACTAGTTACTAATTCTGTCAGCTCCTGGGGCTTGCTAGTATAGGAGGCATAATGCGACCTCCAATTTAATAAATCAGTTGTAGAGAAAGGGATATACACATAAGTTAGGGGTCCCGCTACCACTTCATCATTATCATTCTTTACGGGCACTCCCGGGACTTGCCGTAAGGGAAACAGTTTAGCTGCTATGGGTGTCTTTTGGGATCTAAGGGTTATTGTCGTTGCCTTTGCAGGAGTCACTTTCTTTTTCTCAACAGGTTTTGCTTTGGGTTTCTCTGTCACTGGCATGCTAGTGCTAGTGCTGACTTTCTCAATTATTTGTACACTTTCCTCATCTGGGGGATTCTCTCTTTCTCCTTCTTCAGTCTCCACTTCTGACTCGCTTTTTAGGTCCTCCTCTTCTTTTCCCGCTAATTCTTCCTCTTTCTCTTCTCCAGGAGGGGGATCAGGGGTTGGGTCCCGCCTCGGCTCTGGCCGTCTCTGGGGTTCTGGGGCAGGACGCCGGGCTACTCTTACTGGACCTGGGGTTCGGGGCTGCCTGAGAATTATTTCTGGGGAATCAGGATCTGCCAGGATGGGCTTCTTTCTGGCTTTCTTATCCTGCTCTTTTATTCTAGGCTGTTTCGTCTTCTGTCTAGAATCTGCTTTAGCTAACATTATTCTGCACTGTTCCTCATAACAGCGCTGCGCCCAGGGGGGCGGATCTTCACAAATACTTAACCAGGAATCTATATAGGGGTACTGGTCGGGGTGCGCTATCCGCACTCTACGGTGTATTGACTGAATAATCTCTACTTTGAACGTTCCCTCTCGGGGCCAGATGGGGTCTAGATCGGGCCACTCCCTAGTACACAAAATCTGCAAACGGGCTGCTGTCATTTTAATACCATAATCTCCTGAATATCCCTCTTTAAAATGTGCGATCATACATTCTAATGGAGTGTTTCTAGTAGACCCCGCCCCTCCCATTTCGATGTGTGCGCGCAACAACAGACAGAAGGGAAAAGGAGGGCGGACCGTGGGTAAGGGGTCCTCACGGCCCTGGAAACGTATAAGGAGTACAAATAACAAGACAAGACGACAATCGCTTCCCCCTTTTCGCGACCTGAACGCGGTCGCCCGGTCAGGAAATGCGCTACTCAGGGGTCCGCCTTCACTTGGTCCGTGCTGCCAGACCTCTCATTCACACTTCGTTCACACAATCATGCTAGCAACGTATCCCAGAATGTATAGAGTTAAGAATTGTACATAGTTTCCCCCAGTTACTTCCAAGTTGATCTCCCTGTTTATTGTAAATACAACTCAAAGTTCCTTGTGTTGTATAGTTGATGTTAAATGTAAACCGCTCTGATCTAAAATAGAGCGGTATAGAAGAACTGTTAAATAAATAAAATAAAAATTCGTTTCTATCTATTCTGACTAGTCTTTTCCAATTTCCCAATTACAAAAAGGATGGGGGTTTCACCCGGCGAATTCCCATGCCAGGCTACTCGGCCCTTCCTTGAGAGGTGATCATGCTCTCTTACCAATTCCCAATATCTCGAGATTACAAATTCCAAAGTTCCAAGTTCCAATGGCAGTACTGCGCTTTCTATTTCTGTCTAGACCCAAAATCAAAACTATACTCACCGGATCCGGTCCTCAAACTTCCCAAGCAGGCGCATGAGTTGGACCTCGGACTCCCCTCACTCGGGTTCGAGGCGTTGACTCCAGCCGGGCTCGTCACCCGCCGAGGTCCGACCAGCTCCATCCGATACAAGGGACCGGTGGCGCCAGGGAGCAGCCCTCGTCGGAAGGGCGCGATCCCGGCAGGACCAAGCCTATAGAGGCGGAAAGTCGTGGTATATTGCCCTATATACACTTTGATTCCACAACTTCCCGGCCAACGCACCAAGGAATATGTAGCAGCAAAGCGCAGACAAACCAATGATACCAGGAGTCTGTTCAGAAGGTCCAAATCATTTATTTGTGCACAAGTCTCGAACCAATCAATTTCAAAATGGCTGAGCAAAGTTTTCAAGCATTACAACAACTTTTATAGACTTCTGTTCCATTCTAGGTATAGAAAAACATTTCATTGGTCCCGGTAATCTCCCGTACCTCCCGTACCTCTTCTATTGGTCCCGGTACTGATAAGTTTATCCAGTTATATCCCTCCAGTGGGCATGACACCTGCATACCCCCCTTCTAGTCCCAATTACAATGGTCAGTTCATCAACTTGTTACTTTCACACTTTCAAGGTTATAGAACCAATTTGTACGTGCAGAGGAGCTGGGCTCTGCAACTCATCTGTCAGCACTCCCAATTATTTCTTTGCAGATGTACTTTTTCTTATCAGTAACTTTTAAACATGTTTTTCTGTATTTTTCCATCTTTCAATACTGCAGTTCTGCTTACCTAAGCTAATTCAATACTTCTACTGAGTTCTATCTTACAATAGCAGCATATTGGGGGATGTGCAATCCTATATGCCTCTCCACAGGCCTCATTTACAGGTCAAGCTAGCCATGTTGGCCTGCTTATGTTCGGACACTGTGGGTCACAGGCCTGCACCTGCCACAATGCAGCCTGATCTTATTGTTCCTCTGATTCTGCATCCTGGCCAAATGGGTTCTTTGAGAATGCATTTTCTCTGTTACATCCCCTGCACCTTTGTAGACCTTGAAACTCCCTTTCAACCTCACTCTTTTGACAGGTCTCTCATACGAGCTCCTGGGTGTGTTATACTTTACCTCCTGTTAGTGTCTTACTTCCTTGCAGCCTCTTTGCCTTGTGTCTGTCCAGGGACGGCCTTAGCAATTGCGGGCTCCCATTTGAACCATTTTGGTGGACTTAGATTAGATTAGTATATTGTATTAAAAGCAAAAAAATATTTATGTTTATTAGCTTATAGTTTGAAATAAAATGTGTTAAAAGAAAACTATACTTACAAAGAAATCGTTTTTGCTTTCTGTTCTCGAAACTTTCAAAATCCAGTAGCTCCCTCAAATAGGTACAATAGGCCTAAAAACCAGCTCTGTGTCTGTCTGATCCTGTCTGTTTGGTAAAACTAAGCAGGGTTGGTCCTGGCTGGTCCCAGGAGAGGGAAATTCTCCTCATTTCTATCTTGCTCCTTCACTTCTCCAGCCTCCTGCTGTATTACCTGGCAAAATGAGTCTATGCGTATTGTGTGAGGAGCTCCTCAGGCTTGTGCTTTAAGTCCTGGCAGCCTCTAGGCTTAGGGTTCCTGGTGTTCCTCATGGTTGTCATGTGCAGAGAAAATGCACTTTGGGAGTAATTTTCTAAGGAACTGCCGAAAGTTACATGTCATCATTGTTCGTAAATCACAATATTTTAATGATTTTCCTGCATTAATGGGCCTTTACATGCATTCTTTAGCCAGTTGCTCTTCTGTATGTATGTGCGTAAGGCCAATGGCCATTCTTTCACTTTGGGCATATGTATGGGTTGAGTTTGAGTCGAGCACAGGTGGAGTGCACAAGTACTGCGTAAATTATAAAATACTATAATTTACGTGCATTCTTGACAGATGTAGGGTTGGGCATTTGTAACTGGTATATGTAATCGTGTCTAGATTTAGTGCATTTTCAACTTCTTAAGCCCTTATTTTATAAAGTTAGGTGGGCGTGTAGATAACATGGGTGCACTTTATACCACCTGCTGGAATGGCATTAAGTGATCTGCATTAACAGTTAAAATGCACTAAGTTACCATGCTAAACGCAGTCCATATCCATTCCCTGATTCAGTTAATTGTATTTATTTATTTAACATGGATCCTATTCTGTCACAGACGTAGATCCCCTCTGTGCGTCCGGTCTGACCAAGACACACAGAGGGGATCGCGATTCTGATCCTGCAGGGCACATCTAGCCCCGCGGGATCACAATCGCAAACAGTCGTGCACGTGTAGGCTGGGACAGCAATTCTATCTGGCCTGCACGTGCAGGACGGCACCCGGCTAACTCCGTCAGGGCTTTTAAATGGAGCCACGGCACCATGGCGTCCTGTTGCCATGGCACCGTGGCTCCATTTAAAAGCCACAATGCTGGCTGCCAAGAAAAAGGGTTTATTTCCTGCAGATTGATCCCCGATCTGGCCTCCTAAGGCCAGGGTCGTGCTGCGGGGAATAAACCCTGGCTTCCCCTGCCCTATCTGCACCCCGGGCCTTCCAAAAAAAAAACCATCCAGGGAAGTTATTCCACCTCAGAGGTGGAATAACTTCCCTGGTTGTTTCACCACCCCTGGACGTACAGGGCTGACATTAGAATTGGCCTTGTGCATCCAGGGCTAGCGCCTGCCCATGTGCTGCCCATCCCTCACCCCTGTCTAACTTCCCCACACAACCGCTATTGTGACTCATACTAACCCTCCAAGTGTTTTATACTGCTTTATCATTTAGTCAAAGTGGTATGTGTTATAACTTAAATTTGGTAATGCACATTAAACAGGGACATTGATAACTTGGATTCTTCTGAGGTACTGGAAGATTAAGTGACTTGCTCAAGGCATGCTAGTGGGAATCAAACCCTGGTTGCTTGGGTACCAAGCCAGTGCTCTAACCATTAAGCTACTCCTTCACAGCACTCACTGAGTAAGCACACGCTGAGTGTCAAGCTGCTGTATTAACTCTTAGGGACCCTTTTAATCATGTATGCTAAGCAGTTAATGCACTTTTTCACACGTGGTAACAGCCTGCTTGGGTCCATGTTAACTGTTACTGTGGGGGCATAACAGTTACCACACGCACTGTCGCTCATGCGTTGGGGTGCTGAATAGGCAGGGTAGGGGCGGACAGGTGGCGTGGCAAGCACAGTGCAGTTAACATGGGGGGAGATATTGCGCACTGCCAATGTTGCCATTGGCACGGATGCAGTTAATGCCACCTCAGTAAATGGAGTTAGGTGAGTGCGCAGTACCTGTGCCATGCAGGGTACTCATCTGCGTGTTAACTGTCAGGAACATGCTGGCCACATCCCACACCCCTGACCGTTACCGAGGAGACGTTGCGTTTATGCAGGTTAGCTTTTGCACTAAATTCATGTTAGGCTTTTGCACCTAATGCACTTTAGTAAAAGGGCGCCTTAGTGCTGCTGTGGACTAACAGTATTCTTACAGTATTCTGTCCTTTGCTCTGTTATTCCATTTTGTGTTCAGGCTTCTGTGTTGACTGAAGGAAATGGCAGTGGTCAGTGACTTTAGGGTACCCACAGATGTTGAGAAGTTAATAAAAAATCGTGTTGCCTGATGATTTTCCTTTCTGCATTGGCACGTATTTCAGGGACTCTTCTCTGTTGGATGCTGTCTTTGTCTTGATGTGCTGGAGAGTTCCTTTCTGGTTTCCCACTAGCTGTGGATAGAACTGGTTTGTGCTCTTTGACATTGCCCTTTAGAACCGATCTTAGCAGCCAGTCTTGCAAACGGCAGCACATTGTGGGTCAATGGCATTGGTTTAATTAACACAACTCTATCTGTACCTGCAGAAGTCCTGTTAAACCAAATTAAAGCCAAATTAACACTGCATATACTCTTTTCTTATGCTGATATGGTCTTTAATTCTAAAATATCTAATGTTTCAAGGGCAAACAATATTCAGATTAATAAAACAGCTAATGTCGTGCAAATCTTTGTTCTGGCTGAGAAGTAAGTCTCTTATTAGTAATTTAGATATATTTTGTTCTGTTGGAAATTAATGCCTGTTATGATTGAGGTGCCAATTTCTTAATCATTAAAATGATTTTTCTCCCTTCTAGGAACAGTATAGCTGCTTCAGCAGTGTGTGCTTTTAATCTCAGTGCCATTACTCAAGCTTTTAATGGTCCTTTTCGGTATCAGGAGAATCCAAGATCTGCGTGGCTGCCAACAGCAAACCCAATTCCTAATTTTCAGGTACATCGTGCAAACCATTAATTTATTTCCAGCATTTGTGTTTCTGATTGCCAGAACTGTGTATTTCTAGGAATTTCCTTAATGCTGCTAATGGACGAATTGATACACATCTGAAACACTGTTATTGCATTTGGCTACATATTCTAAATGCAAAGTAGAATTGGAAGCCAGAATAAACAATTCACATTAGCGATTTTACACAGAGAAACATAGAAAATGATGGCAGATAAAGATCATATAAACTATCCAGTCTGCCCATCTACACCAATTGCTAAGCTTCACAATACCCTTTGTCTGCCTATAAGATCCTCTGTGCTCGTTCCATGCATTCTGAATTCAGATACAGTCCTTGTCTTCACCATGTCTACTGGGAGGCTGTTCCTTTCCGTAAAAAAATAATACTTCCTTTCAACCTCATTCTGTAACCCCTCATTCCAGAGCTTCATTTCAATTGAAAGAGGCTCGCCTCCTGTGCATTATACCTTGGAGGTATTTAAATGTCTCAATCATATCTACCCTCTCCTGCCTTTCCTCCAAAGTATACATATTGAGATTTTTAAGTTTGTCCCCATATGCTTTACAATGAAAGACCACTGTCCATATTAGTAGCTGCCCTCCAGACTGACTCCATGCTGTTTATATCTATCTATCCATCCATCCAGAATCTATCCATCCATCCACAATTCGCAACCGCTTTGACCCAGTGAAAAGCGGGATATAAATGCAGCTAAATAAATAAATCCAGAATGATACATAAGACACCAAATGAGGACTCACCAGAGACTTATACAGAGGCACTATCATCTCCTTTTTCCTGCTGGTTATTCCTCTTCCTGTGCATCCAAGTATCCTTCTGGGTTTTGCTGTTGCCTTTTCTGCATGTTTGGTCATTTTAAGATCACCATATACAATCACCCCCATATCCTGTTCTTCTTTCATGCACAGAAGTACTTCACCCCTTATATTGAACTGCTCTCTTGGGTTTTTGCAGCCCAAATGCATGACCTTGCATTAAATCTTAGTTGCTAAATTCTAGATCATTCCTCAAGCTTTACCAGAACCCTCCTCATGTTATCCACACTTTTTTATGGGCAGCTACCCTATTGCAGATTTTGGTATCATTTACAAAGAGATGAAACTTTACCCACAGGCCTTCTGCAATATCACTTGACAAAAATGTTAAAAAGAACCGAGCCAAGGATTGATCCTGTGGTACACCACTGGTAACTTCCTTATCTCAGAGTGATCTCCATTTACCACCACCATTTGTTGCCTTCCATTCAACCAGTTTGTGATGCAGTCAGTCACTTTAGGGCTCATCCCAAGAGTACCTTAAACATTTTCTGAATGTTGAGGATTTTCAAGAGGTTGTACAACTGCTCATCTTACCACTTTTAGACTACTGTAATGATGTTTACTTTCATTTGCCTAAATCATTAATTCGTTCTTTACAAATCATTCAGAACACTGCAGCTCATGTAATATTTGGATTGAGGAAATATGGTCATATTTCAAATAAATTATCTGAGCTTCACTGGCTTCTAGTCAAGAAACATGCTCTTTTTAAAACTTTGATTCACGAGATGTTATATGGTTTCTCTGTTTCGGAATTTTCTAAACTGGTGAACTGTCTCAATGTCTATGCTCTAGTCAGACTGATTTGTTGGTTGTACTATCATTATCTTTATTCACAAAATTGATATACCACCTAGGTGAAAGCATCAGGGCAGTTCACAAAAAAAGGGCTGCCAGAAGAGGAAAAGAACGCCATCTGTAAGTCATGCACGGAAGGCCATTACTAGAGTACGTGCCTTCGCTGTTAGTGGGCTGGCAAGCTGGAATAGTCTTTCACTAGAATTATGTGAAAAGAGGGATCTCTTAAAGTTTCGTAAATTATTGAAGGCATTTTTGTTTTAATTATTTTGAAATGTCTATTTCCATATCATCCTGCTAGTCCAAACAAGTGGGTTGTGTTCCCCTACCAGCAAATAGGTGGAGACAAAGAATGAATGAAAAGTCCAGGTTTCAATAACATCACTCCCATACCTTTATCCGCCTCAGCCACCAGAGGTCTCTTCGGTATTTGTCTCCAGCAGATGGTGGATGGATTTTTTCCTCTCTGAAGAAAATCTGAAGATTGAGAGGAAAAGATTGATTAAACACTTGTGAACAACTCCCTTGAGAGTGACTCTAACTTGAGCACGACATGGGAGGATCCACTAGACTGCGGTCTTTTCAGTAGCCATAGGAGGAGGGAAAATTAGTTCATCTCTTATCATAAAAGCCTGTTGAGCAGCCAGAAATTGTAAGGATCTGGAAGAGTGCAGCAGCCTCACACAACCTCAATGCCCCCTCTCTCCTCCTTTGTCCTTCTTTTTCTCTCCCGAAGATTACAGAAGGCTCTCAGAGGGATCTGCCTGCCAGCCATTTTAAATACAGTGCTGCAAAGCCAGTGAAACAGTTTATGGGAATAGAGCTGAGCCTGGCATGGATCTTCTGCCTGGGGCTCTCAGCGGGTGAGTACCATGGCTTGATCTCATCATTGTCCTTGTTGGGAGCTCCCGATTCTTTCTTCCTGGGATGTAATTTGGGGTGGACCGCTAGCAACCGGTGGCAAAGTGTGGGGGTTTCCTGCCATTTTCTGCACATGGTAGTAGTGTGTTTAACTATTGTGTGCCTGGTGATTGTGTTCCTGTCCTAGCACCTGTAACACATGTTGCAGTAAAGGTACAGTTAACTCATGTCCTTAGTGCTGCCATGGCCTTAGCGTGCGCTGTTGTGATCCTTGCCTTACCTCTCTGTGCTTCTTCCAGGAAATGTTGTTTGGCCTCTGGAAAGTGAGGTGCCTTTTCTCTGGCTTCTGGACCCTGCTGCTTTTGCATGGCAGCTTCTGAGTTGTCCCTGTAGGCCTGTTCATCCCCCCCCCCTTCTCCCCCAGCTGGGGGATGCAGCTAGTCCAGCTTTGCCTGCTTCAAAGCAGGAGGTGACACATGGTGCTATGGGTAAGGATATCCAGCCGTTTGGAAGCCCGGTGACTGTGCTGTGAGTTGCTATTTGTCCTCTAGGGAGTCTGCAAAAGCTATGTCCCCTGGTGTTGGGGGGTCATTTCCAAGAGGAGAGCTTCCAGACTCCGGATTGTCCTTCCCTGAATTCTTTCCTTTTTACAGCAGGCCTAGTTCTGGCATTGAAATTCAGACCCTGCAGCCTCTGGGTGCCTTGGGATGCAATCTCATGAGAGGCAAGCTGAGAGTGGCTTTGGCTAAACATCCCTGGCAAGGGGAACCCCTCCCCCTGGAGATGGAGATCAGCTGGGATCTGTTCAAAATGTGGACAGTGACATGGATTTAGATGTCTCGGTACTGGGTTCTGATATGGGCAAAGAAGTACTCTCGCCTTCAGAGGATTGTGAAGATGCTGATGTAATCCACCTGTTCTGGGAAGAGGAACTGGAGGCTTCATGGATGCTCCAGACATGGTGCAAGAACCGAAGATGCATCTTCTCCTGCAAGGGGTGCAGAAATATGCTAGTGTCTTCCCATTTCCAGAGGTGCTCAACAGCCTGTTCTGTTCAAAGTGGGATTCCCCCCAACTCCTCGCCTAGAGGCTAAGGGTATATAAGAAGATGTATGCTCTCCTGGAGAAGGTGTGCATTGTGTGGTTTGCTGTTTCCAAGGTGGATGCACAGGACACAGCAGTTACCAGTTGGATCATCATTCCTGTGGAAGGATGCACTGGACCAATAGAGGAATTCATGTTGAAGAACCACTTCACTGCAGTGGCTGCTATTCTTCAGTTGGTGGCATGTGCATGCCAAACATCTCAAGCCCTGTTCCAGTAGATTCAGTCTCTTCTGCCAGATAATTCTACCCCTCATTTGGAGTTGACTATGGCCTTCCTTTCTGATGCCGTGTGCAGCCTGGTACATCTAGCAGTCAGGGATTGTGCCCTGTCGATGGTGGCATGGTGTTGGCTTCGCTCTGACATGGAGCAGTGGGCTCATCTTCCAAAGCCTGGTTGCCCATCAAGCCTTCTGTTTGGTCCAATATGGAGAAGCTGGTGAAAGATCTGAGCAAGACAAAATCTTTCCTCCTTCCAGAGGACAGGTCCAAGGACCTGTGAGGTGGGCAGGAGCCCCTTTTCTATCAGCCTTTGCCAGCTCCTCATGAGCGCACTGGTCAGACTCCTGGGGGTGTCAGAGTCCTGTCATTATCTACCTGGAAAGCCTTTCTGCCCTTCTGCTTGTGGACTAGGCTCGTTCTCAGTCCCTTCATGAAGCACTTGGGCCCAGGGTCCTGGTCCCATCCAGAGGAAGACCCTCTGAGGCCCATTCTCTGGTTCCTCCAGTTGGGGGCAGCCTTCGCCTCTTCTGTCAGGAATAGGCCTGGGTCACCAAGGATTGCTGGATGCTAGTCTCCATTCAGTATGGCTATGTCTGGAATGCAGAGAGCTGGTCCCAACTGCTTTTGTCCTCTCCCCTTGTGGGTCTGAGAACAGCAGGGCCGCTGTGCGGATCTCCATGGAAAGGTTGTCTCTCCTGAAGGCAGTGGTGCCCATTCCCCCGAATGATTGGGGCAAGGGCAGATATTCCATCTGTTTCGTGGTGCCGATAGGGAAGGAGAATTCTGGCCCATTCTGGGCCTCAAGTGTGTCAACAAGCGATTGTGCATCATGTGCTTCTGGATGGAAACTTTGCAATCCATGGTTTAAGCAGTGTGCCAAGAGGAATTCCTGACATCTCTGAATTTAGCTGAGAGATATTTTCATACCCTGATTCTATTTTATTCTATTAAGGCTTTTATATACCACCCATCTGCGGACGCATTCTATGCAGTTTTCAAGCAGATACTGTATACATTCCCTCGTCCCCAAAGGGCTCAAAGTCTACATGTGTACCAGTGGGATCAGCAAAGTGTCTGCATTTTGCTGTGCTTCGCTCTCCCCTTCAGTTTGCTGCCCTTCCATTCAGACTCTCCACTGTTCCAAGGATGTTCTCCAAGGTCATGGTGGTGGTGGCTGCAGCGATAAAGTGCCCAGAGATTTCTGTTCACTATATCTGGGCTACTGGCTCATCCAAGCTCATTTTCTTTCAGTAGCCTCTCGGGTAGCTCCTCGAGTGGTATCCTTTCTGATGAGCCACGGCTGGATGATCAATCGGGGAAGAACCAGTTGTTGCATTCCCAGTCCCTGGAGTTCCCAGGAGCACATTTTGATTCTCAGGTGGGCAAAGTCTTCCTGCCAGAGGAGAAAGTCAAAGGGCTGTTGGATTGTCTGCCACTCTTCTGTTCACAGCAGGCTCCTAGAGTCCAGGATTATCTTCAACTTCTTGGACTGATGGTGGCGACAATCAAGATGGTGCTATGGGTGCGTGCTCTTATGTGGCCGCTCCAATGGTCTTTGCTGACTTGGTGGTCCCTGAGTTCTCAGTGTTTCAAGCTCAGCTCCCACTCCCAAGCTTCCAGGCTGGCTACTGTGGAAACAGATTTTCTCAGCTGGCACTCTGGTTCCAGGAAAGTGGGAGTTGATTCAGGAGATTTTTCAGTTGTTTCTTCTTCTTCAGTCACTGCACAGAGATGGGATCTGAGGCATTGGCACCCTGACTCAACCTTGACTAAGTCAACACCTGATGTATGTGTTTTCTCCATGTCCCTGGTGGGGCATGTGACTGGGTGTATGGAGTGCCACCCAAGGATTATTTTGGCGGTGCCAGATTGGCCAATGACAGCGTCACCTCTTCATTTGCCTCTGTCTTGGGACCTATTGTGTCAGGGGCCGCTTGTCCTGGAGCACTTGGCTCCCTTCTCACTTATGGCTTGGCTCCTGTAAGGAGACAGTTAGCATGTATGGGCTACTCTCCAATGGTGGTTTTCCATTCTGTTCAGAGCCCAGAGGAGGTCTACTAACCTGACATAAGTGTGGATCTGGTGCCTTGAATGCTGGTGCAGCACACGGCAGCAGATTTCTGGGGCATCCAAGGTGCTGTCTCTGTTGGCCTTTTCTGCAAGATGGCCTGAAGAAGAGCCTTTTTGCTTACTTCCCTAAAGGTTCAGGTGGCAGCTTTGGCCTGTTTCAGAGGTCTGTTGGCTTATAAATCTCTAGTCTTACACCCAGAAGTTTCATGCCTTTGTCAGGGGGTTCGGTGTCTGTGTCCCCCCTCCAGTCTGTAATCCCTTCCTTGGTCTGTATTTGGTGCTCGGGGCCCTGATATCAGAGCCCTTGAGCTGTTGAAGCATGCTGTTCTGAAGGATTTAATGCTCAAGATGGTCATCTTGGTTGCAATTTGTTCCACAAGGAAGATTCTGAACTGCTGGCTCTGTCTTGCCAAGATCCTTACCTATTTTTTTTCTGAGTAGGCTGTTTCCATTTGGCCTGTGCCTTTCTTCTTCCCTGAAGTGATTTCTCCCTTTCATGTGAACCAGGAACTTTGCCTGCCCTCCTTCTCTAAGGAGCAGTGTTCGGGGAATGGTAAGGATCTTTGCCTTGTGGATGTCCAGAGGGTGCCTCTCTGGTTCTTGGAGGTTACTAATTATTTTTGTAAGTCAGACCATCTTTTTGTGCTGTTTGCTGGCCTGTGCAAGGTGGCACAGCAGCTAAGTCTGCATTGGGGTGCTGGTTTAAGGAGGCCATTGACGGCTCTGGAGGGTTTGCATGCCCATTCTGCCTGAGCACTAGCATCCTCGTGGGCAGAGCGAAGTTCAGTAGCCCTTGCAGACATTTGTTGGGTGGCAGTGTGGGCATCACTTTCCTCTTTTGTCAAACGTTTCTGCTTGGATGTCCATGCTTGGGCAGACACGGCCTTTGGCTCTAAGATTTTGCAAACTACTGTGTTTTCTTCGTGCCCAGTGGAGGCATCGCTTTGGTACGTCCCATTTTTCTGGACTGCTCTAGCAAGACGATGTGAAAGGTGGCATTTTACTTACCAGATAATGTCCTTTCCTTGAGTCCTGCTAGACCAGTCCATGGCCCGCCCCCTGGAACTGTTTGCTCTGTTCTTCTGTGGCGGTATCCTTGGGTCCACTATGATTTATATACTTGGCTCCACAGGTTCATCTTCTGTAGACAGCCCTTTGTTTATGCTTTCCTGTACATAGTTCTCTACAGTTTGATTACTCATTGTTGCCCATGTTGAGGTTGTGTGAGGCTTGCCATGTTCTCCCATATGCTTTGTGATGAATACTGAAGAGACCTCTGGTGACTGAGGCAGATAGAGGTATGGGAATGATGTCATTGAAACCTTGGCTTTTCATTGGTTCTTTGTTTCCACCAATCTGTTGTTAGGGGAACACAACCCACTTGTCTGGACTGGTCTAGCAGGACTCAAGGAAAGGACATTATCTGGTAAGTAAAATGTCACCGTCTGTATTAGGTTTTTTTTAAAGTATGTATGTGTACGATAACTTGTAAACTGCTTAGAAGTCTCCTATGGTGAACCTTGTCTAAATGCTTGTTTACTCTTTCAAACAGTATCAAGACTAGGGGACATGCCATGAAGTTACTTAGTATTATATTTTTAACAAATGGGAGAAAATATTTTTTTACTCATTGCATAATTAAGATTTGGAATTTATTGCCAGATGTGTTAAAAGCAGTTAGTGTAGTTGTGTTTATAAAAGATTTAGACAAGTTTCTGGAGGAAAAGTCCATAAACCATTGTTAAGGTAGACTTGGGGAAATCCACTGCTTATTCCTGGGGGTAAGAAGCATTGAAACTTGCCACTTTTTGTGATCCTGTCAGGTACTTGTGATCTGGATTGACCACAGTTGGAAACAGGATACGCAGCTTATTGGACCATGGGTCTGACCTAGTATGGCAATCCAAAGGGTCTTGAGATGTGTGTTGGGGAGGAATTGGGGAAAGTGACATAGGCTTGTACCTGCCCCTTTGTTTAGATCCTAGGTCTGAACTGGTAGCTGGCCCTTAAGCATGCTTAGGGTAGGGTGTAAAACCCAAAATGTAGTATTATTCAGTTTATGTATATTCCCTTTGTAAGATGGGGAATACAAGTGTAGATGTTTGACCTGCCTAAGCTATGCCCAAACCATAACTCATTGGAATCTCTGCGTGGTGCGACTCTTCATATGTAAATAGCGGTTTTCTGAAAATTACCATTTAAATGTGTACGTAATCCGTATTGAGATGTTTCTAAAATAACTGCCATAGTGTATTTGGATTTTTAGAAGACATTTGACAAAGTCCCTCATGAGAGATTCAGAAAATTAAAGAGTCATGGGATAGGAGGCCATGCCCTTTTGTGGAATGCAAACTTGCTAAAAGACAGGAACCAGAAAGGGGCTAAATGATCATTTATCCCCATGAAAAAAGATCAGTAGTCGAGTATCTGAAGGGTCTGTACTGGGACCTGTGCTGTTTAACATATTCATAAATGATCTGGAGACAGGAGTGACAAGTAAGATGATCAGTCATAGATGACACAAAATTATCTCTCCATTACTCGGGTACAAACTTACAGGCCGATACTGAAACCCTGCGCCAGAGCCCAATGCTTAAAGTTTTTCATAGTGCGAGTTTAACGCTGACCCTTTGCGCTGCGATGCAATATACAAATTACCCAGCGAGCAAAAAGTCAGCGTTAAAATGGGAAAGCAAGCCAAACACATGCACACAGTAGTCAACGCATGTTTGGATGCTGTCCCGGAGAAACAGGCCCTTCTCTTCTAATGCTAACTCCAAACTTTGATCGTTTCACATTGCTGCTCCTTATGCCTGGAAAAAGCTTCCCCTATCTCTTCGTCAAGTCTATTCTCGCTCCTTTTTCAAATCCTTCCTAAAAACGTACCTCTTTGAGACCGCTTTCGGACCATGATCGTTGTTTTCCTTGTGCCTCCTCTTCCCTCTGATCTCATGCTTCTTGTATTGTCACGTCTGTCTTTAGATTGTGAGCTCTTTGAGCAGGGACTGTCTTTCTTTGTGTTTATACAGCGCTGCATATGCCTTGTAGCGCTTAATAAATTAATAATAATAATAATCTGAGGTGAAGTTTGACCCTTCACCTCAGATGATCCAGGCATCAGGGAAAGCCCCCGATGCCATCGGCACACTGTCGGGACACCAACCCCCCCTGACAGAAACAAAAACACTGGTAGCTCAGTGGCCCCGAATCCCTCTATTCCCTCTCCAAGTAACTTCAATCATAGGGTGGGAGCATTACCGACCTGCTCCCGCCCCTGCGCTACCATCTTGTAAAATGGTGACACCTGTCTCCCTGTGGTGCATCCAGGGATGCCTCATGGAGGGTCAGACTGCCATATAAGGCAACAAATACCTTATATGGCAGAGTGACTCCCTCCCCCCCCCCCCAGGATGCATCCTGGGACACATGAGCAAAAGGAGGAAGAGGAGTGGCCAAGAAAAAGAAAAAGCTAGCCACTGGAAAAGGGCACCATCCCAGAGATATTGAAGTGGAAACTATCAAAAACAGAGCTAGACACTGAAGGCAGAGAGTGTAGGCAACTGTCCCTCAGTAGAGCTCTACTCAATCTTCCTCCTAGTCACATCAAAACAAATGGGAAACCAAGGAAGGAGAAGTTTGTCTTCAGAAACACCAGCTCTGGTGCTAGCCATGAACGATGGGGAAACATGATATCACCATGGAGAATATGCATTCACTATGCACACTGGTTGGAGGGCAGGATAGGAAATGCTGTGCAAACTTGGCCAGATTGCAGACTTTTTGTGTACCCTGTATGCCAAGGGAGCTCTGTGCATGGCCTCAATGGGCTCTGCATGCATAGCCTCAATAGGCTCCTCAAGGTAGCGTGCCACTGAAATCCATGCAGGAGTCCAACTTGAGTTAGGTTGATCTCTGCTGCTTAACACTGTAGTTGAGCCTTCAGTCAGCAAAGAGTAATCCCTGGCAGGGGTTTGTGGACCACAGCTGACATGAAATGCTGGGGGGGGGGGGTGTTGTGGGAGGGTAGGTGACAAGGTGGTACTCTTGGTACCAGTACTGCTTGTTGGTGTCCCTTCGATTTTCTCTGCTGCATCACTATCACCATCACCACTAATCCCCTGCCTCTGGTGTTCCTTGCTTCCACGTCCATCAACAGTTTTTCCTTCCAGTAAGTCAGTGTGTTGAACTGGAGTTCCCTTCACCCTTGGGTTACAGAGACTGGCCAGCATATAAGCATCCTACTTCATAAAGGGTTGCAATCTCTTTTCCACTTGACCCTGCAAGAAGAGCCACCAACACCAAAACCTCTGTTGTGAATTCCTATTGCTGCCAAAAACTCATTAACTTCACCTGTAAGATATTCACTACTGGGAGGAGAAAACTCAAGGTAGCCTTTGTGGAACTAATTTCCTCTGTGACATCCTTAAAAGGCTTTAGGAGTTCAATCACTTGTATGATATTTGTGCAACCCCGATGACCCAAGGATCTGATCTTAGTCTCCACTGATTTGAAACGGTTCAGAAGAAGGTGACCAAAATGATTTGGAGCCTGCACCAGAATACGTATGAAACAAGACCTGAAGACCTAAATATGTATAAGATAGTGGAGAGGAGGGACAATGGAGATATGATACAGATGTTTAAATACTTAAAGGGTACTAATGAACAAACAAGCCTTTTTCAAAGAAGTGGAAGCTGTAATACTAGAGGGCATAAAATGAAGCTGCAAGGAGGTAATAAAAGCAATGTCAGGAAATACTTTCTCACTGAAAGGGTGGTGGAGGCTTGGAATGGCCCCCCTATGGAGGTAGTTGGGGCAAATACAGTGACGGAATTCAAAATGTCATGGGACAGACACAGTGGATCCCTTTCCAGCAAGAGGATAAAATCAAAATAAACAACTATTTTTTATACTTCAACAAATAGAGAGGGGTGACCTGTACTGAGTGGTGGGTACAACCCTAAACAAAGGCATAGAGAGGGTGACCTGTATGGAGTGGCAGGTACACCTACTCTAGCCACCTTATTGGGCAGACTAGATGGACCATGTGGTCTTTATCTGCCGTCATATACTATGTTACTATATGTTACTATGATGCAGGGCCGTCTATTGCTTCACTAATCCCACCAGCATGTCATAAGTAGAATTCTACCTGGTGACAGCATCCTGCTTGAGCTGGTATGCAGGTGCCCTTTTTTGCTTCCTGCTTCTCATGCTACTCACGCCCACCCTTCACACTCTGGTGAAAATACCCTGCTATTTCTTGACACGTCTCAATGAGTTACCTTCCACTTTTCTTGCTCCTCAAGCCTAGGGATTATCTGACAACCAGGAGAAGAAAGTGTGCAAAGAATCTGATCCCCTGAAATCCACCCCCTCCCCCTTTCATTATGTTGACCATGTTGTCCCACCATCTATTACAAAGAAACCTGGAAGCACAGTGCTGTGTTTGTGCCCTATGTGCCAGCCCTGAAGCATTGCTCTTATTTCTGCTAAGATATGGGTCCAAATGCAGCTGTCATACATTACCTGGCTGTGCAGCACAGCCCACTGGTACTTTTATGCTATTGCTCCCCCATTAGACCGGCAGCTTGTTCCTACTTCATCCGGCTGCCACTAGAATACTATCTAGGAGAGATAGATATGTCCATATGTTATTGGTGAAATGGACACTACTACTGGCCTCTAATGTGGTATCTCTGCCTGCAGCTGGTGAAGCAAAGGATTATTCAGGCTGGGGATCACCTGCCTATTAAAGGTTCTCCTGCAGGGCACTCGGTAATTGGGAGCAAGAGATGCAGCAGCCTCTTAAACCCACTTCTCATCTTCAGAGGAAGTTTATCCTGTGCTGTCATTTCCCCAGTGCACCATGTCATCCCCCTTGATGCTGCCTGCCACCTGCCCCATGACAATGCTACCGAACACCACCCCTGCTCTTCCATGGTGTTTTGCTTTGATGCATGCCAGGCTTGCTGCCATGCTATTTGACTGGCAAAAGAGGATAGGGGCTCTGCTTGAGAAAGCTATTCTGTTTTTACTGTACCTATCCCACCACAGTTATTTCCACTCCTGGATCGAGTCCCCTGCCTAGGATCAGCACCCTTCTTTGCACAGAGCTGGAAAGGGTGCTGTTGTGACAGCTGATGGAGCATGCCAGTGTTTGTAAGATGATACATGCACGGTGTATCTCCCAAAAGCTTTCTTTGAAAGCTGGGGAGTGGATCGTGCAGGCTCTGTTGGCGCCAGCATCACCCCATATGTGAGAACTGGTTTCTGCTGTCTCCGGAGAACACCTGTTACAGGTGAGTAACTACACTTTACAGTGCAGCAAATCACCTGGACTGGAAGGCATACATCCCAGGGCGCTGAAAGAACTGAAATATGAGATTGCAGACCTACTTTTACTAATCTATGAGCTATCATTAAAATCATCTCTAGTACCTGAGGATTGGAGAATGATCAGTGTAACACCAATTTTTAAAACGGGTTCCAGGAAGATCCCCTGACATCTGTACCGGGCAAAATGGTATAAAACATTATAAAAAACAAAATTACCAATCATGTAAATAGTCATGACTTAATAGCAGAAAGCCAACATGGATTTAGTGAAGGAAAGTCTTGTCTCACTAATCTCTTATATTTTTTGAAGGTGTGAATAAACTGGTAGATAAAGGTGAGCCAATTGATATAGTGTAGCTGGATTTCCAGAAAGCCTTTGCCAAGGTCCTTCATGAGAGACTCTTGGGAAAATAAAAAAAGTCATGGGATAGGAGGCAGTGAACTATTGTGGACTAGGAACTGATTAAAAGATAGAAAACAGAGATTAGGGCTAAATGGCCAATTTTCTCAATGGAGAAGGGTAAAGAGTGGAGTACCCCAGAGATCTGTGCTGGGCCTGCTGCTTTTTAACATATTCATAAATGACTTGGAAATGGGAAGAATGAGTGAGGTGATCAAATTTGCAGCTAACACAAAATTATTCAAAGTTGTTAAAACCCAAGCGGATTATAAAAAATTGTAAGAGAACCTTGATAAATTGGAAGACTAGGTGTCCAAATGGCAGATTAAATTTAATGTGGACAAGTGCAAAGTTACCATTTAAGGAGTTCTTTAAAATACTGAATGGAGATTAGCGTGTAAACTAGATCAGTTGTTTACTGCTTCAAAAGTAGAAAAACTAGGGGACACACAATGATGCTACAATACTGAGCTTTACGACTAATACTATTAGCTTTAAGAGTAATAGTAGAAACTATTTTTCCCTCAACACATAATCAAACTCTGGAATTCATTACCGAAGGATGTAATAAAAGCTGTTAATGTTGCTGGGTTTAAAAGAGGTTTGGACAAGTTTCTGGAGGAAAAGTCTCTAAACCATTATTAAAGAGGACCAGAAAAATCCACTGCTTACTTTGGGATAAGCAACATGGAATCTATGTACCTTTTTGGGAACTTGACAGGTACTTGTGAGCTAGATAGCTGCTTTTGAAAACAGGATACTGGGCTTGATGGACCCTTGGTCTGACTTAGTATAGCATCTCTTATGTTCTTATGGGAATGGCCTGTCTCTTTCTGTGCATTTGTGCCAGTACTAATCTCACCTTCCCTCCCTTCTTTCCTTCTATGACATTTTCCAGACGTACCTTTCCCAAGCATTATGATATGCCTCGGCTAGGCCCTGCAGTGCACAGTTATGCTGCCTGTCTTCTGGCATTCTCCCAAAAGATTGGGGAGATGGGGGAGCTGTATGGCCAACTAATGCTCATATGGGACTAGATTCCCAGCTTTTTGGGACCAAGGACTGCCTGTCATATGGAGGGGGATTTCAAAGTTAAATTGGGGATGTCCAGGGCAGAACATGGTGAAAAACACCAGGGACGTCTTGGTCTCCAACTGATTTCAGGAACATAAACATCCCCAACCTGGATGTGCATGTAGTCGGATACAATAGGGACACCTGAGTCAGGAACATCCATCTCAGGTAAACTATCATAAGGAACTGCCATTCATCATCGTTGTTCATTGATATAGTGTAAAATACATGGGGATATTAGTGTTGCTCGTTCTCCACACCTTCCAGATGTTTGCCTGACAAAACAAGCACTTTGTACCTGGAGGAGGTATAACTATAGGCACAATTCCAGACATCCAGGTTCTTAAAAATGCCCTGGCCACGTCTCAGCCACACCCCCATTCACACTTGGATGTCCTTGCACTGGAGATGTCAACAGACCCGGCTTCTAAAATGGCTCCGGGGATGTTTCATCTGCTTTCCCATTTACAGATGTCCAAATCACAAATTGTGCTTTTAAAATAACCCTCTTAGTGCCCTTCCCCATCCAACAGGCTTGTGCCACCTTGGCATACTATCACTTCATGTGTCCTGCCTTAGATACTGTGCCTAGAGTCACCTGTCTGGCCAGGAATAGGCCTATCTGCTGACACTTTTCCAAGGGCTGTGGAGAAGAGGGATGTGTTTGCCCTGCTAATTTTACTATGGGAGTGGATTCCCAGCTCTGGGGAGTAGAGATTGCCTTTCTTTTAGCGTTTATTTAACTTTTATTTACTTTTTAGCTTTTTTTTTACTATATTCAAAGAATATGGGACGGAATAGATACAGTAAGGTTCCTACCCACCTCCACAGCTGCTATGACATACAATAGGTCAACAAGATTGTTGCAAAAAATATTTTATTGTATCTTCTGTTTCTGCACAGCACAGCATAATTTTATATTTGCACACTGCCTCGATGTGGAAATGAGGGGCGGTATATCAAATTTTAAATAAACCATAAATCATAAAGAAACCACACCTTTGTATTCCATTGCTTAAAAGTAAAAGTAGTTGAATTCCTGCCTTACCAAAATTTTCAGGCACCTAGTTATGAAAGCGGAGAGTAGACACCACAGTACTAAGGGAGGCAAGAACACTCAAGCTACGTGTGTGTGTGTGTTGGGGGGGGGGGGGTTGTTCTGAATCTTTTTTTTGTGCTTTTAAGTAGTAAGCAAGCCCCAGCCACCACTCCCTTCTTAGTGGCTGAAAGTCAGACTTGAGGGAACAAACAAAGCAAGAGAGGAGGGCAGGTTTGGAACAGACTGCTTTATTGAAGATGGTCCCTACGCGTTTCGGCTTGCGCCTTCTTCGGGGGACATACAGCTACCATAGGGTTAAATAAATAAAGTTAAAATCAAAAAAATCAAAGAATAGATATGCAACATTTAAAATAAAAATAAATAATTAATTGTGGTACATTTAAAAACAAATAAATGAATCTGATGAGATATAAAAAATATGATAAATATAAATGAAAAATAAAAAATAAAAAATATATATATGTATCCAAACTGATAATATATGCATATAGGTTTACATATAAATTCTAAAAAGACTATCCAGAGGACACAATGAAAAATGAAAGATATTACTACAATTATAGTTAAAATGAAATAAAATAAAATAAAAATTGACAATAATTAAATTAAATTAAGTATAACTTTTAGAAACGAGGGCCGAGACAAAGACAGATAATTAAAATATGAATGAAACATTAATGAATGGTGGACAGATTGATTACAAAAGCATAAAGCAGCAGCCTAAGAAGCTATAAAAATATGAATATGTTCATAATAAATAAAAATAAGACAAACAAAAAATCTTAAAAGGTATAAATCAAGAAAGCACATACCACAGTTGTATACAATGAAGTGTCTCATAAAGACAGTTTGGTGATTACACTATGTGTAGGTAGTGCCGTATCTGATGAGCTTGTCACCAAGTTCAAACAAGTTGTAGCATTATATAACGGCTATAAAAAGAAAAATAGTATAATAACATGCTTGGACAGACAAACAATTTATATACAAGATTTCATCATTTGTAAGTAATAAATAAATTAAAAAATAATAAAAAAATAATAAAAACAATGAGATGAATACATAATACTTAATAAATAAATAATACTTAATAAATATAATAGAAATATAAACTGTAGAATATTAAAAAATTATTAAAAAATGAAAAGTTAATTAAATAAACAGTCATTGCACATGTAAGTAAAAAAAGTAATAAATAATAATAGATTCAAAAGAGACTGTTAATGAGAAGACGTATAAATAGAACATTTATACATTGATTAGATCAAAAAGGAGACCACAAACCATCAGATGGCCACGGACTATAATGTAAGCAGTGTAAAACTAATAATCTAATGTGAGAGAAAGGAGCAACTTGGGTAAACTGATAAGCGTGGGAAATGAAGACCTAAAAGGAAACGATTGAAGGCAAACTCATTTCTATTATATTTATTAAGTATTATTTATTTATTAAGTATTATGTATTCATCTCATTGTTTTTATTATTTTTTTATTCTTTTTTAACATATTCATATTTTTATAGCTTCTTAGGCTGCTGCTTTATGCTTTTGTAATCAATCTGTCCACCATTCATTAATGTTTCATTCATATTTTAATTATCTGTCTTTGTCTCGGCCCTCGTTTCTAAAAGTTATACTTAATTTAATTTAATTATTGTCAATTTTTATTTTATTTTATTTCATTTTAACTATAATTGTAGTAATATCTTTCATTTTTCATTGTGTCCTCTGGATAGTCTTTTTAGAATTTATATGTAAACCTATATGCATATATTATCAGTTTGGATACATATATATATTTTTATTTTTATTTTTCATTTATATTTATCATATTTTTTATATCTCATCAGATTCATTTATTTGTTTTTAAATGTACCACAATTAATTATTTATTTTTATTTTAAATGTTGCATATCTATTCTTTGATTTTTTTGATTTTAACTTTATTTATTTAACCCTATGGTAGCTGTATGTCCCCCGAAGAAGGCGCAAGCCGAAACGCGTAGGGACCATCTTCAATAAAGCAGTCTGTTCCAAACCTGCCCTCCTCTCTTGCTTTGTTTGTTCCCTCCTACACCTGCAAGAGTCACGCTCCTCTTTTGTACCTGAAAGTCAGACTTGAAGCTGTCTGTGGTTTTTCTCCTTTCCAGTCCTAAACCCCAGTCAACGCTACTTTCTCGTTCTCTGAAGTCAGAGACAAAATGATTCTCTGGCGCTTGGGCTGGGGTGTTTGTTCCAGCCCAATTGTGACCTCATTAGCTATGGGATTTACAGAACTCAGACAGGGATGCATGTCTCTGGCTTCCTGTCAAGGATTTTCAGAATGATTGGGTGGTGGATGCTTGGAATGCCCTCCTGATGGAAGTGGTGGGGGCAAATACAGTGACAGAATTCAAAATGGCATCGGACAGACACAGTGGATCCCTTTATAGCAACAGCATAAAATCAAAATAAACATAATTCTCTCTTATATCTCAACAAATAGGGTGACCTACATGGAGCGGTGGGTACACCCCTAAACAAAGGCATGGGGAGGGGTGACCTGCTGGAGCGGCACATGCATCTACTCTTATCGCCTTGCTGGGAGACCAGATGGACCATACTGGTCTTTATCTGCCATCATATACTATGTTATTATATTGGTTCACGTGCCTCATGCAGACTGCTAGTCACCCCTTTTTGACCTTGTCCCTCTTCCAGATTGGCCTTATTGTGTCTGGCTACACATGGCACATGTCTCAAACAAAATTCACAAAGGACAGCTCATGCAGATTTTTTAAGCATGCACATTCAGTTAGTTGGGGCTGGAACAACCCGAAAATTGCAAATTTTGTCAATTTTTCCATTGATACAAAAACTAACGCACATGCCTAGAATTTATCTTTATGGATTATAGAGCAAAACTATGAGATTATATTTTATGACTTGGTCAGAGAAAATCAATGAGACTGCACGACGCACTGCTGATGCTACAGAGATGGGAATTTAGAACATGACGTCGGATGAGCAATCAGAATGTAAATTATCCGGATCTCAGGGATTATAGTAAATCCTGTTTCTCTGGCATTTTTTCAAAGATTTTATGTTAAAAGAATTGGTGAAAGTAACACATAGAAACTTTCAGTCTGTGTCAGAGCAGGCATCTGTGGATGTTGCACAGTCCGTGTTACAATTTGTATTTTTGACAACAGCATCATTTTTCTAACATGTAGAGGTTTACTGGCAAAGCTTTTAAGAAAGATCCTCACAAGGTAAATGTGTAATGAGAGGACCGAAAATTCAGACTTTTTGTCAGGATCTCATACTCTGGTTGTTCAGAAACCAGTTGCATTGATACAGTCGAATGTGTTGGTCTTAGATAAGTGCTCATCGGTGACCGCACCACAGCTGCTGGCTTTCTGCGTCACGCGCTTCTAGCACTTCATTGCTTTCTAATTCTAAAGTCGATTCAATTATTGTGACTTATGTGGTGTGAAATAACATAACGATGTGAGCAGAGCTGACCGATGTGTTTATTGCTACAAGATCTGTAGTGTAAACCTAAGTACAAGGTAATTTGCAAGCAGGTAATGTTTTCTTTAACTTTTTATAGCTACTAATCTGTAATGGAGCATGCTCGCATTTCTCATTTTAATATAGGCTGTGGAAACAAGGATCAACAAACAACTTGTAGGTGATACCTTTTTATTGGACTAACTTAATATAGCTTTAATAAGCTTTTGAGAAAATAACTGATCTGAGGAAGAGAGGGTGACACCTGAAAGTTTGTCAAAGATATATTTAAGTATTAAATGTAGTCACATATAGTCACACTCTGGCTTCTAAGTTCTTTGCCATCTGCAGGGTTAACCCATATTGAGCCTTCCAAAGTCTGATTACTCCACATACATCAGAATACTATTTCTGAGCACATATGTCTCTACTTTTGTTATTTATATTATCATATGTCCCTGTGAACAATAAGATTATGTCTTCATGAACATCGGAGCAGATTACATAGTACAGAGGCCATCATCACAGCTGTCTTAAATGAAACTTACAAGGCCATAGATCAGGGTAAATTGGTGATTGCAATCTCTTTAGACCTCTCTGCTGCATTTGACCTTATCAACCATGAACTTCTACTATCTCGCCTTTTTGATATAGGCCTTTGAGGAACAGTTTTTACTTGGTTTATCTCCTTTCTTCGTGATGGACACTTTCAGGTCGATACTGCTGGTCATCTATCCACCCCAAGGAAATTGTGTCATGGATTTCCACAGGGATCCACACTCTCTCCAATACTTTTTAATATCTTTCTTTGTCCTGTTCTCACCATAATTCAAAATTTAGGCATGTTGTGCTACGTATATGCAGATGATAATTTGCTGTTACATTCCACAGAGAGTATTTGTCTGGATCTTATACCCATTAACAATTGCTTGACATGTATTTCCACTTGGTTGTATGATAATTCATTAAAACTGAATCCATCTAAATCCCTAGTCATCTGGCTTACTGGGGCCCAGTTAACCCCTACTCTAGCCCCCCTGCTGGATGGCGTGCCAGTACAGTTACAGACTACCCTAAAATATTTAGGGATCTTTTTAGATTCCGAACTTATGTTCTCCCCTCAAATAGCTGGGGTCTCAAAAGCTGCGTTTTGGGCTCTTTGCAGATTCCATGTGATTCAACCTTTTCTGGACAAATCAGCTCAACTTGCAGTAGTCGTTCAAACAGTTCTATCATGTTTAGATTTACTTTGGCCTTCTGCAATATCAAATTAAGCACTCCAGATGATCCAGAATTCTGCACGCCGTACACTACAACGTGTCGAAAAATATGATCATGCTACCCCACTCCTAATTCATTATCATTGGTTACCAGTTCATTTTCGAATTCATTTCAAAGCATTGATTCTGGTTCATAAAATTCTACATGACTCTGCACCTGAATATTTACAGTATCTTCCCTTATTTCTTTGTATGCCCTAGCTAGGACTTTGCATTCCATGCATGGTCAAAGCCTTCAGTTTCCATCACCTGCCTCAGTTAACTATGAGAATACATGAAAATCTGCATTTTTTTACAGCGGCCCCTAGTCTTTGGAATTGCCTCCCTGCTTTCATTCGTTTGGAGGGCTGCTTTAAGAGTTTCAAGAAGGCACTTGACACATTTCTTTGAGGTAGCCTTCCGTCTCAATTATTCATTTTATAAGGGACTTCTACCTTTGTTGTGTAATCATTGATTTATCTGTCCTATACTGTTATCGAAGTTCCTTTTCACTGCCTCCTATTGATTTTACTTGTAAATTGCATTGTTTGTTATACAGAATCAGTGGTATATCAAATGCACAATAAACATAAACATTAAAAACTGGCTTGTTGTTAGCCTCCCTTGTTGGTCATCTCCTAGAAAAATCTCATAAAGTTGAAGAACCTAAAGAACAACTTATAGATCAAACTGACTGGAAGGATGGTGGTCATAAGCGTTTACCTAATTATAGGGAACAGCTTTGGATAATTATATGATGGGCAGTACAAGTGGCTGGTTTAAATGCTGAGACTGAGGGGATGACATTGGTATATGGATTTTTGTTTGGATTGGTAGTTTTGATTGGCTAACCTTGATTGGCTCAGCGAGAGTTGAAGATTGCCGTTAAATCTATTTGTTTATTTAATTGGAATTTTATACCGCTTTATCCTAAAATCACAGCAGTTTACAAAGAACAAGGGGAGGGTACATGCAGCGGGTTATTTCAAAATAACCTATATACAAAAGAACTATGTACAAAATTGTGTGGGGGTAGGGTGTGGTGTAGGTTTAGAGTCAGGGATGACGTTAAGCAGTTGTACATTAGATAATGTCTCCAAAGTGTTCGGTATGGAGGGTTGTTTTCAGCTTTCTTCTGAAGTCCTTGAAGTCTGAAGTGGCTCTGAAGTGGTCGGGAAGTGGATTCCAAAGGACAGGTGCAGCCAATGAGATAGCTCTACCAGATGTTATTTGCCTGGATTTTGTATAGTCTCTGGGGATGGCAATGGAATGATTGGCGGTACGTCATCTGGGTCTGTTGCTTAAATCCATGGTGATATGGGCATTTAGTGTGCTAGCAGATGTGTTTTGTTTGATTTTGAAGATGTTAAGTATAGCCTTATACTTGATGTGGGAGCTGATGGGGAGCCAGTGGAGCTGGTTCAAGAGAAGGGTGATGTGATCGTGTTTTGATGAGCCAGTTATAATGCGAGCTGCAGTATTTTGTACCATCTGTAGAGTGCGGAGTGCTGATTTGGGTAAACTAAGGTAAATAGGGTTGCAGTAGTCTAGGATGGGAATCGATTGGAAAACAATGCGGAAGTGTTCATGGTTTTGTAGTGGTTTGAGCCTTTTGAGGACACACATTTTATGATAGGCATTATTGGCTGTTTTTTTTGATGTGGGATTGAAGATTCAAGTTGCTGTCCAAGGTAACTCCAAGGTATTTTACTTTGGGTTTAATGAGTATGGTGATATTGTTAAACTTGATTGCATGCGAGGGGTGGGGGGGGGGGGAATCTGAGTTACGGGTGACGAGAAGGGCTTCAGTCTTGTTGTCATTTATGATTAGGTTTTTTTGGGTTAACCAGATTGTCATTTTTTGCAGGCATGTTGTCATCTTTGAGTAATCTGGATTGTTGAGTTTGATTGGAGAGAACAGCATGATGTCATCTGTATATAGAGTGTAGTGGATCTTGTGTTTTTTGATGATGTCGCAGATGGGCTGTAGGTATATATTAAATAGAAATGCAGATAAAGAGGATCCTTGTGGTACACCCTGTGTAGCTGGGAAGGGGGTGAAGGTGTTCTTGCCGCATTTCACCAGTTGTAGTCTGTTGCTGAGGTAGAAGTGAAGCCATTTGATGGTAGTTCCATGCAGACCAATGTCTTTTAGCCCGTTCAGTAACTAAAAGCTCAGTGTCAAAAGCTGAGGAGATGTCAACAAATATCAGGAGGAATCCTTTCTTTGCGTTATCCATTCCTCTGATCAGTTTGTCAAACAGGTATGTAAGGAGTGTTTCAAAGCTATGGCCTCTTTGGCCACTACCAGAGAAGTGCCCAACATCCATTCCCCCGAGGGAGCAGTTCAGCAGGCACCAGCATCCATCCTGCAAAAGTGAAATCCTTTGCTTCCAAAGAGCTGATTCTGATCTTTAACTCCAAGCCTTCTTGTCTACAGGGTGCCTGATCTCCGGTTCTCAGCCTGTCTGTACCTTTGTGCTCCAACCGCAGCCCTCTCCTCCCAGGGAAACCCCGCTGCTGCATGTGGTTGCTCAGCTCTGCCTCACAAGCATCATCACTCAGCTGCTAAAGGAGCCTTTAAAAAGCAGCGTGCTGCGGGCGGACCCATACCCAATGTGGGTGGGGATTCTAGTCACAAAACAACAATCAATCAGCCATGAAATTCCCATCATCTAATACTGCAAAGCTGTAAGTTTCTTGGTTTCCGCCGTCATCACCGAAATTACTATACAATCCTGATAAACTATCAGCTGATCTCCTTGAATACACAATGCAGAATCCCATGTGTCTACTACTTGGCATATTATATTATACTGTAGCCTTGAAAGGCAAGTCAACCCCAAGAGCATAATCCTCTTTATATTCTCTATAATATAAGTTTGTCTTATCTCTCCCTTCCCACCTTAAAGCCTTTCCTTATCTCCCTGCTCTTAAGCTGTTGGTATCTGATTTGCCGCTTAGCCCACCATTAGGCTACTCAAACTATCATCTTGTATCCTGATACATTGCTCTAACTATTCCACATGCAATAATTCTGAAAAGTAGCTTATTGATACATTGCTTATCAAATCTTCAGCTGTACCTTGTGGTTATACTCAGTAAAAAGTATAGATACTCTGTATTATGAACTTAGAACCGCTTCTAAGCACAACCATGAAGCTTACTTTCATGCTGATCCTCCTTGTACTCTTTGTTGCATTATCCATTGCTCTCCAATCCCAATTCCATACACACCACATTCCAATAATTCCATATCACCCTAGAAATATCTGTCCCTTTACTCACAACAAATTCCCATCAATACTCCATACACACCATACTAGTAGACTAACATACCTCTCTCCCACACATGCCCACACGAATCACTCTCCCATCACTACTAAACACACTTTAAAAGTAGCCCTCCTTAACATTAGATCAATCAGAAATAAAATACCTGCTATTATAGACCTACTCCAAGACAGTAAGCCACATGTCTTGTGCTTAACTGAAACATGGCTTACTCCCAGAGACTCCATCTCACTCAACCAACTAGCTGAATCCAACTATAATATCTTACAAAGCCATAGGTCCTGCAAGAGGGGTGGAGGCGTCCTTATTCTAACCTCAAAAGACCTCAATTTCACCCAACCGTAATAAGAGTTCAGATAATATCAATCTTCTAATTACTGAAAATAAGAATATTAAAAAAAGCCTTTTTTACAGACCACCATCGCCCAACCCTGACAGCCTCACAACAATCCTGGAAGCTGCCTGCACCTCAACACCGCATAAGCCCCACATAATTCTTGGTGACTTTAATCGCCTATCATTGAATCAGTCTCATGCCTCTCACTTTACAAATGCCATGCTTGAACTCAGATTTCATCAAATTGTTCAATCTCCTACTCATCGTAAAGGTAATATTCTTGACCTAATCTTCCTCCCCTCCACATCTTTCATGACACCCTTTTCTCACCTCCTAATTTTCTCTCATTACCCTGGACCGATCACTACCTAATCAACTTTTTTATCCTAGTAATGCTTACACCTAGCGGAACTAACAATATTACACAATTTAAAAATAAGTTCAAACCATATAATGAAGATACATTTTTAAATGACACCATACCGCATTTATATTCCTCCAATACTGATCTTGATGTTGTCGTTAATAACTGGAATACCATCATCTCAAAGGCAGCACACAACCCAACAACACAAAACTTCAAACCTAAAAACTCCAAAAATTGGTACACCTCTGATCTCCGGAAATATAAGCAAGCTCTGAGAAAATTGGAACACAAATGGAGAGCAACAAGATCCCATTCTGACAACCAGGCCTATATGTCTATGCTCAAATCCTATAAGAAAGCAGTAAACAATAGGAAAAAGGATTATTACTCTAAACTCTTAACAAGAGCACTTAACAGACCTAGAGAGCTCTTCACAATTGTCAGATCACTCACTAAAACCCCAAACCCTGATTCTGACCTTACCCAAATTGATCCCCAAAGAAAGCAGACTATTATATGAGCAAACTTTATACCCACCCATATCCACTTGTGAGCCCTCATCCAGTCCCAACCACCATGAGTCAAACAACATCAATCACCTAAACCAAGTTATTTGGTCCTCATTCTATTCCATCACCATCAAACAACTTAAAAGTATAATAGCAAATCTTAACATTATATTTCTCCTTTATCCCAGTCCCTTTCCCCACCCTACACTGTAAATAGTTCTGCCTCAGCATCCGCTATTCTGCTGTATATGTGAACAGCTGATTTGTAAATAGCACCTTGTAATACAGTTTGATATGTTCTATGTTCTTTGTAAACGAGTTCTGTTCATTGTAAACCACCCCTGATCACTGGAAAGGGCGGCATATAAAAACGTTTAAATAAAGAAATAAAATAAGTAAATGGTTAGGTCGAAAACCATATGACGCTGATGCCATATTTTTTGTACAGAGAAGGCTGAAGAAATGTTGAATTTAGAGAACAGCCCTGATGCAGAGCCTGTTGCTCGAAACAGCATGTCATGTCAGCAGCTTCAGAAATAATCCTATCTGGGAGATAAGCACTTGACATTATTTATTTATGAACATTTGGGCTGAATGTCTAAGTAAGAAGTTTCAACACTGACTTATTGGATAAATAATTGATGAACATTGGAATATATAGAATGCTATTGGAAAGTGAGGTGATGTATGCAGATATGCTCACAGTACTTGAAAAAAAAAAGATAAAATTGGGCCGCTGATTTTATCAAAGTGAAATCACATATAAAGATATTTGTCTAAGAGTGATTCTCTACCTATGATGGTCCACTAAATATATAAATAAATGAATAAATATTAATTTTACAGGAGATATTTGTTACTTTTCTTTCTTTTTTTCTTTTTTTGGGTCATTTTTAGTTTTAGCACATATTTAAAACATTTTAGGATATGCTAAAGCCTTTTTGCATGTTACTCTTCCCCTGTTCTGTGAGACCCGACAAAAAAAATATAATATATAAAAAAATACAAAAAACACACATTTTATTTCGCTTGCTACAAAGACAATCTTGTGTTTGTTCTATTGTGTTTAGCGATTGTTCTGTTTCAATGGGGCCTTTGGTTTTTTGGGGGTTTTTAAAGCCTTTTTGCAAGCACAAAGTTGTTTTACCTTGCACTGAAATAACATAAATGACGTGTTAGCTTTTTGTGTCATTTCACATAGGAAACAACACGAAATGAAGTAGGAAATATTGTTTGTGTTTTATGAAATGACATCACATACCTGTTCTATAATCTGTTGGCACGTAGAGCAACAGAGAAAACTGACTTCCTTTCCAGATCGTGAATCCCGGCATCAGAGTATGTTTGCTTCTATCTCTGTGCGCCTATCAATTAAAGTGATCCTAATGGGGGGTGAACTAAAGTACTGTATAATATCTATATAATCAAATCATTTATTCCTGAAATATTATACCCTACAAACAGAACAGGAAAGGGGCCCACATTAACTAATTGAATACAGTCTACTAGTTGCAGAAGTAGAGATGGAATGTGGAGTAACTGAGCCAGGGGTGATAGGGTTTGAATGTGAAATTGCGGTATAGCTGTGGTAATTCACAACAGGCCTGGATTTAAGCACAGGCACCATAGGCAACTGCCTGTGCCACCAAATTTTGAAGGCTTCGAATACTGGGCTAAAGAAGCCTGATTCTGCTTTGTTTTAGGACCGTGCTCTATGATTCACCGCTCTCTGGTCTTGCCTAGGAGTGCCAACTCTTCAATACAGTCTTGACTCAGTCTCTCACACAGTCACCTGTGAAGCATTAGTACAATGTGAGGAACTGTGGGTAAATGCAGAGGAAGATATTCTGCAGAATAGGCAGCACGGCCATGTTAAATGTGTGCATTTCTCGTGCTGCAAAAAATAAGACAGCTGAAATTTATTAGGACAATGAAATATTGTCCTTGAATATTGTGTGCAATTCTGGTCACCGTATCTTAAAAAGGATATAGCGTTATTAGAAAAGGTACAGAGAAGAGCTACCAAAATGGTAAAGGGGATGGAAGGATACCCCTATGAAGAGAGGCTAAAAGGTTTAGGGCTCTTTAACCTGGAAAAGAGACGGCTGAGGGGAGATATGATAGAAGTTTATAAATGAATGAACGGAGTGGAACAGGTAAACGTAGATCAATAGTTTACGTCATCAGAATATAGAAAGACTAGGGGACATGCAATGAAGCTACAGGGTAACCTATTTTAGACTAATAAGAGAAAATATTTTTTCATCCAACGTGTAATCAAACTCTGGAATTTGTTACCAGAGGATGTAGTAAAAGCTATTAGTATAACTGGTTTTAAAAAAGGTTTGGACAAGTTCCTGGGGGAAAGGTCCATAAACCATTATTAAAAGGGACCCGAGATATCACTGCTTGACCCAATACAAGCACTGAGGAACCTGTGTCTTTTGGGGAAACTAGTAGATATTTATGAGCTAGATTGGTCACTGTTGGAAACAGGATACTGGGCTTGATGGATCTTGGTCTGACCCCGTATGGCATATCTTATGTTCTTATGTTAACCAAGAATCTGACATATTGGACACTTGTGCTTTAATATCCTGCCTCTTTCACTGAATGGGATTCATTTGTCTGCTCATGCTTAGTGTGGTATCTTGAATGATGAAAGCCCCAATGAGAACTTGACTGAAAGGAGTCTGCAGGATGCCCAGCGCTTGTTCCTCATGAATGACGTGGTGCAGCCAGTTTCCACTGATCCTCTCGTTACCCAGGACAGCATTCGCTTTTCCAAGCTGGTGGTAGACATTGTCCAGGGCAAGGATACGCTCTATCACGTTATGTATATCGGAACAGGTAAGTGAGGACTTTCCTTCTCAACACATGGTAAGAGCCTCACTTATAAATCACTTTATCGAAGTTTACAGCTCGAAAATGGTCCTTTTACTATTGCTCAATCGGGACTAGCTACTGTTGAGTTATGGTGCCATAACATTTTGTGCTGGTGGCCACATATCAGTGTCCCATTTCATACTCTCCATTTCCCAGGAAGACACAAAAAGGATCGATTAATTCTTTGGTTATAGTCTATTTTCTAGTTTTCCAAAAACATATACAGCAATATAAAAACATTAAGGGCCTTGTTTAGTAAATCATGTTAGCTGTTAACGTGGCAACAGCGCAGGAAAAGTGCACTGCGTTAACAGCTAACACGGGCCAAATGCAGTTATCGTAGAAAATCGCTGTGCTATCTGCAGACTACATGTTAGCCACGCGAGTAGGCAGGATGTGGGCGGAGAGAAGGCATGCCTGCAACGTGCCGTTATCCTGAGCATCCACAGTGAGCAGTAGTCACACATCGTGCAAACATCATGGTTGCAGCTGTGCTGTGTTTTCTGCTTTTTCACTGCATTATCTGCTGGGGGAATGCTGTGCATGCCCCTAACAGCTAACGCGGCTGTATTTCCACTAACATGCAGCGTTAGCTACAAAAGTCTAAATGTAGCTTAGTAAATAGGCCCCTAAAATATAGCAAACTAAAATTAGGTCTAAGTTAAAATCCATAAAAATCACAAAGCTATGCCCTCCCTTTCCCACCTCCTGCCAACCCTCCAGCAACAGGTAGGTTCCCACCTTTCATCCACAGCATATTTATGAAAGGACTAAGGTGGGGTAGGATATTCAAAGGGATTAAGATGGTTGGCAGACTTGCTAACTTGCTTTCGGCTGCTTCTCCCATCAGAATACGGCACCATCCTGAAGGCGCTCTCCAATGCTAACAGGAGCCTGAAGAGTTGCTGTTTAGAGGAAATGCAGATTCTTCCCAGTGGTCAACAAGAAGCTATCAGGAGTCTCCAAATTCTCCACAGTAACAGGTCACTCTTCGTGGGTTTAACCAATGGTGTGCTAAAGATTCCTCTGGAGAGGTGCTCAACGTACAGAACGGAAGGGTAAGCAGATCTTCTCCTCAGAACGTCTCTTGCATTTCTTAACACAGCTTTTATGCATCTTTAAGAAGTACCGTGCAGCTTTAGGGTTGCCAGCTGGCTCCAGATTTTCAGGACAGGCTAATATGGTCTTCATTTTTCCTCACTGCCTGCAAGGACGTGGAGTTCTGATTTCTCTATTACATTCCCTACGAAAAACAAGACTACAAGTCCCTGCATGCAGTGTGGTAAAAATAGAACTTGACTGTCCTGTCCTGAGAAATCTGGGGCTAGTTGATTTTGCAACACATATATACTAGATTTGCCAACTCCTGCTATGTCTATAGAAGAAGTGATGATAAATATAGCTGAAGGCATATGTAGAGAATATTACATTTTAGCCAACATCTTGTGATAGATTACCATTCACAAATCTCACCTTCTCAATGGAATATCATCACTCTTTTGTTTATCCAGGCAAAAGATGAAAATATGGCTCTTAAAATGCCTAGAGCAGGTGCATCGGCCTTGGATTTTTGCTCCCATTTACAACCAGTCCATGGCTTCTGAATATGGATAGTTTGCATTCAGAATTTAATTAAGTAGTTTAGTTTAATTTATTGTTTGCAGGATCCGAGGCAGCATGGGTTTGCCATAGGCAGGTCTTGTCAGACAAATCTGATTGATTTCTTTAACTAGGTGACCAGGGAGTTGGACCGAGGGAGATCCCTAGACATAGTGTAGTTATTTATTTATTTATTTATTTATTTTATTTAATGTTTTTCTATACCGCACTATTCTGCATCAGCGCGGTTTACAAGGAACAAGTTTGTACAATGTGGAACAGCCATACATTGAACTTACATAAAACAGGGAATTAAACATGGATAACAGGTGAACTTTATACATAATATACAAAAGGGGAATTTAAACATGGATAACAGGTGAACTTTATACATTATATACAAAAGGGGATTGCATCATACCTGAGTTTTATGATACAGGCCCTAAAGGGGATGGTTGGATGAGGTGGAGAGTTATCATAGGAGATTCGTTAGGCGGCGTTGGATTGAGAGACTGTAGGGTCATGTGATACTGTCTAGGTGATGCTGTCGGAGTTATAAAAGTGTTGTATAAATAGGTGCTGTTTGAGGGCTTTTCTGAACTGGGGGAGGTTGTTTATGGTCCGGATTTCTGTTGGGAGGGAGTTCCAGCATGAGGGGGCAAACAAGGCAAAGGCACGCTTTCTAGTGGATTTGTTGCATTTTGTGATGGCTTTTGGAAGGAGGATGGTATTGCAGGATGTGGCTCTTCTTAATCTGTTGTCTGGTGTAGGTTGAATCAGATCTGACAGGGTAGTTGCGGTGATACAGTTGACTGCTTTGAAGGTCATGGTTAGGATCTTGAATGTGATCCTGTATTGGACAGGGAGCCAGTGAAGGCTCTTCAGAATAGTGGTGATATGGTCTCTGCAAGACGCTCCATAGAGGGTTCTAGCTGCGGTGTTCATCGCAAGCTGCAAGGGGTTTATCGAGCTCTTTGGGAGGCCAAGTAGGATGGAATTGGCGTAATCGAAGTGGGGCATGATTATGGCCTGGAAGACTGTTCTGAAGTTAGATTTCAGTAAAGCCTTTGACACCGTTCCACACAGGTGACTTATAAACAAATTGAACACTCTTAAGGATGGACCCTAAAGTCACTGACTGGGTTAGAAATTGGTTGAGTAGTAGGCAACAAAGGGTACAGGTAAATAGAGCTCACTCTGAGGAGGAGGTTACCAGTGGTGTGCCACAGTGATCTGTCCTTGGTCCGATTCTTTTTTAGCATCTTTGTTAGTGATATTGCAGAAGGGTTGTTGGGTAAGGTTTGACTCTTTGTGGATGGTACCAAAATCTGCAATAGAATAGACACCCAAGAAGGAGTAGATAACATGAGGAGAGATCTAGTTAAACTTGTAGAATGGTCAAAAATGTGGCATCTGAGATTTATTGCTGAAAAATGCAGGGTCATGCATTTGGACCTCTAAAATACAAGGGAGCAGTACAGTGTAGGGGTCGAAGTATGTAGCACGACGTGGGGTGATTGTTTCTGATAATCTTAAGGTGGCTAGGCAGGTAGAAAAGGCGAAAGCCAGAAGGATGTTTAGGGGGAGGAATATCCAGTAGAAAAAAGGTGCTGATAGTGCCTCTGTATAAGTCTCTGCTGCAACCTCATTTGGAGTACGGTGTGCAATTCTGGAGACCGCACCTTGAAAAGGACATAAATAGGATAGAGTCAGTGCAGAGTGTGGCTACTAAAATGGTTAGCCCATCTTGTTGAAATATCCAATCTGTCTGATGGCCAGGCAGATCACGCATTGATGGCAGTAATTTTGGCTCAAAGACTTCTTGGATGTACCGACTCGCATTAACTGTTCCACCAATGACTTGGATTCTGCCTACTCCATGCCAGGACATGCAGCCCCATATCATAACATTCAAAGGATGCTTGACTGTGCTTTTCATGCAATCTGGGAGACAATCTTCACCTGATCTTCTTATGTAATGAACCCCATTGCTTCCAAATATCGATATTCTTGTCTCGTTGCTCCAGATTACCTTTTTCCAATCTTCTGTAGTCCAGTTTAGGTGCTCTTTAGCCCACTGGAGTCGTCGTTTTCTCTGCTGAATATTCAGAAAAGGTTTCTTTCGTGGAATTCTTGCCCTCAGACCGGCGTTGAGTAGCCTGTTTCAAACAGTTCGATCAGTAACGGACACACCAAGATCCATAAGTTCCTGATTAATGTCCTTGGCAGATGATTTATGATTTTTTTAAAGCCAGCCTAACAATCATTCTGTCAGTTTTTGGAGTTGTAGACTTTTTCCTTCCTCTTCCTTTCTGAGTTGCAACACTTTCAGTGACTTTGAAGCGAGTACACAACTTTTGTACACCAGATGCTGTCACTCCATGGTCCATCTTCTGAGCGATTTCACGAAAGCTGTACCCCTCATTTCTCAAAGTAATGGCTGTTGCTCTCTTTTTAGGAGACCAGTCAACCCTCTTTGTTGCTGCCATCATTAATCTACAAAATACAACAACATATTCCAAATTGGAAACTTGTTATTAAATATTTGTCATTTTTTTAAAATATTTTCGCTAATAAATAAAATAAATTTGTAATAATAACAAAAGCACAAATATGACTTTGATACAGCTTGTATACACCTGGCAGTATAGCACACATTATCTGAAGCGTCAGCTTATACATGAGATTCTGCATAAAACCTGCTTAAAGTAGATCGACAGTTTCATGAAAAATATCATTTTCCTAAGAAAAAGACATCAATTACCTTGTCTGACTTCAAATCAAAGTTTTTTCTGATAAATGTTGATGATATTCGTTTGTAATATGTCCCAAATGTTATGGCGACAATCTGCATACAGTATCTAATATATAGAATACTTAATTAACGTAAGTAAGACAGATATGCCTGTCCAGATATGCCCACCTGTCCAGATATGCCCGTCTGTCCAGTCCCGAATAGACTATAGCTGGAAAGTATAGTCACTAATGTAAATAATTTGTAGAAAGTTACCCCAGTTATGTCCAAGTTTTAGTTCCTGTTCACTGTAAATACAATGCAGTCCTACTGCATGGTATAAGGTTCTGTTAAATGTACACCGCACTGATATGAATAGCGTGGTATAGAAGAAAAGTAAATAAAATAAAATAAAATAAAATAAATAAAGATATTATTGCGGAGAGCTCAAATTTTACAGATGTATCCACAATTTTTTCCGCTAGTGTAGAGGAAAGTTGGGATAGAGGAGATATGATAGAGACATTTAAATACCTCCGTGGCATAAATGCAGAAGAGGAGAGCCTCTTTCGATTGAAAGCAAGCTCTGCTATGAGGGGACATAGGATAAAGGTGAAAGGAGATAGACAACAGTAATATGTGGAAATATTTCTTTATGGAAAGAATGGTAGATGCGTTGAATAGTCTCCCAGTGGAGGTAGTAGAAACGAGGACAGTATCTGAATTCAAGAAAGCATGGGACAAACACAGAGGATCTCTAAAAGAAAAGGGGGGACTTTAATATTTGATATGGAAGGGCAGACTAGAAGGCCACATGTTTCTATGTTTGATTAACAATTTTCCAATAAAAGAAATCAAAGCAAGTCTGATAGACCATTGTTTTTTCAACCAGTTCAAGGGGCACACCCACCCAGTCAGGTTTTCAGGATATCCACAATGAATATGCTTGAGATAGATTTGCATTCACTGTCTCCTTGGTATGCAAATCTGTCTCGTGCATATTTATTGTGGATATCCTGAAAATCTGATTGGATAGGTGTGCTCCCAGGGCTGGGTTGAAAACCACCGGGATAGGCTCATCTATTTTGTTCTTATGACCTAGAGCAGTGGTTCTCAACCCAGTCCTCAGGGCACACCTAGCCCATCGGGTTTTCGGGATTCCCACAATAAATATATATGAGGTGGATTTGCCATACCTTGCTTTCAGTATTTGCAAATCTATCTCATGCATATTCATTATGGATATGCTGAAAGTCTGATGGGCTGAGTGTGCTCCAAGAACTGGGTTGAGAACCACTGACCCCTAGAGTCAGGCAGTCTCCTTAGTCCCTGTACTCCTACGGAACACTCTTCCTTAAAGGATGTTGGGGGCGGGCGGGCAGTGAACAAGCAAAAAAGGTAATTCCAAAGAAAAAAATCATCTTCTGTAATCTCCCTCCCCCCCCCCCCTTAACATACACACAAACTCCAGCAGCGGCTTTTGTCAGTTAACTGCAATCCACCAGCTGGAGCAGATTACATACTCGGAGTTGCCAAGTTACCCAGTTTCAGGGGTGAAATTTTTTTTCCAGTTCTGGTTTTAAAGTTGCATCGCAGTGCAGTATGATATCTGTAGTCTGTGATTTTACCCATTGTAACCGATGCGGCAGCTCTCATAATGCATCAGAATGAGGTTGTCGGAAATCCAGGATTGGTTTAAAATCTCATTCCTGAAACTGGGTGACTTAGCAATTCTGCACACTGAATACACCAGTGACATTACTGTGATTATGTTCTGGAATTCACTGGAAGTAGCAAAAGCTGTTAGTATAGCTGGGCTTAAAAAAGATTTGGACAAGTTCCTGGCAAAAGAGTCCATAAACCATTGTTAAAATGGACTGGGCGAAACCTGTCTGCTTATCCCTGGCACAAGCAACGTGGAACCTGTGCAAACTTTGGGAATCTGCCAAGTACTTATGACCTGGATTGGCCACTATCAGAAACAGGATACTGGGCTTGATGGACCGTTGGTCTGAGCCAGTATAACAAATCTTACATTCTTAATGTAATGAGGGTATAAAGCACTAATAACATGCTATTATTATTATTTAGCTCACGCCTTTTCAGTAGACATTCAAGACAAGTTACAATCAGGTGCTATAGTCGTGAGCTGTGCACACATTTTGACAGCATGCCAGTAGCTTGAGACTTCAGCGCCAGTATGCAGTAAAGGGCGTGTGTGCAAATGAGCTGTGCGCAAAACTTCGGCGTAAAGTTGAAAGGAGAGGAGCCAATTCATGTGGAAATAACAGACGTGCTACAAGTGGCCATGTACCCATGCGCATAAATGTCAATCACTCACTCACAGGCCATGCAGGTTCTTTGGCACTCAGCCCATAATCAACACTATTTCACCCAAAAACATTTTTTATGAAAATGAATGGAGAATGATAAGTGACTCTAAAAAACACAAGGATAAGAAGCAAAAGACATTTGATCTTGAACGCCAAACTTTCACTTATACGATGAAAGATACACACAGAAATTTTTCACGTCAAAGGTTACTGGTCACTGGTACATACCCTGAAACAGTCTTTCCCTACATGCACAAGATGTTTAAGTCACCTCAAACCAGGCATAGAGATATTGGTGCTCCTGCTGGTTATGTAGTCCTCTACGTGTTTCTCTACATTGGGCGCAGACCTTATTAGCATTCATTTTAATATGTGCATCTCATTTGCATATTATTTAAATATACATGGCATTGTTTTATCCACATGTCTTTCTTTTGCTGTTTTTGTGCACATCAATCTGTTTTCTGCATTTGTTGTGGCAGGTGTTGTGCATATAAGTTGTGTTATCTGCACACAGAAGGCATGCTAGTCTTTCTGCAGTGGCATGCTTATACCTGAGGCAATGAAGGGTTAAGTAGCTATGGTATTTGAACCCAGGTCTTTCTGGTTTCAGGCTGCTGCCCTAACCACTATGCTACTCCTCCACTATATTTGCTATGAAAAGCTCACACTCTGATGGTTCCTTTTAACTATTTGGAAGGGTGTCTCTAGACGTGGCAGGAGAATGAGCTTGAATTTTTTCCAGACTTGCATAAGAAATATTGCAACAACTTGAATTGCTGGTAGTGGTTTCATGTGGGGAGAATGCAGACTGGTGGTCCAGCAGACTCCTGACTCAGAATCTATAGAGATCTGACATTGGGTCAGGCCATGGGGTATGGCAATATTGATGGATTCACAAGCTGAGACGAGGGCTGTTTGTGTTCATTTTTAACATTGGCTTGGCTGTTGGTGTCTATGCATTGAACAGGGCTGGTGCAGCCTAGTAAGGGGCTTGGTTGCTTTAGTGTGCTATCCGGTAGCACAGGATTTACATGTGGACAGAATGCCGCACTAAAATGTTGTACGGGCTCCCATGCTAACGGGGTGGTGCGTGATGGGGCAAGGACTAGACAGGCCAGGGGCAGAGCATAGGCATAGATGGCATTTTGTGGTTAGCATTGGCATTAGTAGCTTGCGCTGAGCGCTCTTGCTGTCTTTATTGCAGGTGTGCTTAACACCACCTCAGTGGGTGGCGTTAAGTGTGCCTACATGCTGGCTTGCACAGTGCTGTGTCGTTGCACCACACTAACTGCAGGAGGACAGACGCACATGCCCCCTGAAGTTAGTGTGGGCCCCCCGCGCTGGTAACATGGCCCATGCCATGTGGGCTATGCCCCTGAGAGAAGTAAGCACGACAGAGGGCACCAACATTTGGAGTGTGCAAAAATGCAGAAAATAAAAGAAGAAATTAAAAATCGAAAAATGAAAAAGAAAACAAACGAGAAAAATAAAACTGCAAAACATGAAAGAGACATTAAAAACTAAGGTGTTATTGAAAACAGCATTATGAGTATATCCATGGGTCATCGGCTAATGAGAGAGAAGGGTACCGACTTATAGGTTGCAGGGGAGCTCCAGAAATGCTATCACCGGCTGTGGCACTGAAGAACCTTCTGCCTTTAAAGTTACAAGCAGAGTTGTTTCTGAATAGTTTCTGGATGCACAAGACAAAATGAGTACTGTGTTTATGCTTTGAATTTCAAAATTGTTTTGATGCATATACACCGAGGAAATATTCAGTCTCCTTTAAAGTTAAAAGCAAAAATGTTTTTCTGAGTTGCTGCTGGTATGGTATTATACCACTGTGTATTAGAAAATAATGGGACCCTGTGTTTTATATGCATGAAAGAAAATACCCAAAAATTGTTTTGTTCTTTATAAGTGCTGGAGGAACTTTATCAGTCGTGGGACTGATGACTGATTGTAGTGAGTGTAGGGAGCACTAATAAAATATATCTGCTATGGAAAGCTCGTACTCTGATGGTCCTTTCTCATTATTTGGAATGGTGTTTTTAATAATACGGTAATCTGTAGTTCTTTCCTATACTGGGGTTTGCTTGATTATATGGCTTCCATAGACACATTAGAGCCAATATCACTTCGGATTCAAGTACTGGAGGAATGAATCAAATACCTTATTAAACCATATTTGGATTTAGAGCAGCCTAGGACACTTATGACATTACATCTGAGCGGTGATAGCTATACTTGTGAGGAAACAGCCTGGCTAAGAGCTTCTAGGCTTCATGAAGATGTGGATGATTGCTTAGTTTCCCTGGTGCTCCATGCACTGAGGTTACACTTATTTAGTGAGAAGGTCAAGAAAATGGTTTCCCTAATCAAATATAACTGCACAACCATCCAGTCATTAGCTGCAAACAATACTGAGCAGCAGCAATCTTCTTTTCGGAGAACACAAGGCTCTTTTGTCAATATATTCAACAGATATCAATTGTTTCCATGTGCTTATGCTGGATCTCGGTCATAGAGATCTCCCCAGAAGTATCAGCAAAGACAGAGGCCAAGAAATAAGCCTCGGAATCAGCGGTCCAGCCTCAGGCAAAGCCTAGATCAGTTTTTGACAACAACAGGTATTCCGATATACTAGTGAGGGAAAGACTAACCTTATTTTTAGAAAATTAGAAGTGCATAATGATGGACAAATGGATCCTCAGTACATTAGACACCTCACTATCATCAGATGAATGCAGATTGCATATTGGTTTTCAAATGGAGACCAACCTATTCTCCATCTTCCTTAGGCCAACTAAGATGTTGAGAGACGTGGGATTTCTGTGAATATTGGTTTGGAGAGAGTGGAGATGATGGACATGGACATATCTGAAGATGCTATTCCATGGGACTGTTTTTGGTCCTGGATTAATTGTGCCTTCCAATCTGTTAGTTCAACTTAAACCTTGTATTTTTTAGCACACTGGGCTGTGTGGACGCCATGAGAGAAGTGGAGAGCAGAGTTGGCATTGAATAATAGGTGTTGATGCATTTGATATGGATAGTCCCATCCTGACCAAAATAAACTTAGCTCCATTGCCTGCAACAGCTAGCGCAATAACCTGCTGTAATGCTTCCATGCATGCCGACTCTTCTTATTCCAAAAGCAAAAGTCAAAAAATTCCCATGGTTTAGTAACAATGGTATCACTAGAAAATAACGCTAAACCAAATACAAACAGTTCCCCCAATTATAATATCTTTTTGTTGGAACGGGCTGGAGGCGGCTGAAAGAACAACACAGCCGCTCCAGACAGCCAGTTCCGTTTTACTTAACCAAAATTTTTTGGTACTTATCCCATCCGTGTCCTGGTGAAATTATGTGAATATTCTTCAAACACCATTTAATCTTCTGATATAATAGCGGTCACAAGCAGCTTAATCAAGTTCCCCCAAGCCGAGGGTGGCAAACACAGTCTTTTCTCCCCCCCCATGGCAGTAGAGTGCACCATCAACCCTGGTCCTGCTGGGGAACAGACACCCTACAGAGCAGTCCAAGCAGCTACACACACATCCACAACACAATATCAGACAGACATGAGGCCTGGATATTCAAAGATGCACCCCACCACTATCTGATATTCTCCTGCAGCAAGCCAACAGCCGCTGCACCCTGCAAGGTGCTCCATCAAGACACATACCAGCTGTGAACAGTCTGCTGGTTCATCCTGATGGAAATGCATGCACCCAAAACTGGGGTGGCAGCATACACAAGCAGATACATTAGTGAAGAGGCCCCAACAGGAAACCCATATATATCACATGAGAGAAAAACAATACAGCACTATGGGGGTGCCTAGCCATGCTGTCGTCACTGCACACTCAGGGTGAGAGTGATCCCCATGCAGCACATACAGAGGTCACCCTGTCTGTGTAGGTGGTGGCCGGGCACTACCATGTCCCTGCCAGTGCCCTATGCCCTGTGCAGCTGCATCCTGGTCAGCCCACCCTGTCAGAGCTATACCCATGGTACCTTGCTACTCATTATGCACATTGGCAGGCCAATACTGGCAACAGTGCTGGCAGTGTGGGCTGTGGAAGGGGTTTGCAACCAACACACACTGTATAGACAGACACACACTCCCACACCTATGCCAGCATTGTGCTACTATTGAGGAGGTAATTAGCCTTGCCCACCACACCGGTCCTGGGCACGGCACAGGCATGGATATGGTACGCAGTAATGCTGGGGGTCACTCCCCAGGGTGGTAAACACCGTCAGAGGCCAGGCCTGGAGCACGCACCGCAAACTCCGAACAGATTGTTCGGATGGGGTCAACTAGCAGTATGTGCGTAACGTAGGGATATCTATCTGCCAGTACTCCTAGCAAACGTTTCAGAGCTGAGTACCATATACCTCAGGTGTTGGGTGACATTGCTAAGGTATGCAAGTGCTAGTATTGGGTGATGCACGCAGGGTCCAATGTTCTGCCTCCCCAGGAGACATTGGCCAATGGGGCCTGTGGGTGTGGGTGTGGGTGTGTCTGCCCCTGTTGGCTGCTGCTTTACGGCAGAGATTCCCAACTACGGTCCAGGTTTGCATCACACTGTTCGGGTTTCCTGCTGTCCCTCATGAATATGCATGAGCTACATCTACATGCCATGGGGGTGGTGCATAGATATACAGCACAGGCATTTGTATGAGTGGCAGTATGGAACCTGACTGGTGTGTGGCCCACCAGGACTGCATTTGGGAGACTGCTCTAGGTACTGCCCCTGTTCATGGTGTCTTTGCTCAGTGGGGTAAAAGATGGACGTATTACCATTGCATATGTCCTCGGCATGAAAGGTGTGTCCTTACTATCACTGTTTAGTTGTGGGAAAAATATGTGGGCAGGATTGGCAGTAGCCCCAGCTGGGCTTTGAACCTGTGACCCTCTGTTCTTGCATACACTGTCTGTGTGCACTGCACCACTGTGTAGCCACAGATTGGATGACTTTCCAGAAAAGTCCATGACTCTGCATCCGACAGGGCCTGTCTGTTGCAGTGGACGTGCCAAACCTCACATGGCTAGGCCACTGTCTGCTGTGGCTAGCAGCCACTGCCCCCGCCACCACCTGTACTCGTCCGCCAACATGCTGGCATGTTCCTCTCACAGATAATGCAGCTGACCTGCTTGCGTTGTGGCACTCCGTGACTGCATTTGGGGGACTCGGCTGTAGGTAATGCCCATTGTTATGGTGTGTGTGCGGTGTATGGTAAAATATGGGTGTTTGCACCATGCTTATGTTCCCTGCAATGCAGGGGTGTCTGTGCAATCTGTGTTTAGTGGTGGGTAAAATATAGGGACTGGGCTGGCAAGGGCCCCAGCTGGGATTTGAACCTCTGATTCTAGACGTACTGGCTCTGTCTGCTGCACCACACTGTGGCCACAGGGTCAGTGCAGTCCCTGGAGATAGTAAACCTGGCATGATGGAGTCGCAAACCCTGCTCTGCGCATTTTTACTGTGGCCACATTCACCCTGTCTGGTGACAAACGTGCAAGTAAACCCCGGAAATGACCATGGAAAATGGGGGACAAAATATCAGCACGCTGGGCAACAGTGGTATTACTGGGCAACCATATAAATACTCCCAGGAAAGCTCCAAAATAAGGACGTTTTTTTGAAGGGTCTCCGCTCCGTAGACCTTTCCAAACCTCATTTCTTTTTTCTGGAGCTTTCCTGGGTGTGTTTTTTAGTTTTGCCCATTACTATAACTGTTCCCCAGCTGAATTACTATTTTTACAATTTTTGGTGTGGTCATTTTCTATTTTTAATTCCACTTTTGGGCTGTGCACATGTATCACACTGCTCACGTTTTTCAGGTTTCCCCTGTTTTCCTATACATTGCTGACGGAAATGGTTTTTCTTCCCTTTAAATGCCCTCTCCCGCGAGTGTTTTACTCGCGCTATTTTTTCCTTGTAAATTCGGCCCCGATAATGTGCGGGGTGCCTCTCCCCTCCCCTTCCCTGCCCATTAACCCCGTCTCTCCGCCCCTCCGGGGCATTTCTCCGCCCTCCGTTAGCCTTTCCACGCCTCTCTCGGACATTTGCGGGCCCGTTCTTGTGCGGCGCCCGTTAGTGTGACGCGCACGGGTGCGTGGCTTCATCGCACGTGTGCGGGGCACTTAAGCGCTCTTAAGTACCGCTTTTAGTGCGCTATTGTGCGGCGCGCACATTGGCGGTTTTTAGTAAACATACCCCTAAGTCTTAAACTAACAACAATTTAGGACCAAAGCTCAATAATTCTAGCTCTTTATGATTCCAGCTTATTGAGCCCTTCCTTCTCTCCTTCTTTTCAGCTGATAGAGTTCTTTTTCTTCTCCTCTAGTCCTCATTTTCAAAGAGGTAGGCAAGCTCTTTGAAGTCACTGACCTCCTTAGGTGTTATATCTCTCCCCCCACCAGCTCCCTCACAACCCAGCTCCCAACCACCCCATGTAAGCATTCTTGCTATATAGAGCAGCTCCCCAATTAGCTTGCTGACAAAGATAACAGATTTTTATTGCTTGGTAAGGAAAATTTAGGTAGCAAAATAGTTCCACATTTGGATATCTGCTAAAAGTAGTAAATTAATAACTCTTTAACATGGAAGCAGGGCTACACACAGGGGCATAAAACAGTGCTGCTAGAACACACATAAATGAGGGTAGCTGTTATTTCTCTTAAAGCACAGCTGAGGAAAAGTTAGAGACTTTGGTAGGTCTCTTTCATTTACTTCAACAGGTACCAAAGTTCCACCAACTGAATGATGGCTGGGAAAAATCATATTGCCAAAGCTGTTGCCCCCGTTACATCTTCTGCCTCTGTCCAGACAGACAGCCCGATGCCAGTTGAGGGACTGGTTCCATATGCAAGATGTCTGCAAGCTGATGTCCTCATGAAACAAGCAGAAGAGCTCAGAGACGAGGCGATGAGTCTGAGAAGCATTTGAGACAGCGAGAAGTACATTGATAAGATGCTTCTTGAAGCATCCAAGCTCTATAAAAGAGGTGAAGATGATATGCTGCAGAATAAAGAGAGTTGGACACGAGTCACCAGAGCCTGCAGAATCAACACTCCAATTCCTCCAGCCCTCAAACTGAAGAGCCATTATGCAGCCCTGGAAGTGGAGGAGGGGAAAGCATCCCAGGAAAGGGAAGAACCAGAGCTCAAGATTCCAAAAGTTGCAGAATCAGTGACCACAAGGAAGCAAAAGGTAATGGTGGTTGATGACTCTCTTCTGAAGGGTACCGAGGCATCCATCTGCCAACCAGGAAGGTGTGCTGTCTTTCAGGTGCCAAAATTCAAGATGTTATAGTGAGTTTGCTGAGACTCATCAAGCCTACTAACTATTATCCAATATTGCTCATCTATGTCAGCACAAATGATCCTGCTAGGTATCCCTCCGAGCCTATCAAGAACGACTTTGTGGCTCTGGGACAGAGAGTGGCATGCAGGTGGTGTTCTCTTCAATCCTCCCTATTGAGGGTAAAGGCCAAGACAGAGAAGCTTGCATCCTGGAGATGAATGCATGGCTGCATGGATGGTGTTATCAAGAGGGTTTTACTTTCCTTGTTCATGGGATGATTTTCCAAGGGCTGCAGAGCTGAGTTGATGTCCTCCTATCAAAGAAGGGTCAAAGTGTCTTTCACAGCAGACTGGCTAACCTACTAAAGAGGGCTTTAAATTATATTCATTAGGGATGGGTGAAGAAAGCCTTTGGTTATTGAAAGCCCTCAGGTAAGTAAAACATTAAATAACTCTGTAGAAATGGGTAAAAGGGGAAATATCGGGAAGGCAGTGTGCTAAATGCCCATAATAGCCTAGCACCCAAGAGATTAGGGTTTGATTCCCACTGCCGCGTCTTGTGACCTTGGGCAAATCATTTTACCCTCCATTGCCTTGGAAGAAAAGGCCTGGCATTCTACTGTACTTCTGGTCATACCTTGCCAAGAAAAACCAAGGTCTACTGGGTCACAAGGAGGCAGTATGGACTTGAAGGCACTTAAAAAAAGGGAAATAAGATCCCAGATATTCAGGCTTTAATGGAAGAGGCTAATTTGGATTTAGTGGTGGTTACGGATATAGGTGTCACAGACAATCATGACTAGGATGTAATTATGCTAGACTTTATTCAGGAAGGACAGGGTAGGAAGGAGGGGAAGAGGTATGGCACTATTTGTAGAAAATAATATTAAAGCTACAGAATTAGAGGGCTTACAAGGGAGCGAGGCGGCACTGTGGATTAAACTAGAAAGAGGAAACAGAAAATCCATTTGGATTGGTGTGATACAGAAATCTCCTTCACAGGGAGAAGACATGGACAGAGATTTAATAGAAGACATACACGGTATTGTCATGAAGGTAGAAGTGCTACTGATAGGTGATTTCAATATATCGGATGTTGATTGACACATCCTACTGTGGTGTTATCTATAAGTAAGGAAATAAGAACATAAGATATGCCATACTGGGTCAGACCAAGGTCCATCAAGCCCACTATCCTGTTTCCAACAGTGGCCAATCCAGATCATACGTACCTAGCAGTTTCCCCAAAAGACACAGGTTCCGCAATGCTTGTACTGGGTCAAGCATTGATATCCTGGGTCCCTTCTTAATAATGGTTTATGGACCTTTCCTCCAGGAACTTGTCCAAACCTTTTTAAACCCAGCTACACTAACAGCCTTTACTACATCCTCCGATAACAAATTCCAGAGTTTGATTACACGTTGAGTGAAGAAATATTTTCTTTTATTAGTTTTAAATAGTTTACCCTGTAGCTTCATTGCATGTCCCCTAGTCTTTCTATATTCTGATAACGTAAACAATCGATCTACGTTTACCCGTTCCACTCCATTCATTAATTTATAGACTTCTATCATATCTCCCCTCAGCCGTCTCTTTTGCAGGTTAAAGAGCCCTAACCTTTTTAGCCTTTCTTCATAGGAGTATCCTTCCATCCCCTTTACCATTTTGGTGGCTCTTCTCTGAACCTTTTCTAATAACGCTATATCCTTTTTAAGATACGGCGACCAGAATTGCACACAATATTCAAGGTGCGGTCTCACCATGGAACGATATAGAGGCATTATAATATCTTTTGTTTTATTTTCCATTCCTTTCCTTATGATACCTAGCATTCTATTTGCTCTCTTGGCTGCCGCTGCACACTGGGCTGAAGGTTTTAACATGCTATCCACAATGACGCCTAACTTTTTTTCCTGGGTGGTGGTTCCTAATGTGGAACCGTGCATCGTGTAACCATAGTATGGGTTGTTCTTCCCTAGGTGCATAACTTTGCACTTGTCCACATTAAATTTCATCTGCCATTTTGATGCCCAGTCTTCCAATTTATCAAGATCCTCTTGCAATTTTCCACAATTCTCTTGGGTTTTAACAACCTTAAGTAGTTTTGTGTCATCTGCAAATTTGATAACCTCACTCGTTATTCCACTTTCCAGGTCATTTATGAATATGTCAAAAAGCAGCGGACCCAGCACAGATCCCTGGGGTACACCACTATTCACTTTTCTCCATTGGGAAAATTGGCCATTTAGCCCAACCCTCTGCTTTCTATCTTTTAACCAGTTCTTGATCCACAGTAGTACACTGCCTCCTATCCCATGACTCTTTAGTTTTGCCAAAAGTCTCTGATGAGGGACCTTGTCAACGGCTTTCTGAAAGTCCAGATACACTATATCAACTGACTCACCTTTTTCCACCTGTTTATTCACACCTTCAAAAAAACATAACAGATTAGTAAGACAAGATCTTCCTTGTCTAAAGCCATGTTGGCTGTCTCCCATTAGGCCATGCTATCTACATGCTGAGTAATTTTGTTCTTTATGATGGTTTCTACCATTTTTCCCGGTACTGACGTGAGGCTCGCTGGTCTGTAGTTTCCCGGATCACCCCTGGAACCCTTTTTAAAAATTGGTGTTACATTGGCGATCCTCCAATCTTCAGGTATTACAAATGATTTTAATGAAAATTCACAGATTACTAATAGCAGGTCTGCAATCTCATATTTCAGTTCTTTCAATACCCTTGGATGTATACCATCCGGCCCAGGTGATTTGCTACTCTTCAGTTTATCTAATAGTTGTAATACATCTTCCCAATGTATCGATATTTCCTTCTATTCTTCCACACCTTTAAATACCACTTCAGTCATGGGTAACATCCCTACATCTTTCTCAGTAAAGACCGAAGCAAAGAATTCATTCAGTCTCTCCGCTATCACCTTGTCGCCTCTTTGTGCCCCTTTAACTCCTCTATCATCTAATGGACCAACTGACTCTCTCACAGGTTTTTTGCTACGAATGTACTTGAAAAAATCTTTATTTTATGTTTTGCTTCTGCAGCAAGCTTCTTCTCAAATTCTCCCTTTGCCTGCTTTATCAATGCCTTGCATTTGACTTGCCAGTGCTTGTGCTGTTTCCAGGTTTCGTCGTTTGGCTCTTTTTTCCATTTCCTGAAATATGCTTTTCTTGGCAACAACAGCCGCTCTGACCTCCCTTTTAAACCATGCTGGCAGTTTTTTGGACTTCCTTCCACTTTTCTTAAAGCGTGGAATACAGCTGGTCTTGGCTTCCAAGATAGTATTTTTCAACAACACCCAAGATTGATGTAAGTCTTTAACCTTTGCAACTGCTCCTTTTAGTCTTTTCTCAACTATTTTCCTCATTTTATCATAGTCTCCCTTTCGAAAGTTAAAAGGTAGTACTGTGGATTTCCTTACTATCTCTCCTCCACTAATTAAATCAAAGGTGATCATGATCACTATTGCCAAGTGGCCCCAACACTCTTATCTCTTGCACTAGATCTGGTGTTCCACTAAGGACTAGGTCTAATATGGCTTCCCCTCTGGTTGGTTCATAAACCAGCTGCTCCAAGAAGCAGTCATTTATGTCATCTAGGAACTTTATCTCCCTAGCATGTCCTGCCGTGACACTGACCCAGTTGATACCGGGGTAATTGAAATCACCCATTATTATTACTGCGCTATAACGTTTGTTAGCTTCCTTGATTTCTTTGAGCATTTCATCATCCTAGATTCTCTAGAAGAACTATTCTGACAACTACTACTAGAACCAACACGTGAAGGGGCCATACTGGATGTGGTGCTTACCAATGGGGAAAGGGTTTCTATTGTTATTGTGGGAGATCATCTTGCATCCAGTGATCACCATGGTGTGGTTCAGCATTAGGACTAGGGCTGATAAAGTCCATTCAAAAGCGAGGGTCTAAGACTTTAGGAAAACTAACTTTGCCAAGATGGGACAATACCTCAAGGACTTGTTAGCAGGATGGGAACAGCTGGGGGATGTAGAAAAGTAATGGGCAAAATGGAAAGGGGATATTTTAAGGGCAACACACTTTTTTGTTAGAAAGGTAAATACATATAAGAAGAAAAGGAAGACACTATGGTTCTCAAAAGAAGTAGCTGAAAAGGTGGAGAAAAAGAGCATGGCCTTCATAAAATACAAGAGATCACAGAAACAGAAAGACAAGCATCAATATTTGGAAAAACTTAGAGAAGCTATGAAAGTAGTCAGGAAAGCAAAGATACCAAAAGAAGAAGAAATAGCCAAGGCAATAAAATCAAGGAAACAGACATTTTTCAGATATGTCAGTGAGAGGAGGAAGTACAAACGTTGTATTCTCAGATTCAAGGGTGAAACGGAAGAATATGTAGAAGCTGATGAGGATAAAGAGGAACAGCCTAACAACTCCCCACACCACCAGCAGAGCCAGCTCCCTCGATCGGGGTAGAAGCACCTGAGCGAGAAATCGTCCCACTCAGAAGCTCCTGCCCAATCGGGGCAGTGGGAGAGCAACAAGAGGCAGCCATAACATTGGCGCGGCCACACTCCCCACACCGCCAGCAGAGCCAGCTCGCCCAATCGGGGTAGAAGCGCCTGAGTGAGAAATCGTCCCGCTCAGAAGCTCCTCCCCAATCGGGGCAGTGGAAGAGCAATGAAAGGCAGCCATAACATTGGCGCGGCTGCGCCTAGCAGGCCCGCGCCTGAGGGCCTTGCCAGAGGGCTCTTTGGCGTGGCCCTTAGGCGGGGCACAGAAAAACGGAACAGGCACAACTACAAGGCCCACAGGAGCTACACAAAAAACACTGGAAACAACCAAAAACAACAAGAACAGCGAAAAGTAAGTGAAGTAAGTGAAACTTTACACCAAAGACAGCCCAGAAGACAACATGCATACAACTCTGATTCTCCCCATCAGCCTCCTCCTCACACAACTCCTTCCACTACATGCACCCAACCACCTCCTACACACAAACACATGGCTTATACCAACAGCACAGATATACGCATGCCCACTGTATAATCACGGGAACACACACAGGACACCCATGCACAAAAGGAAAACCAGGCACAAGAATGACACCCACACAAACACAAAGGAAGCGCACAGAACAACAAACACCCCAGCAACAATCTCAATAGAGCTCATAAACACCAGATCCATACGAAACAAAATCAACACAATAGCAGACCACATAGATGATCAACAACCCGACATACTTTGCATCACAGAAACATGGCTCACCCCCACCGACCAGGTACTACTCAATCAATTAGTGCCCGACACATACTCAGCATTCAACTGCCTACACACTCACCGGAGAGGAGGAGGGGTCCTGATCATCGCCAAGAACAGCCTAAAGTTCAAATCACGAAGTGCCACAGATACCCAACAATGTAACACCATCACTGTTCAGAACAAACGGATGGCCCTATGCCTCACCTACAGAGCCCCCCATGTGCCACCTGATGAACTAGCCTCCACACTCGAAGCAGTCAGCGCAACCAGCTCAAACCACAAACCCATGATACTGCTAGGAGACTTCAACCTCAAATCTACCACCGCCAAAGATGCAGAAGCTTTTCTCCTAGCGATGAGTTCCTTTCAATACACCCAAATAATTAACACCCTGACACATAGACACGGATCATCGCCAGACCTCATATTCACACCCAGCTATCTACTCGACAGAACTCATTTCAAACCCCCCCCCCACTGTCACACCTATACCATGGTCAGACCACTACATAATCAAAATAAATATTATGCCACAAGGAGGAAAACAAGAAGAAAAACCGGACAACCAACCTACACAAAGAAGATTCAAGAGTTTTGACAGGGACCAATTCCTACAGGACACTATACCACACCTGAACTCAGAAGCAGATGATCTAGAAGCTCAAATCAGAAACTGGAACACCATCATCAATGACGCTGCCAAAGCCACAGAACAAAGACCCATGAAAACTCGCTGCACCAAATTACATCACAAACCATGGTACTCAAAAGTCATATGGAACGAAAAGAGGGAACTAAGAAAGTTAGAACGGCGGTGGAGACACACCAAGTCATCCAATACCCAGGAACTATACCTAACAAAGCAAAAAACCTACAACAAACTCATCAACCAAACAAAGAGAGAATACCACACAAACATACTCAAATCCAACAACAAACTTAGAGAGCTCTTCAAAATTGTGAAAACCCTCACCAAAGAACAGAAGGCCGAAAGCGAAGCTCAAATAGACCCACAAAAATTTGCAGACCACATCCAAGAAAAATTCCATTCATCTTTACAACCAAAATCAAACACAACCACCAAACCGACCACACCCCTGAAAACCTGGGGCACATTCAGCATCCCATCCAAAGAGCAGCTCTCACACATCACCACACTCAATACAAGCACAGCGCCAACGGACCCATGCCCAGTGACATGGATCAAAGTCACTAAGTCAAACTTTATCCACACGATACACAATATCGTGCACAGCTCTCTGACCCAAGGAAACATGCCGAACCAACTAAAGCTCACCACTATAAGACCAATCCCAAAGAAATCCACACTCGATAAGAACAATCCAGCAGCATACAGACCAATCTCAAGCATACCTCTACTGGCAAAAATTATTGAGAAGGCAGTACAGCATCAGCTACAAGACCACATTGACAATCACGCACCACTAGACATCAACCAACATGGTTTCCACCCCAACCACGGAGTCGAAACACTCCTGTTATACTTATTCAATAACATACTCCGCCTCATAACATACTCCTGGGTATTGGATGACTTTGTGTGTCTCCATCGCCGTTCTAACTTTCTTAGTTCCCTCTTTTCGTTCCATATGACTTTTGAGTACCATGATTTGTGATGTAATTTGATGCAGCGAGTTTTCTTGGGTCTTTGTTCTGTGGCTTTGGCAGCGTCATCGATGATGGTGTTCCAGTTTCTGATTTGAGCTTCCAGATCATCTGCTTCTGAGTTCAGGTGTGGTATAGTGTCCTGTAGGAATTGGTCCCTGTCAAAACTCTTGAATCTTCTTTGTGTGGGTGGGTTGTCCGGTTTTTCATCTTGTTTTCCTCCTTGTGGCATAATATTTATTTTGATTATGTGGTGGTCTGACCATGGTACAGGTGTGACAGTGGGGGTTGAAATGAGTCCTCTGTCGAGTAGATAGTTGGGTGTGAATATGAGCTCTGGCGATGATCCGTGTCGGGGTGTTAATTATTTGGGTGTATTGAAAGGAACTCATCGCTAGGAGAAAAGCTTCTGCATCTTTGGCGGTGGTAGATTTGAAGTTGAAGTCTCCTAGCAGTATCATGGGTTTGTGGTTTGAGCTGGTTGCGCAGACTGCTTCGAGTGTGGAGGCTAGTTCATCAGGTGGCGCATGGGGGGGCTCCTCCTATGAAGAGAGGCTACAAAGGTTAGGGCTCTTCAACCTGGAAAAGAGACGGCTGAGAGGAGATATGATAGAGGTCTATAAATTAATGAATGGAGTGGAACGGATAAATGTAGATCGATTGTTTATGCTATCAGAATATAGAAAAGCTAGGGGACATGTAATGAAGCTACAGAGTAAACTATTTAAGACAAATAAGAGAAAATATTGTTTCACTCAACCTGTAATCAAACTCTGGAATTTGTTACCGGAGGATGTAGTAAAGGCTGTTAGTGTAGCTGGGTTTAAAAAAGGTTTGGACAAGTTCCTGGAGGAAAGGTCCATAAACCATTATTAAAAAGGGACACAGGATATCAATGCTTGACCCAATACAAGCATTGTGGAACCTGTGTCTCTTGGGAATACTGCTAGGTATGTATGACCTAGATTGGCCACTGTTGGAAACAGGATACTGGGCTTGATGGACCTTGGTCTGACCCAGTATGGCATATCTTATGTTCTTATAGACAACTGCAAGAATGGAATACTAATGATCTTCATTGACATTTCATCAGCATTTGACACAGTGGATCACAGAACTCTACTGGAAAGACTACAGAACATTGGACTACAGGGTTCCACTCTGAAATGGTTCCACTCATACCTAACGGACAGACAGATACAGGTCAAGGTCGGCCCCAACACATCCCGACCCATAAAGGTCCTGCAAGGAGTACCACAAGGATCCGCCATATCAGCACTATTATTTAACCTCTACATTCAGCCAATATGCAACATCATGAAAGAACACGAGATACAATACACAATTTACGCTGATGACATCATGATATACACACCAATCACAATTGACAACCCGGACTACTCCAAAATAACAAACTGTCTCATACACATGACCAGCTGGTTTCAAGACAACAACCTGACCATAAACTACAGCAAGACCGAGGCACTAATCATCACCCGAAACACCGAATTCGTCCCTCCACTCAACATCAAGGTAAACAACACAACCATACCCATAAAACTGTAAGTAAAATACCTCGGAGTGACTCTGGACGAAGAACTGGACCTACAATCACACATAAGCAGAACCACCAAAAACGCATACCGCAGGATGAGAATAATCCGATGCCTTAAACCCCTCCTCTCCCCAGAGCACTTCCGCATAGTCTACCAGGCTCTAATAACCCCAATTCTGGACTTCTGCAACCCAATTTATCTCGGCCTCACAAAACAAACACTCAAACCGCTGCAACTGGCACAAAACACAGCGGCACGCATAATATCTGGTACAGCAAGACAAGAACACATCACACCCATCCTGAAAGATCTACACTGGCTTCCAATCAGCTCACGCATCAAATATAAGACAGTCATAAACATATTCAAAATCAAACAACAGTCATCAGCTCTCAGCTTACAACCAATCATACAATCTGACACAAGCACACGACTGAGGAGGAGGGGCACCTCCAACCGTGTCAACACACCAAAAGACCTCACCAAGGTCCGCAAGGACACCACAGATTGAGCCCTTTCTCTGACTGCACCAGCAATTTGGAATACCCTCCGAGATGACCTCCGATTAACAACAGACATCAAAGACTTTCGGAAGCAGCTTAAGACAACACTATTCTTCGAATACTATGGGGACATCACATGATCTACTCGCCAGTCAAGACCGCAGACCAACCCCCCTCCTTCCCCATGTTCATAGGAATGTATAATAGCGCACGCTGTAAATAGCTCAACATGAATCTACTGTACACCACCCCCCCCACACACACACTGTATCACTGCATGAACACACCTAACCCATTCTTGTTGATTGTTTGCTGTGTAGACCGCCTTGATTGAAGGAGAAGGCAGTATAGAAATCCTTTTAAATAAATAAATGTTTTTCAGAGTATCCTTTAGAGATCTTCTGTGTTTGTCCCATGCTTTCTTGAATTCAGATACTGTCCTCATCTCTAGTACCTCCAGTGGGAGACTATTATACACATCTCAATGGCCGCTCCAACAATATGGAACAAACTCCCGGACGACTTGAGGGCCGCTACAGACCTAAAAGACTTCAGAAAACAGCTAAAAACCATACTGTTCATAGAACACTATGGACACATCACATAACTTCAGAGAATGAACAACAGCGCATGATCCCGCCTAACCAATGTATGCATGGAATTTGTTTTTGCACCACTGTATATAGCCCACTCTGTAAATAGCTCATACCAATCTAACACACAACACGACACACACTCAATTTCCCCCCACTGCATGTATAACACACTCACCTGACCTGATTGTTTGCCGTGATACCACCTTGATTATTAAGATAAGGCGGTTTAGAAATACTGTTAAATAAATAAAAATAAATAAATAAATAAATCTACCATTCTTTCCTTAAAGAAATATTACTCCTGAGTCTATCCCCACAGATGAAGGGCCAGGAGCAGGACCTCAGAAAACACCTACAGTATAAATAGGAATAGAAGTGAAGGGGATGTTGAATGATTTTCAGAAGACAGAGTTCATAAGGAACTAGCTAAACTAAAAGTAGACAAAGTGATGGAGCCAGATGGCATACATCCTAGGGTATTGAAGGAACTTAGGAAAGATATAGTGTCTCCACTGTCTGACCTTTTCAATGCTTCTTTAGAGTCAGGAGTGGTCCCAGAGGACTTGAGAAAGGCACATGTGGTCCATTTACACAAAAGCGGAAGTAAGCATGAGGTTGAGAACTACAGGTTTGTTAGTCTAACCTCTGTGGTGAGTAAAGTAATGGAAACACTGCTAAAACAAAAGATAGTGAAAAATCTGGAGTCCATTGGATTGCAGGATCTGAGGCAGCATGGGTTTACTAGAGGCAGGTCTTGTCAGACAAATCTGATTCATTTCTTTGACTGGGTGACCAGAAAGTTGGACCCAAGATGTGATATTCTTAGATTTCAGAAAAGCCTTTGACACCATTCCACACAGGTGACATAAATAAATTGAGCACCCTAGGGATGGACCCTAAAGTGACTGACTGGATTAGAAATTGGTTGGGTGGGAGGTGACAAAGGGTACAGGTAAATGGAGCTCACTCTGAAGAGAAGAAGGTTACTATTGGTGTGCCTTGGTCCGCTTCTTTTTAACATTTTTGTTAGTGATATTGCGGAAGGGCTGTTGGGTAAGGTTTGCCTCTTTGCGGGTGGTACTAGAATCTGCAATAAATTAGACATCCATGAAAGAGTAGATAACATGAGGAAGGATCTAGCTAACCTTGAAGAATGGTGGAGAAATTGCAGCTGAGATTTAATGCTAAAAAATTCAGGGTCATGCACTTGAGCTGCAAAAATCCAAGAGAGTGGTACAGTGTAGGAGGTGTAGTACTTTTGTCCACGAAAGAAGAGAAGACCTGGGCATGATTGATTCTGATGATCTTAAGGTAGCTAAACAGGCACTAAAGGCAATGGTGAAAGCCAGAAGGATGCTTGGGCGCATAGGGAGAGGAATGGCCAACAGGCAAAAGGAGGCGATAGTGTCTTTGTAAAAGTCTTTGGTGAGACCTGATTTGAAGTATTGTGTGCAATTCTGGAGACCACACCTTCAAAAGGATATAAACAGGATAGAGTCGGTTTAGAGGATGGCTACCAAAATGGCTAGTGGTCTTAATTATAAACCATATGGGGACAGACTTAAAGATCTCAATGTTTATACTTTAGAGCAGTGGTTCCCAACCCAGTCCTCGGGTACCTCCAGGCCAGTCAGATTTTCAGCATATCCACACTGAATATGCATGAGAGAGATCTGGATGCACTGCTTCCACTGTATGCAGATGTATCTCATGCATATTCATTGTGGATACCCTGAAAGCCTGACTGGCCTGGGGGTACCCGAGGACTGGGCTGGAAACCACTGCTCTAGCAGAAAGGCAAGATAGAGGAGATATGATAGAGATTTTTAAATACCTCCGTGACATAAATGTACAGGAGGAGAACCTCTTTCAATTGGAAGTAAGCTCTGCAACAAGGGGCATAGGATGAAGGTGAAGGGATAAACTCAAGAGTAATATGCAGAAATATTTCTTTGTGGAAAGAGTGGTAGATGTTTGTAATAGTCTCCCATTGGAAGTGCTAGAGATGAGGACAATATCTGAATTCAAGAATGCATGGGACAAACACAGAAGATCTCTAAAGGAAAAAAGAGGACTATAGTAGTTGATATAAAAGGGCAGACTATCAAGCACCATATGGTCTTTCTACCATCATGTTTCTATATGCAGCCCTATAAAGAGATACAGTATATAAGAGAAAGTTCCTGCTCCTTAAAGCTTTCAATAGTCAAGCGAGACAGACAAGACAGAAACAAATAAGAGGCTTTGAACTTACATAGCAAGTCATAGCTGAGGAAAATTAATATAGATAGTTATGGTGAGAATAAACTGAGGAACGAGGCCTCCAAAGAGTCTGAATGAGAAATAGCTAGTGGTACATTAAAAAGGTTAACAGGAACAAATTTACTGAATTGGTGATTCACCAAGAAGCTAAAACTTTGCCCCAAAACTAATCTATAGAAGGAAAGTAAAGAAAAAGGTAAGTTGGGGTGCAGAGCTTGCATATATTAGTTAAAAAAGAACCGCTTTACATAGTCTAACCCTGGAGGTTGGCTTAACATGAACAGACAGCTACACGCAGGAGCTTTTGTCCAACACAAGAGCAGCAAAAGAGAGATGTTTTCCCGTTTCTTAGGAAGGTCAGACTATGCCGATGAACCCAGTTTTTGGAGCAAATATTTGCAAATATTTCATGAAATATTCACAGTGGAGATCCTCAAACTCAAACCTGTTTGTTGCCTTCAAGAACCGAAGTTTACCATCCCTGCCATGAGTGCCCCCATCAGATATCTTAAATAAAGACCTGTGCTATCGCGGAAGTGCATGTAGAGCAAATAACTTCACATTATTTTTTTATTTATTTAGCTGTATTTATATCCCGCTTTTCACCGGGTCAAAGCGGTCAATTGGGGGATACATTTAACACGAGGGGATATGAGACACATACGCTAATACTTACAGGGAGCATGGGCAATAGAGGGTTAAGTGGCTTGCCCAAGACCACAAGGAGTGCCTATAGGACTAGAAATCCCAGACCCTCCAGCCTGAGATTGCTGTCCCCAGGTGGGACTTGAACCCCGGCCCTCCAGCCTGAAGCACCTTGTCCTAACCACTGGACCACTACACATCAAATAAAGGGTATACCAGCCTGGACTCTGGTACCCTGGAATTAGTCACAGTTTGCAATTTATCAGGCTTCAGTCTTTTTTGGAGCGGGGGTTAATGTGAAGCATAGCTTTATTTATTTATTTGATGGTTCCTGATATACTGCCTTTCAGCTAAAAATGGCATGGCCCATTTGAAAGAGCACCCCTTTGGGATGTTACCCAATGAAGTGCATTGCGGACAGTATAGACCAGTGATGGCTAACCTTTTTGAGCCCGAGTGCCCAAACTGCCGCACAAAACCAAAGAATTTCCTCAAAGTGCCAGCACGTCATTTGCATAAGTGGTCTTATTTGCATAAATATTTGCATAATGTTACCATACACTAACTTTTAGTAAACATGTCTCTTAATGAGTGTATGGATAAAGAAAGACTAAAAGATTTCTACATTACTATAATCCAGTGCCAACCGCCAGGCACATTAGGAACTACTACAAACGCTGCCCATTTAGAACCCATAGCAAACCCGCCGTATCCTGACAGCATTACCAGGACTCACAAAGCACCATACCCTACCTATCAAAAGGCAACACTGCAAATATTAAACCAATACATTTCAGAGAATACTGGGGAAAGAGAACAAGTGGCAACGTCAAATAGGAATTTCCTCTTGTACCAAACAAAGCGCAGATGTTAATGATGCACATTTCCCAGAGCTGACATATTCCAGTTAATAAATTCAAAATAAAGAGATATCTTTCTACCTTTTGTGCATTTTTTTTTCAGTTGCAATTGGTCCAGCCACCTTCTTCTGGTTTCTTCATGTTTTCTGCTAACTCTCCATCGTCTGCTGTCCATTTGTCCTTTCTTCTCTCTTCTAGTTTTTTTTTCCATTCTCTCTCTCTCTCTACATCTGCTTTAACATACTAATCTTTCTCCTTTTGCTCTTTCCTCATTCCTATTTCATCCACACAAATTTTACCCCTCCATCCTCAATCCCCAATTACTCTCCCAATACCTGGCCAATTGTAGATTTTTCATCCCTCCTACACAAAATATTTTTCCCCTCTCCATTTTACTCTCCCAGCCCCATCCCATTCTAATCCTCCCCCAACATCAGCTCCCTTCTAGTTCCAGTCTCACCCAGCATCCATTCCCTTCTAGTCCCTGCATCAGCCCATTTCCAGTCCAAGTCCCTTCATCAGCTCATTTTCAATCCTAGCCCCACCATCAGCCCATGTCAAATCATAGCTCCCCTCCACTCAGCCCAATTCCAGTCCAAGCCCCCCCATGAGCCTACTTCCAGTTCTAGCCCCTCCATGAGTCCATTTCAATTCAAGCCCCCATCACAGCCCATTTCCAATCTTAGCTCCCCCCAACAGCCCATTTCCAGTCCTATCCTAGCTGTTCCATCAGCCCATTTTCAGTCCTAGCTCCCTTCCCTCACAGCCCATTTCCATTCCAAGCCCCCTCCCCATCAGCTATTTGCAGTTCAAGCCTCCCCTTCCACTCAGCCCATTTCCAGTCCTAGCAACACCCCAACCCATTACCAGTCCTAGCCCCCCGTCAATCAACTTCCAGTCCTAACCCCCATCACCCCATTTTCAGTGTAAGCCCCCCCCTATAACCCTTTACCAGTCCTAACCCCCCATCAGCCCATTTCCAGTCAGCCCCCCATAGCCCATTGCCAGTCCTAAACCCCCCCCATCAGCCCACAGCCCATTACCAGTCCTAACCACATCAGCCCACCTCAAGTCCTAACCCCTCCCCATCAGCCCATTTCCTGTCCTAGCCCCCCCATAACCCATTATCAGTCCTACACCCCCATCAGCCCACTACCAGTCTTAACCCCCCCATAGCCCATTACCAGTCCTAACCCCCCCATCAGCCCACTACCAGTCTTAACCCCCCCCATAGCCCATTACCAGTCCTAACCCCCCCATCACCCCATTTCCAGACAGCCCTCATCAGCTCATAGCCCATTGCCAGCCCTCATCAGCCCACAGCCCATTGCTAGTCTTAACTCCCCCCCATAGCCCACTGCGTCTTAACCCCCCTCCCCAGCCCACTGCCAGTCTTAACCCCCCCTCCCTAGCCCATTGCCAGTCTCAACCCCCCTCCCTCCCTCCCTCCCTAGCCCATTGCCAGTCTCAACCCCCTCCCTCCCTAGCCCATTGCCAGTCTCAACCCCCCTCCCCCCCTCCCTAGCCCATTGCCAGTCTTAACCTCCCTCCCTCCCTAGCCCATTGCCAGTCTTAACCTCCCTCCCTCCCTCCCTAGCCCATTGCCAGTCTCAACTCCCTCCCTCCCTCCCTAGCCCATTGCCAGTCTCAACCCCCCTCCCTCCCTAGCCCATTGCCAGTCTTAACCTCCCTCCCTCCCTAGCCCATTGCCAGTCTTAACCCCCCTCCCTCCCTCCCTAGCCCATTGCCAGTCTTAACCCCCCTCTCTCCCTCCCTAGCCCATAGCCAGTCTTAACCCCCCTCCCTCGGCTCATGGCAAGAAAAAAAAAAAAAAAAGCTGCCCCCTGCCGCCGCGGCGGCATGGAGTGGCCCGCGGGGCGCCCACGGCCCGGCGGGCCACTCCCGGCGCTGCTCAGCCCTCTCTGCCGGCTTGCAGAGACGCGAAGGGAGAGAGAGTCTCCCTCGCGTCTCTCTTAAGCCCGCAGGGGCAGATGGGAAATTTCCCATCAGCCCCTGCGGGCTTAACAGAGACGCGAGGGAGACTCTCCCTTCGCGTCTCTGCAAGCCGGCAGAGAGGGGCTGAGCAGCGCCGGGAGAGTCCCGCCGGGCAGAGGGAGCCCCGCGGGACACTCCATGCCGCCGCGGCGGCAGTGGGCAGCTTTTTTTTTTTTTTTAATGTGCGACCTTCCCGCGTGCCAGCTGCAAGGCCTTCGCGTGCCACAGCTGGCATGCGTGCCATAGGTTCGCCATCGCTGGTATAGACTGTTAGAGTATCTAGAAGGGTCAGTCATTCAGAAGCAGGGAAGCACATGGACTGTACACAGCTATTTATACACTCTAGAATCTCTTTGATGACCCATTGATCATGGTTGCTCTTGATGGTAGTACATGAGTTGTGTAGGCACTGCAGAGTACTAGTAATTATAGCTGCCTATCATGAAGTGTGGCAGCACTTGCTCTTCTTGTGGAAAGGGAGACAAGACCTTCTTGCCAACTTCACTGGGTTCACACAAGGAAGGATTTAATAGGTGCAGAGGAAAAGCTGCAGAAGGTGGCAATTTTCATCATCTTCCACTTTTTTTTTCCCCATGGAAATATTTGAAAAGAGCGTTCATAATTCTCCATATTGTTCCTGAATATTTTTGAAGACATTTGTGAAATTAAAACAAAAAGCACTTTTTGCACATCCCTAGCAGGAGATATGGATTTGATGGCCACATGAGATCTAGAGAAAGGGATTGGTCACGCTAGAAATAAAACTAAGGAAGGTTGTACATCCCGCATTTGAATCAGACTCCTTCAGAGACAGAGCCTTGAATCTTTTTAAGCATATTTATGTGCCAGTCTGAATTTTGAATAGTGTGCTATATTTGTTACAGGCTGCAAAAGAATATATGAATTGTAAGCTGTGCTCTGGCACGATGATTTATTGCTAACTTGTGTTCGTCTTTGATATATGGGAATAGAAAACTCAAAGAGCTCTGTACTGCTCCTCTTCTTCCCATCCCAATATATGTTTCATTGTCCTGATGTTTCTCTGACAAACCTGTCAGACAGGTTTTGGTTTCAGTGTTTTTTTCTAATCTAATAATTTCAATCAGGGTCAAATGCAATATGAAAATAAATCAAAGAGTGCAAGGCGACTTTGGAATCCTTTGCTCGACCTAGAGATGATGCCCCCTAGGCCACAACCAAACACCCTCTCAGCTTTATCAGAAACTTTAGACTATGTTTAGTATTCCAAGGTGTTTATATTCTAAGGAATTTGGAATTGTTATGGCCAAATACTTAGACCAATCTCCATCTGGGAATGGAAGCAAGAAAGATGGATGGGTAGATGTAGATGTTGAGGGGGAGAGAAGAATCAGTAAAGAAGAATCAGTTTGGAGAGAGATTGATCAAAGCGCTGATTGACTCAGGCATCGTATACAAATGTAACATCTGAGTGTCAAGCTAAGACTCATCCTTTCTTGCTCATGTGGCGGAAACTGAGAACCTGGGGGGATACAGGGTTGTTGAAGCCTCACCCCTGAACCCTACTGGGGGCATGAAAAAGTGACGAGCAAGACCAGAGTAGGAGGATTAAATGGCTTGTCAATAAAAGCCCCTGAAAAGTCTAATATAATTTCTAACTCTCTCTAAAATGTAATACTCCTTGAAATTCAGGGATAATGTGTGCCAGGGGAGCTCTTATTCCTTCCTCAATGGCACTTCACACACCTGCAGAGCATTTTGTTCAGCAAAGTGCAACCAGGTGACTTCTCATTGCATCCAGCAGTGTAGAGGGATAGAAGGGTGCAAGGCATGCAGTCATCTTTTCGCATTAAGAAGAAGATTGTTCTTCATCTGAAAGTTATTTCTCAAATGTCTGAGGATGTGCCAAACTGAATTTTGGTACTATGCATGCACAGATCGTATTATGACCTCACAGACTTTATTTTTTTGTTTTGGTCATTCATTTGCTTATCCTGGCAGATACACACATGCTGGTGTTATGAAAAATGTATAATACTGGTACAAAACAAGGTTGTTTTTTTTAAGATAACAACGTAGATCACACCTTACATATGTCCTTCCTATGCTAAACCTTGCTGACTTTTGAAACATCTGTAAGCCGGAATTTCAGATGGATCAATTGGTAAAATCCAATTGAAATATGACCCAAGAAGGATATACTCCTAGATGAATTCAGTGAATATATCTTGTATATTTGCTTTAAGCATTAACTTACCAGAAAATCATTCTCCTGACATTCAAAACAAATACTCATGTGTGATCGGAGTCAACATCTGATTTCTCTGTTTAGCAAACAGAGAAAAAATTTCATTGCTGATCACTTTTCTACTTTTAACAAAAGTTGGGATTCAGCCAAGTATGTTAATTTCAATGATTTCAAGGTATTAGTGCACAGAGACATGCAATATAGCATTTGTAGCTTAGTTGTTCCAAATATCAACATGCCTTTTTCTTGGCTCTGTTGTTTCTGTTTAGCTGGTGTTTTAAGGTGTTTCTGTCTGTAAAACAGCATTTTATGTGCAGCAATTACTTTTTATAAAACTGATCAGGTTTAAGGGTGAGGTGATTCAGACTGAACATGTAGAAAGTCATGGCTTAATGGGAGACAGCCAACATGGCTTTAGCCAAGGAAGGTCTTGTCTTACTAATCTGTTATGTTTTTTTGAAGGTGTGAATAAACAGGTAGACAAAGGTGAGTCAGTTGATATAGTGTATCTGGAATTTTAGAAAGCCTTTGGCAAGATCCCTCGTGAGAGACTTTTGGCAAAATTAAAAAGTCAAGGGAGAGGAGGCAGTGTACTATTTTGTATCAGGAACTGGTTAAAAGTTAGAAAGCAGTGGGTAGAGCTAAATGGCCAATTTTCCCAATGGAGAAACGTGAATAATGGAATACCCCAGGGATCTATGCTGGGTCCGCTGCTTTTTAACATATTCATAAATGACCTGGAAATGGGAATAATGCGTGAGGTTATCAAATTTGCAGATGACACAAAACTATTCAACCCATGAGGATTGTGGAAAATTGCAAGAGGATCTTGATAAATTGGAAGACTGGGAATCCAAATGGCAGAGGAAATTTGATGTGGACAAGTACAAAGTTATGCATCTAGGAAAGACCCAAACTATGGTTACACGATGCAAGGTTCCACATTAGGAACCTACACCCAGGAAAAATATTTAGGCATCATTGTGGATAACATGTTAAAACCCTCCGCTCAGTGTGCAGCAGCGACCAAGAGAACAAATAAAATGCTAGGTATCATAAGGAAAGGAATGGAGAATAAAACAAAGGATACTATAATGCCTCTGTATCATTCCATAGTGCGACCGCACCTTGAATATTGTATGCATTTCTTGTCACTGTATCTTAAAAGGGATATAGCGTTATTAGAAAAGGTACAGAGAAGAGCCACCAAAATGGTAAAGGGGATGGAAGGACAGCCCTATGAAGAGCGGCTAAAAAGGTTAGGACACTTCAACCTTGAAAAGATACGGCTGAGGGGAGATATGATAGAGGTCTATAAATTAATGAATAGAGTGGAACAGATAAACATAGATCGATTGTTTACGCCATCAAAATATGGAAAGACTAGGGGACATGCAATGACGCTACAGGGTAACCTATTTAAGACTAATAAGAGAAAATATTTTTTCACTCAATGTGTAATCAAACTCTGGAATTTGCTACCAGAGGATGTAGTAAAAGCTGTTAGTATAGCCGGGTTTAAAAAAGGTTTGGACAAGTTCCTTGAGAAAAGGTGCATAAACCATTATTAAAGTAGACCCAGAATATCCACTGCTTGCCCCAGTAAAAGCATTGTGGAACCTGTGTCTTTTGGGGAAACTGCTAGTTACTTATGACCTAGATTGGTCACTATTGGAAACAGGATACTGAGCTGGATGGACCTTGATCTGACCCAGTATGGCTTATCTTATGTTCTCAAAAAAAACATTTTTCAAAAAATGGAAAAAGGATCCAAATGAAGAACACAAGAAGCAGCATAAGCACCAGCAAGTTGGATGCAAAGCACTGATAAGGCAGGCAAAGAGAGAATTTGAAAAGAAGCTTGCCATAGAAGCAAAAACCCATAATAAAAACTTTCAGGTAGACCATATCCTCGGAGCAATGGACTGTATAGAGGGAGGCAATGTCCGCTGCTCTGAAAATCCTTTGTTTATAATGTTTTGTAGTTTCATATATTTTCAAGTTCCTCTTTTAATTCAAGCTTATCTTTCAATGAAAGCATTTTACTAGTTCTCTTCACTGCACCTGTCTTGCTGCTTTTCAACACTTTAGGAGACACGGTTAATCCATAATAATAAGTGAAAAACAGTGGGATAATGAGTGCTGCAAAACACATGTGAACAAGAGCTTGCTTGTACAAACATTGAGAGAGGGAGATACTAAGCCTTGGTCACTTTCCAACCAGTAAGCAAGACTGAAAAAGTCAGAAAACCTCAAAAAACGTTATTAACCACAAACAACTTTATCACAAATAGCGTGAGCAAGTATTTAACTCTCTTACCATGATGAAATTGGTGTCAGAACACAGGAATAACCAGACCTTTAACAGCAGCCAGACCTCCAAACCTGAAGAAAAGTCTTCCAGGGTGGTCCGGTCTAGCAGGATTTAAGACAAGTAAATGATCAGGTATATAAGATCTATTTTCCCTTATCATCCTGCTAAGACCAGTGGGATGTAAGTAAGCAGACAGGATCCAGGAATGGAGGAAGATAATGCTTAGGGCAGACTACCTGCCAAACCCCATGAGCAACCTACAGGGCTTCACAAAGGCTATGAAGACCAGGAAGCTGATTTCAGATATCCTCTGGAGACATTAGAGTGGATTCTGCCCAGGATGCTTGTGCCTGGTGAAGTGAGCTTACTGACCCACCCTGGCACATACTTACCAGCCAGAATTTATTTAACAGGTTTTTTTATACCATTTTATCATCTCAGTCAAAGCAGTTTACATTATAACCTAAACTTGGTAATGTACATTAAGCAGGGACATTGATAACTTGGATTTTTCTGAGGCAATGGAGGGTTAAGTGACTTGCTAAAGGCCACAAGGAGTGCTAGTGGGAATCAAATCCTGGTTTCTTGGTTCCCATGCCAGTGCTCTAACTATTAGGCTACTCCTCCATTCAGAATGTATACTGACCCAATGGCCTCCTTAAGCCAATGGACAATAGAGGATTCAACCTCTGCCAGCTTTTTCCTTAAACCACTGAGAAGGACAGATGATCCAACCAGTGGAAGGAATTAGCCATTGTCATTTATCTGAGCAACATGCTCCACACATCCAGCAGACACAGCAAGAAGTTCTTTCAAAGATGCTTCTCTGAGAAGGAAGGCAGAACAACAGTCTGGTCAAGACAAAAAAATGTGTGTGGGGGCGAGTACTCTTGAAAGAAGGATGGCATAAATCTCAACATAAAAGAAGCTATTGAGAAGACCAGGATGGTTTTCTGCAGTTTGGAGACCATGTGGTAGACAGTAGAGACCTCAGGAAGCCACCGTAAAGAGCCAACCCTTGAGGGATGTTTTAAACAGGTGCCCAAAAATACACCCTTTTAGGGCCCTCAACCTCAGAGAGACCCACAGAGCTGAGATGTTAATCAGATAGTTACACCTACTTTGATTATTGTCAGTAATGTGAGTCAGACCATTACCTAAAATAAGAGCCTTCCTAAGAATTTTTGATAAACAATTGAAATGAGTTTAATTTATTCACCATAAACTGCCAGTTGCGTTTTAATATTTTGTTACACTTTGCGTAGTGGGATTAACTATACCTTGTAAATTGTCACAGTTGAAGTGTAAATCATAAACATAAGTAGTGCTATGTATAATTGTGCACCTAATGAGAGGTGTGTCTATTATCATGTGGCCTAACATTTAATTTGATAGCTAAACAGAATAAATTAAGGAATGTAGATAGTTATGCAAGATAGAAGTATGCTACAAGGACCAGTGCTAATCTGGTCTACATATGGTCAAATAGTTTAGGATAATTTAGTACTACCAGTAGATGAATTGTAATTAATTAGCATTAGGTAAGATTATCCTGTTCAACAATTCTATATTGCCCCAAGTATAAGCAGTTGTACCTGTTTGCAATTGTGTGGAGAGGGGTGTTGTAGTGGTGAGTTTTGGTTCTGCAAATTACATTGGCATGCAGTAGAATCCTGCGGGAAGAAAACAATGACTACTGTGAATGAAAAGAAGTCTGAAATGCTACTGAATGTGTGAGCTCTGAGTAGGAGCAAAGATCAGTGATTCCAGCAGGAATACTCATATATATGCAGCTGTGAAGCCTGAGTGGGCAGTCACTGAAACTCTGTCCAAGATGTGCATAGCGCAGCCCATAGTGAAAAGAGATGCTACTGAAGAATTTGGAGCTATTATCAGTGTGATGATGTGAATATGGGTGCAAACCTCTGAACTACTGAAAGATCTATGCAGGGCAGTTGGCCACTGCCAACTGATGGTGCTTGCAAGAATAATTGGCAGAGCCTTTCTCTCCGTACACATTCTTCTTGAGTCCTAGCCAGGGCAAACAATATCACATCACTTTGGATAATTTGTAGGATGATTGCATTGTCAAATAAAGCATATGTATAAAGAATCTGTTTGTTTACATCTTCCAACCAGCAAGATGACATTCACCTATGGATCAAATGTGGTTCCTAGGACTCTGAAGGTGGTTCCCCACATCTGCAAATTGAAGCAGAAGGTTCTTCCCACTGCGGCAGAAGACATGTCTGAGCTGCCATTCATTTGTAATGATTCTTTACAGAATCATAGGGGAAGTCTAGAAAGGGCCCGAAGGGTAATTAGGGCCTCATGGGGAAAATTTAGAGTGTGAGAACAGCTCTGAATATGCTAACAGTTTCACATGGGGTGTTTGTGTTTAAGTGAGATAGTCAAGGTTGCATCTTGCAAGACGAAGTTTCTGTTTGCAGGAAGCTGTCCTGATTAAGCGTGAGCAATATGTTTATGCTTGGCTTGACCTGAAAGATGCAGTGTTTAATTTGATCTATAACATATAGTTATAGGCAAAGCAAAAAGCATGCCACTGAGTGATACAGCAAAAGAATGTATAATGTGGCAGTTTTTTTCCTAATAAAAGAAAGTAATGTGGACAAGCAAATTAAGGGAGTTATAAGTGATTGCACTTATCTGCAGCTCTGAGACTTCCTTCCTAAAGCTTTAGCAGACTTTGCTATGGTATAACTATGTGTGTGTTGTATTCTCATTTCTTCTCACTTGCTTCTGGGACCAGAGATAGGAAACTAAGGGCTGAGAAAGGATTCCAGTGGTTGTTGCCCCCAGACCACCACCCAAACCTTGCGAGTTCCAGGGTCAAGTCCTGGCCCAGGTCATATTGTCAAAAGGGCTTTGACATAAGTTATGGACATAGATGCCCACTGGACCATAAGCAGAGAGGCAACTACAGCTCCAGAACAGCCCTTATTAGAAAGCCTACATCCCTATAAGGGCCAGGTCATAAGTGAGAAGGAACTATGAATCTCCATTACAAGGAATCCCTGCCGCAGTAGGACTGTCTCTTGAGGTGGCAATAGTGAGGACCATACCACCTGGATCAAGAATCTGTGTACTACAGTCTGCGAGGCCAGTTGAGGGCCACTAGGATCACCAAACCAAGATGGGCCTGAAACCTGTGCAAAAGATGGCTCACTAATGGCCTGGAAGGAAACAAAGCATCCTTTCTCAAGGCCAATCCTAAGTAAGGCAACCAATCTAGCCATCCATGGATCCTTCCCATTGCCAAAATAACTCCTCACATCAGCATTCTCCTGAGTAGCCATTGAGTGGAATACTGGAAGTCCCCATCTTCACACTATGAAATTGCATGTGGGGGAGTTGAGCTGTCAGTTCACCTGGACCAACAGAGTTCTAACACAGAAGTCAGCCTGCATATTGTTGAAGCTTACATTGTATGCTGCAGAAAGAGCAGATGCTTCTCTACCCAACAGAATAAACCATACAACACGAAGGAGGTAACACTTCCACAGTAGGATCAATCACCACAGAAAAGGAGCAGAAAAGCAGACCAGGCCTTATGAATATTGTCGTCACCCTAGCCCGGGCCAATGGCCTAAAGGTGCAGGGCTGCCAATGTTAGTCCTTAAATAACTTTCCACAGCTTGGACTTCTGGGACTTGTAGTTGTTTCTCCTTATCTAAAGACAGTAGTGTGAAACCAATGATTTTTAAAGGCAAACAAGAAATTTATTTATCTTCCCCAAAGCACTAAAGCTCAACACAAACGTTAGGATTCTTCTCCAAGCAATAATCTCAGGAAATTATACACAAACTAGAACTGAAACTGCTTCATAAGCCTTTTAACATGTGTAGCTGTTTTCATCAAACGTTCAGCAAACAAAACATAGCTTCTTCCTTCAAGCAAAGCAAAGTGTCCATTCTTATCTTCTGCTTCTTTAGTAATTCAAATACAAGTTATGCATGTATTCTTTTCATTAGAGCGGTTCCTAGCATTAACACAGATAGGTTAACTCACCCTGTTTCTTCAGTGCTTTCTTGGTTAAAGACTTTTTATCAGAAAGCTTTCAATCTGCCTTCTGGCACAATGAACAGTCCATTGCTAATTCCTCAGTTATAGAATCCTGCTCAGGACAGTCTACCTGTATCTCTTCCTGCTCTTCAGCATGTACGTCTGACTCTGAGCTTTCATGAACTGTTTCTGGCTTAATGCTTTGTAAAAGCTCCTGGACTTCTCTCCACAGGTGCTCTCCACAATAAGGAATGTTTGTATCTGGAATGTGAGGATTCCTTCTCTGGATCAACTGCCTCGGTTCCTCTAACTTGTTCATCCCTGGTTCTTTCCACCCAGCTGGGTTCTGGTCACTTCTAGCAGTGAGTTTGTCCACCCACCTTTTGGCAGCTTGAACTCTTTGAGCTGGACCACGAACCGTTTGAACTGCAGCCTGACCCTCGTCAGCAATTCTCCTAGCCACACCTCGGCTGGCTTCAGGACTAACAGCACTCCTCCTGCAACCCTGGCTTTGTTTAAGGCTGCTACTTTCACTGCTGAGCTCCTCACCAAAATCTTCACCGTTCTCCTCCCCAGTGATTTCCTTTCTGCTCCCCGGTGCTGGCTCTCTTCCTTTTTCTCCCCTGGGTTTATAAGGCTGTTTCTTAACTAGTGTATGCTGCTTCCTACTCAGGTGTTTTTCATTACTCCCCAAGCCTGCACTTAGGTTAGCAGAGCTTGGCTGTGGCCTGACTTCAGTGACTACGTGTTTTCTTCCTCTACCTGCACTCTGAAAGCTGTGAACTCCCTGCCTGTCTCTCTCCTTAAAGGTATATTTACAATTTTCCTCTATTTCCATGGGCTCAGCAGAGCTCTCCTCATCACAATCTAAAACACTTTATTCTGAAAAGCCCACCCAACCACACAGCTCCTCGACCTTGAGATCCACTCTGGCAGTGTAAGTTTCTGAATACATGCCACCACCAGGGCAGTGCCCAAGAACCCTCAACGCACTTTGCCCACTAGAGGAGGCTTGAACCTCTCTAGGTCCAAACTCTTGAATCTTGCCCAGGAAGCCTTTAGAAGGGCCCAGAATCCTTGGGCTAACTGGCATGGACATTGCACCCCAAACCCTTAGACTGGCATCCGAAATGCCATGTACTCCATCAGGTGCCTCCAATGGCACTCAAACCATCAGATGGTGAAGCTACAACACACACTCCAACTGCTCCTTAATCTGTTGGTGAAGAGGAAACACCTAGTCAAATGACAAGGAACATGGAAACCAGGTTAGCAGGTACTTCTGCAGTGAGCACATATGTACCCTGGTTCAAGCAACTGGCTTCAAGATAGGTGTCACAGACCTGAGGCATCCCAGGCATATTGAGATGACCAAGAATGACATGTTCTGAGTTGGCTGAAGAATGAATGACCTCTTCATCATGAGGAAATCTGGCTCAGGAGAGTGTGTAACTGACCCCCAGATATTTGAAAATCTGGGAGAGAATCAAGCTGTTCTAAGGACAGGTGGTCACAGACCCCAGCCTTCCCAGCCAGAACTCACCAGGTCTGTGTCATCTCTGGCCTTCTCTAAAGAGACTGACCAGATCAGCTGAATGTCCAGTTATGGGCAACCTGGGCTATCTGCATGCACAGAAGCACCACTACTACCTAGGGAAAGGTACAGAGAGCAGGATCTAGGCCAAAAGGCAGGGCCCAGAACTGGAAAGGCAGCCTAGAATGCAGAAGAAAGATCTAATGCTGTTTACAATGGGAAAGTGACAAAATGCCATGGTGAGGTTTAGGAGGTATCAGTCCCTACCTGACCAATGCAATGGCAGACCTGATGGGCTTCATATGAAAATAAGAGACTCAGCATCCAAAAGCAACCATCTCTAGGTGCAGGATATGCCAGAAGGAACTTCCCTTCCTGGGAACCTATGTATCAGGGATAACATCCCTGGCCCTCCAGCAGAGGGCATGGGAAAATAGTTTTCCATTGCAGGCTGAAGAGTTTCTTCAAATGTTACCTAGATGAGCAGAAAGCTGCAAGAGACTCTTCCAGGGAGTCCCTTATAAGCACTGCTGCAATTCAAATATTGTCCATCATAACTCCTAGGCTCCCAGAAACTTTAGGGACAAAGGGCAGGCATCTTGTAGAAGGAACTAATACATCTCTGAACTTGAGTGAGGAGCCTGAAGACCCACTTGTCTATTGTGGTAGATGTACTCCCAGAAAAAATAGCCCGATTTACACCCAAACTGGCTGCACTTTCTGAGGGACCACTGGAACTCATTAAGAGGGCTTACAGGCTCCTCATGTGGCCATGAAGGTGGCTACATACCAAAAGCTCTAAAAAGACTGTCCTATACTGCAACTGAGACTCCAAAGGTCTCACAGTAGTCCAAGGACATCTCTAGGCTCTATGCACAGCCTTACAAGAGAAATCCTTGGGATCACAAGACCTGTGTTCCAGGAGTCTCTGTGGGCAAGCTTCCATTCCTGAAGAACAAGTGACCCTTAAGGGAAACTGTTCAGCCACAATGTGGAACCAGCATCTGTTGACTAAGGGTAATGCTGAGTTGGACTGAGAGAGAGCCTTAGATGTGGTGTACTTTGATTTAAGTAAAGCCTTTGACACCGTTCCACACAGACAATTTATAAACAAACCCTAAAGTCACTGATTGGGTTAGAAATTGGTTGAGGGGGAGGTGACAAAGGATACAGGTAAATGGAGCTTACTTTGAGGAGAAGGAGTTTACCAGTGGTGTGCTGCAGGGATCTGTCCTTGGTCTGATTCTTTTTAACATCTTAGTTAGTGATATTGTGGAAAGGCCATCGGGTAAGGTTTGCCTCTTTGCAGATGATACCAAAATCTGCAATAGAGTAGACACCCAGGAAGGAGTAGACGACGGAGGGATGTAGCTAAGCTTGAAGAATGATCAAGAATTTGGCAGGGGAGATTTACTGCTAAAAAAAAGCAGAGTCATGCATTTGGGTTGCAATAATCCAAGGAAGCAGTACAGTGTAGGTGGTGAAGTACTTCTGTCCACTGAAGAAGAGTGGGACTGGGCATGATTGTGCCTGACGATCTTGAAGTAGCTAAACAGGTAGAAAAGGCGACAACAAAAGCTAGAAGGATGCTTGAGTGCATAGGGAGAGGAATAGCCAGCAGAAAAAAGGTGGTGATATAGCCTCTGTATAAATCTTTGCTGCAACCTTATTTGGAGTACTGTGTGCAATTCTGGAGACCGCACCTTCAAAAGGATATATACAGGTTGGAGTCAGTGCAGAGGGTGGCTACTAAAATGGTTAGTGCTTTTTGTTTTAAAGCATCTGAGGATAGACTTAACGTATTAATATGTATATGTTAGAGGAAAGGCGGGACACAGGAGGAGAGCCTCTTTCAAGTGAAAGCAAACTCTGCTACGAGGGGACATAAGATGAGGGTGAAAAGGGATAGACTCAAAAGTAATATGCGGAAATGTTTCTTTATGGAAGGCGTAGTAGATGTGTGGAATAGCATGGGACAAACACAGAGTATTTAAAAAAGAAAAAAAGGGACTATTGAGGTAGTTAATATGGAAGGGCAGACTAGGTAGGCCATATGGTCTTTTCTCTGCCGCCATGTTTCTATGTTTCTATGCCAGCCCTGCCAACTAGCCAATATCATCACTACCATGGACTTGGAAGAGACTATGAACCAGTCTTAACCAGCAACAGCCACCTAGGTGGTCTGCTGCAAGCCTCAAAATATCTGGAAGGAGATTGGGTTTGGTGACCATTTGGTCCAAACCAGCATGGTAAAGTTTGGTGTTCTAAGGAACAATCGCAACCTTGGGAACAAGGGGCCATAGCCATTTGGCTGGAGTCACAGGGATACCGGCAGAGGATGGATCCATTAGAGGCAGGGCCGGCCCGTCCATTGAGCAAGAATGTTTTTTGCACAGGGCCCCGCGTTTCAGGGGGCCCCGCGCAAAAAACATCTTGCATCCCAGATTCCCAGCTAAGTTTAAAAAAAAAAAAACCAGAAACCGGCTGCTGCTGCCGCTGCCGCCGTGGCAGCGGCAGAATGGAGAGGGGCCCATTTACAGTCCTTACCACCCCCTTCCTCCCATCAGCCCAGCTAAGTTAAAAAAAAAAAAAAAAAAGAAACCGGCTGCTGCTGCCGCCGTGGCAGCGGCAGAATGGAGAATCCCGCGGGGCCCCCCTGTCCTGAAGTCTTCTATGCGGCCTCCGTCGGCTGTCAGAGCTGCGCGAAGAGAGAGAGCTTCTCCTCTCGCACCTCTGTTAATCACGCCGCGGGGCTGTTGGGAAATCCCAACAGCCCCACGGCGGGATTAACAGAGCCGCGAGAAAGGGAAACTCTCCCTTCGCGCGGCTCTGAAAAGCCCGCGCTGAGGCCGCTTAGAAGACTGCTGGATAGGGGGGCCCCGCGGGATTCTCCATTCTGCCGCTGCCACGGCGGCAGCGGCAGCAGCAGCCGGTTTCTGGGTTTTTTTTTTTAAACTTAGCTGGGCTGATGGGGAGGGGGGGAGGGGTAAGGACTGTAAATGGGCTGATGGGGGGGGGGTAAGGACTGTAAATGGGCTGATGGGGAGGGAAGGGGGGGGTAAGGATTGTAAATGGGCTGATGGGGAGGGAGGGAGGGAGGGAGGGAGGGGGGGTAAGGACTGTAAATGGGCTGATGGGGAGGGAGGGGGGTAAGGACTGTAAATGGGCTGATGGGGGGGTAAGGACTATAAATGGGCTGATAGGGAGGGGGGTAAGGACTGTAAATGGGCTGATAGGGAGGGAGGGAGGGGGGGTAAGGACTGTAAATGGGCTGATGGGGAGGGAGGGGGGGTAAGGACTGTAAATGGGCTGATGGGGGGGTGAGGACTATAAATGGGCTGATAGGGAGGGGGGTAAGGACTGTAAATGGGCTGATAGGGAGGGAGGGAGGGGGGGGGTAAGGACTGTAAATGGGCTGATGGGGAGGGAGGGGGGTAAGGACTGTAAATGGGCTCATGGGGGGGTAAGGACTGTAAATGGGCTGATAGGGAGGGGGGTAAGGACTGTAAATGGGCTGATGGAGGTGGTAAGGACTGTAAATGGGCTGATGGGGAGGGAGGGGGGGGGTAAGGACTGTAAATGGGCTGATGGGGAGGGAGGGAAGGAGGGAGGGGGTAAGGACTGTAAATGGGCTGATGGGGAGGGAGGGGGGGTAAGGACTGTAAATGGGCTGATGGGGAGGGAGGGAGGGAGGGGTAAGGACTGTAAATGGGCTGATGGGGAGGGAGGGAGGGGGGGTAAGGACTGTAAATGGGCTGATAGGGAGGGAGGGGGTAAGGACTGTAAATGGGCTGATGGTGGGGTAAGGACTGTAAATGGGCTGATAGGGAGGGGGGGTAAGGACTGTAAATGGGCTGATGGGGAGGGAGGGAGGGGGGGTAAGGACTGTAAATGGGCTGATGAGGGAGGGAGGGAGGGGGGTAAGGACTGTAAATGGGCTGATGGGGAGGGAGGAAGGGGGGTAAGGACTGTAAATGGGCTGATGGGGGGGTAAGGACTGTAAATGGGCTGATAGGGGGGGGGTAAGGACTGTAAATGGGCTGATGGGGTGGGATGGAGGGGGGTAAGGACTGTAAATGGGCTGATGGGGAGGGAGGGAGGGGGGGTAAGGACTGTAAATGGGCTGATGGGGAGGGAGGGAGGGGGGTAAGGACTGTAAATGGGCTGATGGGGAGGGAGGGGGGTAAGGACTGTAAATGGGCTGATGGGGGGGGGGTAGGACTGGTAATGGGCTATAGGGGATTCGGACTGGAAGTGGGCTGATGGGGGGGGTTAAGACTGGGAATGGGCTATGGGGGGTTAGGACAGGTAATGGGCTATGGGGGGCTACGACTACAAGTGGGCTGATGGGGGGATTAGGACTGGAAACGGGCTATGGGGGGCTACGACTACAAGTGGGCTGATGGGGGGATTAGGACTGGAAACGGGCTATGGGGCGGTGGGCTAAGACTGGAAATGGGCTGTGGGGGGCGTTAGGACTGGTAATGGGCTGTGGGGTCATTAGTACTGTTAAAGGGCGAGGGGGCTGATACAACAGCAAAAGGGCTATGGGGAGGTACGACTACAAGTGGGCTGATGGGGGGATTAGGACAGGTAATGGGCTGATGGGGGGTTACAACAGGTAATGGGCTATGGGGGGGCTAGGACTACAAGTAGGCTGTTAGGGGGTTAGGACTGGTAATGGGCTGTGGGGGCGTTAGGACTGGTAATGGGTGGGCTGGGGGGGTTAGAACTGGTACTGGGCTATGAGGGGGAAACAACAGGTAATGGGCTATGGGGAGCTACGACTACAAGTGGGCTGATGGGGAGGTAGGACTAGTAATGGGCTATAGGGGATTCGGACTGGAAGTGGGCTGATGGGGGGGTTAAGACTGGGAATGGGCTATGGGGGGTTAGGACAGGTAATAGACTATGGAGGGGCTAAGACTGGAAATGGGCTGATGGGGGAAGTTATGACAGGTAATGGGCTATGGGGGGCTACGACTACAAGTGGGCTGATGGGGGATTAGGACGGGAAACGGGCTATGGGGCGGTGGGCTAAGACTGGAAATGGGCTGTGGGGGGTGTTAGGACTGGTAATGGGCTGTGGGGGGCATTAGGACTGGTAATGGGCTATGGGGGGGTTACAACAGGTAATGGGCTATGGGGAGGTACGACTACAAGTGGGCTGATGGGGGGATTAGGACAGGTAATGGGCTATGGGGGGGGTAGGACAGGTAATGGGCTGATGGGGGGTTACAACAGGTAATGGGCTATGGGGAGGTACGACTACAAGTGGGCTGATGGGGGGATTAGGACAGGTAATGGGCTATGGGGGGGTTAGGACAGGTAATGGGCTGATGGGGGGTTACAACAGGTAATGGGCTATGGGGGGGCTAAGACTACAAGTAGGCTGATAGGGGTTTAGGACTGGTAATGGGCTGTGGGGGGCGTTAGGACTGGTAATGGGCTGTGGGGGCGTTAGGACTGGTAATGGGCTGTGGGGGCGTTAGGATTGGAAATGGGCTGATGGGGGACTAGGACTGGAAATGGGCTGATGCAGGGACAAGAAGGGAGCAGATGCTGGGTGGGGCTGGAACTAGAAAGGAGCTGATGTTGGGGAGGATTAGAATGGGATGGAGCTGGGAGAGGGAAATGGAGAGGGAAAAATATTTTGCGTGGGAGGGAAGACAAATCTACAATTGGCCGGATATTGGGAGAGTAAGTGGGGATTGAGGATGGAGGGATAAATTTGAGTGGATGAAATAGGAATGAGGAAAGAGCAAAAGGAGAAAGATTAGTATGTTAAAGCAGATGTAGAGAGAGAATGGAAAAAAAAAAAACAAGAAGACAGAAGAAAGGACAAATGGACAGCAGATGGAGAGTTAGCAGAAGACACGAAGAAACCAGAAGAAAGTGGCTGGAACAATTGCAACTGAAAAAAAATGCACAAAAGGTAGAAAAATATCTCTTTATTTTGAATTTATTAACTGGAATATGTCAGCTCTGGGAAATGTGCATCATTAATTTTTGCGCTTTGTTTAGTACAAGAGGAAATTAATTTATAGTTTTATTTCTACAGTGTTGTTGTATATTCCAAGTTTGGCTTTTGGGGTTCCCAGTTTAATTATTGTCTTCCTGTTTCTAAATTGTGATTCCTTGTTTGGTGATGGTCTATGTTCTGCATGTGTAACTGAGCTGAGGTATTCTGTTTATGTAATTCCTATTTGACATTGCCACTTGTTCTTTCCCCAGTAGGTCATGTATTATTGTTCTCTGAAATGTATTGGTTTAATATTTGCAGTGTTGTCTTTTGATAGTTAGGGTATGGTGCTTTGTGAGTCCTGGTAGTGCTGTTAGGATACGGCAGGTTTGCTATGGGTTCTAAATGGGCAGTGTTTGTAGTAGTTCCTAATGTGCCTGGCGGTTGGTACTGGATTATAGTAATGTAGAAACCTTTTAGTCTTTCTTTATCCATATACTCATTAAGAGGCATGTTTACTAAAAGTTAGTAGTGTATGGTAACATTATGCAAATATTTATGCAAATGAGGCACCTTATGCAAATGAGGCCCCGCATCGAGTCTCCGCACATGGCCCCGCACCCCCCTTGGGCCGCCCCTGATTAGAGGACTAGTCTCCAAATGTATATAAAGTGCTGCCTGAGAGCCTAAGGTGGCAACTGCCAAAGCCTTCTTAAGGAAACATAGAAACATAGAAACATGATGACAGAAAAAGACCACAAGGCCCATCTAGTCTGTCCTTCCATAACAACTACAACAGTCCACTTTCTACCTTTAGAGATCCTCTGTGTTGGTCCCATGCTTTTTTGAATTCAGTTACTGTCCTCATCTCTACCACCTCCACTGGGAGACTATTCCACGGATCCACTACTCTTTCCGTAAAGAAATATTTCCGCATATCACTCCTGAATCTATCTCCCTTCACCCTCATCCCATGTCCCCTCGTAGCAGAACTTGCTTTCAATTGAAAGAGGCTCTCTCCCTGAACATTTATGCCACGGAGGTATTTAAACATCTCAATCATATCACCTCTATCCCGCCTTTCCTCTAAGGAGGACTTTAACCCTCCAAAACTAAGGGGCATGTTTACTAAACACCGTTGCTGTGCGGGTTCCCGTTAGTGTGCTGGTGCCATATAAGGAGTGGGCGGGCCAGGCAGAAAAAAGCAAAAAACTGGACCGTACGTGTGTGCGTCGTGCTAATGTGCGGGGCCCATATTAGCGCGTGGGAAGGCTAAGTGGGGCGCTGCTGCAAAACCAAACAACAGAGCTGTAGTACAACGGTGAAGACACTGACCCAATGGTGCAGGGGCCAGGGGTTCAAACCCCCATTGCGCTCAACAAAAAAGACCAGCTGAGGCACCAACATTTATGGGCAAAAGTGGTTAGGAGGCATATTAATTTTGGGCAGCAGAAGGCAGCGCACTGTTATTTTTATTACTGCATGAGGCGGCGCACTGTTTAGTGTGGGCGGCAGATGGCGGCGCATTGTTAAGTTTGGGCGGCAGAAGGCGGTGCGCTGATAAATGTGGGCAACAGAAGGCGGCGCGCTGATGTGTGAGGGGTGTCAGACGGCTGCCTAGGGTGAGAACTTACACAATCTTGACGATGCATATATTCATATGATTCTTGCAAGGTATTGTGGGTATTGTAGTTCATTCACTCCCAAACACAGCGGATGACAATAATTTGAGTTGTGAAACCAAGTGGTAAGATCAATAAAATACTTCTTTTATTGATGGGGTTTAATTCACCCAGCACATGTATGCTTGATAGCACTATAAATGAGGTTACTTGCTTGCAGTGTTTAAATGGATAACAAAAAGTCACAAAGTAAACCAGAAAACAACCTTCAGCTTGTCAGGCAATTAGCTAATGTTTTCTTAGCAAATAATTACCAAATACAAAGGCACAAAGTAAAGAATAAACTTTGCTGGTTAGGTTAACTTCTGCTTATTTTCCACGCCCATCTCAGCAGTGATTCTCCCTTGCTCACACACACAATCAGGTGCAGCCCTAATTACTATCAATGGACCAGCTGAAAGCCTTTAGCTGGCTGGCTGCTACTGTGTGAGCTCAAATCCTGCTTTAAGAGCTGTTTGCAGTGGAAATAAAGAACAAAGTTAGGTTTCTTTGTGATGGCTGATGTGTTTGCTCAGAGAAAGCTAGCAATAGCATTTAGATAGAGAACAGTCCATATAAACTGTATTTTCATCTGCTGTATCAATCAGCATATGGTCACTATCATACATTGGCACAGACGAGTCTTTCATTAAGGCACTATCATGAGAATGCTTATTCCCTTGCTGCCATTCTCTATTATAGATAGGGTCTGGATCAGTGTTCATACCTGAGCCTCTCCTGCTATCATTATTCCTCTCTGTATAGCCTGGCCAATATGTAATCCAATTCTGATGTCCAGCCTTCCAATCTTGATCCCTGGACACTGGATCTTCTCTCACATACCTTCTGGCCTTGGTCTGAAAGTCCCTTCCACATGCAGTCTTCTCTCTTCCAGGTAGCCACTGGTGATTCCTATCTCTGCCACTCCATTCCTCTGGCTGAATCCAGTCCAATGGACTCTGCTGGCTTTTGGAATACCTCCCAGTAAGAGTACTGCCTTGGAATCTCCCAGACCTTCCAATGGCCTTTCTTCTCTTCCTTCCAGAGAGTTTCCTTCTCTCTCTATCTGCTTGGCTTTTGCTGAAGCTGTTCTTCAAACTCTCCTTGAAGCTGTTCTTGAAACTGTTGCTGAAACTGTTTCCTGAAGAATAATCTCTATTCTTATTCTTTCCTAATGTGTGCTGCTCCCTAACACAGCGCAGCTGTGTTGAATCAAGCCCTGCCCTTTGAGATGAGTGCTTAGGGATTACCTCATAGCTCTCTTGATTGCACACACATTCTCTCACTTCAGCCCCTCTCATGGCTGCTGGAAAGCTGGTGCATTCTGGGACTGGTAGTCTTTTATGTGAAAACTCTGTTTTCTCAATTCTACCAGAACTGACAGGTTGCTTGTTCAGAGTCACATCATCTTTTCTATAGCTCCTACCTGAGCTATGATAAGCTTCCTTATCACATACCCCCCTGCTTAAGTTATTACGGACTGGTTTTACTGGTGAAACTTCTTCTCTACAGTCCGTAATACGGGAAAGTGCATCCGCATTCTTGTGTAACTTCCCGGCACGATGTTCAACCTGAAAATCAAACGCCTGTAAGGCCATGTACCAGCGTGTCAACCTGGCATTGTGGTTCTTCATTTGCTGCAACCACTTAAGTGGGGCATGGTCCGTGACCAACTGGAACTTTCTCCCTGTAAGGTAAAACCTTAACGCCTCCACTGACCACTTGATAGCCAAACACTCTTTTTCTATCGTGGAATACTTTTGTTCAGCCAGTGACAACTTCCTGCTCAGGTACATCACAGGATGCTCCTCCCCATCATGGCACTGGGATAGGACTGCTCCTAGCCCTACATCCGATGCATCGGTTTGAACCAGAAAGGGTTTCTTGAAGTCTACTCCTTTCAGTACCGGTCCTGTACACAATTTTTCTTTTAATACTGAAAACGCTTTTTCAGCTTCTGGTGTCCACTTTATCTGGTTTGGACAATTCTTTCGCAGCATATCCGTGAAAATGGCACTTTTCTCTGCGAATTGCGGTATAAACCGGCGGTAGTATCCAATAAGTCCTAAGAAACTTCTTAGTTGTTTCTTGGTTGTTGGAGGAGGAAAATTCCTGATGCTATCTATTTTGCTTAATAGAGGTTTAATTTTTCCTCTTCCCACTAGGTGGCCTAGGTATTTTACCTCCCTATTTGCAAAGGCACACTTCTTCGGGTTTAAAGTGATTCCCGCTTGCTTCATAGAGCACAAGACTGCCCTGATCCTCTTCAAATGCTCCGCCCAGGTGTTACTATGGATTATGACATCATCCATGTATGCAAAAGCATAACTTTGGTGGGGTCGAAGTACCTGATCCACTAACCTTTGGCAGGTAGCCGCTGCTCCATGCAGTCCGAAAGGCATCCTCTTGAACTGGAAAAGGCCAACGGGGGTGCTGAACGCAGTTTTCGGCTTCGACTCCCTGGTGAGCGGGATTTGCCAATATCCTTTTGTCATATCAAGGGTGGTTAAGTATTGAGCCTGTCCCAGCTGGTCTAGCAGCTCCTCAATTCTTGGCATTGGATATGCATCAAAAACTGATATGGCGTTTACCTGCCGGAAGGAATCAGAGAAAAGTTTTTTTTTTTCACTTGTGTAATTAAGCTTTGGAATTCGTTCTTAGAGGATATAGTAAAAGCTATTAGTGTAGCTGGGTTTAAAAAAAGGTTTGGACACGTTCATCGTGGAAAAATCCATAAACCATTATTAAAGTGGACTGAGGGAAATAACTGCTTATTCCTAGGATATGCAGCAAGGAATCCGCCTACCTTTTGGGATCCTGCCAGGTACTTGTGATCTGAATTGAACATTGTTGGAAACAGGATACTAGATTTGATGTACCTTTGGTCTGACCCAATATGGCAAATCTTATGTTCTTATGTATAGCCACAGAGCCATCTGTTAAGGTCCAATTGCATCCCACTTCTTATAGATTCCTATTTGTATAATTTGATTGAAAGAAGTCATTGTCCTTTGAGCTGAAGTCTTTTCCAGTTACCCCAGAAATAAAAGTTAATAACACCAAAAATTGGGCAGTTATTTGTTTCTGAGTTCCAGAGGAAAAGAAATACCCTGAATTTTACTTTCACAAGCAAAGTTCAGAATTTTGGATAAATAAATATCTCCAGGAACAAGCAGGAATGTACTCTTCACATATGGGTATCGTCGGTACTGATGGAGCCTGCGCGGGAACGCTCCCCAGCGTCCATTAAGAATGCTTTTGGGAGCATCCCTCAGCACATTCGCACTGCCTTCCCGCCTTTCCAACTGTCCCTCTTCAGTTTTTCGTTTTCCGCAGAGCCGACAGGACACATACCCTGTCACCACAGAAAATTTCTTCTTCAAACTTTTTTTCTTGTGGTCGCATCTGCCTCCACTCAACACCTACCAGTACCGCCAGTTCTCTTTTCTTCTTTTCAAAAAAAAAAAATATACTTTTTGAACTGTTTCTCTTCAGAAACTTTTTCTTTTTGGTGCTAGGTGCCATTTTGGGCATTAGGCCCTATCTTCCTGAAAAATGGAAAAACCAGCTAGTGGTTTTAAAAAATGTACTAAGTGTGGCGGTACCATTTCCGTCACCGACACCCATGACTGGTGTCTCAAATGTTTAGGCCCTGACCATTCTCCATCGGAGTGTCTCTCTTGTATGGGGATGACTAAAAGAGGAAGACAGAACCGGGCTGCAAAGCTCGGTACCCTCTTTTCTTCAGATGCCATGTCCATTGCATCAACATGTTCCAGAGCCTTGTCTTCCTCCCATGGATCTCAGGTAATTAAACATAAGAGCCGGTCCTCACAGGGTAGATCTCCTTCCAAGCATCGAGAAACCATTGGCATTGCCCTTAAGGAAATTACACTGGCAAAACAGCCCTGGTGGGAGGCTTTGGCCTCCAAAGCACCAACCGGACTCCAGGATGTTCTCGAGGCCTCGACCTCGGCAGAACTACTGGTGCCATGCTCAAGGGTTTCGACCACTTCTATCGGTACCGACACACAGGCATCGGCAGCGTCGATAGACCAGAGGTTCCTCGCTATCAAATGCAGTCTTGCAGCTCTCCTTTCAGCTGCTGTACTGTTGACACCGCTACCGACGGTTCAATAGGCACCGGTACCGACACCGATACCGATGCCGGTACCAGCACCGGAACTGATGCCGGTACCAGCGCTGACGGTACCGGCCCCGGTAGGAATTCTTCCCATGCCAACTTTTCCTGGCATCGACAGATCGGTACTGGACCAACTCGGTACCGACTTCAATCGCTACCGATACCATGCTTTGCATGAACATCAGGATCAGAGATACTTCGAATCCTCCGATAATTCTTCCGGTACCAGAGTGCTTCTCCCGGAAGCCTCCTCTTCTCCTCAACACAGAATGTCTCCTCCGGAGGACATGTCTTTTCAGGATTTTATTCGTGATATGGCCCGAGGCCTTTCAATCACGGTAGCTCCTGTAAAGGAACCTAGAGCAAAGGAATTGGAAATTCTCCAATACCCTAAGGCTCCCAAAGAGACAGCCACTCTTCCCATTCATGAAATTTTTCATGATTTGATGCTCAGAATGTGGGAAACGCCTTTGACCACATCTCCACATTCTAGGAGACTCGATACCATATATCGAGTTCCACCATGTCCTGGCTTTCAAAAGACTCAGCTGCCACACCATTCAATGGTAGTGGAGTCAGCCATGCATAGGATGAAAAGTGCAAAAAGACATGCATCCAATCCTCCAGGTCGTGAATGCAGGACTCTTGACACCTTTGGGTGTTGAACTTTTCAGGCCTCCATGCTTTCAGCTAGGATCAGCTCATATATTTTCTATATGGGAATGTTCCTCAAGGAAGTCACAGGAGATTTGGAGCTTATGAGTCCCCTTCTCCCTGATGACAAACGACAAGACTTCCTTACTCTTTTCAAGCATGCTCAAGACATTTCCAAGTTTGTAAATCATGCAGCCTTTGACTGCTTTGAATGCATCAGCAGAACTTCTGCTATTGCCATTGGTGCACATCAGATTGCCTGGCTTCAGGCATCAGACTTGGAGATTTGGGTACAGGATAAATTAGGAAACATCCCTTGCACAGGAGAAAACCTCTTTGGCAAGAATTGGCAGGAAAAGGCTAATGAGATAGATGCTGACAATATCACTTTAGACAGATTGTCAAAATCTACAGCCACTCCAGCCAAAAAGAAACCCTATAAAAAACCCTTATTCAGCAAAAAGAGGATGTTTTATCCATCCTATACTCAGCAAGGGCAAGGTCAGGGTCAAGTAGCCCAAAAGGGACAACAACAACAATCCAGACAACAAAAGAAGCCAAAAGGCCCGAGAGCTCAATCAGCTCCACAGGCTCAGCCCCCTCAAGGACTTTGACTCCTTCCTAGAGAGCTTGGCCTTCCTGCCTCTGAAGGGTCCAGAACCCCTAAACATTCCAGGCAGGTTGTGTCATTTTGCCGACAGATGGCACCAAATAATAGCAGAAAATTGGACTCTGTCCATTGTAGGAGAGGGGTACAAGCTTCATTTTCACAGCATGCCCCCTCCTACAATTGTAAGACAGTTCAATTCCCAAACCTCTGCAGACAATATACTGGATCAAGAAGTCTCAACACTCCTTGCCCAAGAAGCAATAGAGGAAGTACCCATTCTCCAACAGGGTACAGGGTTCTACTCCCCCTATTTTCTTATTCCAAAGAAAACAGGAGGACACAGACCCATTCTAGACCTCAGAGAATTGAACAAATATCTGTTCCAAGAAAAGTTCAAAATGGTTTCTCTGGGAACTCTTCTGCCATACCTTCAAAGTCAGGATTGGCTTTGTTCTCTAGATCTAAAGGATGCATATACTCACATTCTGATCCATCCAGATCACAGGAAATTCTTACGATTCCTTTTAAAGGGAAAACACTTCCAATACAGGGTTCTTCCCTGTGGTCTGGCTTCGGCACCAAGAGTATTCACGAAATGTATGGCAGTAGTAGCTGCATTCCTGCGAACCTTAGGGATATTCGTCTTCCCTTACTTGGACGACTGGCTCATTCGAGCCCCCACGGTTGCAGAAGCCAGCTCTGCACTGTCTTGCACACTGTGAATCCTCCAATACTTGGGCTTGGTAATAAACTTCCCAAAATCCCAACTTGTTCCTTCCCAGTCCCTGGAGTTCATAGGAGCTTGTTTAGATACCAGACAGTCAAGGGCTTTCCTCCCACAGCCCTGATGTCTTCGCAAAGTGCAACTAGCTTCTCAAGCAGCGGGAAAATCCTCCCTAACTGCTCGAGAACTGCTACAATTACTGGGACATATGGCATCCACAGTTCATATAGTTCCCTATGCTCGCCTCCACATGCGAGCAGTCCAGTGGACCCTATCCACACAGTGGACACAGGCCACAGGTCGTCTGTCAGACAAGATATCAAACTCTCAACGACTGAACTTGTCCCTACAATGGTGGCAATCACTGGATAATCTTTTAGTGGGGTCTCCTTTCCAACAACCACTATTCCAGGCCACCCTAACAACAGATGCATCACAGGTGGGTTGGGGAGCACACCTGCACCATCTCTCTACCCAAGGTACCTGGACTCCACAGGAGGCTTGTCTTCCATAAACCTCCTAGAATTAATAGCAATCTATCTAGCTCTTCAAGTATTCCATGCCCAGCTCAGCTACAAGACAGTCCTAGTCCAAACGGACAATCAAGTAGCCATGTTCTATGTGAACCAGCAGGACGGAACAGGCTCTCTGTCATTATGCAACGAAGCTTTACGACTATGGGCCCTCACCAGAGAGCATCAAATTCACCTTCTCGTGGTATATCTTCCAGGCATTCAAAACCTTTGAGCAGACAAACTCAGCCGAGTACTGCTGCCTCACGAATGGTCTCTCCACTTAGACCAAGTGACAAAGATATTTCAGATCTGGGGGACCCCAGACATAGACCTCTTTGCAAGTCCACTGAATGCCAAACTTCCCCGGTTCTGTTCCAGAATTCTGGCTCACAATTGCCAGGCAAGGGACGCCTTCCTCCTTCACTGGGGTCAGGACTTCCTCTATGCTTCCCACCCATTCCCCTCATCCCCAAAACACTCTTCAAGCTTCAGAGAGACAGAGGTCGCATGATCCTCATAGCGCCACAGTGGCCACGACAAACGTGGTATCCCCTGCTCCTACATCTCTCTCAAGCTGCACCTCTGGAGTTAGGCTGTGCTCCAGACCTTCTCTTTGGAATCAGTACTAGAGTACCTACTTCATTTATCAAATTCTGGTCTAAAGACCAATTCAGTAAGGGTCCATCTTAGTGCAATTGCAGCATCCTATAAGCCTCTAAATGGACAGCCAATTTCCTCTCATCCACTCATAGAGAGATTCATGAGAGGTCTTCTATTAACAAAGCCTCCCATCAGGCCACCACCGGTGTCATGGGATTTAAATCTAGTTCTGGGACAGCTCATGAAACTGCCCTTTGAACCTTTAGCCACTACAGCTCTAAAGTTTTTTATCCTGGAAGGTCATCTTTCTGATTGCAATCACCTCCATACATCGCATTAGTGAAATGCAAACTTTAGTGGCTGATTCTCCTTATACAAGGTTTCACCATGATAAGGTTGTTCTCAGAATTCATCCACATTTTATGCCAAAGGTGGTTTCGCCTTTTCATTTAAATCAATCGATTTACCTTCCTGTATTCTTTCCGAGGCCTCATGCCTCTAAGGCAGAAAGGAACCTTCATACTTTGGACTGTGAAAGAGCCTTGGCTTTTTACTTACAAAGAACACAGCAACATAGGAAGTCTTCTCAACTTTTTATTGCTTTTGATTCTAGTCATTTGGGATTTCCAGTCTCCAAGAGAGCTCTATCCAAATGGATTGCACAATGCATATCCTTTGCTTTTGCTTTTGAGAGTAAGAGTCTTCCTCTTCAAGGCCATGTCACAGCTCATAATGTGAGAGCCTCTATGGCTAACCTTCACTCTGTGTCTATTGATGACATTTGTCGAGCAGCCACCTGGGCTTCGGTACACACCTTTACAGCCCACTACTGCCTAGATAAAGCCTCCCATCGGATGCCTTCTTTGGCCAAGCTGTTCTTCAGTATCTCTTCCAGACTTAATTCAACTCCTACCCACCAACCCTGGTGGGATGCCAGAGATCCATGGGAGGAAGCATGGCCCACCTCACAATAGGTGGCAGCTTCCTGGGGCCATCTCCCTGGCATCTTCAGCTAGGGAGTCCCCATATGTGAAGACTACATTCCTGCTTGTTCCTGGAGATAGTGTAGTTACTCACCTGTAACAGGTGATCTCCGGGAACAGCAGGAATTTAGTCTTCACAACCCACCCACCTCCCCTAGGAGTTGTCTCTCTATCTCTCTGTCTCTTTCCTCTCTCCCTCTATCCTTTCACTCAGCTACAAACTTAACTGAAGAGGGACAGTTGGAAAGGCTGGAAGGCAGCGCACATGTGCTGAGGGATGTTCCCAAAAGCGTTCCTATTGGACGCTGGGGAGCGTTCCCGCGCAGGCTCCGTCGTTACCGATGATACCCATATGTGAAGACTAAATTCCTGCTGTTCTCGGAGATCACAGGTGAGTAACTACGCTTTCTGATGCCACGGAGATAAGTCAAGAAAATCCTCAGATCAGCTGGTATGAATTAGTGACTCAATAACATTCATCTATACTATAGGAACCTAATCTAAAATAAATATAAAAATATTTCCTGCAGTGTGTTTATACAGTAACTCTGTTTATCATCCTACCCAGTTTAATCACTATAGACCAGGGTTCTCAATGCAGTTCTGAGGACACACCTAGCCAGTCAGGTTTCCAGGATAATCAAAATGAATATATGAGAGAAATTTGCATGCACAGCCTCCAATGTATGCAAATTTACCTCATGCATATTCATTGTGGTTATCCTGAAAACCTGACTGGCTAGCTATGTCTTGAGGATTGGGTTGAGAAGGCCTGCTGTAGGTAAAAGCTTTATTTAGAATGAAATTAGGAAGTTGTTTAGAATGAAATTTAGAATGAAATTCAGAAGTTGTTGACCAAAAACTGAACCCTCTAACCTTCGAATGCAAGAAATGGCTACCAACTGATTGCTAAAAGCCTATAATAAGAATGCATTATCACTTATTGCTTTTGCCCCCAAACTCCAAGAGCTACATAACCTTAGACTTCGACTAATGACAAATCTATCGCATTCATACAAAGTAGACGAGCACTGTGATAGTTTTAATACCAGGCTTATCATATTCCTGTATGAGTCACACAGGCCTTAAATTTGTTAACTCATTTCCATTCTTAGTGAGCTTCTAACAATGCTAATTTTTAAAACTACCTTTATCAACAATTGGAACAGCTATACTGCAAATGAAATACTTAGGGGTCTGTTTACTAAACGGCGCACTTGTACGGGGCGCACATGAGCGCTCTAAAAGATGTATTTAAGTGCTCTTAAGCGCCCCGTACGAGTGCGCGGCACATTAACGGGTCCCGCAAGCGTGCGCCGACAACGCGCACATTTGCGGGGCGGGTCGGTAATGTGCGAAAGAGGCGTGCAAAGGCGAAATGAGGGCGGAGGAAGGCCCCCTAGGGGCGGAGAGACGGGGTCAGTGGGCGGAATGTGGGAGGGGAGAGACTCGCCGCACAGGAGCGTGCCCGAATCTGCAAAGAAATATAACGCCAGTGAAACACTCGCGTTAGAGGTGCTGTGCCGGGAAAAGAAACCGTTTCCGTCAGCAATGTGCAGCACAATAGTGGAAGCCCAAAAACCGTGAGCAGTGTGAACCATGTGCACAGATCAAACTCCGTAATGTCACAGGGCACTAACCACACGGGCGCCGCGCACCTTAGCGCATCTGTCAATCACAGCTTCTGTTCTTCACGACGGAACGCCCACTCCTTATACGGCACACTCACTCTACCGCGACCCGCACTTTACCGGCCTGTTAGTAAACATGCCCCTTAGACTAACAATAAGCCATTCTTTTGATTTGTCTGAGGTTTCTACTTTCAGCCCCACATGCGGAATAATAGCTTCTTTATTGGGTAATTAAGAAAAAAAAAAGATAAACAACACATTGATTCAAATAGAAAGATGAATGCTCGCCTGCATAAATCTACTGTAAATTTGTGTTCAAGCCACTGAAAGAACAACATCACACGCAGTACTCCAGCCATACAGAGCATTAAAAAAAACCTGCCACTTTGTCCAACAAAACTAATCTTTAATAAATACAGAAATACAACATGCTTCTGACTGGGGGAAATTGAATCACTCATTCATACAAGAAACACACTGTAAATCTACTACAGAAATTAATATCTGAAAGGACTTTGGGAAATGGATTGTATTTGTTTGGTGTTTAAAACTTAATCCCATTATAATAATTTAGGTAGTTCAGATTTAACATCTATGTTCTGTGCCAGGCCAAACTCTGTATGTTAAACCATCTGGGGATACAGTCAAGCTAAAAATGAAGGGCTCGATATTCAGCGGCGACAGCTAGTGCTACTAGTGCAGCTAGCCGCCGCCGCTGAAGACTAACTCCCGATAGTCAATGCCGAGGCCATATCCAGCCACCAGCATTGAATATCTGGGGTAGCCACAGAATCCAGACGTTAACCGGGCTGGACAGAGGCTCAGTATCACCTCTGCCCTGTCAGCTTCCACCTGTAAAGTTAGGCCAGCCTTTGCAGCGCCTAACTTAACCTGCGGGTTGCTAACCTGGCAGTGGTTCAATATCGTCACTGCCCAGTTAGCGATGGGTGCTGCCTCCACTCTGCCCTGGAACGACCACGACATGCCCTGATGTTTACTACATGGCATCGGGGTGTGTAGCGGTAGCACCTGTGGAGATCCAGCGCACTAACCGTGTTTGCAGGTCTGCAAACCGTGTAAATGCCTTTGACTATCCCTCCAAAGTGTCTAACACTCAGTGCTAACAGCTGTGAGCCCCAACTTGATTTTCGGCAATGGCTATTGAAGGTGATCTGGTGAAATGCAGTACTTGCTCTTATAGCAATACCTCCTGGATGGCTCAACAGCAACACTAGACATAGCTCTCCAGGCAACTACAATTAATAGAATTCCTGGTGTGCGACATTACGAGGGGGGCTGATAAGTCTCTGGCCTTGTAACGAAACAGAAAGCTACAGACACACTTCAGTTCATACATACCTGGGAACCTTTAAGTTGTGCCAATCCTATGACTGGCGTAGATCAGCAAGTGGACGAAGGAGCTACACAAACTTTCTTTGTCCTTCCCCTCAGCTCATGACTTCCATTCCTTTTAAGACTTTTTATCCTTTGTCTTACTCTCTCACCTCCATTACCCCTTTGCTTTCTCCTCCTCAACACCTTCACCATTTCCTTTTCCTCTTGTGATCTTTTCCTCTTTTGCTCTCCTTTGCTGTCTCTCTCTCCAACTCTGTTCTTTACCCCCTCCATTTACTTTCTCATCCTCCCAGTCTGTTTCTCCTCTACTTTCTTTCCTTCTCCCCTTTACTTCCTCACTCCTCCAGCTGCTCCCTTTCTAGGCCGTCACATCTCTGTCTTTTCTCCCTTTGGCTATTTACCCCACGTACCTTCTGTACTTCTGATTACCTTTTTTGTTGTTCCCATCTTCCAACAGACGATTTATAATTAATGCTGCACAGTACTGGCCAGATGCATCAGGGGAGACTCAGTGGCCTTTTTACTAAACCCTGTCAATGTTTTACACTTAATGTGTATTGTCAAAGCTTGTTAAGTGTAAAGTCTCAGTGTTGACTTTCAGGGGCGCAATCTCCATATTCCCGGCAGCTAAAGCATGGCACAATAATGTAGGTTCAACTAACGGCTCCATAAAGGAATCGTTAGGTGAACGCATGCTATGTGCCATGGTAACTATGATCGCTTTCTACTCCCGCACTTTGTCCCTAACCCGCCCACTCCTCATATTAGCGATTTCCAGTTAACGTGCATTATGGAGGCTGGTAATGGGGGGACCTGCACTTTAGCGTTCATGGCGGCAAGCGACTGCATGCTAAAACACACGTCAACCAGCTAGCAGTGTTTAGTAAAAGGGCCCCTCAGAGGAAGAAGTACTTCTCTTCCTTTTTCTATAAAATAAGTGGAGTGGAAGAGTAAATGTAGAGAAATTGTTTACTCATTCAAAAGGCAGAAAGATTAGGGGACACGAAATGAAGCTACAATATACCAAATTTAAAACTAATCGGAGAAAATATTTTTTCATTCAACATGCAATCAAATTTGGTGATTTATTGCCAGACGATGTAATAAAAGCTCTTAATGTAGATGGGTTTAAAAGAGGTTTGGAAAAGTTCCTGGAGAAAAAGTCCATAAATCATTCTTAAAGGGGACTGGAGAAATTAACTGCTTATCTTTGGTATAAGCAGCCTTGAATCTGTCTGCCTTTTGGGAATCTGATAGATACTTATGATCTCGACTGACCACTGTTGGAAACAGGATACTGGACTTGATGGACCCTTGGTCTGATCCACTATGCTCTTATGTTCCCGTTTGCTCCATCTACCTGTTGAGTCACTTTAAGGGTAGGAGAGGCAGTGAATAGGAGTAAAACACACCATGATTTCCTCTGCGGTCAATCTGCATGTTCAGAAGATGCACACTGATGACCTTTTCCAAGTGTTGGCAGGGCTTGGAGATTCTCTAACATCTCTTCCAAAGACAGTTCTCCAAACCTTGAGACCCTGGATAAAATCAGAAGGTTCACAGGTATGGTCATATTTGTGAAGGCCTGATTCAACCATTACAACCCAGTGTATTTCTCTTTTAAAAAAAAAAAAAAGGATCAATGAGCCTAGAAGTTTGAATGGACCCATCAGAGAAGCACCTATTAGTAGTTTTGATTTAAAAGGAGGGAGTGGCAGAAGATACCAAGACCTAGCAGACCATTTTCTTAGTTGTTTTCATTTAATTAACCAAGAACCATCTCTAAAGAAGGATTACTTCAGAAACAAAATCTCCCCTTCTTATTATACAAATGTTTCTGTCTTGTTTAATACCATTATTTATGTTTTGGAATAACTCATACCTTTTCAGTAAGTGAGTTACATTTAGATACAGCTGATCAGTAAAAGTTATTGTCTCATTGCCAACATCCACGCAGAGAGCTTTGCATCCAAATTTAACAAGGAGATAGGGTGGTATGATCCCATCAAGAGGGGATCCTTGCCCGGTTTATCACTGTGATACATGCCTCCAGCAAGAATGGAGCTAATGCCCCTCCCCTCTTCCACTGCGTTAAACAGCATCATCAAATGTTGTACCACCAAATGAGCAAATTACTTGTAGAACCTGGTTGAAAACCCATTAAGGTCTAGAGATTTTACTGATTTCAGATCTCTGATCGCTGTAAGGACTTCTGATTCTTGTATAGGGCCTTCCGTCTATTCCTAATGAACTATGGATAAACTGGGCAACTCAACCCCCTCCAGGTAATGTTCCTCCTCCCTTCATCTCTGATGCACACAACTCGTTATAAAACCTGACAAACTCAACTCTTATCTTCCCTGCCTTATTACTCCCCCCAAAATAGCTTTGCTTCGCCCTTGCCAGGTCACAAAACACCCTCTCACCCAATAAGGCCTTAAGTCACCCTCTAAGGTGAACTAACCACTCTCCCCCATTCCCCTTACCCCTCCATCCAGCTAACTCCTCCACCCTCCTAATTTCCCAAGCAAATTTGTTCACCCTCTGTTCCCTATCTCTATCCATTCGACTCACACATTTTAACAACACACCCCATATTGCCACTCTAAAGGCATCCCAAAACATACAGGACAATTTCGCCTCCCTACTGTTGAACTCAGAGTACTCTTTAATAGCCTCCTGAACCATCCTCTTATTGTCCATGATGCTTTCATTCAGCTTCTAAAAACTTACCCCAGATTTCACTTGTTTCTGCTCCCACTCAAACCATATTGGGGAATGGTCTGACCAAATTCTATCTACAGTACCCACCCCCAGCACCGAGTCACTCAGGTTCTTGTCCAGAAACAAATCATCTGTCCTGGTCGAGGTAGAATGTATTGCCTAGTAAAAAGTGTACTCCCACTTATTAGGAAAACATTGCCACCCTCATAGGATTCACAAAGAATCGAAGGTTTCTGCAGTCCCTGGCACAAACATAACTCCGAAATGAAGAATTTAACCTGTAAACCATGTAATCCCATGCTGAATGGGATGTTCAATATGTTTAGTGCCACTGAATATCCCCAGCTAATGCCTCTATATGCCGTGGGCATTCCAGGATGTGTCATGGGTAGAGATAGTCACTAACTGGGTAGTGGCGATATTGCACCTCTATCCGGTTAGCAACCGGTGGGTAAAACTAGGAAAAGCAAAAGCTGGCCTAGTTTTACCCATGGTAGCTGACCGGGTAACGATGCAATATCGCCACTACCCAGTCAGTTTCTATGGCATTGGAAACTGTTACGTAAAATATTCAATTCCTGGGCTGCATATGACCCCAGCATTGAATATCCGGGGTTAGAAGTCAGTGGCGCATAGCTGTCTCAACAGAATATCGGACCCTTAGTGTCTTACACCAGACAGAATCCAGCTTCTCGAGGTTTCTAGTTCAGTTTTTGGCTGCACCTCTCTATTTATAATATATGGTCACCAGATCACAGAACGCACTTCTTGTTGGGAAAAGAGAACAATTTGCATGGGCACTTTCTGTGCATTCATTTACACCTGCTATAGAACTGGTATAAATGTCACATCTGTTTTTAAGATGAGATCCCTGCCACTTATGCTAAGATTGGGTGCATAGGGAGAGGAATGGCCAGCAGAAGAAAGGAGGTGATGGGCCTCTCTGTAAGTCTCTGGTGCAACCTCATTTGGCGTATTGTGTGCAGTTCTGGAGAGCACACCTTCGAAAGGATATAAACAGTAAGAGGTCAGTGCAGAGGATGGCTACTAAAATGGTTAGTGGTCTTCGTTATGAAGCATATGGGGGACAGACTTAAAAATCTTAGTGGCTCAGTGGTTGGGACAGGTTACCTCCGGCGACAAAGGCCAGGGGTTCAATTCCCACATGGGGACAAGCAACCTCAGGACAGAGGGACTGGGGTCTCTAGTCCCATGGCCACTCCTTGTGGCCTTGGGCAAGCCACTTAATCCTCCATTGCCTCAGGTGCACTTAGATTGTGAGCCCTTCAGGTACAAGGGAATAAAAAGAGTGCAGTAAAAATAGATTAGAAGAAATGCAGGATAGAGAAGATATGATAGAGAAGTTTAAATATTTCCATGGCATAAATGCAGAGGAGGAGAGCCTCTTTAAGTTCTGAAACGAGGACATAGGATGAGGGTGAAAGGGGATAGACTCAGGAGTAATATGTGGAAGTATTTCTTTACGGAAAGAGTGGTAGATGTGTGGAACAGTCTCCCAGTGGAGGTAGTAGGAACTAGGACAGTTTCTGAATTCAAGAAAACATGGGATAAATATAGATGGTCTCTAAAGGAAAAAAGGGACTATAGTAGTTGATATGGAAAGGCAGACTGGTCTTTTTCTGCCATCATGTTTTCTGTGTTCTAAGAAAGGAAATGGCACTGCTACAGAGTCTGTGAGAGACTGGGTCTGGGGAGGAAGTTTGTGTGTGTGTGTGAGAGAGAGAGAGAGAAATTGAGGGAAGCAGGGGTCATTATGATGTGTGTAAGAGGCCAAGGTGATATATAAAGCAAAAATGGAAATTGCCTCAGGTGCAGCTATTAAGGGCCTCTGAGGGTGGTGTGAGTGTGAGAAAAGGGGGGCATTGCCTTCTATTGGCACTATACAGTGGCACGTTGAGCCTGATTTTTATAAGCCTTCATTCCCCTAGAATATGGGAAACAATCTTAGTAATCAGACCTCTAAAGAAGGAACTGTGATGCACCATTTTTTGGTGGGGGGGAGGGAGAAGGGGGGCTGGAAGAGAGCTCACGGATCAAGCAAACTGAGCTGCCATATTATTCTGTTCCAAGAGGGAGATTTGAGGCCAGTCCTGGATTTCTAGTTGCCTTATCCTGATGCATTATGGGACTTGAAGCACTGATTTCATTGGGCTGTATTTGGGACTACAAATCCACATTGCTTTGGGATGCAAGTTCAAAACCAGCACTGGCCGAAGTCTCCCTCTTGGAACACAGTAATTTGTGCATTTCTGGGTGGGGTGGCTGAGTTTCCATCATTTTTGTGGGGACATGTTGAGGCTTTCAAGCCCTGTCCATTAATCTTATGGGGGTGTTCTATGTAATATAACAGCCCCCACTCCCTCACAAGAACAATGACTGAGGCTTGTCTTAGCATAGAAGGAAATGCATTCCTGTTTCTAGTTCTCAAGTTTTGCACTGTGTACAAAGTGGTTTCTTGACATTTAATTTCAGTTTTTCTCTACATATCTATAATATACGATTAACTATGTTCTGTATTTGGTGAAGATCTGCCTTTGTTCTGTGTGTAACTGAAGGGAGATATTCTGCAAGTTTAAGTCTGTGGAACCTCCAGCTCTGATTAACCCCCCCCCCCCAGCAGCTCTTTGGAGCTCTCACTGCTGCACTCATCCCCTTGTCTTCCCCAGGACTGTACAGTTGTCTGCCCGTTCTTTTGTTGGAGATCTTTGATTGTCTTTCTCAGTTTTTGGAAATGTGTGTTATAGAACTTGACATTCTCTTTGTTTTAAATATATTTCGTAAATTATAATGTGTAAATTACGGGCGATGTTTTCTAAAAGTTAGCTTGCGTTTTTTGCCGCAGCACCCATGTTATTCTTTAGGCACGGTGGCAGACTGCATACTACAGTATACGTTCAGCAGTTGATTTCATGTTGCAGTCTGTTTACCTGAAAATCTGTCAGCAGGTGCACTCTAAGGCATTAGAGTGTAACTAGCATGGCTCAGATTTGTGTATGCCTAGTGCCCACCCATGTTACCTCTGGGCCCCCTCAAAAACTCAGGTCTGCCTACACCACTGCCAAAGAGTAGAAGGGACGGATGACAATCCATCGACGCACATAGGGAAGGAAGCAACAGAATTTGAAAAACAAGAAGAAAAATTCAACAAAGAATTAGATCAGAAGAGAAGGAAAAACTCGTAGCAAATGTATAAATACAGTGGGAAATACACTCCAGGAACCATTTATCAATCAAGACTGGACACATGAATAGTTAAGGAGGGGCAAACTGAAACCAAAGGATGAGAGATTGATAACTGCAGCCCAGGATGGTTCACAGTGAACACAGGAAAAACTTGTAAAACAGACATACTGTATGCAGATTCTGAAAGAAAGAGCTGGAAATGGTTACTCATCTCGTAGATGATTGTGAAGTTCTGATAACAGAAAGTTTCTATACAGAAAGCACAACAAGGTGGCATGTCTCATCCATTGGAAACTTAGAAGAACATAAGAACATACAGTAAGATATGCCATACTGGGTCAAACCAAGGTCCATCGAGCCCAGTATCCTGTTTCCAACAGTGGCCAATCTAGGTCATACGTACCTAGCAGTTTCCCCAAAAAGACACAGGTTCCACAATGCTTGTATTGGGTCAAGCATTGAAATCCTGGGTCCCTTCTTAACAATGGTTTATGGACCTTTCCTCCAGGAACTTGTCCAAACCATTTTTAAACCCAGCTACACTAACAGCCTTTACTACATCCTCCGGTAACAAATTCCAGACTTTGATTACACGTTGAGTGAAAAAATATTTTCTTAAATAGTTTACCCTGTAGCTTCATTGCATGTCCCCTAGTCTTTCTATATTCTGATAACTTAAACAATCGATCTACGTTTATCTGTTCCACTCTGTTCATTAATTTATAGACTTCTATCATATCTCCCCTCAGCCGTCTCTTTTCCAGGTTAAAGAGCCGTAACCTTTTTAGCCTTTCTTCATAGGGGTATCCTTCCATCCAATTTTCCATTTTGGTTGCTCTTCTCTGAACCTTTTCTAATAATGCTATATCCTTTTTAAGATACGGCGACCAGAATTGCACACAATATTCAAGGTGTGGTCTCGCCATGGAACGATATAGAGGCATTATAATATCCTTTGTTTTATTTTCCATTCCTTTCCTTATGATACCTAGCATTCTATTTTCTCTCTTGGCCGCCGCTGCACACTGGGCTGAGAGTTTTAACATGTTATCCACAATGATGCCTAAATCTTTTTCCTGGGTGGTGGTTACTAATGTGGAACCTTGCATCGTATAACCATAGTTTGGGTTGTTCTTCCCTAGGTGCATAACTTTGCACTTGTCCACATTAAATTTCATCTGCCATTTTGATGCCCAGACTTCCAATTTATCAAGATCCTCTTGCAATTTTCCACAATCCTCTTGGGTTTTAACAACTTTAAATAGTTTTGTGTCATCTGCAAATTTGATAACCTCGCTCGTTATTCCCTTTTCTAGGTCATATATGAATATGTGAAATAGTAGCAGACCCAGCACAGATCCCTGGGGTACACCACTATTCACCTTTCTCCATTGGGAAAATTGGCCATATAGCTCTATCCTCTGCTTTCTATCTTTTAACCAGTTCCTGAGCCACAATAGTACACTGCCTCCTATCCCATGACTCTTTGGTTTTGCCAAAAGTCTCTGATAAGGGACCTTATCAAAGACTTTCTGAAAGTCCAAATACATTATATCAACCAACTCACCTTTGTCTACCTGTTTATTCACACCTTCAAAAAAACATAACAGATTAGTAAGACAAGATCTTCCTTGTCTAAAGCCATGTTGGCTGTCTCCCATTAAGCCATGACTATCTACATGCTGAGTAATTTTGTTTTTTATGATGGTTTCTACCATTTTCCCGGTACTGACGTCAGGCACACCGGTCTGTAGTTTCCTGGATCACCCCTGGAACCCTTTTTAAAAATTGGTGTTATGTTCGCCATCGTCCAATCTTCAGGTATTACAGATGATTTTAATGATAGTTCACAGATTACTAATAGCAGGTCTGCAATCTCATATTTCAGTTCTTTCAACACCCTTGGATGTATATCATCCGGCCCAGCTGATTTGCTACTTTTCAGTTTATCTAATAGTTGTAATACATCTTCCCGATGTATTGATACTTCCTTCAATTCTTCCGCACCTTTAAATATCACTTCAGTCATGGGTAACATCCCTACATCTTCCTCAGTAAAGACCAAAGCAAAGAATTCATTCAGTCTCTCCGCTATCGCCTTGTTGCCTCTTAGTGCCCCTTTAACCCCTCTATCATCTAATGGACCAACTGACTCACAGGTTTTTTGCTACGAATGTACTTTAAAAAGTCTTTATTACGCGTTTTTGCTTCCGCAGCAATCTTCTTCTCAAATTCTCCCTTTGCCTTGCATTTAACTTGCCAGTGCTTGTTCTATTTCCAGGTTTCGTCGTTTGGCTCTTTTTTCCATTTCCTGAAAGATGCTTTTTTAGCAACAACAGCCTCTCTGACCTCACCTTTAAACCATGCTGGCAGTTTATTCAACTTCCTTCCACTTTTCTTAAAGCGTGGAATACAGCTGGTCTGGGTTTCCAAGATAGTATTTTTTAACAACACCCAAGCTTGATGTAAGTCTTTAACTTTTGTAACTGCTCCTTTTAATTTTTTCTTAACTATTTTCCTCATTTTATCATAGTCTCCCTTTTGAAAGTTAAAAGGTAGTACTGTGGATTTCCTTACCATCCCTCCTCCACTAATTAAATCAAACGTGATCATGCTATGATCACTATTGCCCAACACCTTTATCTCTTGCACCAGATCTGGTGTTCCACTAAGGACTAGGTCCAATATGGCTTCCCCTCTGGTCGGTTCATGAACCAGCTGCTCCAAGAAGCAAGTCATTTATTTCATCTAGGAACTTTATCTCCCTAGCATGTCTTGCCGTGACACTGACCCAGTCGATACTGGGGTAATTGAAATCACCCATTATTATTACTGTGCTGTAACTTTTGTTAGCTTCCTTGATTTCTTTGAGCAATTCATCATCCATTTGTTCATTCTGGCCAGGCAGTCGATAGTACACCCCCACTGCCATCTCCTTCCCCTTTTTACTTGGAATTTCAATCCATAGAGATTCTACAGCAAATTTTGTTTCCTGCAAAACTTTAATCCTTTCTGACTCAATGCCCTCTCTAACATAGAGCGCAACCCCCACCCACCAATTTGATCAGCTCTATCATTACGATATAGTTTGTACCCAGGTATCACAGTGTCCCATTGGTTGTCCTCCTTCCCCATGTCTCTGAAATTCCAATCATATCTAACCTCTCATTTAGTGCTATATATTCTAACTCTCCCATCTTATTTTTTAGACTTCTAGCATTTGCATACAAGCATTTTAGAGACTGTATTTTATTCATATTAGTTTGGCTGTTGGTAGGCATGGATAATTTGGGATCTTTAAGCTCTGCCTGCTCCATACTCGAGGGCATTTGGGCTACTTTACTCTTTTTTGGAACCTCTCTGCTTTTGGTAGTATCCTTCAAGGATACATTCTTCTGAACCATGCGCTCTTGGGCGACTGTCGGCTTTCCCCTATTGTCTAGTTTAAAAGCTGCTCTCTCTCCTTTTTGAAGGTTAAGGCCAGCATCCTGGTTCCATCCCGGTTAAGGTGAAGCCCATCCCTTCAGAAGAGCCCCTCCTTTCCCCAGAATGTTCCCCAGTTCCTAACAAATCCAAACCCCTCATCCTTGCACCATTGTCTCATCCACGCATTGAGACTCCGGAACTTTGCCTGCCTTTTGGGTCCTGCTCGAGGAATGGGAAGCATTTTGGAGAACGCTACCCTGGAAGTTCTGGATTTCAACTTCCTACCTAAAATCCTAGATTTAGCCTCCAGAACCTTTCTACCACACTTTCCTATGTCATTGGTACCGACATGTACCAAGACAGCAGACTCCTCCCCAGCACTATCTAAGACCTTATCTAGGTGGCGCGTGAGGTCCGCTACCTATGCACCAGGCAGGCATGTTACCAGGCGATCCTTACGCCCACCAGCCACCCAGCTATCTACATGCCTAATGATCGAATCACCAAGTATAACGCTGTCCTAACCCTTCCCTCATGGGCACATGGCCCTGGAGAAACTTCCTCGATGTGAGAGGGTTTTACATCACCTGGAGGACACGTCCTAGTTACAGGATCACTTCCTGCCACACAAGGGTGAAGCTCTCCTTTCACGTGATCTCTCTCCTCCATGGCAACAGGGATGCTGCCAGACTGGAGGTGGGACTTCAGGACTGTATCCTTGTAGATTTCGTCTATGTACCTCTCTATCTTTCTTATGTCTTCCAAGTCTGCTAGTCTAGCCTCTAGAGAATAGACTCGTTCCCTGAGAGCATAGAGCTCCTTGCACCTAGTGCACACGTAAGACCTCTCATCAACTGGGAGAAAATCATACATGTGACACTCAATGCAAAAGACTGGAAAGCCCCATCTTGCTGCTGGACTGCTGTCTGCATTTTAGTTTTAAGCTTGTATTTAGATCTTTAAGTTCTTTACTTACTAAGGGTTGCTATGGATACTTATACTAATAAAATTGTACCTAATATGTTTTAATATACCTTGTTCACCTGAAGCTTAATTAATCTCAGGTCCTTAGTGTATGACGATTTGGATAACGAGCTGCACCTGAGAGCACCTCCTTTCCTTTAAGATGTGTAAGTACCTATAAAGCTACGATTATCCCAGGGGTGGATGGGTATTGGGGAGGGAGGGAGGGATATAACACTTATTAAAAGAGGGCTGCTACATAGTACCCTGTCCTTTGCTTCTGAAGTAAGCTGTGACCCACTTCCTGGGTGATTAACAGTCCTTGCTTGGATAGAAGGAGTCTTTCAAAATGGCCTTTTGACCTGCCACCTGGCGTTAACACCTATTGAAAACGTTTCACAGGTCTCTTGCCCCCTAAGTAGAAGGCCTCTTTGTAAAGGTCTCTAGAAGACTTTATTTGTTGCTCAAAGAATACTGACCATGTTTTGCCTTTTATGCTAAGTTATATTCTGATTTGATTTAAATTAAAGCTCTTTGCTGCTGCTAGGCTCTGACTTGTTATGAAATTTAAACTAGAAGCTCTCTGCTGGGTTCTAAATTTAACCAGAAAGCTCTCTTCTGTGTTTTAAATTTAAACTAAAAGTGCTTCACTGATACTAGGCCCTGAGTATTAAATTTAAACTACAAGCTCTCTGCTGGGTATGAAATCTAACCAAAAAGCTCTCTTCTGTGTTTTAAATTTAAACTGCTGCTACTAGGCTGACTGATTTAGCAAATACACTGGGTTCACAGATTAATCAGCTTTAATCCAAAGAAGTCCCTGCAGAAAAATTCCCAGAAGTATATACTCACTATTGCAGAGCTCTCTCCAGAAGTAGCAGTCCCCTTTTCTAGTCCTTCAAGACTTTATAAACATTACAACATCGCTGTACCAGAAAAGCAGTGGGATCATGAGCCTACGAGAATTATGGAGAATGAAGAAGTTTGATAACTTGTTACATTCCCATTCAGACGGATAAGAAGCTGGACGTGAGGAAACCTGACATAGTGGTAAAGGAAAAAAACAGTAGAATGGTATTTATAATAGAGGTGTCGGTTCCAAGTGATTATTCTGTGAATCATATGGAGAAGGAGAAGATCCTGAAATAGCAAGAAATACAATCAGGGACCAAGAAAATGTGTCAGAAAGATTTCCCATCATACTGGTAGCCACAGGCCTGATTAAAAAGAATTTCCAGTCGCACTTTAACAAGTTGCCCATACATGTTGTGAACTCCAGAAGGAAACTCTCTTTGACACAACGCAAGTACTATGGCAAGCGTTAGCAATAAATTTGAGAGACTGAGACCACACTCTACATATTCTGGCATGGGAGTGAGGTTCGTGACTGTCATGGCAAAACTAATCCATTTGGAGAAATTGCCCCGAAGGTAATTTTATAACAGGGCACCTAGGTTAAATCAGCAGGAAAACACCTCTTTTGGCATTATTTTACAAAGACACATACGTGCCTATTTGACTTATGAAGTCCAGCAGCAGTAGTGTCTACATCCAAGGCACAGACACTACACCTGCTCAAAAGTAGGTATAAATGTAATCACATTACTTGCGTGCATGTGTATTTCATAAAATAAATGCATACAGAAAGAGATCCAAGATAGCTGAGAGGTAGGATGCACGGCTGGAGCTCTGTAGATCGCCTTGAATTTTGAAGGTGTGTTCCAGCATGGAGAAATGGAAGGATCATCTCCCTCCGTACCCGACTGAGCCCTCACAGAAACCTTTTCCAATCCAGACAATACTGGCACAATTCTCGGGCTTTAGCATGGTATGGTGGGGGTCAACATTCAGTGCAGGACTAGGTGTTCGAACCACCGCACCACAGGGGCTCTATCATGCTACTTTCCTGGTAGAAAGCCACAAATTTATTTATTTATTTATTTAACAGTATTTCTAAACCGCCTTATCATTATAATCAAGGTGGTATCACAGCAAACAATCTGGTAGTGTGAGTGTGTTATACATGCAGTGAGGGAGAAAGTTTAGTTGGGTGTGTGTTGTGTTGTGTGCTAGATTAGTTTGAGTTATGTACAATGTGGGCTATATACAGTGGTGCTAAAAACATCTTATATACATACAGTGTTAGGCGGTGACGTGTGCTGATATATAGCTATTTGGACTATGTGATGTGTCCATAGTGTTCTATGAACAGCATGGTTTTCAGCTGTTTCCTAAAGTCCTTGAGGTCTGTAGTTGCCCTCAAATCGTCCGGTAGTTTGTTCCATATTGTTGGAGCAGCCATGGAGAGTGCTCGGTCTGTTGTGTCCTTGCGTGTGTGTTTGTATTCACTTGGGGTGCTGACTCGGTTGTGAGTTTGTTTTCTTCTTGGACGTGTACTGGTGCGGTTTGTGCATCTTTTTCATCACGTCACGTTGCCTGATTCAGAGAAGAGCCATGGGTTCCTGCAATTCAAGATAGTCTGCACATTTTTTTAAAATTGTGCCTATGTGAATTATAATTTTGGTGGTCTAGAAGCAATTGAATATTCCTTTGTCGGCGAGTCAAGCTTGTTTCAGAGGGCACTTTGCATGTCTGTTTTGCAACTTGTGTTCACATGCTATGGTATTTGCTGAGACGCCCTTTCTTTCTTGGCTATGCCCTGAGGTCTCCATGGGCAGAAATAGCAGCATTTTATTTTAAGTCCTCAAATGGATAACAAACAAATATTTGAAATAAACAAAAAGTCACAAAATGTGTATGAACAAATAAAAACACCACTCACAGTGAGCTGGGTGGCTCCATCTATAATCATTAGGAATAAATTACTACATAGCTATTTGCAGTGTTACAATCCTTCCTAGTGGCATTTCCAAGCAAACTGAGGAGAGAGGAATGCTGGAAGTTTAAAAGGGGCAACCTCAAAAACATCTTTGAATAAATCTTTTACACAGGGTCTACAGTTGTCGTCAACATTACTGGCACCCTTGCAGTTCAATCCTTTAATGTCCAATATCTCCTAAAAAAAAAAGTGGCTAGTGAAATGGCTTTGGACTATATATGCACACATATTTAACACATAAAAGAATCAAATACAAGAAGACAAATTAAAAAAAGAAACAGTAGGAAATAGTATAAAAACTGGGACATTGCCAGGACATGATTAATGGCACCCTTACAAACAATTCAAATTAGTGTGAACAGATGAACCACATTCTATTGCAGTAAAATTAGATGCACCTGTGATCGTCAATACTCACATAACTTGAATCAACTAATGAATGGTAGCTCTAAGGTTTAAAATGGCCATATTCACTCCCTGTTCCATTTTCACAATGGTGAAGACGAGAGAGCTGCCTGAGAGTGCAGAAAAGCCATTATCACCAAACTTGAAACTTCAAAAGGGTACAAGGCCATCTCCAAAGATATTGGTATTCCTTAGTCTATAGTTCACAATGTTATTAAGATTTTTGCTCATAGAACTGTCAAGAATCTCCCAGGTCGGGGTAGGAAGAGGAAAATTAATCAAAGAAGTCTTCAAAGGTTAGTGTAAACTGTTTTGGCTGCTCCCAGACATACAGGGCCAACCTCAAAATCGGCCCTGTACATCTGGGGTCAGGTTCCCGCCCACTCCCTGCCCTCACTCATCCTCCAGCCCACCCTCTCCTGCCCATGAACAGAGCTCCCCATACAATGTGCTTATACATGTGGGGAACTCTGTCTTCCAGACTAGCTCCACTAAAAGCTGATCAGAATAGACTCCTATACAAAGAAGGACTTCATAGGTGAAGGCCAAGGAGGACCCCACTGCTCAAAGACAGATATAAAAAGGCATGCCTGATCTTTGCCCAAACCCACCTTGAGAAACCACAATCCTTCTGGGAAACGTTTCTGTGGACAGATGAAACTAAACTTGAGCTCTTTCGCAACGCAGACCAGCAATACATTTATAGGTGAAGAAATGAGGCTTATAAAGAAAAAAACACTGGGAAGAACGGAAGCTTACATTTGAGCTTGGTGAGCTGCGTTGCTGCAGAGGTGTTTTGCCATCGGGGAGTGAGACACTGCAGGCATCTGGGTGGTCAATCTCCTTTCCCTCTTCTCTGACGTCAGCGCTTGAGGCCCTAAGACAGTTGATAACTTTCTCCATAGGCCTTCCAGGCCGTGGCCTGAAGGGGCATGGCTAAAGGGGCAGGATGCCCCTTTAGCCACACCCCTCCGATGAACCAGCGATGAGCTGGTGGGTGTAATTTATCTCCTGGTGACAAGGTACTGGTGATGAGATTGCTAAGCGGGCAACTTTGTTGGTTTCCTTTGTTTCATTTGTTGACATGTTTAGGGTCTTGTAATCCTTTTTTTAAATATAAGGATTTAAAATTTTGTGGTCAAAAAATCAATGTATTCCCGGATGTTTCCAGGAGTACTCAGTTGCGTAGAAGGAGTGTTTTGGCCCTGAGGCCTAAAGTTGTGGAATTAGGGGCCACTTTCTTTTTGTGTTAAGCATGACAAATGACCCAAAACATACATCCAAAAGTACAAGAGAATGGTCAAAAAAGGACAAATGGACTGTTTTAAACTGGCCAGCAGTGAGTCCTGATCTCAATCCAATCGAGAACTATTAGAAAGAGCTGAAATCTGCCATTGGTTAAAGGAATCCTAGAAACATTCATGAGCTGGAATGAATAGCAGTTGAAGAGTGGGAGAAACTACCAGCAGACAGATGTACAAAACTTATAGATGGCTACAAGAAACGTTTGTCATCATTGCCAAGGGTTGTGCAAACAAATATTGGTGAAGGGTGCCATTAATCCTGTCCAGTTCATATTTGTTTTGTCTCAGAAATTGCTTTATCTAATTTGCTCAGACATCTTTTTTTTTTGTATACTTTTGAACATACTATTAAAATATTATGATGACATGCAGTTGGAATATTTCCAATTATTTCTCAAGATATTGTACAAAACATACCTAAAATTTAAGGGTGCCGGTAATGTAGACCACAACTTGTATGTAGGCTACAATCCAATTTAAATGTTAACATTGATTTTTAATATCTTATGGCTTAGGGGTACTAGTCTAACATTTAGGGACAGGTTTACTAAGGCCTGGTAATCAAGAGCATGGGAGCACACGGCAATAATGCATCCATGCTAGAAAATCCCACGCTATCCGAGTACCATGCAAAAAGACGGGGTTATGATAGATCTGGGGCAGAGAGCAAATGTGATCAGCTAGCATGACTGTGCTAGTGGTGCTTCAGACCACAAAAGATGCCCCTAGCATGATATCACCAGCCTCCAACTACATGCATGTTGCACCCACCATGCCAGCACACCACAAGTGCATGATATGGGCATGATTCCCATATAGTTAACAGGCCAGAGCCATCCAACACCTACATCATCTTAGACAACCATAGCCAGTACTATCAGTAGGCAAACCAGGCAGTTGCCTAAGGCAGCGGCATCTGAGGGGCAGCAATGTGCAGCAGCCATGACAGCACAACAGTAGATCCTGATTGCCACAAAAACTAGATCCATCAGCATATGATTGTACAGGCTAGGAGAGTGGGCACATACATATACACACAAAGCAGCAGTAGTCTTGAAAGTATGATGTTCAAGTATGCATATGCACTGGAAAGTTGTGGGAGGGTTGCTGTTGTGATGAGCTGGGGAGAGGGCATAAGGCTGGAATGTTGTCTAGAGTGCCCAATACTCCTGCACCAGCCCTGCATACAACAGAAGCAGGGCTGCAATCATAGACCCAGTGCCCATGCCATCATCTGCAGCAGGGCAGACGATTGCTCTAGCCTGAGTAGCAGGAAGCAGAAAGAAGGCCCCTGCAGTAGCAGCAGCAGGAGGGGGGGGGGGGGGTGGAGTTACATTGCTCCCCTTTTACCCTGGGGAATGCATGTGAGTGGACAGGCCACCCCGTCCACATGGAAATTGGTGTAGTTGGGAGTTCAGGACAGTCACACACTGGTGGATAGTCAGCAACTGGTGAAGAGTTGGGAGGTAGGGTATGTACTCAGTGAAACAACCTCAGCTGAGTCATATAGGGCTGGAGATGGCTGAACAGTGTGGGGGTGGGGTATGCAATGTTGCAATTACTAGCAAATTATAGAACTTAGAGCATAATTGTGCTGGCCAACCATCATCTACCCTGCATGGAGGTCCACATATCGGTTCATGTAAACACCTGAGGGGATGTGCTGGTGCCTCTGGCTTTGTTTCTGGAGGCATATAGTTCCTTAGCCTGATCACAAGAGGGCGTGCCACTGGCTCTGAGCATGTGCTTACATATAAACCATTGAAGGAGTGCTAGCTCAGTTGGAGCTCCCTGGTCAGTGTCTCCCCACCCTCCGTATTGCTTAGAGGATGAGGTGTTCTTCTCACCCTGGGAGCATTTCTGGGCTCCCTAGAGTTTGGAGGCCTTCAGTTTTCTGAAAGCTGACATGCTTCTCCTTCTATACACCCTTTAATGTACCCTTAAATCGGGAGAAAAAGACCTAAGGATGGCTCAAATACCACCATGTAGCGATACAAAGTCACCATAGGGGAAAGCGAGATACTCACATCACAGGTCTCAAAAAACTCACTTTTAAATAATCGTTTAATGATATAATTTATTTATTTATTTATTTATTTGCAGTCTCTTTTATACCGCGCTATTCGACATCAGTGCGGTTTACAATGAACATGAGTTGCACATCTCAATTTCGTGATTTGTGCTTACAGTGAAACAGGTATAATAACTTGGGTATACATTAAACAGGAAAATTAAACTTGGGTATGCATTAAGCAGGTATAACAGGTAAAATAGGGTATAAATAACCAGTCCCTTAACAAGGAGACACGATGAATAAATACATAATAAATACATAATAAATAAATATAATCCAAATAATTAAAAGGATGTATTTATTTAACAAAACAATCATTAAAGCAAAGAATGAAATTTCATTCACACCTTACCAATTGATCAATTTTATAGAAATAACAAATTAACTACAAAGTCACAAGTATCTCCAACACAATAGAGCACACCTCCACTCTTTCCTCTTATCTTCTACTCGGAAACAGCGACTAGCATTCACTGAAGCACAAGCCTTCCATCTTTAACTGAGTCCTATAGCAAACGCTATAAATGGAAGTTTTTTGAGACCTATGATGTGAGTATCTTGTTTTCCCTTATGGTGACTTTGTATCGCCGCAAGGTGGGATTTGAGCCATCCTGAGGTCTTTTTCTCTCAATTTAAGGGTACATGTAAGGTGTATAGAAGGAGGATATATTGGTTGTGTATGAATGGTCAATGAGTTTCCTAGAAGGCGGTTGTTAGTAAAGGAGTATCTAAGGTGCAGTTTTGTATGCTTTTGTATTAGTTTTGCGCATACCATGACAGTCATGAACCTCACTTCTAAGCCAGGGTATGTGGAGTATGTTCTCAGCCTCCCAAATTTACTGCTAATGCTTGGTGTGGTACTTATATCATACCAAAGAGAGTTTCCTTCTGGATTTCGTAAGATGTAATATGTATGAAAAGTTTGTCAAGATGTGTTTGGAAATTCTTTTTTATCAAGCCTGTTGTTCCCAATATGAAGGGAAATATTTGTGTATCTTTCTGCCACATTTTCTTGGTCTCCTGGTCCTTCTGCCACATTTCTTGGTACTTCAAGATCTCCATGCAATTCACAGAATAATTGCTTGTAACTGACACCTCTATTATCAATGGTGTTCTGGTGTTTTTCTCGTTTACCATTATGTTGGATTTCTTCGCATCCAGTTTCTTATCCATCGGAATGGAAATGTCCCAGGTGATCATAACCTCTTCATTCTCTAATTCTCTTAGGGTCATGATCCCAGTGCTTTTCAGGCACAGTGATGTTGTAGTGTTTACAGAGTTTCCAGTGTATGAGGCGTGCTACTTTGTTGTACTTTTGGTATAAAAATTTTCAACCATCAGGACTTCACAGCCAGCTATGAGATGAGTTCTTTCTTACAAAATCGACATGTGTCAGTGTTGCCAGTTTTTTCAGTGCTCACTGTAAACCATCTCATCTGTAATTCACTATCCTGGGCTACAACTATCAATCTATCATCCTGAGGTTTCAGTTCACCTCTTCTTAACCATTCATATGTCTGTTCTTGAGCAACAAAGGGTTCCTGGAGTAACACTGTATTTCCCACTGTATTTGTGCAATTGCCGCTTGTTTTTCTTTGTTTGCTGATCCAATTCTTTGAAAGGTTTTTTTCTGTTTTGCAAATTCTGTTGCTTCCTTTCCTGCATGTGTTTATGGATTCTCCTTCATTCCTTCTAGTCGTCAGAATGCTTGTCGAAATTTGACAATGGAGGCAGATTCTGGATGCCTACTTTCATATTTCAGCACTTTTTGCATATTTGGATCCAATGATGCTGTTAGGTAGGCCTATGATAGTAGTTCTGTAGGTGTTATCAATCTCTATGAGGCCTAGCCCTCCTTCAGCTCTAGGAAAGTACAGTCTTGGCATGCACTGATTTTATAAATTACTTCATGAGCATGGAGGAGTTTTCTTGTTGGCACATCCAATTTTTCAAGATCTTTAAGAGGCCAGTCTTCAATCTCAAAGCTGTATGAGAGTACAGGAATTGCCAGCTGATTGATGACATGTATCTTATTCCATGATGTTAAGGCATTTTTCAATAATGATTTTAATCTTCTATAGTATTCTTTACTGATCTTCTCTTAGTAATTTCTGCTTGAGTGTCATTCCTTACTCTACTCCAAGATATTTATATTTGCCTTCCTGTTCAAGTTCCTTGATGTCACAGCCCCTTGCCAGGGAGATATTTTCCATTTTGCTCAATTTTCCTCTAAAAAAAAAAGTTGTCTTAGCACATTTGTCTAGGCCAAAAGTCATCCTGATGCTATACTGAGATTTCTGCTTTTCTTAGCGTTAGCCATGATGGCCTTATTTAGCATTAGCTGCTCTTTGTTTCCATATGTCCCTTTTATTGCCCTTTTTCTCTTTTGCCATGATGTTATTGGACTTGATATATTCTGTCTGCATCTATTGCAGTGAACAGCTTATAGATTGTAGTAAGACAAGTTATTAGTCTGTAATTTTTGTGAATCCCCCTTTGGAAGGAGAAATGGTCTTCCTATTATAAACCATTGCGATGTTAGTTTCAACTGTTTGATTAGTTGGTTTTTGCAGTTTGTGAGGTCTTGGTGGAGTAGTGTTTCTTCTCGGAGCAGTTTCTCCAAATGAGTTAGTTTTGCGCATACCATGACAGTCATGAACCTCACTTCTAAGCCCCAGGGTATGTGAAATATGATCTCAGTTTCTTAAATTCACTGCTTATGCTTGGCATAATACTTGCATCGTGCCAAAGAGAGTTTCCTTCTGGAGTTCGTAAGATGTAACATGTATGGGTAGTTTGTCAAGATGTGCTTAGAAATTCTTCTTTATCAAGCCTGTAGCTCCCAGTGCAATGGGAAATATTTCTATATCTTTCTAACACATTTTCGTGGTCTGGTAAGCTTATGTGCTTACAGGCACTTTGCATATAAATTTACTTGAGATAAAAATAGTAGAACCTAATCAGAATCACCAGAAATCCCAAAACATCCAAAAATTCTGATAATTTCACGGGGATTTTTCATTATCAGAATTTTTGGATGTTTTATAAATTTACTTGTGCATATGATGGGCAATTTTTTAAAGTCCATTTTCATGAATGAGGCACTGTTTTACCTGAGGAAATGATGTTAAAAATTACTCTCATTGTGCATAGCTTTGGGACGTACGGTCAAAGTCACATTACCAAAGGGGAGCATACACCTTTGGTGTCCCTTCAGTACCATTGAGGGCACGGTCTCTTGGTGCTCTGAAGAGATAATACCGGGTTGAAAAGGCAAGTGGAAAAATAAAAACACAGACTCTGCCGCAAAGATCAGTGTCAAAACTGGCCTCATGGATAAATGTTGCACATGTGGAGGCCTCGGCAAGTGGTGTCTCTGTGGAAGTTATAGACATTCCACTCTCTCTTTCCGGCACTTCTTTGAGTCCTGTTGTTAGGACTCTTCCAAAACCTCTGGGTTGGATTGAAGGAAGTGAAGTGGGAATTTCCCAAGATATTGGATGATGTCCCTGCATTCCCATGGATTACTTAAAAACCTCTCTTGAATCAGAAATTAGTCCTTTTTTTAATGTGACTCCCATGCTGCCACTACTACTACTACTATTGAACATTTATATAGCACTACAAGGCATACACAGCGCTTTACAAATACTGTACATATAAAAGACGTTCCTTGCTCATCAGCATTAAAGATCTAGTTAAGACAGACAATACAATAGCTGAGGACAAGGATACAGCTAGGGAAAGGTAAGGAGACACATAGGAGACTAAACTCATCAGGATCCAAAAGCAGCCTCAAAGAGGTGAGCCCTTAACATGGATTTGAAAAGGGGCAGGGATGAAGCCTGATGTACAGACTCAGGTAGTTTGTTCAAGGCATAAGGAGCAGCAAGGTGAAAGAATCGGAGTCTGGAGTGGGTAATGGAAGAAAATGGCAAAGAGAGAAGCAGGCCAGTAGAAGAGCGGAGTTCACGAGGAGGAATGTAGGAAGAGATGAGAAAGAAACATAGAAACATGATGACAGAAAAAGACCACATGGCCTATCTAGTCTGTCCTTCCATATCAACAACTACAACAGTCCACTTTTACCTTTAGAGATCCTCTGTGTTGGTCCCATGCTTTTTTGAATTCAGTTAATGTCCTCATCTCTACCACCTCCACTGGGAGACTATTCCATGGATCCACTACTCTTTCCGTAAAGAAATATTTCCGCATATCACTCCTGAATCCATCTCCCTTCACCCTCATCCCATGTCCCATTGTAGCAGAACTTGCTTTCAATTGAAAGAGGCTCTCTCCCTGAACATTTATGCCATGGAGGTATTTAAACATCTCAATCATATCACCTCTATCCCATCTTTCCTCTAAGGTGTACATATTAAGATCCTTAAGTCTGTCCTCATATGCCTTATAATGAAGCCCACTAATCATTTTAGTAGCCACCCTCTGCACCGACTCCATCCTGTTCACATCCTTTTGAAGGTGCGGTCTCCAGAATTGCACACTATACTCCAAATGAGGTCGCACCAAAGACTTATACAGAGGCATTATCACCTCCTTTTTTCTGCTAGCCATTCCTCTCCGTATGCACCCAAGCATCCTTCTAGCTTTTGCCGTCGCCTTTTCTACCTGTTTAGCTACTTTAAGATCATCAGACACAACCACGCCTATGTCCCTCTCTTCTTTAGTGGACAAAAGTACTTCACTTCCTATACTGTATTGCTCCCTTGGATTGCTGCAGCCCAAATGCATGACCTTACATTTTTTAACATTAAATCCCAGCTGCCAAATTCTAGACCATTCTTCAAGCTTAGCTAGATCCCTCCTCATGTTATCTACACCTTCCTGGGTGTCTACTCTATTGCAGATTTTGGTATCATCTGCAAAGAGGCAAACCTTACCCGACAGCCCTTCAGCTATATCACTAACAAAGATGTTAAAAAGAATCGGACCAAGGACAGATCCCTGGGGCACACCACTGGTAACATCCTTCTCCTCAGAGTGAGCTCCATTTACTTGTACTCTTTGTCGCCTCCCACCCAACAAATTTCTAAGCCAAGCAGTAACTTTAGGGTCCATACCTAGGGTGCTCAGTTTGTTTATAAGTCGCCTGTGAGGAACAGTGTCAAAGGCTTTACTGAAATCTAAATACACCACATCTAGAGCTCTCCCTCGGTCCAACTCCCTGGTCACCCAGTCAAAGAAATCAATCAGATTTGTCTGACAAGACCTGCCTCTGGTGAATCCATGCTGTCTCGGATCCTGTAATCCGCTGGACTCCAGAAACCTCACTATTTTCTCTTTCAGCAGCGTTTCCAATAATTTACTCACCACCGAAGTTAAACTAACCGGCCTGTAGTTTTCAACCTTAACCTTACTTCCGCTTCTGTGTAAAGGCACCACATGAGCCTCTCTCCAGTCCTTTGGCACCACTCCCGACTCCAACGAGGCATTGAAAAGGTCAGTCAGTGGAGCTGCTAGAACGTCCCCAAGTTCCCTCAGTATTCTAGGGTGCATCCCATCTGGTCCCATCGCTTTGTCTACTTTAAGTTGAGCTAGTTTCTCACGAACAAAGTCTTCTGAAAATTGTTCAAGATTTCACCTCGCTTCTGTTCCTATTTGTGGGTGTTTTCTGAGGTCCTGCTCCTGGTTCTTCATCTGTGAACACAGAACAAAAATATCTGCTAAGCAATTCCGCTTTATCCTTATCAGCTTCTACATATTCCCCCCCTGCACCCTTGAATCTGACAATACCACTTTTGCCCTTCCTCTTTTCACTAATATATCTGAAAAATGTCTTATCCCCCCATTTTATTGCATTGGCTATTTCCTCCTCCTTTTGAATCTTTGCCTTCTTGACTACTTTGCTAGCTTCTCTAAGTTTTTCCAAATACAGATGCCTGTCTTCCTCTCTCTGTGATCTCTTGTATTTCATGAAGGCCTCCATCTTTTTCTTCACTTTTTCAGCTACTTCCTTCGAAAACCATAGCGGTCTCCTTTTCCTTTTGCCTTTATTTACCATTTTAACAAAAAGGTTGGTTGCCCTTAAAATACCCCCTTTCAGTTTTGCCCACTGTTTTTCTACATCCCCCAGCTGTTCCCATTCCACTAACGACTCCCAGAGGTATTGGCCCATCTTCGCAAAGTTAGTCTTCCTAAAGTCTAAGATCCTCACCTTGGAATGGATTCTAACAGCCCTAGTCCTAATACTGAACCACACCATCTGGTGATCATTGGATGCAAAATGTTCTCCCACTACAACATCAGAAACACTTTCACCATTGGTAAGCACCAAGTCCAGTATGGCCCCTTCACGTGTGGGGTCTGTTACCAATTGCCTGAATAGTTCTCCCTGTAGAGAATCCAGAATCTCCTTACTTCTAGATGATACTGCAGCAGGAATGTGCCAATCAACATCTGGCATATTGAAATCTCCTATCAGTAGCACTTCCCCTTTCCTAGCAATGCTGCGTATGTCTTCAATTAACTCTCTGTCCACCTCTTCCTCTTGTGAGGGAGGTCTGTATATCACACCAATGCAAATAGATTTCTCTTTCCCTCTTTCTAGTTTAACCCACAATTCCTCCTCTCTCCCTTTTAAGCTCTGTAATTCCAAAGCTTTAATAGTAGTTTTTACATATAGTGCCACTCCTCCTCCCCTTCTTCCTACCCTGTCCTGTCTGAATAAAGTATAGCCAGGTATAGTTACATCCCAGTCATGGTTTTCTGTGAACCATGTTTCTGTAACTGCCACTAAATCCAAGTCAGCCACTCCCACCAAAGCTTCAACATCAGGGATCTTATTTCCCATGCTACGGGCATTTATACACACTGCTTTCCATATGTTACCCCTGTTACCCATTTCCATAAAGGTATTTAATGTATCGCCTACCTGGAAAGGAAAGGTAGTGAGGAGCAGCAGAATGAATGAATCTATAGGTCAGAAGAAGAAGTCTGAACTAGATACGGAAATGGAAGGGGAGCCAAATAAGAGACTTGAGAAAAGGGGTTATATGAGCATATTGGAGCTGGTGGAAGATTAGCCGCGCAGCTGAGTTTTGAAGAGATTGAAGGGGAGAGAGATGATTCAGGGTGAGACCAGCAAGGAGGAGGTTGCAATAATCAAGTTGGGAGGTGACTAAAGAGTGGATAAGTGTCTTAGTAGTGCGTTCAGAAAGGAAGGGGCTAATTTTGCTGATGTTAGCTAAAACCTGTTGTTCCTTTCTATCAGTTGGATGTATGTGGAGAAGGAGAGGGAGGAGTCAATGGCAACCCCAAAGTTACGGGCTGAGGAAACAGGGAGTAGAAGAATATTATCCACAGAGATTGAAAAAGGAGGAAGGGGGGAAGTGGGCTTAAGGGAAAAATTAAGAAGCTCGGTTTTGGCCATGTTCAATTTCAAATAATAGTAAGACATCCAGGCAGCGATACCAGAAAGGCAGGCAGAGATCCGGGTCTGGATTGCTGGAGAGATTTCAGGCATAGAGAGATAGATCTGAGCGTCATCAGCTTAAAGTTATTTCCTCCCTTGCCCTTGATTCTGAGCAGGTTTTATAAACATTAAAAAGTGATGCTTCCCTAAAGAACATTTGGAATGTTGTTTCTCTAACCAACAATATGTTACAGGGTTTTTTAAGCAAGTCTCAGCTTTTTCTCAGGATACTGTGTCTGCCTTAAATGCTAAGTAGTCATCTTTTCAGCTTGTTGAAGCTTCCCATATTAAAGATTCTTTATTGTTACATCATAACGATGAGGTGTTGGAAAATACTATAAGAGCAAAAAACTTGCGTTTTTTTGAATTTTCCTAGAATTCATTAATTTTCTCCAATTGTATTACTTCAGAAGTATTTCAAGAAGGTGCTAGGTATTTCAGATATAGGGGGTATGTTTACTAAACCGTCTTAATGTTACTGGCGTTAGTTGCAGTCTTACTGTGACGAATGCCATATAAGATAGTGGGCGTTTCGGTGTTAAGGTAGCATTTCGGGTTATCGCGCGATAAAGTCCGTTATCGCACGATAGAGGGAGCCATGGCAAGTTAACGCGCATTAGCCTTAATTAGGCGCGCTGACCTACAAACACAGCAACAGAGGTATAGCACAATGGTTAATACATTGATTGATGACACAGGGGTCATGAGTTCAATCCCCCAGTGGGCTTAATGAGTAAAGCTGACAGAGGCATTGCCCTTTACTTTAAATCAGTGCTGTCTGAGGCATTTTCTTTTTTAATGTAAATTAGTGCTGCCAGCAAACACACCCTCACAGTGCCGTAACCTAAGGTGCTGCATAAGGCGCCCTATAAGGCACTCCAGAGGGCATATTATAAAGTGCACTGTCCTCCAAGGCACCTTATAATGTTCCCTATAGGGCGCTTTATAGGGCACCTTATGAGGCACCTTAAGGTTATAGCACTGTGAGAGTGTTTTTGCTGGCAGCACTAATTTAAATTAAAAAAGGAAATGCCTCAGACAGCCCTATAAAATAACACCACTGTGGGATCAAACCCATGACCTTTGCTTCCACAGTCAGTGGAGTAACCAGTGGGCTACATCTCTATACTACTAACAAACCCCTGGCTGATTACAGAAGGACTGCGGGTCACCACACAAACTGTCTGCTGTGGTTACCAGGATAGGGTTAACCCACCTGTACACATGATGCACTGCACATGCAGATCAGCAGTCTACAGATGATCACAAGATGGGTTATGCACCCCACAGCACCTCGGCCTGGTAGGGGGAACTGACCGTGTGTGTCACTGGCACAGAGTAGCTACAGACCGTCACATTGTGGGGGTACTGTGCTCACCCTGAGGGCGAGGTGGGGCGCCCAGCACCAGGTCCGCAGCACCTGGCTTAGCTGAGATAGGCTATGCTGTAGTTTGCCATCAGTGTCAGTGTGTGATAGGTAGTCCTTGCAGACACACCTACGATACACCTGTGTCCATCTGTATTGCCCAGTCACGTCTAGTCCTTGTGGACTATGATGCACACAGAATTGTCACATGATTTAAGTGAAGGGGCTGTTTGGACCCATAGGCGGATTATGTAGCACCACTCAACCCACCTTCTGGGGTTCAGGGTGGGGGACAGGATCTCCCACCAACAGATCCACATTCTACATCCCTGCAATGGTGGTAGTAGAGGGGACCATCAACCCCAGTCCTGCTGGGGAATAGGTACCCTACAGGGCAATCCATGCAGATCTGCACACATCCATAAGGCAATGGCTGGCAGACAGACAGTAGGCCTCAAAATGCTCAGCTGCCCCCCACCACTATCTAACATTCTCAAGCAGCAAGCACAGTGAGTCTCCAGCCGCTGCACCCTGCAAGGTGTTCCAGCCATACACATACTAACTGCAGAGTCTGCTAGCTAGTCCACGTTCCTGGAGAAGACATGTGCACCCAAAACTGGGATGTGAGCACACACACCAAGCAGATAAGTCAGTGATTGGGCACCAGAAAAGAGAACCCATAAATATCACTTAAATGAAATACTAAATCGCACTATGGGGGAACCTAGCTATGCCGTGGTCACTGCTCAGTCAGGGTGAGAGTGACCTCCCAGCAGGACATGCTGTGGCCACCCTGTCCATGCAGGTGGTGGCCAGGAACTACAATGTCCCAGCCATTGCCCTATTCCCTGTGCAGATGCATTCTGCCCAGGCCACCCTGTCCAGGCTATACCCACAGCACCTTGCTCCTCATTGTGCACATTGGCAGGCTAACACTGGAAACAGTGCAAGCAGTGTGGGCTGAGTAAGGTGTAGGCAGCCACAATACACTGGATAGACAGACACACACTCCCACACCTATGCCAGCATTGTGCAAATATAGAGGCTTTTGGCAGCCCTGGCCACCACACCAGTCCTGGGCACAGTGCAGGTATGGCTATGGTACGCAATACTGTTGGGATCACTCCCCAGGGTGGTAAACACTGTCAGAAACCTAAACTGAAACACACTCCACAGATATCAGAAAGGTTGCTATGATGCAGCTCTATCAGCAAATTGTGCTTAACTTAGGAATTGCTATCTGCCATTAATCATAGCAACCTTTTGATACATGTGTAACGTATTCCCAGGTTTAGGGCGGCATTGCTAAGGTATGCAAGTGCTAGTATTGGGAGATGCTGCTGCACGCAGGGTCCAACAGCCTGACTCTCCATGAGGCTTTGGATAGTGGAACCTGTTTATGCCCCTGTTGGCTGCTGCTCTAGGGCAGAGGTTCCCAACTCCGGTCCTGGTGGGCCAAACACTGTTCGGGTTTTCATAATGTCCCTAATGAATATGCATGAGATACATTTGCATACCATGGGGGCAGGGCATACAAATACAGCACAGGCATATTTATTAGAGACAGCATTTTATTTATTTATTTTATTTAGACAGTTTTGTATACCGCCTTATCCTTCAATCAAAGCGGTCACAACACAATTGGGGGATACATTTAACACGCGGGGATATGAGACACATACACTAATACTTACAGGGAACATGGGCAGTGGAGGGTTAAGTGGCTTGCCCAAGACCACAAGGAGCATCTGTGGGACTAGAAACCCCAGTCCTTCCGGCCCAAGGTTGCTGTCCTCTAGTGGGATTTGAACCACCGACCTTCCGGCCTGAAGTACCTTGCCCCAACCACTAGGCTACTCCTAGTGTTTGGCCCTCCAGGACTGCAGTTGGGAAACTCTGCTCTAGGTATTGCACATGTTTATGGTGTCTGTGCTCTGTAGGGTAAAATATAGGCGTTTCAGGCATGTTTATGTTATCTGCAATAAAGGTTCCATCTTTATTACCACGGTTTAGTACTGGGTAAAATAAGGGGATTGGGTTGGCAGGAGCCACAGCTGGGACTTGAACTTGTGACCTTCTGCTCATGAACACATTGGCTATGTGTACTGCACCACACTGTTGCCCCATGGACAGTTCATTCCCTGGGGATACCATGACTGTTCGTCAGACAGACCCTGTCTGTTGCAGTGCACGGCACCCACCTAAACGGGGCTAGGCCATGGTCTGCTGTGGGCAGATGCCACTGCCCCCTCTGCCACCAGCACCCCTCCACCACCATGCTTCCATGCCATTATGCCGGTGGTGCTGATGGTGCGCAGTCCCAGGTCATCCAGTATGCCGGTAGGCAGCTGCGTATGGTGTGGGTTCTCTGGTAGGGGTGCCTACATGGACATGCATGCTTCCCCCCCACACCGCCTGTCAATGTTATGTGCCCTTGGGGGTACCTGCTAGGTAATCTCCCCTGTGACACTGTGGGACACACACTCATGCCCATGTTGGACCCTCATCAGTTGATGTCTTGCTGCTTTACAGTTTTGGCATTCCTATGTGCCACCTAGGCATCTGCCTAACACGTACTGTGCCCCAGCTGGACTACAGCATGTGCTGCCTGCAGCCCTCTATATCCCATTTACAGCATCAGTACAGTTGCCCTTTCCTATGTGCCCACTCTGCTGTTACTGCACATGTGCACGCCATAACAAACCTGCCCAATATAGATGTGAAAAAACCCTGATCAGCTCTATTTCAATGTGGGATCATTCACTTTGTAGGGGGACAGAGACTAGACCCTTCTAAACATGATATCTTATTTTTTGAGCTTTGTCAGTGGTGTTGCTTTATGTTTATCATTACTATCACTTTTGGCCAGCTTGGTTATTGGGCTTTTAGATGTGGTTCTGGTCCTTTTATATGTTTATTTGCCTCTTTGTTCCCTGCACATGTATCACAACTATCACGTTTTTTGGTTTCGCTGCCTATGCTGCAAATTGCTGACTGAAATGGTTTCTCTTTCCTGCAAATGTGCCTTACCGCGAGTTTTTCACTGGCGTTAGTGTTCAGACCCAGATTTCACAGTGTTAGTGTGCCTGGACCCTCTCCCCTCCCACTCTACGCCCATTGACCCCTTCTCTCCGCCCTCTGGGAAGCCTTACTCCACCCTTCAGAGTAGGATTTCACAGCGTTAATGTGCCTTAATGCCCCAGCCGCGTTATCGCGCGCTATGTGACGTTATCACGTGATAATGTTACATTATCGCGCGATAACATCACTTATCACGCGATAATACCACCGCTGCGACGTTAAGACGGTTTAGTAAACATATCCCATAGAGACAATTTTGATATCTAAATTTTACTAAGAACATAAGAACATAATAACAAAAGATATGCTATACTGGGTCAGACCAAGGTCCATCAAGCCCAGTATCCTGTTTCCAACAGTGGCCAATCTAGGTCATACGTACCTAGCAGTTTCCCCAAAAGACACAGGTTCCGCAATGCTTGTACTGGGTCAAGCATTGATATCCTGGGTCCCTTCTTAATAATAGTTTATGGACCTTTCCTCCAGGAACTTGTCCAAACCTTTTTTAAACCCAGCTACACTAACAGCCTTTACTACATCCTCCGGTAACAAATTCCAGAGTTTGATTACACGTTGAGTGAAAAAATATTTTCTTTTATTAGTCTTAAATAGTTTACCCTGTAGCTTCATTGCATGTCCCCTAGTCTTTCTATATTCTGATAACGTAAACAATCGATCTACGTTTACCCGTTCCACTCCTTTCATTAATTTATAGACTTCTATCATATCTCCCCTCAGCCGTCTCTTTTCCAGGTTAAAGAGCCGTAACCTTTTTAGCCTTTCTTCATAAGAGTATCCTTTCATCCCCTTTACCATTTTGGTGGCTCTTCTCTGAACCTTTTCTAATAACGCTATATCCTTTTTAAGATACGGCGACCAGAATTGCACACAATATTCAAGGTGCGGTCTCACCATGGAACGATATAGAGGCATTATAATATCTTTTGTTTTATTTTCCATTCCTTTCCTTATGATACCTAGCATTCTATTTGCTCTCTTGGCCGCCGCTGCACACTGGGCCGAGGGTTTTAACATGTTATCCACAATGACGCCTAAATCTTTTTCCTGGGTGGTGGTTCCTAATGTGGAACCTTGCATTGTACAACTATAGTTTGGGTTGTTCTTCCCTAGGTGCATAACTTTGCACTTGTCCACATTAAATTTCATCTGCCATTTTGATGCCCAGTTTTCTAATTTATCAAGATCCTCTTGCAATTTTCCGCAATCCTCTTGGGTTTTAACAACTTTAAAACTTTGTGTCATCTGCAAATTTGATAACCTCACTCGTTGTTCCACTTTCCAGGTCATTTATGAATATGTCAAAAAGCAGCGGACCCAGCACAGATCCCTGGGGTACACCACTATTCACCTTTCTCCATTGGGAAAATTGGCCATTTAGCCCAACCCTCTGCTTTCTATCTTTTAACCAGTTCTTGATCCACAGTGGTACACTGCCTCCTATCCCATGACTCTTTAGTTTTGCCAAAAGTCTCTGATGAGGGACCTTGTCAAAGGCTTTCTGAAAGTCCAGATACACTATATCAACCGACTCACCTTTGTCCACCTGTTTATTCACACTTTCAAAAAAACATAACAGATTACTAAGACAAGATCTTCCTTGTCTAAAGCCATGTTGGCTGTCTCCCATTAGGCCATGACTATCTACATGCCGAGTAATTTTATTCTTTATGATGGTTTCTACCATTTTTCCCGGTACTGACGTCAGGCTCACCGGTCTGTAGTTTCCCGGATCACCCCTGGAACCCTTTTTAAAAATTGGTGTTACATTGGCGATCCTCCAGTCTTCAGGTATTAGAGATGATTTTAATGATAGTTCACAGATTACTAATAGCAGGTCTGCAATCTCATATTTCAGTTCTTTCAACACCCTATATTACATCTACTTCCTTGGCTTTAGCTAAGACAGAACAGGGTGAGAATCTAGTTGTGGATTGAAATAAGTTTTATTTAACAGTCTTTCTAGAATTATCTCATGATGAGATTCCCACTAGATCCACCATGCTTGTAACTTTTGTGATAGAGGATGATAAATTGAGGGTATTGAAATTATATTTTTGAAAAGATGGATATCCAATTTAGTGGACAAAAATTAAATTAATTCCAGATGTAGCTAGGGCTACTCAAATTCAAAGGAAACAGTTCCTACAATTGAGATCTAAAATTTTGTCTTCTAAGGCATTATTTCATTTATTAAAACTTGATATACCGCCCTTAGTGGGGACAACAGAGTGGTTTACAATAAAATACCATAAAACCCTAGAGAGGAAAAGAATGCCAATAATATATAGGAGAGTAGGGGAGCATGAGACAAGACAACACAGGGGCTGTAGAGAATAAGGAAGAGAGGGGAAAGAAGGGGAGGGAGGGAGAAATTCAAGTTGAAGGGATCGGATAGAATCGGGTGAAATGTCAAAAGCTGCACAAAAGAGATAAGTCTTGAGCTGTGCCTTTAATTTTACAAAAGAAGGTTCTAGACAGAGGGAAAAAGGGAGGCTGTTCCAAAGGAAGGGGCCAAGGAAATAGAAGGCAGAATGACGCATCATTTCTAGATGTGCCTGAGAAGGAGAGGGCAGGAAAAGGTGATTCAAATGGATGGAGCGGAGGGTTCGTTGGGGGGAATGCAAGATGATTGAGGAAGCAAGATTTTCTGGACAGCCAGAATGAAGAGTCTTGTGAACCTGAGTAAGAGTTTTGTAGTGAATGCGAGATGGGATAGGAAGCCAATGGAGGTTGATAAGAAGAGCAGTTACGTGATCAAAGCGGGATGCATAATAGATCAGTCTGGTGGCTGTGTGCTGAACTAACTGAAGACATTTCAGGAGTATTGCGGTAGACCAGCAAAAGATGCATTGCAATAATCTAAGCGGGATAAAACAAGTGAAACTACAAGAGTGATTAGGGCAGATGTAGGCAGAAAATGGCGAACTGCTCTGATTCATCGAAGGAATAAAAGAGAACATTGTGTAACCTGACTGATGTGATCATGAAAAGAAAGGGCAGAGTCAAGTATGACCCCAAGAAAGTGGAAGGAAGATGTGAGTTGGATGGATGACCCCTGAAAGATAGGACAGTCAGAGGGAGGGGTGATTGGGCCAGTGAGCCATGTAGCAGTGGTCTTGGAAGAGTTGAGTTGAAGATGATTTGTGGACAGCCAAGCAACAACAAGGTGGACACATGTGTTTAGGGGAGAAAGGATGGGGAAAGAGGGATCAGTATGAAAAAGAAGAATGTCATCTGTGTAAAAGTAGGCTGAGATGCCTTGTTGCTGGATCAGGAGGGCTAGTGGTTATAGAACAATGCTAAACAGCACCAGTGCTAGGACTGAATCCTGTGGAACACCACAGGTGATAGAAAACGGGGAAGAGATAGAGGAACCCAAGGTGGCGTGGAAGGAATGCTGAGAGAGAGAAAACGCAAATCACTTGAAAACAGTGCCATGAAGACTGATATTGTGCAGGCGGGTAAGGAGAAGATCATGGTTACCAGGTCAAAAGCCACAGATAGATCAAGAGTTACCGCAATAGTGACATTCCCACAGACCCAAGAACGGTGGACTTTATTGAGCAATGAGAGCAGAATGGTGTCAATGGAGTGGCCGGCACGGAATGTGGATTGACGGGGGTGCAGAGTATAGGTGAGCATAAGGTGAGAGACCAGCTGCTGGAAAACCAGTTTCTCAAGCAATTTGGAGAGGAAAGGTAGATTAGAAACTGGATGGTAATTAGAGGGTATAGATTTGTGAAGAGCGGGCTTTTTCAGGAGGGGCTGGCTTCTTTCCAGAGGAAATGTGTGGTTATTTTTCAGGAGGTAGAATATGGATTCTTAGATCCCATTCAACTAGAGGATTTTCTGAAGGATAAGTAGAAGTCAGTTTTTTATTTCTTTTAATAATATTAGCAGTCTGTGATAAATTTTGTTAGACTTCAATGAGGCCGTTCTGCTCTTCTTTCCCAAGAAGTGAAGGGGCTCTTGAATGATTTCCAGAAGAATGTTTTCAAGAGGAACTAGATAAACTAAAAATAGACAAAGTGATGGTGTCAGATGGGATACATTTGAGAGTATTGAAGGAACTTGGGGAAGTTCTAGAGGTTCCACTGACTAACCTTTTCAATGCTTCTTTAGAGTTGGGAGTGATCCCAGAGGACTGGAGAAAGGCACATGTGGCTCCTTTACACAAAAGCGGAAGTAAGGATGTGGTTGAGAACTACAGGTGGGTTAGTCCCTGAGGCACTCCACTACTGATCCTCCCTTCTTTAGAGTGAGCCCCTTCCCTCCTCCCCTGACCCTATCCTTCCTATCCCAGCCCTACTCCTTATACCATGCCCAAGACTCCCTACTCTTCTGCCTTCTTTCTCTGTGTCTCCATATGATATTCTACCATCTTTGTACCTTCTTCTCAGCACATTCACTCGCTCACAGCCAAATACCCTCTGTCTGCTTACACATTGCTCATAACCCCTCCATTTCAATCCATGCACACCTACCCCCTCAATTTCGCCTCCCCAGACATCTAATACTCACTCTGCAACCCTATTCCTCCCCCCTCCCCCCACCTTCATTCATACAAGAGAAAGGGAAAACAAAATATAAAAACCATCATAGCCTTAACTTATATCCCCCAATTACAACATGGAATACCAATAGACACACAGGGGCTGATATTTCATAGATGAATATTTCATATGTTTATGTTTATTTGACTATTTGATATACTGCTCCTTTGTTACATCAGGCATTGTGGAAACACTGCTGAAACAGAGGATAGTGAGGCTTCTGGAGTCTAATTGATTGCAGGATCCGAGGCAGTATGGTTTTACTAGAGGCAGGTCTTGTCAGACAAATCTAATTAATTTGTTTGACTGGCCGACCAGAGAGTTGGACCAAGGGAGAACCCTAGATGTGGTGTACTTAGGGTTCAGTAAAGCCTTTGACACCATGCCGCAGAGGGAACTTATAAATTGAGCACTCTAGGAATGGACCCTAAATTGGCTGACTGGGTTAGAAATTGGTTGAGTGGGAGGTGACAAAGGGAACAGGTAAATGGAGCTCACTATGAGGAGAAAGATGTTACCAGTGGTGTGCCACAGGGATCTGTCCTTGGTCTGATTCTTTTTAACATTTTTGTTATTAATATTGCAGAAGAGCTGTCAGGTAAGGTTTGCCTCTTTGCAGATGATATCAAAATCTGCAATAGAGTAGACACCCAGGAAGGAGTAGATAACATGAGGAGGGATCTAGCTAATCTTGAAGAATGGTTGAGAATTTGGCAGATGAGAATTAATGCTAAAAAATGCAGGGTCATGCATTTGGGCTGCAAAAATCCAAGGGAGCGGTACGTTATAGGGGGTGAAGTATTTCTGCCCATGAAAGAAGAGTAAGGCCTGGGTGTGATTTTTTTTCTGATGATTTTAAGGTGACTAAACAAGTAGAAATGGTGATGGCAAAAACCAGAAGAATGCTTGGATACATAGGGAGAGGAATGGCCAGCAGGAAGAAGGAGGTGATAGTGCCTCTTTGGTGAGACCTCATTTAGAGTTGTGTGCATTTCTGGAGACCACACCTTCAAAAGGATATAAACAGGATGGAGTCAGTGCAGAAGGTATCTACCAAAATGGTCAATGAGCTTCGCCATAAGGCATATATGTATACTTTGGAGGAAAGACGGGAAAGAGGAGATATGATAGAGGTGTTTCACTAGCTCCATGGCATAAATGCACAGGAGAAGAGATTCTTTCAATTGAAAGAAAGCTCTGCAATGAGGGGGCATAGAATGAGGGTGAAAGGGAATAGACTCAGGAGTAATATGTGGAAATATTTCTTTATGGAAAGAGTGGTAGATGTGTGGAATAGTCTCCTGGTGGAGGTTGTAGAGTCCAAGACAGTATCTGAACTCAAGAAATCATGGGACAAATATAGAGAATCTCTAAAGGAAAAAAAAAGAATATAATATTTGGCATAGAAGAGCAGACCTGATGCGCTGTATAATCTTTTTCTGCCATCATGTTTCTATGATGTGGACTAATAAGAAGTAAATATATTTCCTTTTGTTATGTACTTTTTTTTCAAGATTGTTTTTTCTTGTAATTATGGAAATCTTAAAAATAAAATTAAAGAAAGAAGTTCAAATGACAAGACTGACTTTTGTACTTTGGACATATCATGCAAAGAGAAAGACCATTATTGAAAGACATCATGCTTGGCAAGGTTGAAGGCCAGCAATGCGTAGCATCGATATATTAACAGCAGCTATGGGTGCCACTCTAGCAACAATTAGCCACCTGATAGAATACCGAACACAGTTTAGGACTACTATCCAGAGGGTTGCCATGAGTTGACATCGACTCAACGGCAACAACTGGGTGTGAGGTGTGATATAGGGGAAGCTGCAATACACTTTGCAGATAAGTGGAGATAAGACAAGAATCCAAACCTATTTTATTTTTGAGGTGACTCATTAGGACCTAAGGAAAGTTACAATTATAGTGAGAGTTTATCAGCCAACTATCAGGCTTGAAACCACCAAGGAACTCCTGTGCAAGGGCGAGGATCTCAATGATTATGGAAGGTGGAAAAGGAAGTAAATATTATTTTAAATTACACTGTATTTTTAAATAATAAAAACAATAACTGCAATGGGTTTGTGATGAAGAGAGGAGAGAGACTTCCAATAGTCCTGTGAAGCATTATCAGAGCATGTACTTAACGCCCCAGGTGTCCTACCTGCTGGCATTCAGGAGCACATTTGTTTGCTTGGTCTCAGAATTCGCAGAATAGAGCAAGACGATTCTATGATGAACTAGTTTTCCTTTCGGCATGTCACAAGCTAGTGTCCTGCAGCTGTGTCTATCAATATGCAGGACTGTTTGCTACACAGTTTTTAACTCCCATCTAGTAGGGGGTAACATGAGAAGTGAAACCACCCAAAATAGTGAAGTCGAACCTAAGGCTGAAAATGAAAATTTTGACAGCGCTTTAGCTAGATCAGTTATCAGAAAGGTCAAAAAACGTTTAAATCATGTAATGCTGTGTTCTCAGTATCTTGTGACAATGCGGTTTGGGGCATGTTTATTAAAGTGCATTAACAGCGCAGGGTTCGCCGCATATTAAATGTACCGTGCTAACTATTATCATAGGGCCCTGCGGCAAAAATCCTGTGCTAACCGGTTGGCTAACACTTGAGCAGGGACTGGGCGGGTTAGGAGCACAACACGGGTGTTGACAGTGAAACGTGGTTAATGAGGCATCTTAGACGTGCGCTGACCATGGCTCTTGCTGTTAGAGTGAGTCCCCCTGCCAGTTAGCTCAGTGCTGCTCAGTTGCATTGGATTAAAGGCAGGCAGAAAGACGCACAACCCGAGGTTAGCATGGTCCTCAGTGCTAGAAGTGCCGTCCAATCACATGCTAACTTAGTGCACTTTAGTAGACACGCCCCTTTATTTCCTAAAAATGCTATTTTAAAATGAAGGAGATGACTATAAGGAGGTAAGGGAAGGCACTAAGCTTGTGCGCCAGTGGTGGCGATGACCTGCCAATTCTTATAATAGGTCTCTTGCTCGAGCTGAATCAGATGATTGAGTTTTGTATGTCCAAGTGAAAAAGACAAGGCAACTGTTTGTTTTAGAGCTGATATGTTCTTGGCAACAGCCATTCATACAGGAGATGCCGTGCTCCCTTTGACTGCTATTATAAATTATAGCTTCCCTGCGCTGCTGGTGAACTGATAGTGTCAGTTTGCTTTGTGAATGGCAGGGAGATAAATAATACTTTGTCCCTTTGTGCTCCGGATCCCAAGTGGCAAGCATCGTGGTGGGTTAAACATGCTGAATCGGATGAAGAGAGATTTTTACCTAAAGCTGGTTCTGCTGGGGCAGACCTGTGACTTATAGTAACATAGTAAATGACGGCAGATAAAGACCAGTATGGCCCATCTAGTCTGCCCAGTACGATGCCAAGAGTAGGTACACCTGCCGCTCCATGCAGGCCCCCCCCTCCCCATGTCTTTGTCCAGGGGTGATCCCACCACTCCATGTAGGATACCAATATTTGTTAAGGAATTAGATGGTTCAGATTATTTTGATATTTTCTTGTTGCTATAAAGGGATCCACTGTGTCTGTCCCATGCCCTTTTGAACTCCGTCACCGCATTTGCCCCTACCACTTCTATCGGGAGCGCATTCCAAGCATCCACGACCCTTTCAGTTCTTTTGAATGCCTTTTCAGACAGGAGAGGCACCTTCAGGCACCCTGCCAGTCTATACCACAGAACCTTTATCAGTGAAGTGGTCAGAATCTAACTAGAAGGCATTTTAGCCTGCCAATAGCTTTGGGTGGCTGCTAACCAGATAACAGCAGGATGACTTGTTTTTTCTACCCTCGAACGTATGCAGCATGTCTAGGCTGGCCCAACCATTAAGCAAACTAGACAGTTACATAGTGTGGCAGCTTCTGTGGTGGGGGGGAGGGGAATCAAAAAGCAGAGGATTCAAAGCTAAACAATAGATTCTGACAGCAGGAGGGCGAGCATAAGGCTTAAGGTTTGCCTAGGGCACCAATAGTTTGAATAAACTCTGGGGCCGGTCCTGAGCATGTCCTCAAAAAAATTCCATTCTGAAGAAATGCACATCTCACCATTCAGGCTGAGAATTCTAATCACAGGCTGTAGGCACGGTGTCCTGGCAGGAGCAGCCGTGCAGAATGCCGAGTCATTACAGCCTGCTCGTGCCGTCTCATCAGCTGGGAGGACACAAGGCTCTGCAGAGCCATCTGTATTCCTTTTCCTTCATCCTGCTCCAGTAAACTCAACACCAAGAAAACTGTCACTCTATTTCTGGTCTAAAGGGGTCTTTTCATGGAGATGCCATAACCTGAATGCTCACAAATAAATCAGTGATCTGTTAGACATCCACAGTCCCATATTCACAGGTAGCCATAGGAACAATAGAAATCCCATACTGGGTCAGACCAAGGTCCATCGAGCCTAGTATCTGATTTCCAACACTAGCCAATGCAAGTACCTGGCAGATTCCCAAAAAGGCACAGAGGTTCCACAATGCTCACCCCAGGGCAAGCAGTGGATTTCCTGAGTCCTTTCTAATAATGGTTTATGGATCTTTCCTCCAGGAACTTCTCCAAACCTTTTATAAAATCAGCTAGACTAACAGCTTTTACTACATCCTGCGGTAATGAATTCCAGCGTTTGATTACGCATTGAGTGAAAAAATATTTTCTCTTATTAGTCTTAAATGGGTTATATTGTAGCTTCACTGCATGTCCCCTAGTCTTTCTACTTTTTGATGGTATCAACAACCGATCTACGTTTACCCGTTCCATTCCATTCATTAATTTATCAGCTTATCATATCTCTCCTCAGCCATCTCTTTTCCAAGTTGAAAAGCCATAACCTTTCCTCATAGGGGTATGCTCCCATCCCTTTTACTATTTTAATGGCTTTTCTCTGTACTTTTTCTAATTCTGCTATATCCTTTTTAAGATATGGCAACCAGAATTGCACACAATATTCAAGGTGCGGTCGAACCATGGAATGATATAGAGGCATTATAATATCCTTGGTTCTAATCTCCATTCCTTTCCTTATGATTCCTAGCATTCTATTTGCTTTCTTCGCTCCGTTGCACACTGGGCGGTGGGTTTCAACATATCATCCACGGTGACAGCTAAATCTTTTTCCTAGGTGATGGTTCCTAATATGGAACCTTGTATCACGTAGCTGTAGTTTGGATTGTTCTTTCCTAGGTGCATAACTTTGCACTTGTCCACATTAAATTGCATCTGCCATTTGAACATCCAGTCTTCCAAATTATCAAGGTCCTCTTGCATTTTTTCACAATCCTCTTGCATCTTAACAACTTTGAATAATTTTGTATCATCTGCAGATTTGATCACCTCACTCGTTATTCCCATTTCCAGGACATTTATGAAGATATTAAAAAGCAGCAGGCCCAGCATAGATCCCTCGGGTACTCTACTATTCACCTTCTCCATCAAGAAAATTGGCCATTTAACCTTTGCTTTCTATCTTTTAACCAGTTCCTGATCCACAATAGCACACTGCCTCCAATCCCTTGACTTTAAGAGTCTCTCATGAGGGACCTTGTCAAAGGCTTTCTGAAAATCCAGGAACACTATATCAACCGGCTCACCTCTGTCTCCTTAAGGAAACCTCTCTCTGTATATTAATGGTGTGCAGTAGCTTTTGGGAAAGCAGGTCATAAATTTAATTAGAAGATATTTAAGTAATTATTTAGCTAAGCTTTATCTATCAAGGAATAATTCAGCAGGATAAGCAAGGTTACTTATCTATAACAGCAGTTCTCTTTGGACAGTAGGATAAGTCAGCCACACCTGTTGATGCAAAGGCCCTTCTGAGCTATGGAGAGTACTTCCATCTCTTGCTGTCGGTGACATCACCAGTTGTGGCTGACTCATCCTGCTTGTCATAGGAGAAGCAATTTTTCCTGCTTCAGGCCTCTTTGGCTTCGTCCTTGGGCCTTATTTCTCACCTTCCTTTTTTAACTGATATTTTTTACCTTGTAAGTTTAGGCTTTGGTGTTTTTTGGAATAAAAAGTGTGCATTTGTTATTCCCAGCAGCCTGCCCTAGGCAAGCCTGAACTTGTTAGCTCTTGGAAGCTAAGCAGGCTCAGGCTTGGCTAGTACTTGAATGAGAGACCCCAGGAAAGACCAGTTGCTGGGAGCTGTAAAAGGTGACAATAAACTATTGCAGCTTCTTGCCAATATCATGGTGAAGCTTTGATCACCTAAGTCTGTAACAAAGAAGGTACTTCTCAGCACCCCATTATGCTGGCAAAAGCCTATCGGACTGCAATTCAAAGCAAATTATGCATTTGCTGGAAGCTGGCAATTGCATAACTTGCTTATCTGTGTATTTTCAAAACATCTGTCCTTTTAGTTGTAGTCGCACGTTTACTTGCACTTATGGCTATGTGCTGGTGGATTCTCATATTTCTTTTTGGTCATCGTAATACTTGTCCAAGCTAAAAATGCAGACTGACTGTCACACTTCAGCAGTTTTGAGTTCTCATGCTGGATTATGACACATTCTACTTAAAGATATTTATATACACCTGCATCGTGAACTAGGAATGCTAAGAAAGCTATTTTAGAGGAATATCCGGCAAGTGACAAATATTGTACAACAGAAAAAAGTATAACCATACTGGGTGGGTGGGAGGCGTGAGTGTTTGAGATTATGTATAGTAAGGATTATTGCATGGTTTTAAATTTTTGAGCAGCTTCAGAATAAGTGGTATATAAGTCTAAGTAGAGTGGGGGGAGTAGCCTAGTGATAAGAGCACTGGCTTGATAACCAAAAAAACAGGGTTCAGTTCCCCATTAGCACTCCTGTGGCCTTGGGCAAGTCACTTAACCCTCCAATGCCTCAGAAGAAAGGCCTGGCAATCTACCTCTGATCACACTTTCAAGAAACCCCAGGAGGTGCTGGGTCACCAGGAGTCAGTACCAATTCAAAGGCATGCATTGCATTTTGTTTATTTTGCAAGTATAATCAAATAAATCGATAACATTTGTGTATCAAACTAAAGTAAAATTTATAGTAAACTGCCTAAATCTTAAATGCATTTTTGGTAAAGGACTATATGAGTTGAAAGACTTCTTTGTGCACACATGCTCTGTTCAGTTGGAAATGTTTTTGTGGATCTGGACATATGTATTTCAGTTACTACAGCTCTTGTGTAATTCCGGATACTCTGTGCTGAGCCTGTAGAAATCAGTGCAACGCATAGCTGATGATAAAATACTTTGAAATACTCTGCCAATCAGATTGCAGGATTTTTTCAGTGCATTAGGGTGGTCAACAGGGGGGCACGATAAAGAATCTGTCTGATATTTTCAAAAAAGACTGTAGTTTTAAGTAGTAAATACAACCCTTCTGACCTGAGTGATGATAAAGAGAAACCACAAAGAAATTAACCAATAAAACGTGAGGTTGGCCGGCGTTATGAGTGATTCATGCTGCCTAGCTGAACCTAGTTCATTTTCTCTATTTTGGGAGAGCAATTAACCTGCAAATATGGCTTCAGGACAGTATTGAATGTCCTAGTGTTCAGGTCAATCAGAAACACAGGAATAATGTTCAGCTGCGGTTTGTTTCTTTATCACAGCTTGAACCTTTGGATAATAAAAGAGATCAGTGTTCCAACTGAAGGCCTGAGCTAATTGAAAGACCTTATTATTGGGCCACTGGGTAATTTTGCTTGTCTAACCTCCGTGGATGGACAGAATGGCAGAGGACATACTAACAGAGGACGCCTTGTTTAACATTTGGCCTGACAATAAATTAACAGAGTGAACTAAGTTATCTCAGTGACAAGAGTTCCTTTACTGGGATTTGAAGCTATTTTTTCTATGCCCCGCTACAAGTCTTTTTTTTTCTTCAATCTGTAGTTTGCATGAGTGATATTTGATGTTGTGCCTTAGCAGCTGTGTTAATGAAGTGACGTTTCCTTGTGCAAGGTGCATCTCCCCGGAAGAGTTGTCTCCTGGAGCAGTTTTGAGGACATTTTTTCCTGTTTAGCATGTTGTAATCAGTGCTGCGATCTTCTCTTCTCCCACAGAGTGTGTCTTGGAACCAGGGACCCATACTGTGGCTGGGACAGTAAACAGAAGCGCTGCACTACCATTGAGGACAGTTCCAACATGAGTTTATGGACTCAGAACATTACCGAATGCCCAGTGAGTATGATTAATGTATTAATTTATTTATTTTAAACACTTATTTATTTATTTATTTATTTAATATTTCTTATATACCGCGCTATTTATCATCAGTGCGGTTCACAGTGTAACAATAAAACACATAGGTCAGATGACTGGCCTTCGTTTACAGATAACAGGGAGATAAAATGGAGGTAAACAGGGGAACTAATTACAATCATTAGAATACCTGATATGATTTATGTTAGCTTTGTACATTCATATGGATAGGTATGGGGTTAAGAGGGTAAGTATGGGAGGGTGGGAGGTAAGTCTGGAAGCTTAAAGTGAGTGATAAAGAGATGTTGTTTGAGGGCCTTTCTGAATTGTTTAAGGTCCTTAATTGCTCTAATGCGAGGGGGGAGTTTATTCCAGCATCTGGGGGCAAAATTAACAAAAGCTCTGTTGATAGTTGATTGATTAGACTTTACAGCATTTTTTGGTATAATTAGCATATCAATGGCAGGAGCTCTTTTAGGCCTGCAGCTCTCAGTGTGTGTGATGAGGTCTGAGATGGTTGAAGGAGATAGTTTGTTGAAGGCCTTGAAGGTGGTGAGGAGGGCTTTAAAAAGAATCCTAGAGCTTATTGGAAGCCAATGAAGATCTTTTAGAATAGGGGAGATGTGGTCACTCTTTGAGGCTCCGTGGAGGATCCTAGCTGCTGCATTCATGGCTAACTGAAGTGGGTTGATGGTGTTTTTCGGTAGGCCATGAAGTATAATATTAGCATAATCGAAATGCGGTGTGACTAAGGTTTGGAAGATGGTTCTAAAGTCATTAGGTTCCAACATTGGTTTTGTGAGGCCCTGTTACTCACAAGAGACCGATTACTAATTATCACTAATTTCCTGTATAGTCCAGATCCAAAAGTCAGTACAGGTGCAATCAGAATCTCTGTTTCTCCAGGACCAAGCAGGAAGTCAGTCCTCACTTACGGGTGACGTCGGCGCCGACGGAGCCCTCGCGGAGCAATTTTCCCCAGCTTTCAAAGAAAGCCTTTGGGAATTGCAGCGCGCATGCGCGGTCCTCTTCCCGCCCAAGGGTGCCATCTTAGCCAGTCTTCTTTTTTCCGCGGAGCCCTACAGACGTACCCGTCGTGTCCCCGCGAAAAAGTTGATTTTTTCTTCGGAATTTCTCTTATTTTCCATTCGGTTCGACGCCGGTCTTTTTCCCGCCGGACTCGCGACGCCGGTCTCGAGTCCTCTTCTTATTTTTCGGTTTTTCTGACTTAGTCAGTTTCTCGTTTCGGTTTTTCCCTGGCAGCCCGGTCCTTTGACCTCGCTGGGGCCCCTTTTTCCCCCGATGGCTGCCAGTGGTTTCAAGCGGTGTAGTCAGTGTGACCGAAATATGTCACTAACTGACACACACGACTTTTGCCTCCGCTGCCTGGGCCCGGATCATGAAGAAATGATCTGTGGGCCCTGCGGCAAAATGTCCTCCAAAGCGTTGAGAAGTCGGCGGCATCAGCGGGATAGAATCTTCGCTGACCCCAGCCGTACCCGGACCTCGTCGGAGGCCTCTGCATCCAAAGGTTCCAGCTCGGACCGTCGCCGGAGTTCCTCCGACAGGGGTTCTCCCTCCGGGGACCATCGTCGTAAGGTGAAACCCGCGAGGGCGGCGTCGGTGGACGCTCCTGGCTCCGCGAGGGCCAGGTCGCATAGCCCCGATAGCCGTCCCGGGTCCTTGGAGAAGGAGCATCTCACGAAGCGACCTCGCCTGGAGTCGGAGCTGCCTGCTCGGGTAAGTCCTGTGGTCCTCCTGGACTCGCCTCCGAGACAGCCGACGTCGGGCCCGACGCCGTCGGGGCCCGAGTCGGGGGCTGCTGGGTCACCTGAGCTCGGACTCAGGTTGACGGCCTTGGAGAGCAGGTTGTCTGCCTTCATGGACCAGCAGCGGGCACTGCTCGCTGGCTTCGCTGGCGCCGCTGCCCCGACCGCCGGGACGTCGACGTCCAAGTCGACCCCGGAGACCGAGCCGATCCTCGAGTCGATGCGAACTCGAGTCGATCCTCGGTCGAGGTCACCCTCGGCCTCCCGTTCGGGACCGAGGTCGCCGACGCCGACTCCCTCGGCGTCGGGGCGGCAGGCGCCGCGCCCTGCCCGGGCCGACCCCACCGAGTCCTCGTCGGAGTCGGTCTGGGAGTCTGAGGAGGAAGAGTCGCCTGATTCTTTCCGGACTCGGTGTGTCCCCTCGGACTCACCGGAGTCCGAGCCTCGGAAGCAGTCCCCCCCGGAGGATGCCCGGTTCTCGGACTTCGTCAGGGATATGGCCAAGGCTTTGGCCTTCCCTGCGGATCCCGAGGAGGAGCCTCGAGCCGAAGAGCTCGACGCCCTCCAGTATGACTCTCCCGCAAGGGAACACTTTACTGTACCGGTTCCTCCCATGCTGGAACGACTACTCTTCCGCATGTGGGAGAGTCCGGCCACCTCGCCGGTCCTGAGCAAGCGGGTCGATTCTATCTATCGAGTCCGCAAGAGCCCTGGCTTCCAAAAAGCACAGCTGCCACACCATTCCATGGTAGTGGAATCGGCCATGCATCGTCTTAAGAGCCAGAAGATGCACTCCTCGGTGCCTCCTGGCAGGGAGGCCCGTAACCTGGATGGCCTTGGCAAGAAGTGTTTCCAGGGCTCTATGCTTGCGTGTCGTGTCCAGACCTACCAGCTATACATGGGCATGTATCTCCGAGACCTGGCTAAAGAGCTAGCCGGATTCTCCGCTGGTTTGTCCGAGGAACCCTTGCGGAGGTTCCTGGCCTTGTCCACTGGTATTCGGGAATGCTCAAAATTCATATCCCGAGCAGCCTACGATGGCTTTGAAGCGTCGGCTCGAGTGGCCGCAGCCGGCATCGGTGCCCGCCGACAGGCTTGGCTTCAGTCATCTGACCTTGAGCCCTGGGTGCAGGACAAGTTGGTCGATGTCCCCTGCCGAGGCGAAAACCTCTTTGGCAAGCCCATGGCTGAAAAGGCTGCACAAATTGAGACGGAGACTCTCACCAGGACTAGGCTTTCTAGGAAGACCTCCGCCCCTTCCCAGAAAAAGAAGGGCTCGGGAAAGAAGTCCTTTTACCCGAGGAAGGCGGCTGCCTACAAACAATACCCCCATTATCAGGCCCCTGCAGCTCCCCAACAGGGCCAGCAGGCCAAGGGACGGGGTAACGGGTCCCGTAGGCAGCAAGCCCCCAAGCCTGCACCACCAGCCCCTGCTCAGCAGGGTGGGGGTTTTTGACTCACTAAGCATAGCCTCTCCCCCCCCGCTGGTTCCTCCCAGCACCGGAGGCCGGCTGGTTCACTTCGCCCACAGGTGGTCCAGCATCACCTCAGATGCCTGGGTGCTTCAAGTCGTGCGAGAAGGCTATCTTCTCCACTTCCACCAGGTCCCTCCCTCCTTTTTTCCGGGAGAACCTCCACGACCCCCTCTGCACAGGGAATTACTCCTTCAGGAGTTAGCAGGTCTTCTACAGGAACAGGCGGTGGAACCGGTGCCCCACCACCTGGAAGGTCAAGGTTTTTACTCCAGGTATTTTCTGATACCAAAGAGAACAGGAGGCCTCAGACCCATCCTGGACCTGCGCAACCTCAACAAGTTCCTCGTGCGAGAGAAGTTCAAGATGCTTACCCTTGGAATCCTTCTGCCCTACCTCCAGCAGGGAGATTGGCTATGCTCCTTGGATCTAAAGGATGCCTACACGCACATCCTCATCCACCCAAGCCACCGACAATACCTAAGGTTTGTGGTGGCAGGACATCATTACCAGTACAGAGTACTGCCCTTTGGCCTGTCCTCCGCACCGCGAGTCTTCACAAAATGTCTCGCGGTGGTGGCGGCCCATCTCCGGCTTCACGGCCTCTATGTCTTTCCGTACCTCGACGACTGGCTCATCAGAGCAGCGTCCGCTCTGGAGGTCACCAACGCCACGCGCCGCACGGTGACTCTTCTGCAGCACTTGGGCTTTGTTATAAACTTCGCAAAGTCCACTTTGCTCCCCTCACAGGATCTCGAGTTCATCGGCGCAAGGCTGCACACTCCTCAGGCACGAGCATACCTACCGCTCGACAGGGCTCAACGGCTCATGGACCTAGCCGACCGTTTTCGCAGCCAGCCCCTGGTCTCCGCCAGGCGCTTCCTGAGGCTACTCGGCCATATGGCTTCCACCGTCCATGTGACCCCCAATGCCCGCCTGAATATGCGGCCTGCTCAATGGTGTCTCCGCCAGCAGTGGCGACAAGCCACAGGCGGCCTAGCAGACCTAGAGCGCGTCTCCTAGCCGCTGATCTCGTCTCTCCGGTGGTGGCTTCAGCAGTCGAACCTGATATTCGGAATGCCTTTCCAGTCACCTCAGCCGGCCCGGGTGCTGACGACAGATGCATCCCTCCTGGGCTGGGGTGCGCATTGCCAAGGGGCACGTACTCAGGGCCTCTGGACCACATGGGAGTCTGCTCAGCAGATCAACTTCCTGGAGCTCAGGGCGATCCGCCTGGCTCTCAAGGCTTTCTCCCACCTGACTTCTCATCAGTCCGTCCTTGTCCAGACGGACAATCAAGTTGCCATGTTCTACGTGAACAAGCAAGGGGGCACGGGCTCCTTCCTCCTCTGCCGGGAGGCACAGAAGCTCTGCTCTTGGGCCGTCAGTCACGGCATTCTCCTCAAGGCAGTTTATCTCCCAGGCCAAGAGAATTACCTGGCGGACAAACTCAGCAGGATCCTTCAGCCGCACGAGTGGCGTCTGGATCCCTTGGTAGTTCAGAAGCTCTTTCTAAAGTGGGGCCTCCCCACGGTGGATCTCTTTGCCAGTCCTCACAACCGGCAACTTCCTCGCTTCTGCTCTCGTCAGCCCCACCCCCTTCGGGTTGCGGCGGACGCTTTTCTACTCTCATGGTCGGGAAGCCTTCTGTATGCTTTCCCTCCCATCCCGCTAGTCTCTCGGACTCTTTTCCAGGTTCTCCGGGACAAAGCCTTCATGATCCTGGTGGCCCCTCGCTGGCCCAGACAGCCGTGGTTTCCGCTCCTGCTGCAATTAGCGGTGGAGGATCCATTCCCTCTGGGGTTTCAACCGGATCTCCTCACTCAGGATCAGGGGTCTCTGCTACACCCCAACCTCAGGTCTCTCAACCTAATGGCCTGGCTGCTGAGAGGGTAGTCCTTGCTCCCCTTCTCCTGCCGGCGGAGATGGAGGAGGTCGTCTTGGCTTCGCGACGACCTTCTACCCGCAAATGCTATGCCCTTAAATGGCGTCGCTTTTCCATTTGGTGTACACAACAGTCTCAGGATCCCTTCTCCTGCCCGGTGTCGGTGATCTTGCAGTACTTGCTGCACCTCTCTAATCTGGGACTTAAGTCCAACTCCGTCAAAGTTCACCTCAGTGCTCTTTCGGCACATCATGTGCCGGTGGACGGCAGACCTCTCTCCAGCGACCCTCTCGTAGCGAGGTTTCTCCGAGGTCTCCTTCTACTTAAACCACCTCTGCGCCCGCCAGCGCCTGACTGGGACCTGAATGTGGTTTTGCAGCGGATCACCTGTCCGCCTTTTGAACCTATGGCTACCTGTTCTCTCCGTTTTCTGTCTTGGAAAACACTGTTCTTGATAGCCCTCACTTCCGCTAGGCGCGTAAGTGAATTGCAGGCCCTCGTGTCTGATCCCCCGTACACTCGGTTCTACAAAAATAGGGTAGTCCTACGGACTCACCCTAAATTTCTTCCAAAAGTGGTCTCCCCTTTTCACATCAATCAGGAGGTGGTACTTCCGACCTTCTTTCCCAGACCACACTCCAGCCGAGCTGAAACGGTCCTCCATACCCTGGACTGTAGAAGGGCTTTCAACTTCTACCTTGACCGTACGCGGGAGCACCGTAAAGCTGCTCAGCTTTTTGTGTCTTTTGACCCCAATAAATTGGGGCTCCCGGTCTCCAAGCGTACACTGTCCATCTGGGTTGCGGACTGTATCACTTGGGCTTATGGGGCAGCCGGACTCTCCTTGGAAGGTCGAGTCACGGCTCATTGCGTTCGGGCAAAGGCCACGTCAGTGGCTTACCTCCGCTCTGTTCTGCTGGCAGACATCTGCCGGGCCGCTACTTGGTCTTCGAGCCAGACTTTTGCGGTCCATTACTGTCTCGAGAGGGAGTCCCGCAGGGACAGTGCTTTCGGACAGGCAGTCCTCCGTAATCTCTTTGAGGTCTGAGCAACTCCTATCCTCCATCCCGGATGTGGGCTACCAGTGGGTGATAATTCAGCGAAGATTCTTTCCTTCTGTGCTGCTGAGCTAGAGGGAGCTCATTTTTGTGCTTAGGGTCTCCGGTAGCCTTGAGCTTGGGAGTCCCATAAGTGAGGACTGACTTCCTGCTTGGTCCTGGAGAAAGCGTAGTTACTCACCTGTAACAGGTGTTCTCCAGGAGCAGCAGGAATCAGTCCTCACAACCCTCCCTCCTCCCCTTGGAGTTGCAATCGTCTGCTTTAGTTTTTTGCAAATTTTTTGCTGTCTTTTTTAGCTATGTCATCTGACTGGCTAAGATGGCACCCTTGGGCGGGAAGAGGACCGCGCATGCGCGCTGCAATTCCCAAAGGCTTTCTTTGAAAGCTGGGGAAAATTGCTCCGCGAGGGCTCCGTCGGCGCCGACGTCACCCGTAAGTGAGGACTGATTCCTGCTGCTCCTGGAGAACACCTGTTACAGGTGAGTAACTACGCTTTATTAGATAACTGATGGACAAATACAGGCAAGGGAGAGGAGAATTTCTGTCAGTCATCAGACACCAGAATCCCTCCTCCCCTGAGTATAATAGTCATGTTACATATATACATTTTTTGCTTCCGTGTATTACTTCCGTATATGCATAGTCTCCACATTCATCCCTCTGTGAGGCCCCCTCTCCTCTCTCCTTCTGTTTCCTGTCATTGACCTTTCTGACCTCTCTGTTCCTGTTTCAACATTCCTCAGGCCTCTCTGTCTTGGTTATACTCACCAACTGTCAACCGTCTACTGTCTTCAGGACTAACGGCTCAGCTTATTCTTCTTGCATGGTTTCCTGTGTATGTGTTTGCATGACTATTTCTGGGCCTTCCAGCTCAGTAATATGCAGTGCAAAGATTTTTATGATTTTATGCTGGCCTGCTTCTCCTTGCCCACTGTATAGTAGTTTGGTTGACATATATATTTTTATTAGAGCAGAACAGAATAAAGGCCATTGAGTGATTATGAACCACGAACATACAGTCAAACCTCGGTTTTCATTTGCCCCGGTTTTCATCCGCTTCGGTTTTCAACGTCTTTTCTGACTGAGATTTTGTCCCGGTTTTCATGCATTGCTTCGGTTTTCAACGTCTTTTGACTGAGATTTTGTCCCGGTAGCAGGGAAGAAAAGCTGTCAACGTAAGCAGGAGATGTTGCATGAATGTGGGAGGCAGTTCTTTCTCTTGCAGGGTACGTCTGAAGCTATATCATTAAGATTTTCTGCCATTCTGAAGCATTGAGCAGATAATGTAAAGGTATTTTAATGGACTGAATTCAATGTGATTCCGAAGAGAGCTGGGCACAGCAGCTTGTCAGGGGTGGCTAAGGCCAGATGTTAACATACTGTACTGTACAGTACTGTACTTAGCTTGCTTTCAGTGATGTTAAATGTTCATTTATCCATTTCATTAGTCATTTATATTTATTTCTCATTGTTTTCTGTATGTAAAAATATAGTTATTCTCTATAAAATGTATTTTTTGTGAATATTTTTGGGTGTCTGGAACGGATTAATTGGATTTACATTATTTCTTATGGGAAATATTGCTTCAGTTTTCATACGTTTCGGTTTTAGTCAGACTTTTTCGAACGGATTAATCATGAAAACCGAGGTTTGACTGTATACCTAAACCTTATAATCCCTACAATTCTCCCATTTTTTTTTTTTATTGTGGAGGAGATAAGACCAAGTCAGAGAATTCAGAAGTGTGGACCGTGGCATAGGAAGCATTCACATGTGTATGGCATGTTAACCAATTACCTACATTCAGTCCTCCCTTAAAGTCATCAATATGTAAATCTGACAGGTGGCGTATTTTATCCATAGCATTAAGCACAAACACTAAATGATTCGCTATAACTATACAACAAATAGTGGCATTAATAAAAGATCACAGGCCTCCTTCAGATGCAAGGAGCAAATCTAGTGCCTGTCTATTTTGTAGATTCATTTGGGTATTTTGCTCTAGGGACTCTGACAACTTACTAATAGAATCAATAACAACTTTCATTTGAACATACAGTAAGCATTGCAGACGGCATATAGCCATACCAAGTTCAGCAGTTATGGCAGGGGTCTGGAAAGGTACCAAGGAAGTCCAGCATCTAACCTACGTTTAATAGCAATGGAGAACACAAGGATATCAAAATGTTCAACAGACTGTCCCGATTTCAGTTCAAGGCAGGGGGTTGAAGTGAGAACTTCTTTGGAGATGTGGGTTGTATTGTGAACACGCAGAAGTAAAACTAATTGTCCATCAGGATGAAGGAAACAGATGGTGTCCCAAAGAGCAGGTTTGGCAGCAGTCATCTTGGTACAGGAAGGAAGTAGAGCCACCCGATCAGCAATTTCTTGGAACGTTATCCGAAGCCAAGGCTCTGGTCAAACCTCTCTAATGTAATTAGCCAAATCAAATAGACAATGTGGGAATCACTTATTCAAAAGTAGCCTTCAAGAGGTAAGCCTAAAGCATGGCTTAGAAAAAGAGCAGAAATACAGCCTGATACACTAGCTTCCAGGCATATATTCCTGGATACATGATAGCATTTAAAACATAATGCAGCAGACACTTGCCACTCTCCAGAGAGAGCAGAAGGAGAGAACACACAATACTGTTTATACCATTATACCATTCTATATAAATTGCAAACAAGCTTGAACCAGTTCAAAAGGTCACACAAAAGTCAGCATTATGTAGTTGCAGTGGGGGCCGCTGTTGTCCACAGGTGTGCTGCATCAGATCTGAAATAACTTCTTATCAGAATGTCCTTCACTCGCTCCACCAATTCAGTTGCCTGAAATCTACAAGCACAAACAAAAGAATGCTATTTCCCTCCCCCCTTCTTCTTCTTGGATTGCGTTCTGGGATTGCTGCTCACACACAACAGCTAATCCTGCTTCTAAAACAATTGTTAAAAGTCAAACAAATGGGAGGCAGAAAATATAAATTTAGATTCTTAAACAGTGTCCCAGTCCCACTAACTTAATTGGTGTAGTTTTGAATGGATATATGTGCTCATTCTAAACAGCAACTAAAGACAGAACTCCTGGAACTGAAATTTAAAAGACTTCCAAAAAAAAGTACACTTTTGCTCTGGACACTAACACATAACTTTAAAAACAGGTGAATTTATCCTAAAATCCAATATCGTAGCAAATAAAAACTGGGAAGATGAGTGAACACCCATGGTGGCACCGGCCTGTTCATCAGTCATCAGTGCAGAGCTTAACAACACACACAGTAATTTACCTTGAATCTTACAGTTCGGGGAAGCAGACATTTAAAACTGATATAAAATCCCTGTTTAACTTTTAATTTTGCTTAATAGCATAACAATCAGAACAAAATCCAAACATGATTAACTTCTTATTCACTCAGGATTTAAACCATTCCCAAGTTGCAATCTGCAACCACTGACCCAGAATACCACATTATCCTGCAGGGCTCTTAACCTCTACTTTGAAGGTCAAAGGAAAAAAGGAAACAGTTTTCCTTTGTTGTATCACTAGCAAAGAATTCTAAGCAGTTCAATTTCAGAGATCATAAAATCTAATTAAGAAAGTATTGATTGTGTGAGTGTTATACTAAACCAGGCACTTCCAGAAGGGAAACGGCTGCACTGGTAATTCTGCTTCAAAAGCAAAGTAACTTTTGAATCACACTCTGCAGGTATCATAGCTGTTATTGTTCCTCTATTACCAATTTTGTTTCCAGAATATATATTACCACAAAACAATAATCATATATCAAAGCATGGAAGATCTTCCCATTCATTCATTCATTCATAACAATTTATAACTAAAAATACATCACACATAGAATGGAATCAGGTCCCTAAGTTTTCTAAACAGTTTTTTCTTTCTCTCAGCGTCATTTCCGTACCTAGAAAGCTAGCAAGCTAATTACAGAGGAAAAAATACTTCACTAAAAGAGTTCTGAACTTCATCTCCTGTTTCGACTGAATAAATCCTTTATTTAAACAAACAAGAAAGACTGCTCAATCGAGAGATTCCTCTAGGTAATGCATCCATTCCCAGAAGAAAATCCCTTAGCAGCCTTTCTCCCTCTCTCTAGCTGAAACAGGCAACCATCTTATCCTGCTGCAGACAATTAGCTATCTTTCATCAGGCGACATATAGGAGCAATTATTCATTAAACACAGCTAGGCACTGGCCAGGTGACTGGCAATGTTCAAAGAACAAACCTCAAAATTCAGAACTCCATAATTACAATTGATGTGTACACTGTTATGTAACTAGACTAGTTCTTTTCAATTGAACTAATCGGCGCCCTCTCTGGTCTGTGAGCATCCCAGATAAGGAGATTTCTTCCAGTGTTTTCTTTTAGAACAATCTTTTATTCTCCTTCACTGTCCCTCAGCCTATAATCAGTAAACCTGGTGTTTTCACTGTGTGGGGGTGAAAATAGACAAAACTTTCTCTATTTCCTTTCCTAATAAGAGATTATCTCTCATCATCCGTTCGACCGGAGTCACTGGGGAAACTTGATTTACCATTATGTCCTGATTGCCATCTTTCTTTCTCCTAAACAGAGACATGATTCCTATGTGCAACCTTTTATTTAAGGATAACAGCAAATTATTCTTACACTTTATTCATATAACAAAAACAAAAATTAAACAACACTTACCAAGCTTGGTTAAAAATACTCATACTCACGACGCCGTCATCACAGCCGCCGTCATCCTAGGGAATCCGTCACTCACTTCTTCTCCTCCGGTCTCTACTACTCACTGGGAACGTACCTCCCTCTTCTTTCTTGAGGGGAATCCAAATCTTTATGTACCTCCCTCTTCTTTCTTGAGGGGAATCCAAATCTTTAAATTTGTATCTTGGTCATAAAGACCCACCCGTACCCCAATCACGGGTGTTCGGCACCAATTGTGAGGCCCTGTTACTCACAAGAGACCGATTACTAATTATCACTAATTTCCTGTATAGTCCAGATCCAAAAGTCAGTACAGGTGCAATCAGAATCTCTGTTTATTAGATAACTGATGGACAAATACAGGCAAGGGAGAGGAGAATTTCTGTCAGTCATCAGACACCAGAATCCCTCCTCCCCTGAGTATAATAGTCATGTTACATATATACATTTTTTGCTTCCATGTATTACTTCCGTATATGCATAGTCTCCACATTCATCCCTCTGTGAGGCCCCCTCTCCTCTCTCCTTCTGTTTCCTGTCATTGACCTTTCTGACCTCTCTGTTCCTGTTTCAACATTCCTCAGGCCTCTCTGTCTTGGTTATACTCACCAACTGTCAACCGTCTACTGTCTTCAGGACTAACGGCTCAGCTTATTCTTCTTGCATGGTTTCCTATGTATGTGTTTGCATGACTATTTCTGGGCCTTCCAGCTCAGTAATATGCAGTGCAAAGATTTATATGATTTTTTGCTGGCCTGCTTCTCCTTGCCCACTGTATAGTAGTTTGGTTGACATATATATTTTTATTAGAGCAGAACAGAATAAAGGCCATTGAGTGATTATGAACCAGGAACATATACCTAAACCTTATAATCCCTACAGTTTCAATTGTCTCAGGGTTTTTATCTTAAAATATATGGATTTAACGGTGTGCTTTATATGTTCCTTGAAGTCAAGGTGCTGATCCAATATAACTCCGAGATAGCGTATATTGGTTTTAATTGGGAGATCAGCATCTCTGACTTTTAAATTGGGTGGGGGAGAGAAATTTTTATTTCTTGTAATTATTAGGACTTCTGTCTTTTTGAAATTAATACGGAGGTTCTGAGTAAGAAGCCAATCCATTATTGAATTAAAACAATTGATTAATACTGTGTAGTCTGGGCATGCAATAGATATGGGAGAGAATAGGAGCACATCGTCTGCATACATAAGGCAGGATATGCCAAAGGAGCGTGTAATGTCACAGATTGGCTGTAAGTAGATAGTGAATAGAAGTGCTGACAGGGAGGAACCTTGAGGTACACCCATTGTCTGCAGAAAGGGGTCAGATGTAGAATTACCAATACGTATGTGTTTCATTCGGCCTTTAAGATAAGATTTGCACCATTCCCATGCTCGGTCATGGATTTCTTTCTCATGGAGATGCGTAAGAAGCTGTGTGTGATCTACAGAGTCAAAAGCAGCTGCTATATCCAAGAAGATTAAAGCAAAGCCCATCTTTAGACTATCAATGCCATTGATAAGAGTGTTAATTAAAGTTGTTAGTAGAGTTTCTACACCATGAGCCTCCCTGAATCCATGTTGACAAGGATCCAATGGGGAAGAGGAATCTATATGTTGTTGGATTTGATTCAGGGATAGCTTCTCTAGAATTTTGGCTAGTAATGGAATACTAGAAATTGGACGGTAGGAGTCTTCTCTCTTTGGGTCAAGCTGATTATTTTTTAGAAGTGGACGTATGGAAGTTTGCTTAAGGGTGTCTGGGAAGACACCAGATTCAAATGACATCTTTGCAATATTGGCTATGACAGGACTGAGTTCTTTGCGCATGGTCCTAATCCAGTGTGTAGGGCATGGGTCAGTTGGAGCCGTTGTCGTATTAATGGAAACAATTATATCCTCTATGGTCTTTGCGGATGGTGGTATAAGTTTAGTGATTGGGAACTGCATGTGTGAAGAATGGGAATTTTCTTGTGGAGTTGCACTTGATACTTTTATTGCTTTTGAATGAATATAGTTTGCATAAGATTGGGGGTGAATAAATTCTTGTTGGGGTGGGGATGGTTGGCTGGTATAGGATTTTACTAAGTTGAATAGTTCTCTTGGCTTATTTAATGAATGGTTGAGGATCTCAGCATGGAATTCCTTCCTCTTGGCCCAAGTTAATTCACGATGTTGATTAAGATGTTCTAAATAGGTGATTTGATCGGAGGAATTGCGAGTGGTTCTCCATTTTCTTTCCAGTTTTCTGAGGTGGATAAGTGAAGAACACAGTTCAGGGGAGAGAACCATGGCGCAGATTGTTTTTTAGAGGTTAGGTTGTCAGGAGACAACTTCTTGACAGGGACTGGGTTCAACGCATATGAAGAAAGGGTTTCATTCCAGATGTTTACCATTTCATTAAGGTTTGTTGTTGACTGAGATAGCTTAGGAAGTGCGTGAGTTATAAATTTCTCTTTGTCTAGTTGTTTGAATCTGATAGATGTTGAAGATTTAGTTGAGTTAGTGTAATTGTAAGTAGTTTGAAATGCTGGAATTTGGAATGTTATAAGATGATGATCTGACCAAGGGACAGGGGTGATAGAAAGATTGATTTGGTTCAGTTTAATTGAATCTAGTTGAGGGATGAAGATTAGATCCAAAAGGTTCCCATGTTGATGGGTAGGGTCCATCACTATTTGCTTGTAGTTAAGGTGGGACATTGCTTCTAAAAAAGTATTGGATGAGGTGTGTTGAGAAGAAGCAAGATTAAAGTCACCCAACAACCAGTTTGGTTTGGAGGGATCTGAGGGATTACAGGCTAGGTCTATAATGTCTGAGAGTTCATCTGATTGAGCATTTGGAGCCCTATAGATGAGATTAATAGAATTAGTTTTATTGGAGATAGTTAGAGTATTCAGGTACTGTGAGCTTTTGATTAATTCTGTCCGATATTGTAGTATTGTTTTTGCTAGTATGAGAACTCCACCACCTCTTTTGTGTTCTCTATTACAGGTGTAGATGGAGAAGTTGGGTGGAGTAAGGTGGTTTAGTATAACATTGTCAGTATCAGAGAGCCAGGTTTCAGTTACAAATAGTATATCAAGATCATGTTTGGTTATTAGGTCAGTAATCACCGGCCATTTATTGCGGGCTGAGCGTGCATTGATGAGGGCACATCTGAGTTCTTTATGAGACTTCGTTTTCCTATCATTTATGGGGGTGGTGAGCTCAAGAGATACATAGAGTAAGTGAGACTGTCTTCTATTGTAAGGATTTGGTGGAGGCTGATGTTGATTGTTAGAGTGTTTCCTGTTAGTATTGTGAATTATTTGGATATAGTTGTGATGATTTGTGAGAGCAAAAGAGTAGTGAAAATTACTGGCTAGAGTATAGATAAGGGTAAGAGTAATTAATGCGTGGGCCATTTTATAATTTTAATAGAATGTATTAGATTGGAAATTATTTGTATTGGAGAGAATCTAGTGGAGATAGGGTGAGGGTAAAGAGTTACATAGGCAAATAATCCTTTAAAATTACATAAGCAAATGAAATCCTTAAAGTTATATATGTAAACAGTTACATAGGCAAATGAAATCTTCTAAAGTTATATAGGCAGATGAAGTCCTATAACATTATGTAAGCAAATGAAATCAACTCACCCCTCAGAAAACCAACATGGTCCCGCATACAGAATCTAGAGCAGAATGGAGCACTTTTCACCAATTAAAAGAACAACAGGTCATAAACATCATAACCAATTTAAAATCCACAACCTCCCCTCTTGACCCATGCCCTGCGGCATGGATAAAAGCAACTAAAAATGAAATAGCAAAACCAATCACCCACATTGTCAATCAGTCACTTCAACAAGGTGTAATGCCTACCTATCTCAAGAGATCGCTTATAAGGCCCATCCTAAAGAACAAATCACTCAACAAAAGTGATCCTGCATCATATAGGCCAATCTCGAGTATATCTTTCTTAGCAAAGACGATTGAAAAAGCAGTCCAGCAGCAGCTGCAAGATCACATTGACGATAGGAAAGCCCTAGACATGCATCAATATGGGTTCCGTCAGCATCACGGAGTAGAAACCCTGCTACTAGCACTCCTCGACAACCTCCTCAGGGGTCTGGAGAACAAAAATGACATGTTCATACTTGTATTTATAGACATCTCAGCAGCATTTGATACAGTACATCACAGCACCCTCTTAAACCGCCTATCATCAATAGGTATAACAGGGACCCCCCTAAAATGGTTTACCTCATATATATCCAATAGGATGCAACAAGTCCTATTCAACAATGACAAAGCTGTTGCCTTCCCCCAGACGCAGGGGATCCCGCAGGGATCTGCCTTGTCATCTCTACTATTCAACCTGTATATAAAACCAATCTGTCAGATCTTTCAGAAGTGCAACATCAACTACCACATCTATGCTGACGATGTGATGCTGTACACACGCCTAAACACAACGCAGCCAGATTTCACTCCATTGGAAAAATGCCTTGACATGTTACAAACATGGCTTCAACAAAACAACATGTCAATAAACCACAAAAAAACAGAGGTCATGTTCATCTCCAAAAAAACCAACTTCTCCCCACCCACCACAGTCACCCTCAACAAAAACATATACCATGCGAAGCCTGCAATAAAGTACCTAGGAGTCCTACTAGACAACTACCTTAAGATGAATAACCATCTCCGAACAGTCAACCGAGCCATCTTCTACAAATTAAAAGTCCTCCAACCACTTCGCAGTATCCTGGAAAAATCTGACTTCAGGACTGTCGCACAAGCGCTAATCATTCCACACCTGGACTACTGCAACGCCATTCTCCAAGGGCTGCCAAAGAACACCCTAAATATCTTACAAATGGCTCAAAATGTTGCTGCAAGAATCATCATGGAAAAAAAGGTCACAGATCACATAACACCAGTACTTATGGAACTACATTGGCTCCCTGTAGCCGCTCGTATCATCTACAAACTACTCATAACAACGTTTAAATTCATTCACAATATTGCGCCCTCATACATTGGCAACCTAATCACTAAGCAAGCACACAACAGGAACAGAAGAACCATACATCTCAACACTCTCTGTGTCCCAACCAGCATAAGATACGTTAAAACAGAAACAAGCAACAGAGCTTTCACCTATGCAGCGCCGATCCACTGGAACCAGCTCCCCTCTGAACTCCGAATGTCAAATAACCTGAATGAATTCAGAAGGAACCTCAAAACCCATTTATTCCAGGCATATTACAACCCAACCTAATTACAGCACCTTACCACAACAAGTTCCCTTCTGCCCACCATAATGACACTCGGAATACACGCAGCATATTGACGACTGATATGTAATCCTGTATATATGTATATTATATCCCCCTCCCACGCACCTTTTAATCTAATGTATATTTAAAGTTGTGAAAAGTATCTAATCTCTAATCCGTATGCTATGTAATCATTGCTCTAATCAAAATTGTATTCTTAAAAATTCATTGTATTGTACGATACATGATGATTCTGTAAAGTAAACCGCAGCTGATCATAGGAAGCAGCGGTATATAAGTGTTTGCTAAATAAATAAATAAATAAAGTTACATAGACAAAAGAATTTTTGTTAACTTCCCTTTACCAGTTCAAACCTATTATGGCTGGAAGTGGAGACTAGATATTGTCTTTACCTAGGTTGTTACTTTGTCTGATGCAGACTGCTCGGATGTTTATCGTTATCAAGTTGGAGAGTGTCAGATGAGCTGAATCGCGGATTGATGTACAGATAGTTCTTTAGATATATGGCATTGGAGGTGAATTCGATTTTTATCAGGGCTGACGTCACTTTATTGGGCCGTCGCCAATGGTAATGTTCTGGCTTTAAATTTAAAGATCAGGCGCGTGCCCCTATTGGCTGCTGAAAATGCTGCTTTTCCCGCTGCTGGAGGCGCAATCTCTGATGGGGAGAGCTGATGATGGTGGCCTGCAATATACATAACCTCCATCATAAAATAACTCAAAACATCCAACATTAAAAATAATCCTTAACAAAATAAAACACAAACAAATTAGATTGACCCCATACCAGTAATCCCAAAGACTTAATTGCCCACCCTCAGCCTGCAAAATATCCCATCCTGATAATCCGTCCCCCCCCCCCACCTTCTAAAGCAACTTAATTGTTTCAGCCTCTATAGTCAGTACTCCAGAATGAAAATTAATACAGATGATGTCTCCATCTCATCAGGCACAATCAATTCCTGGAACGCCATTGTAAACAAGTGAGCTTTCAACTTTTTCCTAAATACCATCATGTGATTAACAGACCTCAGGTCATTAGGAGTGGGTTCCATAGTTGGGGTGCTGCTATTGTGAAAGCATGGGCTTGGATGTCACACAAATGAACATGATGCACAGAAGGAACCCTAATTTTCTCCAGGAACAAGCAGGAAGTCAGTCCTCACTTACGGCTGATATTGGCACCAACGAAGCAAGTGCGGAGCAATTTCCCAGCTTTCAAAGAAAGCCTTTGGGATTGCTACCACGCATGTGTGGTCCTCTTCCCACCCAAGGGTGCCATCTTGCTCAGTCTCCCTTTTTCCACGGAGTCCTTCAGACGCACGTCCTCGTGCCTCGGAAAATGTTTTCGTTTCCTAGCTTTAACAGGCTCTCTTTTCTTTTTTCTGGTTGCACCCCCCAACCGCTGGCCGCGTGGGTCTTCGAACTCGCAGGGGCCGTTTTTGCCCCCGTGGCCACCGGGTTTAAAAAATGCAATGGATACTCTAGGAACATGTCACTCATGACTGTTGTCTAAGGTGTCTGGGAGCCGACCATGACCCAGAGCTTTGTTTGCTCTGTAAGAAAATGTTCTCTAAGGCCCTGCTCAGCCGTAAGCAGAAGTCCGAAGACATTTTTTGAAAAGCTGTCTCGGAGTCTCCGGTGGTACCCTCGGTCGTCTCCCCTCCGGTGGATTCTCCCCCTGCGGCACCACGTTCCAGGTGGCATTCTGACCAGTGGCACTCCGAGGTGGAACGACCCAAAAAAAAGAAGGCCTCGAAGTCGCTGTCTGGGGCCCCCGACAAGTGCGAGCGTTTCCGCACCCGGTCGCTTAGCCCCCTTTGGCATTCCCAAGAGTCAGTCAAGGAGCGGCCCCACAAGGTACCTCGCAGAGAAACAGAGGCCTCTGGCGAAAGCGCCCAGTCTCCTGAGGGTCATCCCAGTGAGGATCCCCTCTCCTCCTCGACGCATGATCTGATGACTCCGGTATCGGCGTCCCGGGGCCCCACACCCACGTGGGAATCCCGTATGCTAGCGTTTCTGTGTTCATTGCTTCCCAGCAGGCGCTTATGGCTAGCTTTGCTGACTTGCACCCAGAGACCGCGGGTCCCTCGCATGGGATGCCCAAATCTGTCCAGGAAACCCCCAAGAGCCACGGGCCTCGTGAGGGTCCTCGATGTCGGTCTCACTCGCTCTCCCGTTCCTTGGGGGCGAGATCGTCCAGGGCCTCAGGCTCCAGGCCACCGGCCATCGGTCAGGGTGAACCGCCCAGCTCGGATCCCTCGACAGACTTCTCAGACTGGGAATCCGATGGGGACACATCCCCGTAGATCCGCACCCATCGGGATCTTCCGTCGGACCCCTCGCTGCCTGGTCTCCAGCAGCGTTCAATACCCGAGGACACCTCCTTTTTGGTGTTCATTCGGGACATGGCTCAGACCCTCAACCTGGTCACCCAGACCGAGGAGGACCCTCATGCTGAAGAGCTCGATATTCTTCAGTATGAGGCCCCACCCAGGGAATCCCTCACCGTGCCAGTGCTGCCGATCCTCTCCCGGCTATTGCTCCGCATGTGGGAGGCCCCAGCCTCAGTTCCCATTGTGAGCAAGCACCTTGACACAATGTACAAGGTGCAGCGAGGGCCAGGCTTCCGGAAGACCCAACTTGCACACACCTCGATGGTGGTGGAATCAGCCATGAGGAAGCAGAAAAGCCCGAAGTCCCACTCATTGGTCCCACCGGGCCGAGAATCGAGAACCCTTGATGCCCTGGGCCGCAAGGCCTATCAAGGCTCCATGCTGTCTTGTTGCATCCAGGCATACCAATTATATATTGATATGTTCCTCCGCGACTTGGCAAAAGAACTTGGAGGTTTCTCGCGGGCCTCGAGGGTGAGCCCCTCGACAGGTTCCTCACACTGTTGAAATCAGTAGCTGATTGCTCCAAGTATATCTCTCAAGCCTCCTATGATGGCTTTGAGACATCGGCTCGGGTGGCGGCTGCAGGCATCGGAGCCCGCCGCCAGGCTTGACTCCAATCTTTGGATTTGGAGCAGTGGGTGCAGGAGAAGCTCCTGGACGTGCCCTGCCTCGGCGAGCAACTTTTTGTTAAGCCAATGAAGGAGAAGGCTGTGGAGATCATGATGGATTATGTCACTAGGGCCCATCTCTCCCGCAAGACCTCTATGCTGCCTCAGAAGAAGCAGCTTGCCAAGACGCCCTTCTTCCCCTGGAAAAGCCTCCAGTACTGTGGCTATCTGCCGTACCCAGCTACCCCCGTGCCGACCACTCCCATGCAGGGGAAGCCTAGCCAGGGTCACCGTAAACCAAAGAGCCTGAAGGCCCAGACGCCGGCTCCCCCACAACCCGCTCAGGAGTTTTGACACTAGCGGCATAGCCCTCTCCCTCTGGCGATGCAGCAGCCTGTGGGGGGACGCCTGTCCTGCTTCGCCCCCTCATGTGCACTTATCACCTCGGACACCTGGGTCCTCCAGGTCATCCGGGAGGGCTATCGCCTCCACTTCGACAGGCTCCCACCCCCTTTCTCCTCGGTGGAGCCTCCTTGACTCCCCACGCACCAGCTCTTGCTGCAGCGGGAATTACACTCCCTCGTTGCCCAACTGGCAGTTGAGAAGGTCCCTCCCCCCTTCGAGGTCAGGGCTTTTATTCCTAGCACTTCCTCATCTCGAAAAAGACGGGGGGTCTGTGGCCCATCCTCGACCTCCGCAAGCTAAACAAGTTCCTGGTGCGGGAGAAATTTAAGATGTTATCTCTTGGCGTGCTGCTGCCCTTCCTCCAGCAGGGTGACTGGCTATGCTCCTTGGATGTAAAGGACGCTTACGCCCATATCCTGATCCACCCCCAACACAGGCAGTACCTGCGTTTCAGGGTGCAGGAAGAGCACTTCCAGTAAAGGGTGCTCCCCTTCGGCCTTGCATCCACCCCACGGGTCTTGACGAAGTGCCTCATCATGGCCACCGCTCACCTTCGGCGCCGGGGCATGTTGATGTTTCCCTTCCTCGATGACTGGCTCATTAAGGACTCCTCTGTCGAGGAGGCCCGGCAAGTGATATCGCGCACTGTCCTCTTGGAGAGTTTGGGGTTCTTGGTCAACTATCCAAAGTCTTACCTTGAGCCGGCACAGGCTCTTGAGTTCATCGGGGTGCGCCTTGATACTCGGCAGGCCATGGCCTTCTTGCCGGTGGATCACTCCACCCACCTCTGAGCTCTGGCGGCTCGCGTCCAGAGCGCCCACCAGATCACCACTTGGTCCATGCTACATCTCTTGGGCCACATGGCCTCGACCGTGCATGTGGTTCCTCACTCACACCTGAACATGCAGACGACCCAGTGGTGCCTCAGCTCCCAATGGAGTCAATCCCTCGGACACCTCATGGACCCTGTCAGGGCTCTTCGTGACCTTCGTTTGTCCCTGAACTGGTGGCAAAACCTCTGCAACCTCCCACGGGGATCACCCTTCCAGGCCCCACAGCACGATGTGGTACTGACCACGGATGCTTCCCTGTTAGGATAGGGAGCCCATTGTGGATCTCTCTGCACACAGGGGCAGTGGTCGCCAGTGGAGGCTGAACAGCAGATAAACCTGCTCGAGCTTCGGGCCATCCGGTGGGCCCTCGGGGCCTTCAAGAATGTCCTCAGTGGGAAGTCGGTTCTGGAGCAGACCAACAACCGGGTAGCGATGTTCTATATCAACAAAGAGGGGGGCACGGGGTCGCGCTCCCTTTGCAGGGAAGCAGTCCTCACCTGCTCTTTTGCCGCCCAGCAAAGGATGTCCCTCAAGGCAACATACCTCCCAGGTCAGGAGAATGGCTGGCGGACAGGCTCAGCAGTATCCTTTGCCCCCACGAGTAGCACCTGGATCCCAGATTGGCAGGCTGGCTGATTCTACGCTGGGGTACTCCAGCGATCGACCTCTTCGCCAGCCTTCAGAACACACAACTCCCTCGTTTCTGCGGCCCGGTGCCGCACCCAGGCAGGGAGGGCCTCGATGCTTTACTCCTGGACTGGTCCTCCAGTCTTCTCTATGCATTCCCTCCTTTCTTACTTTATTCAGAAAGGACAGGGTAGGAAGAAGGGGAGGAGGAGTGGCACTATATGTAAAAACTACTCTTAAAGCTTTGGAATTACAGAGCTTAAAAGGGAGAGAGGAGGAATTGTGGGTTAAACTAGAAAGAGGGAAAGAGAAATCTATTTGCATTGGTGTGATATACAGACCTCCCTCACAAGAGGAAGAGGTGGACAGAGAGTTAATTGAAGACATACGCAGCATTGCTAGGAAAGGGGAAGTGCTACTGATTGGAGATTTCAATATGCCAGATGTTGATTGGCACATTCCTGCTGCAATATCATCTAGAAGTAAGGAGATCCTGGATTCTCTACAGGGAGAACTATTCAGGCAATTGGTAACAGACCCCACATGTGAAGGGGCCATACTGGACTTGGTGCTTACCAATGGTGAAAGTGTTTCTAATGTTGTAGTGGGAGATCATTTTGCATCCAGTGATCACCAGATGGTGTGGTTCAGTATTAGGACTAGGGCTGTTAGAATCCATTCCAAGGTGAAGATCTTAGACTTTAGGAAGACTAACTTTGCGAAGATGGGCCAATACCTCAGGGAGTCGTTACTGGGATAGGAACAGCTGGGGGATGTAGAAAAACAGTGGGCAAATCTGAAAGGGGGTATTTTAAGGGCAACCAACCTTTTTGTTAAAATGGTAAATAAAGGCAAAAGGAAAAGGAGACCGCTATGGTTTTCGAAGGAAGTAGCTGAAAAAGTGAAGAAAAACAGGGAGGCCTTCATGAAATACAAGAGATCACAGAGAGAGGAAGACAGGCATCTGTATTTGGAAAAACTTAGAGAAGCTAGCAAAGTAGTCAAGAAGGCAAAGATTCAAAAGGAGGAGGAAATAGCCAATGCAATAAAATGGGGGGATAAGACATTTTTCAGATATATTAGTGAGAAGAGGAAGAGCAAAAGTGGTATTGTCAGACTCAAGGGTGCAGAGGGGGAATATGTAGAAGCTGATAAGGATAAAGCGGAATTGCTTAACAAATATTTTTGTTCTGTGTTCACAGATGAAGAACCAGGAGCAGGACCTCAGAAAACACCCACAAATAGGAACAGAAGCGAGGGACATCTTGAACAATTTTCAGAAGACTGTGTTCGTGAGAAACTAGCTCAACTTAAAGTAGACAAAGCGATGGGACCGGATGGGATACACCCTAGAATACTGAGGGAACTTGGGGACGTTCTAGCAACTCCACTGACTGACCTTTTCAATGCCTCGTTGGAGTCGGGAGTGGTGCCAAAGGACTGGATAGAGGCTCATGTGGTGCCTTTACACAAAAGCGGAAGTAAGGATGTGGTTGAAAACTACAGGCCGGTTAGTTTAACTTCGGTGGTGAGTAAATTATTGGAAACGCTGCTGAAAGAGAAAATAGTGAGGTTTCTGGAGTCCAGCGGATTACAAGATCCGAGGCAGCATGGATTCACCAGAGGCAGGTCTTGTCAGACAAATCTGATTGATTTCTTTGACTGGGTGACCAGGGAGTTGGACCGAGGGAGAGCTCTAGATGTGGTGTATTTAGATTTCAGTAAAGCCTTTGACACTGTTCCTCACAGGCGACTTATAAACAAACTGAGCACCCTAGGGATGGACCCTAAAGTTCCTGCTTGGGTTAGAAATTGGTTGGGTGGGAGGCGACAAAGAGTACAAGTAAATGGAGCTCACTCTGAGGAGGAGGATGTTACCAGTGGTGTGCCCCAGGGATCTGTCCTTGGTCCGATTCTTTTTAACATCTTTGTTAGTGATATAGCGGAAGGGCTGTCGGGTAAGGTTTGCCTCTTTGCAGATGATACCAAAATCTGCAATAGAGTAGACACCCAGGAAGATGTAGATAACATGAGGAGGGATCTAGCTCAGCTTGAAGAATGGTCTAGAATTTGGCAGCTGGGATTTAATGTTAAAAAATGTAAGGTCATGCATTTGGGCTGCAGCAATCAAAGGGAGCAATACAGTATAGGAGGTGAAGTACTTTTGTCCACTAAAGAAGAGCGGGACCTAGGCGTGGTTGTGTCTGATGATCTTAAGGTAGCTAAACAGGTAGAAAAGGTGACAGCAAAAGCTAGAAGGATGCTTGGGTGCATACAGAGAGGAATGGCTAGCAGAAAAAAGGAGGTGATAATGCCTCTGTATAAGTCTGTGGTGCGAACTCATTTGGAGTATAGTGTGCAATTCTGGAGACCGCACCTTCAAAAGGATGTGAACAGGATGGAGTCGGTGCAGAGGGTGGCTACTAAAATGGTTAGTGGGCTTCATTATAAAGCATATGAGGACAGACTTAAGGATCTTAATATGTACACCTTAGAGGAAAGGCGGGATAGAGGTGATATGATTGAGATGTTTAAATACCTCCGTGGCATAAATGTTCAGGGAGAGAGCCTCTTTCAATTGAAAGCAAGTTCTGCTACGAGGGGACATGGGATGAGGGTGAAGGGAGATAGATTCAGGAGTGATATGCGGAAATATTTCTATACGGAAAGAGTAGTGGATCCCTGGAATAGTCTCCCAGTGGAGGTGGTAGAGATGAGGACAGTAACTGAATTCAAAAAAGCATGGGACCAACACAGAGGATCTCTAAAGGTAAAAAGTGGACTGTTGTAGTTGTTGATATGGAAGGACAGACTAGATAGGCCATGTGGTCTTTTTCTGTCATCATATTTCTATGTTTCTCCCTCATTGCGAGGACTCTGTTCAAGGCTCAACAGGAAGGGGCATCACTGATTCTCGTGCCCCCCCTCGGGGCCTTGGCAGCCTTGGTTCCCACTCCTGCTCCAGTTGTTGTCGGAGTCTCCGATTCCCCTGGTGACGCAGGAGGAGGGTCGGGTACTACACCCTCCCTATCCCTCACTGCCTGGTGGCTGAGCTGGTCTCTCTAGCCTCTCTGGCCCTTCCGGAGGAGATCGAGGAAATCCTCCTTGCCTCGAGGAAGGTCTCCACTAGGCGGGCTTACTCTTTTAAGTGGAAACGCTTCTCCATCTGGTACTCGGAGCACCAGATCGACCCCTTCTCATGCTCGGTTCGGTGTGTTCTCCAGTACCTTCTCCAACTCACAAGGGAAGGGCTAAAGTTGAACTCATTTGAGTTAATTTGAGCGCCATGTCAGCTAATCATCTCCCTATCGAGGGAAAGCCTCTCTCGGGACAACCACTAGTCTCCCGCTTCATACGGGGCCTTCTGTTATCCAAGCCACCCATCCGTCCCCCTCCGGCTGAATGGGACTTGAATGTGTTGCTCACTCGTCCACCCTTCAAGCCGATGGCGACGTGTTCGTTCCGACATTTGTCCTGGAAGGTGGCCTTCCTGGTGGCACTGACCTCGGCTCGCCGAGTCAGTGAGCTTCAGGCACTCTTGGCTGGTGTCCCTTACACCAGGTTTTATCGGAACAGGGAGGTACTCCGGATGCATCCTAAGTTCTTACCCAAGGTTGTGTCGGCCTTTCATCTCAACCAAGAGACAGTGCTCCTGATCTTCTTTCCGAGGCCCCACGCCGATCAGGCGTCTGCGACTCTCCACACCCTCGACTGCAAGCAGGCCCTCACCTTCTACTTGCAGCATACCCAGACTCATCGCAAGTCTGACCGACTCTTCATGACCTATGATCCCAATAGGCAGGGACAAGCAGTCACCAAGTGCACCCTCTCTGTTTGGGTGGCGGACTGCATCGCATTTGCCCATGCGAAGGCGGGCGTCCCTTTTGATCATTGAGTCACTGCACATGGGGTCTGAGCCAAAGGGGCCTCAGTGGCTTCGCTGCACTCCATGCCCATGATGGACATCTGCCGGGTGGCAACCTGGTCTTCTACGAATCCCTTCACCATCCACTACTGCCTGGAGAGGGAGTCCAGCCGGGACAGCGCCTTCGGCCAGGCTGTACTCCGTAATTTGTTTGGGTATAAGCAACTCCTGCCCTCCGACCCTTCTTTACGGCTACTGAGGGTTTTGCCCCGAGGACCCGAGGACTCGGGCTCCTTCGGGCTTCAGCTTCTGCTTACGGCCTCGCAGAGGCATTTTTTGGTTACAGGTTCGGTAGCCTGTAGCTAGGGAGTCCCATAAGTGAGGACTGACTCACTGCTTGTTCCTGGAGAAAGCATACTTACTCACCTGTAACAGGTGTTCTCCAGGGACAGCAGGAATCAGTCCTCACTACCCTCCCGCCTCCCCTGTTGAGTTGCTGAATTTTTGTCCTTCCCTTGCCATCTGCTTGGTAGGGCTTGAGCTAAGGGACCTGACTGAGCAAGATGGCTCCCTTGGGTGGGAAGAGGACCGCACATGTGTGGTAGCAATCCCAAAGGCTTTCTTTGAAATCTGAAGAATTGCTCCCTGCGGGCTCCATCAGTGCCGACGTCACCAATAAGTGAGGACTGATTCCTGCTGTCCCTGGAGAACACCTGTTACAGGTGAGTAACTACATTAAACCTGTTCACCTGAGCACAGTTCTCAAGCTGGAAGGTACAGCCATAAGGCCAAACTGTTGTGCTTCTTCAGATAGTACACTAAGCCACCAGCATTAACATCTGAAGTTTTTCACGCCATGCAACTGGAAGCTGGTGCAAGGCAGCCAACACTGGAGTCACATAGTCATAGCGATATAACACCTGCAAACAAATGTGCTGCGGTATTCTGACCCATCTGGAGAATACTCTACAAAAATCCTCGCTGCTTGAAAAAAGTTCTCAAACGTTGAGTAATTTTAAGACTTTATAACTGACTCGAGTTTCATTGACAGCCTACACTACTATCGCCACACTAGTCTCATCACTAGTACAGTAGTAGCAAGTGCACAGTCCTAGTGCATCAGAAAATAGAATGTCACAAGTGCAATATTGAGGCATTTGTGGGCCTTGGATTCACTGTGGATCATAAGAACTGTGTCCCTAGCATCCATACAGGAAAACAACAACTGGCCAGTCCAGAATAGAGAAATGACTGGAGTGGATTGAACAGCCAGCATAGCTCAGAGCACAGAGGCCATGCACAAGAGGACAGGGCAAGCAAATCAGCAAAGTAAACAGATGGAGAGAGTATGTGCTGCATCTCAAACTGTAGATGATATGGTGCAAATGTGGCATCTGGAGGTGCAGGAGGTCATTTATGAGATCAGGCAGGATGTCCACAGTGTTCATCATGGGAAACAGAGATATGGACCCCCTCACCCTGAGGCACCAAGTGGAGGATGGAGATAGGGATGGGCTCCACAGCTCGTTCATTCCTCTGATCCTGACTTGGGCAGCACCTTAGCCGCTGTGGAGTGAGTTCTCCATGTTGGGGGAAGGGGGTTTCAAGGGCCATGAGGGTCTGGAGACCAAGCACAATCATCACACTTGCTCAGGGCAACCTGTATATGGGGATCATAAGTCAAGCAGCATCTCCATGGGCCACCATATAGAACACCCACTCCTGTGGTCTAATAGTAGCTAAAGGAGGAGGGGAAAGAATGTCATAACCATCCACCCAAAGAGGTCCCTATGCACACACTCTTTCTGGGAACAGCCTCCAGATGAGCACCACAATAGGCATGGGCTCCCAGACATGGGAGGGTCAAAAGAGCACCCCAGGTCCATGAGCAGCTGTAACTCCAGTGCAAGGGGCCAGACAAGCTTAAACACTGGAGGCCCACATTTCATGACAAAAGTGTTATGCTGCTGCTAAGAGCTGGTAGGCCTCATCCACATCCTCCCTCAATCAGGGTGAGGGGCCATCAGCTCACAGGTACATGGCCCATAGCAGTGACATGGCCCCCCCCCCAGGTGCATGCATTCACTGCCATATGTACCCCCATGCACATGGTCACAGGGGGAGGAGCGTGACTCTTGCAGATCAAGGGAGGAACACACGGAGCAAGAGATGTAGGTTTGGACCAGACTGCTTTATTGATGATAGTCCCTACGCGTTTCGGCAAACGCCTTCCTCGGGGGACATACAGCAGTGCTGTGTCAGATGGAGTGTCTCATTGAGACAGTTTGGTCGGATTACTATGAAACAGTTTGATCGATGAGCAGATCTGTATAGATTGTGTAGAAAACGCAAATATCACCAATGTACTGAGTCTAGGAACGGCACAAAGCTGGTGTGTTCCACTTCCATGTCAGCTGTATCATTAGGGTGTGTCAGTTTTGGAGATGTCATAATTTTAAAAAGCACTAGTGAAAAAATGATATAATTTCATGCGGCAAATCAACAACTAGTTTTAAATTTTGTGTAATATGTTATTTACCTACCTGTATGCAAATTACACAAAAATTCACAAATTACTGTTGGAAATAGGACCTGTGTTAAATAGCAGATGGCTTATAACAGTTTTAAGGTTCATGGGAATATGGATTTCCAAGCATAATCTGAAAGGAAAGAATCTGAAAAATTTAAGAATGATTGTTGAGTTCTGTGAACATGGTGAACTGGTTCAATATAAAAATAAATAGTGGAAACGCACTCGAATGGTGTAACTCATACTGTCAGGTAGATGGCAGCATGTGCAATCAAATGGGGAAACATCAGATCCGTTTCATCAAGGACAAGGAGTCCCGCAAGGATCCTCTCTATCATCATTACTATTTAACATATACATGCAACCTATATGTAACATCATCAGATCTTTTAATGTCAACTGTATGATATATGCTGATGACGTGTTATTATACATGCCGTTCTGCATAGATAAGATGGACCTCACCCCCTTAACCAACTGTTTTAATTCCATATCAAATTGGCTACTGACTCAAAATCTCAGAATCCAACATAAAAAAACGGAAGTTCTCTTTATCTCAAGGAACACAAATTTCATACCACCTACATTCCTGGATGTTCAAGATGCCAAGCTTCAAGTAAAATCCCATATCCGATACCTAGGAGTGACTCTGGATCAAAATCTGGACATGAAGACTCACATATCCAACACAGTAAGGGCAGTTTATTTCAAGATCCGCTCCCTCAGACATCTCCGGCAACTGGTTGATCCGGATGATTTCCGTACTGTTTACCAGGCTCTAATCATTCCCCATTTTGACTACTCAAACTCCATACTACAAGGGCTTCCTCAATCTACCTTAAACCCTCTTCAACTCGCCTTGAACAGTGCAGCAAGAGTGCTTTTTGGAGTACCCAAAATAGAACATGTAACACCCCTTCTAAAACAACTACATTGGCTTCCTATTCAAGCGAGAATCACTTTCAAGACTCTGCTCCTGGCCTTTAAAGCATACAAAGGTCTCGCCCCCACCTCATTATCGGAGATGATCCAACCAATCACACCCAACAGACTAAGAAGAACCGTGGAACTAAATATGCTAATTGTACCAAAGGAAATTTTAAGATACAACTCTACAACAGCAAGCCGAGCCTTCAGTTTATGTTCTCCAAAACTTTGGAACACCCTTCCAGCACACATTAGGGCCATCTCTGATCTCATCCAGTTCAAGAAGGCCCTGAAACATCACCTTTTCCTCAAATACTTCCCAGAGAACAAAGAAATACAGTTACACCCAAATAACAATAATTACCTTCCGACCACATAATCTTCCCTGATTCAACAACACATTACACTACTTTACCAGATTAATAGTACAGTTTTCAGACAATATGACACTTGTATGTAAATAGTTGCTCTTGTTGTTGTTTTGTTGTAAATAGTTGCTCCTGTTATCCAAGTTAATTTTCCTGTTTTATGTAATAACCAGATAAATGTAACTTGTCTGAAGTTTTCTTGTTCCATGTAAACCGCGCTGATAATGAATAGTGCAGTATATAAAAAATGTTAATAAATAAATAATAAATAAATAAATAGCAATTGGACAAAACGTCCCAGGCATCTCCTTTTCCAGCTGCAACTGTTGAAAGAACAGTGTGAAGAGATAAGGAAGATAGTCATGCCTATAGTAAGAAGGTCAGCTTAGTATGGTTACAGCGAGTGTGTTCTGCAAGCTATGTTGTGCAGTGAAGAGGAACAGGAGAGAGGAGATGCAGTAGAGAAGATATTGAAGATCAGAGGTGAAAAATGAGAAGAGTCAGCTTAGAGACAGCATTGTGAGACCCAAGAAAATTCAACGTGTAATCAAACTCTGGAATTTGTTACTGGAGGATGTAGTAAGAGCTGTTAGTGTAGCTGGGTTTAAAAAAGGTTTGGACAAGTTCCTGGAGGAAAGGTCCATAAACCATTATTAAAAAGGGACCCAGGATATCAATGCTTGACCTAATACAAGCATTGTGGAACCTGTGTCTTTTGGGGATACTGCTAGGTATGTGTGACCTAGATTGGCCACTGTTGGAGACAAGATACTGGGCTTGATGGAACTTGGTCTGACCCAGTATGGCATATCTTATGTTCTTAAGAAAACACCATCCATCAACACTGAGGCAACTACACTCACCCAATTACTTGACTGGAGCTCTGGAGTCTCTGAGCCTCCTCTTACCTGTACCATGACAACAGCAGAGATCAAGGCATTTCTGAGCAAGCCCATGGTGGTTCCAGACTGGCCAGCACACACCCAGTCCATAGAAAGGCGTGAAAAAATGACAACTGAGGCTGCTGGTCATGTGTACGATGAAGAGAGGAGGGAACATTACATTAGGGGTGAAATGATCAGCAGGGAGCTCATGAACCGAAACAGAAGCAAACAGGATATGGCTTCTTTGCTGGATTTTGTTAAATAACATTAAATTAACTGCATAAATGACATTTTAAAGACAACTATGTGACCACAGGTGTTGTTCAGACTATTTGTAAGTTTGAATAAATATTACTTAATTTCCACATATTTCAACTGTGATTTGATGCAAGTAAGACTCACTTTAAGAATTTTCTGATGATAGGTTTAGATTCAGCATGCAAAACTACATAATTTGGTTACTAGCAATGTTCCCTCTAATTTTCTGTAGGCTGTGTGCGCATAAAATATCAGCTGTGTGCAGCTTTTGAAGGAAGGTTAAATTTTTGTGCGCCACATAATGACACTCAGAGTTATATACTTTAAACTTTGACTACACGTCAGAATACAGTATGTACACCACATTGATTTTAATCAAATTAAATGAAAATAGATGATTACTAAATGAAGCGGGAAATTTCTAGTAATTACAATCATAACTTTTAAATTTTAAGACGTCTGTATTGTTTTCTATCAGAATCAGAGCCGTAATTTTTGTGCGCTCTGTTGTAAATTATGTGCGCTCACTCGGCGAGGTGTGTGCGCGCGCACATGCGCACAGCTTAGAGGGAACAGTGGTCACTAGTAGTTTGTAAAATTTGGAAGAATAAAAATCTACCCCTAAAATTGACACACCCTACTGTACTATGCAGCACCCCCAAAATGATAGCTTAGGCATGCACATTGGTATTCGGCTCCCATTTTCTGTTGCCCCCTATTGTTCCAATGTGTTCACCCTGCTCCTGCTATTCATATTTCTTAACACTCACATATGAACCGCATATCTGAACCATGCAGTCGGCATGCTGGAGCAAGCGAGTGCAGCTAGCACCTGGTCAGAGGCTGGCATTAGCTGCAGCTGCGTTAGTGGTGTGGTTGTGTAGCTAGTGTGTGACTACCATGCCCGCCACAGCTGCGTGCCCTGTCTCCGCCCTCCCTCTGCCCCGTTTCCACCATGACCTTGCCTATTCACATGCTGTCCTGCTGGCACAGGATTTGTTGTGCAATTGCCTTTGGGTCACACACTCCTTGCTACCATGTGAAACACACTTGAAACCTGCATTAAACCCCTTGATACCGGATAGCGCATTTTAATAAACATAGCCCTTAGATTGTAAGCCCTCCAGGGACAGGAAAATACCTATTGTACCCGAATAGAACTAGCTCTGAACTTATGAGAAATGACTCAAGCTAAATCCTATCCCCTTTTCCTTAATAAGGGTACCTACTGCCAGCAATAGCACCTTCAATTGGAAGAAAAGGACGAACATTCCCCACATATACCTGCCACCAACTTACATAAAGGCTGCACATAAAGATTAAATAGTACTGCAAACAATGCAGAGCTTTGAGGCTCTCCAGTACTAGCTTTATAGCAGCAAGAGCAATGCCCATCAATCCTAACCTGCTATTGCCTGCATTCCAAGAGAGACTTAAATCAAGAGAGTACAGTTCCTGCTACTCCAATAGCGGCCAGTCTCTCCAGCAATTTTCTATGATCTAGGATATCAAACATGGCTGTTAGATCTAGTTTATCAAAAGGTACTTGGCGCCAAGCTCAAATCCTTTTTTTTGTAATTATTTTTATTGAATTTTATTACTTTTACATAGACAAAAAGTATAGGAAAAAAAAGAAAATAATTTCATACAAAAGGACAAAGATATAATTACAATAAAACATTAATTGTATAGTCCTCATTTCAGGGAGAACAAGAAAAGATAACTACTTTCTACCTGGAACAAATTACACTAAGGGGTATGTCTACTAAAGTGCGGTAATGTCATTCGCGTTAGGTTCCGCGGTAAAGGTACAGATGGCCATATAAAGGCGTGGGTGGTGCATCATTACAGTTAACGCATGTTACAAACTAACGCGCGTTACAAGACGCCTCATAAGGCACCTTATAAGGCACCTTACAAGGCACCTTGTTAGGTGCCTTGTAAGGTGCCGTATAAGTAAGGTGCCTTATAAGGCACCTTGTAGGGTGCCTTGTTAGGTGCCGTATAAGTAAGGTGCCTTAGAAGGTGCCGTATAAGTAAGATGCCTTATAAGGTGACTTGTTAGGTACCCTATAAAGTGCCTTATAAGATGCCTTATAAGGTGCCTTGTTAGGTGCCTTATAAGGTGCCTTGTAAGGTGCCTCATAAGGCGCTTTGTAAGGTGCCCTATACAGTAGGGCTCCTTAGGCTATGCGCCGTATTAGGCACCCATGGACAGGGCACCTTAGAGGGCACCCTGGGTTACGGAACCATAGGTTACGGTGGCCTAACAAGGTTATGGTGCCCTAGGTTAGTGTGGCCTAAGGGCTGCAAGGTGCTGCAGGATGACATGCATGACCTGTGAGGAACAGAGACAGATTTAGCCCTAACACTAGATAGAGCACTCAGGAAAGGCAATGAACAGGTGAGTGAAGGAGGGAGAGCTGGGAGCCACTGGACCTGCCATATCTGTGGGCATCCCATATGGCTGCCAGTACTGATGACAAACATGGTGGGGGCAACTGTACCACAGCACAGGGTGTTGGCAATGTAAAGTACTGGAAAGACAGTTGGTGGCAGACAATGGGAATACGTATCCCCCAGTGAGGTGGAGGTAGCAGGATAGTTACAATGATGGGTGGACAGAGGAGTGGTGGTGCCATGCAGATCAGGCACAGGCAAGGCAAGCATGAAGAGGCGCAATGCAGGAAAGGGTAACAGTGCATGACATGGGGTGACAGCCTGAACAGGCAGACAGGACTCTACACAGCTGACAGACACAGATAGATGGACCGAGGGAATGTTGGTAATTGTTGTGAGGGTATTATGGGCTGGCAGCACAAATCTGCAAAAATATGACTGTTACAGGCATGCACACTATTTGAGTAGGACAGGCATAAGAGGAAGGAATAATGAGGAATTGAACCCATGAACACTGCCAAGAATGGCATTGTATTTACCAGTAGGCTATACCTCTGTGGTGTATGTCACAGAAATGGCTGGGTACAGAAGGACTGCAGGTCACCACACAAACTGTCTGCTCTGAGTGCCAGGATAAGGTAACCCCACCAGTACCCATGATGCAATGCACATGCTGAATAGCTGTCTACAGCTGATCAGCAAATGGGGTCTGTACCTCTCCGGTACCTCAGCTTGGAAAGATGAACTGACAGTGCGTGATACTGGCACAGAGTAGCTACAGACCATGCCATTGTGCAGGTTCTGTGTTCTCCCTGAGGGATAGGATGGGTGCCCAGCACTAGGTCTGCCATATATGTTGTGCTAGAGGTAGGTCCTGCTGTATATCCCCATCAAGAGCTCTTTGGGGGAAGCTGCTTTTTGGCTCCACCCCTCCAGCAGCGTGTCACAGAGCATCTCTGCCCAATCGGGGCACAGCTCTCCCTTTAAAAGGAGAGCGCCACAGGCGCACCCGCGCCTGAGGGCCGCGCAAGAGGACCCTTTGGCACGGCCCTTAGGCAAAGGCACCTCCAAGATCTTCACAGAAACATAACAGAAAAAACGACGCTGAGATTACACCTCCCTCTTGGTACAGCTGAGCTCCCTCAGGGTCGAGCTCGCGTACAATCAAGGAACTGACAGTCCACCAACACACAGCAAGTATATCCAACCAATTGCAACTTATAACAGACTTATTCCTAACAAACTAAAATTGCCTATCTGATTCTTATACTGTTGCCAGTAACACGTTGTAACATTTCACTGTCAGATTGTATTACTGTTGTCAGTAACTAACTTCACTACTACATTCACCAATAATTCATTGCTGAATCATTCTGTTGCTAACATATTACTATTGAGTTTCTAATGTTGCCAGTAATTCTAGCTTATCTACTGATAATACATTACTGCTGATTTCCCTACTGCTGCCAGTACAATATTATTACCTTACTGTCAGAATTTAATACTGTTGCCAGTAACTTATGTTTGTGCTGCCTCGACTGAATATTACTGCTACAGGAAATAGATGCAAGTTGCCAGACTTAGAAAATTGAGACTATTAATAGATTATTAATACTGCAGACTGATAACTGCAGAGATTATCACTATTGTAGATTGATAACTGCTGTTGCACATGCCAAATTACTATTGTAGGCTACTGTTGATATCAGATTACTACTGTTGATCTCTGTTGATAACCGCTGACGCACACAATAGACTTCTGTTGCCAACATTTGACTACCACTGCTTTGATTATCACTGCTACCAGTGTTAACCTATTGTCACCAGTTATAGAGTAGCCAAACGGCTTACTTCTAGCAAGAGACACACACACTTCTTGACATTGCTAACAGCATATTTGTTAATAGGTTTGACCTACTCTTTAAAATGCCACGTACAAACATCATGCTAATAAGATTATCCTACACCTGTATAGTATTAGCAATACTCATTATTGACCTAACACTAAGTTTAAACAGCAAAAATTATAAGACAATTCCTATAATACACACACATACCCGTAACAACTACCATATTGGACACACTTACTCAAACAACCATCCAAGAATAAACCTCCATAGACTAATTCACATAAAACAAACAAGCTCACACCAATCAATCAAAGGACCATGCCCAATAACTCTACATCCCTTTCATGTATCCTTATTAACGCACGATCGATGAAAAACAAGCTTCCCATATTTAATGATTTGATAACTGACTTAAAGCCAGACATATTATGTGTCACTGAAACCTGGCTTTCTGACACCGATACAGTCTACCTAAATCAACTTAGTAATGAGAACTATGACACATTCTACAAACATAGAACTAATAGGAAAGGCGGAGGAGTATTAATGATGACAAAAAAGGTATTAAGTGCCAAAATAATCCAATCAAACATAGCTAATAACATAGACACATTATTAATAAAAATTGGACTCATGAAACTCTGCTTAGTATATAGACCCCCAGATCAAAAGGCAGATTGTCTTGATTCTCTTATTGAACTCCTCAGCTCATCCACTGAACAATACCCTATAATCATGCTGGGTGATTTTAACCTTCCTTCACTACCAACATTGGACTCTAAACTATTCTTTGACACTTTATCTGACATAGACTATCATCAAATAATAAACACATCTACACACATCAAAGGAGGAACACTTGATCTTGTTCTTCTTCCTAATACACTCTTCAAACTAATAGATCCAAATTCCATAGAATGTACACAGATACCCTGGTCTGACCACTATATTATCAAAATAAATCTTACATATCCCTCCACTAGTACTAATAACTACACCAGAAGTGTCCCGACTACAAGATTTAAAAAGTTTAACAATACAGAATTCCTTGATTTAACAATCCCCCACCTCTTATCACCTGCAACAAACTTGGATGATGCTGTCAAAAACTGGCATGAAACCATCAACAATGCAGCCAAAATTAATCACACAAATAAAAAGAGCGCCTACTCTAAGACTAATAGCAAACCATGGTTCAATACTAATCTAAAACAAATGAAAAGGGACCTAAGAAAACTAGAATTCATCTGGCGCAAATCTAAATTGACTATACACAAAGAAATATACATTAACCACCTTACTAAATACAAAGAAACCCTGGACAGCACAAAGAAAAAATACTACGCTGAAACACTATCAAAATCATACAACAGACCAAGAGAGTTATTCTCCATTGTCAGAAATCTAACCAACCCTCCAGCTTCTGGCAATGAAATTACTGACATCTCAGTACAAACCTTAGCTTATCATTATCAAAACAAAGCAAAAAAGCCTTCAATGTCTATAGACACTATTAACATATCACTCCAGCCTTTAGATGAACGGTCAGAGTTTCATCCCATATCTAAAGAGACATTAAAAAATATCATCTCCAGTCTCAACACTACTACTTCTTACCTGGATCCATGTCCAGTAACATGGATAAAAAACACACTCCCAGTATTATTACCCTACATTCTCCCAATAGTCAACCTCTCTCTAACTCAAGGTTACCTCCCACCCTCACTCAAACACGCACAAATACGCCCGATCCTTAAGAACAGCAAACTTGATAAAACCTCTCCAGTATCATACAGACCCATTTCTAGCATACCATTTCTGGCAAAAATAATTGAAAAAGTGGTTCAATTACAGGCACAGGACTTCCTAGACTCACCTTACCCACTTGACGAGCAACAATATGGCTTTCGGCCCCGCCATGGAGTTGAAACACTCCTTACAGTTTTAATCGATGCGCTCCTAAGAGGGATCGACAACCATAAACAGGCCTTCATTCTACTTTTCATTGATATATCAGCTGCGTTTGATAGTGTACACCACACAATAATGCTCAACAACTTGAGACAAATAGGTATAAACTCTACAGTACATAAATGGTTCTCTTCCTACCTAAATAATAGAACGCAAAATGTAAGAATTGGTAATCAAACCTCAACTATATATAAACAAGAAATTGGCTTACCACAAGGCTCAGCGTTATCAGCCCTACTTTTTAATATTTACATAAAACCAGTCTGCAACATTTTTAAAAAAAATTTGGAGTACAATATCATCTATATGCAGATGATATTATGATGTATATTCCATTTACGATACCCAATCTACCGCTTCAACTCCTATTGGACTGCTATAATGAAATCACAACCTGGTTAAAAGCACAAAACCTCCACATAAATCATGCTAAAACTGAAGTTCTAATCGTGACTAAGAATCAATCCTTTATCCCCCCAGCCCACATAACACTCCAAAACCAAGAAATTAAAATAAAAAATGAAATAAGATATCTAGGTGTTATACTTGACACACACCTTACGATGGAAACCCACATTAGCAATACCATAAAGAAAATTTACTTCAAACTCAAAATCCTCAAACAACTACGTCCTCTAGTATTTTTACAAGATTTTATCAATATAATCCAGGCCACCATAACTCCTCACTTTGATTTTGCCAACTTAATCCTAATAGGTATATCAAAACAAAACATCAAAAGAATACAATTAGCACAAAACGCAGCTGCTAGAATTATATTGAAAGTAAATTCACTCCAACACATAACACCAATACTAGCCTCCCTCCATTGGCTACCAATACAAAGCAGGATAATTTACAAAACAATAATAACCTCATTCAAAGCCTTATATGATATGGCGCCAACCACACTATGCAACCTAATACGCAAAGAACCATCTAAGCCAACACACAGAAAAGGACACTTAAACAAACTAAGGATTCCAAAAGATCACACAAAAGCTCATAAATCAACAAACAATAGAGCCTTTTCTCACATAGCCCCAACTATCTGGAATTCCCTTCCAGAGGAGCTACGAACACTAACCGAGATCATGGAATTCCGCAAAAAATTGAAAACTTACCTATTCACCAAACACTACAACAACATAGATAATCCCTCACCCGCTTTAGACAAAGGCTAAACAGGTACCAGACTGTTTCAAATAAAACCCTTTTCACTCTTACAGATAGTACACTTAGCTGAACTCATTTGATGATCCAATCTCTTATGCCCCACCACTTCCATATGAATATGTATATAGTTTATTTTGTTCCGCATTGTCTTGCATTGTTTAAACAACACATTCTGTTTAGTTAATTACTTTGTTCCTTAATACATATGCTGTTTTGTTACTCTTAATATTTATAATATGACGTTCTATGTAAAACAAACTTGCTTTGTTGATTGTTGTTTACTGTAAACCGCAACTGAACTCTGGAAGATGCGGTATATAAATGTGTGTTAAATAAAAAAAATAAATAAAATCACTGCCAGTGTGTGACAGGTGTTCCTTGCAGTGCAGCTGAAAATAATTTAGTGTCCATCTGTATCCTGCAGTCACATGTGGCCCTTTGGGACCAGACACCACCCACATTAGTGCGTACCCTGTGTTAGGGTCTGGCTGACATGGACAGCTGTTATCAGGGCAGAGGGGTTTCCAAACTTGCATGAGGTTTGTGTAGCAGTGCCTTGATAGTTCAAAGTGGTATACACTACATACCCCAAAGGGCTCACATCATCCTTTTGTAGGTAAAGAACAGGTGCCCCAGACCCTGTGAAGCAAACTCCATCCTGCTGGTATGCGACAGCCCGCCAGGGTTGTTGGGCTAGAGCCATACCTGTGGCTGGGGCAGTGGTAGACCAGCAGCAATGATGGGGTTAGCTCTGGAAAACCCCAACTGTCTCCCACCACTGTCTGAGAGTCACCAGCAGACAGCACAGTCAGACTGCACCGTATAGGTGTTCTGACCATGCCCAGTCTAACTGCAGACAGTCCACTAGCCAGTCCATAGTGCATGCTCACAGAGGAACTATGTGTACCAAGCAGGCATCTCAGTGATTGTGGCCCCAGCACTAGGAACACAACAGGATCACTGGAGACAGATAATAATAGAGTGCTTTGTGGGAACTTAGACATGCCATGGTCACTGGTCACTGCTTGGTCAGAGTGAGTGCCCTCCCAGCATCCCATGATGTGGCCACCCTGTCCATGCAGGTGCTGGTCAGGCACTACAGTGTCCCAGTCATTGCCCCACACCCTGTGACGATGCATCCTGGCCAATCCGCCCTGTCTGGGACATACCCACAACACTTTGCTCCTCATTATGCACATATTCAGGCTAACGCTGGTAACAGTGGGACATTGTGGGCCTGGTGAGGTGTGGGCAGCCACAAAACAATGGATAGACATACATATACACACTCCCATTGCAGCATTGTGCACATATGGGGGTGGTTGGCAACCCTGCCTGCCACACTGGTCCTGATCACAGTGCCGACATTGCTAAACTGTGCAGGAGGTAGTAGTAGTGCCCTGGTGATAACTGCAGTTCAATGCTGGGGCCAACAGCCTGACTCTCCATGCATCTTTGGATTGTGGAGCCTGTGTGAGTGGGTGTTTGTACCCCTGTTCGCCGCTGCTTTGGGCTTTGCACATGTTGCTGTTGTATCTGCATTGTAGGGTAAAACATGGGGACATGCTCTGCAGGAACCACAGCTGGGGCTTGAACCTGCGACCCTCTGCTTCTGGACACACTCACTGGGTGTACTGCACCACACTGTTGCCACAGATGCATGGTGGTCCCTGGGGTTACCTGTACCTTTCCTCAGCCAGACCTTTTATGTTGCACTGCATACCACGTACTGGTACAGGGCATGGCCTAGGTCCACTGCAGGCAGGTGCCACTGCCCCCTCCAGCACGGGCACACCCCCCCCTGCCATGCTGACATGGCCATATGCTGTTGGTGCTGGTAGTGCACAAAAACAGGCCATCCACTCTGTGGGTAGGTGGTCGCCTAGGGAGCGGAGTCTGGGGCATGGCGCATACATGAGCATCCTCACATCCCCCCATCACCGCCTACCAATAGTCTGTTCTTTCCACTTGGGGGAGGGTTGGCTGGGGGTATGTCAGGTCAGTGCCCTGGCAACTGTTAGCTCGGGTGAACCAGGTAGATGTAGGTGGATTGTGTTTGGACTTTGTCAGCTGCTGTCATGATGATTTCCGGTTTCTATGTTCCTATGTGCCACCTAGGCACCCGCCTAGTCCACCCTGTGCCCCTGCTGCCACCGCTACATGTTCCGCCTGCAGCCTCCTATGCCCCACTTGCACCATCGCCATAGTGGCCTTTCATACTTGGGCACTATGCTGGTGCTGGACATGGAGCACTACTATCACGTTTCTTGGGCTCCCTGTCAATCCTATACATTGCTGACACTGAAATGGTTTCTCTCTCCTGCAAATGTGCATCTAACGGCAGGTTTTCATTCGCGGTAGAATTCAGCCCTTCAGTTCAGCGCGTTAGTGTGCAGGGAGCCTCTCCCTGCCCACTCCCCGCCAATTACCCCTTCCCCCCGCCCTCTCTCCATCCTCTGCGGTGTTTACCGTGGCCGGGGAGGTTAACGATCGTTAAGTAACGTTAACACGCGTTAACGTTACATACCGCGCGTTAACATTACCTAACGAGCGTTAACGTTATATAATGCGCGGTCTGTTATGTTACTGCAGTTTAGTAAGCATACCCCTAAGATACAAGGATAACACCCTTCCTTCCTCATGAAAACAATAAAGAAATCAAACATCTCAGTAAGGATATAAAATTAGATAAGTCAGGCTAAACCTCATTGCTTATTTGAAGGAATCTTTCTAACTGCAAAGAGTAAAAAAATGTATATTTAATACTCTGATAAGAGATAAAGAGAGATAAAGGGGTATGTTTACTAAACCGTCCTAATGTTACTGGCGCTAGTTGCAGCGTTAATGTGAGGAATGCCATATAAGGTAGTGGGCGTTCCGGTGGCAAGGTAGCAATGAATCTTTATTGCGCAGTAGAGGGCGCCATGGATTGTTAATGTGTGTTAACCTTAAGTCCATGCCAGTGCTGTGTTACAACCTATAGAGATGTAGCCCACTGGTTATTACAATGACTGTGGAGGCAAAGGTCATGAGTGTGATCCTGCAGCGGTGTTATTTAATAAGACTGTCTGAGGGATTTCCTTTTAATTTAAATCAGTGCTGCCAGCAAAAACACCCTCACAGTGCCATAACCTAAGGTGCCTCATAAGGTGCCCTATAAGGCGCCCCATAGGATACATTATAAAGTGCCCTGTCTGCCAAGGCACCCTATAGGGCGCCTTATGAGGCATCTTATGTCACAGCACTGTGAGGGTGTTTTTGCTGGCAGCACTGATTTAAATTAAAAGGAAATCCCTCAGACATTCTTATTAAAGAACACCACTGCAGTATTGAACTCATGATCTCTGCCTCCACAGTCATTGTAGTAAACAGTGGGCTATATCTCTATAGCTACTAAAGTAGTGCTAGCTGGCTACAGAAAGACTGCAGGTCACCGCACAAACTGCTGTGGTTACCAGGATAGGGTAAACCCACCCGTACCCATGATAGCACAGGTTAGTAAACACTGAAAGACAAGGAACCTGTAGCACACTCCACAGACATCAGAGAGGTTGCTATGCTGCAGCTCACTGGGGGAAAACCTGTATTAGGCTATGAATTGCTATCTGCCAGTGGTCATAGCAACCTTTTGTAGGGTGTGTACCATATTCCGAGGTGTATGGTGGCATTACTATGGTATGCAGGTGCTAGTATTGGGAGATGCACGCAGAGCACAATGTCCTGACTCCCAAAGGTGGCTTTGGCTGTTGGGCCTGTGGATGCGGGTGTGGATGCCCCTGTTGGCTGCTGCTTTACGCCAGGGTTTCCCAACTCCAGTCCTGGTGTGCCATACACTGTTCAGGTTTTCATGCTGTCCCTCATGGCAGGGCATGAGATACATTTGCAGACCATGGGTGTGGCGCATAGACATGCACCACAGGCATCTTGCTCAGAGACAGTGGGGAGACGAAATGGGTGTTTGGCACTCCAGGGCTGCATTTGGGGGGCTCTGCTATAGGTATTGGGTAGGTTTATGGTGTCTATGCTCTGTGGGGTGGGATGTCGGTGTTATGGGCATGTTTCGGTCATCTGCAAATAAGGTTCAGTCTGTATTAGGACTTTGCAATGGTGGGTAAAATATGCAGTGTGGGTTGGCAGGATCCACAGTTGGGACTTGAACCTGTGACCTTCTGCTTTTGGATACAGTGCTTTTGTGCACTGCGCCACCATGTTCTCACATAGATGGTGCATTCCCTGGTGGTGCCTTGACATGTGCTGCTTGCGGCCCTCGGTATCCCCTTCTCCAGCATCTGTCCAGTTGCCATTCCAACATGCACGCCATGCTGTTGCGGGACATGTGCCCGCCATAGGCACCCTGTCTGGTGGTTGAGGACACCATGAACAGCGTTGTTTCACTGTGGGTCCATTCCCCTTGAATGGGGACGGTGTTTAGTCCCTTCCACATTTTCTCTCTGTGCTATAAGGCTTATTCGGGGGGGGGGGGGGGTGCATTGATACCACTGTTGCCCAACTTGGTTCTTGTTTTTATCCGTTTGTTTGGGTCATTCTCAGTGTTTCTGTGCTCTTATGTTCTGTGCACATGTTTCACACTTATCACTTTTTTGGGGTTTCCCTGCCTGTGCTATACATTGCTGACAGCTAAATGGTTTCTCTCCCCTTTAACGGCAGGTTTTCATTCGCGTTGGAATTGTGCTGTGAATTTCAGCACGTTAGTGTGAGGGGAGCCTCTCCACGCCCACTCTCCGCCCATTGACCCCTTCTCTCCACCCTCTCTCCTCCTTCTGCGTTGTTTTACCGCGCCGCGGGGATTACCGATCGTTAACAACGGTTAACGCGCGTAGTATGACGTTAACGGTCGTTGGCGCGTGATTACGTGCGCTATACTGCACTTACGCTCGTTAACGTCGTACAACGCGCGTTATTCATGTTTACAGCATTTTAGTAAACATACCCCATAGTGTATCTGGATTTTCAGGAGATGTGAATAAACATGTAGACAAAGGTGAGCCAATTGATATAGTGTATCTGGATTTTCAGGAAGCCATTTGCAAGGTCCCTCATGAGAGACTCTTGGCAAAATTAAAAAGTCATGGGACTGAAAGCAGTATAGTATTGTGGATCAGGAACTGGTTAAAAGATAGAAAGCAGAGAGTAGGGCTAAATAGCCAATTTTCTCAATGGAGGAAGGTGAATACTGGAGTACCTCAGGGATAAGCCTCCTATGAGGAACAGTATCAAAGGCTTTGCTGAAATCTAGGGATTTCAGATCCATTGCATGCCTTTGATCTAGTTCTCTGGTCATCCATTCAAAGAACTCAATCATATTTGTTTGGCATGATCTTCCCCTAGTAAAAACCATGTTGCCTTGGATCATGCAATCCTTTGGTTTCCAGAAAGTCCACTATTCTTTCTTTCAAGAGCTCCGCCATTATTTTCCACAGAGGTAAGAGTTTGTCACCATTGCATGTCCCCTAGTCTCTCTACCTTTTGAAGAAGTAAGCAACCAATCTACATTTACACGTTCTACTCCATTCATTATTTTATAGAGCTCTATCTTATCTCCCCTCAGCCGTCTCTTTTCCAAGTTGAATAGCCCTACCCTTTTAAATCTTTCCTCATAGGGGTATCCTTCCATCTCCTTTATCATTTTGGTGGCTCTTCTCTATAGTTTTTCTAATTCCCCTATATCTTTTTTAAGATATAGCAACCAAATTGCACACAATTTTCAAGGTGTGGTTGCACCATGGAACGATACAAAGGCATTATAATATCCTTGATTCTAGTCTCCATTCCTTTCCTTATGATTCCTAACATTCTATTTGCTTTCTTGGCTGTGGCTGCACGCTGACAGAGGATTTCAGCATTTCCACGATGATGCCCAGATCCTTTTCCTGTGTGATGATTCCTAATGTGGAACCTTGCATCGTGTAATCATAGTTTGGGTGTTCTTCCCTAAGCGCATAACTTTGCAGTTATCCACATTAAATTTCATCTGCCATTTGGAACCCAGTCTCCCAATTTTAAAGGTCCTCTTGCAATTCTTCACAATCCTCTTGTATTTTAACAACTTTGAATAATTATGTGTCATCTTCAAATTTGATCACCTCACTCATTAATCCCATTTCCAGGTCATTTATAAATATGCTAAAAAGCAGCAGGCTGAGCATAGATCCCTGGAGTACTCTATTATTAACCTTCCATTGAGAAAATTGTCCAATTTGAGATTCTCTTGAACTACATTTCCCTGCATTCCCATATGCCTACCTCATTTCAGAGCTTTCATATGTTTTCTTGTGTTCTCTATGACTGTAAACTACTACGTTTATAGTCAGCAACAAGCTGCCCAGTGCATCACACCAATAAAGTTTACTTTGATTTTTCTTGATTTTTCTTGAGATGATCCTTCTAAAATGGCAGTCAGGTCAAAGCTATCCAGAGAAGATGACATTTCTCCTCTTCCTTAACCAGGTCAAATCCTCTCATTACAGAAAGGACAAAAAAGATGATTTTAAAGGAACAGTAACCTCAACTGGGATATTATAGACTTCAGAAAGACACTATAAAATATCGAGGGCTTCTGATTTTAGGTTTTAATCAATAAACAGAGATATTTTCTGTAGAACTCTCTTACCTCTTCCCTGACTTGTCTTGTATCCTCCACTCAGTGTCTATGCCTTTTCTTCATTGATGATTCCTAAGTAACTCAAACATATATGTTTGATTCCATTTGAAAAGGTACCCAACAATGATACCTGTACCAAAAAAACACTGACTTTTGTACCTTCAAAGAACCACTAATTAGTTGGAAGAAAATAAAAACCAAAGGGGGGCGGCGTGAACCTTCAAACTGTGTAAATGCTGCTCAGTAGGAAATTTGCGGGTGCCCCAATGCTAACCGGTTAGCATCAGGCCGTGCCAGGGTCGTTCCAGGGTGGCACCCACCAGGCAGCGGCAATATTGAGCAGCAAAAGTCAGGCACAGGAAACATTGGCCTAACGTTTGCCACAGAAGCTAACGAGGTTAGTTTGCAGCAATCAGGGCAAGCCAGATATTCATTGCCGGAGCATAGATATGGCCCCAGCACTGAATGTCTGGATTTAGAGCTGGTGGCTAGCTGCTGGCACTGAATATTGGGCTGCCAATTTACAAGCTATAAACATCTAAGAAGACAAACCCTAAAAATATCCCATGGTGACATGCCCTGTACTATAGAGAAGTTTAGGGAATGAATAATGAGATGCCTGACAAAGTTCTCCATCAGCTCCACCTTATGATATAACAACTCTTATCTTGTGTCAAAGTGTCATTCACATCCTTTAGCCCCTTTCACCTCCTTTTCCATCCTCTAGAGCTGGACTCCTGGTAATAAGCAAGGACTTCCATATAAATAATAGCTGTTGAAAATTTAGACAACAAATTATCTTGTCTTATCAGGACTGTCTATATGGATTCAAGGGTGATGAGTGGTTTGGACAAAGGAGGTCAATTTTCCACTAACCAAGTTACAAAATATCACTGTGTCATCTGGCATTGGAGCCAGTCCAAATTCTCCTCCACCAGCTGCTCGATAGGCCTCAGCCTCCTGATGCTTCAGCTCAGCATGGGAGCCATCACTCTCCATGCTGTTGACAGCTGAATCATGGGCAGCATTCAGAGCAACTTCCCTGTCACCTTGCTGGATGATAACATCATCGGTTTGTACTGGGGCTGCTACTGTGCTGACACTAAAGTCAAAGTGCTAGAGTGAGAGGGGAGAGTGACACATTGGTTGCATTTTACAAACACTTGGCACATGCTATCTGCCACAGAATCCATAGGAATAAAATGGCCCATGCTAAGCGTTTAGTAAAAGTGGCCCATGCTAAGCGTTTAGTAAAAGTGGCCCAACGATGGTTTCCCAGCTGAAGACATGCTCCTCTACCAACCACAGCAGTGGAGCCTCTCTACAGAATATTTCCAGGTTGTCACAAGAGGAAGCTGGTCAGTTTCTGCTGACTGAATGAAAGCGTCTATCTCCAGGCGACAGATGTGACATCTTCCTTTCCTTTTAGCTGGCATAATCGTCAAGAGAAATAAAAATTCAAGAAATCTGAATCATAGCTCAGAAGTCAAACACTTACATGAGGACGTGTTGCCATCTTGATCCACCCCTCCCCCCATGTATGTTTGTTTTTGAGGATGTAGATTGTAGGTGCAATAATCACTTAGGCCACATTTCTGAAAAATTCTTGAGCTGTGTTGTTGTTGTTGTTAAGTGCCGTCGAGTCGGAGTCGACTCATGGCGACCCTCTGGATAGCTATCCTAAATTGTGTTCGGTCTTCAGTCAGGCGGCTCATTGTTGACAGACTGGTACCCGTAGCTGCTGTTATTGTAGCGATCCATCTCATTGCTGGCCTTCCTCTTTTGCGTTGACCTCCTATCTTTCCAAGCATGATGTCTTTCTCTAATGATCTCTCTCTTCGCATGATGTGTCCGAAGTATGAAAGTCGAAGTCTTGTCATCTGAGCTTCTAAAGAAAGCTTAGGTTTGATCTCCTCTAGTACCGACTGGTTTGTTCTTCGGGCAGTCCATGGTATACACAGTATTCGCCGCCAGCACCATAATTCAAAGGCATCAATTTTCTTCCTGTCTGTCTTTTTCACTGTCCAGCTTTCACATCCATATGATGTTATGGAAAATACCATGGCTTGAACAAGTCGAATCTTTGTATGGAGAGAGACATCTCTGCTCTTGAGAATCTTATCTAGGTCTTTCATAGCCATTCTGCCAAGAGCAATGCGTCGTCTGATTTCTTGACTGCTTGTTGCTTCTTTATTGATAGTTGATCCAAGTAGGTTAAAGTTGTTCACGATTTCAATTTCTTCTCCTTCAACGATGAACCTGTTGATTATGCCAGTTGTCATGATCTTTGTCTTTGTCTTCTGTGTAAATGGCCAGATATTTAGAGCTATTCGGATATCATCATTTTCATGCTGCTCAAAGGATACTGATCGTTTTCCTGCGGAGATGAACTCCTGTCCATAATCAAAGCCAGATTATGGTAAGGGTAAGCCATAATAATTTTTGAAAAGCCCTGAATGTTTCCGTTTTAAGGGGAATATTCAGTGGTGACAGCTGGCCACTGCTGCAGAACATTAAACTCAGATATTCAGTGCTGGGGCCATATCCGGCCACCGGCCATTGAATATCAGGTTGGCCAAATAGCGCTACAGTTAAATGGGCAGCGGTGATATTCAGCCACTGTCCAGTTAACTACAGAGGTGAAAGTTAGCAGCCTAATCTTTGCCACTGTAGGATACTTTGCCGCTGTGGGATACTTCAAGAAGAGCTCCATCACTACTGGCATCCACACTATGGAACTCCCTCCCAACGAGCCTGAGGGCATTACAAGACATCACAGACTTCTGCAAGGCCCTTAAAACCCTGCTCTTTACAGAAACCTATGAGCAGACAGACAACAGTCCCCACCCGAACGGTATTGCAGCTACCCCTGCCAACTCAATACCCAATCATCCCAAGTAGACTTACGAGTTCATTGTATAATGTTGTTAAGTACCCTCATGCTAAATGTAACCATCCATAATGTTGTTAAGTACCCTCTTGCTAAATGTAACCCTCCATAAGGTAGTTAAGAACCCTCATGCTATATGTAGCCCCCCCAATTGTGCTGTCTAAGAGGTATGTTTACTAAACTGCGGTAAGGTAACCGCCGTAACGTTAACGTGTGCTAGGTAACGTTAACACGCGTTAATTTTACGTTAACATGTGTTAGATAATGTTAACGCGCGTTAGCAATAACTAACATGCGCTAGCATTCCTGGCTGCGGCACGTCCAGAAAAGGGTGGAGATAGGGCGGAGAGAAGGGGTCAATGGGTGGGGAATGGGTGGGGAGAGGCTCCTGCGACACCAATGCGGGGAACTGAAGGGCTGAAAACTAATGCAAGTGAAAACCTGGCGTTAGAGGCACATTTGCAGGAGAGGGAAACCATTTCAGTGTCAGCAATGTACAGCATAGGCAGGGAGCCCAAGAAAGGTGATAGTAGTGCTCCATTTGCAGCAACAGCATAGTGCCCAGGTATGAAAGGCCACTATGGTGATGGCACAAATGGGGCATGGAGGCTGCAGGCGGGACATGCAGTGGGGGCAACTGGGGCAAGGGGTGAACTAGGCGGTTGCCTAGGTGGCACATAGGAACGTGGAAAATGGAAACCAGCAAGACAGCAACTGACCAGGGTCAAACATGCCCATGAGTCTGTGCCCCATAGTGTCCCATCCAGAGGACATTACCCAGCAAGTACCCCAAGGGGCACATAACATTGACAGGCAGTGCCGGGGGAAGCGTGGACAGCTATGTAGGCACCCCTACCCCAGAACCCACACCTTAGGCAACCGCCTACCTTCCCCCTGGATGGCATGGGACTGCGCACCACCGGCACCAACAGCATATGGTCATGGTGGCATGGCAGGGGGGGTGTTTGTGCTGGAGGGAGCAGTGGCACCCACCTGCAGTGGACCTAGGCCATGCCCTGTATCTGTACGTGGTGTGCAGTGCAACAGAAGAGGTCAGGCTGGGGAGAGTAAGGGTAGCCCCAGGAACAACCATGTTGCTGTGGCAACAGTGTGATGCAGTACACTCAGCCAGTGTGTCCAAAAGCAGAGGGTCAGAGTTTCAAGTCCCATCTGTGGATCCTGCAGAGCATCACCCCATAGTTTTATCCCACAATACAGCCACAACAACAACATGTGCAAACCCCAATGCAGCAGTGCACAGGGGTACAAACACCCACTCACACAGGCTCCACTATCCACAGCCCCATGGAGTGTTAGGCTGGTGGCCCCAGCACGGAGCTGCGGTTATCACCAGAGCACTACTACTACCCCCTGCACAGTTTAGCAATGTCAGAACTGTGATCAGGACCAGTGTGGCAGGCAGGGGTGTCACCCATGTCTATTTCTGCACAATGCTGAGATAGGAGTGGAAGTGTGCGTATGTCTATCCATTGTTTTGTGTCGGCCAACACCTCACTGAGCCCACATTGCACACACTGTTTTCCAGCCTGCAAATGTGCATAATGAGGAGCAAGGTATTGTGGGTATGGCTCAGACAGGGTGGATTGGCCAGGATGCATCTGCACAGGGTGGAGGGCAATGGCTGGGACACTGTAGTGCTCGACCACCACCAACATGGACAGGGTGGCCACAACATGTCATGCAGGGAGGTCACTCTTACTCTGACCGGGCAGTGACGAAGGCATGTCCATGTTCCCACATAGTGCCACACATTATTTGTCTGCAGTGTTACCTGTGTGTTCCTGGTTCTGGGGCCCAATCATGGAAATATCTGCTTGGTGTCTGTGCTGTGCATCCCACCTCTGGGTGCACAGGGTTCCCCTGTGAGCATGTTCTATAGACTAGCTAGTGTGCTGTCTGTGCATGGTGGGACCGCCCTGTAGGATGCCACAGGTCTAGTCTGATTGTGCTGTCTGCTGGTAGATGGTAGACTGTGGTGTGGGACAGTTGAACCTTACCCTGCCCACCCCCAAGCATCACTGCTGGTCTGCCACGGTCACAGGTATGGCTCTGGTTGATGTTCTGGAGGGCTGTCATCTGCCAGCAGGATTGTGGTTGCTGGTACTACAGCCATTCTGCAGGGCCACAGGCACCTGTCCCACCACACCCTCATCTACAAAAGGGGTGATTGTTGGCCCCTTGGGGTATACAGTGCATACCACCTGGACCCATAAAGGCAATACTACCTAAACCTCATGCAAGCCTAGACACCCCGCTGCCCTGATAACAAGTGCCCATGGCAGCCAGATCTTATCACCGCATACACACTAATCTGGGTGGTGTCTGGTCTCACAGGGCCACATGTGACTGAAGAACACAGATTGACACAGAAGTACTGTCGGCTGCAATGCTAGCAACACCTATCACACACTGGTAGTGATGAGGATGTGCAGCAGGACCTCTCTCTAGCAGCACATGTACTGTGGACCTAGTGCTGGGCGCCCATCCTATCCTTTAGGGTGAACACGGAACCTGCACAATGGCATGGTCTGTAGCTACTCTGTGCCAGTATCACACACTGTCAGTCCATCTTACCACACTGCAGTACCATAGAGGTGCAGACCCCAATTGGTGGTCAGCTGTAGGCCGCTGTTCTGCATGCGCAGTGTATCACGGGTGCTGGTGGGGCTACCCTATCCTGGCACACAGAGCAGACGGGTTGTGCGGTGACCTGCAGTCCTTCTGTACATAGCTATTGCTGGACAATAAGCCATAGAGGTATAGCCTACAGGTTAGTACACTGACCTTCTAAGCAGTGGTAATGGGTTCAATTCCTTGTTGTTCTCTCCTGTTCATGTCAGATATTTTGCATGCCTGTGACAGTCATATCGTTGCAGATCCATGCTGCCAGCCCATAATACCCTCACCACAGTTGCCATCGCTCCTTATAAGGCGTTATAGGGCACCTTATTAGGCACAGTACAAGGCATGTTACAAGGCACCTTATTAGGCATAGTACAAGGCACATTATAAGGCACGTTAAAAGGCACGTGCCTTGTACTGTGCCTTGTAAGGTGTCTTGTAACGTGCCTTATAATGTGCCTTGTACTGTGCCTAGTAAGGTGCCTTGTAACATGCCTTATGACGTGCCTTGTACTGTGCCTAGTAAGGTGCCTTGTAACGTGCCTTATGACGTGCCTTGTACTGTACCTAGTAAGGTGCCTTGTAACGTGCCTTATGACGTGCCTTGTACTGTGCCTAATAAGGTGGCTTGTAACGTGCCTTATAACGTGCCTTGTACTGTTCCTAATAAGGTGCCTTGTAACGTGCTTTATGAGGCGCCTTGTAACGCGCGTTAGCCTAAGGCGCCTTGAAACACACGTTACCTGACATGACTTGCCATAATGATGCACCGTCCATTCCTTTATATGGGCATCCAGGGAACCTAACGCGGGGAACGTTACCACAATTTAGTAAACATACCCCTAAATGTTGTTAAATAATCTCATGTTAAATGTTGTAAATTACCGACATGTTAAACGTAATCCTCTAATTGTGATGTAACCACTTTGATTGTAGGATAAGGTGGTATACAAATCTGTCTAAATAAATAAATAAGTGGCTGGTGACTATCGCCACCAGCCACTTACCCCCAAGTGCCACCTCCGTTGCTTCCCTAGAACGCCCTGATGCTTGCCAGCTAGCATCAAGGTGTTTAGCAGCAGCACCCACGAATATTCAGAGGCATTAACTGCATTAGTGCCACTGAATATCCTGCTTAACACCATTTAGACGGTTTGCAGGTCTATAAACTTCCTAAATGGCTTTGAGTTCTTAGAGGCTAATGTAACGAGTGCACTGAAAATCTGAGTTAAATTTTCAATCTAGTTTTTATTTTTTTTTACTTCAGATTAAATACTGATGTGAGGTGCATAAGGGCCCATAGGTTATAAAGAGGGGAACTGAGATGTCCAATTCCCTCTGCAATTTTTTGTTTCCTAGTTTGAGTCATTGAGGAGCAGCTGGGATAGTGTCAGGTCAGTCGGACAGCAGGGGGAGAGTTGGGGCACAGTAATTTTAGTTGTCTGGTTGTTAGTGTTCTGATGAACGTTTATGTATTGTACACCACCTGGAATGCAGTTTGCACATGGCTGTATATAAAAGTTTTAAAGTAAATAAATACAGTGGGGCGGAGCCTGCTACTAGCTAAGATGGCCGCGTAACTCTCACCCTCCGCTGAATCCTGCCTTAATCCTGGTCCTCTTGCCGCCACCCAGCACGCAATTGGTATCCGGCGGTGCATGCAGACACGGGAGATGGCGGCATGCAAACCCAGCCGGCTCGAATTTGGTGTGGGGCCGAACCCAGCAACTAAACGCCCGAAGCCCGATCCACCCTCGCCGCAGAAGCCGGTAAGCGGGCGGGAAAGCGGCGTGGAATTGCAAGAACTTTTGCGGGAGATAAGAGCAGTTCGGGAGCTGGTAGCGGCAAACGGCGAGACTCTAGCTGCGGTTCAAGCAGATGTGCTTACAACTCGAATGGGAGAAATGGACTGCAAAATAGAGGCTCACGAGGCATCTCTCCGGCAGGTTGCCAAAAACAGTAAGCGGCTAGATGCTCTGGAGAGAAGCCTAGAGGATCAGAGCAACAGAGCACGGAGAAACAATCTAAGGCTTCTGGGGTTGCCGGAGGGAGCGGAAGGTGTTAACCCTGTGGAATTTTTGGAACGCACCCTTCCTAAGCTCCTTCAGCTCAAGTTTCCTCAGCCCTTTGAAATTGACAGAGCGCATAGGGTACCTTCGCAGGCCAGCCCACAACAGCGCTACCCACGGCCTCTGATAATACGAATCCTGCGCTATTCGCAGCTGGCCCAGATTTTGGCGGTGGCTAAGGCAAGGTCTCCGATAAAATTCGAGGAGCATACTTTAACCTTATACCCGGACTTTTGCAAGACTACAGTCGTCAAGCGGAAGCTCCTGCTGGCTCTTCGACCGCGCCTGCAACACCTGCAGGCTAGATATGGAATGTTCTATCCGGCGAGAATGCGGGTGACTCTTCATAACCAGACACGTACCTTCGAAGACCCTGCGGCCTTAACAGCTTTTCTGGAGGAGCACGAGGCTCGTGTAATGCAATGAGAACCAGTGCTCCTCGCTTTGTGCAGCTGTACATTTTATCCCCTCGGGGCTGCGAAGTGCTGCCTGGCCTCTGAGGGAGGCGGCGTAGGAGTTGGAGCCTCGTGGAGACCTGCGTCTGGCAAAACCTCCTCTTTTGTTTCCTGAGGGAGCGTGTGCTGGACCTTGTTTTGGCCCATGGGTCGTGGTGTTGCACTGTGGATGTTGTTTGGGCTTGTTTGGCATAGTGGCACTGTGTTTTAGCGGGACATATTAGTGGTACAGAAATTGACCTCGGGTGAGGGGTTGGGGATAGTACGGATGAGTGTGTGGGTATGTGTGGGAAGGTTGTGGGTGTATGGAGGAGTGGATCTGATGCACATTTGCGTGCGAAGTGCTATGGAATGGGTTTGCCTGTGTATATCACACTAAATATCCTGAGTTGAATGGGGAGGATTGGCCCCCTGAGGGAGGATACTCTGAGTCTAGTGCCTGGCCCCTCCTTGGTGATGCGACCGCACCAGTGGCTCCTCCCTAACTGCCCTAAGGAATGAGGCTGCGGGTATTGGCTCTGAGTTTACTATGTGGGCGGTTGGGCTCTGTACCGGTATACTGTATCTTGTATAGTCCCAGTGGGGTCTAGTTGTTGACGATTGGCTTGGGTGGAGGGATGGGGTGTGTCAGGAAGGTTGGACGTGAGTGTGTGGAGTTGGATGCGTGCAGGGGATTGACTGGATTGGTGTCAGGGAGGGGGTGGGAGGGGGGGATATATTTTGTGCCAGTGAATGTGTTGGGGGGGGGGGGGGGTCGTGCCGGGAGTGGGCTGGGTGGGGGGGAAGATGGGATAATTATGGTATGTAATCCATGTTGGGATTGTTTCCTGTATTACCTTATATTTGTTAGCAAGGGGACAGAGATTTTTGGAAGGGGCGGGGGGAGGTGGTAGTCTGGCTAGGGATGGCTCACCTAAGGGAACCTCCATTATGGAGGGCAAGTATGTCTTCCTGGGACCTCGCACTCTGTTATTGTCGAAGCTGCTACCTTGCCCGATCTGTTGCCCATCATAGTTTTTTCCAATATGATACTCTAGTCCCATGAAACCAGTTAAGTTTCTATCTCTGAACGTCAAGGGAATTAGTAATCCAATTAAGAGGAAAAAAATCTTAGTGTATTGTAACCACGAGTCTGCCGATGTGGTGTTACTCCAGGAAACGCATCTGTCCTCTTTTGAAACGGCGAAATTGGGGCTCGGGAAATATTCCCTTGTAGGGTGCTCGCCCGCGGTTGCCCGGAAAAACGGGGTAGCTATCCTGGTCCGTAGGACCTTAGCTCCCGAAATTTTGCATTCCAAGTCGGACACGGAGGGGAGATGGGCTAAGGTTATGCTCAAGATTGGCAATCGCTCTCTTGCTATTATGAATGTGTATGGACCTAATCGGGATGATGTTTGTTTCTTTAAGGCAATAGCTGAGGAGATGAAGGAATGGGATCCGGTAGAATGGATTCTTGGAGGAGACTTCAATATGGTCATTGATCCAGTGCTGGACCGTCAGCCATATCGCTCCCAGCGGCAAAGTAGAGCGGCACTAGTGTGGCAAGCCATTATTCAGGAATGCAGACTTTCTGATATATGGCGATTATGGCACCCTAAAGATCGACAGTTCTCCTTTTTCTCTTTGCCCCACAAGTCTCATTCCCGTATAGATTATTTTCTTGTTTCTAGCACCCTACTTTCGGAGGTTACACAACCTGATATTACTGGGATGCACATTTCCGATCATGCTGCTGTCCATTTTACGATAGATCTTGTTGATGTCGCCCGGGGGGGGTGTGCCTGGTTTTTTCCCAGAGACCTTTTGCAGGAGCAGGAGTTCTGCGAGGAGATTAAGAGAGCAGCTAAAGAGTATTTCGCCTGTAATTCCCTCTCAGACACGCCGGCCTGGGCCTGGTGGGAGGCTTTCAAAGCTGTTATCCGCGGCGTTGTGACTAGTTATAAAATTAGGATAAGTCGGCGGAGGAAAGCGCAGCTTGAGGAGTTGGAGGCTCAGATCCAAGCAGGAGAGAGCCTGCTGGTTTCCAGGGCCGACCCTAGCATTCTCCTTCGCTTGCAGAGGTTGCGATATCAATACAATGATATCATGAGTGCTGAGGCGAGCAGATTGATCCGTAGTGCCCATGGGAAGTATTACTGTGACAGCAATAAAGCAGGGCGTCTATTGGCACGTACCTTAAAGCCCCGCTTGGCTAAGCGGCGCATTAAAGCCATTCAGGATGATCAAAGGGGCCTTCTCACGAGTGAAGCTGATATCGCAGAATGTTTTCAATCCTTTTACAGGAAATTGTATTCCTCTGAAACGGACTCTAGTTCCGCAGCTTTTCACAAGTTATTCGGTCGGGTCCCCCACCCTGTGCTTCATGATTGTCAGATCAAGGAGCTTGATGGGCCACTGACGGTTAGGGAGACCCGAGAGGTTCTCTTCGGTATGAAGGGGGGAAAGGCGGCCGGTCCGGACGCTCTTCCGGTGGAGTTTTACCAAACATTTGCGGATGATCTCCTCCCCTATTTGTTGATATTCTTCCAGGATCTCTTGGCGCAGGCTCCTTTAACAGGGTCTTTTAGTGAAGCGACGATTGTGGTGTTGGAAAAGCCGGGTAGGGACCCTCAGAAAGTTGGGAACTATCGCCCGATCTCCCTGTTAAACGCTGATTACAAAATCTTTTCATCCATCTTGGCCCACCGTCTGGTTAAGGTGGTGCCCGACCTTATTCACCCTGACCAGTGTGGATTTGTTCCCGGCCGGTCAACTGCGGATAATGCCCGTCTCCTTTTAAACTTAATGGCGGCTGCGGAGGATTCGCAAGGACCTCTCGTCGGCCTATCTGTTGACGCTGAGAAAGCTTTCGACCGCCTGGAATGGGACTTTCTGATGCAGGTGCTACGCTGGTTTGGGGTAGGAGAGACTTTTATCAAGATGGTTAGCTTGCTTTATATCGCGCCGTCGGCACAGATCCTGGTCAATGGCTCCCTGTCGGGCGCCTTTGTACTGAATAGAGGGACTCGGCAGGGTTGCCCCCTTTCGCCTCTTTTATTTAATTTGGCTTTGGAACCTTTGGCCGTTCTTATCAGGCACTCTCAGGAGGTGCGGGGAGTAGAGGTGGCGGGTCTACAAATCAAACTGTCGGCTTACGCGGATGACCTGTTGTTATTTCTCCATCCTGACTCCATAGGGGTAGTATTGGATATCATAGGGCAGTACTCGGCCTTGTCGGGCTACAAAATTAACTGGGACAAGTCCATTGCATTCCCGATGAATTCCGGGACCTTTTCCTCGACGGTCGATCAATTCTCTTTTAGGTGGGAGGCTAGAGCCATAAAATATCTCGGTGTGAAGTATGGGACTTCACTGGAAGAGACGGTAGATATGAATGTGAAATCCTTGAAGGACATGGTCCAGGCCTTTACGTTGCAATGGGCCCCCCTGCATTTGTCCTGGTGGGGCAGACTAGATTCCATTAAAATGGTACTTGCCCCTAAAGTTAATTATATCTTGGAAATGATCCCCTTAGAGTTTCCCGTAAAATTTTTTAAGTCCCTAGAGCGTATCTTGACAGAATTTTTGTGGCAGGATAAGCCCCCTAGGATTGCGTTGCATAAACTGAAAGCGAGCAAGCAGGATGGGGGGGTGCAGTTTCCCGACTTTAGATGGTACCACGCTGCTCTCCTGTTGAAGCATGGTTCTCAGTGGCTTCTAAACAGGGAAGGGGGTTCCAGGCCAGTTTGGGTGGATGTGGAGGAACGCTGGATAGCCCCTATTCCGGTTCATCTATTAGTCGGCATGATCCTGCCAGGGCAGGGGAGAAACCTCAAAATTCTTCGGGCTACGCAGCATGCCTTTTCTCTACTAGATGCACGATTGGCTTGTGGGGGCAGTATATCGGCTGGATCTCCGATTTGGTTCAATCCATATTTCAAGATTGGGCGTCGATCTTTTGCGTGGAAGGTATGGCAGGATCGTGGTATCTGGACTGTTGGTCAGTTAATTCGTGGGAAGTCATGGAAATCCTTTGAGGATTTGCAAAAGGAATTTGGGCTCCCGAGTTCGTGCTATTATCAATGGATCCAGCTCAAACATTGTCTGTTAGGGCATCCTTGTGATCCTTCTAGAGTTGTGGCCCAGGGGGCGGTCTTGAAGGAGGTGGATGTGTGTACTAGTGGTAAGGGAATCATGTCTAAGTTTTATGCCCTATTCCGGGACACCTCTGGAGAACCTTCTAAGGAAGTGAGGCTCCGTTGGGAGGAAGAATTGGCGATCTCTGTACCTGAGCAGACGTGGTGCACTATGTGGGGAAGAGTGAATCGAGTCTCCAGGGCGGCTGCTTTGACACAATCCCTCTACTTTATTTTGCATAGGGCGTATTTTACTCCGGATAGGGTGGCGAAGTGGGCGCCGGGGGCGCAAAGTGAGTGCTGGTCCTGCAAAGGGGGCAAGGGCACTTTTAGACATATGTTCTTTGAGTGTCCCTACGTTCAGAGATACTGGCTCTTGGTTTGGGACAAGATCAGCAGGGTTCTGGGTCTCCAGTCTCCATTGAGTTGGGAAATTATTATTCTTCGTTCCTGTGCGGGTGGGCTGATATTGGAAAAGGAAAAGACCTTCCTATTTAACTTTATGATGGCTATTGCCCTCAAGTTGATAGTATCTAATTGGAAGGACTTGTCCAAATTGGATAGCCTGCATTGGTGGAATTTAGTTAGTGTATACTCTAGTTACGAGAAGGCGCAGGAGAAAAAAGAAGCCCTATGGAGGCTGGGACGGAGACCCTGGCAAACCCGCGAGGGTTTTCCTAGGGATGGGCACGTCTGTAGCAAATGGCATTATCTTGATGATTACTCGGCTAGAGCGAGGTGCAGCTTTTCGACGTAACTTTAACCTTACCTCTGGTAGTTGTTGACTACCTACCGGATGGTTCTCCTAGAGGAGTGTGTCAGAGGTCGCAGGAGGATGGGGGGGGGGAGGGTTGTTGTTGTTGTTGGGGGGTGGTAGGTGGAGGGTAATTGCTGTAAGTTACCTTGTGTTGTTGAGGGGAGTTGGAGTTATACATTGTTGTATGGTTGAAATTATAAAAATAAATAAAAAAAAAAAGTAAATAAATACAGTTTGCAAAAAACTCTACCAAATGTGGAAACTTTAGTAAAATACATAGACAGACGCGCAGGCATGCACGTCCATTTGCTGGCATGTCTAGCAGGAGTTAAGAATTTTAAAAACGGAGACAAGGAAAAAAAAAGAGTGGGTCTCCAGCTCCACACCTTGCGTTGCTGTAACTAGGAACATCACGGTTTCCTGGCCGCAGCAACCCAGAGAGTGGACCCCAAGTCAAGTCCGCAGTCTGCTAAAGGAGCAGACTTTGAGATCAAGTTCTTCTCCCCAACATTTGACATCCCGCATCCCCCAACCCTTCCTTGGCCTTCCCTTGTAAGAGGAGTGGCCCTCTCCCCACACTGATGAACCTGCTCCCGGCTATTATCAGGGGCTCTCCCTGGTGTCTGTTTGGGGAAGGAGCGATGCATAGTGACTCCTGCCCTCTCAGACATCTGGGATCAAATGACACCTATGATCCATAACATGAGTCTAACATTAGGGGGTATATTTACTAAACCGTCTTATTGTGCGCTCTGTGATGTTATCGCGTGATAAGGTACCTTAGCGTGCGATAACGCGCGCTGCGGCGCAAACGAGCGCTGAAGGCGGAGAAAGGCTCCCGGAGGGCGGAGGAAGGCTCCCCAGGGGCGGCGAGAAGGGGTCAATGGGTGGAGAGTGGGAGGGGAGAGGCTCCCTGCACACTAACGCTGTGAAATCCGAGGCCAAAACTAACGCCACTGAAACCCTGGCGTTAGAGCTGATTTAAAGGGAAGAGAAACCATTTCTGTCAGCAATGTACAGCAAAACCAGGGAAACCTACAAAAAAGTGATAAGTGTGATACATGTGCACGGAACAAAAGGGCAAATAAACAGTGAAAATGACCAGCAGAAAATGGAAAAATAAAATAACCAAGCAGGGCAATAGTAATCTCAATGGGAAACATCAAAAAACACTCCCAAGAAGGCACCAAAAAAAGGATATGAATTCCGGAAGGGTCCATGCTCCATCCCCATACAAGGTGAATGAGCCCACAGTGAAATTGCGCTGTGCAGGGTTTTCCTCTCCATTAAACAGGTTTCCTATGGCGTGCACATGTGCGGCAACAGCAGGGCGGGCATGTCAAAATGGCCAACTGGACAGATGCTTGGAAATGGGATACAGAGGGCTGCAGGCCGCACATGCAGTGGTGCAGCTGGGGCACAGTGCGGACTAGGCAGATGCCTAGGTGGCACTTAGGAATGCTGGAACTGTACAGCAGCCAGAGAGCAACTGATGAGGGCCCAACATGGGCACGAGTGTGTTTATCACAGTGTCACAGGGGATAGTACCCAGCAGGTACCTCCAAGGGCACAGAACATTGGCAGGCGATGTTGGGGGTGAAGCGTGGACGTCTATGCAGGCACCCCTACCTCAGAACACGCACCATAGGCAGCCGCCGAACAGCACACTGGATGGCCTGAGACTGCGCACCACCAGCACCACCAGCAGAAGGGCATGTCAGCATGGTGGCAGAGGTGTACTGGTGGTGGAGGGGGGCAGTGGCAGCTGCCCAGAGCAGACCATGGCCTAGCCCTGTGTAGGTGGGTGCCATGCACTGCAACAGACAGGCCCTGCCGGATGAACAGTCATGGTATCACCCGGGAATGCACTGTTTCTGTGGCAACATGGTAGTGCAGTGCACACAGCCAGTGTGTTCAGAGTCAGAAGCTCACAGGTTCAAGTCCCAGCTGTGGTTCCTACCAACCCAATCCACATATTTTACCCACTACTGAAACGTGCTAATACAGACAGAACCTTTAATAGAGATGATGTAAACATGCCCAAAACACCTACATTTTACCCTACAGAGCACAGACACCATAAACATGTGCATTACCTAGAGCAGAGACCCCCAAATGCAGTCCTGGAGGGCCAAAAACCATTCAGGTTCCATGCTGCCTCTAATAAAGATGCCTGTCCTGCATTTCTATGCGCCGCCCCCATGATATGCAGATGTATCTCATGCATATTCATGAGAGACAGCATGAAAACCCGAACAGTGTTTGGCACACCAGGACTGGAGTTATTTATTTATTTATTTATTTAACAGTATTTCTAAACCGCCTTATCTTAATAATCAAGGTGGTATCACAGCAAGCAATCAGGTAAAGTGTGTGTGTTGTACATGCAGTGAGGATGAAACTTGGTTGTGTGATGGCTGTGTTGGGTGCTTGATTTGTTTGAGCTATGTACAAGGTGGGCTATTTACAGTGGTGCTAAAAACACATTTTATATACATACAGTTGTTTAGGAGGATTGGAGTGCTGTTATCCATTCTCTTAGGTTATGTGATGTGACCATAGTGCTCTATGAACAGCATGGTTTTCAGTTGTTTTCTGAAGTCTTTGAGGTCTGGAGTTGCCCTTAGATCGTCCGGTAGATTGTTCCATATTGTTGGAGCAGCCATGGAGAGAGCTCTGTCTGTTGTGTCCTTGCGTGTGTGCTTGTATTCATTTGGGGTACTGACTCGGTTGCGTGTTTGACTTCTTCTAGGACGTGCGCTGGTTTCCGGTTGTATGAGCGTGGAGTTGGTAACCTCTGCCGTAAAGCAGCAGCAAACAGGGGCAGACACACCCACACCCACAGGCTCCATTATCCAATGCCTCCTGGAGAGGCAGGACATTGGGCCCTGCGTGCATCTCCCAATACTAGCACTTGCAAACCTTAACAATGCCATCCTAAACCCGGGAATACGGTACACAGCTTTCATAAGGTTGCTATGATTACTGGCAGATAGCAATTCTGAAGTACAATTTCCTGATTGAGCTGCATCATAGCAACCTTTCTGATGTCTGTGGAGTGTGCTACAGGTCTTGTGTCTGACAGTGTTTACCACCCTGGGGAGTGACCCCAACAGTATTGCATACCATAGCCATGCTTGCACTGTGCCGAGGACTGGAGTGGTGGCGAGGGCTGCCAAACACCTCTATAGTTGTACAATGCTGGCATAGGTGTGGGAGTGTGTGTCTGTCTATCCAGTGTGTGGTAGCTGCAAACACCCTCCACAGCCCACACTGCCAGCATTGTTGCCAGTATTGGCCTGCCAATGTGCATAATGAGGAGCAAGGTACCATGGGTAAAGCCTGGACAGGGTGGCCTGGCCAGGATGCATCTGCACAGGGCATAGGGCAATGGCTGGGACATTGTAGTGCCTGGCCACCACCTGCACAGACAGGGTGGCCACAGCATGTCCTGCTGGGAGATCACTCTCACCCTGACTGAGCAGTGACCACGGCATGGCTAGGTTCCTCCATAGTGCTTTCTAATTTTTCTCTTATGTGATATTTATGGGTTCCCTTTTGGTGCCCAATCACTGATCTATCTGCTTGGTGTGTATGCTGATATCCCAGTTCTGGGTGCATGCATCTCCTCCAGGAACATGCACTATGGACTAGCTAGTAGACTGTCTGCAGCTAGTATGTGCTGTGCTGGAACGCTGTTCAGTTGCTGGAGGCTTGCTGCAGATAGTGGTGGGGGGCAGCTGAGCACTTCCGGGCCTAATGTCTGTCTGCTATTGCTTTATAGATGTGTTCAGAGCTGCATTGATTTCCCTGTAGGTTGTCTGTTCCCCAGCAGGACTGTGGTTGATGGTCCCCTCTACTGCTGCCATTGCAAGGAGATAAATGTGGATCTGTTGGTGGGAGACCCTGTTTCCCACCCTCAGCCCCTAGAGGGTGGTAGTACATAATTCGCATATGGGTCCATAAGGGCTAAATCTGACTGAGAAATACAGATGTATCCAAAGTGTGTATGCAGGAAACACCTATCTCACACACTAGCACTGCTGGGGACCTGCAGCATGGCCTATTTCTGCCATGGACGGTGCTGTGGACCTGGTGCTGGGAGCCCCACCTCACCCTCAGGGTGAGCACAGTACCCGCACAATGTGACGGTGTGTAGCTACTCTGTGCCAGTAAAACACACGGCCAGTTCCCCCTACCAGGCCGAGGTGCTGTGGGGGTGCATACCCCATCTTGTGTTCATCTGTAGACTGCTGATTTGCATGTGCAGTGCATCATGGGTACGGGTGGGTTGCCCCTATCCTGGTGATCACAGCAGACTGTTTGTGTGGTGACGTGCAGTCCTTCTGCAGCCAGCCAGGGGCTTGTTAGCATCTCTAGAGCTGTAGCCCACTGGTTACTTCATTGCCTGTGGAGCCAGAGGTCATGGGTTCAAACCCACAGTGGGGTTATTTGATAGGGCTGTCCAAAGCATTATCTATTTTTAATGTACATTAGTGCTGCCAGCAAAACCACCCTCAGCATACTGTACCCATAAGGTGCCTCAGAAGGCGCTTTATAGGGCGCCCTATATAGCGCTTTCTGAGGCACCTTATGGTTACCGTCCATATAAGGTGCCTTCTAAGGTATCCTATGGAGCGCCTTATAGGGTGCCTTATGCGGCACCTTAGGTTACGGCATGTGAGGGTGTGTTTGCTGGCAGCATAATTAAAATACAAATAAACTGCCTCAGGAAACAATACTTACATGTCAAAGCTGATGCTTCAGCCAGTCTTATGCATTAGGCACACAGGGGGATCAAACTCATGACCCCTGTATCAGCAGTCAGTGTATTAACCATTGTGCTACACCTCTGTTTCTATGTTTGCATGTCTGGGCGCCTACTTAAGATTACCGCGCATTAACGCGCTTAGTGGCGCTTCGCCCAATAATGTGCGCAGCAGCGAGCGTTATCGCGCGATACTCCCATTTTGCTGCTTTAAGACTGAAACGCCCACTCCTTTTATGGCAGCCTGCACACTATCGCCGGGCGCACAATAAGACGGTTTAGTAAACATACCCCTAGGAGTCAAGCTGCCACTGCTATGTTGGGGAGGGGGATGCCTGGGGGAGGGAGATTATGCAAGTTGCTGTCAGGGGGTTGCGGTGAGGGGAGGGAGTATGGTGGATGTTAGGAAGGTTTGGGGTGCCGGACTGGGGAAGTATCACTGTCTTTTGTACCTCTCCATTGCTTGAGACCCCAGATCTTAACTTGGAGCTGGAACTTGCCAGTACCTCGGAGAAGGTGCTAAAGCCAATGCGGATTTTTAACAATCTAGACATGGAAGTATATGTCTATATTTGGGGCATGCCCAAACCACACCCTCGTTCCTACCCCACCATGCCCCCTTTAAATCTCCATGTTCCGGAGGTATACACATCCAAAGAGCAGCTTTCTAAGATTGTACAGTATGCAATCAGGACATGTAAATGCCGCTTTTTACATCTAGATACATCTAAAATGACTTCCATACCATATAATCATTAAAATTGTGCATGAAATCCCAAGTGAAGTAAACAAAATGCACTAGAATGGAAATAAAGTTCTCTTAACTAAGTTAGAAAGCTGCTGCCTGTTCTATAAACTTCCCTAAAAATGGCAGATTGGAAATGGACCTGTCATTACAAAACTCAATAGGATCAAGATTCATCCTTTTTAATATAGGGTGAACAACTGCTTCTTTAAGTTTCTGAGGAAAAGCTTCCATCTGCAAGGAAACATTGATAATGCATCTAAGAGAGCCATCCATCCCTACCCTACAATCCTTCAGGAGCCACGCCAGGCAAGTATCTAACAGGCTGCCGGATCATTTTGAAGACCATAGAATAGCTTTCACTGCATTCAATGACACTACGCCCTTACTCACTAAAATACCCAGAAAGCTTCCAGCTCTAGTTTCCTTTACATTCATCCAGTTTTATTTGCTTTTTTTCCACAAAGAAATCAATACATTTACTTGTATTTAAAGAACAGTTTATAGATGCAGGCCCCTTTGACAGATTAAATGCTAAAAGTGGGTTTTTCACAATATCAAATAATATTTAGGGGCGGCCTTTCCCTGAGGCAATCTCATCGGAGAAATAATTCTTTTTCCTTTCTTTGATCTTGAGATTATAAAATCAAAGATGCATTTTATACTGATCTCTATCTCCTTATTTCTGCAAACCTTGCCAATGAAGCTTCAACTGTCTGCCTCTCTGTTTCAGAAGCCGCAGCTATGAGGTAAACAAAGGAGAAGACCCCTGAGATTGACTAGGGTTCCTCCTTTGTGGTGATTTTATCTTTCACTTGCCTTATTGCAAGATTACAGTTAGCAACTAGACACTCAGGAGAATGGTGCTCATTATCTAAGAAACGAAAAGCTGTCAGATCTTTGTTAGACCTAAATTTAATATATTTACTCATAAAAGTTGATAGCAGAGAGCCTCAATCACTTAATCTAAATCTGATCAAAACACAGTCTGACTACACCAAGGAGTTCATAAAAATGTCTGAAATTGCCCTTACTGCTGATGCCGCTTCATAAAGAAAGACGTGTTTTACCCTTAACGGTTAAACCATGCAACAGCTTTGTTTTATAGAACTCAAATGCAAAACCTGATGCAATAGCATCGTTTTCAACATTAAAGTCACCAAGTGCTAATACGCAAGAATATTCTACCTTAATATCCTGCAGTAGACCTGGGAAAAGATCTTTTTTCTTTTGTGACTTTGTAAACATCCAGACATCTTGTAGTTTCCAATTAACCTCTTCCAGGTTGGGCATATATAAAGGCACATTTTACAAAGGACATCCAAATGCAATCTGGGACATCCAGGCCAGAATGTCTTTTAAAAAAAGCATGTACGTCCTGGTTCAGGCATGATTTCACAAACGTGGACGTGCCCGATATGGATGTTTATGGGGATGTCTACATAGACGTCCCCAGGAAAGCAGTCCGGAACAGGGATGTCTAATAACCTAATGGTTAGAGTAGTAAGTTAGGACCAGGGTGGTCAGGGTTCAAATCCAAGTTCTGCTCCTTGTGATCTTAAGCTAGTCACTTAACTCTCCATCTTCTCTGGGTGTTTTACAGCCAAAACAAGCACTTTCCTGATGCTTATTCATGCCTGGAGCAGATCTACTGCTACTACTGAGCATTTGTATAAAAGTGGATGGGGTTGCAGACATCCCTGACATTTCTAAACTTGAGCGGGGATGTCTAAGTCAATTGCACTGGCCTAGACATGCCTCCACCAAGCCCCCTGCCTTTTTGGATGTCCTCCCGCTGGAGAGGTCTTTAAAAAGCATGTGTAAAATTGTTCCCAGGACCTCTCTGTGATTTGGACATCCACATGCATGTTTTAGGATGTCCAAATCACTAAGGGGTATGTTTACTAAACCGTCTTAACGTTACTGGTGCTAGTTGCAGCGATAATTTGAAAAATGTCATATAAGGAGTGGGTGTTCCGGTCTTAAGGTAGCAAGAATCTGTATCGCGCGATAGTGGGCGCCATGGCACGTTAACGCACGTTAATCCTAAATACATGCCAGCGCAGTGTTAGATGCTATAAAGATGTAGCCCACTGGTTACTGCAATGACAGTGGAGGCAGAGGTCATGGGTTTGGTCCTGCAGTGGTGTAATCTAAAAAGGCTGTCTGAGGCATTTTCTTTTAATTTAAATCAGTGCTGCCAGCAAAAACACCCTCAGAGTGCCGTAACCTAAGGTGCCTCATAAGGCGCCCTTTAGGTCACATTATAAAGTGCCCTGTCCGCCAAGGCACCCTATAATGTGCCCTATAGGGCGCTTTACAGGGCACTTATGAGGCACCTTAGGCTACAGCACTGTGAAGGTGTTTCTGCTGGCAGCACTGATTGAAATGAAAAGCCTCAGACAGCATTCTTAAATGACACCACTGTGGGATCAAACCCATGACCTCTGCCTCTACAGTCATTGATGTAACCTGTGGGCTACATCTCTATAGTGTCTAACACACTGCTGGCTGGCTACAGAAAGACTGCAGGTCACCACACAAACTGTCTGCTGTGGTTACCAGGATAGGGTAAACCCACCCGTACCCATGATGCACTGCACATGCAGATCAGCAGCCTACATCTGATCACAAGATGGGTTATGTGCCTCTATAGCACCCCGGCCTGGTAGGGGGAATTGACCGTGTGTGTTACTGGCACAGAATAGCTACAGACCATGACATTGTGCGGTTCCTGTGCTCACCCTGAGGGTGAGGTGGGGGGCCCAGCACCAGGTCCACAGCACATGGCATACCTGAGATAGGCTATGCTGCAGGTCCCCAACAGTGCCAGTGTGTTATGGGTAGTCCCTGTAGATACACCTGTGTTTCCCAGTCATGTCTAGACTGTGTGGGCTGTGATGCACCCAGAATAGTGCATATCCTGTGTGGGTGCCATGGTCACATGTTATAAGTGAAGGGTGGTGTTTGGACCCAAAGCGGATTATGTAGCACCACCCAAGCTGCCCCTGTAGGTCAGGGTGGGGGAACAGGATCTCCCACCAACAGATCCACCTTCTACATCACTGCAGTGGTGGCAGTAGTGGAGAATGGGCACCCTACAGGGAGGTCAATCTGTACGCATCACATAGGGCAGTAGGCCTGGAAAAGCCCAGCTGCCCCCCCACCCCTACCCGACATTCACTAGCAGAGGGTATGGTCAGTCTCCACCCTACAAGGTGTTCAAGCCATAAACATACTAACTGCAGACTGTCCACTAGCTAGTACATGGGGCATGTTCCTAGAGGAATCATGTGCACCTAAAAACAGGATGCGAGCACACACACCAAGCAGGTATGTCAGTGATTGGGCCCCAGAAAAGGAAACCCAAAGATATCACATGAGAGAAATACCATATAGCACTATGGGATAACCTAGCCATGCCGTGGTCACTGCTCACTCAGGGTGAGAGTGACCTCCCAGCATGACATGCTGTGGCCACCCTGTCCGTGCAGGTGGTGGCCAGGCACCACAATGTCCCAGCCATTGCCCTATGCCCTGTGCAGATGCTACCTACCCAGGCTGCCCTGTCTGGGCCATACCCACAATATCTTGCTACTCATTATGCACACTGGCAGGCTAACACTGGAAACAGTGCAAGCATTGTGGACTCAGTAAGGTGTAGGCAGCCACATAACACTGGATAGACAGACACACACTACCACACCTATTTCAGCACTGTGCAAATATGAAGGTGGTTGGCAGCCCTGGCCACCACACTAATCCTGGGCACAGTGCAGGCATTGCTATGGTACTCAATACTGTTAGGGTCACTCCCTGGGGGAGTTCGGAACGTGTTTCCACGTTTAAGACGGCATTGTTAAGGTATGCAGGTGCTAGTATTGGTAGATGCTGCTGCGTGCAGGGCCCAACAGCCTGACTCTCCATGAGCCTCTGCATGGTGTGGGTGTGGGTGTTTGTGCCCCTGTCGGCTGCTGCTCTAGGGCAGAGGTTCCCAACTCCGGTCCTGGTGGGCCAAACACGGTTCAGGTTTTCATGCTGTCGCTAATGAATATGCATGGATTCATTTGCATGCAATGGGGGCGGTGCATGGAAATGCATCTCATGCATATTTATTAGGGACATCCTGACAACCTGAATGGTGTTTGGCACTCCAGGACTGGAGTTGGGAAACTCTGCTCTAGGGATTGCACATGTTTATGGTGTATGTCAGAGGTAGATTCAAATACAATGGAGGCAGTGCATGCAAATATATCTCCTGCATATTCATTAGGGATATCCCGAAAACCTGACTGGTCTGCGGCTCTCCAGGACTGGATTTGAGTACCTCTGGTGTATGTGCTCTGTAGGGTACAATATAGGCGTTTATGGCGTGTTACTTTTATCTGCAATAAAGATTCCGTCTTTATTGCCACGGTTTAGTAAGGGTAAAATGAGGGGGCACGGTCTGCAGGAGCCACAGCTGGGACTTGAACCTGTGACCTAGTACGGCACTGGTTGGTAAGTAGCTCAAAGGTGAAAAGAGGAAGACCAAAGAGTGAAGGGGGAAGAAGGAGGAATACAATCTAATTAGAGGCACATAAAAAAGGCAGATGAGAGAAATGGAGAAGAAAAATGAAGGAGACGGATCATTGTCAATGGCAGATGTACAGGAGGAAGGTAAAAAGATGGAGAGTGAAGAAACAGAAAATGGAAATGAGATCCTAAATAAGGACTTGGGAGAAAACCAACAAAAGGATTGGTAAAGAAAGACCAGAACCGACCCAATTAGAGAAAACATGATCAGACAATAAAGTTTCCTTCTGGTGTTGGGCCATTCTTGCTGGAAGAACCCTGATATCTGCTCAAGACTGGCTCAGAGATGAGGGCACTAAAGCAAATGTTGGCTCAGGACACCACAACCCCTTGAGCTGGCTCTGGATTTAGCATCCACCAAATATTTTAGGTTGCGCTAACAAACTGAATGCATGCTAGCAAATGCCGATCTCCAATAGAGTCTTAATTTTTGCTATAACAACATACTAGCAGAACGCTATGGAAAAGAACATTTCTGATATAAATTCCTGGAAGCACCAGGCCAGAGCATCACATGAAAAATGGGGCCTGGAAAATGACTCAAAGTCACACATTGCATTTTTACTTGACTTTCTTAGCCCACTCTTTGCAGAGCCCTGCAACCAGAAGTCCTACATCTAGCTATTAGGTGCCAACACTGTAACGCATGTAACTTGCCGACTTTCAGAGATTGTGGCATCTCTAGGCTAGTCTGTGCCGTACTTAGCCCTGTGTGAGCGGTGCAGCCTCAGCTCCGTCCCCTACTGCCCTGGTTCCACTGCCGCCATTTTTCATGTCTCCTTGGTGGTGGCGGTCACAACAGCAGAGAGTATCTCTAATTGAAGAGAAAATACATGGGTCTTCCAGACTTCGCATTTGCATATTTATCCAATCCCTCCCTCCTCTAACATAGACTCTTGTCAGAGGATGGAGAGATCAGACTAGCACTTTAAATGTGGGTCTTTGCAGCTCCTCATTTGAATGGCTGGTCTGGTCCCTCCCTCCTCTGATGTGAACTTATGTCAGAGGAGGGAGTTATCGGGAAAACATGCAAACATGGAGTCAGAAAGTCCCGTGTGTTTTTTTCTCAATAAGAGATACTCTCTGCTGCAACCATCAACGCCAACGTTAAGGAGACATGGAAAACGGCAACAGCAGGGCAAGGGCAAGGGCAGGCAGTGTGGATATGGAGGTGTGGGGTAATATGGGGAGATGCTGGCATAGGGAAATGACAAACCAGGGGGAGGGGGGGTGCCACATGTACAAATCGCATAGAGCACATTTAAGGCTTGGTATGGCCCTGTTTCCAGCTTTCCTTTACCTACTCTTACTCATTCTTAGTCCTCCCATTTCCCACATCTGTCTCAGTCCTTCTCCCAGCCTCCTATTTCCCCTGTCTTTCACCAACTTTCTAGTTTCTCATTTCTACCCTCTTTACTCATCCTCTCCCCAGTATAATGTATATTCCTCTGCCTCTCATCCCCTCACTAGCCCCAGCTCCTTCCCTATAACTCCTCCCCTCTCCACCTCCAGTAGCTTTCTTATGTCTTACTCCATTACCAGACCCACATTCACCCATTTCCTCCTACATTTCTACCCTCTCACCTTTGTTAAAAGACGTGCCTCCTTCTTTTGTGTCTTACCCTCTCTGTAGCCCTCTGACCCTTTTCAACTGCTTCCAGTCCCTTATAGATCCTTCAGACCATCTCTACACTCAGTCTCACAGTCCTGTTCATACCACTTACCCAGTCTCCTAGTCCTCATTGTCCTCCCTAATCCCTGCTTAATTTAATCTCTTAATTTCTCTGCCACTGCAGTTTGAAGCATGAGAAAAGACACTTCCTGTTTCTAGCAAGTTCCCCTTCTCGTGTTTCAAACCTGCTGAGCAGAGAATCAAAAAGGAATAGCACAGCAGCGGGAGCCAAACATGCTCATGCCAGTGTAAGGGGTGAGCCGGTGAGGCGGGCTTTAGGCACCCTTAACCCTTGGCACCCCGAACAATGCCTCTTAAGCTGCCCTGGCTAAATTGATTTAATGCATATTAAACTAGAAAGTAGCATTTGAAACTGATTAACATGCATTATAAAGTTCTAGCATGCACTAAATAATTTTGCTAACATAAATGGGTGAAAGAAGCTGAAAAAAGGTTCAAACATTGGAAAAAATGCCTCAGAATGACCTGAAACTGAATTGAGTAATGTTACTACGGTATGCGCATCCCTAGACTCCAGCTTAATGCACAGGATGGTGAGATAAGAACCACTGAGCTGCCAAGTGACCCAGCTTCTGGATGAGGACTTCTGTCAAGTCCTGTTTGTTGAAGTTACATCCAGAGCACTGTGAAATATGTAGCCACTGCTTCTACCATTTGAAATCAGCACTTCAGGTTCTAAAAAGTATCAGGATGGGGATTCTCAGAAATCCAAAATTGGCCTCTGGTGTCCCTCCTGGAACTGAGCCACTTGGCAGTCTTACACTTATTCCATTCTTGCTCAGTTCACAGTTTATTTATCTCAGACAATTTCTAGCACACCAACCATAACTGGTGGAGGAGTGGCCTAGTGGTTGGGGCAAGGTACTTCAGGTCAGAAGGTTGTGGGTTCAAATCCCACTAGAGGACAGCAACCTTGGGCTGGAAGGACTGGGGTTTCTAGTCCCACAGGTGTTCCTTGTGGTCTTAGGCAAGCCACTTAGCCCTCCATAGCCCATGTTCCCTGTAAAAATAGTTACCTCCAAGTTATAATACCCTGTTCAATGTAATTTCAGCTTGTTAGATGTAAACCACACTGATGCAGAATAGTGCAGTATATTTGAGAATGTAAATAACATTCTCAGCAGGTTACATGATCATTACTAATACAACACTTGCACAGTTTTACAGACACAGGGCCAGTGCAAAGATATAAGGCACCTGAGATGAGCCTCATCCCCTGCTCCTGCTCTGGCCCCCTCCATTGCCACTGCTGCCTTCCCTCTCCAGGTTCTGCAGCAGCACCAATGGCTTCAAACAGTCCTGTAGGGCTTGCATCAGCTTCCAGCTCTGCAAGGCTGTTTGGCTTCCACCCTCTCCAGCACCCGATGCCAACTTCCTTTTGCATGGGGCATCGAAGGGGGAAGAAGCACAAATAGCTCCAGAGCCCCAGAGGTTGAAGTAAGCGCTCCAGGACTATTTGAAGCCATTGCTGCCCAATGCAAGACCCAGAGAGGGCCGGCAGTCACAGAAATGGGCTGCCCCGGACCACTGACCCTCTAGTGGCCACCTACTTTGCTTAGTGGACACATCAGCCCCGCACAGACATCACCAATCTACATACCACAATTTTATTAATTAATAGGAATATCATTCACAGATTTCCAGCTTGAGGCTTGAGCAAACTTATGTTTGAAAAACTTCCTTAAAAACGAAACTTAACTCCTTGTCTGAATGCTGTCAAATCCTTCTCAAGTCTCTGTGTAAAGAATCATAAGAGGGTAGCAAGTGAAGGGGTTATTACATAGCCTCATCAAGCAGTGTGTAGGGCGTTTCTTACTGACTCATTGCATCTTGTAAAATCAGGAGGTCTAAAACCTTGGTTGCATAAACTGAATAGCATTTTGCGTCCATGGTATTGCAAGCCTTGGTTTATAAAATAAGAACTGCTAATTAGTTGTGGGCATTGCCCTTGGAATTTCTGCAGACAAAATCATGTTTTGTGCTGAATTAGCTTGTTTTGTAGAGGTGTTCCGCCTGAGCTTTGTTTTCCTTCGCCTGTGCTTAGTGGTTGGATCATTTATCTATAACTATATTTGTTTACTGTGATCATCTTTTTCTTTTAATTAGGTGAGGAACCTGACTATAGATGGAGGTTTTGGGCTTTGGTCTCCATGGCAACCATGTGAACACTCTGATGGTGACAGTTCAGGTTCATGTACGTGCAGATCCAGGTCATGCGATAGCCCTCACCCACGTTGTGGAGGTCGCGGCTGTGAAGGACCCAGGATTGAGGTCGCCAATTGCTCGAGGTATTTTTCTGTGTCTGCCTTTCTAGACAGGAGAATATGGAGAAAAACTGAATAAGGGCACAGAAAATGAAAATAGATCATCATCGTAGAATTCCCTTGGAGAAAGAGACTAAAAGAAAACACTTCTTTATGGTAGGGTTGCCAACTGGCTCCAGATGTGCCTGACAGGCTCAATCCAGTCCTGGGTTTACCCCATTACATGCAGGGACTTGTAGTCTTGATTTCCTTATGGAGTGCAATAGAGATATCGGAACTACATATCCCTGCTTGAAATGGGATCGAGCTTGTCGGGCACCTCTGGAGCCATTTGGCAAGCCCTATTTTATGGGGAGAGTAGTAGATGCCTGGAATCACCTACCAGTAGAGATAGGAGACCAGTGACCGAATGCAGGTATGTTTGGAAAGTGTACTGAGGGCAGTGGTAAGGTCTTGGGAGAAAAATGAGAGGGACAAAATAGGATGGGGTGTGGAAATCAATTTCTTGAGAGGCATGATCCAGTCTGTTTTTCAGAATAACCAAATTAATGGACAGCGTGTGTAGCTACAGTATCTAGCTGATTGAATGTGGATTGTGGATGTCTGAAAGTAGGCAATCGCTAAGGGGCAGGTGAAGATTCAACAGCAGTGATAAAAGTGAAACTGTACAAGGAATATCTATTTGTTTTAACTGCATTAAAAATGATAGTACCATAAAATAATAGCTATGGGGTAAAATAGTCAGTGGGATGGAAACCGCATAAAAATGTAGGGATAATTTAACCCTGTGTCTTTAAGTGTTTGAGTATGAACATAAATATGCTGGCATAATGTCTCTGAATGCAGTTATCCCTGCTATCTCTATGCTCAGACTTGAACACATAAATTATGGGGGTCATTCACAACCACGAATAACGGGGATCTATGTCCAGCCTGGACGTACATCCCCGCTATCCATGGAAATGGCTATGCCACTCCAAAGACTTCCTGTATGTACAGCTGTGTTGTATGGGGAGTCTTAGACGGAGATGGGCGGAGGGCAGAATGGTGGCGGAGAGAGGGCAGGTCATCACCCCGGACGTACAGGGCCGATTCTGAGGTCATCCCTGTACGTCCAGGGTATGCCCGTTAGACATGGGACTTATCTCACCTCAGAGGATACGGTGTTTTGGTGGTGGCTGAAGGGGGAAAAAGGAAGGTAGGGGCACAGGAAGTTCACCGCAGCCAGACCCTGGCCATGGGAGGCCAGCTCAGGGGTTCGGCTGCAGGTAAAGAATCTTTTCGGCGTCAGCTGGGGATCACGGCTCCTGAATGAGCCCTGGTACCATGGTGATGGGCTGCCATGCCACAGCAGCTCCATTCAGGAGCCTGGCTGAGTTAGCCAGGTAAGTGGCTGGACATCTGTGGTGCCTGAATCAAGGCATGTCCCGGACGTCCAGCCACTATGCTGAGATTCTGCTCCCTCAGGGACAGGGACGTCTGGCCCCCACGGGAGCGTAATCAGGTGCATCTCCAAGCCATCCAGACATGTGAACATCCAGACGGCCCAGAGATGCACATCTCAGAATGTGCCTCAATGGATAAAGGCTGAATATCACCACTATGGGACACGTTTATTAAGCCATGTTAGCTAACATAGGCCACATACAGATAACACCGGGATGACAAGTGAAGACAAGCAATCCTTAAGAGAAAAAACAGCATGGCCTGAGCGATATATCAAAAACTCAATAATGATAACCTGAAGTTTTTGCATCTTCAGACATGTTCCTTTCAATATCTTCAAAGCAAAGCCATTCTCATGATGCCTTATCATTCAGACAAGCAGACCTTGCACTTTTTGTTGCACTGGTTGCGTTTTGCATGATGATTGTCTTACCCAAATGTACAATAGCTTCATTAAAATATTGCCAAATCGGATCTCTCTTAATGACCTGCTGCCAAGATAGGCCTTCTACAGTTGCACTGGATCTCAAAACTCAGCATAGGATACATTCAGAATCGGAAACTCATTCCTCAGGATTGCCGAAATATGTTCTGCTGTTCCCTTTGTTTCCCATGTATTTCTGTCCCCTGTTCCTTGAAATTATATCCAGACTCCTAGCCCAGATCTGCTGCATCGCCCATAATCATCTATTCATTGAACTTCTGTGTCTTTCCACATTTAGAACGAGAGGTATGGGCTTGACTGTGCGTGTGCGTGTGCGTGCATTCCCATGAAGTGTATATGTTCACCACCTGCAAGGACTGATCAGTCTGTTATTCCTCATTCTCATGTATTATTGTTAAGAAAAATGTTCACAGAATACACTTAAACCTTATTATTGTTATTCTAGATGATATTTATTTTATTTATTTATTTAACTGTATTTATATCCCGCTTTTCACCGGGTCAAAGCGGATATCTTTGAGATAGGTTGATTCTATTACAAAATGTTTTAAGATTTTTCTTTTTAATCATCCGTTTGCAAACTCTTGGACAACAAGATTTCCCCACACAACTATATCACTGCAGTCCTGATGTCTTCACTTCATTCATGATCCCGGGTCCTCTCTGTAGAATAGATACAAAAATGCAATGTGTGCCTTAGAGTCAGTCCTGACTCCTGGTGACCCAGAAGCTCCTGGGTTTTCTTGGCAGTGTCACTGGAAGTAGATTGCCAGGCCTTTCTTCCAAGGCAATGGAGGGTTAAGTGACTTGCCCAAGGCATGCTAGTGGGAATTGAACCCTGGTTGGTTGGTTACCAAGCCAATGCTCTAACAACTAGGCTACTCCTCCACTCCAGAATTGATCCAGTAACTATTAAAAGGAAGCTTTTCTTTTGCAGATTATAGTTTATTCAGCTTTTGATGTAACATGAAAAAATTGGAGTTGATACAAGAAATATTCTCTCACTCTTGGGGCCTGTATTCAGCCGCTGCCCAGTTAACATCTGCGGCAAATGTTAGGCCAGCCTTTATGGTGCCCAACTTTCGCTGCTCAAGGAGAACCGGGCAGTGGCTGAATGTCACCATTGCCTGGTGATCGCCGGGTGCTGCCTCTGCTCCACTCCCAGAACACCTCGCTGCCAGCTGGCTAGCATTGGAACAGTCAGTAGCAGTACCTGGGCATATATGGCAGCACTAACCACGTTAATGCAGCTGAATATCCTGGTCACTGCAATTAACATGCTAGCAGGTCTACGAATTGCATTAATCGCATTGGATATTGGGCCCTTGGTCTTCACTCCCAGTCCTTGAGGGCCACCAACAGGTCAGGTTTTCAGTATATCCCTAATGAATATGCACAAGAGAGATTTGCATCCGCACTACCTCCATTGTATGCAAATCTCTTTCGCGCCTATTTGTTAGCGATGCCATGAAAAGCTGGCCTGTTGGCAGCCCTTCAGGGCTGCAAGTGAAGACCACAGATCTAGAATGTAAGACCTTTGGGTAGGGGTCTGCCTCTATCTGTACCTGCTGGTTTTCTATGATCCTTTTATAAGTTTGGGTACCTTTGTATAGCTTTCTATTTTTGTTTGCTTACATGGAGAAGATACTATGTTCAGTGATAGCACGTTATAAATAACGGGCCCGATATTGTACTGAGACGGCTCTGCGCTGCTGCGGCGCATAGCTGTCACCACCGACCTCTAATCCTGGATATTCAATGCCAGGGTCATATGCGGCCGCAGCATTGAATGTCCAGGGTCACCGCACAGCCTCTGATGCCGCAGAACGTAACCGGGCAGCAGCGATATTGCACCACTACCCAGTTAGCTCCCGTGGGTAAAACTAGGTCAGCTTTTGCAGCGCCTAGTTTTACCCGCAGATCGCTAACCGGGTAGTGATGCAATATCGCTGCTACCTGGTTAGCGACTGTCGCTGCCCACAACATGCCCAGAAACGCCCGTGACACGCCCCGGAACGCCTATGACACGTCCCGCTGCTAAGTGGTAAGCGGGGCGTGTAATGGAGATAATCAGGGATATTCAGCGGAACTAACCGTGTGAGTGGCGTTGAATATCCTGTAAACCATGTAAATGCCTTCTCAATATCACACCCAACAAGCACATCTATGAACTAGTCCTTGGACTACATGGCAAATGTAAGAACAGCCGACACTGGAGAGCTTTCTCTTCCTCTCTCTCATTTCTCCTGTCCTTCAAACGTACTTCTTCCATATCAAAATGCTGAAAGGTTCTCAAAATATTCTGGAAGCACCGCCAAGAGAGCCTGCCAAGGAAAACAGAGCTGCTGATGGACAGAGTGTCAGTACAATTTCTGGGTTTTAAATTTCTTCTGACATGCAACCGGTCAGTCCTCAATACACAGGCAGCCTCTGCTGGAAATATTAGCAGCCTGCTTTGTGAAAAAAATGAAGGAACCTGTTAAATAAGAAAAGCAATCAATGGTTTCCCTCCTTGTGCCTAAAAGCACAACAAGGAGGTTTTAATGACCATTACTTGGTGACATAATAGGGCCTTATTCAGATGGGACTTTCTCCCGCCCATTCTGTGCTTGTGGAAATAAAATGTGTTGAGCTGAGTAAGTCATGGAAAGTTGATGCATAACCTGAACACACATTGCCCTTTTTGTGCAAGTCATTTTTGTTCTTTTTTCAACATTACATCCAACATCCTATTACCAGAACAATAGAAAAGATAAATGGACAGTTTTACCTTTGACCCCCAGATAGCAACTACATGTAGCATCCATATATAAGTGTATATAAGTGTGAATATCATTCTGTTATCATTACAGATGTAAATAGTTAATACTGTTATCCAAGTTGAGCTACCTGTTATATGTATCACGGTGTTAACCCCCACCGTAAAATACCCCATGTTCCATGTAAACCGCACTGATGTTGAAGAGCGCGATATATAAGCGAATTAAATAAATAAATACATATATATATATCCACAAACATTAACATGGGTCTCCACAAGCATCTTCCCCTCTCCCTACATACTCCATATTCCAAATCACACTTTTGGCTGTGAGTGGCAGTGAATGTGCATTTCACATAGGGTCCTCTTGAACTTTTGCCATCAAACCATGTAGAGCATTCTTCCATTGCAGAAACAAGGGGCTATTGTCTAGCAACTGATCCATTAAAATTACCTTCTTCACCATTAACCAAGTCTTAGCATAAAACACCCTCTGAGTTCTCGTGACTCGCGAGGCCTAAGGGAATGCACCAAACAGAATTCCATTGATTTCTGCAATTGACAGTGTGCTAACCTCCTCCAATAAGTGGCCCCTCTTTCCCAAAGAAGGTTCATTGTCAAACTCAGCTAAGTCTCTCTTCCTTACAGTGAGGACAGATATCAGTGTCCACAAGCCCTGTATACAGGCCTTGACAAATTCTAATTGAATCTAGGAGCCAGGTCAAAAACTTAGCGGTTGAGACTCCTCTTGCTTCCCCCCCCCCCCCAATCCCTCTAAACCCTGTCCCCAATGAAGTTATTGGGGGGGGGGGGAATACCTTCTGAAATCAGCAGCAGCTCTTTTAGAAACTCTTTCCCCATTCTGTATCTATGAACAAAGAGTTTAGTAAATTAGGTCCAGGGCTTTAAGGTGTCTGCACTTCACTGGCAAACCTTAGCAGTCTCCCTTCCTCAAGAGAAGTGAAGCAAAGAAGCAATTACTCTTTATTTTATATATCACTATGGCCTATGTTGCCTACAGTCTCTGCCTCTCATATTGTCTTTATCAGGTCACTCTCTCTCTCTTTCATATCCCCCCCCCCCCAGCCTTTACTAGGTCTCTCTCTCTTTTTCATCCTTTCATCCCCCTCCCCTCCAGCCTTTGCCAGGTCTTCCACTCTCTTTCATACACCCCCCCCCCCTTCCAACCTTTACTGGATCTCTCTTTTTATCTTTCATAGACACCCCGCCCCTAGGGTTACCAACTTTTTCACCGAGAAAAACCCGACACCTGTGGCTCGCCATGCTCCACCCATTCTCCGCCCCTAGTCCCACCCCTGCCCCGCCCCCAGCCCCACCCACAAAAATTACCGAGGATACGTGTAGGCTAACTTCCTTGGTCATATAATAATTAAACTGGGAACCCCAAAATCCAAACATGAAATGTACAACACTGGAGAAATAAAACTATAAAGTAATTTCCTCTTGCACTAAACAAAAACGCAAAGATGTTAGCAATACACACTTCCCAGACCAAACATATTCCAGCTAATAAATTCAAAATAAAAAGTATTTTTCTACCTTCTGTTTGGGCGTTTTATTTTCAGTTGCAATTGCTCCAGTCACTTTCTTCTGGTTTCTTCGTGTCTTCTGCGAGCTATCCATTTGTCCTTTCTTCTCTTTTAGATGTTTTCCATTCTCTCTCTATTTCTGCTTTAACATACTGATTGTTTCCCTTTTGCTCTTTCCCCCAATTCTTTCCTTATTCCTTTATCATCCATTTAAATTTCACCCTTCCATTCTCAAGCCCCTCACTCTCCCAATACCCAGCCCATCATAGACTTTTCTTCCACACAAAAAATTTTTTCCCCTCTCCATACTCATTCCCCATCTATTCTAGTCCTCCCCCAAAATCAGTTCCCTTATAGTTCTAGACCCACCCAGCATCCACTCCCTTCTAATCCCATTCTCCCATGCCCCACATCAGCCCATTTCCAGTCCTATTCCAGCTCTTCATCAGCCCATTTCCAGTGCTAGCCCTCACATCACAGACCATTTCCAGTCCTAGCCCCCCCCCCATCACAGCCTATTTCCAGTCCTAGGCCCCCCCCATCACATCCCATTTGCAGTCCGAGTCCCCCCGCACCATCACAGCCCATTTGCAGTCCTACCCCCCCCCCCACCATCACAGTCCATTTGCAGTCCTAGCCCCTCTAATCACAGCCTATTTCCAGTCCAAGTTCCCCCTTCCCTCCACCATAGCCCATTTCCAGTCCAAGTTCCCCCCCCCCCATAGCCTTTTTCCAGTCCAGGTCCCCCTCCCCATCACAACCCATTTCCAGTCCATGCCCCCCCCCCATAGCCCTTTTCCAGTCCAGGTCCCCCTCCCCATCAAATCCCATTTCCAGTCCATGTCCCCCCCCCAGCCCTTTTCCAGTCCAGGTCCCCCTCCCCATCTATCCCATTTTCCTGTCCTTGTCCCCCCCCCCATACCCCATTTAAAGTCCAGGGCCCCTCCCATAACAGCCCATTTATTTCCAGTCCAAGTCCCCCCCCCCCCATAGCCCTTTTCCGGTCCAGGTCCCCGTCCCACCATCACAACCCATTTCCAGTCAAATTCCCCCTCCTAGCCCTTTTCCAGTCCAGGCCCCCTCCCCCCATCACAGCCCAGGCAATCCTTGGCCTCCCCCCCAGCACCGCGGCTGTCTGAGGCTTTAGAGGGAGCCAGGGAAGCCCGCGCGAGGCCCCGGCTCCCTCTGAACAGCTGCCAGCGTGAAGAGCCTTTTCCTTCACGCTGGCGGCTGTTCCTGTGAAGCCGCGAATGCTGGGAAAGGTTAAAGGGCATTGCCTTTAACCTTTCCCACCAATCGCGGCTTCACAGGAACAGCCGCCAGCGTGAAGGAAAAGGCTCTTCACGCTGGCAGCTGTTCAGAGGGAGCCGGGGCCTCGCGCGGGCTTACCCGGCTTCCTCTGAAGCCCTCCGGGTTGGGAGAAAAGCCGGTTTTTTTGCTCTGGCTGCTCCCGATCTTGCGGCCAGAGCAAAAAAAACGGCTTTTCAAGGGCCGGTTTTGCCTCTGCGCCGGCAGCCGGCCTGGCCATGGAAAAACCGGCCAGGCCGGCTGAAAACCGGCCAGTTGGCAACCCTACCCGCCCCACACCTCCAGCCTTTACCAGTCTCTCTCTTACACACCCCCTTCCAGCCTTTACCCGGGTCTCTTTCTCTCTTTCATAGATCCCCCCCCAGCCTTTACCAGTCTCTCCCTCTTTCATACCCCCCTTCTAGCCTTTACCGGGTCTCTCTCTCTCTCTCTTTCATACACCCCCCTTCCAGCCTTTACTGTCTCTCTCTCTCTTTCTCTCTCTGTCATACCCCTCCCCCCAGCCTTTACTATGTCTCTCTCTCTTTTTCATCCTTTCATCCCCCTCCCCTCCAGCCTTTGCCAGGTCTTTCACTCTCTTTTATACAGCCCCCCTCCAGCCTTTACTAGGTCTCCCTCTCTCTCTTTTATAGACACACACTCCCCCCCCCCCGCCTTCCTGTCTTTGCCAGATCTCTCTCTCTTACACACACCCTTCCAACCTTTACCCGGGTCTCTTTCTCTCTCTCTTTCATAGATCCTCCCCAGCCTTTACCGCATCTCTCTCTCTCTCTCTCTGTCATACCCGTCCCCCCAGTCTTTACCATGTCTCTCTCTCTTTTTCATCCTTTCATCCCCCTCCCCTCCAGCCTTTGCCAGGTCTTTCACTCTCTTTTATACAGCCCCCCTCCAGCCTTTACTAGGTCTCCCTCTCTCTCTTTTATAGACACACACTCCCCCCCCCCCCGCCTTCCTGTCTTTGCCAGATCTCTTTCATTCTTTCATATGCCCCCCCCCCCTTCCAACCTTTACTGGGTCTTTCTCTCTTTCATAGATCACCCCCGCCTCGTGGCTTTTTCAGGTGTCTTTTTTATTTCATACACTCCCCTTCCATCCTTTTCCATGTCTCTCTCTCTTTATCATACCCTCCCCCCCCCCCCAGCCTTTACTAGGTCTCTCTATTTTTCATCCTTTCATCGCCCTCCCCTCTAGCCTTTGCCAGGTCTCTCACTCTCTTTCATACACCCCCTTCCAGCCTTTACTAGGTCTCCATCTCTCTCTCTTTCATAGAACCCCCCTCCCCCCCACTTCAGTCTTTACCAGGTCTCTCTCTCGTTCTCTCCCGGGATTTGAAGGCTGCACTCATACCCTCACATTGTAGCTGCCGAAAAAAGTTCACTTGCTCCTCTGCTGTGATCCAGCTCTATGCAAGGATGAACTTGTGGTACAGGATGCTGAGGCTCATCTTGCGGTTTCAACTCTGGCAATTTGCACAGAGTGGAATCTCCATGGAGAAGCAAGTGAGCTTTCTTTTGCACTTCCAAAGGCTCAGTGTTTAGACCAGCTGTTCTCAACCTGTGGGTCGCGACTCCCCACGGGGGTCGCCACAGGATTTAGCAGGGATCGCCTCACTCTGCCGTTAAAAAAAAAAAAGCGCACAAGTTGCTGCCGCTGCCGAATCCGCTTCTCGGCAGCGGCAAACTCACCACCTCCCAGTCCCTTCTAATGCAGCTGCGGCTCCCTGCCTCTTAGGGAACTGCGGCTATGCCAGTAAAACCGTTGCGGAGCCTTCCTGTCTCTTGACGGGCTCCATACAGCATTGTCCCGCCTCCAAAGGAAGTTGTTTACAACTTCCTTTGGAGGCGGGACAATGCTGCACGGAGCCCATCGAGAGACAGGAAGGCTCTGCAACGGTTTTACAGGCATGGCCGCGGTTCCCTAAGAGACAGGGAGCCGCGGCTGTAGAAGAACAGCAGGGCAGCAGCAGGCAGACAGGGAAAGGGAAGGAGGGGGCAGGGAACCTGCAATGGGACTGACATGAGAGAGGGAGGGAGGGGCTGACATGGACAGGGAGGCTGCCATGGAGGGAGGGAGGGGAGCTGACATTGATGGATGGATGGAGGGGGGCTGACATGGACAGGGGGGCTGACATGGATGGAGGGAGGGGAGGGCTGACCTGGATGGAGGGAGGGCGGGAGGAGGGCTGACATGGACAGAGGGGGGCTGACATGGATAGAGGGAGGAAGGGTTGACATGGAGAGATGGAGGGGGGTTGCTGACATTGATGGGTGGATGGAGGGAGGGAGGGAGGGGGAGGGGGCTGACATGGAGGGAGGGAGGGGGCTGACATGGACAAAGGGAAGAGACAGGGGGACATACTGGACAGACGGGGATAAATGCTGGACAGAGGGGAGAGACAGTGCGGGTTAGGATCATAATGGGCAGATGGGGGGTGGGCTAGGACTGGTAATGGGTTGATTAGGGAAGGCTAGGACTGGGAATGGACTGATCAAGGGGGGTTTGGGACTGGTAATGTGCTGATAGGGGGGTAGGACTGATATTGGGCTGATTAGGGGAGGCTAGCACTGGTAATGGGGTTGAGGGGGGACTAGCACTGGAAGCGAGCTGATTGGGGGGCTTTGACTGGGAATGGGCTGATTGTGGGGCAGGGAGGATAGAGCTGCTGGCCCTGGAAGAAAACTGGGGACTAAGGCTACAAATGGGCTAATATGAGGGGATGGGAGAATGGAACTGGAAGGGAGTGGATCTGAGAGGGGCTGCCATGGTATTTGTACTAGAAGGGACTGGTCAGTGGGAAAGGAGGGGGACTGGAAGGGAATGGACACCAGTGGCAGTCATGGGAATGCAAGTTCACATTGGAAGGTGCTGAGAGTGAGGACTGGAAAGGGGCTGATACTGGGGAGGGTTACTGGGACTGGAAATAGGCTGATGGAAAGACGTAAAGAAAACGAAAGAAGAGATAAGAAATGGCAGATGGACCATAGACCACAGAAAGAGAGCTAAGAGAAGACAGGAAAGCAGAAGCCTCAGATCGGGACCAGCATGATCAGAAAATAAATTGGTCAGACAACAAAGGTAGAAAAAATAATTTTATTTCATATTAGTGATTTGACTACAAAATCATCATAATTTTGAAATCAAATATTGTTACTTGTTATTGTGATTAATTATTGTTGTTTAAATAAGTAAATTTTATAAATACAAACATATTGCAAAGGCCTATAATATATTAATAATTCAACAAATGATTACAGCGACAATCTGTTAACGGTAAAAGAAGGGAGACACATTTGATTTTATCATTGGGGGGTCACCACAAGTTGACCAATGGTAAAAGGGGTCACGGTACAAAAAAGGTTGAGAACCACTGGTTTAGACACCATAGTGATCTGGTGCCTGGGATTTGTCGAGCCCTGCTATATATACGCACCAAAGAAATTTATAATTCATTTCCCTCGTTTTTATACATTCAGAGATTGATTTCAGATGCTTAAAGTTGTAAAGCAATACAGGAGCAGAAACCTGCAGCCTGGCATTGGCCCGTCACCTCTCCACCAAAGGTTCAAGAGTGTTCATCTCTGCGATAGGCTTAAAATATTTCATGTATCCATAGAAATTATCCACTATGCCCAACTCATCTCCAGAAAGACTCTTGGAAACAGATCAACATTTCTCCTTCTCAGATTATCCACATAATTACAGACTTGAAAATAAACAAAAAGCTCCTTGTGAGGTAAGGTTAACCATTGGCTCAGATTCTGAAAAACTCCCACACTGTCTTTTTATTCTTTGGCCATAAACCGTTCGTGCATCGGGGCATTTTTAAAAGCAGAGGCAGTTAATTACATTGCCCAAATTCTGACATTTGTAGCATGTGAGCTCCTGATGCACAGAAAGTATGTAAAAGCATAAAATATTTGAACTGGCCCACTCTTGTTTTCAACTATTTTTTGACCAAGCAATTTCCAGCTGCTCCTTTGGTTTTACAGCAAAATGGGAACCAGGACTGAATTCTTATGCCTTGAGCTTTTATTCAAAACTAGCTAGGTTTTCTTCCCCCCTTTCACATCCCCTAGCAGCTTACTTTAGTCTAGTCATGCACCGGGGTTCCTCCAGAATCTTGTAATCATGGGTCTAAATCCAGTCACTAGGTGTCGCCATTGTACAATGACTTCTACCACCTCCACCCTCCGAGTGCAGCTTCTGTGACATCTCCAGTCCTGTTTTCAACTATTTAAAAATCTTGATGGTTTTTTTTTATTTGGCATGAATAATTCTAACTACTGCTGGTAACCATTTTGTGGGAATATTTAAGCACTGGTGTGAAGCAGTGGAGATAGAGGTAACTTGACTGTATGTTACGGATTTTTATGTAAATTAATATAAATGGATAAATGTACAAGAATGTGGCTCCAGTTAAATCAAATTGTCCCCCGCATTTTTCCCTAGTGTAAAAACAGAGAAAATTAATAGATTGACTCATTCATTCATGTCTGGTAGGTTTCTTGTTTTCTCCTTTTTGGCTTCCAGTTAAATCAATCCTGCCTCCACTGAAGACAGGGTGCCCTGAGCACACTCATTCACTGATCCCCAGCAGCTTTTCTCTATCTTTCTCCCTCCCTCTCCTAGCCTTCACAGTAACCAGTCCAACTCACTCAGGACATGTTTACTACATGCTAATGCATGCTAATGAAGTTAAAGCACATTACATGCCTTTGAGCCCTTACAAATAAAAGGGCTCCAGGCACTTAATACACATTAACTTCATTAACGCATGTTAAACTTTAGTAAACATACACCTGAGTGAACTGTACATGTACACCTCCAATGTGACCACTAGGTGCCACTGTTATTTGATGGATAAGAATCCCTGCAACTGCAATTACAAATGCCAGACAAGTAAATAATGTATGTTTGAAATGCCTTCTCCTAATCTGTGCTGTTCAGTACTCACCATTAACATTTTTGAAAGTTGCATAGAGTTCAGAGAAATAATCAGCTGTCAAGTAACAAATGAGTTAATTAAAAACTGTTGGGCTGACACAGAAACCAGCGCAGCCTTTAAGCCCAGATAACGCCACTTTAAAACACACTTACTGCTACCACCAAATGCAGAAAAGAGACGGATGCACACGTAAACAGCAAAGAAAAAACGAGCGCACAATAAACATCAAGAGTATTTAAAAGGATTTAAATTAGAGGCAAATGAGTTGCACATAATGAAACAACATGCAAATATTACCTGCTCCCAATGCAGAGAAACGCATTGAGAATTTCACAAGCAGCCTTAGCGCTAATATCTCTACGCCTGGTCTTGAGGTGGCTTAAACATCTAGCGTGTGCCACCAATAGTATTTTGATGGCATTGGGGGCTTTCCCAATGCCTGGATCATCTGAGGAGAAATGTCAAAAATGACCCAGCCATATGTGTTTTGGTTCTGGCTCCTGACCATGGATTAATATTGTGAGTGTGGTTCGACTCCCTGAAGCAACCTTCTGGGTTCTTCTGGGGACCTAGGTGCATTCCCCCCTCTGTTTTTTTCTTCAGGGTCCTGGATTGTGTACCCCAGACTCTTCATGATCTCCTGCAAAGACACTGACTGAAAAAGGCTTCCAAAATGTATAATTCCTTTAGCACTTCAGACAAGTATTTTTAGTGACATTGACATTGGATCCAGGACAACCTTAGCAATTGTGGGGCCCAATTTGGATCATTTTGTTGGAACCTTCTGGACTTAAGATTAATGTGTAATTTTTAAAATAAAATGATATCAATATTTATTAGCTTATATTTTGATATAAAGTGTGCTAAAACAAAACTACACTTACAAAGAAAACTTTCTTGCTTTCTGTTCTGCAAACTCTTTCAAAATCCAGTAGCTTTTTTAAGCCTAGTGCGGGGCTTCCTGTGGACATAGGGCCCCAGTGGTCAAATAAGTTTGAATGGCCTAAGACCAGCCCTAACTAGATCTTCAGTAATAAAATTCCGAAGCTATTTCTCAAAATACCTCCACTGGGGAGATGCAAAATATAGAAAATAACTTCTCCCCAAAAGACAAAATTACCAAAAGTATCTTAAAACTCTTTTCAAAACACTCCTTCTCTGGGTGCTAGAGATGCACAGGAGTTTGGTCCCTCACAGACAGGCTGCATTTTCCAAGGACTGAGATGGGATGCACATGTACATGTTGGTCCCACTCACCTCCTGAGGGATACTCAAAAGATGCATTACTTCTTCTCTCCAGACACTCCCTTAGGTCTGCACCACTGTTCCCTCTAAGCTGTGCGCGTGTGCGTGCGCACACACCTCGCCGAGCAAGCGCACATACTTTACAACAGAGCGCACAAAAATTACGGTTCTGATTCTGATAGAAAACAACACAGACGTCTTAAAATTTAAAAGTTGTGATTGTAATTACTAGAAGCTTTCTGCTTCATTTAGTAATCGTCTATTTTCATTTAATTTGATTAAAATAAATGTGGTGTATATACTGTATTCTGACGTGGAGTCAAATTTGAAAGCATATAACTCCGAGTGTCGTTATGTGGCGCACAAAGATTTAACCTTCCTTCAAAAGCTGCACAGCTGATATTTTATGCGCACACAGCCTACAGAAAATTAGAGGGAACATTGGTCTGCACATCTTCAAATATCCTCCTTTGGTTAGGCCAAGCTGGTCTAATGCAACTCTTCATTCTCCTGAGGCCCTCTGGGCTCTCTCAACACACAACTTGTGCTGAAACCAAACTCCAGCAGCTCCCTGCATCTCGACTGGAGAGCATTACATAGTTCCCTCCAAGTCCTAAAAGGTTACACCCACAGCCCAGTGATGCATTGGTTGTCCCATCATCCATATCTTAACTTAAATGCATAGTGATACAAGAAGATGTCTCTAGAATTTTTATCACTTAAAACATGGGAGGACAGATTTAGCGTTCTGCTACACACAAATGAAAATATCCCCAAAAAGGGATCTCTTTCTTTTCTTGTATTGCCGCACCTCCTCTAGTCTCTGGTACCTGTGGAATTGACCTTCCCTTGATCTTTTCAGATTGTCTCCTAAGTTTGTGCTAGAGATGTACTTGAGTTTTCACATGGTGCAGTGGAATGTTTCAATTAATGCTGCTGTTTGTCATAATAATAGCACACCTGGGGTCAGGGGCGGCCCAAGGGGGGTGCGGGGCCATGTGCGGAGACTCGGTGCGGGGCCTCATTTGCATAAGGGGCCTCATTTGCATAAATATTTGCATAATGTTACCGTACACGAACTTTTAGTAAACATGCCTCTTAATGAGTGTATGAATAAAGAAAGACTAAAAGACTTCTACATTACTATAATCCAATACCAACCGCCAGGCACATTAGGAACTACTACAAACACTGCCCATTTAGAACCCATAGCAAACCCGCCGTATCCTAACAGCACTACCAGGACTCATAAAGCACCATACCCTAACTATCAAAAGGAAACGCTGCAAATATTAAACCAATACATTTCAGAGAACAACAATACATGACCTACTGGGGAAAGAGAACAAGTGGCAATGTCAAATAGGAATTACATAAACAGAATACCTCAGCTCAGTTACACATGCAGAACATAGACCATCACCAAACAAGGAATCACAATTTAGAAACAGGAAGACAATAATTAAACTGGGAATCCCAAAAGCCAAACTTGGAATGTACAACACTGTAGAAATAAAACTATACATTAATTTGCTCTTGTACTAAACAAAGCACAGACGTTAATGATGCACATTTCCCAGAGCTGACATATTCCAATTAATAAATTCAAAATAAAGAGATATTTTTCTACCTTTTGTGCATTTTTTTTCAGCTGCAATTGCTCCAGCCACTTTCTTCTGGTTTCTTCGTGTCTTCCGCTAATTCTTCATCGTCTGCTGTCCATTTGTCTTTTCTTCTCTCTTCTAGTTTTTTTCCATTCTCTCTCTACATCTGCTTTAACATACTAATCTTTCTCCTTTTTGCTCTTTCCTCATTCCTATTTCATCCACTCAAATTTTACCCCTCCATCCTCAATCCCCACCTACTCTCCCAATATCCGGACAATTGTAGATTTGTCTTCCCTCCCACACAAAATATTTTTTCCCTCTCCATTTCACTCTCCCAGCTCCATCCCATTCTAATCCTCCCCCAACATCAGCTCCATTCTAGTTCCAGTCCCACCCAGCATCCGCTCCCTTCTAGTCCCCGCATCAGCCCATTTCCAGTCCTAGCCCCCCATAAGCCCATTTCCAGTCCTAGCTCCCCCATCTATTTGCAGTCCCATCCAAGTCCCTCCATCAGCTCATTTCCAATCCCAGCCCCCCATGAGCCCATTTCTAGTCCTTTCCTAGCCCCACCATCAGCCCATGGCAAATCCTAGCTCCCCTCCACTCAGCCCAGTTCCAATCCAAGCCCCCCATGAGCCTACTTCCAGTTCTAGCCCCTTCATGAGTCCATTTCAATCCAAACCCCCACCACAGCCCATTTCCAATCTTAGCACCCCCCAACAGCCAATTTCCAGTCCTATTCTAGCCCATCAGCCCATTTCCTGTCCTAGCCCCCCCCCCCACCCATTTCCAGTCCTAGCTCCCTCCCCCTCACAACCCATTTCCATTCCAAGCCCCCGTCCCCATCAGCTATTTGCAGTTCAAGCCCTCCTTCCACTCAGCCCATTTCCAGTCCTAGCCTCCTCATAGCCCATTACTAGTCCTAACCCCCCATCAGGCCATTGCGTCCTAACCCCCCATCACCCTATTTCCAGTCATAGCCCCTCATTAGACTATTTCCATTATTAGACCCCCTCCCATAGCATATTACCAGTCCTACCACCCCATCAGCCCATTTCCAGTCCTAGCCCCCCCATCACCCTATTTCCAGTCCTAGCCCCCCCATCAGCCCATTTCCAGTCCTATCATCCTCATATCCCATTAACAGTCCTAACCCCCCCATCACCCTATTTCCATTCCTAGCCGCCCCATCAGCCTATTTCCAGTCTTAGCCCCCCCCCCATAGCCAATTACCAGTCCTACCCCCCCCCATCAGCCCACTTCCAGTCTTAGCCTCCCCCCCCCATGGCCCATTACCAGTCCTAACCCTCCCCCCCCATCAGCCCATTACCAGTCCTAGCCTCCCCCCCCATGGCCCATTACCAGTCCTAACACCCCCCCCTGGCCCATTACCAGTCCTAACACCCCCCCCCCCATGGCCCATTACCAGTCCTAACCCCCCCCCCCGGCCCATTACCAGTCCTAACACCCCCCCCATCAGCCCACTTCCAGTCTTAGCCCCCCCATAGCCCATTACCAGTCCTAACCCCCCCATCAGCCCATTTCCAGTCCTTCCCCCCACTTCCCGCCTTAGCCCCCTCCCCATTGTCAATTACCAGTCCTTACCCCCCCCCATCAGCACATTTCCAGTCCTACCCCCCCACTTCCAGCCTTAGCCCCCTCCCCATAGCCCATTACCAGTCCAAACCCCCCCATCAGCCCACTTAGCCCCCCCCTAGCCCATTTCCAGTCCGAACACCCCCATCAGCCCTATTAGCCCCCCCCTTAGCGCATTACCAGTCCTAACCCCCCCCCATCAGCCCACTTAGCCCCCCCCATAGCCAATTACCAGTCCTAACCCCCCCATCAGCCCACTTAGCCGCCCCAGAGCCCAGTCCCAGTCCAACCCCCCCCCCATCAGCCAACTTCGCCCCCCCCATAGCCAATTACCAGTCCTAACCCCCCCCCAACAGCCCACTTCCAGTCTTAGCCTCCCCCCCCCATGGCCCATTACCAGTCCTAACCACCCCCCCCCCGGCCCATTACCAGTCCTAACCACCCCACCCCCTGGCCCCTTACCCGTCCTCACCACCCCCCACCCCATCAGCCCACTTCCAGTTTAGCCCCCCCCTCCCATCAGCCTACTTCCAGTTTAGCCTCCCCCCCTCCCATAGCCCATTACCAGTCCTAACCACCCCCCCCCCCTCTCATTCCAAATTAAAATTAAAAAAAAACCCAAACCGGCTGCTTCTGCCGCGGCAGCTTCAAGAGCTCTGCCGCGGCAGCATCAAGAGCTCTGCCGCGGGGCCCCCCCCTGCCCGGCAGAGCCTCCGTGCATCTTCAGCTCTTCACGTCCAAAACGCGGGCTTTTTTCAGAGCCGCGAGAGTTTCTTTTCTCGCGGCTCTGTTAATCCCGCCGAGGGTGATGGGAAATCCCATCAGCCCCGCGGGATTAAGAGAGCCGCGAGAAAAGAAACTCTCGCGGCTCTGAAAAAAGCCCGCGTTTTGGACGTGAAGAGCTGAAGATGCACGGAGGCTCTGCCGGGCAGGGGGGGGCCCCGCGGCAGAGCTCTTGAAGCTGCCGCGGCAGAGCTCTTGAAGCTGCCGCGGCAGAGCTCTTGAAGCTGCCGCGGCAGAAGCAGCCGGTTTGTTTTTTTTTTTTTTTTAACTTGGGATGCTTAAGAATGTTTTTTGCGCGGGGCCCCCTGAAACGCGGGGCCCTGTGCAAAAAACATTCTTGCTCAATGGACGGGCCGGCCCTGCCTGGGGTAATGTCTCCTTCCCATTCACTTTCACAATACATTATGACATCATTACTCCACACAGTTTTGCCAGAAAGGTGACATGAATGACTTTAATAGCAAGTAGCTTCTATAAAACGCCATTGAAATAACTCAGTTCTTGCCCACAGTAATCTTTCTTTTGTAACCCAGTTGGAATATCTCAGATGTACAAATTACTGCTCTGCAGCAAAACACATGAGCTCACATCTTTTCCAATCTCTCTGTGCCGCTATATTTTTGTTCTTTAGTTACTTTAGTAACAATAATGGGGTAAATATTCAGAGGATCTTATCTGAAAATTCAGCATGGCCACTAACTGATACCAGTGATGACTATCTGGATTTTTTTGGGTTGCTGTGGCCAGAAATTTTAAAGTTGTATTAAATGTAACAGCTGAATATTTGTCCAAATGGGTCTCCCACCAAGGGCATAGCCATGGGTGGGGTTGGAGGGACACTGGCCCCTCCAATATTGGCTCAGGTACCTCCAACATCCCAGCTCGATCTTCACTGTGCCAGAAATAGAAACATGGCTGGTGGGGATCCCCTGACCCCCCACCAGTTGAATCACTCCGAAGCTTCTCTCTGGCAGCTGCTGCTACCATACCCACATCAAAACCTCATAGGCAGCCCTTCTCATTCATGAGCTCATGAGATGACAAATAGAACGTGCAGCTCACAAGTTTTCAATGTGCATGTGATGCTGGCTGCACATCAGGGAAGAAAGGCAGAGCAGTGAGGAGTGCAATGCCACAGGTGAGTGACATTTACTGATTGGGGTGGGGGGCTTCAAACATGTATGCCTACTGCTGCATGTTAAACCAGGGCCCCCCAACAAACTGAGTTCTGGCTATGCCACTGAACCCCACATACAATTTCGAAAATCGCATTTGGTCAAGAATTGATCTAGGGGCAAGGCTGGTTTAATCGTTATGGAGACTAGGCAGTCACCTAGGAGGGCAGTATGGGGAGCAGCAAAGAGCAGCTGCAGTCAACACAAAATGATAGGTCCTGACAGCCACCCAAACTCAGTGAACCCTCATTGTATACTTTTACACTTTCATGCTTTTTATGGGATCGTTTTAGGAGTGGTGGTACTGAGGTGATCATAATTGTTGAGTTTAATTATCCAAATCCTGGGGGGGGGGAGGGGGGGTGTTTACAGGCCTAAAAGACTGAAGGTTCATCTAGGGCACCTAAGGGACTAGCTCTGTTTAGGGAAGAAGTTGCACTTGGAAATGTCGATGTAATTTGGTGGTTTGTATACATGTATGGCAGCCTGTCGCACAGAAAGAACTGGATTCTGCTGCCACAACCACTTCACCTTTGATAAGAGCATGAGGTACATGGCTTGGAGTAGTGCAGATAAAGGAGGACTATGTTGCCCAGTACTATCTCTTGACTCTTAAAGAAGGAATAAAGCCAATGGAAATTCAACTGAAGTGGTTTCTAGGCTGACTGTCAAAGGCCTTAGCCACTGTTACTGTGTGTTGCTTCATTAGTCTTTGATTTGGCAAAGAAAGGACACTTTTAAAAGAGCCACGCACTTTTCCCATCTTCTTTCCCTTCCACAGAAATGGAGCGTGGACACCATGGTCATCATGGGCGCAGTGCAGTACGAGCTGTGGAATTGGCTTCCAAGTCCGACAGCGATCATGCAGCAATCCTGCTCCAAGATTTGGAGGCAGAGTTTGTGTAGGGCAGAGCAGAGAGGAACGGTAAGAATGATCCAGTCACAAGCTGTCATTATAATAACCTTTCCTGTTTCTGTTTTTTCCATTCCGGAGAAGCAGCAGTTGCTGATATTAGGTTAACTAGAATGCTTCTCCATTGATTCATATTGAAAATAGCTAGTCTTGCTCTGATATATCTTAAGTAGGACAGCTGGGGCATGATCTCTACAGAAACATTCTTAGAAAAGGGTACACCCATGAGAAGAAGTACACATATCATACAGTATTTGCTAAAATGCTGGGCTTTTGCGACCTCAGAAAACACTTCCACAGATGTTTCCTAATGAAAGGACCTATGTGAAGGGCTGACCCAAAGCAAGGGCACAGTCGAGGCTCATTAGCCTGTGCAGCATCCCTCCCCTCATGCAAGCACACACACACTCACACACTGATATATTTTTTTCCTTTAACCCTCCCCCCCAACCCAGCTCAGTCCCAGTTTGTTCCCATCAACACTGGGAGAGCAGTGCTTCCTATGTGTGTCTGCTTTTGACATCTGACACATTGAAACCAGTAGAAGAGGCAGCCAATGACGTGCTTTTCTCTTTCTGCTGGCAGAAAAGAAGAGGGAGAGAACTGCATTATGGGTGAATGGTGGGGGAAGAGAATAGCACTGGAGTGGGGGGCAGAAAGCACTTGCTGATTTGATGTTGAAGACTATTGTCCGAAAGCATGAGCCATATCAACCTTCCCTTGGGATGACTATGCCTATAGGATGTGGAACACCCATATAGATCATTATCTTTGGCTGATGCTAATTTTGTTCCAATAAGAGGTTTCATAGCCTGCAAAATATCTGCTTTTCTGTAGGGCCATGATGGCTGCTGCTGCTGGGTTCCCAAACCTGCCCTGTTGACCCCACAGCCAATCAGCTTTCAGAATAACCACAATAAATAGGCATGAGATGAACTTGGAGACCATGTAGGCCAGAGTCATTGGCCGACTCTGCTAACTGTTTGACAGATTTACAGCTAATAGCTCAGCTTTATGGAACCCATCTGGGAGATAGCAGGCATCTGAGAAGTGGAAATATGCTCAGGCAGCATTGGAAAATTGCTGAAAGTGAAGAATCTGCTACATTAAGAACTGGAACAATATCTAAGACATGTGCACGTAACACATTTTGTTCCAATATCTGCTGTACACCACAGGCCTTGTAGCAGGGGATTTGGTCGAGATAAGGGGAACCCAACTAAGCATAAGGCCCAGATACATTCCAAGAGTAGACTGGAAATAAAGAAGGTAAACTTCTGAAAGTTCTATAAAATGCCAATTACCAAGTAACAATACTTAATAAATATGCATGTTGTAACTTTATAATTACACTTTTACGCCATCAAAAGATCAAGACATTGAGCATAAAATTGAATATAAAATGTTGGCAAACAAAAGAGCTGAGAGGGGAGAACTAAAAAGAAAAAAAAGATTAATTAATTGAAAAAGACCTAAATGCAGGGCATCACAAGCTTATTGTTGTATCCAAGAGCTTGCCTTTCAAGGGACCACATGCAGAGCCCTGTGGGCAATAAAGGAGATTTTAGAAAGTATTATATTTGGCTCTGTAGTAGCTACATTTGGAAGTCTTGCGTAAGAGAGCTCATAAAAGCATATTACTTGCACTTAAGTGATTCACCACTTGTTCATCAGTTTGGTTTTCTGATACTGAGACATGGGAACTGAATGGTAAAAGATTCTGTTAGCATAAATACCCATAAGATTCATTGCATGCCTATTCATTATGGATATCTTAAAAACCTGACTGGCTGCAGCAGGGTCAGTAGGACTGCTTTGGGAAATCCCAGGCTACTAGAATGCTGTACTAGCCAATAAAGTAAGTTAATGAGAAATAAAGACTGCTTTTTCGGAGAAAATAGGAATGGTACAAAGAACGGCAACAGAGGGAGGAACAAGGCAATAATGAGATGCTGGGACAGGTAAATGTTTTAAGGAGTTTCTAAATCAGATTCTTGTCCTGTGTCATACATTTGTCTCTCAGGCTGAGGATTAGGCCTGCTTGGGTAGCAAGATGATGTTAATTCAAGATAGGTAACAGCTGCTGAAAGGTTTATACAGACGGCAGATTGCATTATTCATGCAGTTAATGCCTCGTTGTGCCTTCTACTCTCAGTTCAGATATTTGCAATGGAATTCAGATGTGGCTATCTCTCTTCCTTGAATCTGGCCCTGAGAAGATGTGTTTACATGATAAATGGATGCCGGTCCATGGTTTTCATGACTTTCTGACAGTTCTGATTCTCTTATCTTGAAAGAGTGCAGTGATAAAACCTCCTCCAAAAAATTAGATCTATGACTCTGGATTTTTTGGGGGGCCGGTAAGAATACCATCAGATAGTATAGTACAGAAGCCAATCATTTGGTTCCAGCTAGACGTGCTCGTGCTGGTTCAGCTCCTCTGCAGTTCTAAATTCTGTGCAGAAGGATCCCTGGGCCACACTGTGGTGTGGAGCTCTATCTCTCAGGAATGACTTGGACCGGCTGTCATTGGAGATGGTGTGCTTAAGTCCAAGGGGGGGGAGAAAGACAAATGCCTCGCATGTGGCGGCCCTTCACCAGTCAATGAGCAATGCCGAGGGCATGGTCCCAGAAGGAAGCACCCTTCCAGCCTTTGAGCCAGCATGCATTCCTTGACCTGTCTGCTCTTGCTGATACAGGGAAGGGAGTTGTGTGCCCATGCTGGGCCTCTTTGTTGCAAGTAGGATAGCAAGGGGCAATCATGCCAGTGAATATCGTAGGATAGGAACTATACTATATTTTTCAAACACAGAATGCATTTTTTTTCAGCTTCTGCAATGAAAACATTCCCTGTCCATTACCAATATTTTGGTCATCATGGGGTCCGTGGAGCAAATGTAGTTCGAACTGTGGCGGCGGGATTCATTCACGGCAGAGATCCTGTGAGAATGGCAACACCTGCGCTGGGTGTGCAGTGGTATGTTATATAGTAGGTTATTGTCACTGGCAGCACCAGGAAGTCATCCTGTGCCCCCCTAGCTCTTTGGTGCCTGTTTTCCAAAAGGCACTCTCTTCCGCTTGTTAAGAGAAAAAGGAGAGTGTCAAAAATGAAAAAGCTTCCAGTGATATTTTGATGGTATTCTCATTTGTGGTGCCAGCTACAGTGAACAACCCAAAATGTAATTTTCTTTTAAGACGTATTTAAAATAAGTTAGTATGGCCTGATTTTGATCTGAGCGGTACTATGCGCCACATCGGCACATAGCACCCCCCCCCCCCCCTGCCTAACCTGGATTTTTCATGCCGGTGTCATATGTTGTCCCGACATTGAAAATCCGGGTATTGCTGCAGAGCTAGGAGGCCGCAGGATCTACCCGTGTAGCACCGATTTTCAATGCTACAAGATTAGCCCCGGCGTCTTACAGATAGACAAGAGTTTCCCTCTCCTATCTTTAAGGCGCAGAGCGCTAAACGTGTATCATCGAAAATAGGTGCTACATGGGTAGCGCCATGGCCTGCCTCCACGCTGACCCGGAATGCGCCCAACACGCCCAGGTGCTAGGACAAACCAGGAATTTTTGAAAGCACTACCCATGTAGGTACCTTCAAAAATTCTCTGTTAAGGCATTTACATGGGTAACTAGGGAGTTACCCGTGTAATGCCTTTGAAAATCAGGTCCTAAATGTATAACGTTAAGACAAAATCTCAGAATGGAATATCACCTAATATAAAACAATGTTTCCCGTGAAGAATTCTTGTCCTGGTAAACTAAGCCTGCTGAGAAGATATGAACATCATTTTAGCATCACAGATTTTGTCAGCGATATCCATTGATTTGAATTTTTGCTATGCTTTAGATTAATGTTGAGCAAGCTCAGAAACTCTATAATAAAAATGAGAACAGACAGTATCATCACATGTAAGGAGTGGAGGAGTAGCTTAGTGGTTAGAGCAGCAGACTAAATACTAGAGAAGTGAGGGTTCAAATTCTGTTTCCACCCACAGATGGTCCCTGTGACCTTTAGTAAGTCATAACAACTTCGCTACAGGGAAAAAACTTGTGTACCTGTTTGTAGTCTGTCTTGAGATCAGATTCAGAAAAGACAAGCAGCTAAATCCAAAATATATATAAACAGTATTTGTTTGTTTTACATTTGAGTACATTGGCTGACCATGGAAGGAAAGGAGGCTGGTCATTTAAATGAGGATATACTGTACATAGAGGCATGGCGGTGGGGGCACTTTGCTTCATAGCCCAGTCCGTGTGCTTGCGAAGTTCCTATAATGCTTCAAGTTATAGTTCATAAATTTAAAAAAAATCATAGAGCATAATTACCTTTTTCACACAGGAGTATAAAACATGTAACCCAGAGACCTGTCCAGAGGTCAGGAGGAACACACCTTGGACTCCTTGGATGCCTGTCAATGTCACGCAGAGTGGTGCACGTCAAGAACAGCGTTTCCGTTACATGTGCCGTGCTCCGCTCACCGATCCTCATGAGCTGCAGTTTGGAAAGAAGAAGACAGAGACTCGCATCTGCCCAAATGATGGCTCTGCAGTTTGTGAAACAGATTGTATGTCCTTGTGTTCCTAGATGCTATATTGTCAACAGTGCCTGACCTAGATGTACCTAATTAATTGCCATGTCTGAAGCAGCAGTCCCCTGATGATAGAATCCTGAAGCTGGGGCCAGAAGGTCACCAGTTCACATCCCAGGATCCTCGGACTGCAGAAATCAGACTGTCCTATTGCAAAAAACAGCAATTACAGTGGAATAGCAATCAGTACATGTACATACCTACATCTATGTATGTTTATTTAGAACTTTACATACTGCTTTTCTTTGTAAAGGCAAAGTTATACTCTAGATCAGGGCTTCCTGAACCTGTCCTTGGGCTTTCAGGATATCCACATTGAATATGCCTCAAATAGATTTGCATACATCAAAAACCCCACTATATACAAATTTATCTCATGGACACATTCTGAGGATTCTACCACTGAAGTTCTTTTCTTCATCACAGCCATTTGTAATTCATCCCATGTTCACTGTAACATTTTGTTTCTCAAGGCTAACGGCATCAGTGTTTACACTTGTAAATGCTCTGCACAGCACTATAACCTATACTTCCCACCAGGGACTTTAGATTCTGAATTTAAACATCTAGTTCCAGCCTAAGCACTCCCCCACTGAACTCGGAGGCTTTCCTAGATGAATTAGTGGAAGAACACCATGTCCTTGAGCCTAAACATTGCTGGTTTCTCTTTCATTCCTTTTTATATTTTTTGGAATTTAAAGTTTATTAAATTTTCAGAAATACATATATTACAATTGCCACCTTATCCCCCCCAAGAAGTACAACAAATACCCAATATTCCACACATCAGTCCACTGAAACAGTCCAGTGAGCTCCTTCAAGGAACATGACAAAAGAAACAAAGAACCGTTCCAATGAACAAGATCCAATGAATGTTTCTAACGACCAGTTCCAATGCAAAATTCCAATGAACATTTCTAATGAATATTTCCAATGGACCATTCCCCTTATGACCTTTCACTGGGGTCCCCATACCACATTGCGTTTGTGGCATACCACAGAAACCCGCCAACAGGCAACAAACAGACACACCAACAGCCCAACCAACAGGTTGGCAAACATGCAACCCAACAGCAATCTCACAAATATATAAACTTACATCCCCTGTGATGTGCTACGATTATACCTTATAGTGCATCTCCCCTCCAGTGGTGCAATATATTTTGGTACCCCAAAAGTAAACATCTACCGGAACTGCATCTAGATCTACAGACACCACTGTTTCGAAGACTTTAGTGCCTTGGTGCCTGCTAACCTCCCCTCCCCCACCCCACTCCCCCTTCCCATCCACGCTCTCCACGCACTGTCTCCCTGCAAGCATCAACCACCTAGTGCCAAGCGCATCCCAGTGCTCTCCACTATAACTAGTGGGTAGCTGGTCCTCCCTGGTGCTCTATACCTCCTCCCACCCATCCTCCCTTCCCGACCTCCCCCTCCCACAACTCATAGGATTCCCACACCTTCCTGTATCTCTCCCATCATTGGTGCTTTAGCGCAGTGAGCTTTCTCATCTTATACAAGTAGCGAAGCCAACGCAATATGTCCACCCTGGTAGGCACCCATCAGTCCCTCCACACTTTTGTCAGTTCCAACCATGCTACTACCGACACTTTTAGGGCTAATCCCCTCCCAGACTCCCCGATCTCCATCCCTACCAAATGCAACTGCAGAAACTCCAGACTCATCACCCATTCTTGCCCAGTTATCTCCTCAAACAGCTAGCCCGCCTCTTCCCAACAACCCCTTACCTGTGGGCATGTCCACCACAGGTGTATATTATCACCATGCTGTCTACACCCTTCCAACAGAGAGGACTGTAACTCTTCTTACCTCTGCTGATCACATACAGGGTCAGGTATGCCCGATACAACAACTTGTAGCAGTGCACTGATAGATCTACCTCCCCCCTTTCCCACTCCCTGAAATACCTTTCTCCATTTACCCCCATTCCATTCCCCCCCCCCCCCCCAAATCCTACTCCCAGGCCTCCTGAAACCACTTATTCCCAACATTGTCATTTAATAACCCATAAATCCCAGCTAGAATTCCATGACATACCTCTCCCTTTCGATACATCCTCTTGAACCCCGTTCCCCCCCCCCCCTCACTCACCTCCTTCCCACCTAGACTTCATAAAATGTGTCACCTGTAAGTATGGGAAAATGTAGGCCTGATGAGTTGTAACTGTTAACCACCCTCCCATACCAGCCACCCCTGTGCTTTCTTCCAAACCCCACAGGTAAACCCTAACATAGGGGGCCTCCTCTTGATCCCCTACCCCCCTCCATAGTTGCTGATGAGGGTCTTCATCTGCTGCCACCCACTACATTTGCACCCACTGCTTTTCACTCATCCCCCTTTTCCAGTTTAGGAGTGCCCTAAGCTGGGCCACCCAGTAATATCTGTCCAAGTCCGGTACCCCATCTCTCCTTCCCCACATACCCAACACATCATCCATCGATTCACCCGAGGAGGCTGGTGCCTCCAAATGAAGGCAATCAGCCGCCTTTGCATTCTCCAGAGGACCTGGTTCGGCACCTCCATGGGAAGGTTCATGAACAAAAATAACAACCGAGCAGCACATTCATTTTTATGACTGCAATGTGCCCCATCCACTACAACTGTGGCCTCTCTCAGCCATCCAGATCTGTAAAGACCTACTTCAACAAGAGGTCATATTATCCCAATACAACCTGCCCAGATCCCGCCCACCCCGAGGTATTTGAGACTGTCCTTGGCCCATTTTCTTCCAACTCTGGTTCTAGCACCAGTTTCAGCACCTCTGTTTTTGTCATATTTATTTTATATCTGGATACCCCGTTATAGGCATCAATAACCGTCAACAGATTAGGTAAGGACACCATAGGATTCAAACTACAAATACCACATCATCTGCGTAGAGAGCTACTTTATAGTCTCGCTCCCCTACCACCAGTCTTTGCACATTCAGTGCACTCCACACCGCTACCGCTAGCAGCTCTATAACCATAGCAAAGAGGAGTGGGTACAAGGGACATCCTTGCTTCATACCCCTCCACAGCGAGAAACCCTTGAGTATCCACCATTAATGTGGATGCAGGCCCTAGGAGCCTGATATATGGCCCTCAACCATCCTAGAAAGCGGTCTCCCACTCCCATATTCCGCAAGACCCCAAACATAAAAGACCATTCAACTCGGTCAAATGCCTTCATACCAACATTGAAGGGCACTCCTGTTGTCCTGCAGCCCACACCAAAGTTTACATATTTTGTCGCTAGCTTGCCAACCTGATATAAATCCGGTTCGATCATCCCTTATCAGTCCTGGCAAGTACCGCTGTAACCTCTGAGCTAACATCGTTACCAATATCTTGGCGTCTAAATTGATAAGGGATATCAGCCGATATGAGCCACAGACAGTAGCATCTTTCCACAGTTTGGGAAGGACAGTTATCCCTGTTTCTGACATACTTGGGCAAGGCCCCCCCCCCCAAGATCCCATTAAAGAGGTTGATCAAGGCACCCAATACCTCCCCCTGGAACAGCTTGTAGAACCACATGTCAGACCATCCAGTCCTGGAGCCTTACCCTCCTTCAACCCCATAATAGCCTCCCCTACCTCCTCCTCAGAGACTTTATATCCAACCACTCTTGACCCTCTGTGTCCAACTGTGCTAAAGGGAGCCCCACCAGTACTCCTCCATCCCCCCCATCAGGATTCTGTATCCAGGTGATCCTCTGCTGCACCCTTCGGGTCTTCAATTTACGTGCAAGGTATTTTCCCAATTTAATATTAAGTTCATAAATGTGTTGCTGTAATTTGTCCAGTTGGAATGCCCACTTTCCAATATACAAATCCTGCAGCTGTTCCCTAATCCTCCCCAGCTTGTTAAGAGATCTCCACCCGCTCCCCTGCCTTTTATGCTCTGCTTCCCATTTTTGCAGTTCCTCCCTCAATTTTTCTTCCTCGTTCAACTGTTCTCTCTTCTTGGTTGCTCCTATAGATACCAGTTGCCCCTGAATGTAGACCTTAAACCCATCCCACACTTTGTCCCTGCCGACCTCCCCATTACCATTAATGCGAAAATACTCTCGGTGGCTACCTTCAGATGTTCTGTCTCCTGTTGCCCCCCCTAGTATCGACTCGTTAGGTCTCCAAAATTTCAACCCTACCTCCTCCTTCCCCAGCTCTACCTTGACCATCACAGGTGCATGATTGGTCCATACCATCAGTCCAATAGCTATGTCCCTCATCTTTGGTACCATTGATCCATCTAACAGGATCATGTTTATCTGGCTATAAGATTTATGTATAAGAGAATAGAAGGTGTAATCACGTTACCTCCCATCTTAATCCGCCACACATCCACCACTCCCAATTTAGCCATCATTCTTTTCAATTTAATCCTGTGACATTTATGTCCTTCTCTCCCCCCTGCCATATTATCCATCCTGGAGTTGAGGATCAGGTTGGAATCCGCCCCCCCCCCCCTATAATTACTGGGGCCACCACCACCCCTCATTGGGTGCATAAAGCAGACAAACACAGCCATAATCCCATCAGTCTTCCCCACCCAAATTATCCATCGCTCCCCCCTTCTCTTATTACCTCCCACTCCTCCACCACCACTGCCTTAGAAACCATAATACCACTCCCCTTCTATGCAGGGTCTGCTCATTTCCTGCAAACTACATATATGGATATTTGCCAGATTTTACCCAGCCTTCTTGATGCATTTTAAGGTATGTCTCCTGGATGAAAAGAATATCCACTCTGCTCTGGTCCCCCTCTTGAGTCAGGCTCCTCCTTTTCTGCCAGGAGGTAAGTCTAGGAACATTGAGAGTTAGCAATCCCAACCCTCCCGGACCACCTATCCTAGCCCCATTACAGCTCTCCCCTCTCCCCCCATGTGCCCTATTAGAGAGATCCACCCACTTCTCACCCCCATCACCACCCCCCCATCCCCCCTTTTCCTCCCTCTATCCCTCTACCCTTCCCCATCCAATCCACTGCCATCCTAGCACTCTCCTCCAGTAAGTTGTGACCCCACCACCCCTTCCATTAGCACTACCCGTTTCCCCCCTTACTCCTCACACTCATCCATGCCACTCACACCCCCATTCACTCTCATCCCTCTGCTATATATAGACCATCCCCCCAGTATCCTTTCTCCCTCGCGGGACTGTCCATATCTTCCACCGGCTATCGCACCTCGCTCCCACCCATGCAGCATTGTCCTTACAGGCATTTAGCTAGTCCCATGCTTCTCAATATTCTTTCTCCAGTGCTTCTTGACTCAGCCACTGCCATCATCCACTTCCCACAATGCAGCTTTCTTCTTCCTGGTGCTGTCCACCTTTAACGTCTGCTGCAGTTCTCACCATCCACATGCTGGTCTCTGCGAGTAACCCCCGGTAGGGAGATCCTTAAGTCCCATTGCTGCCAGTGCCACCCTCAAATTCTCTTCTGCAAGGGCATGCTGAGTCACACCATTTTTAGTGAACGAGAGCCCCCGCAGATAAAGCCACCTGTAGTGGATACCTTCCTTCCTCATCTGCTCAGTCAGCCCCCTCAGAGCCCTCTGCCTCTCAATGGTTGCAGTAACCAAGTCTGCGTACAGAGTAATTTTATGTCCATGCCAATCAAACATTCCCGCTGTCCTCATCTGTGCTGCAATTTGCTCTTTAGTTACATAATCATGTAGCCTCACTATAATGTCCCGAGGGTTCGACTCCCTGACTGGACCGAGGGCACGATGAGCCCTATTTATCTTTATAGATCTGACCACTCCTGCACCAGTGTCTTTTTCCAGTAGCGCACCAAATATCGCCTACGCTATGAGCATACAGTCCACATAGGCCTCTCCTTCTGGGACCTTCTTTATCTGCAAATTTTGTCTGCGTGATCTGTTTTCCAAGTCCTCTATCTTTAACTCCATTTGTTCCTGCACAGCCATCAGATCATGTAAACATAATTTAATGTCCCCAATCTCAGTTCCGGCCTCCTCCACCTGGCCTTCAATGTCCTCCACATGCTTTCCAAAGTCCATTAATTCAGCCACTATCCCAGCCACCTTCTCTTTTACTTCTGCTATATCACTCCAGACCTCCTCAAACCACCTTTTCATCTCAGCTTTAGTGATGCTGCCCAGAGTGTCTTTACAACCTTCCATTTCAAGGTCCAGCAGCTCCACTACGTGGTCTTTGCGGGCAGACACTCTGTCAGCCATCTTAAAAGCCTCCTCTTGCCACTGGCTCTGATAGATGTATTCTCGCAAATCTGCCATTTTATAGCATGTTGCCACCATGGTGCTCCCGTCGGTTTATGCTCCACAATTTCCCCTTCCTTTTCGGGCTCCTTTGGGCATGATCTTCCTGTTTCCCATGTGATTTGCACCACTAAGGGGTAGCCGAGCCGAAGCTCACCACCCAGCCATCCGGGGCGGTGAGGTTACTTCCTCTCTTTCTCTCTCATTCCTTCAATTTGTTACAATATCTATATGACATATAAAGTGGCATTTTAGAAGGGGCGTCCACGTGCAATCTGGGACGTCCAGGGCAAAATCTGCAGGAAAATACTAGGGATGTCTATGTCTTGGCTAGATTTCAGAAATACCGATGTCCCCGATGTGGACAGTTATTCCAATGTCCACATAGCCATCCCCACTAAAAAACCAAGCGGTGGGGACATCCATCTCAAGCAAGATTGCATACAGGGGCATTCAGCGGCATGGAACATGAAAACAAGAGCCCTTATTCTCCATCAGTGTTCATTGACAACTTATAAAATAAAGGGGATATAAGTGTATCTCGATCTCCACACCCTCCAGAAGTTTGCCTGACAAAGCAAACATTATTCAGGTGCCTTTTCATGCGTGGAGAAGGTATAACCTTTGACAAGGTGGGACATCTAGGATGTTTCTGAGATCAGGCAAGGACATGGCTTGGGAACACCCCAGCCATGTCTATACCATACCTCCATTCCAACTTGGACATCCTCGCACTGGGGATGTCCACAGAACCGGCATCCAAAGCACAAAGAGGGCTTCTATAATTTATTGAACTGTTTTATATACCGCCTTTCAGAAAAATCAAAGCGGTTTACATAGATCAAAACTTGAAACTTATTCAAACAATTGAAATTACAGTGAACATTAAATTGTATATAATAAAAATGGTAATTTGAGGGTTACAATGCTGAGTAAATGCTGATTAGGTATATAGATAGTTTAAACATATATACAGATTTAAATATTTACAAATTTCAAAAATCTTATCATCTTATCTGAGCAAGGAAAAATGTACTGTAGTTCACTAGAATTATTAGTGTAAAAAGTATCTATCTTGATAACTGTTTTTGATTTTAGATATGGGGCAATTTTGAGTGAGCTGCTGTATGGCAAAAGCACCTATGTACCTTCAGCCAGTTTTCTACGAGAAAGATGTTCTCTATGAAAATTTTCTGAAGAAATGAGAGTACTTTGCTCCCATGAATTTTTGCCGCTGCTGCTTATCTTGTCTCTATTTAAAAATGCCATTATGGGGGTAATTTTATAAACTCTTCCAGTGCATAAAATGTCTTTTATAAAATTACCCCAGGGGATATGCACAGAAAAGTACATGTGGGGACAAAAAGGCACGTACTTTTATGCGACTTACCTGTAGGCACGTTCCAAGGTGGAGTCTGGGCAGAACATGGGCAGAGTCCAGAGTCGCTTTTTGTGTGTATATTTTATAAACAGAATATCTGCAAATATGCATGCTTTACCCATAAGCATTTACAGCAGCTCCCGATTGTATCAAAGCCTTGCTGCCATTTGCTTTGATCATGCCGTGACTTTCTTCAGGGTGACGTGGTTATGCAGTGGATGTCTGCTCTTCTATGTAGTGGTTCTAAAAGCAGACTTTTGAGAATCACTATACTGTAGATAAGAGCACATATCCACTGCATAACCACGTCACCCTGAAGAAAGCCATAGCATGATGGCTGAAATGCTGGTTCCACTCACTAACATGCAGCATGACCCAGAAAACTGCAAAGATCGCAATAATAGCTGCGGAAGCCTAAGAGAACTTTCCCACTAGCTCCTTCCGCTTCATTTCGGCTTTCTTTTTCCCAAAGCATATTCTCAACACTTTCACTATAAGTCATAAATGAGATTTTAAAAGTCATTTACCCCAATTAGCCTGCAAGCTCAGAATCTGTGCTTTTTATCCAGTTTTCTGAAGAAAAAGAAGCCAAGTGTAAGCAGGATGGAGTCTGTCTACTCTCTGGGATCCTGCCAGGTACTTGTGACTTGAACTGGTCACTAGGGGAAATAGGATATTGAGCTTGATGATCCTATGGTCAGACACAGTATCTCAATTCTTACGCTTTTATGTGTGATCCCAGGCTTGCACTTTCCATGTATCCTCGGTGTTCCCAACATTATTTATCTATTTTCCTTGTTCTTTTCTGTGGAGACACAGACCAGTTCAGTTCAAATCAGTTCAGCTGAAATTTCAGGGAGGTCAAAAGAGCAGTATGGAAGTCCAATTAATTACGTAAATACTCGAGGTCAAACAAGTAAACTAAGCATTGACACACCTCTTTGCTTTATGCTAATTTTGTGCTTTCAGCTCTAGTTGGCGATCTTCTGAAAAGCGGTAAGGCCACAACCCGTATTATCAATGGTGGCTGGTCTTCCTGGGGAACATGGTCATCCTGTTCGAGAGACTGTGAGTTGGGATTTCGGACCCGGAAGAGAACGTGCACAAACCCAGAGCCTAGAAATGGTGGCCTGCCCTGTGTTGGATCAGCCGCAGAATACCAGGACTGCAATTCACAAGCTTGTCCAGGCAAGTGCAGCTGAATATGTTCTCGGACTGCCTGGTGCTATCTGGCTAGTGCCAGTACCGTCCATGGACAGAGCATTTGCAGAGCCAGCACTTATCCAAATAGCAATGACATTCAGCTGCTATCTGGATAAGTTATCTGGATAGACTTCGACATATGAAAGGCTGTCCTAAATTTATTCTGTTAACCAATATGGATAGATGTTGCACTGACTGGTCTATCCAGATATTCAGTGCTGGGCACAATCCAGATAGCGCTAATGCCTATCCGAAATAAATATAAATGCCCCTGCCGGCGTTTTAACAAAATGCCAACCATGGTATTTCTGTATCGGGCCTCTTGTTTCCAAACAGAACAATATGCTTTATTTCTCGTTCTCTCTCTCTCTTGTAATATCAAACAACATGAAAAGTGGGACTATTTAAAGGTACGTTTTATCCTCCTGCTAACTCTTCCTTCGAGTAGAGTGATTCGGTTAGCGATTACACGAGCTAGGGCCTTTTCAGTGGCGGGGCCCTCTTTTTGGAATGCTCTACCTGATATTGTCCAGACAGTATGGTATTATTTAGATTTCCATAGAAGGATTAAGACTTAATTGTTTAGACTGGCCTTTTTATAATGGGAAGGTTGGAGTGGGAGGTTTGTTTTGTTTGTTATTATTGTAAACCGCTTAGAAGTTTTTGATAGGTGGGAAATAAATGTTTTTAAATAGATACCAAGAAAAACTAATGAAATATGTTCAGAATTTTCTGATGCAGCAGTTGGCTCTCTATTGCTCCCTTCCCCAAGTCTCTTTATATCCTAAGCTTGTGTCTGGACAGTTGTTAATCTTATCACTATGGAAGAGGCCTGGGAGGCAAGAACATTATGTCTCTGCCGCATGAGGTGAAAGAGTGACTGAATAGGAGAATTTGTTTTGCCAGAACGTAGAACCCATTAGCAAAAACAAGCATAATACTTTAATGTTAGAGTTTTCGTGAGTTTTGTGCTTCCCTATAGTTGAGGTAGATAAAAGTAGAGCTGTGTTCAACCAGTAGAAGTTTTCCCTCAGCTGTTCTTTTTGAAAGTCACTGGTTTCCAGTTACAAGTGCTCCTCTCACATTCAGGCATAAGGATAGAGGGTGTTTTCTCATTGCGGTAGTCTGAGGAGGGGCAGTTCTACCATCATTTTGTCTCGAGTAGAGAAATGTTTGCTTACAGACGATTGTTTTTAACATCTTTTGAATATAGGGTGTCTTTGCGGGAAATGAGTGAAGCCCTTCCATGAAGAGCATCGCCACTGAGCCCAAGCCTAGGGATGGGAGACCGTGATAGCACAAGATAGATGTGAACAGATAAAGAAAATACATTCAAAAGGCTTTCTTTGGCTTTACAGTGAAAGGCTCCTGGTCCTGCTGGTCTCCCTGGTCCCAGTGCTCAACTATGTGTGGTGGGGGACATTATCAGCGCACACGCACATGCACCAATCCAGCACCATCTAACGGAGGAGATATCTGTATTGGTCTGCACACAGAGGAAGCGCTTTGCAATACCTATCCATGCGAAGGTATGTATGCTTTGTCCTCGCATGAATTTAGACAGATCATTCTTTATGTTAAAAAGAAATGGAAGCCTGTAATTGGGATCAAGGGATGGAATTATTGACAGAGTTTTAAAAGAGGCCTGGTTTTCTGGGAAGGTGGTATTGAAAGGCATTTAGGCGACTTGCAGACCTGCTAGCGTCGGAGCGTTCTGGGGAGGAGCAGAGGCAGCACCTGAGGATAACCAGTTAGTGGCAATATTTAGCCATTAGCCAGTTATCCTAAACCAGGTAAAGTTAGGTGCTTTAATAGCTGCCCTAACTTTAGTTGGCTTAGCTAATTGGCAGCAGCTGAATATCTCCGCTGACTAGTTATCTAAATTGCTATTCAGCCAACCTGGATCTTCAATGTTGGAGGATGGATATGACCCTGGCATTCAATATCCAGCTCCACTTTAACAGCACTAGCTGCTGCCGTTGAATATCCTCCCCTGGACCTTTAGAGGTTATTTTATAAACTGGTGTCTAGTTAATGCACATACTTGACTTTAAAAAGTACACACGTATGTTAAGGCACGATTATTTACACCAGCCTTAATGCTGGTGTAAATGTTCATACCTGCTTTTTGTAATTACACACATAAATAAAGAATTTTATAATCTTATTTATTTAATTTTAATTCTCTTATATACCGCACTATTCTGCATCAGTGTGGTTTACATTGAACAAACTGAAATTACATTATAACTTGGAGATAACTATTTTACAGGGAACATGGGCTATGGAGGGTTAAGTGGCTTGCCCAAGACCACAAGGAGCACCTGTGGGACTAGAAACCCAGGTCCTTCTGGCCCAAGGTTGCTGTCCTCTAGTGGGATTTGAACCCCCGACCTTCCGGCCTGAAGTACCTTGCCCCAACCACTAGGCCAATCCTTCACTCCTACACATATAATTGCTCATGCTGCCCATGCTTCCCCCAACTATGCCCAGGTGTAGCCAAAAGTAAAAGCACACACTATGCACATTATGTGCACACCTTCACACTACTTGCTATTTCATAAAAGATCATTTACATGCTCCGTATAAAATGACCCCCATAGGAAGTAATTACCCATAAGATTTATGTTTTGGGGTCATTCTGAACCACAAATAATCTCCCTGGAAATGCATGAGGCACATATATGTGACAGGGACAGCAAACTCTGTATTCTGCACATACCGACACATGTACATACATGACATGTAGACAGGGATCCAAGAATGTACAAAAGGTTGGTGTATCGGGGGCATGTCAAGAGACCTGGTAGTGCAGACCTGATTCTGTGAAGATCCGTGGATGTTCGGCTCAGACAAGTCAGACCTACAGAAATGTGGAATATGGGTGGGACTTAGAAAAAAAAGCCTGCAGTCCTCACAAAGGCATTGCTGCTGTTGCAGTAGAGAGCATGCAGGTGATAGCCCAGAAAGCAGCCCTAGGAGGAGGCAGGTGGCAGGCCCCTGCCACCCTGCACCAGTGCAATGGGTGTGACAGAGTGTGACAATGCTGAATGAGCCATAAAGAGACAAAGATGATAGGAACTTGCACAACAAACAAGTTATTTACCTGCCAATGCAAGGCCAGGCATATCCCAGCACTGACAGGGATGAGAACCAGACACACCCCACTCCGCAGACCCACACCCCACAAAACACTGCCCACATGCACCCACAGATTCACAGAGCCCACATCAGCAGCCCACATGGATGCCACCCACTACACCTCACCCCTGCACCCCCCCACAACCATAACCCCCAAACAAACACACAAACCCCACCCCACCCACATGGAACACACACATGTGAGATCACTCCCGCTGACCACCCCTGGCCCCGTGCCCAAGCTTATGCCTTCCCCCTCTTTGAAGGCATAATGGCAGATGAATGTACAATGTCACATCCCCGAGTGCTATGTGTTGGGCTCCCAGAGCTGGAGCTGCTGCTATCCCCACTGGGCCCCTCAGGCGCATTATGGAAAGGGGAGGGACACCATTGTTGGCCCCATCCCACAAGGCACGGGACCCAGGATATGTGTGGATCCTACGCTGATGTCCCTAGTGACTGAGGCAGCCCGAGATGTGTGGCAATGGTGTCGAGGTTGTAAGTGGAGCGCTGGTGTTGTCAGGCACAGCAGGAGCAGCTGAGGTGGAATGGGATGGGGCAGTCTGTCGTGCCGCTGACTGTGGTCCTCCTGCTGTCAGAGGAACTGGCTGGATGGAGGCAGGTGGAACCATGGACCAGTTGCACTGCTCCAGAAGCTGCTCAATGTTCCAGTTCAGTCTGTGCATGGATGTATCCAGGTGGTCTGTTGCTGCCAGTTGCCATTCCCTCACAGCCAGAGTGAGCTGCATGATCTCAAGCTTGGTGCGCCCATGCTCTGCCTGGGCCTCATTGTGCAACAGTAGTCACTCCGCACAGAAGAGGAGTTGCTCAGAGATATGCTGTCGGTGCCTGACCCTGTGCGTTGATGCCCTCTGTGCAGCTGGTGGCTCTGATGATGTGGCCTGCAGGTCACTACCACTGCTGGAGCCAGTAGTGGCATGCTAAACCCCAAAGTGGCTGATGGTGTAATGTCTCCAGGGCCTTCCAGTGCCGGATAACCCACCACATTTGCAGACACAGAGGGTGCAGCAGGAGGATGCAAAGAAAGAGACGAAGGGTGCATGGTCGCTGGTGCAGATAGTGGGACAGAACTGGGGCCCGCAACAGCATCATCACCTGTGGAAAGGCGGGTGTGATAAATGTCCAGGACCCACACTGCAGCAAGGAAAGAAGCACCTGTGTGCAGACACGCGCAACATCACAGAGACATGATACCTTAGGGGCAGTGGGAACTCCTGCATGCTGGGGCATGGGTGCATGTACAGCATGTAGCTGTAGGAAACGGAACAAGGCACATGTAAACAACATCAGACCCACACCCACAGACACCCACAACTATGCAGTAGACAGCACAGGCCCTATGCAGTCTGGCCAACGGAGCACCAGGCCCACCCTGTGGGCACTAAAATGCATAGATCAGAGAGTGGTGAACAGTGCGGCTGACCCAGAGAAGGGGGAATGGTGCAGAACCTGTGTGGGTAGTTGTATGACCATGTGCATGCACATACCATGGTCCAGAGAGACACGTGATATATCCAGGCTCCCAACCTCATCCATGACTTCTTGGTTGACTAGCCAGTACCCGTTGCTCCTGTTCCAACAGCTCAGTCCCCTAGACATCGGCCCCCACACCCCGGGCCTTCCTGCAGGTGTCCCTGTGCACCTGCCACCACTTCCTCTTCACATCCTTGATGTCTCTGTTGTTGTGGTACACCACATACAGTTTCCTGCCATGGACTGCCTCTCGTATGCGCTCAACTTAGTCTCCTCAGACCCCATGAGCATCTGGTAGTTGCCAAGAACTTCCTCTATGAGGAGTGACATCTCCCCATCAGAGAAGTTAGCCTTCCAGCTTGAAACTTTAGGAACTATACCAGAGAGTATGCAGAACTTCCAAGGATGAATACAAGAAGCGCTGTGGGTATGCCCAAGCAGAACAGCATGTTTAAGAGCATGTAGGCATGCAGGCGCGGATATGTGCAAACAAATGGAATAAGTGACGCCCGTGGACACACACATGGCCAGAATGCCCGTGGACGTGCAGTGCCATACCTGTATAAAGTGCGTACCCATCTGCAGCCACGTCCTTGTGAGATATGGGACAGCTGCTGTGGAACTGCTGAAACACATCCCAAGGAGTACAGACATGAATGGAAATAGATGAGGTACATGGCACAAGCAGGCACAGCTGAAGTGTGCATCTATGTGGTAGATCCTGGGCCCCTGGAGGTCAGAGGCAAGGTGGACTGTGCATGACCCCCAGAGGGCCAGAATGGCTGGCCTTGGTTCAGGGACTGAGGGCATGTGCCTGGCAAGATCTGCCAGATCTTTGTTGCCTGTTGCATGCTACACAATTATGCACTGTGTCAGCGGCAGCCACTGCTAGAGGGGGCAGCCCTACCAGCTGGGGAGAACAATGCTGTGGCACCGCAAGCACCTGGGAACCTGCACACAGGAGGGGGATTGCAGCATGACAGAAGCTGCAAACACACTTTATATGAGGTGAATGGATACTGTGGTGGCCAGCATGCAGGTCATGGTGTACCTGCCACACACACACGGCCAGGTGCAGGGATGGGGTGCATGTTGCAAGGAGGTGGGGCAGAGCAGTGGGTATATATGGTGTGGCTACCAGAAAAGTACATCAGGGAGCCGGGATGGGGGGTCTGGGCTGGGAGGGTATGCAGAAGGTCTTCTGGCACACAGAGGATCCACAATGGTGCATATATGAGCTGCGGGGGCACTGCCAGAGCCCAAGGAATGTGCCTCCAACCATACAATGTTTGCATGGGTACAGCAGGGGGTGCATGCCATGCAACCCTCTGGCCCTGCCCACCACCCCGGCCATACCCAGCCCCACTCTGGGGCCAGCCACCATATGCACCACTGCATGCCATGCCCTGTGCCTGTACCACCATATTCCATCCAGTGGGCATTCCACTGTCCCCCCTGACCCCAATTGAGCAGATGCAAGGCAGATTATGTCAAAGTGCTTTATTTACAACTGGGTACATGCTCCTGCATAGTGCAGCAGGCGCAACAGTACCATGTATCTCATGTTGTTGTAACATGCTAACAAATGCTAAAATGATCTGGTCCACACAGTTAACTTTGTAACTAGAAACAGGTAATGTACATTAAACAGAGTGCTGGCAGGGAGAGAGCAGAGAGGCGGCGCAGAGGTCCGGTGAGGCAGGCACCTGCTCCGGCGGTCCCGACGTCATCGGGGGCCTTGTGAAATACCGGAGCAGAGGAGAGTTGCCTTGGGAGAGAGCAGAGAGGCGGTGCAGAGGTCCGGTGAGGCAGGCACCTGCTCCGGCGGTCCCGACGTCATCGGGGGCCTTGTGAAATACCGGAGCAGAGGAGAGTTGCCTTGGGAGAGAGCAGAGAGGCGGCGCAGAGGTCCGGTGAGGCAGGCACCTGCTCCGGCGGTCCCGACGTCATCGGGGGCCTTGTGAAATACCGGAGCAGAGGAGAGTTGCCTTGGGAGAGAGCAGAGAGGCGGCGCAGAGGTCCGGTGAGGCAGGCACTTGCTCCGGCGGTCCCGACGTCATCGGGGGCCTTGTGAAATACCGGAGCAGAGGAGAGTTGCCCTGGGAGAGAGCAGAGAGGCGGCGCAGAGGTCCGGTGAGGCAGGCACCTGCTCCGGCGGTCCCGACGTCATCGGGGGCCTTGTGAAATACCGGAGCAGAGGAGAGTTGCCTTGGGAGAGAGCAGAGAGGCGGCGCAGAGGTCCGGTGAGGCAGGCACCTGCTCCGGCGGTCCCGACGTCATCGGGGGCCTTGTGAAATACCGGAGCAGAGGAGAGTTGCCTTGGGAGAGAGCAGAGAGGCGGCGCAGAGGTCCGGTGAGGCAGGCACCTGCTCCGGCGGTCCCGACGTCATCGGGGGCCTTGTGAAATACCGGAGCAGAGGAGAGTTGCCTTGGGAGAGAGCAGAGAGGCGGCGCAGAGGTCCGGTGAGGCAGGCACCTGCTCCGGCGGTCCCGACGTCATCGGGGACCTGTTTAAAGGTTCTCTGGGTAGGCGCAGCCGGAGGCGCTAGTCGGGGCAGCGATAGAAGGGGCTAGATACAAGGGGCATTTCATGCCCCTTGGGAGCCCCTTGGAGCAACGAGGGAGCAAAGAGCCTGGGCTGTCATCGTTTGGTTGTGAGGATTGCGATGGGAAAACGTAAGAAGAAGACCGAGCCGGCTGTGGCAGACAAGTCTGCGGTGGGCCCCATGGACAAGCATGTTAAGGTACTTTCTGGTGTGGATGCTACGCTTGACCCTGACTTTCTTGTGCTCCGGCCCTCTCCGGTGTCCTTGAGCTCTCCAGACCGGACACCACCTTTTCCCCCAGTCTATGTATCTCCTCCTTTATCCATTTCAGAGGGTATGCAGTTTCAGCAGAGTACCCCGGTGACAGTAGGGGAAAAGCTGAAGCCTGTGGTATGGGTACCCGTTCCAAAGGAAGCCAGTCTGGTGCCTGATGAGCAGGTAACTCTGGCTGACATTTGGAAAGTGGTTACCTGTATTGAAAGTTCTTTATTACCTACTGTTGTGCAACTTTGCAGTTTCTCCTCCGAGATTACTGCTAAAGTTTCTGAAGTGGATAGTAAGGTGGAGATTGTTTCTAAACAGATTATTAATTGTGAAAATCAGTGTCAGGCTCTTAAAGAAGTGAATGCTTCCCATATAAAAGATAGTTTAGTTCTGCACCACAAAATGGAACAGTATGATAATTTGCTACGTGAAAAAAATGTTAGGATGTTGAATTTTCCCTATTGTCGGTTGTTTTCAGCAGAAATCCTTTTGCGAAAGTATTTTAGAGAGGTTTTGGGGCTGGCTTCGGCTGACTCCATTGGCCTTTCTAAATTTTATTACTTGACTGGTAGAGTTCTGTCTCGGGGTTCTCCTGGGGGGTTTGATGAGGTTCAAGGTGGAGCTGACCTTGATCTCACCAAATTTCTGGAGGACTCACAAGATAATATTTCTTCTAGAGCCACCTTGGTGGTTTCCTTTTTGTCTGATCAAGACAGAGCTCTTGTATTTCGTAGTTATTTTAAGAATATGTCTGTTCTTTTCTGTGGAGCGAAAGTGCAAATATTTCCGGATGTCTGCAGGGCGACTCAAACTAGGAGACAGGGTTTTTTGGCCCTTAAACCTAGAGTGATTGCCCTACAGGCCACTTTTTTTCTTCGGTATCCCTGTAAGTGCTTGATAACTTTTCAGGGTTCTAGGTTTGTTTTCCTTGATCCTACTCAACTTGAATTATTTCTTTGTGATAAAGAGGAGCTTGGCACGAAGGGATTGGGATAGGTGGTATTGTTAGTAGCTGCCTAGAAATTCAGGAGTTTAGTTTCCTGGTTATTTCTTTATGATTGTTGTTATTATGTTTTACTCTCCCCATATTGTGGGCTAGGTTCAGATGTATTGTCACTTTATACATTTTTCTTTTTCTGTAGTTTTGTGTATTTCTTTTGAATGCATCATCTGTAAGTTTCCTTATGCTTGCTTTGTAAGTTATAAAAGTTGGTGCCCACTGAGGCCTGTGCTTCTGGTGTAGGTGTCGGACCTCCCATGTCAAGCCCCTCAACTCAACTCCCATGGCCACTAGCTGCTGGGCAATAGCCTCTAGGGGCCGTGCCAAAGCTGCCAGCCCCATTCTGATCCCCTCCCCTGCAACACCACTCTGCTGCTGGTCCTGGCATGCATGGGATGTGCAGCACCCTGCCATGAGCCTGGCCCCCCATCCCATTGGACACCCTGCCCTTACCTCCTGGCCCCTCCACCCTTCTGCTGGTACCCTCCATGACCCCTGCCACCTGCACACACTCATCTGCTCCCAAATCCCCATGCACACCCATCCCCACACTCATACCTCTACACACACACCCCACTGCCCTGCCCACTCATCTCCACGCACTCGCCTCCACTCATGCCCCCTCCCCACCCTGTCTACCCACCTCCATGCTCACATCTCCACACACACTCCCCTCCCTGCCCTGCACACACACCACCATGCCCATACCACCATAAACACTACCCTCCCCACTCTGCCCCTCCACTCAGCACAGGCATCCTCCTGACTACCTGCTGCACCATGCCCATCACTAGGTGCCCCCTCAGTGACACCCATCCTCTCCAAGGCCACAGCATTGTGAGGCATTGGCTCCCTTAGCGCCCCTCCTCTAGGGACCCCTCACCTCTCTCAGCCCCACTGTTGCCACTTGGGCAGCTGTCATCTGGGAACTTCCCCTCCTCCATGGTGACAGTGCCCACCCCCTTCCCAGGGTCATTACCTGCCTTGGGTCCCAGCCCCCAAAACACCTTGCCCCAGCACATACCATGCTGCATTCAGGCTGCCCTATAGGCACATCCTATACCATGCATGGTGAGGACCATATACCCAGCACCTCAGAGCTGTCAGGCCAGTCCCCCTAGGTATGTGTGGCTGCACCGTGTGGGTGAGGACAATCACTGGATCCTCCTCATTCTCACATGTTGGGGAGGGGCTGGAGAGGATGATTGGGATCACAGTGCCTGTGGTGGTGACGTCACGTGATTCACTTCTGGGAGTCCCCAGGCACAGACTGCACAGCAGGCAGTGGTGCATGTGCCGTGGCCACATGTGTGTGACCAATTCAGGAACAGCCACCTCCTCCTCTTCCACCTCAGGAGACTCTTCTTTCTTTGGCTCCCCTTCAGGCACATCAGGGGCAGTGAGTGAGTCCTCCACAGGGATGGCTGTATGTGGGATGCAAAGGGGAGATCATCAGTCACAGGGTGGGGGTTGGCCACCAGTCATGCACTTGCACTCCTGTCTTGCCTGCATGCTTGCCTGTCTGTGCCTCCCACAGGGCCCTGCTACAAGGGGCCCAGTCATCATTGGGTCCTGAAAGGGTGGTAGCATTGCTCATGTGTTCCCTGCCTCCGGCATGCCGGGGCCATGTGTGCCTTTGTCTGGTGGGCATGTGCCCTGTCGCAGGCAACTTTCTGGGTGTGGGCACACTTGGGGCAAATATTGCAGGGCTGTCCATGTGACACAGGGTACTGCTGGAGGGACACCCACACCTTAGTGGGTGTTGATGTTCCATTGCCCTGTGCCCCCCCTGCCTGGCAACAGACTCGCATTCAGCTGCCCTCTACACCTCTGCTGTGGCCCTGTGGCATGTTTCCTGGGCCCTCCCTAGTTGATACATGACCTCTGTGGGCCCCTCTGCCCCATGGCCATGAGCCACCTAGCACAGCATTGGCTGGGCCTGGCCCATGGACTCATGCTACAGCCACCGGGGCTTCCGGGAACATATTCCCCTGATCACCCCTCTGCTCTTTCCCCCCTGCCCATGGCTCTGGTATGCAGGGCCATGTCCATAGGATACACTGTTTCCAGGCCCCATGCTCACCCAGACATGTGTTTTCATCCCTACCTGCTGGCATTATCATCCCCATTACCACATACCAGCCCTCCCCTGGTTGTGTGTGCCAGCTCCCCTTTGTCATGTGCTCCACCATGGGCCAACAGCCCCTGCCCTTGCATGGCACACCCTCATGCATCATCTCTCTCTGTGCCCACTGCCAAGACCTGGCCCCTGTCACAGCTACCTATACCCCCACTGCTAGGGTTGCGTTTCTGGGCTATGACCTTCTGACTGTGGCCCTGCACTCTCCCCCATCTGTGCTTCTGGTACATGCCACCATTGCTGGCTATGGCTCATCCCTCATTGTGGCCCTTAGCCCACCTTGCCCCTCGCTGCTTGATGTGTGGACTGCAGGGCAGCTCTGTGTGTCATGCCTCTCTTGCACATTTTGTGGGGTTAGGTTAGTATAACTGTGTTTGCATGGTGCAGCATCCCCCATGGGCCACTGTCTGCGCAGTACGTGTTGCGGGCATCTGTGTTGACACGTCAGTGGCGGGTGTAGGGAGATGTCTACAGTCCAAACATTGCTCACATTCAAGCTGCTGCTGAAGTTGCTGCAGGAGCCGTGGCTGTGTTCTCTGGATAGTCTGGTAGTGGACCCTGTAGGCCTCCATGTCCCTCATGATATGGAAGCATCTGTGAACATAAAGGTTCAATATCTACATGGGTGCATTTGTTTTCAGCTCCACATTCAGCCCTTGCAGTTACCCACTTTCATTCGCACCTCATGGGCTGCCTGGTCCCTGCCCCACTGAGCTGACACATATCCATAGCTGCATCTACCTGGATCCCCTTCTGCCATGTTCCCCCATGCCCCTGGACTCATGTGTGGCTGCCTGGCCTACTGGCTGGGGACAGGGCTGGTGGGTCAGGGAACAGGGAACAGGTCTGTCCCCACCTGCTGTCTGTGCCTGTATCTCTGTGTGCATATATGATGCTCTCCCTCAGGCCTGAGCACCTTTCTGTTTGCACACAGGGGGTTTAAGGGACACAGTGCTTCTGCCCACTTTCTAAGCTTTGCACAGGTCTGATTTTGCCATTTGTGCTGGGATAATTGAGTTTACTACAACTTGTCCATTTGCATTGGTGGGTCCCTGTAGCCTGGTGATTAGGGGCCTAACCTGAGGACCTATGGGCCCTGGTTCAATTCCCCCTGTCTCCCAATATTTTGCCTCACCCTGGCTCTGGGGTCTGTCTGTGCCTGTTTCTCTGTGCACATATCTGATGTTCTCCCTTGGGCCTGGGCACCTTTCTGTTTGTGACAATTGTCTGTCTACAGTGTTCAGCCATAGTGGGCTGCTGTTGAGGTGGGAGCTTTGTGCATGGGGCTCCATTCCCTCTGTCACTCTCTTTGGCCTAGGTCATGTCACTGGCCCCTCCCTAGCCAGGGGGGCACAGACACATACATGGGGTTGCGGGTGCATGTATGTGACCATGTCCCTGTGTCTCTGTCCATGCCTTTGGATAGTGTGAGACTGTCTCTCCCATCCATGTTACAGGGATGCCTCTCACCCAGCCCATGCTGCTCTCCACACCCAGCCCATGCTGCTCTCCACACTGGGGTACAAGGGTATGGTGTGGGGCAGTTGATGTGCCTATATGTGGGTATGGCTGTGGGTATCTATGTGTGCATGTCTTGACTCATAAGTGTTTCTGGTTCTCTGTTTCCTGCTGCTGCCTTCAGTGTTCATCGCTCCTCAGATCAGTGATCTGCCAACATCTTCCTCGTGGTAAATTCCCTGTTTTGTGTGTGCATCTATTTGGTGGCATGGTCTCACTGTGTGCACACTCCCTAGGTGGGACAGTTGCTCCTATACCTGCCTATCCTGTCACTCACATTGGGGTGGAGCTGTCATGCCTCATTTCTCAGTCTCTGCTATGTACAGGCTACTAAACATACATTCATCCTGCACATGCCAGGTCATATCCTTGCTTTCACTCCCTCTGTCCTTCAACATTTGTGCCATGCTTTCATCAATACTTGTTTTCAGGCTCTGCTGCTTTGTCTGTACTTACTGGGCTAGGGTGGACCTTATCCTCTCCCAGCCCCTGTGTGCAGCAGCATGGGCTGGGTGTCTGTAGCCCCTGGGGAGCAGCATTTCCTCCTCCTCCAGGACAAGTCTGCATAGCAGGTGGGTCTCTTGTTCAGAGAAGTTGGGATAGCATGTAGCTATCCTGACCACTGTTTCTCCCTGTCTCTGTGCTTGGTGGGAGGGGGGCCCTCACACCATCTTGTTTCCTGTTGTACGTGAAGCACACTGCAAACCAGCATGGGTTCGGCATTACACATGCATGGCCGGGACAAATTGCACAGGCTGTGCAGGTCTAGCGCACAGCTCTTGCAGAGACGGGTTCGATGGCTGGCGGGGATAGATGGTTTTGCTGTTTATACATACAGGCCGTACACGCACAGCAGCACCGACTGTGCATGCTGGCATGGCCACGTTTATCTGCAGATCCCTTTGGCACATATGCGTATAGAGATGGGCTTGTGTACTATGTGTCATGACGTGCACATCTCCAGCACATTTCCGTGACCCATGCACGTCCTGTTCTGGATTGGTCTCCACATGTTTATGTGCATAAATCTAGGTATTTTTGTCATATGAGCATAAACAGGCATTTACATGCATATTTGATGCAGCTGCCATTCTGAAAGCACGGCATCGGGCCAATCATGCGTACTTTCATTGCGGGTGTGTACTAGGGCAGCCTTTGGACAGAGTGCGGGCAGAATGCAGTTGCATGTCACAATTATTTAATACTGTAACTTATATGCAGAAATTATAAAATATTACATGTTCTTGAAAAATCTAGGCGTGGGCATTTACATTAGCCAAAGGGCTGGCGTAAGTACTCACGGCTCAAATTAACGCATGTTTTTGACAACTTATGCCGCTGTTTTTTAAAGTACACATGTACCTTGCATTATAAAACAGGCATGAAATATACATGTAAAAATGTGTTAATCTAGGTGCACCTTACAAAATTACCCTCCTAATGTTCAGCAAAAATGCATTTATTGTTGGCCTTTTTAAACTTTTACATTCTTGGAACTGGTGTTTTTGTATCGCGCTTTCATTCAAAGTGTATAGTGTTTTATTTTAAATAATTCATCTCTTACTTAAAGGGTCACATATTTTTTCTGAGTCTAATTTCTTTTTTCTTTTGGGAGAATTTCAGTAGCATTTCCAGTCACTCCTAGTGCTCATGAAATCGCAAACAATTTATTTTTTTTATTTTATTTATTTTTATTTAGTATACATTTGTATACCGCTACTTCCAGCGATCAGCAGCGTTTTTTGATTACAGATTGGAAATTGTCAAATCATGACAGGAAATTTTTGAGGTATAAACACATTGATTAGACAGGAAAGCACAGCACACAGAGAACTATTTTACAGGGAACATGGGCTATGGAGGGTTAAGTGGCTTGCCCAAGACCACAAGGAGCACCTGTGGGACTAGAAACCCCAGTCCTTCCGGCCCAGGGTTGCTGTCCTCTAGTGGGATTTGAACCCCCGACCTTCCGGCCTGAAGTATCTTGACCCAACCACTAGGCTACTCCTCCACAATATATGCAAATCTTATTCAGAACCCTGTTTGTTCCAGCCATGTCTCCATAACTCTAACAGGCCGATGCAGAAAGCAGACACTGAAGTCCACGCTATCAGCTTTTTATGCCTGTTTGCAGGATACCGAGAGGGCACAACTTCAGCGTGGCTATGCAGAAAGGGGCTCACATGCAAATAAGCAAATGTTAAACTGTGCACAAAATGGCAGCGTTAAACTGGGAGAGCAAGGCAAACACATGGCACACAAGAAATTGGTGCTGGTTTGGCATGATGGCCCAGAGAAATGGGCACCACATGGCTAATTTGCATATCAGCCCCGACAGGTTTTTGATGACATTGGGGGAGACTGCGGCATCAGGAAAAGCCCCCGCTGCCATCTAAATACTATCGGGAGCCAGTGCCCAACAGAAAGTCACTTCCTTTTGGTCTAGCACCCCAGAACCCCCATCCCACTTAAAGCAAAACTAACCTGGTGGTCCAGCTGCCCCAAAACCCCCTCCCGATATCTTTTAACGTAGGAGCACCACCTACGTGCTCTTGCGCTCGGTCCACCATCTTGGAAAATGGTGGTGCCTGGGATGCGTGGTACATCCTGGGATGTGCCAGGTAAGGTCAGACTGTCAGGATGCACCACCCGGAGCCAGGCGCCACCATTTTTCAAGATAGTGGACTGAGGAAGGGAACATGTAGGTAATGCTCCCGCTTTGAGAGATACCAGGAAGGGGTTCAGGGGCTGCTAGACCACCAGGTTAGTTTTATTTAAGTGGGGTGGGGTGGGGATCCAGCTGCTAGACCACCAGGGGGTGACTTTCTGTCGGGGCACTGGCCCCCGACAGTATTTCGATGGCATCTGGGGCTTTTCCCAATGCCGCGATTGCACCCGATGCCATCAAAATGGCAAAAAGGCCTTGAAGCATCACCTTTTCATCAAATATTTCCCAGAAAACATAATAACACAAGCTCACTCAAACAGCACCAATCACGCTATTAACACGTAACCTCTGCTAACTCAGTAATACTTCACACCCCTCTCTCATACTAACAAGATTCTTTTCAGGCAATATTCTGTTCATATGTAAATAGTCAGTGTTTAGTTTTCTTTGTAAATAATTACCCTGGTTACCCAAGTTTTTGTTCCTGTTCTATGTAAAAATAAAACGGATAATATGTATCTTATCTGATGTTTCATTTTTCTATGTAAACCGCGCTGACTGTAAATAGTGCGGTATATAAAAGTTGTTGTTAAATAAATAAATCAAAATCACCTCAGACCCAGGCATAGAGTGATTGGTGCTAAACTTAGTTGCAAAATCCTCTACACTTGTCCCTGCATCAGGCACAGCAATCAGTTGCATACGAGATTATTATGTGCAGTTCATTTGCCTGCAATTTAAATACATTTAAAATGCTCATGACGTTAATTGGACTGCTAGGTACATATGACCTAGATTGGCCACTGTTGGAAACAGAATACTGGGCTTGATGTACCTTGGTCTGACCCAGTATGGCATATCTTATGTTCTTATGTTCTTATGACACTAGCTTTTCCGTCACCATTTATGCACGTCTGTCTCTTTTCTGCAATTGACGTTAGTTTAAATGTGCTTAAATTGTACTTAAACATGCTGTTTTCAGTGCTTAAAGGCCACACTAGTTTTCTGCATCGGCCTGTATGAGTAGGCTCAAATTCAACATTTCAGTTCCTGTTGAAGATTTCATTAAGCATGTTGTACAGCCTAAAGGGCTCTAGGAGGCTCAATATCTGTAAACTACACAGCAACTTGAATTTAACACAGAATGGAAAAGATGTATTTGACTCGTCTAGTGAAGATCCATTTACGGCCTATATATATCTTATGCCTGTTTATCTTATTTTTATCTCTTGCTTTTTGAATCTTAAGGTGGTTGGGCAGACTGGGCAGATTGGAGCCTTTGCAACGAAGATGGAGTCCAGTATCGTAGCCGCTACTGTGAAATTCACAATCCTGGACCTTCGCAATGCAATGGAAATAATACACAGTACCGTGACTGCATATTCAATGAAATTCCAGGTAGGTATATCCTCCAAGCATTTTACTGGCCAGTTTCAGAAAGCAGGTCACCTTGCACTACAGTTTCCATTGCCCATTGAAATCCAAAAGATTATACAGATTCTAAACATATGTCTAAGCCAGAATGTCCAAAAAATATGCAGGCATATGGATGTGCCCGATATGGATATCTGCAGGGGCATCTGTATAGACATCCCCAGAATAGTATTTCAGAACCTGGATGTCTAGGAACAGGGCAGCCAGGGTTCAAATCCCACAGCTGCTGTTGTTGACATTGTGCTGAGTACTGGGAATGATGAACTGCCTTCTTCTTTACACCTTCTGGATGTACTTCAGCCAAAACAAGCACTTTTCAGGTGCCTGGAGCAGGTCTGAACATTTCTTATATCAGCTGGAGATGACCAGGTTTCAGAGAACTCCCTGGCCATGCCTCCACCATTTATTTATTTTAATTTATATTCTCTTATATACTGCACTATTCTGCATCAGTGTGGTTTACATTGAACAAACTGAAATTACATTGAACAGGGCATTGTAACTTGGAGATAACTAATTTACAGGGAACATGGGCTATGGAGGGTTAAGTGGCTCGCCCAAGACCACAAGGAGCACCTGTGGGACTAGAAACCCCAGTCCTTCTGGCCCAAGGTTGCTGTCCTGTAACGGGATTTGAACCCCCTGACATTTCTGGTCTGAAGTACCTTGTCCCAACCACTAGGCCACTCCTCCACTCCCCCTCCATTCAGATTTGCAAGTCCTCATGCTGGGGACGTCCCCAGAGCCGGCTTCTAAAATGACTCTGGAGATGTCTGTGCTTTGGACATTTCTGTGCCCATTTTTGGATGTCCAAAGCACAAATGGGGCTTCTAAAATGATTCCCATTATGTCTATATTTGTGCTCATAAAGCCATCACATAATTTTATTGGTATTATAATGGTAATATAGAACCTGTGGAGGTCAATTTCCAAAGCCTTTCGCCCAGGTTAATTGGCTATCTGGAAATAGCCGTCCCTCAGTGCAGCAAAAAGGGTTGCTTATTGCAAAACAAGTGCGCACTTAACCGTATTCAGAGAAGGCATTCCTAGGATCATTTTGGATGGGGAGGAAACCGTGCAACATAGATTGATTGATTAATTTACTTATTTACAGAATTTGCTTGACTGTTCTCCCAACCTAAGTTAATCAAAGTGATTTACAAAAAATAAAAGAAAAGAAAAACAGGAGTATGTTAAGCAATGCAATTAAAATATAAAAAAAGATAAAATGCATATATTTTAAAATGCCGAAGAGGGTTGTCATTGAATCAAGTAGCAGCCAAGACTAATTTCTACAGCATGTAAGTCATTTCTTGAACTGGGAAAAGAAGTGTTTCTCACATAAATATAGGGGCATTGTATTCCAGAGAGCAGGTGCCCAAGCAAGAAAAGGGAGAATGACCAATGCCCTTAAAGTGAATCCTTACTGGAAAGGGAACAATGAGGAAAGAGAGAGAATCAGACCTAAGGGATTAGGACAGCTAATAAGAGATGAGACAATTAGCAAGATAAAATGGTTGGTCAGAATGGATATTGCGGTGAACCAAAATCAGAATTTTGTATTTGAGGCAGTAGGCTACAGGTTAACCAATGCTGAACAGCTAATAAAAGTGTCATGATAAAAATGGCAATCACCTTATAATTTAATAGAAGTGTTTTGAATAATTTCAAATCAATATAACTGTAGAGAAAGATCTTAGAAACCATTGTAAATAGTGTTGCAGTAGCCCAATGTTGAGGAAGCTAGGAAGTGAAGTAGAAAGTTCAAGTCTTGAAAAGTCAGAAAAAAGATTTCATGGAACAAATTCTTCATGCAGCAAAAAAAGCTGATTTAATAACTGCCAAAACTGTACTTTCAGTGTTAATGAGGAATTTAGTGTAACACCCAATGTGTAGCATAAGAGGGGTTTCCTTAATCTTCATAGCTGTAGTTATGGGAGTGGCATCCTAGCTAAAGCTCATAGCTTCACATTTCCCTGTATTGATCACTAATTTCTAAGATTATCATCAGGCTGATAAACACTCAGGCAGTGGTCAGGAGCTGTGAGATCCAGCAATTAAAAAGTCTCCTGGAAAAATAAATTGCATATTACCTGTGTAGATATATGGACTGCAATTATAAGACTGAATCAACTGAATAAGTGGAGCAATAAAAATATTGCAAAGACTGGGAGCTAACAAGGAACCTTGCAGTACTCTAGCCCCTGATGGATGAACCTCAAGAAAAACATCACCAGAACAGACTTGAACGATCCTGCTGGTAGGAAAAGGATCACCATTAACAGCATCACCTAATCCAATCTCTTGTAGCCATCGCATTCAAAAGCCGAAGATAGAGCTAACAGGACAAGAATACTCAAATTACCTAAACCTAGAGTTAAGCTAATTTTCTTTGAACATGCTTGTAAAAAGCCAGACCGACATGGATGAAGTACCAGAGTTTTATCTAAGAAAATAATGAATTGAGGATAAATCAGTTTCTCTGGAAGACGGCAGGGGAAAATGCAGCCATAAAGAATGGTGATGTTATCTTGTTGATGGCAGCTGTGCCTTGATACTATCTGAACAATTCAACTGAAGGCTTCCTCTCCCTTGCATACCAACTCACTGCCAGCTGCAAGAGCACTTCCAACAGCAGTCTTTTAAGTCTGATGTAACCAGACACGCTTTGGTCACTCAGAAACAAGATAAGACAAGAAGGAAAAAAACAAGTTAAAAAAAAGGAAGAACACATGGAATCAATACCAGAGGTACCCCATGGGCCCTACCTGATGGACCTTTTTATGGCACCAGAGAACCAGAAAGGCTCTTATCACATGCAGCGTTAAAGATTTAAATCCCTCAAGCTAGCATATGGCATGGAAGGGAGCAGAGCAGCTAGAGAGCAGAGTTCAGGACCCCTGCAGATCCACACAGTGGAAACCAGCTTTTCAAATTACAATGGGAGAAAGGTTTTGTATCTTTAAACTAAAAACTGTATTTCCCTCTGGACTTGAACTTGATTGCCCCAGCCTCTTCTGAGTTACACAAATTACGCAGGGAACTTCCTCTTGGTGGACCCCCCCTGTGTTTTATTGGTTGTATTATATGTTTTCCGTAATTGCTTATGTCAGGCGCCATCTTTTGAAATGGGCAGATTTTTTTGCTCTTTCATTTATAAGTGCCGAAGGCTTAACTGGAGCTCGGAATCCTTTTACACCTGGAGCAGAGCCTTTCAGGGAGCTCAAAACATGGCTCACATTGTAGGTTGATTCCATTTACATTTTCATCTTTCTCCACAAGCGCTTCTTCACAAGATAAGTCACAGTTTTGGTTTAATAAAAATGATTAAAAGGAGGTACCGCTTATGTGGGAATGGTTGTTTCTGTCTCACCCCTTGACGGTGGCTCCGACATTCTTTGATGTACAAAGCAATTTCTATACCTGTAGGTTTCGGTTTGGTGGGTCTTTTGAATTTGTCTCATCTATGAAGGCAGAGTATATTTATTTAGCCCTATTTGGATGACTGTCTGCATTCTGCAAGGTTACTGCAGACACTTGACAAGTATCTTCACACCACTATCACCACTCTTTAAGTGGTCAGTTTTCTAATAATGACACAAAAATACCAACTTGAACTCACTGGGCCCGATTCCGTCCCGCACGTAGATCGCCTCTGTGCATCCGGTCTGAACTGGACGCACAGAAGGGATAGTGATTCTGATCCTGTGGGGCATGTCTAGTCCCACGGGATCACAATCGCGAACAGTCTTGAACGTGCAGGCCTGGACTGCGATTTAGTCCAGCCTACATGTGCAGGACTATCCCTAACTAACTCAGTCAAGGCTTTTCAATGGAGCTATGGTGTCATGTTGCCATGGCACTGCGGCTCCATTTAAAAGCCGCGATGTTGGCCGCCCAATTAAAGTGTTTATTCCCCGCAGCCTGACCCCCAATCTGGTCTCCTAAGGCCAGGGTTGAGCTGCGGGGAATAAACCATGCCCCCCCCCGCCCCATCAGCGCCCCAGCAGCTTAAAATAAAATGTCCAGGGAATATATTCCACCTCAGAGGTGGAATAACTTCCTCGGACATTTCACCAGCCTTGGATATACAGGGCCGACATTAGAATTGGCCCTGTACGTCTAGGGCCAGCAACCGTCCACTGCCCGCCCATTCTCTGCCCCATGCTGCCCCTTCCCTGCCCCATCTAACTTCCCCGCACATCTTATGTTCTTAACCAGCGGGGAAGTTATATGGGGGGGGGGAAGCAAGCGAGACAGGAAATGCCTGTTTCCCATCAGCACCGGTGGGCTCAACTTTAACAGAGCCGTGGGAATGGGAAACGCTCTCCCTTCGTGGTTCTGCAAAGCTGAACCGGCACGGAGAAAACAATGTCATGCTCTTCCGGGGAGATGGGGGGCTGCAGGGCACTTCATTCTGCCACTGCAGCAGCAGCTTCTCCGGCCAGGTTTTTTTTTTTAATGAAATTTCCCTTCAGGAGGTCTGAGGCTGGGCTGGGGGGGGGGGGGTGGAGCACTGGAAATAGTAATGGGTTGATGGGGAGGGCTTGGAGTGGAAATGGGTTGATGAGGGGTTAAGAATGGAAATAAGCTGATCAGGGGGGGCTAAGACTGGTAATGGGCTGATCAAGGGGGTTAGAACTGGAAATGGGCTGATGGGGGGTTAAGAATGGAAATAGGCTGATCAGGAGGGGGTTAGGACTAGTAATGGGCTGATTGGTGGGGTTAAGCCTGGAAATGGGCTGATTAGGGGGCTAGGACAGGAAATGGGCTGATTGGGGGGCTAGGACCAGAAATGGACTTATTGGGGGGTTAGGACTTGTAATGGGCTGATAGGGGGCTAGCACTGGAAATGAGCTAGGACTAGTAATGGGCTGATTTGGGGGGCTAGGACTGGAGTGGGATGATAAGGAGGATAGGACTGGAAATGGGCTGGGACTGGAAATGGGCTAATGGGGGAGGGGAGTGGAGTGCTGCTTGCCCTGGAAGAAAACTAGGGGCTAGGGCTACAAATGGGCTGATGCGGGAGGATGGGAGAATAGGACTGGAAGGGAGCAGATACTGAGAGGGTCTGCCAGGGGAAGGAGGGGGCAGGAAGGGAGCTGACATGGGGAGAAGGAGGGGGCTGGAAAGGAGCTGATATGGGGGGGAAGGAGGAGGTTGGAATGGAGCTGACACCTGAGATATACTGAAGGGGCACTGGAAGGGAGCTGACACTTGGGGATGGGAGTGGTAGGTGGCTGGGTAATGGGGAGGAGGCTGGAAGGGAGCTGACATGTGCGAATGGCACTGGAAGGGGGATGGACAGAGGGTAGGGTGACTGGAAGGGAGTTGACTGGGGGGGTGGCACTGAGAGTGGACATGAGCTGATATCTGGGATGGTATTTTGGACTAGAAGGGGCTGGACAGTGGGGAAGGAGGGGTACTGGAAGGGAATGGACACCAGTGGCAGTCGTGGGAATGCAAAGCGGTTGACATTAGAAGGTACTGGGAGGGGAGGACTGGAAAGGGGGCTGATACTGGGGAGGATTACTGGAACTGGAAATGGACTGATAGAAGGAAGTGAAGAAAACAAAAGAAGAGATAAGAAATGGCAGATGGACCATGGACTATAGACCACAGAAAGAGAGCTAAGAGAAGACAGGAAAGCAGAAGCCTCAGATCTGGACCAGCATGATCAGAGAATAAAATGGTCAGACAACAAAGGTAGAAAAAATAATTTTATTTAATTTTAGTGACTGGACTTTGTGCTATCTTTATATTTTACACAGTATGGGGGAACTGTATCTCTTATTTATCTGATGTGCACTGCATGCAGAGTCTGGCTTCTTGGGGTTTCAGTTTAAATTTTGCCTACATATTTTTATTTTTACTTTAGATTGTTGTTACTTATTATGTACTTGGTGAGGGTCTGTGTTCTGAGTGTGTGATTGAGTCCAGGTGTTCGGTTAACATGGAGTTTGTACATAAAGATCTATACTGTACTGTAATAATTTGACTTGTTCAGCTTTTCAAATAGGTGTATGGATGTTCCAGGGCCCACTGTAGTATTTACAGTGATGCTTTTTTTGGATGGGCTCCTTATGTGAGTTTTGGAAGTTTGTGCTGATATGGTATGGTATGGTATGGTAGATTTGCTCTTTGCTGTAGGGTTTTGTATTAGTTCACAATATGCCTGGTACTGGAGAATGTTTGTTGTTGTGGTTAGTGAGATGATCAGAATCAGATTTTTTTTTTTTTAATATTGAGTTCTGTGGGTGAACATCCTGGTTCTGCTCTGCACCCATTGTGGATGAAAAATATATGTTGAAAAAGAAAAAGCAAGAACCGTAATGCAGTTTATAAAAACAAAATAAAACTGAGTTATAATTTTGTTTTATAAACTGTGTTGTTAGTTCTCGCTCTCTTTTAGTTCTTTGGTGTGCAAACATCTTTCATTTCCTCCATATAATCTAATCGGCTTTTTGGTTTGGTTCAGTCCCTGATTGGATTTCTGAAAAAGCCCCACACCTCTCTACAGGTGGAGGGTGGGGGGCACCATCTCATCCTTCGCCTCAGGCAGCAGATTGCTTTGAGTCGACCCTGCATAAGGATTTGGAACTTCGCAATTTTAATAGGAGCTTTTTCATGTGCAGCCTATCTTCTCAACACCTGCAACCAAATTGTGGACAGGCTAAGTTACAGACTACATCCATATGTGTGGCCCCTGAATGATCCCATTTCCAACCAGGTTTTTCAGAAATGAGGTTTTCCAGAAATAGACCTCTTTTGTGGCCAAAACAATAGGAAATGTTTGATCTGTTCAAGGAGATCAGCGACATAAAGGATATTGCACAATGCTTTCCCTATATCCTAGAGCAATGGGCCAATAATTTATGGACTTGACAAACTATTCCACCGGTCACTTCTCAGAGCAATTCAACTATTGAGTATATACAACTGTCTGCTCCAACTTTCAACTAGAGATTGTAATAGCGTGAACCTATATCACAGTGATTAAGCTCACAGGTCTGTGACTAAAAAGCTCTTTGATTATTTTCATCTAATTTCCATGTATTTTGGAATGCTGAAAACAAATAAAATATTGAAAAAACTCCTAGACGGCATGATTTGCCACAACATGCAAAATTGTCTTCAAATTTATCCATTTTTTTCAAATTATTATTAATTAATTCAAATTACTATTAATTAATTCACATAAGTGCATTTAAGATATAAAATGCCAAAAAACCTTAAAGGGGTTGTCCAAGTTATGTAAAAAAAAATATAGCACTGTAAATCTGTTCGTCAGCAATATATACATAAGCTAAGCAAGTTTTAAGTCCGTGCTTCTAATGGTAGAAGGGGTTAATCTTTCCTGAAGAATCCAGTGGGAGGGAGACACAGGGCAGATAGCAGCAGCTCCGGTCAGTGCAGGGGGGTGTGGCCAGCACTGTGACGTCTCGTGTACAGACACAGAGCTGCTCTCTCCTGCATGCCACACTTGTGCACGAATCATCATCAGGTTCTTGGTTCTAGGCTGTTCACACTTTTTCATCGCAATTTCGTGTTAGCTCGTCATTCTTCAACAGTTATGTTATGGCTCCGCGAAAGTGTATTAATTCGCCAGACAGTTTCTGTTTCATCTGTGGTGAATATACAGTGTTGAAGCAACAGCAGAATATTACAGACTTTGTGAAAAAGTATACTTTGCATACTTTGGACTAAAAATTGGAGATCAAGATAAAGTCTGGGCACCTCATAAAGTGTGCAAACGGTGTGTTGAGGACCTCCGAAACTGGTTCAAGGGTAAGAAAAAATCTTTCCGTTATGGGATTCCTATGGTATGGTGAGAGCAAAAGAACCGTAGTGACGACTGTTACTTTTGTTCATGCGATGTGAAAGGGTTTAATTCCAAATGGAAGCATTCCATTTCATACCCAAATCTTCACTCGGCAATTCGTCCCATCCCCCATGGCACAGATATACCAGTACCCAAGCCCCCTGCAACCTTGGAAGAGATACCTAGCTCCGATGAAGGTGAAGTCATACCTGAACCAGATGACAAATCAAGTTCTGACTTTGAAGATGATACAAGACCAAAATTGTTTTCTCAGGAGGAGATGAATGATTTGGTAAGAGACTTAAATCTTCCCAAAGATGCCGCTGAGTTACTCGGATCAAGGCTGAAAAGCAGGAATTTATTGTTTCCAGGAGTGTCATCTTCATGGTTCAGACATAGTGAAAAGGAGTTCGTTCCTTACGTCGCCCAGGAAGACAAGTTGGTTTATTGCATCGATGTTGAAGGTCTGATGGGTCAATTTAAAATCCAATATGATTCAGAGCAATGGCGTCTTTTTATAGATTCTTCAAAAAGAAGTCTCAAAGCAGTTTTACTCCACAACAGCTTTTACACTTCCATACCTGTAGGTCATTCCGTACACTTGAAGGAAACCTACGAGAACTTGGAATTGGTTCTTCATAAACTTAAATATGAAGACCATGGTTGGCAAGTGTGTGGGGACTTGAAGGTCTTGTGCATGCTGCTCGGGCAACAAGCTGGGTAGACCAAATATCCTTGTTTTCTGTGTCTATGGGACAGTCGAGACCAATAAAATCACTGGACCAAGAAGAGTTGGCAGCCGAGGGTGCTAACAGTCGGTGAAAAAAATGTCCTCCGAGAATCTTTGGTACCTTCCCATAAAGTTCTTCTACCACCTCTCCACATAAAATTGGGATTGATGAAGCAATTCGTAAAATCACTTCCAAGAGATGGAGAATGCTTCAAATACTTGGTCACCAGGTTTCCAGGCCTGTCGGAGGCAAAATTGAAGGAAGGTGTGTTCGTCGGACCAGACATTAGAAGGCTTATAGTTGATGAAGAGTTTGTCAATACCATGACAGATCCTCAAAAAGAAGGGTGGATTGCATTTAAAGAAGTCGTACAGAAAGTTTTGCAAATGCAATGTGTGCCTTCGAGTCAGTCCTGACTCCTGGCGACCCAGAAGCTCCTGGCAATAACAAAGATCCTCACTACAAAAAGATCGTCGGACGAATGGTGAAAGCATTTCAAGCTTTAGATTGCCTGATGAGTTTGAAAGTGCATTTCCTCCAGTCCCACCTTGACTACTTTCCTGAAAATTTGGGAGCTGTGAGTGAGGAACAAGGTGAACGATTCCACCAAGACATTAAAGAGATGGAAAGGAGATACCAGGGAAAATGGAGCATTACAATGATGGCAGACTACTGTTGGATGCTTCAGAGAGACATTCCAGATGCTACTCACAAGCATAAATGCACCAAGAGGAGCCTCACAAGGAAGAAGAATCGAGTTTAGTGTGTGTAGGTGAGCTCATTTCAGTTCAAAAAAGGATTTTCGTGAAAATATTGTAATAAAACTTTAATTTTATGTCTATTTCCATTTATTTTGAGGTATTGCCTTATTTAACATAGTTACCTAAATTGTCAGGAAACGTGATGTCCTATGACAACATGGAGGTCATTTTCGGATTCAGCGCACCCAAAAACATAAAGATTACGTGGAATAACCAAAACAGCTCTCAAAAAAAAAATTTTTGCAGACCTGTGATTTAAACCAAATAATAATTGTTGTAAGCAACAAGGGGGTATGTTTATTAAACCTTCTTAACGTGCGCGCTGTGCAATTAGCACGCGCTAAGGTACCTTAGCGCGCGCTAATGACGCTTTCCGGGGCAAAAATGCGCTTTAGTGCGCACTCACGCGTGCAGCGGCACAAACGAACACTGAAGGCGTGGAAAGGCTCCCGGAGGGCGGAGGAAGGCTCCCCAGGGGCGGAGAGAAGGGGTCAATGGGTGGAGAGTGGGAGGGGAGAGGCTCCCCGCACACTAACGATGTGAAATTCGAGGCCAAAACTAACGCAAGTGAAAACCTCGCGTTAGAGCTGATTTAAAGGGAAAAGAAACCATTTCTGTCAGCAATGTACAGCAAAACCAGGGAAACCTACAAAAAAGTGATAAGTGTGATACATGTGCACGGAACAAAAGTGCAAATAAACATTGAAAATGACCCCAACAAAATAAAAAAAAATCATAATCAAGCTGGGCAATAGTGATAGTAATGGGAAACATCAAAAAACACTCCCAAGAAAGCCCCAAAAAATAAATATGAATTTTGGAAGGGTCTACGTCCGTCCCCATACAAGGTGAATGATCCCACAGTGAGATAGCACTGATCAGGGTTTCCCTCTCCATTGGACAGGTTACCTATGGCTTGCAGTCCTTCTGCAGCCAGCCAGGGGTTTACTAGTAGCTATAGAGCTGTAGCCCACTGGTTACTTCACTGCCAGTGGAGCCAGAGGTCATGGGTTCAAACCCACAGTGGCATTATTTGATAGGGCTATCCAAAGCATTATCTATTTTTAATGTACATTAGTGCTGCCAGCAAAAACACCCTCAGCGTACTGTACCCATAAGGTGCCTCAGAGGGCGCTTTATAGGGCGCCCTATAGGGCATCTTATGGTTACCGTCCATATAAGGTGCACTATACAATATCCTATGGAGCGACTGATAGGGTGCCCTATAGGGGACATTATAGGGTGCTGTGGCGGATAGTGCACTTTATAATGTGCCCTATGGAGCGCCTTATAGGGTGCCTTATGCGGCACCTTAGGTTACGGCATATGAGGGTGTGTTTGCTGGCAGCAATTAATAAAATACAAATAAAGTGCGGCAGCAAACAATTCTTACATGTCAAAGCTGATGTCTCAGCCAGCCTTACATATTAGGCACACTGGGGATCCAACTCATGACCCCTGTATTATCAGTCAGTGTCTTAACCATTGTGCTACACTGCTGTTCCTCTTTGCAAGTCAGCGCACCTACTTAAGATTTTCATGCGTTTAAATGCACAGTGCTGCCATCAAAAACAGTGCTATGACCTTGCTGTGCCTCATAGGGCACCCTATATGGCGCCCTATAGGCCACCCTTTAAGCAACATTGTAGGGTGCCGTGGCAGACAGTGCACTTTAAAATGTGCCCTCTGGGGTACCTTATGGGGTGCCTTATGCAGCACCTTATGTTACAGCGCTTTGAGAGTGCGTTTGCTAGCAGCAGTAATTAAAATAAAATTAAAAAGCCTCATAATGCAATATTACACATAAATGGTAGTGCCTCAGCCAGCCTTATTCATTGGGCACAGTGGAGGATTGAACCCATGACCCCTGCACCATCTGGCAGTGTTTTTACCATTGTACTGCAGCCCTGTTCCTCTGTTTGAACATCAGCGCGCCTGCTTATGCTTCCCGTGCGTGTTTCTCGTGCGCTAATGTGCGCGGCGCGCTAATCCAGTTTTGCTATTTTTGACCGGACCGCCCACTCCTTTTATGGCATCCTGCAGACTAACGCGGCGCACATGTTAAGAAGGTTTAGTAAACATACCCCAAGGTCTCAGACTAAAATAGGGCTATAGTCCAGACTCAAACGGTTTGGTCTGTACATGCCTTTTTGCATCAACTACCTGATAATGTTGCTTGGTATTGTAACATGAAGAAGTTATTAATTCCAAGTTATTTTCAGGTACATATGAATGTATATTGAAAAGAATTGATGCTTATCTTAAATGAATCTCCCCAACGCCATACTTCAGCGCCGTTGCGTTTCACTATAAAGCGTTTCTTCAGGGGGTCTGTTTGTTATATATATGCACCCCCGACATTAAGCCCGACAGTGCTAAGACCTTTATCAGCTCAATCTGCAACATCCGACATTGGCCACACTAAATGTGGGGACTGTAAAGTGTGTGATATTACTTTGGAAACATCAACTTTTGATTATCATGGCAAAACAAAGTTGGAGCAGATAGTTGTATATACTCAATAATTTATGGAGTCATACAAAAAATAGTTCACAACAGAGCTACTATCATTCTCATAACATTTTATTGGCCTTTTCAGATTTGGTTGTCATGGCTATTTGCACTGGCATTAGACCATCCACTCTTCCTAGGGTCTCATTCCAATCTACTGGCACACAAATTTAAAATCCCTTTATTCTCACAGCATGGATAGTGAAAGGTACTTGTTCTTGAGGCTCCCACTCTCTCAGGAAATTCAAGATATGTTGTTAGGCTCTAGGAAGTCTTCAAACATTAAATTTTGCTGGTTGAAATGGAATCATTTTGTGAACTGGTGCACAGCAAAACATAAGAACATAAGATATGCCATACTGGGTCAGACCAAGGTCCATCAAGCCCAGTATCCTGTTTCCAACAGTGGCCAATCTAGGTCATACGTACCTAGCAGTTTCCCCAAAAGACACAGGTTCCGCAATGCTTGTACTGGGTCAAGCATTGATATCCTGGGTCCCTTCTAAATAATGGTTTATGGACCTTTCCTCCAGGAACTTGTCCAAACCTTTTTTAAACCCAGCTACACTAACAGCCTTTACTACATCCTCCGGTAACAAATTCCAGAGTTTGATTACATGTTGAGTGAAGAAATATTTTCTTTTATTAGTCTTAAATAGTTTACCCTGTAGCTTCATTGCATGTCCCCTAGTCTTTCTATATTCTGATAACGTAAACAATCGATCTACGTTTACCCGTTCCACTCCGTTCATTAATTTATAGACTTCTATCATATCTCCCCTCAGCCGTCTCTTTTCCAGGTTAAAGAGCCCTAACCTTTTTAGCCTTTCTTCATAGGAGTATCCTTCCATCCCCTTTACATCTCAATTCTTTACTTTGCCCCACTACTTATCATTTGTATAGCACTACAAGGCATACACAGCGCTGTACAGGCACATGTAAAAGATGGTCCCTACTCATCAGAGCTTACAGTCTAGTTAAGACAGACAACACAACAGCTGATGGCAAGGATATTTCTAGGGGAATGGCAAGGAAACACATAGAAGACTAAACAGATCAGGATCCAAAAGCAGCCTCAAAGAGGTGAATTTTCAGCCTAGATTTGAAGATCCGGAGATGAAGCCTGATGCACAGACTCAGAAAGTTTGTTCAAGACATAAGGAGCAGCAAGGTGGAAGGATCGAAGTCTGGAGTTGGCAGTAGAAGAGAGGAGCTCCCGAGGAGGGTTGTAGGGAGAGATAAGAGGATAGGTAGTGAGGAGCAGCAGAATGAATGAACTTATAGGTCAGTAGGAGAAGTTTGAAGTGGATACGGAAACGAATAGGAAGCCATTAAAGCGACTTGAGAAAAGGGGTTATATGAGCATATCGAGGCTGACGGAAGATTAGCCATGCAGCTAAGTTTAGAACAGATTGAAGGGGAGAGAGATGATTCAGAGAGAGACCAGCAAGGAGGAAGTTGCAGTTGTCAAGATGGGAGGTGACTTAAGAGTGGAAAAGTGTCTTAGTAGTGTGTTTAGAAAGGAACAGATGACTTTTGCCAGTGTTGTAGAGAAAGAAGCCACAGGTTTTAGCTGTCTGTTGGATGTGTACAGAGAAGAGAGTAGAGTCGAAGATGACCCCAAGGTTGTTAGCTGAGGAAACAGAGAGGAGTGTAGTATTATCCACAGAAATAGAGAGGGGTAGAAGGGGGGAGATGGGTTTAGTGGGAAAGATAAGGAGCTCAGTTTTGGCTATGTTCAGTTTCAGATGGTGAGAAGATAGTCAGATGGAGAGAAGATAGTCAGGTGCCTCCCAGGCTCTTCAGCCAGCAGGAATACAAACCACGTTATTGAAGTACTTAGAGTAGAAAGTGAACACTCCAAACTTGATGTTGTTATCCACTTGGGCACAAATGACCTGGCTAGAAACAGTGCCTCTACAGTCCAAAAGGACTTCCAATCCTTGGGAGAGAAACTCAAGCCCATTGTTAACACTGTTGCATTCTCACAGGTTCTACCTGTTCTTGGTAAGGGGGCAAAAAGGCTGCATTGCATTAACAGCTTTAATACATGGCTCCAGACCTGGTGCAAACAAGAAGGATTCAGATTTATTCGCGAATGGTGTAACAGATGGAACAACAAGAGACTATACTGTGCTGATGGACTACATCTCTCTATCGCAGGGAAAAGAATCCTGTGAAAATTTCAAGCAATATGTGAATATGCATTTAAACTAGAAAAAGGGGGTGACATATGTGGAAGATCAAGCTCTGGACGTCACCCCCTGCAAAAGCAGATTAAAATCAGAAACAACCACACATCAAAAACAATTGGGAAGATGTAGGCAGATCAAAATCAATGCAAAATACACACAAGCCAGTTAAATGCTGGAAAGCAATGAGCACAAATGCTCGAAGCTTAGCCAACAAAGTTCCGGACCTGGAAGCCCTAATGGTGGAAATGGATTTGGACGTTGTGGCCATTACAGAAACATGGCTTAGTGACTTGCATGATTGAGATATAGCCATAGCTGGCTATAATCTATTCAGAAGAGACAGAGAAAATGGAAGAGGAGGAGGAATAGCCTTGTATATCAAAAGCAATATTAAAGCTACTGAAATGCAGGGGGCATGGGGAAAAGAAGAAGCACTCTGGATTGTGTTGGAAAGAGGAGATGGCACTGTCATCCATACTGCTGTAGTCTACAGACCTCCGACACAAATTGAAGAGATAGATAACGAACTGATTATAGATATTGCCAAGATAGCCACAAAGGGGGAAGTGATAATATTGGGTGACTTTAATCTACCGGATATGGATTGGATTACTCCTTCTGCAAATCTGGAAAGAAGCAAAAAAATTGTGGATGCTCTCCAAGATGCGTTACTTAGACAAATGGTGATGGAACAAACCAGAGAAAGCTCAACACTGGATTTAGTGCTCACCAACGGTGATAGCCTGTCGAATGTCTGCGTGAGTGCCCCTGTAAGCAGCAGCGATCATCACACGGTGTGGTTTGAGATAAAAGCCATGGTACAGGCCAATCATAGCAAGCTCAAAGTCCTAAACTTCAAAAACACCGATTTCAATAAAATGGCCGAGTACCTAAAAGAGGAGCTGACAGGGTGGAAGGAGATAAGGGAAGTGGAATTGCAATGTGACTCCCAAATATAAAAATGGGAATGAAGTAGATACCTCACCATTCACAGAAGATGAAGTGTTAGAACAACTTGCAAAACTGAAAGTGGACAAGGCCATGGGACCAGATGGGATACATCCCAGGATACTGAAAAAGCTCAGAGAGGTTCTTGCAGAGCCGTTAAAGGACGTTTTCAACAGATCCTTGGAAACAGGAAAGGTTCCTCAGGACTGGAGAATGGCTGATGTCGTACCTCTACACAAAAGTGGTGACAGGGAAGAAGTGTCAAACTACAGGCCTGTGAGCCTTACCTCAGTGGCAGGTAAAGTAATGGAGGCGCTCCTGAAAGAGTAAATAGTGAACTTTCTTAAAACCAACAGGATGCAAGACCCGAGGCAACATGGTTTTACTGCAGGACGATCCTGCAAAACAAATCTGATTGAGTTTTTCAACTGGGTGACTAGGGAACTGGATCAGGGGCATGCGATGGATGTCATCTACCTGGATTTCAGCAAAGCCTTTGATACTGTTCCTCATAGGAGGCTTATCAATAAACTCAGTAGCTTGGGGACGGATCCCAAGATGGTAAATTGGATCAGAAATTGGCTGACTGACAGACGACAGAAGGTGATGGTAAATGGAGCTCACTCAGATAAAGGGAAGGTGATTAGCGGGGTGCCCCAGGGATCGGTCCTGGGCCCGGCACTGTTCAATGTATTTGTGAGTGATATTGCTGAAGAACTGAACAGAAAAGTATGTCTTTTTGCAGATGACACAAATATTTGCAAAAGAGTGGACTCCCCTGAGGGAGTGGTTAACATGAGGAAAGATCTACAAAAGCTGGAAGAATGGTCTAATGCTTGGCAATTAAGATTTAATGCAAAGAAGTGCAGAGTCATGCACTTGGGTAGCAGAAATCCAAGGGAAATGTACGTGATAGGGGGCAAGAGGTTGGTGTGCACGGATCAGGAAAAAGACCTTAGTGTGATTATTTCTGAAGATCTCAAGGTGGCAAAACAGTGCGACAGGGCGATGGCAAAAGCCAAGAGGATGTTGGGCTGCATACAAAGAGGAATTACCAGCAGAAAGGAAGAGGTACTTATGCCACTGTACAATTCACTGGTGAGGCCTCACTTGGAATACTGTGTTCAGTTTTGGAGACCATATCTTGCAAAGGATGTAAAAAGACTGGAATCTGTTCAGAGGAAGGCAACCAAAATGATTTGGAGCCTGCGTCAGAAGCCTTATGAGAAGAGACTTGAAGATCTAAACATGTACACTTTGGAGGAGAGGAGGGACAGGGGAGATATGATTCAGACCTTTAAATACTTAATAATGAACAAACAAACCTCTTCCAAAGACGGGGAAGCTGTAAAACTAGAGGGCATAACAGGAAGCTGCAAGGTGGTAAATTGAAAGGCAATGTCAGGAAATACTTTTTCACTGAAAGGGTGGTGGATGCTTGGAACGCCCTCCCGATGGAAGTGGTGGGGGCAAACGCTGTGACGGAATTCAAAATGGCTTAGGACAGACACAGTGGATCCCTTTACAGCAACAGGATAAAATCAAAATAAACTGAGCCATCTAAATTCTCAACAAATGTAAACCATGAGAAACTCTGGACCACATTAAGAAGAATGGGTATACCAGAACACCTGATCGTTCTCTTGCGCAATCTGTACATTGATCAAGAAGCAACAGTTCGAACGGAACAAGGAGAAACAGAATGGTTTAAAATAAGCAAGGGTGTAAGACAAGGCTGCATACTTTCCCCCTGCCTGTTTAATTTATATGCAGAACAAATCATCAGAGAAGCAGGACTGTATGAAGACAACAGAGGTGTGAAGATTGGTGGAAGACTCATCAACAACCTTCGCTATGCTGATGATACCACATTACTGGCTGAAAGTGAAGATGATCTGAAACATTTGCTTCTCACAATCAAAGAACATAGTCTCAAAATGGGCCTGCACCTTAATGTAAAGAAGACAAAGATCATGACAACTGGCAAAATCAACAGGTTCATCGTTGAAGGAGAAGAAATTGAAATCGTGAACAACTTTAACCTACTTGGATCAACTATCAATAAAGAAGCAACAAGCAGTCAAGAAATCATACGACGCATTGCTCTTGGCAGAATGGCTATGAAAGACCTAGATAAGATTCTCAAGAGCAGAGATGTCTCTCTCCATACAAAGATTCGACTTGTTCAAGCCATGGTATTTTCAATAACATCATATGGATGTGAAAGCTGGACAGTGAAAAGACAGACAGGAAGAAAATTGATGCCTTTGAATTATGGTGCTGGCGGCGAATACTGTGTATACCATGGACTGCCCGAAGAACAAACCAGTCGGTACTAGAGGAGATCAAACCTAAGCTTTCTTTAGAAGCTCAGATGACAAGACTTCGACTTTCATACTTCGGACACATCATGCGAAGAGAGAGATCATTAGAGAAAGACATCATGCTTGGCAAGATAGAAGGTCAACGCAAAAGAGGAAGGCCAGCAATGAGATGGATCGCTACAATAACAGCAGCTACGGGTACCAGCCTGTCAACAATGAGCCGCCTGACTGAAGACCGAACACAATTTAGGATAGCTATCCAGAGGGTCGCCATGAGTCGACTCCGACTCGACGGCACTTAACAACAACAACAACATGAAGTGGTGGGTTCACCCCTAAACAAAGACATGGGGAGGGGTGGCCTGCACGGAGTGGCAGATGCAACTACTCTTGCCATCATACTGGGCAGACTAGATGGACCATACTGGTCTTTATCTGTCGTCATTTACTATGTTACTATGTTATCTGTTACATCTATCAAAATCAGGTCTACAAGCTAACTCTCTGAGTTAGCCATTTCCAGATACCACAGTCATGTAAATAGAAGACCTGTATCAGTGCCTGCATTAATAACAAGATTCATGCACAGTTTTATGCACTTGAAACCTACATCTTGGAACCTTAACATTGTGCTGGGGCGACTATTAGATGCTCCTTTTGAATCACTGGGTCAAGCATCTCTCTCTCTTGGAAAACGCTTTTCCTAATATGTCCCCACTGTCCATGGAAAACATTACCTCAGCATGCCAAGTGAGTGAAATTCTAACCTTGGTAAATTAGGGAAAAATTGATTACATGAGGAATAATCGGGTGGTATTTCTTTCTCATCCAAAGTTCTTAGAAAAGTATTCTCAGATTTTCATCTCCGTCAAAATATCATTCTTCTGGTTTTTTTCCTAAACCATATTTACACCCTGGGGATGAAGAAAAGTTACAAACTTTAGACTGAAAGCGTGCCTTACTCTTTTACTACAAGCTAAAAAGCATATATGAAAGACTTCACAGTTATTTGTATCTTACAGCAAAAAGGCTCTAGGTCTACCTCCCAATATGTCACCATCTGGACTGTGGTTTGTATGGGATATCACTATTCAAGGGCAAATTTGATTTTATTTTATTGTACACCGCCCTGACTCTTCGGCAAGGACGGTATATCAAGCAATGCAAATAAATAAATAAACATGCATACACTGACATTACTAATCTGTTATGGTTTTTTTGAAGGTGTGAATAAACAGGTAGACAAAGGTGAGTCGGTTGATATAGTGTATCTGGACTTTCAGAAAGCCTTTGACAAGGTCCCTCATGAGAGACTTTTGGCAAAATTAAAAAGTCATGGGATAGGAGGCAGTGTACTATTGTAGATCAGGAACTGGTTAAAAGATAGAAAGCAGAGGGTAGGGCTAAATGGCCAATTTCCCCAATGGAGTAAGGTGAATAGTGGAGTACCCCAGGGATCTGTGCTGGGTCCACTGCTTTTTAACATATACATAAATGACCTGGAAATGGGAATAACAAGTGAGTTTATAAGATTTGCAGATGACCCAAAACTATTCAAAGGGGTATGTTTACTAAACCGTCTTAACGTGCGCCCGGCGATAGTGTGCAGGCTGCCATAAAAGGAGTGGGCGTTGCAGTCTTAAAGTAGCAAAATGGGATTATCGCATGATAATGCGCGCTGCTGCGCACATTATCGGGCGAAGCGCCGCAAAGCGCGTTAACGCGCGGTACTCTTAAGTAGGCGCCCAGACATGTAAACACAGAAACAGAGGTGTAGCACAATGGTTAATACACTAACTGATGATATAGGGGTCATGAGTTTGATCCCCCAGTGTGCCTAATGCATAAGGCTGGCTGAGGCATCAGCTTTGACATGTAAGTATTGTTTCATGAGGCATTTTCTTTGTATTTTAATTATTGCTGCCAGCAAACACACCCTCACATGCCATAACCTATGGTGCCGCATAAGGCACCCTAAAAGGCACTCCATAGGGCACATTATAAAGTGCACTGTCTGCCACGGCACCCTATAATGTCCCCTATAGGGCACCCTATAAGGCGCTTCATAGGACACCTTATAAGGCACCGTATATGGACTGTAACCATAAGGTGCCTCAGAAGGAGCTTTATAGGGCGCCCTATAAAGCGCCTTCTGAGGCACCTTATGGTTACAGTACTCTGAGGGTGTTTCTGCTGGCAGCACTAATGTACATTAAAAATGGACAATGCTTTGGACAGTCCTATCAAATAACCCCCACTGTGGGTGTGAACCCATGATCTCTGGCTCTACAGGCAGTAAAGCAACCAGTGGGCTACAGCTCTAAAGATGCTAACAAGCCCCTGGCTGGCTGCAGAAGGACTGCACGGCACCACACAAACAGTTTGCTGTGATCACCAGGATAGGGGCAACCCACCCGTACCCATGATGCACTGCACATGCAAATCAGCAGTCTACGGATGATCACAAGATGGGGTATGCACCCCTACAGCACCTTGGCCGGGTAGGGGGAACTGACCGTGTGTATTACTGGCACAGAGTAGCTACACACCGTCACATTGTGCGGGTACTGTGCTCACCCTGAGGGTGAGGTGGGGCACCCAACACCAGGTCCACAGCACCTTCCATGGCAGAAATAGGCCATGCTGCAGGTCACCAGCGGTGCTAGTGTGTGAGATAGGCAGTTCCTGGAGAAACACCTTGGATACATCTGTATTTCTCAGTCAGGTTCAGCCCTTATGGACCCATAGGCAGATTATGTACCACCACTACCCTCTGGGGCTGAGGGTGGGAAACAGGTTCTCCCACCAACAGATCCACATTCTACCTCCCTGCAATGGTGGCAGTAGAGGGGACCATCAACCCCAGTCCTGCTGGGGAACAGACACCCTACAGGGCAGTCAATGCAGCTCTGTACACATCCATAAAGCAATAGCAGACAGACATTAGGCCTGGAAATGATCAGCTGCAGCCCACCACTATCTGATATTCTCCTGCAGCAAGCCTCCAGCCACTGCACCCTGCAAGGTGCTCCAGCAAGAGACATACTAGCTGCAGACATTCTGCTAGCTAGTCCATAGTGCATGTCCCTGGAGAAGATGTATGCACCCAGAACTGGGATGTCAGCATACACACTAAGCAGATAAATAAGTGATTGGGCCGCAAAAGGGAACCCAGAAATATCACATGAGAAAAACACTATATAGCACTATGAAGGAACCTAGCCATGCCAGTCACTGCTCAGTCAGGATGAGAGTGATCTCCCAGCAGGACATGCTGTGGCCACCCTGTCTTTGCAGGTGGTGGCCGGGCACTACAATGTCCCAGCCATTGCCCTATGCCCTGTGCAGATGCATCCTGGCCAGGCCACCCTGTCCAGGCTATACCCATGGTACCTTGCTCCTCATTATGCACATTGTCAGGCCAATACTGGCAACAGTGCTGGCAGTGTGGGCTTTGGAGGGTGTTTGCAGCCACCACACTGGATAGACAGACACACACTCCCACACCTATGCCAGCATTGTACAACTATAGAGGTGTTTGGCAGCCCTGGCCACCGCTCCAGTCCTGGGCACAGTGCAGGCATGGCTATGGTGCGCAATACTGTTGGGGTCACTCCCCAGGGTGGTAAATACTGTCAGACACAAGACTGTAGCACACTCCACAGACATCAGAAAGGTTGCCATGATGCAGCTCAATCAGAAAATTGTACTTAACTTCGGAATTGCTATCTGCCAGTAATCATAGCAACCTTTTGATAGCTGTGTACTGTATTCCCAGGTTTAGGATGGCTTTGCTAAGGTATGCAAGTGCTAGTATTGGGAGATGCACGCAGGGCCCAATGTCCTGCCTCTCCAGGAGGCATTGGATAATGGAGCTCGTGGGTGCGGGTGTGTCTGCCCTCGTTGGCTGCTGCTTTATGGCAGAGGTTCCCAACTCCAGTCCTGGTGTGCCAAACACTGTTCGGGTTTTCATGCTGTCCCTCATGAATATGCGTGAGATACATCTGCATACCATGGGGGCGGCGCTTAGAAATGCAGCACAGGCATCTTTATTAGAGGCAGCATGGAACCTGAATGGTGTTTGGCCCTCCAGGACTGCATTTGGGAGACTCTGCTCTAGGTAATGCGCATGTTTATGGTGTCTGTGCTCTGTAGGGTAAAATGTAGGTGTTTTGGGCATGTTTACGTCATCTGCAATAAAGGTTCTGTCTGTATTAGCACGTTTTAGTAGTGGGTAAAATATGGGAACTGGGTTGGCAGGAACCACAGCTGGGTCTTGAACTTGTGACCTTCTGGTTCTGAACACACTGGCTGTGTGCACTGCACCACTGTGTTGCCACAGAGGCAGTGCATTCCCTGGTGATGCCATGACTGTTCGTCAGACAGGGCCTGTCTGTTGCAGTGCATGGCACCCACCTACACAGGGCTAGGCCACGGTCTGCTCTGGGCAGCTGCCACTGCCCCCTCCACCACTGGTATCCCTCTGCCACCATGCTGACATGCCCTTCTGCTGGTGGTGCTGGTGGAGCGCAGTCTCAGGCCATCCAGTGTGCAGGTAGGCGGCTGCCTATGGTGCGGGTTCTGGGGTAGGGGTGCCTGCATAGATGTCCATGCTTTCCCCCCAGCACCTCATGCCAATGTTCCGTGCCCTTGGGGGTACCTGCTGGGTACTATCCCCTGTGACACTGTGGGAAGCACACTCGTGCCCATGTTGGGCCCTCAGAAGTTGCTGTCTGGCTGCTCTACTGTTTCAGCATTCCTATGGGCCAGCTAGGCATCACCCTAGTCCCCACTGTGGGCCAGCTGCACCACAGCATGTGCCGCCTGCAGCCCTCTGTGTCCCCTTTTCCAGCATCTGTCCAGTTGCCCGTTCTGACATGCCCGCCCTGCTGTTGTGGAATATGTGCATGCCATAGGAAACCTGGCCGATGGAGTCTGAAACCCTGCTCAGCGCAATTACACTGTGGGCTCATTCACCTTGTATGCGGATGGAACATAGACCCTTCCAAAATTCATATCCTTTTTTTGGAGCATTCTTGGGAGTATTTTTTGATGTTTCCCATTGATATCACTATTGTACAGTTTGGTTATTTTATTTTTACATTTTCTTCTGTACATTTTCAAGGTTTATTTGCCCTTTTGTTCTGTGCACATGTATCACACTTATCACTTTTTTGTAGGTTTCCCTGGTTTTGCTGTACATTGCTAACAGAAATGGTTTCTCTTCCCTTTAAATCAACTCTAACGCCAGGGTTTCACTGGCGTTAGTTGTGAGCCTCGGATTTCACAGCGTTAGTGTGCAGGGAGCCTCTCCCCTCCCACTCTCCACCCATTAACCCCTTCTCTCTGCCCCTGGGGAGCCTTCCTCTGCCCTCCAGGAACCTTTCCCCGCCTTCAGTGCTCGTTTGCACTGCAGCGCGCGTTATCGCGCAATAAGGTACCTCTGCGCCTTGTAAGGCGCCATTATCGCGCGATAAGGTACCTTATCGTGCGATAACGTTACAGAGCGCACGTTAATACGGTTTAGTAAACATACCCTAAAGTTGTTAAAACCCATGAGGATTGTGGAAAATTGCAAGAGGATCTTGATAAATTGGAAGACTGGGTATCCAAATGGAAGATGAAATTTAATGCGGACCAGTGCAAAGTTATGCTCCTAGGAAAGAAAAACTAAACTATGGTTACACGATGCAAGGTTCCACATTAAGAACCACCACCCAGGAAAAATATTTAGGCGTCATCATGGATAACATGTTAAAACCCTCCGCCCAGTGTGCAGCAGCGACCAAGAGAGCAAATAGAATGCTAGGTATCATAAGGAAAGGAATGGAGAATAAATCAAAGGCTATTATAATGCATCTGTATCATTCGATAGTGCGACCGCACCTTGAATATTGTGTGCAATTCTGTTTGCCGTATCTTAAAAAGGATATAGCGTTATTAGAAAAGGTATAGAGAAGAGACACCAAAATGGTAAAGGGGATGGAAGGATATCCCTATGAAGAGAGGCTAAAAAGGTTAGGGGTTTTCAACCTGGAAAGGAGATGGCTGAGGGGAGATATGATAGATATCTACAAATTAATGAATGGAGTGGAATGGGTAAACATAGATTGATTGTATATGCAATCAAAATATAGAAAGACTAGGGGACATGCAATGAAGCTACAGGGTAACCTATTTAAGACTAATAAGAGAAAATATTTTTTCACTCAACGTGTAATCAAACTCTGGAATTGCTACTGGAGGATATAGTAAAAGCTGTTAGTGTAGCCGGGTTTATAAAAGGTTTGGACAAGTTCCTGGAGGAAAGGTCCATAAACCATTAATAAAGGGAACCCAGAATATCAACTGTTTGACCCAATACAAGCATTTATTTATTTATTTGGTTTTATATACCATGCTATTCATAATCAGCACGGTTTACAATAGAACATTTTATTACATGGAACAGTTTACATTGAACATGTGAACATGATATAATACAATTAACAAATTTACATTAAATAAGTCATACAGCAGTGTCTTTTGGGGAAACTGCTAGGTACTTGTGACCTAGATTGGCTACTGTTGGAAACAGGATACTGGGCTTGATGGACCTGGGTCTGACCCAGTATAGCATATCTTATGTTCTTAGAGGTATAGGACTTCAATGACTAACTTCCATGCTATGTCAATACACAACATTTGTAAAGCGTCATCCTGGTCTTCAGTCCACACTTTCACATCTCACTATTGTCTGGACATGTTCTCAAGACCTGACAATATTTTTGGACATTCTGTCCTTCGTAATATCTTCAGCTAGCCTTTATTCAAATGTCCTAATTTCTCACAAGCTCAGGTTTCTGCCACCACTCTCACTTTCAGCAACCCTCAGCTTTGAAATCACCACCCTTTATGGCTGCACTTTCCCCTGCTGTCCTCTGGAGAAAGTGAAGTTGCTTATCTGTAATGGGTGTTCTCCTTAGACAGCAGGAAAATAGAGCCACACACCCTTCCAGACATACTATTACAATGACTATAGCTATGATATGGACTGCTGTTGGAAGGGTTATTACTCTACGAATTGACCTACGACTATTCTGTTGGAAGGGTCATTGCAGCTGGTAGTGAGTAGGCGCATGAGGGAGAAGAAGCTTTCATTTGAATTGCTGAGATAGTGTCTGTGCATAGTTGCCATCAACCGGACAACTTCACCTGTGAAGTCTTTCATATGTCCCTACTGTCCATGGAAAACATTGATTACAGGTAAGCAACTTCACCTTCTTAGCAAGCTTGACAAAAAAAAGGAGGTGTGAAAGAGTAGATGTTTTCTGGCAAAAGAGGATCAAGATATGTTTTTTAAGATGGGGAAAAATATGCACCTGCTTCCAGCTATCTGGGAATAACCTAGTGTGAAAGATGAAAAGCTTAAGGAGACTAAGGCAGATGACACCTTTTTAACACAGAAGACAGGCATGGAGTTGAGACAGGAGGAAGCCACTTTAAGTGCCATTAGGATCTAATCTACTATCAGTGCGGTGACTGGTTTGAAAATTGCTAAGAAAGGGGATTCACCGTCAGGAGGGGAGAGAGTTCATATACTAAAGTCTTGAAATTTTGTCCAAAAGAAATCGAGCAAGAAGCTCTAGTACCATGGGTGGAATCATATCAGAGAGCATGGCTGTACCAAGCCATAAATTCGTCCTGTGCAATTTTCAAACCTGGCGCACTCCCCCTCCCATTACATCAGACATTAGTCATTTGCCCCATCCCTCCATGCCCAGCATAGCCCTTCTGCCCCTATTCCTCCATGTCAGCATCTCCCCATCTTATCCCAGCTCCTCATGTCTAGCCAGCTTCTGCCTCATGCTGGCTGTCCAATCTGCCCTTGCCCCACCTCCGCTTTGCCTGTTCCCTTGGCGACAGTGGCAGTGGCAAACCTCCAATTAAAAAAAAATGTGGGTCTTCCCGACTCCGCACTTGCATGGCTGGTCTGATCCCTCCATCCTCTGATGTGCGCTCGTGTCAGAAGAGGGAGAGACCAGACCAGCAATACAAGTGCGAAGTCAGAAAGACCCACTTTTTTTTTTTAAATTGGAAGTCCACTGCCGCCACAACCGATGCCGCCAAGCGAACAGAAAAAGCGGCAGTAGCAGGGCAAGGGCAGGCCGGGCAAGCAGTGAGGGGTGGAGCCGAGGCCAGCGGTTGGCGATCCTAAATGTGCCCCTATGTTTTTGCACCCTGTGCGGCTGCACCACTAGCACAGGCCGAGGTACGTCGCTGTCAGAGAGATTAACAGTGGGCACTTGATTTCCCAGGATATGAAACAAGGTTCAGCAGGCTCGATAGGAAAGATATCGTAGACCGGCAAATCTCATTTCCGTAGCTCGCTAGATTCTTTTTTATATAACCTCATGGAACCAGTGGTAGAACGTTTACGCCAGCAGCATTCTGCAAGTCGTCACTGTTATTTCAAGATTTCATTTTCAAATCTTTGCACTTGCTTTTACAAGAAAATGCTACTCAGGTGCAAGTGAGATGCAAGCACCCATGCACTTCTACTTTGAGAACTGGTGCAAAGCTTGTGTATAACAAATATTTGCGGCCTTTGTCCCAGTACAGACAGTTTGAAAACTGACCCCATAATGGTGAATAGAAGCAGTCTTATAGTAGTAATAGTGAACCTGCCTTATAATAGTTAATTAGCTCTGTGTTGCTCTTGATGATACTGGGGGCTATACCTCTCCTTTAAATCCTGCTTAGTCTCTCAGAGAGGAAAGTGTTTCTCTACAGCAGTAGTTCTCAACCCAGTCCTCTGGGACCCCCAAGGCCAGTCACGTTTTCAGGATATCCACAATGAATATGCATTAGATAAATCTGCATGCACTGCTTCCATTGTATGTAGATCCATCTCATGCATATTCATTGTGGATATTCTGAAAACCTGACTGGCCTTGGGGTCCCAGAGGACTGTGGTTAGAACCAGCGGTCTATGGTGTGAAAGAGGAAACTCCAGAAATTGCAGGTTTCACTTGAAGTTCCAGCAGCTCGAGGATTTTGCTGAATACCGCCCACACCTTTTTGATGAATGGACACAATTTCTACTATGGCCTAAAGACATAAAGAGCAGATGATGTGCTCGACATACAACCAGGTCCACAGTACCATAAACTCGAAGGGATGAAAAATTATAGCACAATTTGGCAACTAAAGAAAGGAGAAAAGCATATTTACCAAATTTAGGATCCCTATTTACAAATGAGTGTTAATGTGATTTAACGTGCGTTTGACAACTCAGGCCCCATGACATTCTCAATAGTGCCTATTTTACTAACTCTCGGGGCACTGTTAAAACTCTACAGTTGGCATTTTTTAAATGCAAGCTGCAGTGTTAAAATAAAATCCAGATTTTCAGTGCTGGCATCCAGAAAGCACTGAAAATCCATATTCGGCACCGCATGGCACTATCCCAATAGCAGCGATTTTTAGCACTGCTGTCCTGATAGCTTGATACTGCTTTTCTGCTGTCCTGAGTTATACGGTAAACTATCGGGATAACCATGCTATAAATCGCCACGTCCCACTCTGCCCCTGGACTGCCCTGAGTCATCCAGTTAGTGCAGAGGTAGCCTATAGTGATATTCAGCGGGACTATCGGAATATCCCTCAGATACGTCCTTTTAAGTACTGGACTGTTTATACTTAACTCAAACTAACACATGTTGACACATTAACGCAGCTTAGTCAATAGAGCTGTTTATTTTATATTTGCTAGAATAGTGGTTATACTGTGTTTCTTTTGTTTAGTGATCCTGCCAGCATCAAGTGTTGATGAGGATGGGAACTGTGGAGGTAAGCTGCCTTCTTTATCTCTTTCTTCGCATGTCACAGAGAAATAGAATTTACACCTGCTCCAAAAATGTTAATTGTGCATGTCGTCTACGCTTGTGCCCCTGCTCTGCCCAAACTGTGGCCCCAGAAATGCCTGTGCTCAGATCATGTAAAAGTAGGTCTTCAACACTTGTGAGTTAACACAGCAACATAGTAATGTGGAGGGGAATTTTAGAAAGGACACCCCAGTGCAATATCCCTGGCGATTTTCTGCATGTTTTGCCCTGGATACGCCTCCATTCACATTTGGACATCCTCGTGCTGGGGAATACCACAGAACCAGCTCCTAAAATGGCTCCAGGGACATCTCTGTGCTTTGGATGTCTCTATGCTCATTTTCTCAGCACGAATAGGATAATATATTGTTTCTTTTGGACACTCTTGTTTCTTGTACAAGTGTATACTTGGATTTTTGTTAAAATTGCATAAAGATACAATTTTAAAAAATATTTATAGACCTCTATCATATCTCCCCTCAGCCGTCTTTTTTCCAAGTTGAAGAGCCCTGACCTTTAAGTCTTTCCTCATAGGGGTATCCTTCCATCCCCTTTACCATTTTGGTGGCTCTTCTCTATACCTTTCCTGCTCTATCCTTTTTAAGATATGGTGACCATAATTGCACACAATATTCAAGGTGCGGTCACACCATGGAACAACACAGAAGCATTATGATACAGAGGAGAACTGACCTGCACGTAGCAGCAGGTACAACCCTACTACTACTACCTTTTTTTTTTTTTTTACTACTACTATTAATTATTTTATATAACGCTACAAGATGTATGCAGCGCTGTACAGAAACATATAAAAGACGGTCCCTGCTCATCAGAGCTTACAATCTAATCAAGACAGACCATACAATAGCTGAGAAAAAGGGTACAATTAGGGTAAGGTAAGGAAACACAAGGAAAACAAAGGATCAGGATCCAAAAGCAGTCTCAAAGAGGTGAGCCTTTAGCATGGATTTGAAAAGGGGCAGAGATGAAGCCTGATGTACAGACTCAGGTAGTTTGTTCCAGGTATAAAGAGCAGCAAGGTGAAAGGACCGAAGTCTGGAGTTGGCAGTGGAAGAAAAGGACATAGAGAGAAGCAAGCAAGTAGAAGAGTGGAGTTCACGAGGGGGAGTGTAGGGAAAGAGAAAAGGTAGTGAGGAGCAGTAGAATGAATGCATTTATAGGTCAGGAGAAATTTGAATTGGATATGGAAACGGAAGGAAAGCCAATCAAGTGACTTGTGAAGAGGGGTTATATGTGTATATCGTTGCTGGCAGAAGATTAGCCATGCAGCAGAATTCTGAACAGATTGAAGGGGAGAAAGATGACTCAGAGGGAGACCAGTAAGGAGGAGGTTGCAATAGTCTAGACTGGAGGTGACTAAAAAGTGGATAAGTGTTTTAGTAGTGTGTTCAGAAAGGAAGGGGTGAATTTTGTTAATGCTATAGAGAAAGAAATGACAGGTTTTAGCAATCAATTGGATGTGTGTGGAGAAGGAGCGGGAGGGGTCAAAGATGACCCTAAGGTTGTGGGCTGAGGAAACAGGAAGTAGAAGAGTGTTATCTACAGAGAGAGAAAGGAGCATAGGGGAAGGAGGATTTAGGGGGAAAATTAAGAAGTTCAGTTCAGGACATATTCATTTTCAAATGGTGGTGAGACATCTATGTAGCGATTCAGATAGGCAAGCAGAAATTCAGGCCTGGAGTGTCGGAGAAATATTAGGTGTAGAGAGATAGAGTCATCAGCATAAAAATGGTACTGAAAGCCATGGGAGGAAATAGCAGCACCAAGGGACTGGGTATAGAGAAAAGGAGAGAGCCCAGAACAGAAAAGGAGTGGGCCCAGAACAGACCCTTGAGGTACACCAACTGAGAGTGGGATAGCAGTAGAGGAGGAACGACCAGAACAAACACTGAAAGAGCAATGTGAGAAATAAGAAGAGAACCAGGACAGCACAGAGCCCCTAAAACCAAGTGAGGACAATGTATCGAGAAGAAGGTGGTGGTCAACAGTGTCAAAAGCAGCAGAAAGATCAAGAAGAAAGGACTTAGTAAAGGCCTTTGGATTTAACCAGGAACAAGTCACTGGAGACTTTAGCAAGAGCTGTCTCAGTAGAATGTAAGGGACAAAAGCCAGATTGAAGTCGATCTAGCAGGATTTAAGAAGAAAGAAATTCAAGGCAATGGCGGAGAACTGCATGTTCAAGAAGTTTGAAAATGAAGGGAGATGGGTCAATAATTAGAAGGACAAGTAGGGTCAAGTGAAGGTTTCTTGAGAAGAGGTGTGACCACAGCACGCTTGAAGGCTGGAGGGACAGCTGCAGTGGAGAGCTATAGGTTTAGAATATGAGAGATGGAAGGGATGACAGAGGAAGAAATGGAGTTAAGAAGACAGGTAAGAGAAAGGAGCTTAAAAGCATAGGGGTCAGAAGGGTTAGTCACATGAATATTAAAGTCATTGAGAATAAGGGAGGGGGAAGATGAATCCAGAAATAAGGAAAGTCATGAATCAAAGTCAGTGAGAAAGGCAGAGGTGGATTTGTCAGGAGGTCTATAAATAGCAGTTATTCAGAGAGGTGGATTAAAAAGGCTGATGGGATGGATTTCAAAGGAGGAAAAGGAGTGAAACAGGTAGAAGGAGGGGATGAAATTGGCAGGAAAGAGAGCGTAGAAACCCAACACCACCATCACAGCCGATGGGGCGAGAAATGTGGGAGAATTGGAAGCCACCGTGACAGAGGGTAGCGACTGACGCTGTTTCATCAGGGAGGAGTCATGTCTCAGTAAAAGCTAGAAGACGAAAGCATTAGAGAGAAGGAGATCGTGAGTAAAGGGGAGTTTATTAAATATGTATTTATTTATTTATTTATTTAACAGGGTGTTTGTTTGTTTTTATACCGTTTTATTATTTAGTCAAAACGGTTTCTAGTTTAACTTAAACTTGGTAATTTACATTAAACAGGGACATTGATAACTTGGATTCTTCTGAGGCAATGGAGGGTTAAGTGACTTGCCCAAGGCCACAAGGAATGAGCATAAGGCACATGAGAAGAGGAGAGAGGATGGGGAAAGAAGAGGACTATGAATGAGACTGGAGTAGTTGAGAGATGAACTATTATCAGAGAAAAGTCTAGGGGGGGTCAGAGTTGGGAGTAATATCACCAGATGATAGAAGGAGAAGAAGAATGTGAGACAGAGAGGAGACGGCATGGTGGAAACGAGGATGAGATTGTTTCAGAGAGAAAGGAGAGGATGGATGAGAGGAAGAAAAAGGTGAAGCTCAAGAGCTGAAGAAAGAGTGGAAGAAAAGACAGGGGAAGAAATGGGAAAGGTAGAGAGAGGGTGATAAGGAAGGGGGTTTAAGTTGGTATGAAAGAAGAAGGTAAGGGAGTGTCAGTAAAAGGAAGAAAAAGTGGTCTGGAGAGAAGAGCAGAGGACAGAAGAAATAATTGAAGGACTGAAGGGGAAAGGTAGGAGGAAGATCAAGGGAGAAGGGAGCGACTGGCAATACTGGAGGTATAAATCCAACCTAAGAAATGGAAGCATAAGAAGGTGAAATTTTATCAAAGTGAAAGGAGGAGACAGATAAAAGCAAATTAGTGAATAAAATAAAATACAGTTAAGTAACTAAACTAACTAGTCTAAAATTAGGAAAGACCAAAATGGTCAGTGCCCATTCAGTCAGATCAGGTGGTGAAGCCAGTAGCAATGGCACTGTCTATTTAATCAGGCCAGATGGAGTGGGAAACCATACCACAGTACAAATAGTTATAGAACTCCAAAGTCCAGTTTCTCTGAGAGGTTTCCCATGTGAAGTTTCCTCGCCTAGAGTGCTTGGATCCACAAACGTGGTTAGACGAGAGAGGAGGGCTAGGTGCAGCACCAGGAGCACAGTCACCAAACCGTCCAGAAGGCCTAGTTACAGCCATTGGCGCTCCACTCCCAAGCCCTCCAACACCTCTGCACCAAAGCGGGACCAATTCCAAGTCAAACGTAGCACTCTACAAAGGAGGCAGTACCAGACTGCCCAAGATCAGCCTCCCAACACAAGGAAGAACCAGGGCAATTTAAATTACTTTCAGCCAATTCCCTGCGGCCTCCAGACACCAAGATGGCGATGGACGAGAGGCAGTTGCAACAGCATCATCAGTGGCAAAAACAACAGTGGGTTGGGCCCACAGCAGGAGTCACATCGACAATCCTCGGCGATCCGGGCAATCTGGCAGCAGGCTGCAGTCTCATCTGCCTCCTGCACTATCTGTCAGTAGCCAATGGGATAAATGGGATCAACGGGAGCATAAAAATGCCAGGCACAAAGCACATGTTCACAGGCCTGAAGGCAAAATCACTGTTGATCACAGTACCACGGGCAGGCTTGGACAAAAACACCAAAGCAAGGCATAGAGGGGGTTGACCTGCACAGAAATGCAGTTACAACCACTCTAGTCACTTTACTGGGCAGACTAGATGGACCATACTGGTCTTTTTCTGCTTTCATATAGTATGGGGTATGATTACTAAACCGTCTTAACGTGCGCTCTCCCACGTTATCGCACGATAAGGCACCTTATCGCGCGCTAAGGCACAAACGAGCGCTGAAGGCGGAGAAAGGCTCCCGGAGGGCGGAGGAAGGCTCCCCAGGGGCGGAGAGAGAGGGTCAATGGGCGGAGAGTGGGAGGGGAGAGGCTCCCTGCACACTAACCCTGTGAAATCCGAGGCTGAAAACTAACGCCAGTGAAACCCTGGCGTTAGAGCTGATTTAAAGGGAAGAGATTCCGTCAGCAATGTACAGCAAAACCAGGGAAACCTACAAAAAAGTGATAAGTGTGATACATGTGCATGGAACAAAAGGGCAAAGAAACAGTGAAAATGACCAGAATAAAATGTAAAAAAACCCATAACCAAGCTGGGCAATAGTGATATCAATGGGAAACATCAAAAAACACCCCCAAGAAAGGGGAGGGGAGAGGCTCCCTGCACACTAACCCTGTGAAACCCTGGCGTTAGAGCTGATTTAAAGGGAAGAGATTCCGTCAGCAATGTACAGCAAAACCAGGGAAACCTACAAAAAAGTGATGTGTGATACATGTGCACGGAACAAAAGGGCAAAGAAACAGTGACAATGACCAGAAGAAAATGTAAAAAAAACATAACCAAGCTGGGCAATAGTCATATCAATGGGAAACATCAAAAAACACCCCCAAGAAAGCTCCAAAACAAAGATATGAATTTTGGAAGGGTCTATGCTCTGTCCCCATACAAGGTGAATGAGCCCACAGTGAAATTGCGCTGATCAGGGTTTTCCTCTCCATTAGACAGGTTTCCTATGGTGTGCACATGTTCCACAACAGCAGGGCGGGCATGTCGGAATGGGCAACTGGACAGATGCTGGAAAAGGGGACACAGAGGGCTGCAGGCGGCACATGCTGTGGTGCAGCTGGGGCACAGTGCGGACTAGGGTAATGCCTAGCTGGCCCATAGGAATGCTGAAACAGTAGAGCAGCCAGACAACAACTGCTGAGGGCCCAACATGGGCAAGAGTGTGCTTCCCACGGTGTCACAGGGAATAGTACCCAGCAGGTACCCCCAATGGCACGGAACATTGGCAGGCGGTGCTGGGGGAAAGCGTGGACAGCTATGCAGGCACCCCTACCCCAGAACCCACACCATAGGCAGCCGCCTACCCGCACACTGGATGGCCTGAGACTGCGCAGCACCAGCACCACCAGCAGAAGGGCATGTCAGCATGGTGGCAGAGGGGTACTGGTTGTGGAGGGGGCAGTGGCAGCTGCCCAGAGCAGACCATGGCCTAACCCTGGTTAGGTGGGTGCCGTACACTGCAACAGACAGGCTCTGTCTGACAAACAGTCATGGTATCTCCAGGGAATGCACTATCTCTGTGGCAACACGGTGGTGCAATGAACACAGCCAGTATATTCAGGAGCAGAAAGTCACAGGTTCAAGTCCCAGCTGTGGTTCCTGCCAACCCAGTCCCCATATTTCACCCACTACTAAAACATGCTAATACAGACAGAACCTTTATTGCAGATAACAGAAACATGCCCAATAAACCTACATTTTACCCTACAGAGCACAGGCACCATAAACATGCACATTACCTAGAGCAGAGTCTCCCAAATGCAGTCCTGGAGGGCCAAACACCATTCAGGTTCCATGCTGTCTCTAAAAAACACGGCTGTGCTGCATGTCTATGCACCGCCCCCATGGTATGCAGATGTATCTCATGTGACGGTCTGTAGCTACTCTGTGCCAGTAACATACACGGTCAGTTCCCCCTACCAGGCCGAGGTGCTGTGGGGGTGCATACCCCATCTTGTGATCATCTGTAGACTGCTGATTTGCATGTGCAGTGCATCATGGGTACAGGTGGGTTAACCCTATCCTGGTAACCACAGCAGACTGTTTGTGTGGTGACATGCAGTCCTTCTGTAGCCAGCCAGGGGCTTGTTAATAGCTGTAGCCCATTGGTTACTTCACTGCCTGTGGAGTCAGAGGTTATGGGTTCAAACCCACAGTGGGGTTATTTGATAGGGCTATCCAGAGCATTGTCAAATTTTAATGTACATTAGTGCTGCCAGCAAAAACACCCTCAGAGTACTGTAACCATAAGGTGCTTCAGAAGGCGCTTTATAGGGTGCCCTATAAAGCACCTTCTGAGGCACTTTATGGTTACAGTCCATATAAGGTACCTTATAAGTTGGCCTATGGAGTGCCCTATAGGGGACATTATAGGGTGCCGTGGCAGACAGTGCACTTTATAATGTGCCCTATGGAGTGCCTTATAGGGTGCCTTATGTGGCACCTTAGGTTATGGCACGTGAGGGTGTGTTTGCTGGCAGCAATAATTAAAATACAAATAAAATGCCTCAAAAAACAATACTTACATGTCAAAGCTGATGCCTCAGCTAGCCTTATGCATTAGGTACACTGTGGGATCAAACTCATGACCCCTCTATTTTCAGTCAGTGTATTAACCATTGTACTACACCTCTGTTTCTGTGTTTGCATGTCTGGGCACCTACTTAAGATTTTTTATTTTTTTATTTATGCAAATTTTCAATCATACAGCAAAGAACAAATATTCCTTACACAGATTACAGAGTATGATAGCAATAATGCCAATAAGTAAACAACAAAGAAATAAATATAATCATAAACTGTTGTAGTTCGATACAGTGGGGGGAGAGAGAAAATAAATATTCAGCCAAATCAGAGCCTTTGGCCAAAATCATTGGGAATACTTAACAAAAAAGAAACCAAGTAACTGCGGAGGGCCCGGGACTATATCTGGGAGGATTAAGCTGTTATAATGACCAATGTTACTCAGATGAAACAACCGCAGGAAGTCTAGCATTAATAAAGGTATTTAAATCATTGGGGTCAGCAAAAACATATTTCAAATCATTATAAAACACTAGACATCTGCAAGGATATCTTAGGAAAAAGCATAGGTGTCAAACTCTGGCCCGCAGGCCAAATTTGGCCCGTAGTGTAATTATATTTGGCCCGCGAGGCTATACCAAATGACTACTAGAGCTAGCCCGCCGGTATTATACAGCGCATTCATTCATCGCTAATACTACAAATCCCATAATGCCTTGCTGTTGTTTTGGCGCGTCAATCAGGACAGGTCCCAGAAACGCCCTCTCCTGTGTGACAGAAGTCATAGCGATCTCAAGCTACAACTGTCACTGTGGAACCCCTTCCCAAAAATGGCAAAAAGAAAGGCAGACAACAGGAACTTTCTGGACAGGTGGGAGACAGAATATTTGTTTACATATGTAAAAGACAGACCTGTTTGTCTGATTTGTGGAGTCAACGTGGCTATAACTAAGGAGTATAACATTCGACGACACTATGAAACAAAACACCATGACAAGTACAAGGACCTGGACATGACTCAAAGGAGCCAGAAAGTGGAGGAGATGAAAAGAAGTTTGGTTTCACAACAGAATATGTTCAAAAAAGCCACATCACAAAGTGAGGCTGCTGTAAAGGCTAGTTATATTGTGGCAGCAGAGATCGCAAAATCAGCCCGGCCCTTTAATGAGGGAGAGTTTGCGAAAAAGTGCATGTTGAAAGTTTGTGACATCGTGTGCCCAGAGAAAAAGCAAGCCTTTTCAAACGTGAGCCTGAGCAGAAACACAGTAGCTGATCGCACATGTGATCTTGCCACCAATCTGTATGACCAGCTTTTGGAAAAGGGAAAAGATTTCGTTGCATTCTCCCTTGCTGTGGATGAGAGCAGCGACGCATCTGATACTGCTCAGCTGTCAGTCTTCATCCGTGGAGTGGACTCAAATATGTGTGTTACGGAGGAGCTATTGGGATTCAAATCAATGCATGGCACAACCACAGGAAAGGAAATTTTTGAGGAGGTTTCCAAATGCGTAACTGAAATAAAGCTGCCGTGGGATAAACTCGTGGGATTAACGACAGATGGTGCGCCAGCGATGTGCGGTAAAACAAGTGGACTGGTGGGCAGGGTCCGGGAGAAGATGCAGGAAGAGAACTGTGCAGGTGAACTAACTGTTTATCACTGCATCATACATCAGGAATCATTGTGTGGCAAAGCCCTAAAGATGGAACATGTTATGACCACAGTAACACAAGTAGTTAACTTTATAAGAGCCAAAGGTCTGAATCACCGCCAGTTTAAGTCTTTTCTGGAGGAGTGTGGTTCGGAATACGCAGACGTGCCATATCACACAGAGGTGAGATGGTTAAGCCGAGGAAAAGTACTGAATAGATGTTTTGAGCTGCATGAGGAAATATGTCAGTTTCTGGAAAGCAAAGGGAAGGACACAGCAGAACTTCGGGAGAAAAGGTTTCTGTGTGAGCTGGCCTTTCTGTGTGACATCTCGAGCCATCTCGATGCGCTGAACCTGCAGCTTCAGGGGCGGGGGCGCATCATCACAGACATGTACGCTGCAGTGAGGGCTTTTAAAACTAAACTGTGCCTGTGGGAGAATCAGATGCTGCAAGGAAACCTTGGCCATTTTCCCTGCTGCCAAACCATGAAAACGCAGTTCTTTACCAACTTGTTCCCATGCGCACAGTTTGCTGAAAAACTCAGTGTACTCGGCGCTGAGTTTAGCCGGCGATTTGCCGACTTTGATGTCCAGAAATGTAGGTTTGAACTGCTCAGTAATCCCTTTGCAGTTAATGTGGAAAACGCACCAACCAACCTCCAAATGGAGCTAATTGAACTCCAGTGTAATGACACGCTGAAGTCAAAGTATGATGCTGTGGGCGCCGCCCAGTTTCCACAGTTCATCCCTGACACAATGCCTCAGCTCCGCACCCAAGCTGCTCAGATGCTCTCCATGTTCGGCAGCACTTATCTATGTGAGCAACTTTTCTCCTCGATGAAGATGACCAAAACATCTCACAGGAGACGTCTGACTGATGAACACCTTCGCTCGATACTGAGGATTTCCTCAGCTCAAAGCCTGAGCCCAGACATTGATGAACTATCATCCAAGAAGAGATGCCAGGTATCTGGCTTGGGCACATCAGATTAGATCAGTGTGCAGCAAACTGAGCAATAATTAACGTTTTCTTTATGCACTTTTTCTTGCTACTCCAAGACATGGGCTTGAATGGTTGATTAATTTTATTATTGTTATTTTATTTTAAAAATTATTATTTATTATTAAATCTTATTTAATAAATGAATGTCATTGATGTTTTTTTTTATTTGAAATTGGTTTTTGCATATCTGAACTATTAAGTTATAAATTGTATAGTAATAAGTGTTGCTTCATATTCAATGTTAAAGCAAATCTTGTTTGGGTCCATATTAAAAGGTTCATTTGTTCAATGCTGGCCCGCGACTTTGTTCAAGTTTTACATTTTGGCCCACTGTGTATTTGAGTTTGACACCCCTGGGAAAAAGGTTCCCCCAATTTGTAACACACCAGATTTATATAATAGGAACTGCTTCCTCCTCTTTTGAGTTTCCTTAACTAAATCTGGAAACATTGATAATCTAAACTCTAGGAAGGTTTCCAATCGTTTCTTAAAGAACATTTTTAAAAGCCAATCTTTATCTGATATTAATGCACATTGGACTAACAATGTTGAAGATACGATAGTAGAACCCCCTCCCCCAGTGTCCTCAAGAAGACCGGTGACATCCAAGACATTAAAGTTCACTTTAGACACCAACTCTGTAGTCTCAGCCTTCTTTTTCTGTCGTGGTAAATAATATACCTTGGTAAGAGGTGGAATCAAGTCAGCAGGAATTTTCAAAACCTCCTTCATATACCGTTTAAACTTATCTAGGGCTATAACCCCTGAAAGACATGGAAAATTCAAAACACGTAAATTCGCTGCTCTGGAAGCATTTTCCAACACTTCTAATTTATACCTCAGTAAATCGATCTCCTTAATCAAAACCGACGACATGTCAGAGACTGTGGCAAGCTGAGAACTAATAGCAATATTTTGTACCTTAAGCTGCTCACATGTAGACAAAGCCATATCAATATTAGCAACATTCTTCTGTATGCTAACCACGTTTTCTCGGACATGGGTCATCAACATTGCAGATTGTGCGTTTATAGAGGTTGAAAGAGAGGAAATAGCTTCCCAGATAGTCTCCAAAGTAAAAACCGGAGGACGAATCAAAGTTGGTAATGGCAACAACGGCGTCGACACAAACTGCGGGGCAGGAATTTCCTCCGAGCTGCACGGCTCTAAACATCCGCCAGATACCTCCCCGAGACTATCGGGGGTCAAGGAACCCAGCCGCTCAGACTGCACTCTCTCCACATTCGGCGCCCCCACCTCGGGAGACGTCGGCGTCACAGAATCTGAGGAGGGTTCCAACGCAGCAGGGCATGGTGGTGGACTCCTCGCTTCAGGAGAGAGAGAAATTTCAATTTCCAACGGCCGCGTCGTAGCCTCTGCACTCTGCGCGGCCAAGCCGGCTCGTATCTCCTGCTTCTTCTCCGAGGACAAGGTAACAAAACAGTCCATAGGACCGGCACTGGGTAGTTGCGGCTCAGAGGGGAAAACCCTCATCTTCCTCTTTCTCTTAGGCATAGATGGTCAAGGAATCAAACACACCGCAGCCATCTTGAATAGTCTCCTCCCCCCCTCTTTTAGCATTTTATCATCTGCCTTTTCATTCTGGCCAAGCAGGCAGTAGTATACCCCCACTGCCATTCCCTTACCCTTTTTACATGGAATTTCTATCCATAGAGATTCTGCAGTGCATTTTGTTTCCTGCAAAACCTTTAGCCTGTTGAACTTAATGTCCTCTTTAGCATATGTAGAGTAGGGTTGCCAACTGGCTCCAGATGCGCCCGACAGGCTTGATCCAGGCCTGGTTGTACCCCACTGCATGCAGGGACATGTAGTTCTGATTTCTCCATTGCACGCTTAAGAAAAACAAGACTACATATCCCTGCATGCAATGGGGTAAACCCAGGACTGGATCAAGCCTGTCGGGCGCATCTGGAGCCAGTTGGCAACCCTAATGTAGAGCCACCCCTCCACCAATGTGATCTACCCTATCATTGTGATATTGCCTGGTATCAAGGTTTCTCATTGGTTATCCTCCTTCCACCAGGTCTCTGAGATGCCAATTATATCTAAACTTTCATTCAGTGCTATATATTCTAACTCTCCCATCTTATTTTTCAGACTTCTAGAATTTGCGTACAGGCACTTCTGCCTCTGCTCTTCAAGCAAAACTCCAGCCAAACTGCAGACCCAAAGGGCAAATTTTGCAGGCATTTTGCTTCCCCCCATGGAGCTACTGTAGTCAAAATAGAACACTTGAGTGGTTATAGCATAGCATGTGCATGGCCTGACGAGCCAAATGGGGCATGCCGGAAACCAGATAGGCTAATCTTCCTCACTTGCAAGTAAATTAACAGCCCTGCTTTCTCACGCCTTCCCATCCCAGCCAGTACAGCTGAGTAGCATGCAGAAGAAACAGTTTTTCTATTGACAGTTTTTACCTTCTACTGGCAGCCAACCTAGCCATAGAAAAGTCAATCGGATCTGCTTAAACCCAGCTGGTTGGTAACACTGCTGATAGCTTTCATTCACAGCTATCTGAGGTGTTGCCAAGGTTTATTTCCTCCACACTCTTTCTCTTCAACCCACCTACTGGATTTTCTTCCCCACAGGGATGGTGAATGATGTTTCTATTGCATCTGTTGTCCAATGTACAGTAACTAGGTTCAAGGATGAACCCAGGTCTCCACCTGAGCCATTGGCCAGCCCATTTATTCTTTTTAAAGGTCTTTTATGTCTTCCTTTTGAGAGTCGATCACTTTTTCTTCATAAAGGTTTTTGTGTGATCTTGAAAATCTATCCCTTGTTCCCTGTGAAGACTTACTGCCTGTGATTTATTCTTTTGCTAATGTCTGCCAGTCATTTCCATATAATTAACCCATTGCTTTCTCTAGATGTTAGCTGCTTGTTCCTTGTAAAGTTCTGATGCTTATTGATTAAGGAGGTACTTTTAGGATTTTTCACACGTAAATCCTGCTGTACATGCCAAAAAGGCCTCTCATAAAACTAACCAAAACGTAAAACATACGAGTATGTAGACAGGGGCGTAGCATCAACAGTTCCAGGAGGTGCATGTGCACTACCAACTCTAATTGAGTGTGTGGTGCACTAACAATTAGGGGCAGTTGGAGTTGCCAACCTAACCGGTTTTCTACACCATACTGGTAACCGGTAGGGCTGAGAATTGGTCAATGTAAAGACTAGTTTTCTGCCAGCCATGGCAACATTGGCCTGCTTTATGACCTTTGCTACCTTTAACTTCAACTTCCTTCGCCTCCTACCCCTCTCAGTCCAGGATTAACCCTCCTCCCCTGCCCACCCCCGGCAGGCAAGACTGATTGCAATGAATTACCCTAGAACCACATGCTGCCACAGAGAGAGAGAAAGCCCTGGATCTTGAGCCTGCACCTGTGCAAAAGGTTCAGCTTTCTCCTGCCCCACAGAAGCAGGATGTCTGCATAGGGGGCGGGACGCAGTTGAGCCTTTTGCACAAGCATGGGCTCAAGGTCCTACACTGCCTGTGCTTTCAGCAACTGCCTGCAGGTCCAAGGTAATTAGCTGCAATTGGCTGCTGTAAAATCAGAAGTTCAGGGATGATGCTCAGCCTGCCAGTAGGGGTAAAAAGGTCGATGACGGACTAGTGAGGTGAGATGCTGGACTAGGAGGTGGGGGAGAAGATTGAAGGACATACTAGGCACCAGTGGAGGGGAAATAGGCGGGGAGATTCTAGCCCTGGGGTGAGGAATGGGAAAACTGATGCTGGTCTGGGGGGGGGACCACACTGGACCTGGGAGGGAGGGGAGAAAGGTTCATACCAACCTTGGAGGGGAGGGGAAGAAAAATTGAAGGACAGATATAGGGGGGAATAGGGAGAAGAGAAATGCTGTATCTGGGGAGAGCCTAGGGAAACAGAGAGGAGATGCTAGACATGGGAGGGGTGGAGGCTAGGGAAACAGAGGAGATCCTGGGCATGAACGGGAAGGGGAAGAATGGAGGAGAGACACATTTATTTATTTATTTATTTATTACAGGCTCTTATATACCGCTCTATTCAGCATCAGCGCGGTTCACAATATAACAACATACCAGAACAACAAACTGTTTGGTTTTACAGAGAACAAGGTCAGAGAACTTGGATGAAACATGGGAAACATGCTGGAGCAGGAGGGGAAGGGAGAAAGGGAAGACACTAGATGATAGAGGAGGGAATAGGATTACAGAGGGGATATAGAAACATGACGGCAGAAAAATATCACATGGCCTACCTAGTCTGCCCTTCCATATCGACTACTATAATAGTCTCCTGTTTTTCCATAGAGATCCTTTGTGTTTGTCCCATGCTTTTCTGAATTCAAATACTGTCCTCATCTCTACCACCTCTACTGGGAGACTGTTCCACGCATCTACCACTCTTTCCGTGAAGAAGTATTTCTTCATATTATTCCTGAATCTATCCCCTTTCACTCTCATCCTATGTCTCTTTGCAGCAGAGTTTGCCTTCAGTCGAATGAGGCTCTCCTCCTGTGTATTTATGCTATGGAGATATTTAAACATCTCAGTTATATCTCCTCTATCCTGCCTTTCCTCTAAAGTATACATATTAAGATCCTTAAGTCTTTCCTCATATGCTTTATAACAAAGACCACTAACCATTTTAGTAACCACCCTCTGCACCAACACCAATCTGTTTATATCCTTTTGAAGGTGCTGTTTCCAGACTTGTACACAATACTCCAAATGAAGTCGCAACAAAGACCTATATAGAGCCACTATCACCCCCTTTTTCAGTTGGCTTTCCTTCTAGCTTTCTCCCTGTTTAGCTAAGGAAACAGGGGGGGGGGGATGTTGCACATTGTAGGGAGCTAGAAAGACAGGTGATGCTGGACATGAGGAGGGGGCTCGAAGGACACAGAAGAGATGCTGGATATGGGGAAACTAGGGAGACAGAGTGGATGCTGAACCTTGGGGGAGGGAGGATAGAGAGACGCTGGATGGAGAGCAGAGAGAGAGAGGAGATATTGCACATGGGCGAGTAGCGAGAGGGGAGAGTTAGTGAAAGACTGGTTAATAGGAGACTTGGGAAGGAGAAGAAGATGGGAAATGGAAGGGTGGGGGTGAGAGAAAAATATAGAAAGCTATACGTGAAGGCAGTAGAAAGAAGGACAGTGAGGAATGAATGGCAAGAAGGAAAGCTGAAATCTGAATAGAGAGAAAAATAAATGTAAGAAAACTGAAAGGAAGAGATCAATGTTAGAGACGGATGTGGGTGAGAAAGTGAAGATAGGAGAGTAGAGAAGAAATGTCAAATCGACAGGAGACACTGGAAACAGAGTTAAGAAAAGACAGAAGAAAGCAGAAACCAGAGCCAGCAAAGGCAGAAAAAAAGTGATTGGAATATATTAATTTGTGAAATGGACATCTGCTAGGATTGGTGTTTAGGTTTAGGTGTATTGACTTGATATACCACCTTTGGCAAACAAAGTAGTTTCCAGTAATAGAGGGATAGCAAACATATCAGTGGGTATAAAAAAAACAAAACAACATTAGGACATTTTACAATTTACAATCATTTGAGAAGAATGGATATTAGACATAGCTGGAACCCAGCCCAGGATACAAATTTAGGAGGGGGTCCATGCAGAAATTTGAAAGGGGGGCTCCAAAGCCCACTAGCAGGATAGTTTTTTTTAGCTTCAGACAGGCTTGGGGTCCTCTCTGGCCTGGGGGTGTAGGGCAAATGCCCTGGTTCCTCCCTCCTTGCTGACAGCCTTAACATTTGTTGTCTTTATATTTTACACAGCATGGGGGGAAACACATCTCTTTCTGTTTCTCAGGTGTTGCACTGCGGGCAGCATTTGGTTCCTTGGGTTTTCAGTTTAATTTTTGTCTATCTATTTCTTTTCACTTTGTGGTCACTTATTCTGTATTTGTTGAGGGTCGGTGTTCTGTGTGTGTGAACAAGGTCAGATATACAATTAGCATCAACTTTTTGTGTAGTGAGTAGGTTGGGGGAGAGAAAGTGTGAGATGGGGACTGGCTGGGAACTGGAGGGAAGAGAGTGTGAGATGGAGACTGACTGGGAACTGGGAGGGCGAGTGTGAGATGGAGACTGACAGGGACGCTGAGTGATGGGAACTGGCTTGGAAAAAATAGGAGAGGAGAATGTATTGTGACACTGGGATTACAGAGTAAGGGATGGGGGCTGCTTGGAAGGGAGACAGTGTATAATGGGGACTGGCTGGGGATGGAGAGTGAGTGCTAGGGTTGATTTACTGCTCATGCCCTTTTAACAATTTGCATAGAACGTAATTTGTCTTAGTTTTAGATTGGGGGGTATTGCCCTGTATTAATTTCATACGAGGCCCTATATGGAGAGTTACAGCACTCTTTGGGATTTGATGTAAGGTCTATTATAAATGAAAAGTTCACTGAAAAAGTTGATATGTCATTTATATATATAATTTATATTTTCTTCGTATGTTATGATGGGCTCAACTCAATGATGGGTGCCAGTAGTGGAAACATTGTCACATTTTCTGGTGCACCACCACTGAAGCAGTCGTCTACACCCTGTTTACATGTACTTTTACGAGACCAGAGTATAGGCATGTTCCGGGGAGGAGTTTAGGTGGAGTGCAGGCAGAGTTATGAAGCACATTCATAAGTTATAAAATACCGACACATGTACTTCAGCCACATGTACTTGCAAATCAGTGTGAACGCATTTTATGACGGCACATAGGCATCTAGTACATGTCTGCATCTACTAGGTCCCTCAGCCTTGATGTCTTCTCCGAAGGGGATGATTTTATAAGGAGACGCATACTTTAAGTATAACATACTCACCTACGTTGGTGGTAGTTTAGTCATTTACGCGCGCGTGTGGCCACATAACACACATGAATGACCTCTTATAAAATACCGACCAGCATAATAATATGCATGTTCACATGATGACACATACTTTGCCGGTGGGCATACACAGGTGCCAAGCATGCAAGTAAGGGAGTAGATTAGAAAACGTTATAGTTTATGCATATGCTTGAAAACTATAGGTACAGGCATTCACGCCAGCTCTAGAGCTGGTGTAATGTGCGCGCCTGAAATGGAGGCATTAGTTATTCCACTTCCACAAGAATTTTATACCAGAAAAGAGGCCCCTACTTTTCTTTATAAAATAGGCTTAACATAGCTGCCTTAAATGCACTTTAATTGGGCACTCTCTTATAAGGGGGTCATTTTATAAGGACCTACCTAGATGTATGTGCAAGCAGTACATGTAAATGACTGCATGTGTGCTAAGTACTCTTTTTTTTTTATACTATTTTTATTAAAACCACGTAGCTCAAGATGCTGTGAGTATACTTACACAGTGTCTCAAACCATCCAAAGCACAACATATAACCATTTTAATTTTACAATGAGCTTTCCTACACTCCTTTTCACAACACCCCCAAGCTGACCACAATTCAATCAAGCAACTGCTCGGACCACCTAAAAAGTGTGCCCATCTAATCATGCGTACTTTCACTATGAGCATGGAGGGGGTTGAGTTTGGGCAGTGCATTGGCGTGGCACAAAATTCCACATATAAATTATAAAATACTATCATTTATACATGTTCGGTGGTAATCTAGGTGCAGGCATTTACACAAGTTCAAGGGCTAGTGTAAGCAAACACACTTTAAATGAATGCACTTTTCCGCCACTTACACTCTATTTTATAATGTATGCGTGTACTTGACTTTATAAAATAAGCACAAAATGCACACATATAAATCTAGGTGTGAACTTGTTCTATGTAAAAGCTTATTGCTATGTTTGTTCCATGTAAACTGCCTTGAATTTGACGATAAGGCGGTATATAAAACCTGTTACATAAGTAAATAAAGTTACCCTCCTAAGGGGCTAATTTTATAAGAAGCTGTAAAAGGCCATGCACCATGTACGCGCACAAGTCGCCTTTTTCAAGGCTTCTGCACATGAACAGGCATTTATGGATGGACCTTACGCGGTTGCTATTTTTTTTTTTTTTTTTTTATTTATGCAATTTACAATAAGTCAAAGCAAAACTATACAGAAAGTGGGATATGATTGGAAAGCATTAAAACAAACCAGAAAAAGTAAAAAAAAAAAAAAAGTAAAGAAAAACATATAATAATCATCCCACTCCAGCCCCCAAAATGGAGATCCAAGCAAAGAAAAACAAAAACAAATTACACCAAAAATGAAAACAATCAAAGGCATGTCAACTGGCATATTTAAAAAAGTCATGCAAAATCAGTAGGAGTATCCGCCGAGGTCTCCAAGCGCTGGCCATTGAGGAAGGCCAGCAGCTGGGAGGGCTCAAAAAAACATAGGAAGTAGCCTGGTATTTAACCAAGTACTTGAAGGGAAATTTAAAAAAAAAAGAGCGCTCCCAGCTGCTGGACCCCCAGGGTGGAGTAGGAGAAATTCACGCCTTCTCCACTGCGTATCTCAAGCCAGATCTGAATTCATGTGGACTAAAAGACCTTTAAACAAAACATTTTTTTTCTTAAGGGACATCTTCATTAACCACTCCTTATCTGACAACAGAGCCAATGTAACTAACAACGTAGCAGGGGTAACAGGTTCCTCCCAAGAGTCCTCCAAAACAGCAGATATATCCAACACCTCCACTGACCCCAATTCAGGAGCTGCCTCCGACAAAGATATTTTCTTAGCAGATGGAAGATAAGATACTTTCACTATAGGTGGATGAGATTCTGCTGGTATATCCAGGACCTCAGTTAAGTAGTTGCAAAACATATCCCACGGTGAAGGAAAGTTCACAAATCTCAGGTTAGCTGCTCAAACAGATTTCTCTGAAAGCTCCAACTTAGCCTTAATCACTGAAGATTTTTTCATAGTGGAATCTGACAAACTTTCCATAGCCTTAATCTGCACAGGACCCCAGACAAAGAAGATTGTAAAGACTGCACCTTAGAAGCCGTTTCTGCTAAGTCCAAAGTATTAGCTTGAACTCTCTGCTGTAAAGATGAAACAAGAGCTGCCCCCAACTGAACAATTGCAGTCCAGATCGACTCCAGAGTAAAGATCTCCGGACGTTGCAGGGAAAAAGCAAAAGAAGTCTCCTCAAGGGCCCTTTGCTTCACCCTCCATCTCACCAGGCACTCATTCCTGGGCTTGCACGGCAGCCACACTTGCTGCCGAAACTCCTCCCGACTGTCCGACGGAGCCGGCAAGATCAAGCTGATCCGAAGGGACAGGAGCCCTTCATAACCCATCCAACAGACCCTCGCCAATTGCTCCCTAGGCCGCTGTGAATTGGGGAAGTCTTGTTGGCGCATCTCCTTCATCAGACGCTGCAACACAGGGGAGAGAGAATAACTGCTCAAGGAGCGCGCCAAATCACCCGACTCCATTGCCACTTCAGCCAAGCTATCCTTCCTTGCTACTGCCCGTTGCTGAGTCGGCCACAAGAGAAAATGATCCAAGGGACCCGAAGCACTAGGTAATGGCGTGGAGGCATGAGGTGCCAGCGAGGGAGCACTGGCACCATTCGAGGGAGCACTGGCACCCTTTACCTTCCATTCCCCCCCCCCCCAACAGGAAACTATGCCACTCACACACGCCACATATCCGCCATCTTGGATCCCCATCCGTTTGCTATTTGTATGTGCTTTATGTGGGCATGCACAGGGCGGAGTTTGGGTGGAGTATAGGAGGAAAGGAAAGTTATGTGCCTAAGTTATAAATTATTATAACTTATGTGCACTCTTCAAAAACCTAGGCGTGAGTATTTGCACCTACAGTAGAGCGGGTGTAAGTGCTCACGCCAAGTTTGTGCGCTTTTTACCTCAGTTACACCCCTTTTTCCTAAAGTAAGGTATGCACGTACTTCACTATATAAAATAAGCCTCAAATATTTGTGTGCTGACATGCATTAGCTCCATAGGAATTTATGAAAGTATCCTCTAGGAATCTATTCTTTCTTCTATAGATCTACTTTCTCACTCTCTCTAAAGATCTTTGCTTCCCTCTAAAAACTGTCATTTTTTGGTTCCTCTAAGGCTGTATCACCATTTACTTCTAAAATCTGCTGCCTGTTATGTCTTTTGCAGGTTTTACTCTTATCCATCTGATAGCTACTGGAGTTTCCTGCTTCTTTGGTTCTGGTCTCCTCACGTTTGTGATTTATGTATACTGTCAGCGATGCCAGAGGCAGTCCCAGGAGTCAACGGTCATCCACCCTACCACGCCCAACCATCTCCATTACAAAGGCAATACAACCCCAAAAAATGAGAAATATACACCAATGGAATTCAAGGTAGGATATCATATGAGGAACCCTATAGGACTGCTGTTGGTAGAATACTTGGATTTTAAGATATGGATTTTAGTTTTGACTTGTCTTTTCCAAATCCAAGCTCAAGGCAAGTTAGATTTTCCAGTATGTAAGCTATTACCATGCCCAAATTGCTTTACAATCTTGTCATATCTGAGGCAATGGAGTGTGAAGGCACTTGCCGAAAGTTAGTCGGTGAGAGAAGCAGGATTTGAAACCTGGATTTCCAGATTCAAACCAATTTCACTAATCACTAAGCTACTCCTCCTAATACTCCTTTTATCACTGGACTGAAGAGAGACAGAGAGCTATTAATTAGAATAACTGATTATTGCAAATAGGGGTCATAAAGTAATTAGGATCTTAACGATCCCAAAGTCCATTAACATCAAGAATATGAAATTCCAGAGCAAGCTGACATTTTAATGCTTTCAATAGAAAAAAATCTCTAAGAAGCAATATATTTGTACATCAGGTAAAATAATTGAAGGGAGATGCATCTGCATTTTTAGGGTGAAGCTTTTGCTGTTTTCCCCCTCATTCAAGGAAGCATAATACATTTCAGCAAGTCAACTTGCTTATTTTATCCAGAATGAAGGGAACATGACCTCAGCACTCAGATTTCATTGGTTTTTCAGTCTCCTAAAAAAGCCCATGCCTGAATAATGAAAGATCCTCCCCAACTCCTTTGATCACAAAACGCAGTGAGTCTCAGGTAGTTAGTTAATCGTTGGTTGGCATGCTCAAGTAGAATCCCGGTATGGATATAACAGTTCACTCATCCAAATCAAAAGAAAGTATTGGTTCTCAACCCAGTCCTCAAAGCGCTCCATCAGTCTGATTTTCATGATAATGAAAATAGGCAAATTAATCCAGTTCACAGATTGAGTATAAGCATTGGATGTTCATTTTGGTTGTCAGAATCTCGCAAAGCAGTGCAACGAGGCTTGTTAAAATGAGCAGGCCCAGGCCTGAGCAATGGGTTGGTGTTGCTTATTAGAAGAAGTTATATTTGGCTATGCTTATGACCAGCTACTCATAATGTGTTAAAAATTACCATTGGTCTTATCAGATGGAAAAATGTGTGCTTGTAGGCGTTGTGGCACATTTCTAAAGGGACATCCAAGTACAAGCTGGGGTCTAAGCCAGAACGTTTGAAAGAAAGGCAGGCGCATGCAAGTTCAGACACAATTCCAGAAACGTGGATGTGCCCGATATGCACATGTAGCAAATGTCTATATAGATGTCCCCAAGAGAGCATTTCAGAAGCAAGATGTCTAATAGCATAATGGTTAGAGTAGTTGGCTTAAGAGCTGGGTGGCCAGAATTGAAATCCCAGCTTGGGACTTTGTAACCTAAAGCTAGTCACCTAATTCTCCACTCTCTCGATGTTTTAAGGTGAAAACAAACACTTTCCTGATGCCTATTTGTGCCTAGAGCAGGAATAAACATGCACATGCCTGCAGACTGTTCGCCTGCTTCTGGGATCAAACGGGGATGTGTAAGTCCATTGCCTCTCCCCAATCACACCTCATGCCTACTTGAATGTTCCTTTACTGGAGACGTCCACGAATGGCATTGGTGGAATTGTTACGGAGATGTGTCCATAATTTTGACGTCCACATGCATGTCTGCAGATGTCCAAACATGCCTAAACCCTTTAGAATGATCCTCTAAGTGTAAGTAGAGATGTTTTGTCATATGCAGTGCCGGCATGACCATTAGGCCAACTAGGTGGCTACCTAGAGTGCCAGCGGTCCATTGCAGCTGCTGCCCCCCGTCTCTGGACCTGCAGCAGCAGCAGTGGCCAAAAGCAGCCCCACAGCACATACCTTAAAACTTCAGTGATGCAGGGCTCTTTGCTTCCACCCCCTCGGACTGCCTGATGCTAACTTTCTGTTTGCAAAGTACATGACAAAGAGTCTTTGCTTATCTGGGACCAAAGTCGTGGAACTCTTTGCTATTGCTATTTGTTAGTTGAAGTTTTGAAAACTGGCCAAAATGTAGCTATTCCTACTGTATGAAGATATTTGAAATTACTACTCCCTATTTCCTCAGCCCGCAACTTTGGGGTCATCTATGACTCCTCCTTCTTCTTTTCCACACACATGCAACTGATAGCTAACGCCTGTCACTTCTTTCTCTATAACATCAGCAAATTTCGCCCCTTCCTCTCTGAACACACTACTAAGATGTTTATCCACTCTTTAGTCACCTCCCGTCTTGACTATTGCAACCTCCTCCTTGCTGGTCTCCCTCTGAATCATCCCTCTCCTCTTCCATCTGTTCAAAACTCAGCTGCATGGCTACTCTTCTGCCAGCCTCAATATGCTCATATAACCCTTCAAGTTACTTCATTGGTTCCTCAGGACTGGAGAATGGCTGATGTCGTACCTCTACACAAAAGTGGTGACAGGGAAGAAGTGTCAAACTACAGGCCCGTGAGCCTTACCTCGGTGGCGGGAAAAGTAATGGAGGCGCTCCTGAAAGAGCGAATAGTGAACTTTCTCAAAACCAACAGGATGCAAGATCTGAGGCAACATGGTTTTACCGAAGGACGGTCTTGCCAAACAAATCTGATTGAGTTCTTTGACTGGGTGACCAAGGAACTAGATCAGGGGCATGCGATGGATGTCATCTACCTGGATTTCAGCAAAGCCTTTGATACTGTTCCTCATAGGAGGCTTGTCAAGAAACTCAGTAGCTTGGGGATGGGCCCCAAGATGGTCAACTGGATTAGAAATTGGTTGACTAACAGACAACAGAAGGTGATTGTACATGGAGCTCACTCGGATGAGAGGAAGGTGATTAGCGGGGTGCCCCAGGGTTCGGTCCTGGGCCCGGCACTGTTCAATGTATTTGTGAGTGATATTGCTGAAGGACTGAATGGAAAAGTCTGTCTTTTTGCAGACGACACGAAAATTTGCAACAGAGTAGACTCCCCCGAGGGAGTGATTAACATGAGGAAAGATCTACAAAAGCTGGAAGACTTGGCTAATGCTTGGCAACTACGATTTAATGCGAAAAAGTGCAGTGTCATGCACTTGGGTAACAGAAATCCAAGGGAAATGTACGCGATAGGGGGCGAGAGGTTGGTATGCGCGGTTCAAGAGAAAGACCTTGGTGTGATTATCTCTGATGATCTCAAGGTGGCAAAACAGTGCGACAAGGCGGTGGCAAAAGCCAGGAGGATGTTGGGCTGCATACAAAGAGGGATTACCAGCAGAAAGGAAGAGGTACTTATGCCACTGTATAAGTCACTGGTGAGGCCTCACTTGGAATACTGTGTTCAGTTTTGGAGACCGTATCTTGCAAAAGATGTAAAAAGACTGGAAACGGTTCAGAGGAAAGCGACCAAAATTATTTAGAGCCTGCGTCAGAAGCCTTATGAGAAGAGACTTGAAGACCTAAATATGTACACTTTGGAGGAGAGGAGGGACAGGGGAGATATGATTCAGACTTTTAAATACTTAAAGAGAAATGATGAACAAACAAACCTCTTCCAAAGACGGGGAAGCTGTAAAACTAGAGGGCATAACATGAAGCTTCAAGGTGGTAAACTGAAAGGCAATGTCAGAAAATATTTTTTCACTGAAAGGGTGGTGGATGCTTGGAATGCCCTCCCGATGGAAGTGGTGGGGGCAAACACGGTGACAGAATTCAAGAAGGCATGGGACAAACACAGTGGATCCCTTTACAGCAATAGGATAAAAACAAGATAAACAGTACCATCTAACTTCTGAACCATATAACATCTCAACAAATAGGGGTGTCCTACATGGAGTGGTGGGTTTACCCCTAAACAAAGACATGGGGAGGGGTGGCCTGCACAGAGCGACAGGTGCGCCTACTCTTGCCGTCTTGCTGGGCAGACTGGATGGACCATGCTGGTCTTTATCTGCCGTCATTTACTATGTTACTATGTTACGTATCCAGTTCAAACTTCTCCTACTGACCTATAAGTGTACTCATTCTGCTGCTGCTCGTCACTACCTTTCCTCTCTTATCTCTCCCTACACCCTCCTGGGAACTCCCCTCTTCTGGCAGAGCACTTCTTTCTGTGCCTTTCTTTTCCATTGCCAACTCCAGACTTTGATCCTTTCACCTTGCTGCTCTTTATGCCTGGAACAAACTACCTGAGTCTGTACGGTAGGCTTCATCTCTGGCCCTTTTCAAATCCAGACTAAAAACGCACCTCTTCGAAGCCGCTTTTGGATCCGATCTGCCTAGTCTCCTATGTGTTTACTTACCACTCCCCTAGATGTATCCTTGTCCTCAGCTGTTGTGCTGTTTGTCTTGACTAGATTGTAAGCAGGAACTGTCTCTTACATGTGTCTACAAAACACAACAAGCAAGTGGTGTATGGAGGTCACGGGTGCTTTATTCAATACAACCCCTACTTGTTTCGGCAACAGCCTTCCTCAGGGGGTACACATCCTCAGGAGAAAAGGTATTTATTTATTTAAAGCTTTTCTATACCGCGCTCTTTATTATCAGTGCGGTTTACAATTAACAAATTGACTCCAGGGCAATAACAGATCTGTCCTGTGTTTACATATAACAGGAAAGGTAACATGGAATTGCAACTGGGGGAACTATGTACATTTTAAGCGATGAAAGATGAGGATAGGTAGGCTATTTACAATAAGGCACATCAGCATTCTAGATCTCCATCTAATTGTTCGTCTACAGTACAACTCAGAAAATATATTCAGCTATTTCTGTTAATGCATATTTTAGAGCTACTAGAATTCATAGTATGACTGTCGTTTAAAATCTAAAGCTTTACTAGATCAGTTATTGTATACCGAGGTTGGCTTTACGGTTAGGGCCAGTCTAGTTTGTCTGTGATGTGTGTGGCGTTAATGGGTTGGATTGTGGATGGGAAGAGGGAGTTGCTGTTAGGTAGCGAGAAGTTTAGAAGGAACAGATGGTGCTTAAGGGCTTTCCTGAATTGTTTGAGGTCTCTGATCGATCTGATGCTGGGAGGGAGGTTATTCCAGCATCTAGGGGCGTAGAGAGTGAAGGCTCTATTACCAGATGATTGTGCACATTTTGTAGTTTCCCTCGGGATAATAAGTGTATTGGAGGCTAATGTCCTCCTTGATCTATTATTGGGAGTGTGAGTGAGGAGGTCCGAGATGGAGGAGGGGGATATTTTGTTAATGGATTTGAAAGTAATGAGGAGGGCCTTGTATAAGATCCTGCAGTTTTTCAGCAGCCAGTGTAGGTCCCTTAGAATGGGGGTTATGTGGTCTCGTCTGGATGCTCCACAGAGGACACGGGCAGCGGCATTCATCGCTAATTGTAGCGGGTTTAGGGTACTCTTGGCTGGCCGTGGAGTATAATGTTTGCGTAATCAAAATGGGGTGTTACTAGCGCTTGGAATATTGTACAGAAGTTCTCTGGAGCCAACATGGGTCTTAGGTGTTGTAATGTCTTGATCTTATTTATTTATTTATTTACATTCTCTTATATACCATGCTATTCTGCATCAGTGTGGTTTACATTGAACAAACTAAAATTACATTGAACAGGGCATTATAACTTGGAGATAACTATATTACAGGGAACATGGGCTATGGAGGGTTAAGTGGCTTGCCCAAGACCACAAGGAGCACTTGTGGGACTAGAAACCACAGTCCTTCTGGCCCAAGGTTGCTGTCCTCTAGTGGGATTTGAACCCCCAACCTTCTGGCCTGAAGTACCTTGCCCCAACCACTAGGCCACTCCTCCACTCCAAATCCACACTAAAAACTCCCAATGGCTCCATTTAAAAGCCGTGATGCCAGCCGCCAGCATAAAGGATTTATTCCCCACAGCCAAACCGCCAATCTGACCTCCTAAGGCCAGGGTCAGGCTGTGGAGAATAAACCCTGGCCCCCCCTGCCCCATCCACACTGCCTCAGAGATGGAATAACTTCCCCAGACATTTTGCTGGCCCTAGACATACAGGGCCGACATTAGAATCGGCCCTGTACGTCCCGGGCCAGCGACCGCCCACTCCCCGCCCAGACTCCACCCCCAGGCCGCCCATTCCCTGCCCCTGTCTAACTTCCCCGCACAACTGGCAGGGAAGTTATTCGTGGCTCAGAATAACCCCCTATATGTCTTATGTTGTTAATTTTAATTTGTTTTTTTTTAATGTTTTTAATCGTGTTCTTATATTTATTGAATTATATTTTAGTGAGATTTACACTATTGTTTTAGTTTACATTTATTTTATTTATTGTTTTTATTTTTTTATTATACTTTATTTATTATTTCTCATTACATATGTGTACCCTCTGAAGAAGGCTGTTGCCGAAGCGCGTAGGGGTTGTGTTGAATAAAGCACCTGTGACCTCCATATACCACTCGCTTGTTATGTTTTGCTGTTTCTTCTGCGAGGGCGCCTGCTCTCCTTGTGCTCTTATATGTTATGGACAGCACTGCATATGCCTTGTAGCACTATACAAATGATCAGTAGTAGTAGTAGAAACAGTAATAGTTAGGAAACTCTCTGAATGCATTAGGGAGAATTTGAGGGAAATGATTAGTGAATTAATGTTGTCAATGTAGCATTGAGATTTCAGATTACTGTTTAAATGTGAGATTAGAGAGAAGGGGGATAAAATTATGTTTATTTTGTATGATTATTATTACGATTATGCTGTTTATGGTACAATGCCTTGTGTGATATTGAGGAAGGCATGTCTTCAAGTTGAATGACCTAAATAGATACATTTTTAGCAAAAGGCTTAGCCTAAGTCAATGGTATTCAACCCATACCTCTCAGTGAGACGTCTTACCAGTCACGATCCGGTGTCTTTTTCATTTTAATCCTTAAACATTAGCTCTTATCTGTTGCGAAAAGTCTTTAGTTTATAGGGCTCAAATTAAAAGTCACATTGCTCCTGAACCACTGGTTGGATTTCACTGATCGCAGACGTCTGCATTAAGATTGCTTTTGAAGTCACATGTAGCAAAGTATATTACGATTTAGTTCAGTCAATGCCCCATGTCATCTTTGTCTGAGTATCATTTTCAGTATACAAATCTTGTTTTCATAAACTTCTTCCTGTTCATCTTGGTTAATGTACTTATGTTGTTGTGATATAACGTGGCAGCACTCAAAAGACTAATTAAAATAAGGGACCAGGAGTTAACTAGAAATCCAAAATACTGCTGTGAATATTATAATCAAGGACCAGTAGGCAAACCATGCGGTTGTCTAGGACAGCAACCTCTGTGAAGCAGCAAAGAGCAGGGCATTCCAAGCTAACATGGATTTCAACAGCCAGGGGAGGGGAAGTGTTAATCTTAAGCTTTGCCTAGGGTGTCTACACTTTAAACCAACTATGGGGCTGCCCCTGATTATATATAATGTGTACCAGTACTAAGCCATGGAAGAAAAAGATCTCAGCTGTAAGCCTTTTAACGGATTGTCTTTAAGGATATTTCAGACTGCATCATAGGTCAACAAAAACCTCCATTGGCTTAAATTATCGGGGGCGGCACTCATCAGTAACTGGGCATTGGTGATATTGAGTCACTGTCCAATTATCGACATGCGGCAAAAGTCAAGTGCAATAAAGGCTGGCCTAACTTTCGCCCCAGAAGCTAACTGGGCAGCAGCTCAATATCACTGCTGCCTGGATAGCTTCCTGGCAATCCAGACAACTGGATACTCAATGCCAGGGTGCATGCGAGGGCCTGCGGCAAGTGTTACTGCAAAAGCATGACATTTATTCTGCGCCGAGTTGTGCACTACCACTCATATGCTGGGATGCTGAATGGGCAGTGTAGGGGCGGAGTGTAGGCATAATGAGCACACTGCAACTACTATGGGAGGACATATCGCACGCTGTCAATGTTGCCATAGCGCAGATTCTCCTAAAGCAACTCAGTGGGTGGAGTTCTATGCACCCACAGTGAAAGCACTATGCATTAGGGTACTCATCTGTGCGTTAACTGTCAGGAATATGCTGCCACGCCCCCAACAATTGCCACTGACACTTTGCACTTAGCACATTTGTTTTTACATTAAATGTTCGTTAGCTGCACAATCCTAGATTACTTTAGTAAAAGGGACCCTTAGTATGTTCTCCAGTATTGTTTTTACTGCACTGACATGTCATCCATGATTACTCCTCAGAACTGTTTATATAATTTTGTGTATGACACATTCATATTTAGCCTGTATGTAACTTTAGGCAGGCTGCCTGGAGGCCATCCTAGGGCTGGAAATGAGAAAGCGATTCCATTTTTGCAAATACATTTGAAAATACACATGTAAAAAAAACCCAGACATTCTGTGAATGCCGCAGAACACGAGTAAATGTAAGTGCATAAGCTCCTGGAGGTAATTTTTTTAAGTGGAAGTACGGGGACTGGTTCATATGTTTGTTTTGAAAATTTGCCAATATGCACAAAGGGAGAATTATGCACATACTAGTTTCACATGCGTATATAAAGCTAGCCCCTCTGGGATAATTGTTGTGCTGCATATTTCCCACCTTGTGTCCTCGCCTGTATCATACTGTCTATTGTCTCTTTGTTAACCATAGTCATATTTTCCTTTGTAGACTACTTTGATGCCTGCTCTGCAGCCGAAAGGTGACCTATTCAGCTCCAATAAATAGATTTTTAAAAACCCATTGTTTTACAGCCAGAAATAGGCTTCTATAAAATTGACAAGAATATACCGAGGTAAAATATGCAGTAAAGTCTCTTGGCACTGTTTGTACCCAGATTCAGTGCAGGCATTCACAGGGATGGAGTTGAAGCATTTTTGTGACTTATACACATATGCTATAAAATACACACAGACTTGGATTAAAATTTACCAAAACCTTGGCATGAGTCAAAGAACAGGTGTAAATATGTGTGGCCACTTTCTGGGGGGAGGGAATTCCAGAACATAAATTTATTTTTTTATTTATTTTATTTAACAAGTTTTCTATACCGCCTTTTCTTGTATTCAAAGCGGTTAACAGTGAACAAATAAACTTGGAGTTAACAGGTTCAATACTGAGCTATTGCTGATTCAGACCAAGATCTAACAAGGCCAGTATCCTTTCTCTAACAGTGCCAGAAGGCACTGACAGATCCCGAAAGGTAGATCAGATTTCTCATAGTTCATTCCAAGAGATTAGTGCTGGGTTTCCCAAGACAACCTGCCTGATGATGATTTGTTTATGGTTCATGAACTTGTCCAAACCTCTTTTGAAGCATTCCATAAACCCCATTTTGCATAGGATGTTGATTGAGGAATTGAGACATCCCGGTCACAAAATGCTTAATTCCCCCTGTATTTGAGAAGAGGTTCTGCCAAATACAGAGCTTCTTGTTCATAAAAACAAGCAATTAGGAGGGCAAAATAACCAAAAGAGGATTAAGGACTACAGCCCCCTTAATCCCTCCTATAAAGGGCTGGCCGAAATGAGCACTTCTTAAAAACCTCTATGTGCTAGTGAGTTGCTTCAAATCCAAACACTGACAATTTTGGTCATACTTATGCATTCTCTATATAAAATGGGAAATACACGTGTGGATTTTTGAGCCATCCAGATCACATCCTAACCATGCCTTGATATGCCCCTGATCAACTTCTATGCACTATGAACATCTGTGTGTAAATTTAACTCTTGTAAAATCGTCATTGACACATGGATGCCATTTCCATGTGTAATTGCTGGATTTTCCGTGATATTGTTGTTAAGTGCTGTCAAGTCAGTGTCGACTCTTGGTGACTCTCTAGTAAGCCATCCTACAGTGTTTTCGGTCTTCAGTCAGGTTGCTCAATGTTGATAAAGTGGAATCCATAGCTGCTTTTTATTGTATCGATCCATCTCATTGCTGGCCTTCCTCTTTTGCGTTGACCTTCAACCTTGCCAAGCATGATGTCTTTCTCTAATGATTTCTCTCTTCTCATGATTTGTCCAAAGTCTGAAAGTTGAAATCTTGTCATTTGAGCTTCTACTGAAAGTGCAGGCTTGACCTCCTCCAGTACTGACTGGTTTGTTCTTTGGGCAGTCCACCAGAATTCAAAGGCATCAATTTTCTTCCTGTCTATCTTTTTCACTGTCCAACTTTCACATCCATAGGATGCTATTGAAAATACCATGACTTAGACAAGTTGAATCTTTGTATTTAGAGAGATCTCTGCTCTTGAGAATCTTGTCTAGGTTCTTCATAGCCATGCTGCAAAGAGCAATGTCAGACCTCTTGACTGCTTGTTGTTTCTTTATTGATTGAACCAAGCAGGTTAAAGTTAACTATTTCTATTTCTTCTCCATCAACAATGAACTTACTGATTTTGCCATTGTCAAGATCTTTGGGGTATGTTTACTAAACTGCATTAGTGCAATTCGCATTAGGAGCCGCGTTAGTGGAAGGAAAGCCAAAAAAGGACATGGGCGGGACATCATAACCGATAACACGCAGTTGCGCGCGTTATTACATGCTGCGCAGCAATGATCGCTACAGCGCGCGCCACTGCGCGCACGCCTAAGACAGCGCGCAGACACCCAAAGACAGAAACAGAGCTGTAGCACAATGGTTACTACACAGACTGATGGTATAAGAGTCATGGGTTCAATTCCCCAGTGTGCCTAATGAAAAAGGCTGGCTGAGGCGTCCTGTGTAACACTTTGAAAGCCGACTATAATATTTTAGTCTGCAGGCGGGTTACAGTTTGCATATGTCAGGAAAATTGTACCCGTCTTATGCAATATGTTCCAATAGTGACGTTCTCTCTGACATGGTCATGTATTATATACCATTTGATAGGAATATTTAGGCGCTCCCTATAGTGTGAAGTGTAAGGCGCACCATATCGGGCGACTTGTAAGGCACGCCCTATAGGGTGCCGTGTAAGGCGCGCCCTATAGGGCGCCTTTTGAGTTACCCTATGGTGACAGTACCCTGAGGGTGGCTCTGCTGGCAGCACTAATATACAGTAAAAATAGACAATGCCTAAGACAGCCCTATCAATGAACCCCACTGTGGGTTGTGAACCTATGACCTCTGGCTCCATGGGCAGTGAAGTAACCAGTGGGCTAGAGCTGCTAATAAACACATGGCTGGCTACAGGAGGACTTCACGGCACCACACCCACATTCTGCTGTGGTTACCAGGGAGATTACATACCACCACCCAACGCACCCTCTAGGGCTCAGGGTGGGGGGGACAGGATCTCCCGACCACAGATCCACTTTCAACCCCCTGCAATGATGGCAGTAGAGAGGACCATCACCCCAGTCCTACACAGGATCAAACACCCTACAGGGCAGGCAATGCAGCGCACTACACATCCATAAGGCAATAGCAGACAGACGGCAGGTCTGGAAATGCGCAGCTGCCCCCCACCATTATCTGACATTCTCCAGCAGCAACCCTCCAGCCGCTGCACCCTGCACGGTGTTCCAGCAAGACACATACTAGCTGCAGACAGTCCGCCAGCTAGTCCATAGTCCTGGAGAAGATGAATGTACCCAGAACGGGGATAGCAGCATACACACCAAGCAGATAAGTCAGTGATTGGGCGCCAAAAAGAAACCCATAAATATCACATAACAGAAATACTATACAACACTATGAGGGAACCTAGCCATGCCATGGTCACTGCTCAGTCAGGGTGAGAGTGACCTCCCAGCAGGACATGCTATGGCCACCCAATCCGTGCAGGTGGTACCAGGCACTACAATGTCCAGCCATTGCTCTATGCCCTGTGCAGATGCGGCCAGGCCAGGCCACCCTATCCAGGCTATTCCCACGGTACCTTGCTCCTCATTATGCACATTGGCAGGCCAATACTGGCAACAGTGCTAGCAGTGTGGGCTGTGGAGGGTGTTTGCAGCCACCACACAGTGGATAGACAGACACACACTCCCACACCTAGGCCAGCATTGTGCTACTATAGAGGTGTTTAGCAGCCCTGGCCACCACACCAGTCCTGGGCACAGTGCAGGCATGGAAATGGTACGCAATACTGGTGGGGGTCACTCCCGAGGGTGGTAAACACTGTCAGAGACCAGACCTGAAGCACACACCACAGACATCAGAAAGGTTGCTATGATGCAGCTCACTCCGAACATTGTACTTAACCTAGGAATTGCTATCTGCCCGTACTCATAGCAACCTTTTGATGGCTGTGTACCATATTCCCAGGTTTAGGGTGGCATTACTAAGGTATGCAAGTGCTAGTATTGGGAGATGCACGCAGAGCCCAAAGTCCTGCCTCTCCAGGAGGCTTGGGATAATGGGGCCTGTGGGTGCGGGTGTGTCTGCCCCTGTTGGCTGCTGCTTTACGGCAGAGGTTCCCAACTCCAGTCCTGCGGTGCCAAACACTGTTCGGGTTTTCATGCTGTCCCTCATGAATATGCATGAGATACATCTGCATACCATGGGAGTGGCGCATAGAAATGCAGCACAGGCATCTTTATCAGAGGCAGCATGGAACTGGAATGGTGTTTGGCCCTCTAGGACTGCATTTGGGAGGCTCTGCTCTAGGTAATGTGCATGTTTATGGTGTCTGTGCTATGTAGGGTAAAATGATGGTGTTTTGGGCATGTTTACGTCATCTGCAAGAACGGTTCTGCCTGTATTAGCACGTTATAGTAGTGGGTAAAATATGAGGACTGGGTTGGCAGAAACCACAGCTGGGACTCGAACCTGTGACCTTCTGCTTCTGAATACAGTGGTTCTGTGCACTGCACCACCATGCTCTCACAGAGATGGTGCATTCCCTGGTGATACCATGACTGTTGGCTAGGCCACGGTCTGCTCTGGGCAGCTGCCACTGCCCCCTCCACCACCAGTATCCCTCAGCCACCATGCTGACATGCCCTTCTGCTGGTGGAGCTGGTGGTGCGTGGTCTCAGGCCATCCAGTGTGCAGGTAGGCGGCTGCCTATGGTGCGTGTTCTGGGGTAGGGGTGCCTGCATAGACGTCCACGCTCCCCCCCAGCCCCGCCTGCCAGTGTTCCGTGCCCTTGGGGGTTGCTGTTGGGTACTCTCCCCTGTGACGCTTTGCGAAACACACTCGTGCCCATGTTGGGCCCTCATCAGCTGCTGTCTGGCTCTACTGTTTACACATTCCTATGGGCCAACTGAGCATCACCCTAGTCCCTACTGTGGCCCAGCTGCGCCACTGCATGTGCCGCCTGCAGCCCTCTGTATCCCCTTTTCCAGCATCTGCCCGGTTGCCTGTTCCGACATGCCCGCCCTGATGTTGCGGGACATGTGCACGCCATAGGAACCCTGTCCGATGGTGGGTAAATCCCTGAGCAGCGCTATTTCACTGTGGGCCCATGCACCTTGTATGGGGACGGAGTATGGACCCTTCCACGAATTATCTCTGTTCTATGGAGCTTACTCGGGGGGGGGGGGGGTTGATGTTTCTCATTGCTACCACTATTGGCCAGCTTGGTTGTTGTTTTTTTCCATTTTGTTGGGGTTATTTTCGGTGTTTCTGTGCCCTTTTGTTCTGTGCACATGTATCACACTTCTTACCTTTTTTTGGTTTCCCTGCCTAGGCTGTACATTGCTGACACGTAAATGGTTTCTCTCTCCTTTAAAGTGCTTTTACCGGTAGGTTTTCATTCGCGTTGGAATTCAGCTCTGGAAATCAGCGCGTTAGCCTCTCCCCGCCCACTCTCCGCCCATTGACCCCTTCTCTCCGCCCTCTCTCCACCTTCTGCGGTGTTTTACCGCGCCGTGGAGCATTACACTCGTTAGCGCATGATAACGCGCGCTATAGCGTATGTGAACGATCATTAATGCGCTATAGCGCGCGCTAACGATCGTTAACATCGTACAACGCGCGTTATTCACGTTTACCGCAGTTTAGTAAACATACCCCTTTGTCTTCATTATGTTAAGATAGTATTGTGGTATCATCAGCATAGCGAAGATTGTTGATGAGTCTTCCACCAATCTTCACACCTCAATTGTCTTCATACAGTCCTGCTTCTCTGATGATTTGTTCGGCATATAAATTAAACAGGTAGGGGGAAAGTATGTGGCCTTATTGTATACCTTTGCAGATTTTAAACCATTCTGTTTCTCCTTGTTCCGTTCAAATTGTTGCTTCTTGTTCATTGTAAAGGTTGTGCAAGAGAACTATCGGATGTTCTGGTATACCCATGTTTCTTAACGTGGCCTAGAGTTTCTCATGGTTTACACAACCAAAAGACTTGCTGTAGTCAATAAAACATATATAGATATAGTTTTGGTATTCTTTTGTCTTTTCAGATCCGCAGTGGTTTCTCTCATTCCTCACTCTTTCCTGAAACCTGGAAGTTCTCGTTCCAGGTATGGCTGTAGCCTCTGATTTTGAGTAGAATCTTGCTGGCATATGGGATCACAGAAATTGTGCGATAATTTCCACGGTCAGCCAGATCACCTTGCTTCAATATTGGTATAAACACAGATCTTTTCCAGTCAGTTGGCCATGATATTGCCTTCCAAATTTCCTGGCAGAACCTTGTAAGTATGGTAACAGCCACATCTGATTGCTGTAATACCCATCAGTGCCCAGTGCTTTGTTTTTTGATATTGCTTGCAATGCTGCTTTGACTTCTTCTTTCATCACCAATAGTTCCTGATCATTTATTTATTTTGCAACGCTTGATATACCGCCCATACCGGAGCGTCAGGGCGGTGTACAATAAGGTACAGGTTGAAATGGCTGTTGGTCCACTTGATCTTTATGGTATAATGACTCTGTATATTCTTTCCACCTTTTCTTGATCTTCTCAGCATCATCCAAAATGGATTCTTGAGTATAGCATTCCAATTCGAGGCTAGAAATTTTTCTTTAACTATCATAGCTTTAGGAAAGCCAATCTTGTTCTTCCTCTAATAGTTTCTGATTCTATTTCCTTGCATGCATCATTGTCGTACTTCTCCTTGACTCATCTTGCTGCAAGTTGGAAATCTCTTTTGGTTCTGTGATTGCCTCTTTTTCTCCTCTAGCTTTAGCTTCTCTGTGTTTCTGGGCAATTTTCAGAGTTTCTTCAGCCATCCATTTTGGTCGTTTTTGCTTTTTCATCTTTTGTAGAGACTTTCACTTTCTTCTAGCACAACTGTCTTGATGTCATCTCATAACTCTTCTAGTGCTCTGTCATTTGTATCCAAAGCAGCAAATCAATTTCACAGACAGTCTTTAAATTCCGGTGGTATATTTTCAAGGTCACATTTTGTTACATTCATGTGTGGCTTGCTATTTTTCAGCTTCAGCTTGAGTTTGCCTACTAGTAGTCAGTGATCTGTACCACAGTCAGCTCCAGGTTTTGTCTTTGTTGATGTTATTGACCTTTTCCATTGTTGACTTCCACAGATATAATCAATTAGATTTGTGTACAATCCATTGGGTGAAGTCCATGTGTATAGTTGCCGCTTGTATTGCTGGAAGAAGTTGTTTGAGACAAATAGATCGTTGGTCTTACAGAATTCTATCAGTCTTTCTACAACTTCATTTCGGTTGCCAAGTCCATATTTTCCAATCACTTTGCTTTCTTCTTTGTTGCCAACTTTTGTGTTCCAGTCACCCATGACTATCAGGATATCCAGTATGCATGTTCTATCAATTTCAGCTTCTAGTTGTTTATAGAATTTATCAACTTCTTCCTCTTCCTCTGCTGTGGTTGGGGAATATACCTGAATTATAGTTGTGTTGATGGGCATTCCTCATAGACAAATAGAAATTAAGCAATCTATTTCATTACAGTTCCTGCAAGCTTCTTAATTACACCATTTCTTCTTTGTCTTTCATTTCCAGCATAGTATACCATGTGATCATCAGATGCAAAGTGCCCAATGACAGTTCATTTCAGTTCTCTGACACCCAACAGTTGAGTTGTCCACGTTCCCTCTCATTCTTGACCACCTCAAACTTCCCTTGGTTCATGCTTCATATGTTTAGTGTCTCAATATGTAAGACATGTTTGCGGCTTCTGACTCTCATTTCATGTGCAGCTGCATCAGTAGTCAGATATCCCAAGGACTTTGATCCAACTACATTGTAGATGCTGGCTTTACTGTGAAATGTCTTCAGCTCATCCTCAGTAGCCAGTTAAGTGCCCTCCAACCTGTGGGTCTCATCTTCCAGCACTTTAGTGCAATTTGTTTTGTTGTGGCTATCCATTGGGTTTTCATGGCAAGATACAGATGTAGATTGCCAAGCCTTTCCTCTGTGCAGTTTAAGTTTAGTGTTGTTGCCATTGTCACAGAAATGTGATCCTCCGCAGCCAAAACCGCCCCATTCTGCTGCTGCCCAGATGGGTGGTTTGTCTTAGTCTGGTACCTCAGTGGAGACCTGTCCATCTTGGGAGACCCTGCCAGTAGTTAAGCTTCCAATAGCTTAGCTCGCAGCATCACTGATGCACACAAGCCCTCTCAGCACGACAAGTTGCAAACCAAGTGAGGGATTTTCCATGTGGAAATTGCTAAAATAGCCCCCTTATGTGCAGAAATAGATGTGAACTAAGATTTCTTAGATTAGAACTAATGGACCAGCTGGATTTTGTAGAAACATTAATGCTTAATATTATTTGCTATGCCATCTTTAAATAAATGCTCATTTTGCCTTCTTTATTTTTAAATGATACTTTAGAGTCTTTAATTATCTACTCTGACACTTGCAGAGACGTGATAGGATGTGTGTCTTCACTGACAGCATAAATTATGTAATTAATAGCTGACAGAGCAGATGTGCAAATGTTCATATAGATGCTCATCAGTAGCTTATTTTGACATCTTTAGTCTAGACTATGCTGGTTTCGCTACTGTGCTCTTACTGAAAAATGGTTCATCTCTTTTTTGGCAAGTTGTGATTCTATAGAGACCATCAACCAGATATCCCAACAATTTATTTATTTATTTATTTTATTTTATTTATTTAGTATACACTTATATACCGCTACTTCCAGCGATCAGTAGCGGTTTGATTAAAATTTGGGAGTTGTCAAATCATGACAGAAATGTTGGGGAAATATACACATAGCTTTGAGGGTATGGCACATCACACAGAATTAGGGACTTAAGGATTAGACTTTACATATTTACATTTTTACATATAACATTTCTACAGAGCAGATTTATGTTTCGTTTGCTTTATCTGGTGTTCCACTGCGATTTACATCTGGTTGTAGTGGGATTTATGGGATTGTAGCAGGAACAGGGAAGGGCCATAACATAGCATCACTCAGGCTTAGCATTGATTTGTCTTCATCGATTATTCAACTGTTCCTCTTTCAGATCAGGCAAGTGTGAGGTGATATTGGCAGCGATTTATTTTATGAGACTGGGAGCTGGAGCACTCTTTGGGGACTACATTTTTAAATGATAGCGGGAAGGAGGATGGGAGGTCACAGAGTTGGGGGTGAATTGTTCTAGCATGGGGGCACCCGGGTTAATAGGAAGCCATATTTATTCATTAAGCAATTCACACAGGCATAATTTGGGGGGATTGGAGGGGGGATGTTCACCAAATACTGCAGGGCATAGGCACCAGAACAGGTGCCTCAATCCCGCTGCCATCACTGCTGCATCATGCCTCTTTCTCTGTCCCTCCCAGACCCGCATGCATCAAATCGTCTCTCAACGCTCCCTTCCAGCAGTTAGAGAAACAACACTAAGGGACATGTAAGGTGACTTCCAGCCCCGTGCTCTTCAAGTCTTTGCTGCATCTCATGCCCACAGAAACAGGAAGTGTATGTGAGAGGGGACAGGACGCCAGCAGAGCCTTGAAGAGAGTAGGGGATTGAAGCCTGCACAGAACCTTATCTTTTCTCTTATTACTGTCACTGTGGCTAGATGTAGGAGCCATGGAAAAGTGGGAGCTTTGAGGGGAGAGAAAAGTGGAGATGGTGGGTACAGAGAGAGAGAGAGATGCTGGACCACAGGGAAAGGAGAAGAAAGGTGAAAACAAAGAGTGAGAGAGTGCACCAGGAGGGATTGAAAGTGTTGGGGAGGGAGGAAAAGAGAAAGAAGGAAAGAGTGCTTAGTGGAGGAGAAGTTTACCTGGAGCATAGGTACCGGAAGGGATGAGAGAGTGAATGAGTGCTGGCAGGGAAGAAGCAGAAAGAGCGTAGGAGAGGAAAGGAAAAGAGGATGGAGGGGGAGACAGAGAGAAAGAAAGTGGAATGGGAAAGGGAGAGAGAGTGGAAGGGGGGAAGGGAGAGAGAGTGTTCAGGAGCAGGAAGGTGAGAGATAAGAGTTTGAGGAGGAAGAAGGATAAATGGGGACGAGGAGATAAAAGAGAGAAGGAGGGAAGAGAGATGGGTAAAGGTAAACAGAGAGGGAGGTGAGGAAGGGGCAAAGGAGAGAGATGAGGGGGATAGATAAATAAAAGAGGGCAGAAATGGAGAGAGATAAGGAAGGAGGGAGAGAGTAGTGTGGAGGAGAGAGAAGCAAGGAGGGAGGGGTGGAGGAAGAAATGAGCTAAAGGATGAGTGAGGAAGTGTGAATGAGAGGGGAGGAAGTATGTGTGTGGGGAGGAGAGGAGCATGAGGTGTGTGTGTGTGAGAGTGAGAGCAGGAGGGGAAGGAGAAAAAAATGGAAGAGTATAGGTGGGATAATGAAAAACATAAGAAAAAAAGAAAACAAAAGAAATGGAATCTAGAAATAATAAAAAGGAAAGATGACAGTGGGATGGAAAATCTAGAGAAAATGCTAAGAGAATAAAATGGGTAACAAAAAAACTGAGAAATCAGACAGGAGAGGAAATGTGGAAAAAGCAAAAAATGAATAAGCAAAGGTTAGAGAAATTAAAGTAAATCTAAAGAAAAGAATAATAAAAAATAAAACACAAAGGAAGATGATAAGAATATATGAAGAATTAGAAAGATCTGAAAATATTTTTTTGTGCCACCCTGCTGCAGCTACACCTGAACAGATGGCAAGGTTGAGGTGGCAGCAACGCCAGGCCTGGGGGGAGAGGCTGAGGACTGACAGTGATAGTGTCCTCAGTGCATTAGAGCAGAGTGCTATAGCTCAGCACACAGATTTCTAACCAAAGGAAAATGCAACATTTTTGCTCACAATACAGAAATAAATGCAAATTAGAGGTGAATTTTGACACTTCACCTCGGATCATTCAACAAACTGCTCTGAAATCCCACACCCTCGATCCCCTCAAAAGATCATGGGAGACTCCAGTATCAGCCCCACTCCCCAATCCATACTTGAAACATTTGTGGCTCCACTGGCCCCTACTCCCCACCCACCAAACCCCTCCCCAAAAACATTGCCAGTCAAATGCACTGACCCCCTCTCCTAATAAATGCTAGTCTGCTCTGCACCAATGTACTCACTGGACCCCTCCCATACCCTCTAGTATCTTGAATGTGATGGAAACATAAGAACATAAGATATGCCATACTGGGTCAGACCAAGGTCCATCAAGCCCAGTATTCTGTTTCCAACAGTGGCCAATCTAGGTCATATGTACCTAACAGTTTCCCCAAGAGACACAGGTTCCACAATGCTTGTATTGGGTCAAGCATTGATATCCTGGTTCCCTTCTTAATAATGGTTTATGGACCTCTCCTCCAGGAACTTGTCCAAATCTTTTTTAAACCCAGCTACACTAACAGCCTTTACTACATCCTCCGGTAACAAATTCCAGAGTTTGATTACACGTTGAGTGAAAAAATATTTTCTTTTATTAGTCTTAAATAGTTTACCCTGTAGCTTCATTGCATGTCCCCTAGTCTTTCTATATTCTGAGAAGGTAAACAATCGATCTACGTTTACCTGTTCCACTCCGTTCATTAATTTATAGACTTCTATCATATCTCCCCTCAGCCGTCTCTTTTCCAGGTTAAAGAGCCCTAACCTTTTTAGCCTTTCTTCATAGGAGTATCCTTCCATCCCCTTTACCATTTTGGTGGCTCTTCTCTGAACCTTTTCTAAAATCGCTATATCCTTTTTAAAATACGGCGACCAGAATTGCACACAATATTCAAGGTGCGGTCTCACCATGGAACGATATAGAAGCATTATAATATCTTTTGTTTTATTTTCCATTCCTTTCCTTATCATACCTAGCATTCTATTTGCTCTCTGGGCCGAGGGTTTTAACATGGTATCCACAATGACGCCTAAATCTTTTTCCTGGGTGGTGGTTCCTAATGTGGAACCTTGCATCGTGTAACCATAGATTGGGTTGTTCTTCCCTAGGTGCATAACCTTGCACTTGTCCACATTAAATTTCATCTGCCATTTTGATGCCCAGTCTTCCAATTTATCAAGATCCTCTTGCAATTTTCCACAATCCTCTTGGGTTTTAACAACTTTAAATAGTTTTGTGTCATCTGCAAATTTGATAACCTCACTCGTTATTCCACTTTCCAGGTCATTTATGAATATGTCAAAAAGCAGCGGACCCAGCACAGATCCCTGGGGTACACCACTATTCACCTTTCTCCATTGGGAAAATTGGCCATTTAGCCCTACCCTCTGCTTTCTATCTTTTAACCAGTTCCTGATCCACAGTAGTACACTGCCTCCTATCCCATGACTCTTTAGTTTTGCCAAAGGTCTCTGATGAGGGACCTTGTCAAAGGCTTTCTGAAAGTCTAGATACACTATATCAACCGACTCACCTTTGTCACCTGTTTATTCACACTTTCAAAAAGGCATAACAGATTAGTAAGACAAGATCTTCCTTGTCTAAAGTCATGTTGACTGTCTCCCATTAGGTCATGACTATCTACATGCTGAGTAATTTTATTCTTTATGATGGTTTCTACCATTTTTCACGGTACTGATGTCAAGCTCACCGGTCTGTAGTTTCCCGGATCACCCCTGGAACCCTTTTTAAAAATTGGTGTTACATTGGCGATCCTCAAATCTTCAGGTATTAGAGATGATTTTAATGATAGTTCACAGATTACTAATAGCAGGTCTGCAATCTCATATTTCAGTTCTTTCAACACCCTTGAATGTATACCATCCGGCCCAGGTGATTTGCTACTCTTCAGTTTATCTAATAGTTGTAATACATCTTCCCGATGTATCGATATTTCCTTCAATTCTTCCGCACCTTTAAATACCACTTCATTCATGGGTAACACTCTGCTCAAAATGATGGCCCCTGACCTCGCACAGTGCATCCTGGGATGCACCACGTGGGGTCAACCTGTCAAATATGGTAAAAATTGCCTTTTTTGACAGACTAACTCTTGCAGTGCATCCTGAAAAACACAGCGCAGGGTCAGTCAGTCTGCTGACCCTTCTCTATGAACCCAGGATGCAGCTCAGAGGGAAGTGGTCAATCCGGCTTAAAGATCCAGTTCAAAGAGAAGAGTTAAAAAGTTCACCATTTCAGCACAATGTTTTACATTGCATAGCACCTACATAGTCCTTCGTTTGCATGTGATTAGCATGCCCAGTGTGCTGCGCTTTAGCCTAGTGGTTCTGCACAGATGTTCTGCACAGGGAAAATCTGGAGCAAAACGCTGTGCTAGATTATAGCGCAGTTTGCGGCATTGGGGCCAGTGTGTATATATGCAGGAGAGAATGAGTCAGCAGGAGGATGGAATGGGTAGGGGGAAAAAAAAGCTGATGCCAATCTGAGGGGAGGGGGAAAAAGCTTCCCCCCACCCCCATCCCCAGTCCTGATCTGAGCGCTTTACTCCTTTCCCCCCAAACAAAGCAGGCAAACTATGCCTATTTTAGTAGCTAAATAGATGGCTAAATAATAGTTGACTATCTTGACTTAGGGGTATGTTTACTAAACCGTCTTAACGTGCGCTTTGTAACGTTATCGCGCGATAAGGTACCTTATCACGCGATAATGGCGCATCTGCAGGCACACAGGTACCTTATCGCGCGGCGTTTTCAGATCCCTTGTTGAAGAAATGGGAGACTGATAGTTTGGAGATCAACGCTATGCTGTTTTCAGAAATTAATTGAAGTTTGGGTCCCTTGAGAAACCCTATGTGGCGAAACGCAGGGGCGCCTGTAAGATAGGCGTTGGGGCATTGCCTTTCTTTCAACAGCAAAGGAAAAGGCAGATCAAAGAAAAAAATTGAAAAAATGAAAGAAACAACGATAAGAAGACCGAGAACAGTTGCACCATTATTAAGCTAAGTAATTTTTTTGCTTTGAGTGTTTTTTGATTATTGAAACAGTTGGTGCTGGTTATTGGATTATCACTTTTCACAAGCCGTTGATGTACTAAACCCTGCACATGTCCAGGAGATTGAATATACTTCTGGGTGCTGTAGTGCTATAAGGGTGCTGTCTGAGGCTTACGTAGTGACAAATAGGAATAACACTGAGCAATAATACAAAGGTGAATTGTTGAATGAGGTTCCATTTAGGCTTCAGTTATAATTAGCCTGCTGGATTGCAACTGAAATTTATTCTAAAGCTAGCCAGCTAACTATCAAATGACCCCACTGTGGGTTTGAACCCATGACCTCTGGCTCTACAGGCAGTGAAATAACCAGTGGGCTACAGCTCTATAGCTGCTAACAAAGCCTTGGCTGGCTGCAGAAGGACTGCACGTCACCACACAAACAGTCTGCTGTGGTCACCAGGATAGGGTTAACCCACCTGTACCCATGATGCACTGCACATTCAAATCAGCAGTCTACAGATGATCACGAGATTTGGTATCCACCCCCACAGCACCTCGGCCTGGTAGGGGGAACTGACCGTGTGTGTTACTGGCACAGAGTAGCTACACACCGTCACATTGTGTGGGTACTGTGCTCACCCTGACAGTGAGTTGGGGCACCCAGCACCAGGTCCACAGCACCTTTCATGGCAGAGGTAGGCCATGCTGCAGATCCCCAGCAGTGCTAGTGTGTGAGATAGGTAGTTCCTGCAGACACACCTTGGCTACATCTGTATTTCTCAGTCATGTTTAGCTGTTATGGACCCATAGGCAGATTATGTACCACCACCCAACCCACCCTCTGGGGCTGAGAGTGGGAAAAAGGGTCTCACACCAACAGATCCACATTCTACCTCCCTGCAATGGTGGCAGTAGAGGGGACCATCAACCCCAGTCCTGCTGGGGAACAGACACCCTACAGGGCAGTCAATGCAGCTCTGTATACATCCATAAAGCAATAGCAGACAGACATTAGGCCTGGAAATGCTCAGGTGCACCCCACCACTATCTGACATTCTCCTGCAGCAAGCCTCCAGCCACTGTACCCTGCAAGGTGTTCCAGCAAGACACATACTACCTGAAGACAGTCTGCTAGCTAGTCCATAGTGCATGTTCCTGGAGAAGATGCATGCACCCAGAACTGGGATGTCTCAATACACACCAAGCAGATAAATCAGTGATTGGGCCCCAAAAGGGAACCCATAAATATCACAAGAGAAAAATACTAGATAGCACTATGGGGGAACCTAGCCATGCCGTGGTCACTGCTCAGTCAGGATGAGAGTGCTCTCCCAGCAGGACATGCTGTGGCCACCCTGTCTGTGCAGGTGGTGGCCGGGCACTACAATGTCCCAGCCATTGCCCTATGCCCTGTGCAGATGCATCCTGGCCAGGCCACCCTGTCCGGTCTCTACCCATGGTACCTTGCTCCTCATTATGCACATTGGCAGGCCAATACTGGCAACAGTGCTGGCAGTGTGGGCTGTGGAGGGTGTTTGCAGCCACCACACACTGGATAGACAGACACACACTCCCACAGCTATGCCAGCATTGTACAACTATAGGGGTGTTTGGCAGCCCTGGCCACCGCTCCAGTCCTGGGCATAGTGCAGGCATGGCTATGGTACGCAATGCTGTTGGGGTCGCTCCTCAGGGTGGTAAACACTGTCAGACACAAGACCTGTAGCACACTCCACAGACATCAGAAAGGTTGCTGTGATGCAGCTCAATCAGAACATTGTACTTAACTTCAGAATTGCTATCTGCCAGTAATCATAGCAACCTTTTGATAGCTGTGTACCGTATTCCCAGGTTTAGGGTGGCATTGCTAAGGTATGCAAGTGCTAGTATTGGGAGATGCACGCAAGGCCCCATGTCCTGCCTCTCCAGGAGGCATTGGATAATGGAGCCTGTGGGTGTGGGTGTGTCGGCCCCTGTTGGCTGCTGCTTTACGGCAGAGGTTCCCAACTCCAGTCCTGGTGTGCCAAACACTATTCAGGTTTTCATGCTGTCCCTCATGAATATGCATGAGATACATCTGCATACCATGGGGGCGGCGCATAGAACTGCAGCACAGGCATCTTTATTAGAGGCAGCATGGAACCTGAATGGTGTTTGGCCCTCCAGATCTGCATTTGGGAGACTGCTCTAGGTAATGTGCATGTTTATGGTGTCTGTGCTCTGTAGGGTAAAATGTAGATGTTTTGGGCATGTTTATGTCATCTTCAATAAAGGTTCTCTCTGTATTAGCAGTGGGCAAACTATGGGGACTGGGTTGGCAGGAACCACAGCTGGGACTTTAACCTGTGACCTTCTGCTTCTGAACACACTGGTTGTGTGCACAGCACCACCGTGTTGCCACAGAGACAGTGCATTCCTTGGTGATACCATGACTGTTCGTCCAGCAGGGCCTGTCTGTTGCAGTGCATGGCACCCACCTACACAGGGCTAGGCCATGATCTGCCCTGGGCAGCTGCTACTGATCCCCTCCATCACCAGTACCCCTCTGCCACCATGCTGACATGCCCTGGTGCTGGTGGTGCGCAGTCTCAGGCCATCCAGTGTGCAGGTAGGTGGCTGCCTATGGTGCGTATTCTGGGGTAGGGGTGCCTGCAGAGACGTCCACGCTCCCCCCCCCAACACCGCCTGCCAATGTTCTGTGCCCTTGGAGGTACCTGCTGGGTACTATCCCTTGTGACACTGTGATAAACACACTCGTGCCCATGTTGGGCCCTCATCAGTTGCTGTCTGGCTTCTGTACAGTTTCAGCATTCCTAAGTGCCACCTAGGCATCTGCCTAGTCCGCACTGTGCCCCAGCTGCACCACAGCATGTGCCGCCTGCAGCCCTCTGTATCCCATTTTCAAGCATCTGTCCAATTGGCCATTCCGACATGCCCGCCCTGCTGTTGCCGCACATGTGCACGCCATAGGAAACCTGTCCGATGGAGAGGAAAACCCTGCACAGCGCAATTTCACTGTGGGCTCATTCACCTTGTATGGGGACGGAGCATGGACCCTTCCAAAATTCATATCCTTTTTTTGGTGCTTTCTTGGGAGTGTTTTTTGATGTTTCCCATTGAGATCACTATTGCCCAGCTTGGTTATTTAATTTTTCCATTTTCTTCTGTTCATTTGCACTGTTTATTTGCCCTTTTGTTCCATGCACATGTATCACACTTATCACTTTTTGTAGGTTTCCCTGGTTTTGCTGTACATTGCTGACATAAATGGTTTCTTTTCCCTTTAAATCAGCTCTAATGCGAGGGTTTCACTGGCGTTAGTTTTGAGCCTCAGATTTCACAGCGTTAATGTGCGGGGAGCCTCTCCCCTCCCACTCTCCACCCATTGACCCCTTCTCTCCGCCCCTGGGGAGCCTTCCTCCGCCCTCAGGGAGCTTTTCTCCTCCCTCAGCGCTCATTTGCGCCGCAGCGCGCGTTAAGGTACCGCTGCGCCCGATAAAGCGCCGTTATCGCGTGATAAGGTACCTTATCACGCGATAACATGGCAGAGCACACGTTAAGACGGTTTAGTAAACATACCCCTATAGCTGGCTTTTGTGGTCGCCCACTGACTCTTTGAAAATTTACTCTGCCATAGTGTATAGCGACTTCCTCATCTACAGTATGAAGCTGCACTGCTTTGAAGTTTCTCATATGAGAATGTGTTGCCTTGGACTTTGATACATCTTTGTGCTAAATGTCCTTTTAATGCTTACAAAGCAATACATTTAATAAAATATTCATTAAAAAAAGTTGCAATCCAGAACAAGAAATGGTTGTGATGTAAAGGCTTGAAAACCAATTTCCCCTTGTTCTGCATCAGGTCAGTTTAACTGCGTTTAACTCATCCCAGAAAGTTTATTGATGCTCCTTCCATCATGTCAAACATATGAGAAATGGAGCTGAAGGCTAAGAAAAAGTCACTTGAAGGCATTTTCTGGCCCTGGTTTTGATAACCAGCCCTGACTCCCACCTCTAGTTCTCCTGCTTCCCTTCTTAATTAGCTCCCACTTCTCAGCCTGTAAGTCTTTCAAATAACTTTCCAGAATTGAATTACTGGTTTGCATGGCCCTTCAATCTCAATGCCTTCTGTTTCTATATTTCGGCAGCTCTGTCGACAGGAAAGCAACCCAATTATCAGCATCATATGCACACTGCACCAGCTGTGCACGCCCCTCCTCCCCTCCCCTCCCCCTTCCTTCGATGAGCTTTTATTTGAATCATGCTTGAGCCTTGAAGGTGCCTGCCTCTCCCTCTGGCCCATGGTAAATCACCCTCAATAACACTGAATGAGAAATGCTACAGTTCCAATTATATTGCTCTCCTCCCTGTACCCGGTCATGGTACAATGCCCACGGCACTGCCTTATGTGATGGAAGCTTTCACTTTTATTGCTGTGACCCGTCCATTGCCTTGTTCAGGCTTCTGCAATGGGCCGCAAAGTTCAAGCATTAGTCAACAGATGACACAACACGGCAGACAGAGGAAACACGGAGCAGTTCTCCTGGAAGTCATGCTCAGCCCTGGCACTTAGCTTCAGACTGAACTGTTGTATTCAAAGGGAACAAAGGGAATACGATAAACCTGATTGAAATATACATTTTGGGGGTAATTTTATAAAGCGTTCTCTGCATGCAAAGCGTATTTTAGCACATGGAAAATTTGATGTTTGCATGGGGATTTATAAATATAGAAGAGAAAGCATAACTTCCATTACTGACCTAATTTCAATCACACCTCCCAATCGAGCAAGGAGATCGAATGCCGCAAATACTCTTATATTACCTAAGGCAAGCATGAAGTGTTCTCAATTCACTAGATCCAGAGCCTTCTCCTTCTTTGCTCCATCCTGCTGGAACGCACTACCAGCAACTATCAGAACCATCAGTGAACTCTCCCAATTTAGGAAGGCACTGAAACGTCACCTCTTTCTTCATCACTATGATGTTGCAGTCTTCCCCCCACACCCACCCACTCTCACATCTCAATGCAGCACCTCAAACTCATGCACGTCACATTCCCAGACTGATCACTCGCAATCACACCTTCTCCTCCAACCACCATGAGAAACTTATGCAGTGCCGCATAACTCATTATATTGTTGCATAAAGTAGACTGTATTTATTCATCGTGTCTCCTTGTTAAGGGACTGGTTATTTATACCCTATTTTACCTGTTATACCTGCTTAATGCATACCCAAGTTTAATTTTCCTGTTTAATGTATACCCAAGTTATTATACCTGTTTCACTGTAAGCACAAACCACAAAATTGAGATGTGCAACTCTTATGTTCATTGTAAACCACACTGATGTCGAATAGCACGGTATAAAAGAGACTGCAAATAAATAAATAAATAAATATTAAAAGATCTGCATTTAGGCGTTCTCAGGGGTGGCATTTGGATAGAAGTGTGAGCTATGCGGGTAACTGCGTAGAGTTGCAGTCATCTATTTGCACCTGTGGTGGAGCAGGTGTTGGTGTCTGTGAGAGCAGTTGTGTTCTACTAGAGATAATTATAAGCTCCTATTTTATAAAGTATTTGATATGGAAGGGCAGGCAAGATAGACTGTATGGTCTTTTTCTGCCGTCATGTTTCTATGCTTCTAAAGGTGCATAGTCACCTACATTGGCTTAATAAAATACTACCAAAAATACTATTGAGTGTTCCTAAATCAGGATCAGCAGGCCAACGTTTTGGTTGGAGGGGCCAAACAAACCAATCTCCAACCCTGATCCCAAACTCACTGTTGTTGATGCTGTGTTGGGCAAAATATTGGTGAGGCCTTGGCCCCTGTGGCCCACCCCCTTCCCAAACTCTAAAATCACACTAACAGATATCTGTACCTTTTATTTATACAATTTTTCCATTTTTAAACATTTTAAGAAGAGGCATCAAAAATGGCATAGAGGTAGGCACAATTTGACCACATTCACCACTTGTTTTCTTCATTTGCCTCTACGCAATCTCTTTTTATCTTTTCTTTAGTACTTCTTCACAGACACTATAAGGGTCAATTTAGAAGCTCTGTTCATGACTTGAACATCGTAAAACAGGCATTCGGAAGTGCAAATCACAATGATGTCCCTGGAGCCATTTTAGAAAGCCCAAAGATCACATCCAATTTGGCCGTAGGCTTGGAAGAGGGAGGGTTAGGAAAGATACATATGCACATGGTTTCCGAGTAGCGCTGCTCATCTGAAATCACCGTCGGGAACATCAGTGGCTATATCTGCTCCAGGCACTAACAGGATTAGTAAAGATGCTTGTTTCAGCAATGTAACAACTCCGATGATACTTTTCACTCCTTCAAAGATACCTGCCAGTATATGACATGCATTTCTCCAGGCACCCGGACAACAACATGTCACCATTTGCAAAATGGCAGGCTGCTACTTGAAGGGAAGAGATCCATGGTCACCTTCAGTGATAGAAGTGCACGCTGCCCTATGTCTCTTTTTCCATGGATACATATACAACATGTTCATGTTTCTAAAATGTGGAGGCTTCCTGCACGTGGCTAGCCCATAACTCGGTGCATCCCCATTTTTGCTATCATTCAGTGGACACATGTATCTTTCAGGATGGAGAAAGGCCGATTTTACAAAGCCACCTACTCTGCTGCTCCTCCCGCTGTATATCGGCCATTTTGACTTGAACATCCTGATTGCAGCCAGGCGTCCTTTCTAAAATGCGCCTTCACATGAAGCCAATAATACTCTTTTCACAACTGCCATTATCTACTGCAGTGATTTTCAACCTTTATCAGCTCGCGACACACCGACAAGGCGTTAAAATTGTCAAGGCACACCATTAGTTTTTAAGGATATATTTCATAATTTAAAAAGTGAGTATTAATCATTGTGTTATTTAAAAAAAAAATAAGTGAGAAATCTGTGCTTGGTGATGTTTCATGATGTCCCTTGTCCAAGGGTGGACGGTTGACAAGCATAACCTCAAGTCCTCCTCTATTGTTTGAAGCTGTGATCTGTTCTTGCTCTTCATGTGTTCATCGCAGAGAAACCAACCTCAAACAGATAAGATATTAAGAAAGGAAGAAATGCTTTAATCACCATTGTTGTGATGATGGGGTATTCCTCTTGGAGAGAGAACCAGAAAGAAGCCATACCTGTTGTTGAATGTTTCAGTTTCAGTCCTCTGTTATTTCTGATTTCCATCAGCTCATCTTCTTCAACAATTAATTCCGCTGACTTGCATGCATTTAACATAAATGTATTACTCACGTAGTCCAAGTAAGATACATCAAGTGACGGGAAATACACTGAATAACACACCCAATCCGAACAACAGCTGACTAAAGAATGACCCTGGTTCCGCCCTCCTTCAAACTCCCCTAATGGCCCTACTAATAAATGACCCTCCCCCACACTCCCACGCCACACCTATGGACCATTCACTGCACACCAAAGTTCCATGGCACAGCAGTTGAAAATCGCTGATCTACTGCATCCAATTTCATTGGATGCAGAAGATAATGGTGATTGTGGTAACAGCATTGCTGGTTCATACGGTGTCTGTGAAGAAGTATGGAAGGAAAGGTTAAAAGATAAAAAGAGAGACTGAAGCAAATGAAGAAAACAAGTAGTGAATGTGGCCAAATTGTGCCTACTTCTATGTTGTTTTTGATGCGTCCTTTTAAATTTAAAAATTCAAACAATGCAAAAATTGTATAAATAAAGATACAAATAGGGAATTAAAGTTTGAGTGCCTTTATAAAGTGGGCACATTTTTCGACTTCCAAATAGTTACTCTGTTTAAAATTACTCCCCATACCTGGTTTATTTTCATGTTCAAGAAAAACCTTTCTTCCCCACACACAAGGTATCAGTCAGTTATAGTTGTTTGAAAAGTGCAGCAATAATTTCACTCTTGGTTTTAAAGATGGTATTAGTGCTTATAAGGGAGTTTGAGTGAAATGTCAATGTAGGATATTCAAGGAGGGATTTATTTCCCTTTAACCCTAGTGTACCCATCGTCCTGACTTGTGAGCATATGATCCATCTCAGTCTGTTTGATACATTGTGGAAGTGATTTTCGAAGGATTATGCACAAAAAAGGCCTCTTTGTAAAACTGAACTCAACACACAAAGACCTCCTACTGTTCTGTAAGGAAATTAAAACATTCCTACTTATTGAACATTTTGGAGATGCACTGATCCATAGTGAAATATACCCAACATAAAAGTATTCTCATCATTAAATTCCGCATTCCCCTAATTCACCTTAAAACTCTAGAAGCCCACCTTAAATCCAGATGAACAAAGTAAATATACGAATAGAATTAATATCTGTAAATATTGTAAAATATTTGTTTTTTTACATTTGTTATCTGTAAATATGTTATGACTATTTCATTTTAAAGTTTAGGGGTATGTTTACTAAACCGCGCACACGTGCGCGGCGCACAATAGCGTACGCTAATGATGCACTTAAGTGCTCTTAAGTGCCCCGCACGCATGCACGTCACACTAACGGGCCCCCGCACACGTGCCCCTCACACTGACGGGGCCGCGCAAGCGTGCGGTGCGCTGATCTGCGATAGAGGCGTGGAAAGGCATTTCGAGGGTGGAGGAAGGCTCCCGAGGGGCGGGGGGACGGGGTCAATGGGTGGAGAGTGGGAGGGGAGAGGCTCCACGCACAGGAGCGGGGCTGAATTTCGGCAAAAAAAATACCGCAAGTGAAACCCTCGCGTTAGAGCCGATTTAAAGGGAAGAGAAACCATTTACGTCAGCAATGTACAGCAAAACCGGGGAAACCTGCAAAACGTGAGCAGTGTGATACATGTGCACAGAACAAAATAGCAAATATAAATTGAAAATGACCACAACAAATTCCAGAAAAATTATAATGCAGCTGGCCAATAGTGATAGCAATGGGCAACATTAAAAAACACTCCCAGGAAAGCTCCAAAAAAATGAAATGATTTTTGGAAGGGTCTACGCTCCGTAGACTCTTTCAAAAATCACTGCATTTTATTGGAGCTTTCCTGGGAGTGTTTTTTATGTTGCCCATTGATATCACTGTTGCCCAGCTTGGTTTTGGTTTTTTTCCCCTTTTTTGGAGGTCATATTTGAGGTTTATTTGCACCTTTGTCCCCATACAAGGTAAACGAGCCCACAGTAAAACTGTACAGAGCAGGGTGTCTGACTTGTGCGGCCAGGTTTCCTATCTCCAGAGACTGCACTGTTCCTGTGGCCACAGTGTGGTGCAGCAGACACAGCCAGTGCCTATAGGACCAGAGGGTCACAGGTTCAAATCCCAGCTGGGGCTCCTGCCAACCCAGTCCCCCTAGTTTTACCCACCACTAAACAGTGATAGTACAGACACTCCTTTATTGCAGAGAACATAAGCATGGTTCCAACACCTATATTTTACCCTACACCACACACAAACCATAACAATGGGCATTGCCTACAGCCAAGTCCCCCAAATTCAGTCTTGGAGTGCCACAACTCAATCAGGTCATATGATTTTTCCCAGATAGGGACATGTCTGCATGTTGGCAGAAGGGTACAGGTGGTGGAGGGGGCAGTGGCTGCAAACCACAGCAGACAGTGGCCTAGGCCTGTGCAGGCTGGCACCGTCCACCGCAACAGATAGGCTCTGTCGGATGTACAGTCATGGACTCCCCAGGGAACACAGCATATCTGTGGCAACACGGTGGTGCAGTGCACACAGACAGTGTTGTGCAGGAACAGAAGGTCACAGGTTCAAAGGCCAGCTGGGGCTACTGCCAATCCAGTCCACATATTTTTCCTACAACTAAACCGTGATAGTAAGGACAAACCTTTATTGCTGAAAACATACGCATGGTTCATATGCCTATATTTTACCACACCAGACACAGACACCATAAACAGCCACATTACCTAGAGCAGAGTCTCCCAAATGCATTCCTGGAGGGCCCCACACCATTCAGGATCCATGCTGCCTCTAATAAAGATGCCTGTGCTGCATATCTATGCACCACCCCCATGGTATGCTGATGTAGCTCATGCATATTTATGAGGGACAGCATGAAAACCCGAACAGCGGTTGGAACACCAGGACTGGAGTTGGGACACTCTGCCGTAAAGCAGCAGCCAACAGGGCCAGACACACACACACACACACCCACAGGCCCCATTGGCCAATGCCTCCTGGAGAGGCAGGACATTGGACCCTGCCTGTATCTCCCAATACCAGCAGTTGCATACCTTAGCAATGCCACCCTACACCTGGGTATATGGTACACAGCTATCAAATGTTTCCCATGATAACTGGCAGATATCAATTCCTACGTTAAGCACATTTTTCTCCCTGGGCTCCACCATAACAATCATTCTGATGTCTGCGGTGTGTGCTGCAGGTCTGGTCTCTGACAGTGTTTACCGCCCTGGGGAGTGACCCCCAACAGTATTGCATACCATATACATGCCTGTACTGTGCCCAGGACTGGTGTGGTGGGTATGGCTGCTGAACCCCTCTATAGTAGCACAATGCTGGCATAGGTGTGGGGGTGGCTGTCTGTCTATCCAGTGTGTGGTGGCTGCAAACACCTTCCACAGCCCACACTGCCAGCAATGTTGCCAGTATTGGGCTGCCAATGTGCATAATGAGGAGCAAAGTACCATGGGTATAGACCGGACAGGGTGGCCTGGCCAGGGTGCATCTGCACAGGGCATAGGGCACTGACTGGGACATTTTAGTGCCCGGCCACCACCTACACAGACAGGGTGACCTCAGTATGTCCTGCTGAGAGATCACTCTCACCCTGACTGTGCAGTGACCACAGCATGGCTAGGCACCCCCATAGTGCTATATAGCATTTTTCTCATGTGAGAGATATGGGTTTCCTTTTGGGGCCCAGTCACTGATTTATCTGCTTGCTGTGTATGCTGACATCCCAGTTCTGGGTGCATGCATCTCCACTGGGAACATGCACTGTGGACTAACTAGTGCACTGTTTGTAGCTAGTATGTGTCTTGATGAAGCAGGGTGCAGTGGCTGATGATTTGCTGCAGGAGAATATCAGATAGTGGTGGGGTGCAGCTCAGCATATCCAGGCCTAATGTCTGTCTGCTCTTGTCTTATGGATGTGTATAAAGCTGCATTGACTGTCCTGTGGGGTGTCTGTTCCTTAGCAGAACTGGGGTTGATGGTCCCCTCTACTGCCACCTTTGCAGGGAGGTAGAATGTGGATCTATTGATAGGAGACCCTGTTTGCCACCCTCATCCCTGGGGGATACACCTGACTGAAACAGACAGAGATATCCAAGGTGTTTGTGCAGAAACTACCTATCTCACACATTAACACTGCTTTGGACCTCCAGCATGGCCTTTTTCAGCCATGGAAGGTGTTGTAGACCTGGTCCTGGGCGCCTCACCGCACCCTCAGGGTGAGCACAGTACCCGCACAATATGACGGTGTGTAGCTACTCTGTGCCAGTAAAACACACGGTCAGTACCCCCTACCAGGCCGAGGTGGTGTGTGGGTGCACATGGTCACTTCTCTCTACCAGGCCGAGGTGCTGTGGGGGTGCATTGCCCATCTTGTGTTAATCTGTGGACAGCTGATTTGCATTTGCAGTGCATCATGGGTATGGGTGGGCTAACCCTATCCTGGTGACCACAGCAGACTGTCTGTGTGGTGATGTGCATGCTCTCTGCAGCCAGCCAGGGGCTTGCTTACAGCTGTAGAGCTGTAGCCCAATGGTTACTTCACTGCCTCTGAAGCCAGAGATCATGGGTTCAAACCCACAGAGGGGTTATTTGGTAGGGTTGTCCAACACATTATCTTTTTTTAATGTACATATTTTGATGCCAGCAAAAACACCCTCAGCGTACTGTACCCATAAGGTGCCTCTGAGTGTGCTTTATAGGGCGCCCTATAGGGCACCTTATGGTTCCCGTCCATATAAGGTGCACTATACATTATCCTGTGACGCAACCTATAGGGTGCCCTATAGGGGACATTTTAGGGTGCTGTGGCGGACAGTGCAATTTATAATGTGCCCTATGGAGTGCCTTATAGGGTGCCTTATACGGCACCTTCAATTACAGCACGTGAGGGCGTGTTTGCTGGCAGCAATTAATAACATAAAAATAAAGTGCTGCAGGACAAAATATGTACAATGCAAAGCTGATGCCACAGCCAGCCTTATGTATTAGGCACCCTGGGGAGCAAACTCATGACCCCTGTATCAGCAGTCGGTGCCTTAACCATTGTGCTCCGCTGCTGCTCCTCCTTGCCTGTCAGCGCACCTACTTATGCTTTTCATTCCTTAAACTGCACAGTGCTGCCATAAAAAACAGTACACTGACCTTGCGGTACCTCATACGGCACCCTCTAAAGCGCCCTATAAGCAACATTCTAGGGTGCCTTGGCTGACAGTGCACTTTAAAATGTGCCTTATAGGGCGCCTTATGTTAACACGCTTTGAGAGTGCGTTTGCTAGTAGTGATAATTAAAATATGAATAAAATGCCTCCTAAAGCAATCTTCCCCATAATATGTTATGCCTCAGCCAGCTATGTTCATGGGGCACTTTGGGGGATTGAACCCCTGATCCCTGCACCATTGGTCAGTGTCTTAACCATTGTGCTGTGGTTCTGTTCCTGTGACTGTACATCAGCGCGCCGCCTTATGCCGCCCAATATTAGAAAGCCTCCAAAAACATTAGCGCGCTGCCTTATGCCCATCAGCGTGCCGCCTTATGCCGCCCATCATTTAAATGCCTCCTAAAATAATGCCTGAGCCAACTGTCTCCATTGGGCACTGTGGGGGATTGAGCCCCTGATCCCTGCACCATTGGTCAGTGCCTTAACCATTGTGCTGTGGCTCTTCTCCTTTCCTTGTGCTTCAGCGCGCCACTTATGCCTCCCGCGCAGCTATCTCATGTGCTAAGGTGCGGGGCGCACATGGACGCTGCGCACCTTAGCGCATATGTAAATTCCGGCTTTTCTTTTTCAGGACGGAACGCCCACTCCTTATATGGCACCCGCACACTACCGGGGCACGCACTTTACCGGGATTTTAGTAAACATACCCCTTAATGTATCAGTTCTGTTCATTGTAAACCGCCCTTGATCTCTAGAAGGGGCGGTATAGAACAACTTTTAAATAAAATAAATAAATAAATACACAAAAACCCGCAACATAATAATACTCAACAAAGCTCCAATAAGCAGGCAATATTATAGAGGGAAGAAGAGAGGCCACAGTAGGAGTCATTGTATAAATTTATTTATATCCTCCTTTTCACTGGGTCAAAGAGGTCAATTTGGAGATACATTTAACATGAGGGGATATGACAAACATATGCTAATATGTACAGGGAACATGGGCAATGGAGGGTTAAGTGGCTTGCCCAAGACCACAAGGAGTGCCTATAGGACTAGAAATCCCAGTCCCTCTGGCCTGAGATTGCTGTCCCCAGGTGGGACTTGAACCCCTGGCCCTCCAGTCTGAAGTACCTTGTCCTAACCACTAGGCCACTCCTCTCCTATAAACATTGATCTTTTCAAAATGCTTTGTGACTGATTAACATCTTGGGTCAGAAAAATTCTCCAAAGCTTTATGAGAATAATTTTATAGCAGGGTGCCATGAGTAGGTGCCTACATCAAGGCATTATATTTCTGTCATTTGATTGCAATTAGCATGGCTGCCAGATCACAAAGTTTAATGCCTTGATGTAGCCTGATAGAAGAACATTTTGGCCATAATCAATGCCTTTCCTGATGACGTTGCATTTGGTTTGCTACAACAATTGAAGATACCTTTCAACAGGTTTTTGGATGAAGCGGCATTGGACTCATTACAGCAATTGAATAGCACCTTTTATTACAATAATGTCAAGTTTCATTTTTTAAGATTTTTGAATGTTTATAAACTGCAGATGTGGAGGATAATTTTATAAGAGGGCACCTAATTAAAGTGCTTTTTAAGGAGCCTATTTTATTAAAAAAAATATAAGCGCTTCTTTACTTTATAAAATACTGACGCAATCACTTACACCTCTCATGGAGCTAGTATAAATGGCCATGGCTAGATTTGCAAAAAGTAAGATTTTATAATTTATGCATGTACTAGTCACGTGTTCTGCCCACTCTCCACCCAAACTCTGATTATGTGCGTGTCCACAGTGAAAGTACGCACCATTGAGGTATCATGCATACTTATAAAACAGTGACTGCATCATTTACATCCACCCAAATCACCACTGTCTAAAACCATACAAACACATGATCAGCCTACAAATTGTATATATTGTATATTTTGTGGTTGTACATAGTTACCCTGTTAGCCAAGTTGATTATCCTGTTCATATGTAAACACAAAGTACTATTGGAAATGTGTATGTTCACTGTTTATTGTAAACCGCGCTGATGCTGAATAGCGCGGTATAAAAGAGACTTTAAATAAATAAAATAAATAAATAAAATACATGCTCATTTATGCACAGAAATCATTTTAAGACTGCAATTTGCATGTGTTCATGACACATAACTTTAAGCAGCAACTTATAAAATTATCCCCATAAAATTTTGGAGGTTTTTGCCAACTGGGGATGTCTTGTTGAGTAGTAGTATGCTGTAGCTGTTTCTTTGTTGATCTTGGCTTAATAATCCATGTGTTTATAAAACTTCATGGCCATTTACACGCATAGGAACATGCATCGTCAAGACCAATGTACTTATGAGCGCACCATGCACAGGTGTAAAGTACGCAGATACAGATTTAGAATACACACACACACACATTTACACCAACTTCAGAGAAGGACCTTAAGAACCAAAGTTTGACACCTCTGAATTAGAGAAAACATGTGAAGTGCCATTTTAGAAGAGGAAGAATCTGGGACGCCCAGAGCAGAACATCCAAAAAACAGAGGAGTAGTAGCAACGAAGGAAGGCATGTATAAGTGCCTACGAAAATCGCTCTGTCTCCATCCCAAAAAATGAATGTCCCAGTAACCGGTTGAGCAGGTATGTGTATGGATTTAGGCCATTTCATAGATGTGGGCATTTCCAAATTGTACACCGCAAACCCGGCTACTTGGATGTGCTGGCTGGGGTATTTCTGAAGGGGGGTGACTATGTTATGAGACTTTAGATAATCGGATGTGTGGCGATGGGCCAGTAACACGTTTTGAGCATGTATTTACCTGCAGGTTTCTTTGGCCAGCAAATATTAACTGTAGCAATGAAAGCACATTTTGCTTTTCCCCCAGGAAGAGTGGTTTCCATGAAATGAGCACTTCTTTGCACCTTATTCGTGGTTAAGAGCAGGTTTAGGCATTGATGCCTCTTTGACCAGGGCCAGACATGCTTGTTGTGTTCTGAAATCACACCACTAGGTGCAGCTCTGTTGCTTCGCCCAGACCATGTGTCCACCACACCCCCATGCTAGATGGACATGCTCGCCCTGGGGACGTCTATATACCTGGCTTTCGAAAATGTGTCCAGGGACATCTGTGTTTTTTGCATGTCTGAATATTGTTTTCAAACATCCAAATCATAAATAGAATTTTTAAAATAAGCCCCACAGCCTTTCTGCACCTGGAGTGTAGAAAAAACCAGAGTTATTACTGACTCTTGATAAAGTTAGCCCTTGGAAAAAAGGAAAAGAAAGCAAATACAGACTGTTCTCAGGTGGGGGCCTCTTTTAAAGTACTTACCTCTTCTGTTATGCCTGTTCTGGTGCTTTGCTACCCATAAGCCTCTGGCTCTGGTTTGATCTCTGTCCAGCATCTGTCAATCCCTGTTTATGCTCCTAGCGTAATCTTTACAGTACAGGCAGTGGAGAAAGCTACCACTGACCCAGCTAATGTTCTTATGAAGGCTTTGACTGCAACTGAAATCTCTTTTCTTCTCTCTGATATATATTCACTGACAAGCCTCTGGGCTGCAGCTTCCCAGCCTTCTGTCCTAAGGTGTCAGATCCTATCAGGTGGCAGTCTTAGGGGTATGTTTACTAAATGGCACTAACGTCACAGCGGCGGTATTATCGCGCGATAAGTGATGTTATCGTGTGATAATGTTAAATTATCGCGCGATAACGCAGCCGCAGCATTAAGGCACACTAACACTGTGAAATCGGTCGAAAGGGTGGAGTAAGGCTTCCCAGAGGGTGGAGAGAAGGGGTCAGTGGGCGGAGAGTGGGAGGGGAGAGGCTCCAGGCACACTAATGCTGTGGAATCTGGGTCTGAACACTAACGCTAGTGAAACCCTTGCGTTAAGGCACATTTGCAGGAGAGAGAAACCATTTCAGTCAGCAATGTGCAGCAAAGGCAGGGAAACCAAGAAAAAGTGATAGTTGTGATACATGTGCAGGGAACAAAAAGGCAAATAAACACAGAAAATGACCTGAACCACATTTAAAATCCCAATAATCAAGCTGGCCAAAAGTGATATTAATGATAAACATAAAGCAACACCACTGACAAAGCTCAAAAAATAAGATATCATGTTTGGAAGGGTCTGTTCTCTGTCTCCCTACAAAGTGAATGATCCCACATTGAAATAGTGCTGATCAGGGTTTATTCACGTCTATATTGGGCAGGTTTGTTATGGCATGCACATGTGCAGTAACAGCAGGGTGGGCATGTAGGAAAGGGCAACTGTATAGATGCTGGAAATGGGATATAAAGGGCTGCAGGTGGCACATGCTGTGGTCCAGCTGGGGCACAGTGCGTGTTAGGCAGATGCCTAGGTGGCACATAGTAATGCTGAAACTGTAAAGCAGCAAGACAGCAACTGATGAGGGTCCAACATGGGCACGAGTGTGTGTCCCACAGTGTCACAGGGGAGATTATCCAGCAGGTACCCCCAAGGGCACAGAACATTGTCAGGTGCTATGGGGGGGGGGGAAGTGTGCATGTCCATGTAGGCACCCCTACCCGAGAAATCACACCATAGGCAGCTGCCCACCGGTGTACTGGATGACAGCGCACCGGCATCACCGGCATAATGGCATGGCAGCATGGTGGCAGAGGGGTCCTGGTGGCGGAGGGGGGAGTGGCATCTGCCCACAGCAGACCATGGCCTAGCCCCGTTTAGGTGGGTGCCATGCACTGCAACAGACAGGGTCTGTCTAACGAGCAGTCATGGTATCATCAGGGAATGAACTGTCCCTGTGGCAACCGTGTGGTGCCGTACACACAGCCAGTGTGTTCATGAGCAGAAAGTCACAAGTTCAAGTCCCAGCTGTGGCTCCTGCCAACCCAGTCCCCGTATTTTACCCAGTACTAAACTGTGGTAATAAAGATGGAACCTTTATTGCAGATAAGATAAACATGCCTGAAACGCCTATATTTTACCCTACAGAGCACAGACACCATAAACATGTGCAATACCTAGAGCAGAGTTTCCCAACTGCAGTCCTGGAGGCCCAAACACCATTCAGGTTTCATGCTCTCTCTAATAAATATGTCTGTGCTGCATTTGTATACACCGCCCCAATGGTATGCAAATGTATCTCATGCATATTCATTAGGGACAGCATGAAAACCCGAACAGTGTTTGGCCCACCAGGACCGGAGTTGGGAACCTCTGCCCTAGAGCAGCGGTCAACAGGGGCATAAACACCCACACCCACACCCACAGGCTCCACTATGCAAAGCCTCCTGGAGAGTCAGGCTGTTGTGCCCTGCGCGCAGCAGCATCTCCCAATACTAGCACTTGCATACATTAGCAATGCTGCCCTAAACTTGGGAATACGTTACACATGTATCAAAAGGTTGCTATGATTAATGGCAGATAGCAATTTCTAAGTTAGTCACAATTTGCTGATAGAGCTGCATCATAGCAACCTTTCTGATATCTGTGGAGTGTGTTTACGTTTTGGTTTCTGACAGTGTTTACCACCCCAGGGAGTGACCTCAACAGTACTGCATATCATAGCCATGCCTGCACTGTGCCCAGGACTTGTGTGGTGGCCAGGGCTGCCAAAAGCCTCTATATTTGCACAATGCTGGCATAGGTGTGGGAGTGTGTGTCTGTCTATCCAGTGTGTTGTGGCTGCCTTCACCTTACTCAGCCCACACTGCTTGCACTGTTTCCAGTGTTAGCCTGCCAATGTGCATAATGAGGAGCAAGGTACTGTGGGTTGTCAGACGGCTGCCTGGGTGAGAATCTTCACAGTCTTGGCAATGCATATATCTATATGATTTGCAAGGTATTGTGGGCAATGTAGTTCATTCACACCAGACACAGCTGCTGACAATAATTTAGTTGTGCTCTTGGGTAAAGCCAATAAGATATTTATTTATGGGGTTATTTCTCCCAACACAGATATGCTTGGTAGCACATAAATTAGGTAACTTGCTTTCAGTGTTAACTTGGAAAAACAAAGTCAAAATCAGGAAAACAACAAATGAAAAGCTACAAAGCAAGAAACAAACTGTTCTTTTCAGGTTAACTTCTTATTACTTCCCACATAGATACAGAAGTGATTCTCTCCTAGCTCACAAGCAATTAGGTAAGGCTTAATTGCTAGCAGTCACCAGCTGAAACCTCTTAGCTGGCTTGCCTTCCACTGTGTGGGTCAAATCCTGCTTCAGGAGCTTTTCTGAGTAGATTAAAGAACAAAGTTGTATTTCTTTATGATGGTTGCTGTACTTTATAACAGAAAGTTACCAACGGAGTTTAGATAGAGAGCAGTCCATATAAACAGGATCCTCATCTGCTATTATTCCCCCTTGTTCAACAAGCATGGGTTCAATATCATGGATTGGCACAGATGAATCTCTCAATGGAGCATTTTCAGGAGAATACTTGTTTCCCTGCTGTCTTTCAAGGTTATAGCTAGGGCATAGATCAGTGTTCATACCTGAGCTTCCATTGCTGCTAGAGTTCCTCTCTATATAGCCTGGCCAGTATGTAGTCCAGTTCTTATGTCCAGCCTTCCAATCCAGATCCCTGGACACTGGATCTCTCTTCACATACCTTCTGGCACAGGTCTTAGGGTCCCTTCCACGTGCAGCCGTCTCCCTCACAGGTAGCCTCTGGTGATTCCTAGCTCTGCAGCACCATTCCTCTGGCTTTCCCCAGTCCAATGGTGTATGCTAGCCCTTGGAATACCTCCCAGTATACGTACTGCTTTGGACTCTTCTAGACCTCTCAAAGGCTTTTCTCTTCCTTCTTCCAAAGGGTCTCTTTCCCTCTCTGTCTGTCCGGTTTGGCTTCTGCTTCTGATGATCCTTCAGATGAAACTGATGATCAAACTCAAGCTGATTCTCAGGATACTGAGGACAATTCTCTGGATATCCCAGGTGATCATGAAGATGGTCATCTGTAGAATAAACTCTACTCTTATTCTGCTTAGATGAGTGCTCCTCCATAACACAGCGCAGCTGTGCTGAATCAGGCCCTGCCCTTTGAGATGAGTGCTTAGGGATTACCTCATAGCCCTCCTGATTGAACACACGTTTCCCCACTTCAGCTCCTCTAATGGCTGTTGGAAACCTGGTGCATTCTGGGACTGGTAGTCTTTTATGGCAAAATTCTGTTTTCTTATTTCTACCAGAACTGACAGGTTGCTTGTTCAGAGTCACTTCACCTTTTCTATAGCTCCTTCCTGAGCTATGATAAGCTTCCTTATCACATACCCCCCTGCTTAAGTTATTACGGACTGGTGTAACTGGTGAAACTTCTTCTCTACAGTCCGTAATCCGGGAAAGGGCATCCGCGTTCTTGTGTAACTTCCCAGCACGATGTTCAACTTGAAAATCAAATGCCTGTAAGGCCATGTACCAGCGTGTCAACCTGGCATTGTGGTTCTTCATTTGCTGCAAACACTTATGTGGGGCATGGTCCATGACCAACTGGAACTTTCTCCCTGTAAGGTAAATCCTTAACGCCTCCACTGACCACTTGATAGCTAAACATTCCTTTTCTATTGTGGAATACTTTTGTTCAGCCGGTGACAACTTCCTGCTCAGGTACATCACAGGATGCTCCTCTCCATCATGACACTGGGATAGAACCGCTCCTAGCCCTACATCCGATGCATCGGTTTGAACCAGAAAGGGTTTCTTGAAGTCCACCCCTTTCAGTACCGGTCCTGTACACAATTTTCCTTTTAAGACTGAAAACGCTTTTTCAGCTTCAGGTGTCCACTTTAGCTGGTTTGGACAATTCTTCCGCAGCATATCCGTGAAAATTGCACTTTTCTCTGCGAATTGCGGTATAAACCTGCGGCAGTATCCAATAAGTCCTAAGAAACTTCTTAGTTGTTTCTTTGTTGTTGGAGGAGGAAAATTCCTGATGCTATCTACTTTACTCATTAGAGGTTTAATTTTTCCTCTTCCCACTAGGTGGCCCAGGTATTTTACCTCCCTATTTGCAAAGGCACACTTCTTCGGGTTTAAAGTGATTCCCGCTTGCTTCATGGAGCACAAGACTGCCTTGATCCTCTTTAGATGCTCCGCCCAGGTGTTACTATGGATTATGACATCATCCATATATGCAAAAGCATAATTTTGGTGGGGTCGAAGTACCTGATCCACTAACCTTTGGCAGGTAGCCGCTGCTCCATGCAGTCCGAAAGGCATCCTCTTGAACTGGAAAAGGCCAACGGGGGTGCTGAACGCAGTCTTCGGCTTCGACTCCCTGGTGAGAGGGATTTGCCAATATCCTTTTGTCATATCAAGGGTGGTTAAGTATTGTGCCTGTCCCAGCTGGTCCAACAGCTCTTCAATTCTTGGCATTGGATATGCATCAAAAATTGATATGGCGTTTACCTGCCGGAAGTCAATACAAAATCTTAAAGATCCATCAGGCTTCGGCACCAGGACTATGGGGCTATTCCAGGGACTCTTTGACTCCTCTATTACTCCCATGTCCAACATCTCCTGGACTTGTGCCACTACTTCCTGTCTCTTGGCTTCAGGCAAGCGATATGGCCTTTGACGAACTAATTTCCCAGGTGGAGTTATTATTTCATGGGCAACCAAATGTGTCTCCCCAGGTATGGGTGTCAACACATCTGGGAATTCTTTAAGCAATTTCCTAATTTCTTCCTGTTGTACCACTGTCAGGTCCTCACCTATTTGGGGCTCTGATTTTTCTTTACAATCAGATACCTGGGGTCCCAAATCTTCCTCTTCATTCACCTCCCTCTCTCGGGCACAGGTGGCAACTAGGCTTTTAACCCCTTTGACATCAGTAGAACCAAAGCCTTTGGTTCCACGTTCAGAATTCTCCAGGGATGTGACCTCCTCCACAGGTGGAAAACCCAGCCTCTCACAGATCAATTGGGCAATTCTGTCTCCTGTCTTCACGTGATAATCATTCTGTCCAAAATTAAACAACAGAACTTTAATATTGCCCCTGTAATCGGGATCAATTACTCCCGCACCCACATCGATGAAATATTTAAGGGCTAATCCGGACCTTGGGGCTACTCTCCCATAGCATCCAATAGGTATTTCCACTTGGAGACCAGTGTCCACCAGGGCTCTCCCTTGGCTAGGTACAGTCACATTTTCTATGCTGCACAGGTCAAACCCAGCAGCTTGAGGGGTTGCCCGCTTAGGAGCTTGGGCCTTCTCTGTGACCCTATGGTACTTTAGGACGAATGTCTGCTTTGGGATAGCTTGGTCTTCTGGACGCTTAACCATCTTTTTAGCTGGGGTCTGAGGACTTCCAAATAAAGGCCCGGGAGCTATTACCATTAAACCTTCTCCCTCCTTCTTTCCTAGTCCTTCCACTAGACCCTGCTTAAATCTTGGCCAGTCTCTTCCTAGAACCAAATCAAAGGGTAGCCTAGGCACCACTGCTAACAGGACTTCCTCTTGTCCCCCCAGGCACTTAACCTTTAGCCTATAGGTGGGATATGATGTTGCAGCACCATGAATGCATCTGATGTGAACTTGGCTTTCAGGGGTTCTAGGCACAAATCCTTCTTGGGCCTCTATTCTCTTCCAAAGTCTTTTTGACATCATACTCTGGTCTGCCCCAGAGTCTAACAAAGCATTTGTGGTAATTCCTTGCACATCAACCGTCAAAAGAAATCCTTCTTTGGGCTGTTTTAAATCCACACCCATTAAGCTAGTGTGTGTCTGGCATCTCTTTTTTAAATGTCCCCACTTTCCACACTTGAAACATTTCTTTCTATTCCACTGTGTCATCTGGTTTGATACAGTGCATTCATTTTCAGAAACATTTTTAATTATTTTCTTTTCTGATACAGCACATCTAGCCTCAGCGCCAATCTTCAGAGGGCCACCCATTCTATGGCAAGCCTGCGTGGCTTCCAAGAATCTCTCTGCTAGCATGGTTGCCTCTCCAAGATTTTGGCAATTTTGCTGTATAAGGAAAGTGTGCAAATCTTTAGGCACCCCAGACATAAATTGTTCAAGCATTATAATATCTAATAACATTTCAACCGTCTTTCGCTCAGGCTCCAACCATTTTACAGCTAAACCTCTGATTCTCTGACTCAGAGCCCTGGGTGTTTCACCCACTTTCAATGTAGTAGCTGTAAACATTCGCCTATACTCTGAAATAGACAACCCTAGGCGATCTCTAATAGCAGCCTTTACATCCTTATAAATCAAAGCCTGGGCTGCTGGCATTGCTCTATACGCTGCAAGCGCCTCTCCAGTTAATGAGGCTGCCAGCCTTACTGCCCACTGGGTCTCTGGCCATGCTAATGCTTGTGCCACTCTTTCAAAAGACTCTAGAAATTCATCAACATTATCATCTGGAGTTAGCTTCCCAAAACTAAATGCCCCAATCCCTTGATTGAGTCCCACACTGTCCACATGTGGTGTACCAGTATTCACTGCTGGTCTTGCATCTGTTCCACTTTGGTTCTGCAGCTGAACTAGGGCTTGCACCAGATCAAGCACTGGCTTCTGCTGGTCCATTAAGGCTCTCATAGCAGTGTCCTGAGCCTGCTGTGCTAGCTCCTGCTGCCTGCTGAACTGGGCTGCCATCCACTGAGCTAGTTCCTTTGAATCCATCTTGAACCCTGTAAGAAAATACAAAGAAAAAAAACACAGTGCACCACCTTCCAAACAGGTGTGTTTTTTTCTACTTTTTTTTTTTTCAATTACCCCTGTGCCTTACTCCCATCCACCACTAGACATGCCCAGGTATTTATTACCTTGTGCTAGTGATGAATCCAGCTCTGCACAGGGTCTTTTCTTCCTGGGACAGCTTCCTGGAACAACCACTTCTCCTCCAAAGTGCAGTTGAGGGAAAATCTTTTTTTCCAGCTTTAAACTTGATCTTTAGTTGTAATCCTCAGCAAGTAAATCCCTTTTTGTGCAAAAGCAATCCTGCCAACTACACCATTTGTCAGACGGCTGCCTGGGTGAGAATCTTCACAGTCTTGGCAATGCATATATCTATATGATTTGCAAGGTATTGTGGGCAATGTAGTTCATTCACACCAGACACAGCTGCTGACAATAATTTAGTTGTGCTCTTGGGTAAAGCCAATAAGATATTTATTTATGGGGTTATTTCTCCCAACACAAATATGCTTGGTAGCACATAAATTAGGTAACTTGCTTTCAGTGTTAACTTGGAAAAACAAAGTCAAAATCAGGAAAACAACAAATGAAAAGCTACAAAGCAAGAAACAAACTGTTCTTTTCAAGTTAACTTCTGATTACTTCCCACATAGATACAGAAGTGATTCTCTCCTAGCTCACAAGCAATTAGGTAAGGCTTAATTGCTAGCAGTCACCAGCTGAAACCTCTTAGCTGGCTTGCCTTCCACTGTGTGGGTCAAATCCTGCTTCAGGAGCTTTTCTGAGTAGATTAAAGAACAAAGTTGTATTTCTTTATGATGGTTGCTGTACTTTATAACAGAAAGTTACCAACGGAGTTTAGATAGAGAGCAGTCCATATAAACAGGATCCTCATCTGCTATTATTCCCCCTTGTTCAACAAGCATGGGTTCAATATCATGGATTGGCACAGATGAATCTCTCAATGGAGCATTTTCAGGAGAATACTTGTTTCCCTGCTGTCTTTCAAGGTTATAGCTAGGGCATAGATCAGTGTTCATACCTGAGCTTCCATTGCTGCTAGAGTTCCTCTCTATATAGCCTGGCCAGTATGTAGTCCAGTTCTTATGTCCAGCCTTCCAATCCAGATCCCTGGACACTGGATCTCTCTTCGCATACCTTCTGGCACAGGTCTTAGGGTCCCTTCCATGTGCAGCCGTCTCCCTCACAGGTAGCCTCTGGTGATTCCTAGCTCTGCAGCACCATTCCTCTGGCTTTCCCCAGTTCAATGGTGTATGCTGGCCCTTGGAATACCTCCCAGTATACGTACTGCTTTGGACTCTTCTAGACCTCTCAAAGGCTTTTCTCTTCCTTCTTCCAAAGGGTCTCTTTCCCTCTCTGTCCGTCCGGTTTGGCTTCTGCTTCTGATGATCCTTCAGATGAAACTGATGATCAAACTCAAGCTGATTCTCAGGATACTGAGGACAATTCTCTGGATATCCCAGGTGATCATGAAGATGGTCATCTGTAGAATAAACTCTACTCTTATTCTGCTTAGATAAGTGCTCCTCCCTAACACAGCGCAGCTGTGCTGAATCAGGCCCTGCCCTTTGAGATGAGTGCTTAGGGATTACCTCATAGCCCTCCTGATTGAACACACGTTTCCCCACTTCAGCTCCTCTAATGGCTGTTGGAAACCTGGTGCATTCTGGGACTGGTAGTCTTTTATGGCAAAATTCTGTTTTCTTATTTCTACCAGAACTGACAGGTTGCTTGTTCAGAGTCACTTCACCTTTTCTATAGCTCCTTCCTGAGCTATGATAAGCTTCCTTATCACAGGGTATGGCCCGGAAAGGGTGGCCTGGGAAGGATGCCTCTGCACAGGGCATAGGGCAATGGCTGGGACATTGTAGTGCCCGGCCACCACCTGCACGGACAGGGTGGCCACAGCATGTCCTGCTGGGAGGTCACTCTCACCCTGACTGAGCAGTGACCACGGCATGGCTAGGTTCTCCCATAGTGCTGTGTAGCATTTCTTTCAAGTAATATTTATGGGTTTTCTTTTCTGGGCCCAGTCACTGACTTATCTGCTTGGTGTGTGTGTGCGTGTGCGCTCGTGCTCACATCTTCTTCAGGAACATGCACTATGGACTAGCCAGCAGACTGTCTGCAGTTAGTATGTGTATGGCTGGAACACCTTGCAGGGTGCAGTGGCTGGAGACTCACTTTGCTTGCTGCTGGAGAATGTCAGATAGTGGTGGGGGGCAGCCAAGCACTTCCAGGTCTACTGTCTGCCTGCTATTGCCTTATGGATGCGTACAGATCTGTATTGACTGCCCTGTAGGGTGCCCTCTACTGCCACCATTGCAGGGATGTAGAATGTGGATCTGTTGGTGGGAGATCATGTCTCCCACTCTGAGCCCTAGAGAGCGGGTTGGGTGGTGCTACATAATCCCCCTATGGGCCCAAACACCTCCCTCTCTCCCTCCCTCAAATCATGCGACCATGGCACACACACAGGATACGCACTATTCTTGGTGCATCATAGTCCACAAGCGCTAGATGTGACTGGGAAATACAGATGGACACATGTGTATCTGCAAGGACTACTTATCACACACTGGCACTGATGGCAACCTGCAGCACAGCCTATCTCAGCAAAGCCAGGTGCTGCGGACCTGGTGCTGGGTGCCCCACCTCACCCTCAGGGTAAGCATAGGACCAGCACAATGTCACGGTCTGTAGCTACTCTGTGCCAGTAACACACACGGTCAGTTCTCCCTACCAGGCTGAGGTGCTGTGGGGGTGCACATGGTCAGTTCCCCCTACCAGGCCGAGGTGCTGTGGGGGTGTATACCCCATCTTGTGATCAGCTGTAGACTGCTGATCTGCATGTACAGTGCATCATGGGTATGGGTGGGTTTACCCTATCCTGGTAACCACACCAGACAGGTTGTGTGGTGACCTGCAGTCTTTCTGTAGCCAGCCAGGTGTGTGATAGCAGCTATAGAGATGTAGCCCACTGGTTACTTCACTACCTGGGGAAGCAGGGGTCATTGGGTTTGATCCCACAGTGGTGTTATTTGATAGGGCTGTCTGAGGCATTTCCTTTTTAAATTTAAATTAGTGCTGCCAGCAAAAACACCCTCACAGTGCTGTAATCTTAAGGTGCCTCATAAGGCGTCCTATAAAGCGCCTTATAGAGCGCCCTATAGGGAACATTATAAGGTGCCTTGGCAGACAGTGCACTTTATAATGTGCCCTCTGGAGTGTCTTATAGGGCAACCTTTTGCGGCACCTTAGGTTACGGCACTGTGAGGGTGTGTTTGTTGGCATCATTAATTTAAATTAAAAAAGAAAATGCCTCAGACAGCACTGATTTAAAGTAAAGGGTAATGCCTCAGACATCCTTACTCATTAAGCCCACTGGGGGAATCAAACTCATGACCCCATTTCATCAGTCAATGTATTAACCATTGTGCTACACCTCTGTTGCTGTGCTTGTAAGTCAGTGCGCCTAATTAAGGCTAACGCGCGTTAACCTGCCACTGCTCCCTCTATCGCGCGATAACCTGAAATTCTACCTTAAGACAGGAACGCCCACTGCTTTTATGGCATTCTTCACATTATCACTGGCGTTTTAACGCCAGTAACATTAAGACGGTTTAGTAAACATACCCCTTAATGTCTCTATTCTCCATCTATGGGTTGTCTGTCCTGCTCTGCTCCAAACCCCACTGTACACATGACTCTGAGGCAAACTTCCCATGGAGTCCTACAGGCTGTCAGATGGGATGTAAGGGTTCCATTAGTCCAGGAATGTCAGGCAAGCCTTCACTGTTCTCTGGAGGTCAGCAAATAAAAAAAAGAACTGAGCTTTCTTACTCCCCCTTCCTTGTCTTACCTCCCGAGCACAAATTAACCCTTTAGTTGCTAGAATTGTCAACTCCTGAATGAAATATATATTACTGCAGGCAGACACAGCATTGTTTAAATAACGAAGACAGGGTAAAGCATCCAGTGAATAAAGTCCAGCATTTTACCCCCTGCCTCACACCTACTGTGGTAAGGAAGCACGTAAGGTCAGAAATTTATCAAATGTAACTAATATGTCTTAGCCCATTCATTCTCTTTCTTTTTTTATACTGTTACGTTGATTGGATCAGTCATGAACTCTGGAAATGAGTCTGTCCTTGGTAATTATGGTCTAAGGTGACACCTGATTTTCTTGTGTCACCTTAAACCATAATTACCAAGGACTGCATTTTGTTGACGTGTCCTTTTGGCACAGATCTGAGTTCTATGGATGGATTATTTAAGGAAATATTTCATTACTGTGTCATGAGAAGAAAGTTACCATTCTAAGGTTCATGGAAATTAAAATTTTCCCTTAGAATAATAAGCAAATTGTACTCAAGTCTGCTTGTTTAGTTTTCTATATATTTGGAAAGCGTAGGCACTGATGATATTTTAATTTTATTTTGTTTTCTTTTACATTTTTCTTTTATTTATTTATTTAACATTTTTTATATACCTCTTTTCATTTTATCAAAGCGGCCCCCCTCCCTAGTCCCCCCACCCAACTTGTGTTTTGAAATTACCCCTCCTCCTCTTACCCACATCCCTTCTGCCTCTTAACAACATCCCTGGGTTCTTCACATAGTAAGATGGCTGTGACATCAAGGACTCTGTAAACACTACATCACTGTGCCTGAAAAGCAGTGGGATCATGACCTTAAGAGAATTATAGAGAATGAAGAGGTCCACCTGGTATACTCTTATTCTGATCGATAAAAAACTAGATGCGAGGAAGCCAGATATAGTGGTAAAGGAGAAGAATACCAGAATGGCATTGATTATAGAACTGTCAGTTCCCAGCTACTACTCTATGAATCGCGTTTGAGAGGGAGAAAATCTTGAAGTACCAAGAAATGCAGTTGGAGACCAAGAAAATGTGCCAGAAAGATAGTTATTTCCCATTGTGCTGGGTGCCACAGGCTTGATAAAGAGGAATTTCCAAGCACATTTTGATAAATTGCCAGTAGATGTTATATCTTACAAACTCCAGAGGGAGGATCTCTTTGACATGATGCAACTACTACGCCAAGCATTAGCAGTAAATTTGAGAGACTGCGATCAAACTCCACATAGCTTCATGACTATCACGGTATGCACAAAACGAACCCATATGGAGAAACAGCTCCTGTATGAATGATCCCCGATTGCTCCTGCCCTGCCCATACTGTACTTCTAAATGGAGCCAGTGCCATTTTTGAGTACCGACCATAATCCAAAATGGCATCTACTTGCTGGTTCCATTTTGAAATAGTGGACTGGCAGGACAGTAGTTCTTGCCCCGTGAAAGCTCCAGGGATGCTGGTAAGAAATGGTGTGTCCAGGAGATCTGAAGGTTCAGGGGAGAGGGTGACGGCAAGGCTGCAAGGGCATTTATTTGGATTTTTTGTGGTGCAGGATTTTGCTTTGCCAGTGATGTGGTGGGGGGAGGGAGGGGAGCATGTCCAGGGCTGGCAGCTGTTTGAACTAAAATTAATTTTGCTTCACTTTCCAAACCAAATAGGAAATTTATGAGATTTCCTATCTCATTTCAAAAGCACATGTATATTGTTAAGAGGCCAGATATACTGGGGGGTGGAGCCTGGTTTCTGGTCAAGATGGACATGTAAGAGCTGAGCTCCGGAGGGCAATAGACAAGAATCCTGACTTCTGCAATCTTTAATCAAATAGTTCCTACCTACTTTGATACCATTCGATCCCGGATATGTCGGGCCCCAAACAGATGCGGCTGGATTACTAAGTATCTCAAAATGCTAGTGCAAAGAGAACCAAGATGGAACCTCTCTCACTTCACAAGATGGTGGTCATCCGGGATTGTCTTGAGACCTCGCAGGAGATCCTGGCTAAGATTCGGGCAGTCAAAGAATTGGTCAAAGCTAATGGAGAATCGCTATGTGCAATGCAGGAAGATATCAATGCTTTGAGATCTTCTTTGGAGTCAAATATGGCTCATTTGGGGAAGGTAGAGAATGTGGTGGTGTCACATGGGGAGAGGCTCGAGGCCGTTGAGAAGCAGGCCAAGTTGATACGTTCATTGCAAAGAGAGGTGGAAGACGGTAATAATCGCTCTCGGAGGAATAACATAAGAATACTAGGCATTCCTGAGGGAGCAGAGGGTCATGACATGGTATCCTTTTTGCAGGCCATGATTCCATGATTCCAGGTGCGTTAAAGTTGCAGTTCACTATGCCGTTCAAGATCAAGCATGCCCACAGAGTACCTACTCAGTCTGTGGTCACGGGCAAGCATCCACGTCCAATCATCTTGAAAGTTTTGTGTTTTCAGAAAGTATTGCAAATAATGGGAGCAGCCAGAGCACTTTCAATCTTGGAATATCAGGGACGTAAACTCCTGTTCCTCCCGGACTTCGCGAAGGCGACGGTGGATCGGAGAAGGAGTCTTTTGGCGTTGCGTCCATGCTTGGTTCAACTGAAGGCCCATTTTGGTCTACTATATCCTGCCCGCATGAAAGTCACGCTGCATAACCAGACCAAGACTTTTGATGATCCCGGGGAGCTATGTGTATTTCTGGAGGATAAGGAGTCAGCGGTGATGTGGTGAAGGTCATCTTGCAACTTCTACTTTCTACAATTCTATGGCGCTTGCTACCATGGGCGTTTGACTGATCTGAGGTTGTGTAAAGGCGACTTATCCACACAGAAACGAAATTTAATTCATGTAACATTGCTATATACTGGGACATTCATTCTGTCTCTTTTGAAGGGCATTATCTTTACTCTTATTAAGGGAGGTGGGCAAGACATGATATTCTGAGTGTTACAGAAGTGTGGAAGTGTTGGGTCATTGTGCCCTCCGTGTCTGTCTTGTCCTGGTGGGCTCACCTGTTAAGTTTTGAGTGTTATATAGCCCCCCTGGGTTTAGGCGGTTTTTCAGAATTAGGTGTTCTTATTATGTCTGATCATATGATGGGGCCGGGGCTAAAATATGCTTCTTTTGTTGGTTCTTTTCTGTTTTTGACTCTTCCTTTCTTTGGGCTATAGATGCAGCCACACTTTGAAGGCTTAAGAAGTTGTTCTACAATGTAAAACTAAACGCTACACATTGGTCTGTTTCTGCAACATATGACTGTTAATTCGGAGCTATATTGTCAATATGCTTTCCTTTAAGATTGTTTAACTGAATGTTAAGAGCATCAACAATTCCATTAAGAGGAATGTTTCTTCTGAATGGTAGGAAAGAAAGTGCTGACATCTTACTGCTGCAGGAGACACACTTGAATGTAATGGAGTCGTTGAAATTAGATATCTAAGCCCCACTCTTAAGGGTTTTTCAGCTGCCCATCATAAGAATAATGGGGTAGCCATCTTAGTGGGGAAAGTTTTATCCTCCATGGTTTTTTAAATATTACGTATTGATTTTCCCTAGCTTACAAGGGACCTTTGTTCTAGAATTAATGAGTCTACTATCCATGCGGCTCACAGCTCTGATCATGCTGTAATCTCATTTACCCTATTTGACTCAACAAGCTTTAATAATATACAGCAACGTGGTCTGTTTTCTTGGTGGGGTCGTCTTGAAGATATAAATATGTCTATCACTCCTAAAGTGAATTATATAATAGGAATGCTACCGGCCTTCTTTACAAGTAAAGTATATCATCAAATTGATAGGATTCTAGTTCAGCTTCCATGGAGAAATAACCACCTAGATTTGCTCTTCGGAAGCTTGGGTCTTAATAAGAGGAAGGGGGGCTGCGGCAAGATGGTGTCGGGAATGGACGCCTGTTGACACCGCTCCAGTGAACCTCCCGTCTTCTTACATTGCCTTGTACCATTTACCTCTGTTTATCTGTTGGCGAACCTCCTGATGCCGCACGCAGGCAGGAAGAGGAAAGCCAAACTATCGGCGATGACGACAGGGGAGATTCCTGGTGCGGTGAGGTCAGCGGTAAGCAGACCCATGGATTCTTTTGTGTGGCCCACAAGGAGGAGTGAGTCAGCTCTGGTGCCCTCGCTGAGCGCTGTTGGGGCGGAAGGACGGCCCCTCAGCCCAGAGCTCCGATTGCCACCAGTACAGCCGGAAGTTGTAAACTTGCCTGGGACACTGTGTGCAGATGTGAGTGAGGTGGGAAGCCTGCTGCAGGAGTTGCAGAAGCAAAAGTCCGGCTCCGGAGAAGGTCTGCCAGTGCCAGTTTCTCCAGCTATGTTTTCTGGCGTTGAGGGAGAGAAAGGAGACGGGAACATTCCAACTTTGCATTCTTTGTTGGACTTACCTCTGACAACGTTGGGCAAACCATCTCAGGGTGGTGAGAACGTTCAAGAACACAGGTTGGTGAGACCTGATAATGTTTCCTTTGTTAGTCTATGGGAAGCCTTCTGTCAGACGGGGGCCTGGGTGAGAATGTTCACAGTCTTGGCAAAGGCATATATTAATATGATTTGCAAGGGATTGTGGGAAATGTAGTCCATTCACACCAGACACAGCCGCTCACAATAATTAGTTGTGCTTGAGTGTAAAGCCAATAAGATTTATTTATGGGGTTATTTCTCCCAACACAGATATGCTTGGTAGCACATAAAACAGGATACTTGCTTTCAGTGTTAAACTTAGAAAAACAAAATCAGGAAAACAACAGCTGAACTTGTCAGGCAATCAAATCAAAAGAATAAAGACCTGGTTGGTAACAAACTGGTCTTTTCTGTAGGCTCTAGCTAATATTTTCTTAGCAGTGCTTTAATCAACAAACAAAACCCACAAAGTAGGGAAAAACTGTTCTTTTCAGGTTAACTTCTTATATCTTCACACATAGGGGCATGTTTACTAAAATCCGCAAAATAGCGCGCCGCAAAATAGCGCACGGCAACGCGGCACTGAAACGCGCAGAAACGCGTTTAAACGCCCCGCACACGTGCGTGTCACCCCCGCACAGGTACGCGGCTCACTAACGGGCCCCGTACAAGTGCGGGCCCGCAAATGTCCGATAGAGGCGTGGAACGGCGAAAGGAGGGCGGAGGAAGGCTCCGGAGGGGCGGAGGGACGGGGTCAATGGGTGGAGAGTGGGAGGGGAGAGGCTCCCCGCACAGTATCGGGCCCGAATTTGCATGTAAAAACTACCGCGAGTGAAACACTCGCGGTAGAAAGCATTTAAAGGGAAGAGAAACCATTTCCGTCAGCAATGTACAGGAAAACCGGGGAAACCAGCAAAACGTGAGCAGTGTGATATATGTGCACAGCACAAAAGTGAAAATAAAAATAGAAAATGACCACAACAGAACTATTAAAAATAGTAATTCAGCTGGGGAACAGTTATAGTGATGGGCAAATACAGAAATCACACCCAGCAAAGCTCCAGAAAAACGAAATGAAGTTTGGAAGGGTCTACTGAGAGGAGACTCTTCCAAAAAACATTTCCACGTTTTGGAGCTTTCCTGGGAGTGTTTGCTATGGTTGCCCATTAATATCACTGTTGCCCAGCGTGGTGATATGTTGTCCCACATTTCCCGTGGTCATTTCCGGGGTTTATGTGCACGTCTGTCACCAGACAGGGTGCATATGCCCACAGTAGAATTGCGTAGAGCAGGGTTTGTGACTCCAGCCTGCCAGGCTTACTGCCTCCAGGGGCTGCACTGTCTCTGTGGCCAAAGTGTGGTACAGCGGGCAGAGGTTCAAAACCCAGCTGGGGCACCTGCCAGCCCAGTCCCTATATTTTACCCACCACTAAATAAAGATAGCTCAGACACCCCTGTATGCATGGGGAAAACACCCATATTTTACCCAACACCGCACACACACCACAACAATGGGCATTACCTACAGCCAAGTCCCCCAAATGCAGTCCCATACTGCCACATTGCAATCAGGTCAACTGCTTTTTCTGAGAGACGTTCATGCCAGCATGTTGGCGGACAAGTACATGTGGTGCAGGGGGCAGTGGCTGCTAACCACAGAAGACAGAGGCCTAGCCATGTGCAGGCTGGCACAGTCCACTGCAACAGACAGGTCCTGCCGGATCCACAGTCATGGACAGTCCAGGGAATCCAACCAATCTGTGGCTACACAGTGGTGCAGTGCACACAAACAGTGCATACAAGAACAGAAGGTCACAGGTTCAAAGCCCAGCTGGGGCTACTGCCAATCCTGCCCACATATTTTTCCCACAACTAAACAGTGATAGTAAGGACACACCTTTCATGGCGGGGACATATGCAATGGTAAGACATCTATCTTTTACCCCACTGAGCACAGACACCATGAACAGGGGCAGTACCTAGAGCAGAATCACCCAAATGCAGTCCTGGTGGGCCACACACCAGTCAGGTTCCATGCTGACACTCATACAAATGCCTGTGCTGTATATCTATGCACCACCCCCATGGCATGTAGATGTAGCCATGCATATTCATGAGGGATAGCAGGAAAACCCGAACAGTGTGATGCAAACCTGGACTGGAGTTGGGAATCTGTGCCGTAAAGCAGCAGCCATCAAGGGCAGACACACCCACACCCACAGGCCCCATTGGCCAATGTCTCCTGGAAAGGCAGAACATTGGACCGTGCATGCAGCACCCAAAACGAGCACTTGCATAACTTACCAATGTCACCCTACACCTGAGGTATACGGTACACAGCTCGGAGACGTTTGCTAGGAGCACAGGCAGGCAGTTATCCATACGTTACGTACATACTGCTAGTTGACCCCATCCAAACAATCTGTTAGGTGTTTGCGGGGCATGCTCCAGGCCTGGCCTCTGACGGTGCTTACCACCCTGGGGAGTGACCACCAGCTGTAATGCGTACCATATCCATGCCTTGCCGTGCTCAGGACCGGTTTGGTGGGCAAGGCTACTTACCCCCTCAATCGTAGCACCATGATGGCAGAGGTGTGGAAGTGTGTGTCTGTCTATACAGTGGGTGTTGGCTGCAAGCCCCTTCAACAGCCCGCACTGCCAGCACTGTTGCCAGTATTGGCCAGTCAATGTGCATAATGAGGTGCAAGGTACCATGGGTATAGCCAGGGCAGGGTGGCGTGGCCAGGATGCATCTGCACTGGGCATAGGGCCCTGGCAGGGACATTGGCTGGGATATTGTAGTGTCCGGCCACCACCTACACAGACAGGGTGGCCAAAGCATGTCCTTCTGGGGGATCACGCTCACCCTGACTGTGCAGTGACCACAGCATGGCTAGGCCCCCCCCATAGTGCTGTATAGTAGTTCTCTCATGTGATAGATATGGGTTTCTCTTTGGGGCCCAGTCACTGATCTATCTGCTTGCTGTGTATGCAGACAGCCCAGTTCTGGGTGCATGCATCTCCATTGGGAACATGCACTATGGACTAACCAGCAGACTGTTTGTAGCTGGTAAATGTCTTGCTATAATGGCTTGCAGGGTGCAGTGGCTGTTGGCTTGCTGCAGGGGAATATCTGGTGGTGGAGTGCAGCTTACCATACCCTGGGCTTATGTCTGTCTGCTATTGTGTTATGGCTGTGTATGGAGCTGCCTGCCGGGGGGGGGGGGGTGGTGGCCTGATGGCGGCAGACAGGGATATCCATGGTGTTTGTGCAGAAACTAGCTATCTTACACATTAACACTGCTTTGGAACGCCCGCTTGGCCTCCATCAGCCATGGCAGGTGTTGTTGACCTGGTCCTGGCCACCTCATTGCACACTCAGGGTGAGCACAGTACCCGCACGATGTAACGGTGTGTGGCTACTCTGTGCCAGTAAAACACCCGGTCAGTGCCCCCTACTAGGCCAAGGTGCTGTGTGGGTGCACCCGGTCACTTCCCCCAACAGGGCCGAGGTGCTGTGGGGGTGCATTCCCCATCTTGTGTCCATCTGCGGACAGCTAATTTGCATGTGCAGTGCATCATGGGTACGGGTGGCCTAACCCTATCCTGTTGACACCAGCAGACTGTCTGTGAGGTGACGTGTAGGCTATCTGCAGCCAGCCAGGGGCCTGCTTACAGCTATGGAGCTGTAGCGCAATGGTTACATCACTGCCTGTGCAGCCAGAGGTCATGGGTTCAAACCCACAGTGGGGCCCTTTGGTAGGGCTGTCCACAGCTTTATTTTTATTTACTGTACATATGTCTATGCCGGCAAGACCACCCTCAGCTTACTTTACCCATTAGGTGCCTCTGAGGGTGCTTCATAGGGCGCCCTGTAGGCCACCTTATGGTTGCCATCCCTATAGGGTGCACTATACATTATCCTGTGTCGCAACATACATGCTGCCCTATAGGGGTCATTCAAGGGTGCCTTGGCGAACAGTGCACTGTAACATGTGCCTTATGGGCCGCCGTATGTTAACATGCTGGGAGAGTGCGTTTGCTAGTAGTGATAACAAAATAAAATTATACAGCCTCCTACAGCACTCCACAACATAATACATACTGCCTCAGCAGGCATCTTTCACTGGGCATTGTGAGGAGTTGAACCCCTGATCCCTGCACCATTGGTCAGTGTTTTAACCATTGTGCTGTGGCTCTGTTCCTGTGCTTGTGCATCAGCGCGCCGCCTTGTGCCTATCAGCGCGCCGCCTTCTGCCGCCCAAGGGGACCAGTGCGCCGCCTTCTGCTGCCCAAAAATACCTGTGCGCCGCCTTATGCCGCCCAAAAAGCACTGTGCGCCGCCTTCTGCCGCCCAAAAATAACTGTGCGCCGCCTTATGCCGTTCCAAATTAATTTGCCTCCTAAAACAATGTTAATCATTACAGTTACTGCCTCAGCTGACCTTTGTCGTTGCGCACACTGGGGGATTGAACCCATGGCCCCTGCACCATTGGTCAGTGTCTTCACCGTTGTACCACGGCTCTGTTGTTTTGTATACTCAGCAGCGCGCCACTTTGCCTTTCCACGCGCTAATGTCGACCCCCGCACATTAGCGCGACGCACACACGTCCGGTTGCTTACTACCGTTCTTTTTCTATTTTCTGCCTGAACCGCCCACTCCTTATATGGCACAGGCACACTAGCACGGCCCCGCACGTTAGGAATGTTTAGTAAACATGCCCCATAGACTCAGAAGTGATTTCCTCAGAGCTCACAAGCAATTAGGTAAGGCTCAATTGCTAGCAGTTACCCAGCTGAAACCCCTTAGCTGGCTTGCTTTCTACTGCGTGGCTCAAATCCTACTCAGGAGCTTTTCTGAGTAGATTAAAGAACAAGTTTGTATTTCTTTGTGATGGTTGTTGTACTTTGTAACAGTAAATTACCAAAGGTGTTTAGACAGAGAGCAATCCATGTATTCACAGCCTGTATCTATAACCTCTCCCCCTTCTTCAACAATCATGGGTTCAATATCATGGATTGGCACAGAGGAATTTCTCAATGGAGCACTCTCAGGAGAATACTTGTTTCCCTGCTGTCTTTCAAGGGTATAGCTAGGGCATAGATCAGTGTTCATACCTGAGCTTCCATTGCTGTTAGAGTTCCTCTCTAAATAGCCTGGCCAGTATGTAGTCCAGTTCTTATGTCCAGCCTTCCAATCCAGATCCCTGGACACTGGGTCTCTCTTCACATACCTTCTGGCACGGGTCTTAGGGTCCCTTCCAAGTGCAGCCGTCTCCCTCACAGGTACCGTCTGGAGATTCCTAACTCTGCAGCACCACTCCTCTGGTTTTCCCCAGTCCAATGGTGTATGCTGGCCTTTTGAATGTCTCCCAGTATACGTACTGCTCTGGACTCCTTTAGACCTCCCAAATGCTTTTCTCTTCTTTCTTCCAAAGGGTTTCTTGCCCTCTCTGTCCGTCCGCTCTGGCTTCTGCTTCTGATGATCCTCCAGATGATGAAGCTGTCCAAGATCATGAAGATGATGTCCAAGATGAATCTGAGGATAATTCTCTGTAGAATGAAACTCTACCTTTATTCTGCTTTGATGAGTGCTCCACCCTAGCACAGCGCAGCTGTGCTGAATCAGGCCCTGCCCTTTGAGATGAGTGCTTGGGGATTACCTCATAGCCCTCCTGATTGAACACACGTTTCCCCACTTCAGCTCCTCTAATGGCTGTTGGAAACCTGGTGCATTCTGGGACTGGTAGTCTTTTATGGAAAAATTCTGTTTTCTTATTTCTACCAGAACTGACAGGTTGCTTGTTCAGAGTCACTTCACCTTTACTATAGCTCCTTCCTGAGCTATGATAAGCTTCCTTATCACACTTCTCATCTATGCACCTCAATATTTCATCTCAGCTCCAGTCTATGTTGCAGCAATTTCAAGTGTTTGGGCAGCAATTAAAGTTATATGAATTGGGTCAAACTGAGCTTACTGCCAAAGTGACCTCATTTGAGGGTCGGCTGGGGCAGCTGCAAGAGGTCTCCCAAGTCTTTGTTAAGGACTCTGGGGTTATGCATAGGAGGATGGAATTTTTAGAGAATGTTGCGAGGAGCCGTAACCTGCGAATATTGAATTTTCCTAAGGTTCTGTCGGTGTCTGCCTGGGAACTTTTCAAGAAGTTTCTTGTGACCACTCTTAAGGTTTCGGCTGATTCTGTACCACCCATATCTAAGGCCTTCTATTTACCAACTGCAAAGGCTAGTCCTGTGAATAAAGATGACCATCTTCTTTGTCTTCGGACAGTTTGGATTTATCTACTTTTTTGGAGCGTTCCCCATCTAATGTTGGGATGACTGCTACATTGTTGGTCACCTTTGCCCTTGAGGCGGACAGAGATTGGCTTTTGAGATTGTTTTTTAGGTCCCCATATAAGGTGTTCTTGGAGTCTGACCTAAGAATATTCCCTGATGTTTCTAGAGCAACCCAAAAGAGGAGGAGGCAGTTTCTTCTATATCACTCTGGGGTGCTTCAGTTGGGAGGGCTGCTTTTCTTATGCTTTCCATGTAAGTGTCAGGTGAATTTAGGTGGGCACAGTTACCTTTTCTTCGAGCCCTCTCAGTTGGTCACCTTTATTGCCTCTAAGATATCTGATTTGCAGTGCTCCGTTCCACCTCTTCCTCAGAGTAGTTCCCCTATTAAGGAGGGTTAAATCAGAATGTATTGTAGTGCTCCCCCCTTGTTTGTTCAATTTCTTGTATTTACTTTGAAACCAATTTATCTTGTATATTGTGACCTATCTTGCCATTATATTGTGGACTTGTGGGCTCATGTTCAGCTGATTTTGTTTTCCTTTGGGAAGATTTTCCTGTTATTTAAATTGACATGCCCTTTCTGTACAAGTTTTCTTTCTTGTGTATATTGTAAAATTGTATAAATAAAATTTTTAAAAAAAGAGGAAGGGGGGATGATTTTCCCTCATTTTCAGGCCTAGCACTGTGGCTTTTGCCAAAGCAAAGTTCACAATGGGTGGAGGGGGCCGTAGGCATATGGTCAATATGGCTTGAACTAAAAGAAAGATTCAATAATCCTTTCCCCTAGAATCTTCTTCCTGGCAGGGTGTCTGCTTAGAGATTGAAGTCTCATAGGGTTATATTGGATAAACAGAAGGCCTCCCAGCAACTAGCAATTGTAAATCCTATGGAGGATAGCTTATTGAAGGGTTGCTAAGTGGGTCAGGCAGCTGAGAATGAGTGTTAGTCTCATCGAGGAGATGTCAGTACTTTGAAATATGTGGTATATGACTGTCCTAACATTCAGTCTTATGGGGTTTCAATATGGAACCGTAACAGGGTAGTACTGGGATTCTGGGCCACTCTTTCGTGGTCTGGGGTCATTTTTCAATCAACAATTGACTTCTCGTCATTACAAAGGAATTGTCAGTCTAAATTGGCTCCATGTTGGGAGTGGCCTTGTATTCCGTTATTTCTAAATGGAAACACAACAGAGCTTGGTTGATGCGCATGGTGACACACTTGTGCCCATGCTACATATATGCGCAAATACCATGGTGTGGTAGTTTCCTTGCATCCTCCTCTTTTCTTAAGTGGAAGCTCCTATAGAATTGCATCTTTAAAGCACAGTATGAGATACAGTAAGGGGTTATTAGACAAATCTCCTTATTTCCTCTGTAGTGGAGTGTTTGCCCTTCTATAGCCCTTGCAGTCCTAACAGGCAGATGTGTTATGTTTCTTTTATATGGCCCCTGATGATCGCATGATAATGGGAGGGACAGGGTGGGCTGGGCTGTGATCAGTCTTTGCTTATCTCATGTTACAGAGAAGAATTGTGTATTTTAATTTACTGTAATTTGTTTTTCTCTTTTGTTTGTATGTTGTTGACCACCTTGATTGAAGGATAAGGTGGCATACAAATCTGTCTAAAGAAAGAAAGAAATTTAAAAAAAAGAGGCCAGATATACTAAGGGGTTTTCCCCATATGGGGGCTCAATTACTAAACAACATGAGTCAAAAAGTGCAAGTTAAAGGCTATTAGCATATGTGTTAAGGAGCACAGTGCGGCATATTTATTAAACTGGGTTAATAGTTAGCACGCACTATTTGTAACTAGGTCCCATTGAATAACAAGAGATCCAGTTACAAATAATGCATGCTATCTATTAGCCCAGCTTAGTAAATATGCCCCAGTAAGAATTAAAACTAAGGGTGTCAAACTCCAAACCTGGAGGACTGCAAGCCAGTTAGGTTTTCAGGATATCCCTAATGAATATGCATGAGATATATTTGCTTTCACTGCCCCATTGAATGCAAATATACCTCATGAGTGTACATTAGGGACATTCTTAATACCAGACTGGTTTGTGGCCCTTCTGAAGTATAGTTTAACATCCCTGATTAAGGCCATACTGTGGCCTGGTGGTGTACCGATAAAGGACAAGGGGAGGTCATAGTGATCCTTGCGTGCCAGTTTGAAGGGCGGCATCTTTTCATTAATGTGGATGACCTGGAGGAGCAGTAGGGGCATAGGGAAAGGATTGCTGTGGAACTTGAACTTCTACCACTACCAACCGGTTGAAAACTTGCAATGCTGACACTTTGGGGCATGTTTACTAAAGAATATGCAAGTAGCACGTATTGGGGACCAAAGCTTAGCACAGATACCCATGCTAACATTTAAGGCATGTGCATCTGTCCCCCTGCTGTTGGCACAGCGTCGATACATGACATTGCGCTAACTGGTGCAGTTAACTCACACTCAAAATATTCCACGTTGATTGCACCAAGCAGCATAGCACGGGGGTGGGGTAAAACCCATGCTAGCTACATGAGGACATGCCAAGCACACGTCCATATTTTAGCATGGGTTCAGCACCATCCCTGCGCTCATTTTTTGGGGCTAAACGTGCGGTAGACACCCATTGTTTAGTAAACATGCTTTTTAGCACACACTGTTTTTACAGTAGTATAGGCTAACCTTTAATAAACATGCCCCAATATCTCAATCGCAATGTAGTCCTAGAAACCTTATAATGCTTTTTAAAAATTGTCACATCCAGCGCCTATTGAAGTTCCATTGAATTTCCAAATAGATAGCAGGAAAATACTTGTTGCTTGTTTTCGATAATGTGCATAGGCAAAACATCTGGTTTATTTTCAGAATTTTGGGAAGTTATCCTGATTTTTGGGTGACTTTGGTTAGTTTAATGCATTTGCTTTAATGAAAAAATTCTAACACACGTTACAACTTTTTAATGTGTGCAAATCAATTGTAGACACGCTAATTCATAGGTTATTGCACACTGAATCAATTATGCACACACCAAGGGGTCTTTTTTTTACTGAAGTGTGCTATGCAGGAAATGCACGATTTGGCGTACATTACCTATATGCTCGGTCCCACTATAGCAGTTACTATGGGGACAGAGCAGATAACCAATGCTGATTTTTGCGCTGTCAATCATGCATTAAGGTGCCAAATAGGCTGTTTAGGGGCAGAGAGTGGGCGTGGTGAACACATTGAGGCCTATTCTAATCAGGCCGTCCAGCCCCTGTATGTCCGGGTAGAATCAGGCCGTGCAAAGTTAGAAACAATTCTGATCCCGTGACCGCCACAGGATCAGAATCGGGTCTAGTGCTTGGATATGCAGACCGGGACCTGACTCTGATCAGCCGCATGCCCAGCCACAGCCCGACTAGCTCAGTCAGGCCCTGAATGGAGCTGCAGAGTCATGGCATTCCATCACCAGGAGCTGCGAATGCTAGCCGCCGCCAAAATCTTCCTTTCCTCACAGCCAGACCCTCGATCCAGCCTCCCATGGCCAAGGTTCATCTGCAGAGAACTTCCTGCTCTCTACCTCACCTGCTTCCACCGGCCGCTGCCAAAACGCCATTTCCAGTGGGACTTATTTCACCTCTGAGGAATAAGTCCCCCGACTAGATACGAGGCCCCTTATGTAGAGGGCCGGCCTCTGAATCGGCCCTGTACATTCAGGGTTGTGGCCCGCCCATGCCCCACCCTCGCTGCACCTCCAGAACTCCCCACCCCCATCTATGCCTCCCCATATGGAGAAGCTTTTGCCGGAGCCAGCACAGGGGTGAATAGTGGGGATGGACTCTATTCCCACTATTCGTGGGACAGAATGACCCTCATTGCCTTTAACGCAGGTGTATATATTGCGCACTCTCTATGTTGGCATTAGCACAGGTTCACTAACACCATCTCCATAGGTGAAGTAAGTGTAACTGCGATAGTGCTGCGTGTTAAACTCTGCATCCATGAGTTAACTGTCGGGACCATGCTTGACACACCCCCACAGCTACTGTGGTGGTTTTGCATTTAATGCATGTTGGCTTTCACGCTACACATGGATTAGGTTACTTTAGTAAAAAGACCCTACATTTTTTAATTCATGCTAGTGAACCAAATCTGTTCTAATGAATGCACATCATTACTACCAGTGTTAAGTGGAGGCGTAGTCAGGAGATTAGATGATGATAATTGCAGGAAAAATCATTTTTTTTAAAGAAGATAGCATCATAAACATGAGCAATTTTTTTCTCAGATACACTTTTAGCATTTTTATTTTTAATAAAAATATTAAAAGGCTAATTTGAGATAGAACATGGATAGAGGAATTAAGTCATCCAGGTCAGGAAGTGGAAAATTCCCACCATATATTAGAAAGGCTCTGCCAAATTGCAGAGCCTCTTGTAAATTACATGTAAAGGCATACAGGATTGCATGTCGATGTCTCCCCACATCCATTGGGAGCAGCAATTTTAAAAAGCTGCAGGTGGGGGGATGTTCATACACACCCAGATCCACCAGCACAAGTTCTCCCCTGATCACCCCCTGCTACTGAACCGAGGCATCCGAATCCCCCCTCCCCCGACAACAAACCCCCAGCATCAACAAGACAACAAGAGATCCCCCTGATAGTTCCCCCAGCAGACTCCCCACTTCTCAATCCCATTCCCAGCTCTTACTGAGGTCCCTGATGTCCAGTGGGAGCAAGAGCAATCACCAGTCACTCCTGCTCATGCCAGTGCTGGGTTCCAAAATGGTGACCCTGACCCCTAGTGATAATATCACAGTACTACTGCTAGGGGGTGTGATAAGGAAGCTTATCATAGCTCAGGAAGGAGCTATAGAAAAGGTGAAGTGTCTCTGAACAAGCATCCTGTCAGTGCTGGTAGAAATGAGAAAACAGAATTTTGCCATAAAAGACTACCAGTCCCAGAATGCACCAGGTTTCCAGCAGCCATTAGAGGAGCTGAAGTGGGGAAACGTGTGTTCAATCAGGAGGGCTATGAGGTAATCCCTAAGCACTCATCTCAAAGGGCAGGGCCTGATTCAGCACAGCTGCGCTGTATTAGGGAGGAGCACTCATCAAGGCAGAATAAGAATAGAGTTTGTTCTACAGATGACAAGCATCAGCTCCATGATCATGAGCTTCATGATCACCTTGGATATTCAGAGAATTGTCCTCAGTATCCTGAGAATCAGCTTGAGTTTGATCATCAGTTTCATCTGAAGGATCAGAAGAAGCAGAAGCCAAACCGGACGGATAGAGAAGGAAAGAAACCCTCTGGAAGGAAGAGGAGAAAAGCCTTTGAGAGGTCTAGAAGAGTCCAAGGCAGTACGTATACTGGGAGGTATTCCAAGGGCCAGCATAAACCATTGGACTGGGGAAAGCCAGAAGAATGGTGCTGCAGAACAAGGAATCACCAGAGGCTACCTGTGAGGGAGACGGCTGCACGTGGAAGGGACTCTAAGACCTATGCCAGAAAGTATGTGAAGAGAGATCCAGTGTCCAGGGATCAGGACTGGAAGGCTGGACATAAGAACTGGACTACATACTGGCCAGGCTATATAGAGAGGAACTATAGCAACAATGGAAGCTCAGGTATGAACACTGATCTATGCCTTAGCTATAACCTTGAAAGACAGCAGGGAAATAAGTGTTCTCCTGAAAGTGTCCATTTGAAAGATTCATCTGTGCCAATTCATGATAGTGACCCTATGCTTGTTGATGAAGGGGAAATAATAGCAGATCAAGATATTGTTTATATGGACTGCTCTCTATCCAAACTCCGTTGGTAACTTTCTGTGATATAAAGCACAGCAGCCATCACAAAGAAATATAAATTTGTTCTTTATTCCACTAAGAAAAGCTCCTGAAGCAGGATTTGACTCACACAGTAGAAAGCCCGCCTGCAAAAGGGTTTCAGCTGGATAACTGAAAGCAATTGAGCTGCACCTAATTGCTTGTGAGCTAGGAGAGAATTACTTCTGGATCTGTGTGGAAAGTAATCAGAAGTTAACCTTACAAGAACAGTTTATTTATTTCTTTGTGGCTTTTCGTTTGTTAGAGATATGCTAAGAAAACATTAGCTAATTGCCTGACAAGTTTGAAGGTTGTTTTCCTGATTTTGATTTTTGACTTTGTTTTACCAAGTTAAACACTGCAAGCAAGTAACCTAATTTATGTGCTACCAAGCATATCTGTGCTGGGAGAAATAACCCCATAAATAAAGAAGTATCTTATTGGCATTAACACTTGTGCACAACTAAATTATTGTCAGCAGCTGTGTCTGGTGTGAATGAACTACATTACCCACAATACCTTGCAAAAATCATATAAATATATGCATTATCAAGACTGTGAAGATTCTCACCCAGGCAGCCGTCTGACAGGGGTCAGGCTGCAGTGAGATTACTACTATGAGTCATGGGTGCCTGCTTATGTTGGTGCTGGCATGATCAGCAGCGACTGGGGATTGCTTCTGTTTTCACTAGATGCTAGTGAGAACTGAGGTTGGGATTAGTGGACAATCTGCCAGAAGGTCATCAGTGGGATTTTTGTAGCCGGGAGGGAGGAAGGATTTGATGCCTTAGGGGGGTGTGGGAGAATTAATTTTAGGAGGTGTTCTACCAACAGCCTACAATTGCTATCTGGATATAACTACAGAAACGGCCTTCTCTTACTTCAGACCCCTACTTTGGAATTCCCTCCCCCCTCACCTGAGGTTTAAGTCACTTCTAAAAACCCACCTCTTTAGTGCCGCCTATGACCTTTCCCCTCCTGGCTCCCCCTCGCCTTCTCTGGCCTAAGCCCTCCTCTTCCTCTTCTTTCTCTTACTCTGGTATGAATGTGTGCTTTCCTGTCTAAAATTGTAGCTCCTCTTCTATTTCCCTGGCCTCCGTCCACTTTTTTTGGCTATTATTGTACACCGCCCTGATGGCTGCTGAAGGGTGGTATATTAAGCGTTCCAATAAAGATAAAGATAAGAGGTGAATTCAACTGGGCCCATTTCAAGACAGCATTAAAAATCCATTTCTTTTAACTTTTTGTGAAGAGACTCCTCCATCCTTACTTTTCCCCTTTCTCTCTTCTCTTTCTGTTTGCTTTTGATTGTTCTTTTCTTTGATAGTTGTAACTCATTCCCTTTTCTCATTTTCTTTGATATTGTATTGTAAACTGCTTTGAAGCATCCTTCTGGTGAGAAAGCAGTATCGCAAATTCACAACTCAAACTGAACTAAATGTTGCTATTTACACACCGGTGTGCTTTTAAAATAACCTTCAAAGTTTTCCTATATCCTTCAGGATAATTAGGGAAACCCAGTTTCCTGTTGCAATAAGATTCAATGAGACCGTTACTAAGATGGATTTTTATTAAATCTTTGGCATCTATCTCACCACATCTTGCTTCTTCCTTATCAATATACCTTCATTCTTGAGCTTGACTTTGATTAATCGGCTTTGACGACATTAACACATTTTGCTGACATGCTTTCTGCAGAATATGTCTTCCATCATTAATTCTGATAGACGGTGATATGAAAGCAGAAGTGAAGTACAAATGGTACTGCAGTTGTCCTAGGAAAGGAAGAGGTAGATAGTCAAGGTCTGAACCAAGCAATTTCATTCCCCATTTACGTTTGTGGGATTATAGTGATCTGTCAGGTTTTGTTGGTGTCATCGTTCTGTGCTCACCTACCCTTGTAAATCTCTCAATTCATCAGCAAGCATGTGATCTTAGAAACACTAGACTTGAGTTCATTCTGTGGGTAATTTTGAATGAACTAATATTGTGCTAAGAATTAACCACCTGCTATATGGTCTGCCGCAGCGTTTAAATATATTCTCCGGGAACAAGCAGGAAGTCAGTCCTCACATATACTAGATGACGTAGGCGCCGATGGAGTCCTCGCAGAAGCATCCCCCCAGCTTTTAAAGAAAACCTTTGGAAGATGCCACCACGCATGCGTGGTCCCCTTCCTGCCCAAGGGTGCCATCTTACTCAGTCTCCTTTTTTCCGCAGAGCCCTTCATATGTCTGTCTGCTCTTCCCTCGGAAAAAGTTGATTTTCTCGACCTGAGTTTCATACTCTCCTCTGGTAGTGCACCGATCCTCTACCCACCACCCAAGCCCGCTGTCCCAGCATCGAGTCTCAAGTTCCTAGTCTTTTTTATCCTTGGCACCTTTGTGCCTTTTTTTCCAACTGGCGGCACCACGGGTCTTCGACCTCGCTGGGATACTTTTTTCTCCCATGGCTACCAGTGGTTTTAAAAAGTGTGATCGGTGTGATAAAATAATATTACTGACTGACACACATTATTGCTCTCTTCGCTGCCTGGGGCCAGACCACAACCCTATGGCATGTCAGAAGATGTCCACCAAGGCCCTCAAGAGCCACCAGCAGCAGCATGATAAGTTTTTCACGGATTCCCCAGTACCTCCGAAGGCCAATGCCTCCTCTGAAACTGCGGAATCCCAGGGTAGCCTTATGGACCCTGACCGCCACTGTGGTTCCTCATAAAAGGGGTCTCCCTCGAGAGAACCCAAGAAGAAGAAGAAGGCCTCAGAGGAGATATCCCTGGATGGCTCAGATAGGCTGGGTAAGTCCTGAGCTAGGTCCCACAGTCCTAAACGCTCGTCCAAGGGATCAGAGAAGGAGTGACCTGCGAAGGTCCCCTGATAGGACTCTACCTTGGACTGGCCTCGGTCGCCTGACACCTTCCTCGTCGAGGACTCCACTTCAGGGGAACCGGTGTCAGGCCCGATTCCCTTGGTGCCCGTGCCAATGGCTGTGGAGCCTTCTGGCCTGGAGTCCAGAATGGCGGCCCTGGAGTGCAACTTGTCTACCTTCATGGACCAGCAGTGGGCGCTGTTGTCCGGTACCATTGGTTCCTCTGCCCAGACCACTGGGCCCTCAACATCGAGAACATCCCCAGAAGCTGAGCTGATCCTTAAGGTCCTTCAGCCTTGAGTCAATCCGGTTCCCGATTACCAAGGTCTCAATCCGGTTCCCGTTCCATGGGACCAAAATCTTCCCCAGCCAGTGTGCTTGGCACCAGCCATGGGGCCTCCAAGGGCCCCAGGCGGGGTTCAGCCCCGGAGCCCGCGAGCCATCCTTCCCTCCTCGACAGACTATTCTGACTGGGAAATGGAGGACAAATAAATCCAAACTGATGAGCCGATAGCCGGTTACCGTTACCTTTTGGATCTACATTCTGGCTGCTATCTTTATATTTAGATTTATTGTTTGTTTTCTCCCTAAACCCAGCTTACAGGCTTTATTTTTCAGCTCCGGTGCATTTTCTTGGCTATTTGCAGTGTTAACATATCTTGGGTGGAGAGTGAATTTTAGCTCCCTGAGGAAGCCACGGAGGCGAAACATCTGATGTCCGGGCTCCCTGCCACCTCAGTTCATTACTGGAGTCAACGTTTTTTTTCTGCATTTCAACGACCTTTCAACATCATCACTGCCTGCTTTTTTAACATCTACAGATAAGTGTCCGGAGAGTTTCTTTCTTTTTTGTAATGTTATAGTTTAAAGACTGTGCCAAGCTGTTTGTAAGCCTGCTGGTAGCCTGCCTTCGTTTTATTGTGAGGTTTGGCTGGAGGTTTTTTAAGACCGCTGATGTGATTACTAGTCTGTTCATTGATTTAGACGTTATTTAGTCTTCTTGACAGACTTGACTCCTTTTGTCTTTACATTGGAGCTTACTGAGGTCTTTTTCCTCCTATACTTGTGGGTCTGCAGCATTGGGGTTTGTTGTGTCTGTTTGCCTTTTTATCTCATGCGTATTTTTGTTTTTTCTTTCTTTTTGTTTTTTGTTGGGGTAGTAACTTTTTTTGTACGAGCATTTATTGGCCCCTTGAGAAGATTTTTTTTTGGTATGTAGAGAAAGAACAGAGATTTCCAACGTGCAGCAAGACAGGACAAGGAAAAGTACTACAATGACACTTGCAAGGAAATAGAAGCAGAAACTATTAGAGGAAGAACAAGATCGGCTTTCCTAAAGCTACGAGAGTTAAAGAAAAAGTTCCAGCCTCGAATTGGAATGTTACAAGATGCTCAAGGTTCTATGTTGAATGATGCTGAGAAGATCAAGAAAAGGTGGAAGGAATATACAGAGTTTTTATATGATAAAGATCAAGTGGACCAACAGCCGTTTCAACCTGTACCTTATGATCGGGAACCATTGGTGATGAAAGAAGAAGTTGAAGCAGCATTGAAAGCCTTATCAAAGAACAAAGCACCAGGCATTGATAGCATTCCCATAGAAGTATTGCAGCAATCTGATGCAGCTGTTACCCTACTCACAAGACTCTGCCAAGAAATATGGAAGACAACATCATGGCCAACTGACTGGAAAAGATCTGTGTTTATACCAATACTAAAGAAAGGTGATCCAACTGACTGTGGAAATTATCGCACAATCGCTCTGATCCCACATGCCAGCAAGATTCTACTGAAGATTATTCAAAAGAGATTACAACCATACCTGGAACAAGAACTACCTGAAGTGCAAGCAGGGTTCAGGAAAGGGCGGGGAACGAGAGACATCATTGCGGATGTGAGATGGATCCTTGAAAAGACTAAAGAATACCAAAAGGATATCTATTTGTGCTTTATTGACTATAGCAAGGCTTTTGACTGTGTAAACCATGAGAAACTCTGGGCCACATTAAGAAGCATGGGTATACCAGAACACCTGATCGTACTCTTGCACAATCTGTACATTGATCAAGAAGCAACAGTTCGAACGGAACAAGGAGAAACAGAATGGTTTAAAATAAACAAAGGTGTAAGACAAGACTGCATACTTTCCACTTACCTGTTTAATTTATATGCAGAACAAAATGATCAGAGAAGCAGGATTGTATGAAGACAACAGAGGTGTGAAGATTGGTGGAAGACTCATCAACAACCTTCGCTATGCTGATGATACCACATTACTGGCTGAAAGTGAAGATGATCTGAAACATTTGCTTCTCACAATCAAAGAACATAGTCTCAAAATGGGCCTGCACCTTAATGTAAAGAAGACAAAGATCATGACAACTGACATAATCAACAGGTTCATCGTTGAAGGAGAAGAAATTGAAATCGTGAACAACTTTAACCTACTTGGATCAACTATCAATAAAAAAGCAACAAGCAGTCAAGAAATCAGACGACGAATTGCTCTTGGCAGAATGGCTATGAAAAACCTAGATAAGATTCTCAAGAGCAGAGATGTCTCTCTCCATACAAAGATTCGACAGATTCGACTTGTTTAAGCCATGGTATTTTCAATGCGCTATTCATGAAAACATTCCTCCAATCTACTGGTAGGCTAAATAACTGCCCAATGGCTGTGACCTTTTTGTCTCTGATTCTCATATGAGTGTAGTTTTAGAGGTCTCAGACTTTTTATGGCACTAATTTCAAAACATATCTTTTTCAATAACATCATATGGATGTGAAAGCTGGACAGTGAAAAAGATAGACAGGAAGAAAAGTGATGCCTTTGAATTATGGTGCTGGCGGCGAATACTGTGTATACCATGGACTGCCCGAAGAACAAACCAGTCAGTACTAGAGGATATCAAACCTAAGCTTTCTTTAGAAGCTCAGATGACAAGACTTCGACTTTCATACTTTGGACACATCATGTGAAGAGAGAGATCATTAGAGAAAGACATCATGCTTGGCAAGATAGAAGGTCAACGCAAAAGAGGAAGGCCAGCAATGAGATGGATCGATACAATAACAGCAGCTACGGGTACCAGTCTGTCAACAATGAGCTGCCTGACTGAAGACCGAACACAATTTAGGATAGCTATTCAGAGGGTCGCCATGAGTCGACTCCGACTCGACAGCACTTAACAACAACAAGTTCCTGGAGGATAAGTCCATAAGCATTATGATGGTAGACTTGGGAAAAGTCACTCTTGGAATTGTCCTGCCTTTTGAGATCTTGCCAAGTACGTGTGACCTGGATTGGCCATTTTGGAAACAGGATACTGTGCTTGATGGACCTTGTCTGACCCAGTATGGTAATTTCTTATGTTCTTATGCTACTTCCTGGTACTTCAGTAAAGAACGCAAGATATTTGAATGTTTGCATTGTATCCATCTTTTTTCTTTCAAAGAGTACATGGGTCATGCTCCATTTAATTGGCCTACCTTTGAACTGTCCTCTATCTTGTCAATGCTGTTTGGTAGATGTGGCCTCCAGAACTCCATGCAGTTCTCACCAGAGACCTGTAGCAGCATAATATTCTTTCCTTCTTTCCATTGTTTTATTTATTAATTTAAAAAAAATATATACTACCTTCCTATACATACATTCAATGTGGTTTATAAATAAAACCATTCAGTGCAATACATAAAATAAATATATCTTAATGTAATAAACAGTCGTAGTACAAATGAATAGACTGTCTGTATGCCTATGTTCAACTGCATAACCCATCACATTCCCAGATCTAATTGACTGAGAACAAAAGTTTTCATTTATTTTACAAAAAGTCAAAAGATTGACCTCACTTCTCAGAACTAATATAAATTTATTCCATAGTTGCAGAGAGATCACCGGAAATGCTTGTGACCTCCAGCACTCCAGATAGAACTGTTCTTGCAGGGACAACCTATACTTTTCTCTTACTAGAGCTTAATGGTTAATCAGGCTCATACCGTCAAATTCTGTTACTTAAATAAGAGGATTTCTCTGTCTGGAGTGCCTTAAAAAGCAACACAGGTGTCTTAAACTGTATCCACTCCTTAATAGACAAATATTACAATTCTACAAGAATATAAAGGCTACTCTCCTATCTCCCTAGATCTGCAGCTCCCTAGCTTCTGCATTCTGAACTATCTGTAATCGCCTCAAACATTTGTTCAGAAATCCAGTATAGAAAAGATTACAGTAATCTAGAATGCTAATCACAAGGGCACACATAACTGTGTGCAGAGCTCATGTCAAAAAAGATTTTAAACTGCCTAACCATGTGAAGCCTATGAAACACATGTTTAACAGCTGAGATTTGAGGCAAAAGGATTCCTCACTATTCAAAAAGAATTCAAGGTCCCTAATCAGATCCTTTAGAGAACTCATAACATCTCCAGTCATCAACTTCTCTGACAGCCTATCCCAAAGAACATCCATAAAGGTCAACACTCTAGTGTTTTGCAGTTAAAAACTAATAGACTGTTTACATACCATACCACAACCCTCTCCAAACGCTGTTTGACCGCAGATATAACCTCCGACTCGAAGGCACACATTGCATTGCAGACAAGATCCAAATGGAGCCACATTTTGAAGATCATCCTCAGAGGCAAAACAGAAAAACTGTGAAAATTAACTAAAGATATTAGTAAAAAGGATAAGAACATAAGATATGTCATTCTGGGTCAGACCAAGGTCCATCAAGCCCAGTATCCTGTTTCCAACAGTGGCCAATCTAGGTCAGAAGTACCTAGCAGTTTTCCCAAAAGACACACAGGTTCCACAATGATCGTATTGGGGCAAGCAGTGGATTTCCGGGGTCCCCTTTAATAATGGTTAATAGACCTTTCCTCCAGGAACTTGTCCAAACCTTTTTTTAAACCCAGCTACACTAACAGCTCCTGCCCAGATCGGGGCAGTGGGAGCTCACACACACACACACTCCTGCCCAGATCGGGGCAGTGGGAGCTCACACACACACACACACTACTGCCCAGATCGGGGCAGTGGGAGACCACACACACATTCACTCCTGCCCAATCGGTGGCAGTGGGAGGCAAGCCCACAAGCACTCCTGCCCAATCGGAGGCAGTGGGAGGCACACACACACGCTCCAGCACCGCTTAAAAGCGGCGTCCCTACCCCGAGGGAGCCGCTTCTGAGTCCAGCAGACGTCCCCGGTTCAGCTCCTGCCCAGATCAGGGCAGTGGGAGCTCACACACACACACACTCCTGCCCAGATTGGGGCAGTGGGAGCTCACACACACACACACACTCCTGCCCAGATCGGGGCAGTGGGAGACCACACACACATTCACTCCTGCCCAATCGGTGGCAGTGGGAGGCAAGCCCATAAGCACTCCTGCCCAATCGGAGGCAGTGGGAGGCACACACACACGCTCCAGCACCGCTTAAAAGCGGCGTCCCTACAGGGCGGGCCCGCGCCTGAGGGCCTCGCCAGAGGGCCCTTTGGCGTTGGCCCTTAGGCGGTTGGCCATTAGGCCCTGGAGACAGCTTCCCCACCCGACCGCAAGAGAGAGATAACAGCCGGCCACCTCCTAAGGCAATCCAGAAGAAACAGGTCCCAAAAAACCACAGACCCTTCATCTCTCTCCTAAAGTACCAATCTGGACACCGAAACCGCAAGCCTCCGCAACCGCACACGGCTCGAGCTCCCCTGCCTGGGTTGAGCTCGCCAACTCGACCAGGCACTGAATGACGACAACAACTAAACTATTCAGGTAAACACAATACTGCAACTTCCTCCTACAGACTGTATGACATATCTGACTTTATTGGACTTTTAAGAAACTTCCCCACAAGTTTCACAAACTGCCTGCAACTTCAATACACTGTACTATATCAAACCAGTATATTGAAGGAATGTTTACTGTAGGAATGAAAACTGATCACTCTCATACCACCTGATTTTGTCATTAATTAGATGCAATAACCATACGGATTAATCCCTCTCTGTAATACCTGTAATACCTCTCTGTAATTCTCTGTAATACCTGCAATACCTCTCTGTAATACCTGCAATACCTCTCTGTAATTCTCTGTAATACCTGCAATACCTCTCTGTAACACCTGCAATTCCAAACCACTTATTGCACATCTCTCTCATGGTATCAGAAGTTTTTTCCCGTTATACTTATATTTTATATACTGATTGAGATATCACATGTGCGACAACTAACAAATGACCCTAAACTACAAGTAAATAACCTCTGCCACCTTCGCACAGAATTTCTCCTCAAAGGAGTTCCATAACCAACTCTGCACCAGACCCAACCACACAAAACCATGGCACCCATCACCTATATGGTAATTCTCTGCCTCTACGTATCCCTAGCCGCATACGCATACTTACCACACTTGACGCAACACCAGGCAATAGGATGGCATCCTTTCCTTATCCATGGCCAAATACTGTTACCCCTACTAACTCCGCTAGGGACAACATACATAGCCCATGATGAAACCCTACTCAACCCAGGCCTGAACACTGCGTTAAAGGTCACTGAAAAACCCCATAAAAGACGTAGCTCCAAAACAAAACATAATAAACATAGGAAACCGACAGCCACAAAGACCAGAAACAAGCAACAGCAACCACACCAATTATCACAAACCCCCATCACAATCTGTCTCATCAACGCCAGATCCATTAGAAATAAAACCCATATCATACACGATATCATTACAGACAACAAACCCGATATCCTCTGTGTCACCGAGACTTGGATCACTGACACTGACCCAGCAATACTAAACCAACTACCCCATCCCAACTACACAGTATTTAACTGCCCCCGTCACAACAGGAGAGGAGGAGGAGTACTTGTCATTGCCAAAACCTCCCTCACGTTCTCAAGCCCCTCCCTAACTGAATCCAAAGGCATTGATATACTCAAGATCGAAAACAAAACATCAATACTTTGCTTAATCTACAGACCCCCCTCAGCCCATCATGAAACCCTGGCCACCGCACTAGAAAATATCTCAACCTCTGCAACCAAAAAACTGCGCATCATTCTGGGCGACCTAAATCTCCCATCGATTCCCCCTGTACAGGCAGACGCATTCTTTGAAGCCATGCATCAGCTCGGCTACACACAAATCATACAAGAACCCACACATAACAAAGGTAACACCCTTGATATGGTATTCTTATCACACAACATCCAAAAATACACCAAACCTCGAGTAACCCCAGTCCCATGGTCCGACCATTTCCTAGTCGAAATTGAAATCCACCTACCTCCACAAAAGGTAAAGCCTCAAGCCGACCCAAAAACACATCAACAGAGGAAATTCCAAAAATTCAATAGCGAAGCTTTGGTAACTTCTATATCTACACATTTTGAGTACAGCACCACAGACCTAGACAAGCTGGTAGACCAATGGAACTCAGGGATCGAAGCAGCTGCAAGTCCAACATGAAAGAACACAAATGCTGTAACAAAGATAGGAACCGAACCATGGTACTCTCCCACGCTATCTAAAATGAAGAGAGAACTACGCAAACTCGAAAGGAAATGGAGGAAAAAGCAAACCGAAGAATGCAAGCAACTATACCTAACACTCCTCGCAAGATACAAGAATGAGGTAAACCTCGCTAAAAAGACACACCACACTAATCTACTCAACAAAGCGCTCAACAGACCCAGAGAACTTTTTGAACTCGTAAAATCTCTGACCAAAACTTCACAAAACTCCATCTCTGCAGACGTTATAAAGGCCCAGACGCTTGCCGACCACTACGCCAAAAAACTAAATCTGAAACTTCCCACAAGCATGACCAAAGGCATGCCACTAGCCCTCACCACTCGAGAAACCACAACTGCCCCTCAAGCAGACCCAGAAACAGAATGGAACACCTTCCAGCAATTAGGTGAGCAACAAATCTTAAACATCATAACCAACTTAAACACCACTACCTCCCCCCTCGACCCATGCCCAGCCGCTTGGATGAAAGCAACCAAGAAAGACAACGCAAAACCCATCGCGCACATTGTCAACCAGTCTCTGAAACAAGGAATCATGCCGTCTCATCTCAAGAAATCGATTATTAGACCCATATTAAAAAACAAGTCGCTCAACAAAAGTGACCCTGCATCATATCGCCCAATCTCAAGCATAGCTTTCCTAGCAAAGATGATTGAAAAAGCGGTCCAGCACCAACTCCAGGACCACATGGACGAGATAAAAGCCCTAGATGAACATCAATACGGATTCCGTCAGAATCACGGAGTGGAAACACTACTACTGGCACTCCTTGACAATCTACTTAGGGGCCTCGAGAACAAAAACTCCATGTTCATACTCATATTCATCGATATCTCAGCGGCATTCGATACAGTACATCACACCACCCTTTTGGACCGCCTGGCCTCGCTAGGTATAACAGGGACCCCCCTGAAATGGTTCACATCATACATATCCAATAGGATGCAACAAGTGCAATTCAACAACGACAGAGCTGATGCCTTCCCCCAAACCCAAGGGATCCCTCAAGGGTCTGCCCTCTCATCCCTACTGTTCAATATGTATATAAAGCCGGTATGCAGTATTTTCCAGAAATACAACATAAATTACCACATATATGCCGACGATGTGATGTTTTACACACAGCTTGACATAACACAGCCTAACTTCAGTCCACTAGAAGAATGCCTTGACATGCTCCAATCATGGCTTCAGCAAAACAACATGTCAATAAATCACAAAAAAACAGAGGTCATGTTCATGTCCAAGAAAGCCAATTTCATCCCGCCCACCACAGTCACACTAAACAAAAACATATACGATACAAAGCCTGTAATAAAGTATCTAGGAGTCCTACTTGACAGCAACCTCAAGATGGACAAACACCTCAGAACAGTTAACCGAGCCATCTTTTACAAACTCAAAATCCTTCAACCACTCCGCAATATCCTCGAGAAATCCGACTTTAGGTCTGTTGCTCAAGCACTAATCATTCCCCACCTGGATTACAGCAATGCCATTCTACAAGGGCTTCCAAAGAGCACACTAAGCATCCTGCAAATGGCTCAGAACGTGGCTGCAAGAGTCATCATGGAAAAGAAAGTCACCGTCCACATAACCCCAGTTCTAATGGATCTGCACTGGCTCCCAGTGGCCGCCCGCATCATCTACAAACTATTCATCACAACATTTAAACTCATCAATGGCATCGCACCATCCTACCTCAATAACCTAATCACTATTCAACCTAGCAACAGGAGCAGGAGAACTATGAATCTCAACACCCTATGTATCCCGACCAGCATAAGATCTGTCAAGGCCGAAACAAGCAATAGGGCGTTCACATACTCAGCGCCAACCCAATGGAACCAACTACCGCATGAATTAAGGCTCACAAACAACCTGAACGAATTTAGACGAAAACTGAAAACCTATCTGTTTCAAACCCACTACAACTTGATCTAATTGCAATACCATACCTCAACCAGATCTCCTCTGCCGCACTCGGCAGCATATAATCCAATTATATAGTCATGTATAACTTGTATACCTTGGCAACTAATTCCGTACAAATTGTATATAACCATGTATAGCCTGTACACCTTGGCAACTAATTCTGTACAAATTGTATATATGGGGCCCCCCCCCCAATCTACTGAAATCAAATGTATACCCTGATCTGTGTGCTTTAATCAAATGTGTATCGTTTCCAAATGCTTGTCCCGTGTTACGTAATCATTGACTAATCAAAATGTAAAACTGAAATCTCAATGTACCGTACAATACATTATGATTCTGTAAAGTAAACCGCTGCTGATCGTAGGAAGCAGCGGTATACAAGTGTTTACTAAATAAAATAAATAAATAAAATAAATAACAGCTTTTACTACATCCTCTGGTAATGAATTCCAGAATTTCCTTACATGTTGAATGAAAAAATATTTTCTCTTATTAGTCTTAAACGCGTTACACCATAGCTTCATTGCATGTCTCCTACTCTTTCTATATTTTGATAGCATAAACAATCGATCTACGTTTACCTGTTCCACTCCATTCATTAGTTTATAGACTTCTATCATATCTCCCCTCAGCCATCTCTTTTCCAGGTTGAAGAGCCGTAATCATTTTAGCCTCTCCTCATAGAGGTATCCTCCCTTCCCCTTTACCATTTTGGTGGCTCTTCTTTGTACCTTTTATAATTCCGCTATATCCTTTTTAAGATAAGGTGACCAGAATTGCACACAATTTTCAAGGTGTGGTTGCACCATGGAACGATACAGAGGCATTATAATATCCTTTGTTTTCTTCTCCATTCCATTCCTTATGATTCTTAGCATTCTATTTGCTTTCTTGACTGTTGCTGCACAGTGGGCGGAGGGTTTCAATGTTTTATCCACGATGACACCTAAATCTTTTTCCTAGGTGGTGGTTCAAAATGTGGAACCTTGCATCGTGTAACCATAGTTAGAGTTGTTCTTTCCTAGGTGCATAACTTTGCAATTGACCGCATTAAATTTCATTTGCCATTTGAACGTCCAGTCTTCCAATTTATCAAGGTCCTCTTGTAATTTTTCACAATCCTCTTGGGTTTTAAAAACTTTGAAAATGTTTGTGTCATCCTCATCTCACTTCTCAAAAAGCCCTCAATAGATCCTACTTGCCCTTCCAGCTAGCAACCTATCTCTCACCTCCCATTTCCTTCAAAACTGCTTGAACAGTTTACTGCTGTTGTCTTGGCTTTCTTTCCTCTTAAGTACTTCTGGATCCACTGCAGTCTAGCTTTAATCCTCTACATTCCACAGAAACGGCTGTTGCCAAAGTCTCCATCGACTTGTTGATCATAAAATCCAAGGACCTTTGTTCACTACCTTCTTCTCGCTACCCTGTCCTTGCTTGGATTTAGGGGCTCTTTTCTTTCCTGGTTTTCTTCTCATTTCTAACTGTATAGCAGAGAAGAACCATGGCCACATCAAGGTTGTGTTCAAAAGTCGTTTAATGGTCCATTAATAAAACGACTTTTAAACACAACCCTGGTGTGGCCCTGGTTCTTCTCCGCTTTACTGTTGGACCTTGCCATCTTGCGGAGAACATGGCCTCTCTTCTTCGCTTGGTTTCTTCTTATTACTCCCATCGCACTTTTAGTGTATATTCTGGTGGATCCTCCTCTACTGCCATACCACTTTCAGTTGGTGTGCCTCAGGGCTCTGTCTTGGGACCTCTGCTTTTATTTCTCTACACTCCGTTCCTGGGTGTACTTATTTCCTCCCATGGTTTTCAGTACCATCTTTATGCTGATGACTCTCAGATCTAACTCTCTGCACCTGAAATCTCTCCGGGAATCCAGACCCGAATCACTGCCTGCTTATCCAGCATTGCTGCCTGGATGTCTCACCACCATCTGAAATTGAACATGACCAAAAATGAGCTCCTTATCTTTCCCCATAAACCCACCTCCCCCTTTCCTTCCTTCTCTATTTCCGTGGATGACACTACACTCTTCCCCGTTTCCTCAGCTCGCAACCTTGGGGTCATCTTTGACTCTACTCTCTCTTTCTCTGCAAACGTCCAACAGATAGCTAAAACCTGCTGCTTCTTTCTCTATAACATTGGCAAAATGTGATCCCTTGCTTTCTACACACACTACTAAGACCCTTTTCTATTCACTAGTCACCTCCTGCCTTGACTATTGTAACCTGCCCCTCGCTATCTCCCTCTGAATCATCTCTCTCCCCTTCAATCTGTTCAAAACTCAGCTGCACAACTTATCTTCCACCAGTGTTGCTATGCTCATTTAACCCCTCTTCTCAAGTCACTTCACTGGCTCCCTATCAGTTTCCACATCCAGTTCAAACTTCACCTACTGACCTACAAGTGCATTCATTCTGCAACTCCTCACTACCATTCCTCTCTTATCTCACTCTACACTCCTCCTCCAGAATTCCCCTCCTCTAGCATATCCCTTTTATCTGTGCCCTTCTCTGCTACTGCCTACTCCAGACTTCATTCATTCCATCTTGCTTCTCCATATGCCTATAACAAACTACCTGCGTCTGTGCGTCAGGCTCTTTCTCTAGCCCTATTCAAATCCAGGCTGAAAACTCACCTCTTTGAAGCAACTTTTGGATCCCGATGCTCTTCACTCTCTTGTCCACTGTTTATGTGTATTTTACCATACTTTAGTCCCCAGTTTTGCTATGGGCCCAATTCTGAATGGGGAACATCCTGCCCACCTGGACATCCAGGATCTGGACAGGCTGATCTAGACCCTGATTCTGAGCTTGTGGGAGCTAGACGTTCCTGTGGGATCAGAATTGGGTCTAGACAGCTGGCCCGTGGTTGGACGAGCAGGCCGTCCCCTTATTCATTCTGTGCCGCTGGACTCCACGCTTCTCCCTGCACAGGCCTGCTCCGGCTCCTGCATGGAGCCGTGGTGCTGTGGCATCCTGTTTCATTCTAAACCTATGTAAATACATCACACAATGTAAAGATGTAAAGCACTCCAAAATCTCATTGCAAATATTTTTCGCTATTGTAAATAAGTTACTGCTGATCAGGGGTGGCCTAAGGGTGGTGTGGGGACATGTGCAAAGACTCACTGTGGGGTCTCATTTGCATAAATATTTGCATACTGTTAATGTGCACTAACATTTAGTAAACATGCCTCTTAATAAGTGTTTGGATAAAGAAAGACTACCAGATTTCTATATTACTATACTCCAGTGCCAACCGCCAGCCACATTAGGAAGTACTATAAACACGGCCCATTTAGAACCCATAGCAAACCCACCGTATCATAACAGCACTACCAGGACTCACAAAGCACCAAACCCTGCCTATCAAAAAGCCAACACTGCAAATATGAAACCAATATATCTCAGAGAACAACAATCCATCTACTACTGGGGAAAGAGAACAAGTGGCACTGTAAAGTAAAAACTATATAAACAAAATACCTTAGCTTGGTTATACATGCAGAACATAGCCTTTCACCAAACAAAGAATAAGGGATCACAATTTAGAAATAGAAAGACAATAATTAAATTGGGAACCTCAAAGGCCAAAGTTGGAACGTTCAACAACACTGGAGAAATAAAACTATAAATTCATTTCCTCTTGTACTAAACAAAAGCGCAAAGATGTTAACAATGCACATTTCCCAGAGCTGACATTCCAGTTAATAAATTCTAAATAAAAAAAATATTTTTTTACCTTTTGTTGTTTGGGCATTTTATTTTTCAGTTGCAATTGCTCCAGTCACTTTCTTCTGGTTTCTTCATGTCTTCAGCTAACTGTCCATTGTCTGCTGCCCATTTGTACTTTCTTCTCTCTTCTAGTTTTTTCCCATTCTCTCTCTACATCTGCTTTTGCTCTTTTCTCCATTTCTTTCTTTATTTCTATTTCATCCACTCAAATTTTACCCTTCCATCCTCAGTCCCTACTTATTCTCCCAATACCTGGCCATTCGTAGATTTTTCTTCCCTCCCACACAAAATATCTTTTACCCTCGCCATCCTCACTCCCCCAGCCCCATTCCCTTCTAGTCCTCCCCCAACATCAGCTCCATTCTAGTTCCAGCCCCACCCAGCATCCGCTCCTTTCTAGGTTCATTCTCCCATCCACCTGCATCAGCCCATTTCCAGTCCAAGCTCCCCCTTCAGCCCACTTCCAATCCTAGCCCTCCATCAGCCATTTCCAGCCCCCATCAGCCCATTTCCAATCCTTGCCCCCCCACCATCAGCTCATTTCCAGTCCTAGTCCCCACATCAACCATTTCCAGTCCTATTCCAACCCCTATCAGCCCATTTTCAGTCCAAGCTTCCCCCCCAATCAGGCCATTTCAAATCCTAGCCCCCCATCAGCCATTTCCAGTTCTATTCCAGCCCCCCATCAACCCATTTCCAATCCAAGCCCCCCGTCAGCCCATTTTCAACCCTAGCCCCCCATCAGCTATTTCCAGTCCTATTCCAGTCGCCATCAGCCCATTTCCAGTCCAAGCTCCTCCCATCCACCCATTTCCAGTCCTAGCCCCCATCAGCCATTTCCAGTCCTATTCTAGCCCCCCATCAGCCCATTTCCAATTCAAGCCCCCCCCCCCATCAACCCATTTCCATTCCAAGTCTCCCATCGGCCATTTCCTGTCCTATCCTAGACGCTCCCTCGAAGAGCCCCGCACCTATCTACGCTGCTTCAGAGGTGAGCTGGGAAAGCCCGCACGAGGCCCGGCTCACCAATGCACAGTTGCCAGCATGAAGAGCGGTGTTTTCCCTCATACTAGCTGCCAGCATGAAGAGCGGTGTTTTCCCTCATACTGGCAGCTGTGTTACTGTGAAGCGGCCTAATGGGCATTTCCCGGCACTCGCACACTTCACAGTAACACAGCGGCTGGCCCTTGCGCAGGCTTTCCCGACTCACCACTGAAGCTTGTCAGACGGCTGCCTGGGTGAGAATCTTCACAGTCTTGGCAAGTGCATATATCTATATGATTTGCAAGGGATTGTGGGCAATGCAGTTCATTCACACCAGACACAGCTGCTGACAATAATTTAGTTGTGCTCAAGTGTTAAAGCCAATAAGGTATTTATTTATGGGGTTATTTCTCCCAACACAGATATGCTTGGTAGCACATAAATCAGGTTACTTGCTTCCAGTGTTTAACTTGGAAAAACAAAATCAAAATCAGGAAAACAACATTCAAACTTGTCAGGCATTAGCTAATGTTTTCTTAGCATATATCAAACAACAAACCAAAAGCCACAAAGCAAGAAAAAAACTGTTCTTTTCAGGTTAACTTCTAATAACTTCCCACATAGATTCAGAAGTGATTCTCTCCTAGCTCACAAGCAATTAGGTAAGGCTCAATTGCTAGCAGTTATCCAGCTGAAACCCCTTAGCTGGCTTGCTTTCTACAGCGTGGCCAGAAATCCTACACAGGAGCTTTTCTGAGTAGATTAAAGAACAAGTTTATATTTCTTTGTGATGGTTGCTGTACTTTATAACAGAAAATCACCAAAGGAGTTTAGACAGAGAGCAGTCCATGTAAACAGATTCTTCATCTGCTATCATTCCCCCTTCTTCAACAAGCATGGGTTCAATATCATGGGTTGGCACAGCTGAATCTCCCAATGGAGCACTTTCAGGAGAATACTTGTTTCCCTGCTGTCTTTCAAGGTTATAGCTAGGGCATAGATCAGTGTTCATACCTGAGCTTCCATTGCTGTTAGAGTTCCTTTCTATATAGCCTGGCCAGTATGTAGTCCAGTTCTTATGTCCAGCCTTCCAATCCAGATCCCTGGACACTGGATATCTCTTCACATACCTTCTGGCACGGGTCTTAGGGTCCCTTCACGTGCAGCCGTCTCCCTCACAGGTAGCGTCTGGAGATTCCTAGCTCTGCAGCACCATTCCTCTGGCTTTCCCCAGTCCAATGGTGTATGCTGGCCCTTGGAATGCCTCCCAGTATACGTACTGCTCTGGACTCTTCTAGACCTCTCAAAGGCTTTTCTCTTCCTTCTTCCAAAGGGTTTCTTGCCCTCTCTGTCCGTCCAGTTTGGCTTCTGCTTCTGATAATCCTTCAGATGAAACTGATGATCAAGCTCAAGCTGATTCTCAGGATAATGATGATCCTCAGGATAATTCTCTGTAGAATAAACTCTACCTTTATTCTGCTTAGATGAGTGCTCCTCCCTAACACAGCGCAGCTGTGCTGAATCAGGCCCTGCCCTTTGAGATGAGTGCTTAGTGATTACCTCATAGCCCTCCTGATTGAACACACGTTTCCCCACTTCAGCTCCTCTAATGGCTGCTGGAAACCTGGTGCATTCTGGGACTGGTAGTCTTTTATGGGAAAATTCTGTTTTCTTATTTCTACCAGAACTGATAGGTTGCTTGTTCAGAGTCACTTCACCTTTCCTATAGCTCCTTCCTGAGCTATGATAAGCTTCCTTATCACATACCCCCCTGCTTAAGTTATTACGGACTGGTGTCACTGGTGAAACTTCTTCTCCACAGTCCGTAATACGGGAAAGGGCATCCGCATTCTTGTGTAACTTCCCAGCACGATGTTCAACTTGAAAATCAAATGCCTGTAAGGCCATGTACCAGCGTGTCAACCTGGCATTGTGGTTCTTCATTTGCTGCAACCACTTAAGTGGGGCATGATCTGTGACCAACTGGAACTTTCTCCCTGTAAGGTAAAACCTTAACGCCTCCACTGACCACTTAATAGCTAAACATTCTTTTTCTATTGTGGAATACTTTTGTTCAGCCGGTGACAATTTCCTGCTCAGGTACATCACAGGATGCTCCTCCCCTTCATGACACTGGGATAGAACCGCTCCTAGCCCTACATCCGATGCATCCGTTTGAACCAGAAAGGGTTTTGTGAAGTCCACCCCTTTCAGTACCGGTCCTGTACACTATCAGCACTTTTGTTTAACATTTACCTACAGCCAATCAGCAATATCTTTAAACGTCATAGCGTTCATTATCATATTTACGCTGACGATATAATGTTCTACCTACCATTTAAAATCCCACACCCTCCACTACAACAGATAACAGAGTGCTTTAAAGAACTAACAATATGGCTCAATGAACAGAACTTACACATTAATTTCTCAAAAACTGACGTTCTATATATTACTAAAAACCAAACATACACACCCCCAAGCACCATCACACTTGATAACCATGAGATCAACATAAAAAAGGAAATAAAATACCTGGGTGTGATACTTGACAATAAACTTAACATGGATTCTCACATAAAATATCTAACAAAAAACATACACTACAAACTTAAGACCTTGAAACAACTAAGACCATTAATCCACTTACAAGACTTCATAACCATAATACAAGCCATCATCACCCCACACTTTGATTTTGCAAATCTAATCCTTAATGGCATCACAAAGCAAAATATTAAAAAATTACAACTAACTCAGAACATCGCAGCAAGGATAATAATGAATATAAGCTCAATTGAACATATCACACCGACATTAGCCGAACTCCATTGGCTACCTATCCACAGCAGAATAAAATATAAGATATTACTTACAACATTTAAACTAATAAATAACTTAGCGCCAACTATACTCAATACACTCATCAAGATAGAAATAGATAAAAGATCACAAAGAAGTAGAAACACTAACACTATAGCAGTACCAAAAGACTACACAAAAGCAAAAAAACAAACCAACATGAGAGCATTCTCACACTCAGCTCCTACCCTCTGGAATAACCTTCCTGACAACATTCGCTCACTATCAGACATAAAGGAATTTAGAAAAAAACTGAAAACCCATTTATTCTCAATGCATTACAACCAAGGATCAGAGACTGGCCAGACGACACAAAGAGACGCAGGTTAACTACTACAATTCAAACAACATATACCCACGTGCCTGAAGCTTATATAAAGTATACAACCACACGCGACATATGATACAATTTGTATATATTTACTATGTATATATGTTATAATAGTTTAATAATTTACTGTTTAAACTTTATACTGTTATCTGTACCTAGTTCATCTGTTCTATGTAAAATGACTTGGTATGATACTACCCATACCATATAACATACTGTTCATTGTAAACCGCACTTGATACTTGTGAAAGAGCGGTATAGAAATAATTGTTAAATAAAATAAATAAATAAAATAAAATTTTCCTTTTAGGACTGAAAAAGTTTTTTCAGCTTCAGGTGTCCACTTTAGCTGGTTTGGACAATTCTTCCGCAGCATATCCGTGAAAATTGCACTTTTCTCTGCAAATTGCGGTATAAATCTGCGGTAGTATCCAATAAGCCCCAAGAAACTTCTTAGTTGTTTCTTTGTTGTTGGAGGAGGAAAATTCCTGATGCTATCTACTTTACTCATTAGAGGTTTAATTTTTCCTCTTCCCACTAGGTGGCCCAAGTATTTTACCTCCCTATTTGCAAAGGCACACTTCTTCGGGTTTAAAGTGATTCCCGCTTGCTTCATGGAGCACAAGACTGCCCTGATCCTCTTTAGATCCTCCGGCCAGGTGTTACTATGGATTATGACATCATCCATATATGCAAAAGCATAATTTTGGTGGGGTCGAAGTACCTGATCCACTAACCTTTGGCAGGTAGCTGCCGCTCCATGCAGTCCGAAAGGCATCCTCTTGAACTGGAAAAGGCCAACGGGGGTGCTGAACGCAGTCTTCGGCTTCGACTCCCTGGTGAGAGGGATTTGCCAATATCCTTTTGTCATATCAAGGGTGGTTAAGTATTGAGCCTGCCCCAGCTGGTCCAACAGCTCTTCAATTCTTGGCATTGGATATGCATCAAAAACTGATATTGCGTTTACCTGCCGGAAGTCAATACAAAATCTTAAAGATCCATCAGGCTTCGGCACCAGGACTATGGGGCTATTCCAGGGACTCTTTGACTCCTCTATTACTCCCATGTCCAACATCTCCTGGACTTGTGCCACAACTTCCTGTCTCTTGGCTTCAGGCAAGCGGTATGGCCTTTGACTAACTAATTTCCCAGGTGGAGTTATTATTTCATGGGCAACCAAATGTGTCTCCCCAGGTATGGGTGTCAACACATCTGGAAATTCTTTAAGCAATTTCCTAATTTCTTCCTGTTGTACCACTGTCAGGTCCTCACCTATTTGGGGTTCTGATTTTTCTTTACAATCAGATACCTGGGGTCCCAAATCTTCCTCTTCATTCACCTCCCTCTCTCGGGCACAGGTGGCAGCTAGGCTTTTAACCCCTTTGACGTCAGTAGAACCAAAGCCGTTGGTTCCACGCTCAGAATTTTCCAGGGATGTGACCTCCTCCACAGGTGGAAAACCCAGCCTCTCACAGATCAATTGGGAAATTCTGTCTCCTGTCTTCACGTGATAATCATTCTGTCCAAAGTTAAATAACAGAACTTTAATATTGCCCCTGTAATCGGGATCAATTACTCCCGCACCCACATCGATGAAATATTTAAGGGCTAATCCGGACCTTGGGGCTACTCTCCCATAGCATCCAATAGGTATTTCCACTTGGAGACCGGTGTCAACCAGGGCTCTCCCTTGGCTAGGTACAGTCACATTTTCTATGCTGCACAGGTCAAACCCAGCAGCTTGAGGGGTTGCCCGCTTAGGAGCTTGGGCCTTCTCTGTGACCCTATGGTACTTTAGGACGAATGTCTGCTTTGGGATAGCTTGGTCTTCTGGACGCTTAACCATCTTTTTAGCTGGGGTCTGAGGACTTCCAAATAAAGGCCCGGGAGCTATTACCATTAAACCTTCTCCCTCCTTCTTTCCTAGTCCTTCCACTAGACCCTGCTTAAATCTTGGCCAGTCTCTTCCTAGAACCAAATCAAAGGGTAGCCTAGGCACCAATGCTAACAGGACTTCCTCTTGTTCCCCCAGGCACTTAACCTTTAGCCTATAGGTGGGATATGATGTTGCAGCACCATGAATGCATCTGATGTGAACTTGGCTTTCAGGGGTTCTAGGCACAAATCCTTCTTGGGCCTCTATTCTCTTCCAAAGCCTTTTTGACATCATACTCTGGTCTGCCCCAGAGTCTAACAAAGCATTTTTAGTAATTCCTTGCACATCAACCATCAAAAGAAATCCTTCTTTGGGCTGTTTTAAATCCACACCCATTAAGCTAGTGTGTGTCTGGCATCCCTTTTCTAAATGTCCCCATTTTCCACACTTGAAACATTTTTTCCTACTCCACTGTGTCATCTGGTTTGGCACAGTACATTTATTTTCAGAAATATTTTTAATTATTTTCTTTTCTGATATAGCACATCTTGCCTCAGCACCAATCTTCAGAGGGCCACCCATTCTATGGCAAGCCTGCGTGGCTTCCAAGAATCTCTCTGCCAGCATGGTTGCCTCTCCAAGATTTTGGCAATTTTGCTGTATAACGAAAGTGTGCAAATCTTTAGGCACCGCAGACATAAATTGTTCAAGCATTATAATGTCTAATAACATTTCTACCGTCTTTTGCTCAGGCTCCAACCATTTTACAGCTAAACCTCTGATTCTCTGACTCAGAGCCCTGGGTGTTTCACCCACTCTCAATGTAGTAGCTCTAAACATTCGCCTATACTCTGAAATAGACAACCCTAGGTGATCTCTAATAGCAGCCTTTACATCCTTATAATTCAAAGCCTGGGCTGCTGGCATTGCTCTATAAGCTGCAAGCGCCTCTCCAGTTAATGAGGCTGCCAGCCTTACTGCCCACTGGGTCTCTGGCCATGCTAATGCTTGTGCCACTCTTTCAAAAGATTCTAGAAAATCATCAACATTATCATCTGGAGTTAGCTTCCCAAAACTAAATGCCCCAATCCCCTGATTGAGTCCCACACTGTCCACATGTGGTGTACCAGTATTTACTGCTGGTCTTGCATCCGTTCCTTTGTGCAAAAGCAATCCGAAAAACTACGCCATTTTTCAGACGGCTGCCTGGGTGAGAATCTTCACAGTCTTGGCAAGTGCATATATCTATATGATTTGCAAGGGATTGTGGGCAATGCAGTTCATTCACACCAGACACAGCTGCTGACAATAATTTAGTTGTGCTCAAGTGTTAAAGCCAATAAGGTATTTATTTATGGGGTTATTTCTCCCAACACAGATATGCTTGGTAGCACATAAATCAGGTTACTTGCTTCCAGTGTTTAACTTGGAAAAACAAAATCAAAATCAGGAAAACAACATTCAAACTTGTCAGGCATTAGCTAATGTTTTCTTAGCATATATCAAACAACAAACCAAAAGCCACAAAGCAAGAAAAAAACTGTTCTTTTCAGGTTAACTTCTGATAACTTCCCACATAGATTCAGAAGTGATTCTCTCCTAGCTCACAAGCAATTAGGTAAGGCTCAATTGCTAGCAGTTATCCAGCTGAAACCCCTTAGCTGGCTTGCTTTCTACAGCGTGGCCAGAAATCCTACACAGGAGCTTTTCTGAGTAGATTAAAGAACAAGTTTATATTTCTTTGTGATGGTTGCTGTACTTTATAACAGAAAATCACCAAAGGAGTTTAGACAGAGAGCAGTCCATGTAAACAGATTCTTCATCTGCTATCATTCCCCCTTCTTCAACAAGCATGGGTTTAATATCATGGGTTGGCATAGCTGAATCTCCCAACTTACCACAACCCCTCCCGCAGTCTTCGGTCCATCCACATTAACCGTCTTCACCTTCCAGCACCTTCCAAAGCTCATTTACAATCCACCAGAAAATCTGCATTTTATTATTTAGGACCCTCCCTTTGGAACTCTCTCCCTACCCACCTCCGTACAGAAGAATCCTATCCCAAGTTCCGTTCCCTTCTCAAAACTCATTTGTTTTCACTAGCTTTCCCCCCCTGATGACCTCTTCTCTGTTTTTCTGTCTGTGTGTTCTCTGCCTTGACTCTTCTCTGTGTTATTAATTATTGTAATTTCTTTTCTTTCTGTTAAACATTGATTTTATTTGTAAACCGCCTCGATGTTATGGGAGGCGGTATAGTAAATGCAATGTAAACAATAAACAATAAACAATAATGGAGCACTTTCAGGAGAATACTTGTTTCCCTGCTGTCTTTCAAGGTTATAGCTAGGGCATAGATCAGTGTTCATACCTGAGCTTCCATTGCTGTTAGAGTTCCTTTCTATATAGCCTGGCCAGTATGTAGTCCAGTTCTTATGTCCAGCCTTCCAATCCAGATCCCTGGACACTGGATATCTCTTCACATACCTTCTGGCACGGGTCTTAGGGTCCCTTCCACGTGCAGCCGTCTCCCTCACAGGTAGCGTCTGGAGATTTCTAGCTCTGCAGCACCATTCCTCTGGCTTTCCCCAGTCCAATGGTGTATGCTGGCCCTTGGAATGCCTCCCAGTATACGTACTGCTCTGGACTCTTCTAGACCTCTCAAAGGCTTTTCTCTTCCTTCTTACAAAGGGTTTCTTGCCCTCTCTGTCCGTCCGGTTTGGCTTCTGCTTCTAATAATCCTTCAGATGAAACTGATGATCAAGCTCAAGCTGATTCTCAGGATAATGATGATCCTCAGGATAATTCTCTGTAGAATAAACTCTACCTTTATTCTGCTTAGATGAGTGCTCCTCCCTAACACAGCGCAGCTGTGCTGAATCAGGCCCTGCCCTTTGAGATGAGTGCTTAGGGATTACCTCATAGCCCTCCTGATTGAACACATGTTTCCCCACTTCAGCTCCTCTAATGGCTGCTGGAAACCTGGTGCATTCTGGGACTGGTAGTCTTTTATGGGAAAATTCTCTTTTCTTATTTCTACCAGAACTGACAGGTTGCTTGTTCAGAGTCACTTCACCTTTCCTATAGCTCCTTCCTGAGCTATGATAAGCTTCCTTATCACAAGCTGTCCATTGTGCATGAATGAAGTTTGCATGGGGCCCCCTGAAGCACGGGGCCCTGTTTGAACAGCATTCTCACACAATGGACGGGCCGGCCCTACTGCTAGTTACCTTCTATAGAAGTTTCGCTCACTACTAACTTTTGTGTTTGCTAAATACTATTCATTGTAAGTGTTATCGTTCTTTGTAAACTGCTTTGATTACTTGATAAGACGGTATAAAAAACATCTAAATAAATAATAGTAGTCTCTAATTTACAACGTATTTACAATTGGGACTTATATTCGAGTCGAGTCAGGGGGGGGGGGATAAATGAGGCGTGGTTGTGGGGGGGAGTGGTGGTTATGGTGTATCCATGGTTTTGTTAGTGCCCGGGGGGGCATTTCATTCAGTTGCTGAATTGTTTATCAAAAAGTAAAGCCTTGTTTATATATGTTTAGATGTTTATCTATCATATCTATCACTGCTGTCAGAAGAGATTTTGTCCCTGACCACCTGATCAAACCTACTTATCCTACATCAAACACATCTTCCTCTTCCAAAAATTCCTTAGTATGAAGCACCACCTCTTTTTATAATATCTTGGCTAATGTGGAGCCTGATTCAGAAAGGGGCACATTCGGGCCCCGTGCATGTCTCCAGAGAGGAAGTGTATGCACAGCACCGATTGCACAACCCCGTGCAGACATGCACATGAGAATGTAGAATTAGCGGGCTGTTCCCAAGGAAGCACTCTTAACTGACAGCCTTTCGCTCTATCCTGAACCAGGCACATGCATAGGCCGTGCACACACTGGCTGTGTTGCTCCAGCTGCCCCGTGCACCTGCAACTCCGAAAACATCCCCGACTCCATGTCCTGCAGACCACATGTGACTGGAACTAGGAAGAAGGCCCCCCATTATAACACACACATCAACATGGCTACCAAGCAGCCTAATTTCAGTGAGGCAGAGACGAGGCTGTTGGTGACCATGGCCCTGGAGCAGGAGGAGACTCTTCCCCCCACAGTGCAGAGGCTGCCAGCCCACACAGCATCACGCAGGGGCTGTGTGGGCAGGACCACCCTTGCCCAGTGAGTACATCACAACACAGACAGACAAACCTGGAACAGAGCGAAGTGGGCAGGCTGGAACAGCACACAAGTTGGCACAGAGACAGGCATGCACCAAGGTGGAGAGGAAGGGCAGGGAAAGGCAGGATCTGGCCCTGGCAGAAAGCACAGCACAGCACAGACAGAGCAGTCCCACTGCAGGGGTCCAGGAAACAAGGGAGAACAGGTTGCAAGCAGACCCACAGTGAAGACACAGAGGGACACAGAGACAGATGAAAGGGATTTGCAAAGCAGTCTCAGAATGTCAGCCACAGCCCCAGGTCATACAGATGCCCCCTGAGGAGCCAAAAAAAATGGTCTTATACAAGCCCCAAGGCAGAAGGTGAACCCAGCACCATGGGTCAGACACAGAACCACAAGGCTAGAGCTGTGAGTGCTCCCAGGCCCTAGGTAGGGAGAACAGAGCAAGTCAGAGGGGAGGCACAGTATAAATGGTACAGGTGCAAAATGAAGTAGTACAGGCCCCTAGGTGGGAGGCAAACCTGGCACCCTGAGCATTGTAGGTCATGCACAGAACTACCAGGCTAGAGCTGTGAGTGCTCCCAGGCCCTAGGAGTGGAGGGAACCAGGCCCTGTGCCTATACACCAAATGCAAAGGCCAGATGCAGACACCCCACCCCCCCAGCATGGCATGGCAGGGTGATGCACCACTGAGAGCAGATGGGGACAGGGCACATGATGCGCATGCACACAGCACCCCCCCCCCCCCCCCAATGAATAGGCAAGTCTGTGCCCTGGCATGGAGGAATGATGAGGTGTGTCTCAACCCCACAAGCATTTCCAGATCCTGTGTGACACAGAGGCATACCGTGTGTGATACCGCTCAATCCGCCATACCTGCTCAGGGCTCATAAGGCGTATCTGGCAGCAGCTGCAGGAGGAGCAGGGTGAGTAGCCATGCTAATACCCAGTCTGAACAGCAGGCTGACAGGCCCCCCAACACAGAGGCAGGGCACCACATGTAAGAGCACACACCGCTGTGACATGGAAACCATGGAAACAGCATGCCTCCACCCCAGGGGTCCTACAATACATAGTCCTGGCCCACACTGCCCCAACCCTGCAGAGCTGGGATGTGCTGGAACATCTTGTGTGTGCCCGCCCCACCAGCTACTACAGTAGTGCAGCAACAGGAAGAGCAGGGTGTAAACATGTGTGGTGCAGCCACCATGATGTCCCACAGATATGAGCACTGAGCATGGTAAGGTGATACAAAGAGGCCTGCCTGCCCCACTACAGTCTGGAGGTTGACACAGGAAATACATACCTGATGTGGGCCACCCATGGGCTCAGAATGACAGCACCCTGTGCCACAGACACACCAGGAATCCAGCTGCCCATGGATGATCTGTCAGACATGCAGCAGAGACACCACAGCCATGCAGCTAACCATGACCTCTGTCCCCCACATTGGCAGCACAGCAGGAGGAGGACTCCCCACCTCCGTCCCCTGATGGCTCCACCCCTGACACCATGGAGGATGCCAGCACAGATATATCCCCCAGCCCCAGCGGGAGTGGCAGCATGACCACCAGTGGGGACAGCAGCAGCCCCATCCTCCTGTCCAGCCCAGCACCATCTATGGAAGGGCCCAGCAGGGGAGGCAGCATTCTCTCCTCTACCTCTCCTGAAGGGGGCAGAGCCGATGGCAGTGGGTGGGGGGGCCTATGTATCACACCATACATGGGGTTTAGTGCACAGCAGGGTAGCAGCCAGTCCCACCAGTACCATGCACAAGTGCTGTAAAGACAGTGGGTGACCTCTGGACCCTCATCCTCCAGCCCCTGGTGGAGGGGGTGTATGGTGTGATAGGGAGGGTGGGGAGGCCCCATGGAGTGTTGTGGGGAGGCTGTAGCAACACAGGCCGAGGGGTCAGGCAGGGCTGTTGAGGGGGCAGCATGTAAATGCATGGGGAGGGTGAGTGGCTGGAGTGTGGTGGTGAGGGCAAGGGAACAGAGCACATGTAGGGGGAGTGTGTGGGGATGTGAGAATGGCAGGAGGGTGGGAGTGAGGATGAGGGGTCTAAGTGCATGCAGGGGGAGCATGTGGGGTTATGTCAGTGGCAGGAGCGTAGGAGCGAGGATGGAGGGCATGCAAGGGAAGAATGTGGGCGAGGGTGGGTATGCAGAGTGGATGAGGGTTCCAAGTACGGGTTTGGGATGGAATGTGACAGTGCTGGAGGAGGAGGATATGGATAGTGAGGAGGCAATGGAGGGCCCTGGTTGTGGGACTGCCAGGAGGCTGTGATGGTGCCAGATCATGGCAGTGATAAGGGCAGGGATGTGGTGGAGGTGCCTACAGCCGGGTGCACATGGGAGTGGTGTGCCTGTGTTGGTGGGCCACGAAACCCACCCTTATCTGATGTGGGACCCGATGAGGGAGCCCAAGAGGCAGATGAAGGCCCTGAAGACATGCCAGCCATGGGTTGTCTGGAGTGCATGCTTGCACACAGCCTTGCACGGCGTGCAGGCCCCTCTTCCACTTCTCATGCCATGTGGAGGGCCTTAGGGGTGAGGTGCAGGGCCTGAGGGGTGAGTTCAGGGGCCTGTGACTGCTGCTGGAGGCTCACCTGCAGCCCCATACACCATCCCCCAGTCATACAGCGGACAGCCCTGGGGGGCACTGAAGGGGCCCCACCATCTGGGAGGCACACAGGGGCAGCTGTACCACCAAGCAGCATGAGCCGTGCCAGTGGCTTCTGGTACAGTGACAGACACCAGGGCGGACTGGCAAGCAGTGTTAATGCCTGTAGGTGCAGTAGGGGTGGGGTTTGGGTCAAATTTCAGACGCTTTAAGGTTGAATCGATTGAATGTGAGTGTGAGTGTTTGATGGCTGTATGGTTATGAATGTTTTTACAAAAATATTAATCTGTCTTTTCCCAAAGGTGAAGTTGTGGTTTAAGGATTGTTTTGGTAAGAATAAATAAAAAAGTTGGTAAGTGTGTGGGAGGCTTTGACCAGTGATGTGAGCGTCTGCTAATCCCTATAGTGATTTTTCACTACATGCAGGGTTAAGCCATCTGAGGTCATTTTGCCTGGAAGTGATTGTTTGGAGTTGCTATTTATATTGGAGTTTTTATGTGCATTGAGAGTTTTTGGATGTAAAGCATTTTTTGTATTGTTAGGTATTTCTATTGCTCTTTACAGCAGTTTTTTTGCGTGTTGAGACATAATAGCAAACCATTGATCAGCTGGTGTGCCAGTGAGGGCGGTCATGTGTTACTGACATGTTGTGGGCTGTGGAAGCTGACTGTGTATATGCATGGCTGTGTCCACTATATGGATGGTTGTTGGGGTGCCAGTGGGGCATTGTGTGTCTGCAGCCCACCACATGTGCATGGGCGCCCACAGAGGCACATGGGACCCTGATGGGGGGTGGACCTGGGCATTGTGGGAATGTATGGTGCCCCTACTCTGTGCCTGGCCCACATCTGGCATACCCCTGGCGGCAGTCGACGGGGCTGCATGACATGCCAGTGCAGACCTACATGCCGCCATTCTGGTCACCTGCCTCCATTCTCCACTGCATGCACAGTGCCACTATGCATGCTTCAAGGGAGAAGGGTGAGATGCATGCAGAGGGTGGGTGTGGGGTGGGTGGGACCAACCCCCAGATGTGCAGGGGTCATCAGGGGGGCACACTGTGCATACCCCCACTGTAGTGGCAAAGGAGAAGGGTGCCCCCTATACATGCCCAGCAGCACCCCTCAGGGCCAAAGGGCCCTCGCACAGGGTCATGGAGGACACCACCACCTGCCCAGTGCACACACCCCCATGCAGTGCAACATGCTTCCCAGTCCCAGAGTGTCTGTGCATGCACTAATAGCCATCCACCACTGATGTGGCACCCCCTCAAACCATGCATGGAGTTCTGACCAGCTTAGGATGTAGGTGTCATGACAGGATCCCAGGTCATTTGCACAGATGTCTGTGATCTCCCCATGAAAATTGCACACCACCTGCACGTTGACAGAGTAGAAGGCCTTGTGGTTCCGATATGCAGCCTCACTCCATCATGGGGGCTGGAGGGCAACATGTGTGCCGTCCACCACACCTAGGATCAATGGAAACCCTGCCACAGCATAAAAGGTCTGCATGCTCTGGTGCTGGTCCTGTTGAGTTGCTGGGAAGCAGATGGTCTGCACCATGGACCACAGGTAGGGGCATAGGAACTGTATGAGGCACCAGGATACTGTAGGCTGGCTGAGTCCCCCAACAGCTGACAGCACCATCTGGAACGAGCCTGTCACCAGGAAGACCAGTGCAGTTGTCACCTTCAAGTGTACCGGTATTGGATAGCCCCTCTGCATGGGGCTTTCAAGCCATGGCTCCAGTTGCTGGCAGAGGTCGTGTACGGCAGCCCTGTTGAACCGGTACCTTGCCACACATGCTGCATCACTCATGTCCATGTACTGGACCATCTGCCATGGGACACCTGCATGTGGGCACCTCCACCATGTCCTGCCCACCTTGGTCACTGCTGTGCAACAGGGCCAGAGCATACCATCCCTGGATGTCCTGCATGTTGTCTCATTCCAGACAGCTGGCTGCACAATGATGGACACCCATTGCACACATTGTCGTCTATCTCGGTGAGCTGCAGGTGGCACTGTCACTATCCCGCACTGTGTCAGTCCTGCTGCACAACCGTTCATGCCCAAGGGTACATTGATGTGCATATGGCACATGCACAGAGGCGCATGTTCACAGGCATGCGCACGCATGGTGCCGCATAGCCACACACATGCAGGCATGTCAATGCAGCAGAGGCAAACCATTGACCCTCTGCACCTCATGCACATGCCATCCCCTCTACTTTAATTCTTTAATTCTCTTATATACCGCGCTATTCTGCATCAGTGCAGTTTACATTGAACAAACTGAAATTACATTGAACAGGGCATTATAACTTGGAGATAACTATTTTACAGGGAACATGGGCTATGGAGGGTTAAGTGGCTTGCCCAAGACCACAAGGAGCACCTGTGGAACTAGAAACCCCAGTCCTTCCGGCCCAAGGTTGCTGTCCTCTAGTGGGATTTGAACCCCCAACCTTCCATCATGAAGTACCTTGCCCCAACCACTAGGCCACTCCTCCACAGCCAAGGACATCAGCCATGAACCACTGCTGATGCCACACTGCAGCAGCCACATGATGTCCCAGGGCCAGATGATCTGGAGCTCCATGTCCCCTCCCCATCACCTTCTCCACATCGCACTTGATAATGGCGATGACCAGGAGGGGCGCAGATATAGAGGTGCACAGCATCACCTGCGTTGCTGTGCTCAGCATCTGCTTGCACACAGCACCGCCCAGCAAGCCCAGTCTGAGCAACAGCTGGAGCTGCTGCGACAATCCACAGTGTTGCAGGAAAGGCATGTCGTAGCCACAGAGCAGCTGACTGTAGCTACTAGCATCCTCCAGGCAACCATGGTGGAGATCTTGATGGAGTTGCGGCATGCCCCTGGTCAGTCCATCCCTGTAACATCTCATGCACACTCCATTGTGCCTCCCATGGGGTCTGGAGAGAGGTGTGGTGGGGCAGCTCCAACAACTGCACCACCCTCAGCAGCATGTGGACCTGTGCCTCCACAGCAAGGCACCAGTGGTGTCACAACATGGGTCTCAGCATGTACCCACACCACTGTTGGTCTGCCTGCCACACAGATACCCCCTGTCCTTTGGCCAGTTCCAAGGGGCACCAGTCCCCGGATGGCGCTTTCCTCATTCTATGAGAGTATCATGGAGTCAGGCAGCAAGAGCTGTGACACCTCGGGATCTGAGAAAATGCCACCGTGCACACCTGTGGTAACCAAGGCACTGGTGCATGTGCCCTCAGGGAAGGGCAGGGGCAAGGGTCAGGCATGGGGAAGGGGATGCTGGTATGTCATTTAGCACCAAGATTACTTGGTGCATGGACTTGGGTCCCAAGGGGGTGCACAGGTGGCATGGGTTTGTGCAGGGGTATGCTGGGTGGGTATCACTTATGTTCCAGGGCTGTCTGTGTGACATTGTGCCATGTGGGTGGCCATGGGTGGTTGGGGTCCACGGGGTGACACTGCCTCATAGGTCTGGCAATGGGTGTGTGCAAGGGACACACCGCTCTGCATGACATGGACACCTATGTTCATGTGTTGCTGTGTGAATCATACATGTATATGTCTGCAACATCCACACACTGCCCAATCCAGGATCCAGGATCCTGGTGTGTGGCATCGGTCTGCTGGCCAGTACCTCTCTGTACCACCTCAGCCGAATACTGTTGGGGGGCATTTGTCAGCATCAACAAACAGCATCTGTCCATGCTGTGCCCACTGTCACATTTGTCATGTCATCCTCCCATCTCAGTCTGCTTAGGGACACATCCACTGCCATAAAATTTGGTGCTTGCCCTGGGGCACCCTCTGCAATTGATCTTTACCTGCCCTCTGCATGCACCTCAGGGTACTGGGACTGCTGCATATGCTCAGGGCATGTGTGCCCCTGGGGACACTGGTAGTGCTGTGACCCATTTGGGGGTCTCTTGTCCTGCTTGGTGACTGTCTTGCACACATTTGCTTGTCTTTGGCTTTGCTGTGAAGATATCTTCATGGGCCTAGTTTGACACACATGGTATGGTGGCTGCATGTGGTGCACTCCTGTGGCAAGACACATGTGACTCAGATGCTGCATGACATAGTGCTGTGGAAGTTATATTGCCACATTAGGTTGTGGTAGGTTTTGAACCCATGAGCTTTGGATTCCCAGGTAGTGCTGCTTCCAATGTGCTACACAACCACTATGTGGTGTGCATGGCTGCCTGTAACTGTAGCCTGCATTGACAGAATTAGGCTCTGATCATGTTTGGCCCTCATGGACAGGTAGGTGGGTGTTGTGGTACCTTGTCCAGCATCTGGTCCCATACCTCTGGCCACTGGCATTTCCATGGACCTGCAGTGTTGGGTCTGGTCAGTCATGTGCTGTGTCAGGCCAGCCCCCATACTAGCTCTTTGCATCTGCAGTCCTCATTCACCCTGATCATGCATGAATTACACACAGGGGGCTATTGATGTGTTCAGGACACAAACACTACATATCTTGCACCTGCAAATCTGTCAGTCCACCATGACACAATGTGGATGGTGCCTGGTTGGGGTTCCCTCCTACTAGTCTCTACTGCATGTGTCCACATGTGGCAGCCACATACTGCCACTCTACATCTGGTTCACTGCAGTCACATGTTGAACATCTCTCCAGCTGTATCACATATCCATATCACAGCTCTGGTATGCATCGTTCTCTCAGCCATGGCTGGGAGTTTAGACATTGGGTGTCCATCCAGCACTGGCAGTTGTCGTCTGCATATTCCAGGCCTGCCCCCGGAAGATAACATACTTGGCAACATGATCATGATGGCACAATTTACTGTTGTGGGACACAGCTCAATCTCTGTGCATCCTCTTTGTCCATTTATTTGTTACATACATCATGTATGCCTGGTAGCATGTGTCTTCTCAGACATGTTTGGGTTTTTTTTTCAGAGGTGTGCCACGTCACAGCAGCAGTAGTGACATGTGTGGATTGCCATTCACATGGGTTTGTCCTCTTCAATGTCACATTGCTGTCAGGCAACATACGACGTTACCATTCCCCAAAGGGAGGGGTATGGGCAGTCTGAGGGGGAGTCTTGGACAGGCCCACGGTAAGGGCATGGGTTTCCCTGGTCACATATCATGTTACGATTGTATTTTGTGCACATCCGGCCCAGGAACATGTCTATAGCAGGCACAGTGACCATTTGCACCCAACAGTGGAATGGAGGAGTGGCCTAGTGGTTGGGGCAAGGTACTTCAGGCCGGAAGGTCGGGGGTTCAAATCCCACTAGAGGACAGCAACCTTGGGCCGGAAGGACTGGGGTTTCTAGTCCCACAGGTGCTCCTTGTGGTCTTGGGCAAGCCACTTAACCCTCCATAGCCCATGTTCCCTGTAAAATAGTTATTTCCAAGTTATAATGCCCTGTTCAATGTAATTTCAGTTTGTTCAATGTAAACCTCACTGATGCAGAATAGCGCGGTATATAAGAGAATGTAAATAAATAAATAAATAAAATAAATAAATAAAACACCGCATCCATGGGTGAGCATGTGCATGGAGATGTGTTCTACGGGGTTCATGCAGGTGCTGTTCAGCCGCCCTGGCTCTTGGACACGGGAAATGGTTTGGGACATCCACATGCACATCGTATTCTAGGATGTTAGATGTGTCCAATCCTACACGTCCCCACGCTATACCCACTGATGCCACACCCCTCAGGTAGAATGTGCGACTCCTAGGCTGGCCATCACAGTCCATAGTGTGTTGATGCACAGTGGACATTACTAACACTGTGCTATTGCAGATGTATCAGCCTGCCCATGTCTCAGTCCCCCTCATGCCCTGTGGGGCACTGCCTAGGCCCAGCGCACACCTGTATGGGGTTCCAAATTACAAATATCAAAATGTATGTGGGGACATAACAACCATCACACGGTATATTGCATTCCGGGGCAGTCTCGGTGATTTCCACTGTGGTCATCTGTACAGACCCATCTTCAGTGGCTTCAGGTGGGCACTCATCCTCGCTACTACCTGCTCAACAGCACATTGTGCATCATGGGCATGCATTAGTGCTATTTGCAATATTGGAAGCACCTATTATGGGGGACCCTTATTTTTGCCGCCTTTATCTTTGGATATTTGGCTGTGGTGGGCCCTCTGTCTTTGCCTGCTTCTTCACACTGACACCTGGTAACACTGTGCTCATCCATATGGTCCAAGTACTGGTCAGGCTTTCATGTCCCACCTGCCAAGTTACTACCAAAACCAACTCCCCCCATGCACTCCTCAGACCACACCCACACCTTCTCTCACTTTCTGCTAAAGCAACATGATTCCACGGGAGGCTGCCTGGTACCTGTACATATCAGCTATGACATAACATACGCACATGGGGTACCAGAGCTACATATCTGTTCCCCAGTTCTCAACCCAAAAGGTATATTTTCCCTGTTCACATCCATATTCTCCATGACTTTGTAGTACCATCTATGCACCTAGTTTTTGTTGGCATCCCATAGATTGTCTCCTTTGGCACATACAGCACATAGGTGCATGGCATGTTTGGAAACTGGTATTCTTCATTGTATCGCTGTTTAGTTATGTTTTTTTGCCCAACAGTCACTCAGTTCTGCTCCCTGTACCTTCTGCATGCATCTTGTATTTGACCTGTCTGCAGTGGTGCCACTTCAGATCAGATCTGTCACATTCATTTACCTCTATGGGACATATTGCAGGGCAGAGCTGAATTTTTTCTAAGCCAGACCTTTATACCTGGTGTCAGCAGGTCTAACATACATGGTCCATTTGGGAATAAGCTTTCTCCATCATGGCAGCTGACCACACCCCTATTCCTCTCTCTTCCGCCCACGTTCTTAACTCCCCATGCTAACACCGAGGACATGAATGTCAGCGGTGTTCCAGAATACGATGGGGACGTATTCGCCACTTACACATCCACGCCGCACATGGACAGCCCTTATTCATGTTTTAGAATGAGGGCCAAAGTACACATCTTCTAAATAAAATATTAATATGAATAATGATTGCAAGTTCACATCAGAATGGGTCACAAGAAAAATTCTGGCAAGAATGGATAGGCATCCATAATTTCAACATGTGAAATGTGAATGTTTCTGCACTCCCTCATGTTTGGCAGCCAGCACATGGGCACTGGCTGCACAAAAGACAACCCTTGTTCTTTTCACCCCCACCCTTACTGCTGCTGCCATGCCATGTCATATCTCCCAGGTCCACCGGCAATGGCAATACCACAATAAAGAAGCAAAATGCAGCACGGAGTAAGGTCTCTGAACTCCTGCATGCTGTGTGCTGAAAGTGCATTAGGTTCTGTTCTCTCTGGTGCAGACTTCCTCTTTGTATTGGGTTAGGATCTGATGTACTTTTAGAACGCAGGGTACAGGGGTTCAGAATCTCCTCTATGTGCTGCAGTTCTGCTTCTCTGCTGTTGTATTACCGACGTTGCTAGACCTGGGAGATATCACACGGCAGTGGTGGCAGCAGCAGTAAGGATGTGGCGGGAGACTGGAGGCCGGGGACTTTCTTTTGTGGTGTTGCCCACCATAGACTGGCAGCCTAGGCAATTGCCTGGTTTGCAAAACTTTGACCCAGGCATGAACAGCCACCAAGCCTGGAGCGGAGGTAGTGCGGCAAGCCACCCATGACATTAAGATAGGTTTGCTATGCTGGCTCCACTGTGTGGACCCGGCAGGGACGGCCCACTCCAGGTGCCCATGAGACTGGGAACGTCACTGGCAAGAGATACCTATGATTGAAGTCAAACTTAGTTGCATAAATGAAGTGTTTCATGGAGATAGTAAAGATTGAAGCCAACACAATTGTCCCATTCTGTACATTAGCTATTTTTGTGTGTGTCTAATAAATGTGGTTTTCTTTGGAGAGTAATGGAAAGCCCATCTGACGAGACATACTAATGAACTCTGTTATCCTAGTGGTGCTATGTTCAGAGCAGTAATGTAGATATTTTTTCTTATTGGGTTGTGAATTATTTTTCATTTTTATCCAAAAAGCTAATAATAGCAGAGAAAAATTACTACCTGTTGAGAAAGAAACATATCCCAAAAAAATGAGCTGAAGTGGCTGAAGTGCTCTGTTCTCTGAACAAAGTAGTGTAGAGTGGCTTTGTCCTTTTAGCTGTTGCAATTTCATTGCCAACACACGGCATTTATTTATTTATTTTTATTTTTTATATACCGCGCTATTGAAATCATTAAAACTGAACAGTGCAACAATGCATTAATATCACAATGTGCTTACATAGAACAAGGAATACTCAAAAAATGGGATAACAGGGGAACTATTCACATGATATCTACAAAGTATTTACATAGAGTTAAATATTCTAGTAATTGAGGTCTACGGTAATCATATATAGGTCAGGTGGTAGAATGGATAGAACTAAAGGGGGGGGAGCACCTAACCATTCTCATATTGGGTGTTAAGGTGTGAGGTGAGTGTGAATGATTTATGTTCTTCGGGATTTGTTTCAGACTAGTGAATTAGAAAGAGATGGTGTTTTATTGCCTTTCTGAAGGAGATGAGGCTGGATATGGATCGAATATTAGTATATTAGTAGTAGCAGATCTATTTGTGCATAGAAAATGCTTTCCAGTATGTGACTAAAATTGACAATGTATGAGCCATACACAAGCAAAATGCTAGAACTTCTGATGTTAGAAATTAGTAGTTGCAAAACTGTAGTGCAAATAAACTTAGGTATGACCAGAGTAAATATTTTGCTACTATTTGCCTATTCACCAATTTAACTTATTTATTGCCTGTTATCTTAAGAAACGAGAATTGCACTATAGTACAAAATTATCATGGATTTTCTCCTTCATCAAGAGATCTTGAGTTAGTATCTTGTGGAGGATTAACTTCACGATACTGCTGAAGTTTGAAAGGGAAGGATTTTTGAATGACAAGAGTAGTTGACAATACTGGTTGTTTATTTTTGAACATTCCTATACTTCTGTCATGTATTTCATGCATGAAAATTGAACACACTGTACCCAAAATATAACCTTGCAGTTACAGTATGAGAGTATTTTTATAACGGGGCAACTAGATTTGGAGGTAGAGAAGGCACATTTTACAAAGGACATCCATGTGAACTCTGGGACGTCTGAGCCAGAACATCCTAAAAATAAGCAGGCACATCCAGGTTTGGGCATGATTTCACAAAGGTGGACGTGCCCGATATGGATGACTGCAGGGCCATCCACATAGACGCCCCTGGAATACCATTTCACCCCAAGGTCATCTCAGAGACATACAATGGTGGTGGAAACACAAAACAAGTGTCCCAATAACCCAACAAAAATCATTGTGATTTGGCAGAGTACAGGGGACGGAGTTGTGCCAAGCCATAAATGCTCCCTGTGTGACTTGCAAACCTGGTGCCCCCCCCCCCCGACGTCAGATGTTTGTCAGTTGCCCCATCCCCCCATGCCCAGTATAGCCCTTCTGACCCATCCCCCCATCGTACCCCACCTCCTCATGTCTGCCCAACTCCTCCCCATGTTGCCTGCCCTTGCCCTGCCACTGCCGCTTTGCCTGTTCCCTTGGCGGCAATGGTGGTGGTGGCAGCAGACCTCCAATTTAAAAAATATGCAGGTTTTCCTGACTCTGCGTTTGCGTGGCTGGTCTGATCCCTCTATCATCTGATTTATGCTCTTGTCAGAGGAAGGAGAGATCAGACCAGCCATGCAAGCGTGGAGTCGGAAAGACCCATTTTTTAAATTTCTAATTGGAAGTCTGCTGCCTCCACTGCCATTGCTGCCAAGGGAAGAGGAAAAGCGGCGGCAGTGGGGCAGGGGCAGGCCAGGCAGGCAGCAAAGGGGGGAGCCAAGGCCAGCAGTTGGCAACCTTAAATGCATCCCTATTTTTTTGCATGTGTGGCTACACCGCTCACACAGGCCTAGGTACGGTGCTGACAGGGGATGCTGGAGTACCATCTTCTCTACACCCTCCTGATGTTTTATGTTCCAAAGGAGGACTTTTCCAATGCCTTTTCATGTCTGGAGCAGATCTAAACTTAGATGTCCCCATAGATATTCCTGAGGTTTCTGTAAAAGTGCGGTGCACGACCCAGACATGCTTTCACCACGCCCCCTGCCTACTTAGACATCCTCTTAATGGAGAGGTCTTAAAAAGCCATCTGTAAAATAGCATTGGTGACATCTGCGTGATTTAGATAGCCGCATGCATGTTTTCAGACATCCAAATCACATCTAGGCCTTTTAAAATGACCTTCTCAGGCACCTTTGTGTCTTGATAAAATACTAACCTAAGTCCTGCAGAAATAGCATCTAGATTGCGAGTTTTGACATTTACTCCAGCTCCTATGCCAGAGACCCGCAGGAAAGATGTGGAGGAGGGTCAGAGGCGGGCATGTTCATTGGGCAGGAGTCTGTTTTTGTTGGAAGCTCTGGGGAATTCAGGGAAGGTACTGATGATATCTGGGCAGTTCAGTGGCTACCCCAGCTTAAAATCCTGTCCATCCTTATCCTTTATATCATTTTTGCAAAATGGGTTCTTCAGCTCTCCTATCAAGAAGATAATGCAAGTGTTTTATGGATATTATCTCCACTGGATGGAATCCAGAGAGTTGGAGTCCAAAGATAAAAGCAAATTTGTATTGACAATATTTGTATTCTTTTTTTTTTACAGACACTTAATAAGAACAATTTAATTCCAGATGAAAGGACCAACTTTTACCCTTTGCAGCAAACCAATGTGTACACCACAACGTATTATCCTGCTACAATGAACAAATATGATTACAGGCCCGAGGCCTCACCTGGAAGGACTTTCACAAATAGCTGAGGATTTATAGGTCCTACAAAATACTGGATGATTTCCTGTCATTCATTTTTTTACTCAGTTGAGTTTATGGACCAATCATGGCCCTATCAGGAGACATTAATATTGTACACTGGACCCAGTTCTCCTGTTGTATTCGTTGAATGCACGCAATTGATTAGTCATGGAGGACGGCCATATCCGAGATTATTCTGTGCAGACTCTCATGGATACCCAGACAGAGAAGGCACTTTGATATGACTGCAAGTATTTATGGTCAGAAGATCAGCAATTCTGTCTCAGCCCCCACATTGTCTTGAAGCTAAATATGCTGTGAAAAACACCTGCTGTCAGATATGTTACTGAGCTTGATTGTTCCAAGGGACGCAATCATAACTTTCTTTGGCCTTGAGACTATTTGATGTATTCATCAAAAAGCATTGTGCATATAAAGAAACAAGCAAAAAAATAACAGACAATGGATGGCCTACATTACACGATGGGCTACAAAGGACTTCAATCCTACAACTTGACAACTACAGTATGTTTCTGGGTTTTAGATTTCCAGTTATTTTTCATTGAGCATTCACAGCATAACCTGAAAATTCCTCATAGCACTAATTATCCTAAAACCTTTTTTGGCAGTATTTGTTTCAGCTTCCAAGGTAAAGACAGAAGATCTGTAAGTACTGAACCCAAAGAAACATTTATAAATGTTTCTGATCTACAGCAAAACAAGATTACATAGGCAGTGAGATGCTAAAACAAAATAGTGCCGAATAGTGAAATGTGAACTTAATTTGCAAAATCGTTAATGTAATATTCCTACCAATGGGAAAGAGAGTTGAGAACCAGAGAATAGTAGCATCCTTCAAAGGACATTCATTCAGCCCCTTGCTTTGTGTATGCTGTCTTAAGAAGATAAAACTGTGATGGTCACTTTGTTCCCTGAGAGACTGCCTTTATTTGCTGTTTCCTATATATTTTTATTCACTATTCGTGAAAAAGAGGGGAATTCAGATTTTTGGGAGGGGGTCCAATATTTTTTTATAGAAATGCCTTCATAGTGAACTGTAACATGGAATATTTGCTGCTCATTTCCACGTCTTCCAGTTAGTATTCCATTGAACAATGCAGCTCAGTCTTAATTTGCCAGTATTTTTTCTATTTCTTAGGGAAAAGCAATTCTACTAAAACTAATAAAGACAATTTTGACTGTAGAATTCAACTGTCCAATCTTGAAATGCCATTTTTGTGCAATGCACCCTCTCAAACAGTGTGACATTGAACTAGAGACAGTGCAATGTGTTTAGACGTTTGGCAGACATCACTTGAAGATGTCAACAATATCTTATCATGTCCCTTAAATTCTGTCGGATGCTTTAGTGAGATGAAATGCATGTATGACAGATTTAATTCTACCCTTCTCCGTCTTCTTTACTATGCTGGCACATAATACAAATACTTTGATTCCTTTTGCAGTTTATTTTTCACATTGTCACTTTTGTTACCTTATCGCAGCGATATTTTCCTACATCACTGATATTTTCTGCTGTTGACTATGTCACAAAGTTCATTTTATTTCAGTGGCTTTGAAATATATTTACAGGGAGTACAGATACTGTGGCATGTCACTAGGTGTTGAGTATCTCATGTCCCTGGTAGCTTGATGAAACCATGACTTATTCAAGTAAAAGGAAAAGGTACTGGGGATAAGGCCAGGCAGATGGACTGTTCGATAACAATCTTCACCATTCTATGGCTTAATTTCTGCTTATATGAGTTACTGGTACCCACTCTTTAGGGACTGCAGACGTATTGCTGAACGTGTGTATTGGGAGGACTTGTATGGAATAGAAACTGTGAAGCAGATAGTAGAACGATAACTCATAAGAATAACTGCGTAACCACAGTTATTATCATTTACAGTGTCTTGGACAGGCGCTGAAACAGCAAAATAGGACTCTGTGCCCTGTTCTCTTCCTATTAATACTTTTAGGCTACTGCCTGCATGAGTTCCTATAGACTACAAAAACAAATGAGCTGGAGCACTTCTGTGAATTCACTCTACATAATATCGACCATTCTTTTGGCTGTGTGCTTTTAAAGTGATTTTCTTTGCCACTTTTAGTGGCCCTTGTACTAAAGTGCACCATATAGTTAACTGCATGCTTGGGCCCGTAGTAATAGTTACCACTAGGGCATGACAGTTAACACATGCTGAATTTTGTACTAGCTGCCAGTCATGTGTTAGGATGCCGAATGGGTGGGTTAGGAGCAGAGAGTGGGCACGGTGAGGATATTGCAGTTAGCACGAGGGGACATATTGTGCACTGTCAATCCTGCAATTAGCGTGGGTACGTTTACCTCTAATTCAGTAGCTGGAGGTTACGTGCACCCATGGTACATTAAGGTCCGCATTCACACATTAATTGTCAGGAACATGCTCGTCCACAGAGGCTTTGCACGTAACACACGTTAGTTTTCATGCTAAACATAGTTAAGCTTTTTGCACTTAATAACTCTTTAGTAAAAGGATCTCTTAATTTAACAAGCTTTCCTCGTGTCCTGCAAAGACTGTAGAAGGGGCTTGTTTAAAACGTTGAGCGGTGAAAATGTGCAGTTCTGCAGAGCTGACATTGAGCTGAGTGGCGCAAAGTGTGTAAAACTACTGAATACTTAGAGCTACTGAGAGCTAAATGGATACAAATACATAGGGCTGGCAGCCCTACCAAAAGAACCAACCTCACTTAGCAAATCTCATTTAAAAAAAAAAACCAACTAAGTAAATTGTGGGTTGTTTCAGTTAATTGGTCTGCTTTAGTAGTACCTTTCTGTCAGGTTGCCAACCCGGAATATTTTATTACCAGCCTGAAACATTTTGGAGTATTTTTCCTTTATTCCATTGCAGCTAGAGGCTTCCTTGCCCCAACCTGGTACCTTTTCCTTTTTTAAAGAGAACTACCGCTAGTCTGCCTTCACATTTCCTTCTAACCTGCAGAAATGGGCTGCATATTGTTGAGAATATGATCATTCTCCAAGGTCAAGTAGGATATATGTCCTCCCTGTTAGGTGAGGTTATATGATGGAGCTGTGACTAACAAGCTCTAGATTTCTCTGGAGTTTTTCCAACATAGACTATCAGGCTTCTCTTTAGAGCCTCTCAGACACAGCTCTCCATGGTGCAGACGTTTTCTTTCAAGTGTGTATAATTTGCTGCCTTTGGCAGTATTGTTTGCCTTAGTGAATCCTTTCCCTTCCCTCTAGTTCGCTCTAGATAGGTTTTCAAATCTCTTCAGGTTTCTTAGACATTTTGTGGCTTCATAAACTCAGCAGTGTCGCAGGACTATATCAATAACCAACACTCATAATTGGAGCTGACATGCCTTGGACCTGAACATGAGATTTCAAAGTGCCACAAATGTTAGCAGAGTCTTCATGGCCATGAAGAGCAAAGAAAAGAGCTCTTTGGTTCAAGTATAGTCAATGGAACAAACTTGTACATGCAGAACTAAATGTATATGCATGGCTCAGCAAACCCCAGGCACCAGGTCTCCATGGCGACTAAAAAATCAGATCTGGCCCCTGGGGCTTGCAGGCAAAGCACATGGGCAACAGCGTGCTGTATAGCATCCAGGGCTATAGAACTTGCTGCAGCAGGCCAGCAGGAATCCTTGTAAAACTGCTTGTCACTGGTCAGTGCTGGCACTGTCGTCATCGATGCTGGTCATGGAGAGGGTGGGGGGAGTAATCAGTCTGTGACTTGAGTGAGGTTGGAACAGCCCAGATTTGGAGGCAGTGGTGACTGAGAGCCTTTGCCCTTTTCCAGCCAGCCCGTTATCTCAAGTGCCTTTAAAGTGAAGACTTCTGAAACTCAGAAAAGATGAAGAAACTCTGATCCTCATAGCTCCTCTATGGCTAAGGCAGATATAGTCTTCTCTCCTCTAGAAGTTATCAATTAGAAAACCGTTCAGATTGGGGACTTCTCCAACCTTAGTCACCCAGAATCAGGAAACTTTGTTACATTTCAACATCAAGTTTCTAGACCTCACATCCTGGGTGTTGAGAGGGTAACCTTGGTTTCTCTTAATCTGCCTGAAAATGTCTCTCAAATCTTTCCGGTTTCTAGAAAAGACTTCACTAGAAAGTCCTATGGTTTTAAATGTAGGAGGTATGCTGCATGATGTGATGGAAAGGCTCTAGACCCATTTGCCTGTTTCACACATACCTGCTTGAATACCTTCTACATCTCTGCCTCATGTTTAGACCAACTTTGTCAGGGTTCACCATTTCACAATTGGGGCATACCATCACTATGAAGAAGGTAAACCCATCTCTCTACAGCCTTTAGTTGTTTGGGTCATGTGGGGCCTTCTTCTATTGAAGCCTACCATTAAGCCTCTTGGGACCTCAATATGGTACTGACCCAGCTGATGAAAGCTCCCTTTCAGCCACTAGACCTCTGTAAACTGAATTAGCTGACCTGGAAGGTTTTATTTTTGGTTACCCTAGCACAAACTCCCTTGCCTTAGTAACTGATCTATCCTATATGAACCTTTTCAGCAATAAAGTAGTTCTGTGCACCCATCCTAACTTCCTATAAAAGGCAGTATCAAACTTCCATCTTAACCAATCATCCTTACAATAGTTTGGACCAGGCCACATGCCTAAAATGGTGAACATGTCTTGTATACCTTGGAATGGAAAGAAGTCTTAGCCTTCTACCTGAAGTAGACTAAAACTAGAAAGTCCAATTAGCTTCTGGTTTCTTTTGCCCCCAATAAAACAGAAACTGCTGTGGACGAGCACACATTGCCAAATCAACTAGCAGGTTGCACCTCCTTCACTTATGCCCAGGCAGGCATGACTTTACAAGGGCAGGTCAAGGCTCATGGGAGAGGAGGGGTGGCATATTGAATATCGGCAGCCAGCACTGTTAAAGTGGCTGGTCATTGCCGCTTTAACTTATCCCCGGATATTCAGCGCCGGGGTCATATCCAGCTAAATATCCAATTTCACTAGATAGTATTTTAGCTATCCTGTCAGCAGCATATTCAGCCAGAAAGCTAAACCAGCTAAAGTTAGGACAGTCTTTTTTCTGTCCTAAGGTTAGCTGTTTCAGTTAGCCGGTTAGCGATGCTGACTAGCTTTTGTTGCCACCACTAGAACGCCCCAACGCTAAGTGGTTGATGTCTGAGCATTTAACCGGGCTATGTGAGGATATCCAGCAGCACAAACCAGGTAAGTGCCACTAAATATCCCAGTCAGGGGGATTTACATGGTTGCAATTCTTCTAATCACGTTAATCCTTTTTAATATGCCCCCCCCCCCCACACACACACACAATGTCAGAGCCAGTGACATTGGAGGACCACCTAAAATTTAACCTCCATGAAAAAGAACTGCAAAGCTGCCACATGGACGTCTGTCCACACATTCACATCTCATGGCTGGATTTAAGATTTTGGTGTCCATAGGCAGGACTGGAGGATGAAGGCAGGGACACCCCCCCCCCCCCCACCCCCCTTGGAGCTTGGAAATCAGGAAGGTTTAATTGCAAAGACTGAAATTCCAGGATGGAAATATTGGGCCAGAGTGGTACGTCCTCTTTATTGTGACACCAGTGAATGGCCTTAAAGTAAATGGGAGAAGGCTCCTTTGAAGCCTCCATAATTGGGCACCCTAGGCAGTTGCCTATTACTAAATCCAAGCTTGTTACATCATTAGTTTTTAGAAAAAGATTCCTGACATGACAGTAGGCTTGATCAGTCCATCTTCAGGAATCTCTTTGAGCTATAGCATCTAACTCCAATCTCCCCTAGGGCCCTTTAGCTTGCTTTTCAGGTTGTTTTCATTAAAAAAAAGAGTATACAACTTGTAAATGGCCTGTTGCTAACAAAAGCATGTTATTTGTTGACAAATGGCACTCTGTTTTTTCTATTCCCTTCTTTAGTTAAAGAACTATACCTAGGGTTTCTCAATAGTGAGGATATTATATCCTGTTTGTACTTGGGGGAAAGAAAAGTTACTAGCCTGTAACAGTTGATCTCTAAGGACAGCAGGATATAAGTCCTCACCAAAACCGCCCCACTCCTCTTTCTTCTTGTACATTCCAACTTCTGTTAGCTTGGCACAGAACTGAGATGGTCTCACAGAGTGATGCCAGCATGGGAAGCCCCACACATGCTTGTAGTCCATGCTGGAAAGCTCTGTAAAAGCCTCTTACGGCACTGTCAGATGATGCCACCCTACAGCAAGGATTTTCATCCTGCTGTCCTTGTAGAAAACCTGTTACATGTAAGCAGCTTTGTTTTACTTCTCAAGATCGCTCAGTCAAGAAGATATTTCAGTTGTTTAAAGATTATTTTGACTTTGGCCATATATAATTTTATATTCTCAATCCACTGACAAGCAATAATTAACTCCCTGTCTCCTAAACGAGCAGCCTTGAATTACACTGGCTGCTTCTGGCTGTAATAGCATATTAAAAAAAAAAAAGTATTTGAAATAGGCACAGTGCAGACAGGCTGTGTGATTATCATTTTTGTCAAGGTTGTCATCAGACAATATAAAGTGCCCTCTGAATTATCTTGAGTACGTGAATGCCACAAAACCAATTCCAGCACACTTTTGCCCTCTGATTTTTTATAAACGCCTCTGATGCTGCCATAAAGTGAGGCTGTTGGTACGAGGCACTAATTCAGAGGAGCACAGTCCTAACACAAAGAGAAAGGCTGAGGTCAGCAGAGCTTGGCAGAATTCCTTTAAGGAAAAATCACTTTGCTTATTGCAAATGCAAAGAGCATTTTTTTTTACACTGAGGGAGTCTAGAAAATCATGTTCATTCTTAGCAGTAATCAGATTGGGTTGCTTTTTATGTAATTGCCAATTTCTTGTTTAATGTTGAGGACCAGAAATTACAGTAAGAAATATCTGGACATCTATTATTCAAATAATGTTTTTGGCTGCAAGTGCAGTTCTTCAGAAATGTTGAAAGCATGATCAGAAGTACTGAAATCCCTATAAACTCCATAATGTGTGACAGGTTAATGACAATATCCAGCAATGTTCTTGTATTTTCATTCTCATGGGTAATTCACGAGACTCATCTTCGGGCCGTAATGCCCTTAAGAGTTTGAATTCCTTGGTATTAGCCTGCTCCAGTCTCCAGTATTCAAGGTCGCCCAAAGGTGTGTTTAGCACACGAGAAACCAGTTCTGCTCTTTTTAAGAGCTTAATCTTAAGTTTTCATTTTAGTGAAAGGTTGAAAAAATGTGCAACAGGCTGCTTGTTGAACTTACTACATACTTGATATACTAAAATGGATGCATGTCAGCTCAGAGAACCAAGAAATCAAAATCCCATGCAAATGTATGTAAATTTGAGTTAAAATCATTTGCCTTAGCTTTCTGTCAGTGCATGAAACCCATCTGACATTCAATATGATGATAGTGGAAACTAGAGATGAGATTCACTCCTACTTTGCTGTATGCACTCTTCCACTCTAAGGTGGGCAGCCAACCCAACTTTATAAAGATAAGTTGATCCAGTCTGGATCGTAGCATCTATAAGCGTAGTGGGATTAGTTCTGGCTTTCGTAGCAGAGGGCTTTCAAACTTATCGTAGTGGCCTCACAATATGACCTAAGGTGTGCAGTTTCACCTAGTTCAACCTGAAGAGTTAATCCACTCCTGGTTTTAGCCTGTTGCATGAAAACTGTAGTACAGACTTTCATAAGAAAAATATGAGTACATCTCCATGCCTGCAGTGGAACAAAATCAGGACTGGATAAAACGTTTTGGATGGACTTAGGTTAGGTAATAGCTTTCCAGGATGCCAATAAGTAACACAAATGGCCTACATCTGTAGCTGTTACTGCTTCTCTTTTTCCTAATCTCACTTTGTGTTACGTGCATTCATCTAGAACTTTACCGTTCTCTCAGGCATCACTTGCCCAACAAGTGCAGGTAGTAGGCCTCAAGTTATAAGTCCAGGGACTTTTCACTCTTTGCTTGCTGCAAGCGTAGAATAATTTCCTGCATTAGGACCTACCCATCCATGAAAGAGTCAGATATTTTAAGAACCACACTATGAGGTATCAAGTACTAGCAGTGGAATCCTTAAGCAAGTATTTGCATTTTTTATGCTATATCTAGTTAAGGGTTGGAAGACTTATTGACCTGCACGTGAGTGGGTGTGTACGTGTACTGTGCAGCTGTTCCAGCAGGGAATAGTGCAAAACAAAAACAAACAATCCAACAACACAGAAAGCACCAATTTCGGCAAAGCTCTAACCATTGTTGCCATTTATTACCCAAGTCCATGTATGTCAGGGCAACATATCAGCACATAGTCTATGAAAACATAAGGCCAATCTGGGCATCTTCATGTAACCCTTTCTTTGTCTCCAGCAGTATTCTTTCAGCTAGGGCAGTCCATTCCACTGAAGTCCTGCCCTCTTTGGCTTCCGGGATGGGCCTGAGGAGAATTACTGTAAACCTAACGCATCCCTGTAAATTTACATTTGTACATATGAAAGAGTCAAGAGGGGAGCACCGCTCTAAACCTGTAAAAATGCACAAAGACTAGGAGCATGTGCATCATTACAACTAACATGGTTTCTTAATGCCTTATTTTAAAAGTGAAAAAAACAAAATAGAAGCTATAAGACCAACATAGAGAATGGGAATAGAGTCCATTCAATACCTGTCCTTCATAAAGACCAATTATTTGCTTACCATGATTTGCATAATAAAGATTTATAGAAAACACTGTGCCCAGAAAAAGGTCAGACTGTTTTCAACAGTATAATGAGAGTAAATTTGTGCAAATGTAGAAGAATTCACTGTGATCTGGATTGGTGTTTGTACAATTTTACAATAGCAACATATTTTCCCCATTGATTCCTATGGAGCTGAGCTACAGAAGAGCTTTAGGGTATATTTAATAATGCATATTGGTAAACAAAGTGGGCCCGATATTCAGCAGCGGTTTTTTCAAGTAACGCATTTGTGAGTGGAGTTTGCAACAGTTAGGAAGGCGCCTGTCGTTTTCTTGTTTAGATGTACATTTTGAAGTTATTAGCCAATCCATAGGAACAGTGGTTCTCCATTGTACATTTACATAACGTTCAACCTGTAATATGAATTTTTGGGTCCTCACGGTCAGATGAATTTTTGAATAAAGCAATACCTATACAGCCATTTTAAGCCCCTGAGGAAGGCTTCATGAAACACGGCCTGTGTCGGGCCAGTGGCTAGAGTGGAATAATCAAATAAAGTTTGATTTTATACATTCTTCCGCTTGCTTTCCACGTTTCTTACTGGGTTGGACTTTGCACGTGCATTCGTGCTCTTTTTGTTGGATATTCAATGCTACGGCCATATCCAGCCACCAGCCACCAGATTGAATATCTGGGTCTGCTCCATGGCTCCGCATGACACAGAAACCAACCGGGTAGCGACAATATTGAGTCGCTGCCCGGTTAGCTCCCATGGGTAAAGATAGACAGCTTTTCCCACATCTATCTTTACCTGCGGGTTGCTATCCGGGCAGCGGTTCAATATCACCCAGTTAGTGATGGGTGCTGCCTCTGTTAGGCCCCAGAACACCCATGACACACGGTTAGCATTGGGGCATGTAGCAGCAGAACCCATGGATATTCAGCAGCACTAACCATGTGCCGCTGAATGTCACTCTAAGCAGCATCCACATTGTTTCCAGGTCTGTAAACCACCTAAATGCCTTTGACGATCAGGCCCAGTGTGTTTTGGGCTTCGTTTGAACACACACTGCATGATGAGGGCATGCTCTATGTGCTTCCTCTCAATCAGGAGAGCAATTGGAAAAGTAATATCAAGGGTCATTCATTTTGTAATGAACATGGTAATATATTATGAAGGTCATTTGCTAGTGGTTGGCGCATGCATAAAATGGACCCTGCAACAGTTGACTCATGACAAGGATGTTAGTGTGCACTCTTAGTAAATGACTGCCTATGTGATACCTAAAGTGAGCTGGCCTAAAAATTTGCCTGAAACAGGTTTAATCTTTTTTACCCAACACAGGCAGTACCTTTGAACCGTGTTCTGTAAAAATAAGCTTTTTTTTATGTCCTTGAGATCTATACTATAAAATTTGTTAAGATAGTGGAGTGGTATTGTATATAGTTGAGTACTTATTTTGTTGCCAGAGTTGATGAATTACTTTGTGCTGGATGGACTGCAATTGGGAGAATTAAAGTCCAGGTGTTTTGCCCTATTCCTCTACACCTTTCCTATTTGTGAATAGATTCCTCTGATGGCAAACTTGAGCATCAAAGAAAAGATGTCAAATTTGCCATTGGTCTTTTCCACGTTTTCTGGCCTGTAACTCAATCTGAATTAGTACCTACGAATGTTTTTCTTAACACTAAAAGAAAACAATTATGAGGGCCAAATAAACCTGAAACTGAAGTCCAACTTAAGAACATAAGCAATGCCATATTGGGTCAGACCAAGGTCCATCAAAACCAGTATAATGTTCCGCACAGCGGCCAATCCAGGTCGCAAGTACCCGGCAGGTTCTCAGAAAGACACACAGGTTCCATGGTGCTTGTCCCAGGGCAAGCAGTAGATTTTCTGGGTCCTCTTTAATAATGGTGTATGGACCTTTCCTCCAGGAACTTATCCAAACCTTTTTTAAACCCCACTACACTAACAGCTTTTACTACATCCTCCGTTAACAAATTCCAGAGTTTGATTACGTGTTGAGTGAAAAAATATTTTCTCTTATTAGTCTTAAATGTGTTACATTGTAGCTTCATTGCATGCCCCCTAGTCTTTCTACTTTTGATGGCATAAGCAACCGATCTACATTTACCCGTTCCACTCCTATCATTACGCTATCATATCTCCCCTCAGCCATCCCTTTTCCAAGTTGAAGAGCCCTAACCTTTTAAGCCTCTCCTCATAGGGTATTTTTCCATCCCCTTTACCATTTTGGTGACTCTTTTCTGTACCTTTTCTAATTCTGCTATATCCTTTTTAAGATATAGGGGCATGTTTACTAAAAACCGCACAATTGCGTGCCGCACAATAGCACACTAAAAGCAGCACTTAAGTGCTCTTAAGTGCCCCGCACACGTGCGATGAACCCCCGTGCAGGTGCGCGACACACTAACGGGCCCCGCACAAGTACGGGCCCGCAAATGTCCGATAGAGGAATGGAAAGGCTAACGGAGGGCGGAGGAAGGCTCCCGAGGGGCGGAGAGAGACGGGGTTAATGGGCGGGGAAGGGGAGGGGAGAGGCTCCCGCACATTATCGGGGCCGAATTTCAAAGCAAAAATACCGCGAGTGAAACACTCGCAGTAGAGGGCATTTAAAGGGAAGAGAAACCATTTCCGTCAGCAATGTACAGCAAAACCGGGGAAACCTACAAAACGTGAGCAGTGTGATACATGTGCACAGAACAAAAGTGCAAATAAAACCCAAAATGACCACCACGAAAATGTTTAAAAATTATAATTCAGCTGGGAAATAGTGCTAGCAATGGGCAAAAAATAAAAAACACCCAGGAAAGCTACAAAAAAAAAGAATGAATTTTGGAAGGGTCTACGGAGCGGAGACCCTTCCAAAAATCATTTCCTTTCTGTGGAGCTTTCCTGGATGTGTCTTTTTATGTGTGCCCATTAATATCACTGTTGGCCAGCTTGGTTATATTTTTCCCCCGTTTTCCGCGGTCATTTGCGGGTTTTATTTGCACTTTTGTCGCCAGACACGGTGAATGAGCCCACAGTAAAAATGTGCAGAGCAGGGCTCCCTACTCTTTTGGTCAGGTTTCCTATCTCCAGGGACTGCACTGTCTCTGTGGCCACAGTGTGGTGCAGCGGACAGAGCCAGTACCTATAGGACCAGAAAGTCACAGGCTCAAATCCCAGCTGTGGCACCTACCAGCCCAGTCCCCACATTTTACCCACCACTAAACAGAGATAGTAACGACACCCCTATATTGCAGAGTACAGAAGCATGGTGCAAACACCCAGATTTTACCCTACACCGCTCACACACCATGACAATGGGCATTACCTACAGTCAAGTCCCCCAAATGCAGTCCGGGAGTGCCACAACTCAATCAGGCCATATGCTTTTACCAAGATAAGGACATGCCAGCATGTTGGCGTAAGGGGACAGGTGGTGGGGGGGCAGTGGCTGCTAGCCACGAAAGACAGTGGCCTATCCATGTGCAGGCTGGCACTGTCCGCTGCAATAGACAGGCCCTGTCGGATGTACAGTCATGGACTTCCCACGGAATCCAGTCAATTTGTGGCAACATGGTGGTGCAGTGCACACAGACAGTGTGTGCAACAACAGAAGGTCACAGGGTCAAAGCCCAGCTGGGGCTACTGCCAATCCTGTCCACATATTTTTAACACAACTAAACCATGATAGTATGGACAAACCAGGATTGCTGGGGACATACGCATTGGTATTACGCCTATCTTTTCGCACACCGATCACAGACACCATGAACAGGGGCATTACCTAGAGCAGAGTCTCCCAAATGCAGTCCTGGAGGACCACACACCATTCAGGCTCCTTGCTGCCGCTAATACAAATGCCTGTGCTGCATATCTATGCACCACCCCCATGGCATGTAGATGTAGCTCATGCATACTCATGAGGGACAGCAGGGAAACCCGAACAGTGGTAGGCACACCAGGACTGGAGTTGGAAAACTCTGCCGTAAAGCAACATCCAACAGAGGCGAACATACCCACACCCCCAGGCCCCATTGGCCAATGCCTCCTGGAGAGGCAGGACATTGGGCCCTGCGTGCATCTACCAATACTAGCACCTGCATACCTTAGCAATGCCACCCTACACCTGGGTATGCGGTGGACAGCTCTCAAACGTTTGCTATGTGTACTGGCAGGTAGACTGTCCTACTTAAAGTACATTTGGCTCTTTGATCTCCAACATAAAAATCTGTCTGATGTCTGCGGTGCGTGCTTCAGGTCTGGTCTCTGACAGTGTTTACCACCCTGGGGAGTGACCCCCAACAGTACTGCGTAGCATATCCATGCCTGTACTGTGCCCAGGACTGGTGTGGTGGGCAAGGCTGATAAACCCCTCTATAGTGGCACAATGCTGGCATACGTGTGGGAGTGTGTGTCTGTCTATACAGTGTGTGTTGGCTGCAAACACCTTCCACAGCCCACACTGCCAGCACTGTTGCCAGTATTGGCCTGACAATGTGCATAATGAGCAGCAAAGTACCATGGGTATAGCTCAGACAGGGTGTGCTGGCCAGGATGCATCTGCACAGGGCATAGGGCACTGGCAGGGACATTGTAGTGGCCGGACACCACCTACAGACAGGGTGACCTCTGTATGTGCTGCTGGGTGTACACTCCACCCTGACTGTGCAGTGACGCCAGCATGGCTAGGCACCCCCATAGTGCTATATAGTATTTCTCTTATGTGATATGTATGGGTTTCCTTGTGGGGCCCAGTCACTGACTTATCTGCTTGTGTGCGCTGCCATCCCAGTTCTGGGTGCATGCATTTCCACCAGGACTAACTAGCAGACTGTTCTCAGCTGGTATGTATCTTGATGGAGCGCCTTGCAGGGTGCAGTGGCTGAAGGCCTGCTGCAGGAGAATATCAGATAGTGGTGGGGTGCAGCTTAGCATATCCTGGCCTAATGTCTGTCTGATATTGTGTTATGGATGTGTATAGGGCTGCTTTGGATGCCCTGTAGGGTATCTGTTCACCAGCAGGACAGGGGTTGATGGTCCACTCTACTGCCACCATTGCAGGGTGGTAGAATGTGGATCTGTTGATAGGGGACCCTGTTTTTCACCTGCAGCCTGGGGGGGAGAGAGGGGAAAGAATGGTGGTACAAAGCCCACCTAGGGGTCCATAAGGGGTTCCACTGACTGACTGACGCAGACAGAGTAATCCACGGTGTTTCTGCAGGAACTACCTATCTCTCAGATTACTACTGCTTTGGAGCTCCGGCATGGCCTCTGTCAGCCATGGCAGGTGTTGTGGACCTGGTCCTGGGCGCATCACCGCACCCTCAGGGTGAGCACTGTACCCGCACGATGTGACGGTGTGTAGCTACTCTGTGCCAGTAACACACCCGGTCAGTACCCCCCTACCAGGCCAACGTGCTGTGTGGGTGCAAACGGACACTTCCCCCTACCAGGTCGGGGAGCTGTTGGGGTGCATTCCCCATCTTGTGTTCATCTGTGGTCAGCTGCTTTGCATGTGCAGTGCATCATGGGTACGGGTGGCCTAACCCTATCCTGGTTCCCACAGATGACTGTCTGTGTGGTGACGTGACGGCTCTCTGCAGCCAACCAGGGGCTTGCTGGCAGCTATAGAGCTGTAGCCCAATGGTTACGTCACTGCCTGTGAAGCCAGAGGTCATGGGTTCAAACCCACAGTGGGGTTCTTTTAGAGCAGAGGTGTCCAAACCTGTCCTGGAGGGCCACAATCCTGCCAGGTTTTGGATAGCCCTAATGAATATTCATGAGATATATATGCATTAGAGATATCCTGCCAACCTGACTGGTTTGTGGCCTTCCAGGGCTGGATTTGGAGACCCCTGCCTTACACCTCTGTCATCTAAGATTGTGAGTGGGCAAGGTGCAGATGTCCAAGACATCAAAAAGGTATATAGAATGTGACACATTCCTCCTCACTTCTCACCACCACCAAAATATTGTCTATTAGACAACTTTTTGGTGGTGGTGAGAATCGAGGAGGAATGTGTCACATTCTATATACCCTTTCGATGTCTAGGACATCTGCACCTTGCCCACTCACAATCTTAGATGACAGAGGTGTAAGGCAGGGGTCTCCAAATCCAGCCCTGGAAGGCCACAAACCAGTCAGGTTGGCAGGATATCTCTAATGCATATATATCTCATGAATATTCATTAAGGCTATCCAAAAACCTGGCAGGATTGTGGCCCTCCAGGACAGGTTTGGACACCTCTGTTTTAGAGGGTTGTCCAATGTTTTTTTTTTAACTGTCATGTACATATGTTGTTGCCAGCAAAAACACCCTCAGCGTACTATACCCATAAGGTGCCTCTGAGGGTGCTTTATAGGGCACCTTATGGTTGCCATCCATATAAGGTGCACTATACATTACCCTGTACCGCAACATATATGGGGCCCTATAGGGGACATTCTAGGGTGCCTTGCCGGACAGTGAACGTTAACATGTGCCTTATGGGCCGCCTTATGTTAACATGCTTTGTGAGTGCGTTTGCTAGTAGTGTTAACAGAGATAAAAAAATTAACCTGCCCCCTACAGCACTCATCCCCATAATACATAATGCCTCTGTGAGCCTTCTTCATTGAGCACCTTGGGGGATTGAACCCATGGCCCCTGCACCATTGTGCTGTGGCTCTGTTCCTGTGCTTGCACATCGGCCCGCCACCTTCTGCCGCACAAAATTAGGCTCCCTCCTAAAACAATCCTCCCCATAATAGGTACTGCCTGAGCCAGCCTTGTTCATTGCGCCCAGTGGGGGTTCGAACCCATGGCCCCTGCACCATTGCTCAGTGTCTTCACCGTTGTACTACAGCTCTGTTCGTTTGTGTGCCCAGCAGCGCGATGCTTAGCCTTCCCATGCGCTAATACGGACCCCGTACAGTTGCGCGACCTGCACAAGTACGGTCGCTTTCTCCCATTTTTTTTTCTTTTTTCTGCCTGAACCGCCCACTCCTTATATGGCACAGGCACACTAACGGGGCCCCGCACAATTTCGGAGTTTAGTAAACATGCCCCATAGTGATCAGAACTGCACACAATATTCAAGGTGGGTGTAGTCACACCATCATCGAATACAGAGGCATTATGATGTCATCCTTTGTTTTATTCTCCATTCCTTTCCTTATGATTCCTAGCATTCTATTTGCTTTCTTGGCTGCCACTGCACACTGGGCAGAAAGTTTGAACATATTATCCACGATGACACCTAAATCTCTTTCCTGGGTGGTGGTTCCTAATGTGGAACCTTGCATCGTGTAACCGTAGTTTGGGTTGTTCTTTCCTAGGTGTATAAATAACTTTGTAGTCAAAAGCACCCGCACTGGTGCAAACTCATTGGTAGTTTTTGCCCATGGAGTTATGTTGCTGTCAAGCTTTGAGGGAGTCCTCTGGCTGCACTGCTGCCAGTAGGGAAGGTGCTGCGATATTACAACACCTCCCCTTAGTGGCGGCAGCAGCATGGCCGGAGGACTCCTCACATGTCTTGAGGGGAACATTGGCTTGCACCAGTAATCAAAGCAAATCTACATGAATGACTTTGTCTTTATTATTACCTTGGGAAGAAGTAACTGAAGAAATTTGCATTTGCTTTTGCTCCAGGTAGTTTATCTAGCAAAAAAACATTGGTGTAGTTTTGAAAATTTAGAACTCCTCACGTTTCCTGCTTTGATCTAACTTCACTCTTAGGAACACCTCTAAACAGATATGGGTAAAATTATGTAAATTGTTGAACCATACACATAATTTACATAAGAACATAAGCTTTCCCATAAAGGGTCAGACCAATGGTCCATCAAGCCCAGTATCCTGTTTTCAACAATGGCCAATCCAGGTCACAGGTAGGTAGGTAGCTGGCAGGATCTCAGAAGGTAGATAGTGTCCATGCTGTTTAACCCAGGGATAAGCGGTGGATTTCCCCCAGTCCTCTTTCATAAGGATTTGTGGACTTTTCCTCCAGGAACTTGTCCAAACTTTTTTTAAACTCTGCTACGCTAACAGCTTTTACTACATCCTCCAGCAATAAATTCCAGTGCTTAATTGTGCATTGAGTGAAAAAATATTTTCTCAGATTAGTCTTAAATATACTGCTTTGTAGCTTCATTGCATGTCCTCTAGTTGTTATACTTTTTGAAGCAGTAAGCAGCCGATCCATTTTACTCATTCTACAGCGCACATTATTTTATAGATTTCTATCATATTCCCCCTCAGCCATCTCTTGACCAGGCTGCCCTTCTCTGCACCGAGAGTAGACAATATTCCAAGAGCCCATTTTCACAGGAAAAATGTTGTCTTATCCAGGGCAATGACACTGAAAAGTATCCTCTCCAGGGCTTAAATTTTGCAGCTAAAGTAACTCTAAGGGGCATGTTTACTAAAATCCGCAAAATAGCGCGCCGCAAAATAGCGCACGGCAACGCGGCACTGAAACGCGCAGAAACACGTTTAAACGCCCCGCACACGTGCGTGTCACCCCCGCACAGGTACGCGGCTCACTAACGGGCCCCGTACAAGTGCGGGCCCGCAAATGTCCGATAGAGGCGTGGAACGGCGAAAGGAGGGCGGAGGAAGGCTCCGGAGGGGCGGAGGGACGGGGTCAATGGGTGGAGAGTGGGAGGGGAGAGGCTCCCCGCACAGTATCGGGCCCGAATTTGCATGTAAAAACTAAATGGCTTGTGTTGAGGACCTACTTGCTTATTGAACATGTCTAATGTTGACAGATAAATCCCAGAAAAATCTCCCCTCTTGAAGTGCCTCTTGTTATTGCCAAATTAGTGGAGAGCTAGCTGATGCACTCATCGAGCCAGTACATTAGAAAAATTAAATATTTTTTAAATAAGAGCAAGGTTGCTCTCTTAGAAAGCTCTCAGTGTGCTGATCAACCTGCAATTTAACCTAACCTTGCCCTTAGCCCTTTTTTCACGTCTGGTTCCAGCAGCCTGTGAAATTCCACTGCTGAGTTTAGTAAGAGTTGATTCCATATATTTTGTATCTAGATTTCTGAGCTCTGCATTCAAAGGTCCTCCCCCCAATTCTAAGTCTATGGTACAGTTCATATGAGATATGTAACCTCTTTGCTCATAAAATGACAACAAGGGCACTTTGGGACTGTAATACTCATAAAAATGTTAGGGTTGACATTTTATCTCGTTGAAGGGTCCCAGAGTACATGATGTTCAGCAGCTTACAGCAGGCCAGAGTGCACTGGGAATGCTCTATATTTCAGGCATAGGTAATCAAACTCATTCACACTCACCATTTTTCTACTTAGAAAAAACAGGATTGTCCATTCTGTTAGCTTAACCCACATTTCTTTTAATTCAAGCAAAAGAGTGCTATAGGAATGCAGTACTGAAGCTTTATGAACAAGGTATGTACAAAAACAATTTGACAGTGCAAGAATGGTTTGCCCCATTATGCAAAAGCTAAAAGTATTAGTGGACTCTATAGGTAAGGTTCATCACCCATCCTATGCAACTGAATTTGATGGTATTATTAGCATAATGTGACCTAGACTGTAATCACTGCCTTTAGACACTGTGAAATCTTTTTTTCATCTTTGTTTTGTTTTTTTAATGAGATGGTTTTGTTATTTTTCATTTGGTACTCTGTAATTTTTTTTCTCTTTGTTTTTTTAAATTGTACAATGTAAAAAATAATAAAGAAAAAAGAACAATCTGATCATTATGCTTGGAGTTAGTTTTCATCAATAAAGTAAAAAAGAACTTTGAAGAAGGTTTATACTGTTCTGCACCTTCTCTTATTATCTTCAGTTCCCACTGTTGCTCACTCACGAGATGCTCATGCATTGATGAGCTGAAAGGCACTTGTTCCCTTTGTCAACAATGTGCATGTGGCACAAATTTTCAATTCTTTTGTGTGATTCTCTCAATTTTTGGACTTTCTTTCGTACCTTAGAACCTTTTAATGCATGCTAATCAACTTAACGGGACGTGTTTACTAAGGCATGCACTGGTAACACATGTGTTATCAAAGCAGAAGGCCTTGTGCTAACTCAAGGAGGGCTGTGCATTCATTCCCTTGCCGTTAGCTTAGGCCCAAAATGCCATGTTTCAGAGGCCAGTGCATGGGCACACTTATTCTACTCAGTCCCTTCCCTGTCACACACAACCCTGTTTGGATGGGATTTTTGGCGGTAGGGCCTGCACTACTTTTAGCACTGCACTAAATCCTGCTCTATCATGTAGTGCACATTAGTAAACAAACCGCAATATGCATTAATTCTAGGTTAATGTGCATGAAATTGATTTAGTTTGCACTACATTTTTAAGGTACACATACAAAGCAAATGTGCACTAATGAATTTACATCCTTACCTTTTTTACTTGGTGCTTCTCCAGGGATCACTTAAAATACCATGCCAAAGTCCTTCTGCAACAGCAACTTTCATTGCATATGGAGGGATCTCAATCTCAGAGGCCTAGCGATGCCCATGCATGGTGGCAGTGATATGCACTGCTCACCAGAGGATGAGATTCTTGCGTGGTAAACCTAAACATCAAGAACTGAAAAGAAAACAATGCAATTTGTAAACACGGCATGAACGTGGGCTCTGAGAAACCCAACAATCAAGAGATTTCTGAAGAAGCTGGAAGGGCAAGGGTTGGGAGAAATGAAGACCAGCAAATAAGGAAGGAAGTGCAGTAGGCAAGAGACTTTCAATCCAGACAAAAACGAGAAAGAGCAGCGAGAAACTGATGGAGAAACACAAAGAAATTTAATGCACATTAATTATACAGAGTGTAGTGATATGGTGGAGAACAAGAGAGGCAATACACCAATTCACACTGTAGTCTCAGTATGTCCTTGTTAAACGTAAGTCAACACACTTGTAATACCCGGCACTAAATGCACCATCAAAACTATGTTCGAATTAAGAGCAATTATTTAGCAACACATGTTTAAAAGACTACTTGTAAATCCACCTTTAAGCATGGCTTAAAGGTGAGGTCAGAGAGGCCGTTGTAACTAAGACAGAATCTTTCAGAAAATGGAAAAAAAGAGCCAAATGACGAAAACATGAAACAGCATAATGGCAAGTTAAATGCAAGCCACTGATAAGCTGGAAAAGAGAGGATTTAGAAAGAAGCATGGTATGGAAGCAAAAGCACATAACAAAAACATTTTCAAGTACATTTGTAGCAAAACACCTGTGAGAGAGTCAGTTAAACCATTAGATGATAGAGGGGTAAAAGGTGAACAGAGAGATGACAAGGCCATAAGTGAAGAGATTGATTGAATTTTTTGCTTCAGTCTTTACTGAGGAAGATGTAGGAAAATTATTCATGCCAGAAAAGATATTTAAAGATGATGTATCAGAGGAATTGAAACAAATCTCAATAAATCAGGAAAATGTAATATAGCTAACTGATAAACTGAAGAACTGCAAATCACTTGGACCGGATGGCATACATCCCAGGGTGCTGAAAGAACTGAAATAGATTGTATTTATTTATTTGACTTTTTTTTTATATACCGCCTTTCAATTTTATCAAGGCAGTTTACAATGAACGTAACAATGATTTACATGAAACGGTACAATCAGCAACTATTTACATATAACAATGGACAATTTTCCTGTAAAACTACCATCTGTGACCTCTCATTAAAATAAGCTGTAGTACCTGAAGACTGGAGAGTGGCCAATATAATATGCCAATTAAAAAGGGTTCCAGGGGTGATCCAGAAAACTACAGACCACTGAGCTTGATATCAGTACCAGGCAAAGTGGTAGAAACCATTATAAAAAAACTAAATTACTGAACAAGCTGATAGCCGGTTTAAAGGCAGAAAGCCAACATGGATTTAGCCAAGGAAAGTCTTGTCTTACTAATCTCTTTTATTTGTTTGAAGATGTGAATAAACAGGTAGATAAAGGTGAACTGGTTGATATAGTGTATCTGGATTTTCAGAAAGCTTTGACAAAGTCCCTCATGAGAGACTCTTGGGAAAATTAAAAAGTCATGGGATTGGAGGTAGTGTAGTACTGTAGCTCAGGCGCTGGTTAAAAGATAGGAAACAGAGAGTAAGGCTAAATGGCCAATTTTCTCAATGGAGAAAGGTGAATAATGGTGCACCCCAGGGATTTGTGCTGGGCCAGCTGCTTTTTAACATATTTATAAATGACTTGGAATAGGAATAACAAGTGAGGTAATGAAATTTTCAGATGACACAAAGTTATTCAAAGTTGTTAAAACACAAGAGGATTGTAAACAATTGCCAGAGTATCTTGAAAACCTGGGAAACCGGGCGTCCAAATGGCAGATGAACTTTAATGTGGACAAGTGCAAAGTTATGCACCTAGGAAAGAATAACCCAAACTACGACTACACAATGCAAAGTTGCACATTAGGAACCACCACCCAAGAAAAGAATCTGAGCATCACCGTGGATAATACATTGAAACTCTCTTGAATATTGTGTGCAATTCTGGTCACCATATTAAAAAGGATATAGCAGAATTAGAAAAGTTATAGAGAAGAGTGACCAAAATGGTAAAAGAGATGAAAGGATATTCCTATGAGGAAAGGCTTAAAAGGTTAAGCCTCTTCAACTTGGAAAAGAGGCAGCTGAGGGGAGATATGATTGAGGTCTATAAAATAATGAATGGAGTGGAACAGGTAACTGTAGATTGGTTCTTTACTTCTTCACAAAGTAGAAAGCCTAGGGAACACACAATGACACTACAATGTAGCACATTTAAGACTAATCAGAGAAAATACTTTTTCACTCAATGCATAATCAAACTCTGGTCTTCGTTGCCAAAGAATGTAGTAAAAGCTGTTAGTGTAGCTGGGTTTAAAAGAGGTTTGTATGAGTTCCTGGAAGAAAAGTCCATAAACCATTATTAAAGTGGACTGTGGAAATCTACCGCTTACCCCTGGGACAAGCAGCGCTGCCTCTGTGTACCTTTTGGGAACTTGACAGGTACTGGTGAACTGGATTGGCCACTTCTGGAAAGAGGATACTGGACTTGATGGACCTTGGTCTGACCCAATAAGGCATATCTTATGTCCACTCATCGGTCTCCAAACATAGTCCTTTTTTTATAATGTGTAATATGTTTTCAAATGCATATAAAAATAAATATCTCATATAAAGTTCTAATGTCTCAAAGAGATTCAATAAATCATGTGTAAAGTTCAACAGTACTTGTCCGAGTGCTACCGGTGATATTGAACTTTTCAGTGGAACACCATATTACCCAGACAGAAAACACCACTGCTGTTACCACATTTGTTGACTCGAGTTTTGTCAGCTAAAACTGCTTCAGGAGAAAAGAATTCCAAATGTGACATGAATAGAGCTTCTGTTCTCTCCACATAAAAGATCATATTCGTTGACTTGTTGATACGCCACTTCTGGGTTAAACCGAAGGAACCCACAAAGTGGAAGTGGCGTATCAGCAAGTCAACAGGCATTGCCCCATACTGAGGCCTCTTAATTCCAACTTGTGAGTCTTTTCATGGTGCATTTAGTACCAGGTATTACAAGTGTGTCGACTGAGGATAGAAAGAGGCAGCAGAGTAAGTTTAAGATGCGATGGAAGCAGTTAAAAGAGAGAACAAGGTCTATAACTCAGAGCAGGGCAGTATGAGAGCGAGCCAGGGATGTCTTCTTGCCTGTCTGCAGTGCTCACGCATTGCAACCTAATAGATGACAACAGATAAAGACCAAATTGGTCTCTCCACTCTGTCTACTAGAGGTTTTTCCACTTTGAGTTCATTAGCATACAAACTCCCATATACAGCCCAGCAGAAGCTCTATTGCCACTCCCACCCCCTTAACTATTATCTTGTATCTGACTTGTCAATTACCTATACACTACTGCCTTCCATAGCTGTTCTATGGCTGTGCACCTACCAAAAAAACATTTCGTTCATGATCATTTTAAATGCATTTTCCCAGATTCTTTTTTTGCATTTTTCATGTTCATTTCTACTATTTGTTCTTTGTACGTAGATTGTATGTGGGCTACATCATTTGTAAGTGTGCAAATTGATTGTGTGCACATTAATTTATACGTGCACACAATCAACTGCACATATAAATTAATGTGAGGTGTATGCACTTTAAATTTTTAGGGGCCCAAATGAACTAAATACACACCCCTACTGTTCCAAGCACACACAAAATCTGTTAAATATGCTGCCTTCCATCATCTCTGCTAATGGGTCATGTCACACCTTATCTTTAAGTCTTGCAAGCAAATCCTGTTTCAAATCTTATTAACAAGTTTTGTCATCACCACAGCCAACCTAATTTCAATTCTAGCTAAACAGTTTATTTTTTTTCTTTTGGATTTAGCTCACGCCTTTTTAGGGGTAGCTGTAGGTATGTACATCCAGGTACCATAGATAGTTCCCTGTCTCCAGGAGATTTACAATCTATCTTTGTATCTGAGGAGATGGAAAGTGAAACCACTTGCTCAAACTCACATACAGCAGTCGTGGAATTTGAACCCTGGTCCTCTGCCTATTGCTCTAACCACTTTGCTCCTCTTCCATGCCTTGGTTTCCTAGTCTCAAAAGGAAAAATATGCAGTGCGTGAGACTTCCTTCTTGTTTCATTTTCTTTAAATTTTCCAGCAAGTTTGGAGCCTTTGATATACAACCATGCCATGAATCAGTCCCTTTTATATATGGTAGATACCATATCTCTCAAGAGCATGGGTAGCCTAGTGGTTAAAGCACTGCCTTGGTAACCAAGAGACCAGGGTTTGATTCCCACTAGCACTCCTTGTGGCCTTGGGCAAGTCACTTAATACACCATTGCCTTGGAAGAAAGGCCTAGCTATCTACTTTTAGTCACACTGCCAAGAAAACCCAGAAGCTGCTGGGCTGCAAGGAGTCAGCACTGATTCAAAGGCTCACACACACATTCATTCACCAGATCTCTCTACTGTATATTAACCAGTTTTACACTTCCTCTTTTTCTATGTTGTGTATCAGAGTTCAAATTAAAAAGCTTTCTGGTCTATTGAACATGATGCTAATGAGAAAATCTCTTTCTTCCAGTAATGGTTTTATACCATTAACTTTTCACTTCCAACCTGAACTAAGCACTCAGCTCCAAAGAAAAGATAATCGCTATTTATCCTGTTAATAACAAGTGCTGATACAAAACTGAACGAAGCCGTTTGAAGCAATTAACATCTATAAATCCTTTTGTTATACGGCACCTTTTTAATGGGTTTCTTCTAAAAAGCTTTAATATTACAATGGAGTGCATATCAGCTTTCCAGTAGGATAGCAATGGGAGCAAAAATGGTGAAAGGACCGTACAATGTGAAAAGGAAAAATTTGTTTCAGCCTGGGGATGCTGTATGCCATTGTCTATATCTTATGAAAAGCAGGAGTAGATGTGCTAAAATGTAGTAGATTGTTTAAAAGACTACACTTGAACAATCCTGTCAACACTTGTCCTGGTTGAGAAGGCAACTTCATGTTTTTTATTGTAATATATACTATTTTGGATCAGATGTGTCATGCAAAGGAAACTGAGTTTTCGAACAGGAAAATAGGGGTGTTACGCATGAACTACATAAGTGATCGTGTATGCTCACCTACGCAAGATGGTGGAGGTCTGAAGATGATGATAAAAACTGTCCTGGATGAAGAATAGTATCCTATAAGGGATTACGCTTTATGGCTGGTACCTGGGATGGATCCTTATGTGTCAACGGTGATAACCAGGTAAACTGCATGGGCTGATTGGTCTTTTTTTGTCATCATTTACATTGCTACACTTTTGATTACTTTACAGCGCTCCCAAGTTTTCCCTCTCTAGTTTCTTATCAAGGAGCAATCATACACAATTCCAACATTTTCCCATCATGCCAACCCAATACTGTTAAGGCATCCCATAGTTGAGACATGAAGATTAGGATTCCCTTATCTACTGTCAAAACTACTGTTGCACCGGATGCTAGATTACTGGGATCAACATTCTTCACCAGATGGAACCTCTGTGGCATTTCCATATTCAGTAAGCACAAGATGCACAGATGTCAATCAACAAACCCATATGCTAAATCTAAAGTAGATTGTGTTAACAGTTTTATAACAATCAAACATAAAAATTACAAAATTAGAAAAAATACTGTACCTATTTATTGGACTAACTGTATTCTGTCGCCCCCACCTGGCTGGGCGTATAGCCGGGCACCAGGATGGAGTCGCCTTGCTGCCCTAGAATAAGTCCTCCCAATATGGCTGCCAGGAGGGCTGCTGGGATATGTAGTTTCACTTATCCATATTAGGCAAAAGTAGTTGTGCAGACAAGTGGTCAGGCGAAACAGAGAAATATTTATTTGTTGTGTTCTGGGGTTTCCATCATATTCACAAATAACAGGCTGAATAAACAATAATGGGATTCTTCTCCAAAGCAAAGGTATAACTTTTACAAAAGTATGCACAGGATTACTGGTATCAGCAATAGATAGCTTCTTAGGAACTTGCTTTCAAAGCTCAGATTATAAAGCTTCTCATGGGCACATTAACTTCTTATGGGAGGTTTACTTCACAGCTCCTTTATAACAGAAACAGCTTTAAAAATGTCCACTGAGCTTTCCCTTCAGTTTCAGGCCTTACAGAGCAACAGCTTGATTAACAACGTTCAGCTGTTCTCTGTGCTGCGTCCTTCAATCAGGTAAGTTCCTTACTATAGCATTCACTCATTCAAACAGGTTTTAAGCTTAACACACTTCTAATTCATTAGCTTTACAATAAGAACACTGCATCTCATTGGAGCTATCTTCATAGTCTTCATAGCAGCTTCCTATATCCATTTCCTCAATGGCATCCTCACAACATTCTTCAGAGGGTACCTGGCTGTAGAGCTGACTAGTTTGTTTCTGGAGCATTTCATTCAATCTCTCTAATAGAACCTTTTTCTGCTCTATTTCTTCAGAGAGCTGGGAGTGCTGACCTGCAGACAAGCTATTGTTTCTACTGCTAAAGCTTAGCTGGTTATTATAATTATTCCTTCTATCAGGAACTAATTCTCTTAACTTTCTTTCAGGCAGGAATTCTGGAAGACACACTTGCCTTAGTTCAGGGCCGTTTAGTAGCTCTCCTCTTTCCTTGCCAGAGCCATGCTGCTTTCTCTCTGCAGACACTTCTCTCCGTTGTAGCAAACTTCCTTTCTGCTGAGACTGCCTTGGACCGGTTCCAAGCAGATCCCACTGCTTGTCTTTGAGCTTGAGCCCAGCACTTCTCGTACCTCCTTGGGCCCCTTCTCCTCTAGCTCCAGTTCCTCTGGATTCTCTTCCAGGTCCTCTGGGTTCACTGCCACTCCTTCTTCTCTCTTCTCCTTGTCTTCCTCCTTCACTTTCCGGTCCTCCTCTCCCTGACTCTCCAAACACAGGAGTTTTAAACTGCTCCCTTTCAGGGACCACGCCTTTTTCCCAGCACACGTGGGAGCTGCTAGGGTTCACTCCAGCCCTGACGTGCTGAAGTGGGCGGGGCTTAATGGTGACTATGCTATGAGTCAAAGGTTCTCGGTTGCTGGGGAAACCCTGAATGCTCTCACTCTTAAAGGCACAGAGTTCATTCTCCTGGCATTCCATAGCCTTTGAACTGCCTTCATCATCACAATACATTTTGGGGTAATTTTATAAAATGTTGCCTAAGTTGAGAGGGCAAGTAAGCGCCTAATTTCAGCCTATTTATAAAGGTACAAAGGCACTTTATAAATACTAGCACAAATCCTGCATGACCAGCAGCAGGGTTAAATGTACATGAGGGATTATGTGCGTAGGTAGATATCCTATAACCTATGGATGTATTTCATAACTCCACCCAAACTACATCCTTGAATACATCTATACACAGGCTATATAAGAATGTGCAGCTTCTTATTTATTTATTTATTTACATTCTCTTATATACCGCGCTATTCTGCATCAATGCAGTTTACATTGAACAAACTGAAATTACATTGAACAGGGCATTATAATTTGGAGACAACTATTTTACAGGGAACATGGGCTATGGAGGGTTAAGTGGCTTGCCCAAGACCACAAGGAGTACCTGTGGGACTAGAAACCCCAGTCCTTCCGGCCCAAGGTTGCTGTCCTCTAGTGGGATTTGAACCCCCGACCTTCCAGCCTGAAGTACCTTGCCCCAACCACTAGGCTACTCCTCCACTCCATGTGTACTTATACATGCGGAACCTGTGGAATAATTTTATGAGAGTGATTTTGCAGGCAGGAAAAGTTTATAAAGTAACTCTTTTTTGATTAGTTACTCCTCAGGACAAAATACGTAAAAGGTGGCATAAAAATCATTCTAATGACAGGCTGAAAAGTGAGGTGGAGCTGGATAATAAGGAGCAGCAGCGCTTTATAATATTTGGGAAAGCAAAGATCTTTGTCATGTCCTTTCTTGTTAGTTTCAAAGTATCTGATCATTTTAACTTCAAGTCTTATGGCCTGATATTCAAAGCTCTTAGGCCAGGCAACAGGAAGCTATCCAGCTAAGGGCACTGAACGGGATATTCAACAGCATTATGTGGACAGCAAATCATCAGAGAAGCAGGACTGTAAGAAGGCAACCGAAGTGTGAAGATTGGTGGAAGACTCACCAACAACCTTCACTATGCTGATGATACCACAATATTGACTGAACGTGAAGATGATCTGAAACATTTGCTTCTCAAGATCAAGGAGCATAGTCGTAAAACGGGCCTGCATCTTAACATAACAAAGACAAAGATTCTGAGAACTGGCAAAATCAGTAAGTTCATCATTGATGGAGAAGAAATAGAAATAATTGACAACTTTAACCTGCTTGGTTCAATAATCAGTAAACGACAAGCAGTCAATAAATCCGACTATGCATTGCTCTTGTCAGAATGGCTATGAAGAACCTAAACAAGATTCTCAAGAGCAGAGATGTCTCTCTCCTTTCAAAGATTTGATTTGTCCAAGCCATGGTATTTTCCATAACGTCATATAGATGCAAAAGTTGGACAATGAAAAAGATAGACAGGAAGAAAATTGATGCCTTTGGATTATGGTGCTACTGTGTATACCATGGACTGCCCAAAGAACAAACCAGTCAGTATTAGAGGAAGTCAAACCTATGCTTTCTTTAGAAACTCAGTTGACAAGACTTTGACCATTATACTTTGGACACATCATGTGAAGAGAAAGATCATTAGAGAAAGACATCATGCTTGACAAGGTTGAAGGTGAATGCAAAAGAGAAAGGCCAGCAATGAGATGGATCGATACAATAACATGAGCTATGGATCCCACTCTATCAACAATGAGCCGCCCGACTGAAGACCAAACACAGTTTAGGACAACTATCCAGAGGGTCACCATGAGTCAACATCCACGCGATGGCACTTAACAACAACAACATCCAGACAGCGCCGCTAAATATCTCGACACATCATCCTGGCACCATCTCATTAGTGCAGTGACAATCTGTAGGTGGAGAGAAGGTGAGCTGGCAATTAACCAGTTAGCCTGATATTCAGCCAGGACTTCTACAGGCAACTTGGGCTATCTAAAAGGCTGTCCTAAATTGCTATCTGCAGAAGCTTCGGCTGAATATCGGGATAACCAGATAAGTACTGGCAGCTATCTGATTAGCACCGCACAGCTAGGCTATTCATCAGCAGTTCTTATCTGGAGACTGTTGATGAATTATCCTGCCAGTATTTAAGCATGCTGGCTAACCACTGTGGAGTTTAATTATCCACCCTATGTTTGTTCCTGGATTGTTTTAGTTTCCTTTGAAGAGTCTGATCATAAGTTGACTGATGTAAGTTTCACATAATGCTAACTCTTCCAAAGTTAAAACATACAAATTTTTTATCAGAAAAAAGGTGACTTTCATGAATTGCTTAGCTTATATACTATAACAACTTTCTTCCACAAGCAGCAAAGTTATATTGCGGCAGCCTTTCTGGGCATACTGCACTGGAAACCATAGGAGTCATCATAGAAGCGATGTGTATTCATTAAACGTCTTCGGGGATGAATCATGTATGATTCATCCCCGAAGACGCTAACCATGTGTGCTGTGACCTCAGATCTATGTATATACCACCCCCCCCCCCCAAGTCTTGATTGACAATCCCCCAAAGATGAATCAAACCGCTGCTGATCGCTGGAAGTAGCGGTATATAAGTGTGTAGTAAATAAATAAATAAATAAACACATTCTGTTTGTTAATTTTACATGCGTAAAATTGATTTAACTTGTATTAGCCCACAAAGTAATGTGTAAAGTTGACTTTGATGTGTAAAGGGTCTGTGTGTGTTGAAAAAGGTTGACATGAGCTGAAAAAATATCCAAAAATGGTCAAAAAGTCTGAAAAGGAACTGCAAATTTGTCATCATTGCCGTGTTTTGAATATTCTTTTTATTTTGCTAACATCTTGAGAATGGATTTATTCCACAAATCCTGTGTATTTTAAAGTACAGCTTATTCTTTCTGCAGAGTGGAGGAGTAGCCTAGTGGTTAAAACACTGGCTTGGTAACCAAGCAACCAGGGTTCAAATCCCACTAGCACTCCTTGTGACCTTGGGCAAGTCACTTAACCCTCCATTGCCTCAGAAGAAAGGCCTGGCAATCTACTTCCGGTGACACTGCCAAGAAAACCCAGGAGCTTCTGGGTTGCCAGGAGTCAGGAATGACTCAAAGGCACACATTGCATTTTTTATTCTTTCTGCAGACACATGAGCATGTTCAGACATGCCTCTTTTTTCTCTCAATTGGCTTCTTCAAAAGCCAATCATATGTTGCCACATCATTTCCTTCACATTTCCTGCAATCTCCATGACAACAGCACAGCAATCACATGGGCATGTTCAGAGACATGTATGAGTTTACAAAATGGAGGAAGGGGAAATGCACAAAGTGTGCACTTTTCAATTTGTTTGGATTTATTGACTACTTTTATGAAGAGATTCATCCAAGGCGGTATACATTTGTCATTAAAATCCCCCCAAGCATTCAAGATAAAAGTTAACAATTACATATAGTAGAAAATGGCAAAAGTCAAGGCACAATAAAGTCTGGATGATCTATAGGAGCAGATTGTTTAATGCTGCTAGCTCCTGAAAAAAAATAACCTTATCCCTCCTCATTCATTGTATACTAACAGAAAGCACAGTTACTTACCTGTAACAGGTGATCTCTGGGAACAGCAGGAATAAGTCTTCACATATGGGTACGTCGGTACCGACGGAGCCTGCGCGGGAACGCTCCCCAGCATCCAATCAGAAAGCTTTTGGGAGCATCCCTCAGCGCCTGCGTGCTGCCTTCCCACCTTTCCAACTGTCTCTCCTCAGTTAAGTTTTATAGCTGAGACAAAGAGAGAGAAAGAGGAAAGGAAGATAGATAGAGAGATACAACTCCTAGGGGAGGTGGGTGGGTTGTGAAGACTTATTCCTGCTGTTCCCAGAGATCACCTGTTACAGGTAAGTAACTGTGCTATCTCCAGGAACAAGCAGGAATGAGTCTTCACATATGGGGACTCCCTAGCTTTAGATGCCAGGGAGAGATCCCATAAATTGCGTGTCCCTGGGACAGGACTGCACTTCCCCACATGGATCTCTGGCATCTCATGAGGGATGGTGGGTAGGAGTTGATTAAGTATGGAACAGGTGTTTAAGAACAGCCTGATCAAACAAGGCATCCCGGCGGGAGTCCTTGTCCAAGCAGTAATGGGCTGTGAAGGTATGAACCGAGGCCCAAGTGGCTACTCGACAGATGTCGTCAATAGACACAGAATTCAGACTACAGGTAAGGAGTCCTTGCATGTATGATAATTATCATGAAAAATATTGAAAATGAATAATCACCAAATGGACCTCACCTACTGGATTGCAGGAAGTAGAGAGGCTGATGGAGTCTACTGGGGATCCAGTAGAGGAATCTTCAAGGTGACCTCACTGAAGTGAAGGTGAAGGTCCAAATCTGGAAGTGACAGGTGATCCAGGTATCAACTGGGGTAGTACAAAAACGGTAGGTCTTTAGTGGAAAGCTTTATGGAAAAAGCTGGGAACTCTTTTGGCTACAGAGTTACTTACAGTTAGGAGCAAAAGAGGAAGACTGACCGATTTGGACAAACTAGCCCAGTCCTGGAGGGAAGAAGGGATATGGGAAAAAAGCCCGTATTCCCAAGAAGGACAGATGTCTGAAGGGTTGAAACCTCAGATCTACTGAAGATCCACCCTGTCTTTCCTAACTTTGCAAATGCCATCTTACAAGGTCTCCCCCAATCCACACTAACCCCCTTACAGCTGGCCATGAATGCCGCAGCTAGGGTCCTCTACGGTGCATCCAGAAACGACCACGTGACTCCTATTCTCAAACAACTGCACTGGCTACCAATTCACGGGAGAATCACCTTCAAATCCCTTTTATTAGCATTTAAGGCAATCAAAGGCACCTCATCCCTCTCACTCACGAATCTAATCCACATGGTCCCCCCCAACAGATCAAGAAGAACATCAGCTGTAAACTTGCTAGCTATACCAAAGGCTTCGACAAAGTCCAACACGAACACCACAAACAGGGCATTCAGTTTTTATGTCCCAAAATGCTGGAACACCCTACCCCCCGACATTAGAGCCATTACCAATCTATATCAGTTCAGGAAGGCTCTCAAAACATACCTTTTCTGCCAATACTTCCCAGACGGCAACTGAACTAGATATCCCCTCCAAGAAATGACCCAATCTAGAAATGCCCTCACACTGCAGTGTAGATAGATTATGTATATAGTTAACCCAGTTATCCAAGTTTGTACTCCTGTTCAATGTAAAACCTGACAGTTTGTCATTATGGTCGTTGTTGTTATGATGTAAACCGCGCTGATTCTAAATAGCGCGGTATATAAGAAACTGTAATAAATAAATAAATAAATAAATAAATAAATTGGAGCATGGAACTTCAGGGATACCTAAACCTAGGGTTAAGGTAGGAGCTGTCAGTACAACAGTAGTGGTTGTGTGCATAATACCCCAGACATACTGTGGGACAGTATGAAGATATGCAAGTCCACTGTCTGGAACCTATAGGAAGGTAAAACCTTTATAAGCATAGACAGTTAGAGAGATAAGTATGTAAATACATATCTACCTATAAGGAAGCATCTCGACAGATACACACATATATATATATATATATATATATATATATATATATATGTGTATGGGTATATATATATGTCCATAGTGAGATCTGGAGGGGCATAACATATGCACACGCAGCTTACAGACATAAATGTCTGCAATTAAGCAGATAGAGATATGCTCATAAGAACATTCACATGGGAGATGTGAAGAGGAAAGATTCATCTAATAATAAGAAGGTTGAACCTACTTGAGAAGATATATAGAGAATCTATTCCCCCTGGCTAAGATGGTGCAGGAATGCTAGCCAGTGAAATAACCAGGATGGTTGCGTGAAAAAACAGAGGATAATATCAGTCTGTAAACAGCAAGTCCTGAGTGCTGTAGAACTCTCGCATGGTAAGTGGACAGAAAAACGCATAGGATGAGATACCAGGTTGACCCACTGGAGGGACACAAAGGGGTATCATGCATTATTAGTTAAATATGTGCTGTCCATGAAGGAGTAGGATACCATGAGGACAAGCTGCAAGGAAAAAAGAGCATATTCCTTGTAGGAATTGGAGAACTCTTTAGACGTTCACGTAGCAAAAGCCTATGTCCTGTATTATAAAAGGAGATAGTAGGGTGTGGAGAACCCTCACAGTCATGGAAAATGACTGAGGAAGCCTTTTCCAACCATATAGGATAGTCATTAGAGACAAAATCCCATGCTCTCTAGCAAGGGCCCATAGTAGAAAGCTTCTCTGTAAGATTGCAGAGAGCATTATGCAGGAGAATTGGGAAAGAAACTGGCTGTTGGAAAAAACCAGCTGCACGTCAACTATGCTGCCAAATCCAAAGGAATTGGAGATGGCAAGAAAAGAAGATAGTGTGATAAGTCTGAAGTGATTAGGATTATCCAAGATAGATGAAAACACTATCTTGGAATCACTACTAAGGCCAGACAGAAAGTAGTGGAAGACAAGACTGGAAACTTGTGGAAAAGTACCAGTAGTCCAATCACTGGAACTTTTGCATGGGCAGCTGCTGAATAAGACAGCAGAGAGAATCTTTCTGTGTAAAACAGAGAGAACAGACAGAATAAGAGGAGAAATTCCTGTCCCTGTCTGATGAGCTGCCCAGGCAAAAGGAGGGAGTTTATTCAAGAGAAAAAACTCCACACTGGAATGAAGAAATGATTAGAAAGGCTAAAGAAGCTCTGCAGTGGTATGGTACCACTCTTTCAGGGGAAACCCTGGATAAGAGGGCAGAGAAACAGGAACTGAAGGGTGACTTACCATATGTTAAGTCTGTGGAAGGAAAAAATTCATGTTGGAACAGAAAACTATCATGGGATAGTTGTTAAACCTCTCTTCTTGGTAGGAAGAAGAGGAGAAACCTGTGACCCATAGACATGAATATCCTGACAGCTCAGCATACCTAGGAGCAAATGGATGTCCTGAGAAAAGGAATCCATGTGTAGAGTTTGAATGAAAAAAACAGTGAAAAACTTCTACTGAGAAGAAATCAAACTGTAGGTTGTAAACTTCAGGACCCTATGGGTGCTGGGTTTGTTCAGCCTGGCTAGAGTTTGGATTCTTCAGACCAGGGCGAGGTTTCCCCTGCTTGGGAACATTTGTATGATGGGCAGGAGAAGAGTGAAACCTTCTTCTCCTAGGGAAAGAAGGTTTGGTAGGGCATTTCCTACCTACTGGGGAAGAAGAAGGCTTAGAATAGCCTCCAGAAACAGGGAAGTCAGTGGATCACTGAGCAACCTGATGTAAAGACTCCTTATTGAAGAGATTTTCCCCAGTACAAGGAGTATTACCCAGTCTTTGTTGTGCCCATCTGCTTAAGTCTGAAGCTTGGAGCCAGGCTCTACGTCGTGCCCCTATGGCTATAGCAGAGGTTCTGCTAACAGACTCAAAAGGAGTCTAGGGAAGCACGAGTAAGAAACCAAGAGATACTTTGAATATGACTAAGTAGTAAGGAATAGTCTGCAGTCTTGGGCTCTGAAAGGAGTCAAAAGATATAATTTCTTTGTGACCTCCTGAAGGGATAGACTCATATAAAAAATATATGAGAGAATCCTTGTTGACAGCATGGATGTCTGGAAGGTTTGACGTCCAAAGGCATCTAGTGTCCTAGACTCACGACCTGGAGGGTAAGAAGAGTGTTTCTTCTTACTTTTCACCTTCCTCATTGCTGATTCCACCACGATGGAATGATGGGGAAGTTGAGTCTTTTGAAACCCTGGAGAGGGGGGCACCTGATATAGAAGATCAGTTGCTCTAGAGGGTGAGGGAACCCTTAAAGGTGCTTCCCACATTCTTAGAAGAAGATCTTGCAAGGAATGATGTAAAGGAAGCATTATATTTTCCTTTTCTCCAGTAGAAAGAGAGCCCTGTATAGGATCATAGCCAGGGATAGGGATAGGAATAGCAAGAGATGTTGCCATATTCAGGAGAAAATTCTGAAAAGAAGGATCTCCAAAAGGAACCGTCCCTGGGCAGGCTAGACCTGAAGAACTAGCCTGGGCACCGGAGGATCTACTTGAGAATATAGGAATATAAGATCCTGCATGGTGCAAGAAAGGATCCTTAAGGGATGGATGCTGGTACTGGAGGTCATGACCTGAGACAGTCAGTACTGCATCGTCCATGCCAGGTATCGACTCCAAACTTGGTATAGAAAGGAGCGATCCTGGTGAAAGAAGCATGGAAGGAGCTGGCCCCGATGTTACTGCGGATACCGGCACTGATACCGATACCGGTAGCTGTGTCGGAATCGAAGGCGATACCGATATCGAAGCAGTCATCGGTGGCTGCTCCATCGGTACTGAGGTAACCGAAAACCTTTGGTAATCACCCCCGGTACCGAGCATCCGGAACCGGGAAGCGTCGGTACCGAGACGTGTCGGTACCCAGTCTTCCAGACTAGAGATCGATTCCAGACTCGGCATCGAAGGAAGCGAGTCTATCGATGCATGTCTAGAGGGTACCGACTTCAGTGGTAGTATCGGCGTTGATGCCGATACTGGAAAGTCAGTCTGGGGCGTATCGACCGGTCCCAAAGGTACCGAGAAAGCCAGATGACGATCCCTGGTGAGGAGTGAATCGCTCAACACCAGTGCCGATGCCGGGGTATCGGTACCGCTCGAAGCGGATGCCACCACCGAGCATGGCTCAGGTATGTTCTGTGAGGGGTGAGCCCCAGGAACAACCTGAAACCCCTGATAGGCTTTGGAGGCCGAAGACTCCCGCCGGGGTTTTGAAGCCAATGGACCCTTGAGGGCAAGGCCGGAGCCGTCATCATGCTGAGCATGAGACGTACCACTCAAGGGTTGGCTAGTCTTAACAGACTGTTTGTGGGTTACCTGATCTTGTGGAGAAGAAGAAATAGTCGGTGCCCTGACACTGGAAGGGAACTCGGCATTGAGGGAAACTCGAAATGGAAAATCTCTTCTCACAATATTGTAGCCTAATGGCTCCGGAGGAAAATGGTCAGGACCCAAACAGGTTAGACACCAGTTCTTGGAGTCTAAAAACAAAACTGCACCGCCACAGCTTAGACACTTCTTAGGAAAAGAAGGCGGCAGCTCCATGATGGAGAGGCCTAGAAGGCCCAAAAAGTTTAAGACAGAAATTGAGGGAAAAAAATTCCCTGAAAAGAAAAAGATAAAGAAAAAACACCGGCGGTACCGGTGGAGTCGGGGAGACAGCCGCGACCACAAGAAAACAAAGAATTAAAGAAAAAGTTTTCTGCGGTGACAGGAGGACGTCCTGCCGGCTCCGCGGAAAAACAAAAACTGAGGAGAGACAGTTGGAAAGGCGGGAAGGCAGCACGCAGGCGCTGAGGGATGCTCCCAAAAGCTTTCTGATTGGACGCTGGGGAGAGTTCCCGCGCAGGCTCCGTCGGTACCGACGTACCCATATGTGAAGACTCATTCCTGCTTGTTCCTGGAGATTGCGCAAAACATTTTACCCTGCAGACAGAGAAGAAAGACTTGGTGCATCCTAGAGTAACCTCAGACAGAAAGCACAATGGTATGTTTAATACATTGACCATCTCTGTACGCAAGCTAAAATGGGCTACAGTATTTGAGAAATTGTTAAATAAATATATTACAGTACATTCTACTAAACTCCACTAACCTCTAACATGACGGCATTGTTTTTCACAAACTAGATTGAGGGGAAATATAAAAACTGCATTAAAATATACATACGACAAATGTCAGCAGATAAACAGCAAATGGGTCACTGAGCTATTTACTCTGCCAAGGTATTCAAGAATCCCACTGGTTGTCTATCACCCTGGTAATTCGTTGCCAGAGAATGTAGTAAAACTGTTAGTGTAGCTGGGTTTAAAAGAGGTTTGGACAAGTTCCTGAAGGAAAAGTCCATAAAGAATTATTAAAGGGGATTGGGGTAATCCACTGCTTGCTCCTGGGATACGCAGCATGGAATCTGTCTATCTTTTTGCAATTCTGACAGGTACTTTAGATCCTGGATTGACCACTGTTGGAGACAGGATACTGGGCTTGAAGGATCTTTGGTCTGACCTAGTATGTCATAACTTGTCTTCTTAATGAGTGCACAAATTTAAATTGCCCAAACCAATAACAGCTTTCAACCATGTGCTGCACCTTTGTTCAACCATATTCCCACCACAACTGCCCCAAGCATATCCCTCCATAAATTCTTCTACCAGCTGACCCTACTAGTCTCTAACTGCAATGCTCTCCTCTCTCCCAAACATTTCCAAATTCTGCCTTAGCTTTAGTTGCCACTATCTCTGCAGGTAGGCCATTTAACCACCCAGTAAAGTAGTATTCTCTCATATTTCCTCTATACTCCTATTCTACATATTGGTTGACATGCTTGTTTATGACAAATCATGCTCCATCAGTGGTCTACATATTGTACCTGCAGTGGATTATTGCTTTTTCTTTTGCTGGATGATGCATTGCCCTAAATCGCCTCCCAGAAACAAGACGATGGAATGGACAGTCATTTACTCAGAGAACTGACCTCAGGCAGTTTGGCATAACTGAAGCATAGACTAACAGATTTTCCTTCATTATATACCCAGAACACTTACTTGGTTCATTAGCTCACCAGGCAGAGCCCAAATCTTACATAATTTTAATCCAACATTGCTCAGGCATCCAACAAATGAAACCATCATTTCTTCCAAATTAAATGCCTCATCAAATGATGAAGTTTTCCATTGCAGGTGACCCTGGGTCTGAAAGCTCCATGTGGCTATTTCACAGATTAAAGTAATATCAGAATGTTCATATCCTCTGCTATCTAAGGTCATACTTCTTTTTAAAAAAAAAATTTATTTATGAAATTTTACTTAATACATCCAAGATAATGAATGAACAGAAATGTTGAAAAGAAAAACTATAGAAAGAAACTAAGCCATAATCCAAGAAACCACTAGTAAGGCAAGAACAGGTAATCAAAGAAAAAAGGCATAAACCTAAGAAATAAATCACTTCAAGCAGTAGCAATCCAAATTTAGCAGCATACAGCTGCCTTTAACTAGCTAATTCCTCTGAGATATCCACCAACACTTCAGGTCCCTTTCAAGTCACAATACATTGAAGTAACTAATCTGGTTCAAAGAACACAATTGCTTGGACTGAAAAATAATCAAACAAGGAAACATAACTTTCATGGAAGCACCTAGTTTCATGACCCTGAGTCTCGGGGTCAGAAATTTCCGGTGCTTCTTTTGTGTATTTCTAGACATCAGGAAAAACAGAGATCTTAGAACCAAGAAATAAAGCAGACATATTTTGATAAAATAATCATAAAAGACAGCATTCTTATCTGACTCAAAAGCAAAACATACTATCAAGGTAGTCCTTTCCGTGACGATTTCTAGTGATGATTTCAAGAAGGCAGCCAAACTCCCAGCCTCAGAGGTCTGGGATGGCCCAGAAATATCTTCCGTACCTTGAACCGAAGGGCTAAGGGACAAGTACTGGGCCCAGATACTTGGCGGAACTGCATCCCCAGGTATCTTCAAAACTTCTCCAAGATATTTCCTCAGCATATCCATTAGTGGAATAACTGAACAATTTGGGAAATTGAAAATTCTTAAATTGTTCCTTCAAACATGATTCCCAGGAATAGTACCTTCCTATTCAAGATTTCCCTTTCCCTTATCTGGGCATTACTCGCAGTCTGGAGCTTATCTAGCATAGTTTCCAGCTGTTTCAGCTGAGTAGCATCTTGAGCCAGAGAAGATTCATGGTGCGCCATCTTACTCAGGACATGCTCCAATTGAGAATCAAACTTGCCAGCATAAGCAGCTAAGGAGGAATCCATGGCTTTGATGGCATCCCATAATGCTCCCAGCATTACAACAGCCAGTCTCTCTACCACAGCAGGATGATAACCCTGAACCAGTGAAACAGAAGGGCCCTTCAAAGAGGATTCTATTGCTGAGGGGAACTCCGCCCTCAAGGGTAAGCACCAGACTTTTCCACCGGAGTCCTCCTGCCTCCCATCAGTCAGCACCAGTTGCGGCGATAACAGGCCTGTTCTCTGTTCAGGGCTCAAAGACAACCCACTACAACTAGCATCAGACACTGAAGTGACTGACTGTGCCGAAGTCAGCTGCGGCATCAGAATGGACGCCAAAAATGGGAGAAGGGACTGCACCAATGCCTTCGGTGTGGAGGTGAACATAATCACCAAAGGCTTCCCCTTCCTCTTTGGAGGCATCCCAAGCAGATATGTTCTCCTAAGACCACTGACACGTCCATGCTACTGCTCATGCTGCCAACTTGGCCCCCCTTGCCCCCCCCCCCTCCGAGGTCATACTTCCGATAAAGGATACCAGAGATACCATTGTGGTTTTAGTTTTGGCATGGAAGTTTCCTTTTCCTCCTTTGGACTTTTGGAGCCAGCCTCTACCATTCAAGATAGTTTCTTTAAGTCTGAGTTTATATAACTAAAACAAGAGCACACTGTAACATAATTTAAAGCATACACACACATACATACATTGCCTTAAATCAACATATAATGAAACAAATCAAAAGCAGAAAATGTAATATTAAATTTTTAAAAACAAAGAAGTAAAGATGGCCATGCTGATGAGATCATTGATAGTGGAGAAAAAGAAATCTGAGTGCTGGTAACTAACAAAATTAGACTAAACTTATGGTATTATTCCTTAAGAAGACCCTTGACAGCAAAGGACCAGAGAAAATATACATATTTCCAGATCATCCTACTAGATCAGTCCAGACAAGTGGGTTGTGTTCCCCTACCAGCAGACTGGTGAAGAGAAGAACCAATGAAAAGCCCAGATTTCAATGACATCACTCCCATGCCTCTGTTTACCTCAGCCACCAGAGGTCCTTTCAGTATTTCTTTGTCTCCAGCAAATGCTGGATGGATTTTCTCCTCTAAAGAAAATCTGAAGAACTGAGAGTAAAAGATTGATTTAAAAAACACTCATGACAGACCACTTTGAGGATGACTCTCTCACTAGAGCAGGACATGGGAGGCTCCACTAGATTATGGTCTTTACAGTAGTCATGGGAGGAGGGAAAATTGTCTCAGCTCCACGTTCTTACCCTGGATAAGAGCCTATTGAACAGTCCAAAAATTGGAAGGATCTGGAAGGATGGAAATATTCTGCAGCCTCACGCAACCTCAAAGCCCCTCCCTCCTCCCATGTTCCCCCCTGCTCTCTTCCGAAGATTGCAGAAGACTCTCAGAGGAATCTGCCTGCTAGCCACTTTAACTGCAATGGAACAAAGCCAGAGAAACAGTTTCAGGGGAGTAGAGCTGAACCTAGCATGGATCCTCTGCCTGGAGCTCTCAGGGGTGAGTACCAAGGCTTGACCTCATCATTGTCTTTGTTGGGGGCTCCCAATTCCATCTTTGTGGGATGCAATTCAGAGTGGACTGCTGACAACCATTGGTGCTGTGTGTGGGTTTCTCACTCTTTTCTGCATGCACTAGTAGCATTTTTAATATTGTGAGCCTTGCATGCCTTCCGCCTGAGCAGCTCCAACACACGTTCCTACCCTAGTGCTTGTAATGCATGTTGCAATAAAAGGCAGTTAACACATTGAGCCACCACTGTTGTGATACTTGCCTTAACTTTCTAGATCTTCTTCCAGGAAATGTTGTTTGGCCTGTTGCAAGCAAGAAACCTCATCCCCTGCCCTTCTTGCATGGCTGCTTCTGAGTCATCTCTGGAGGGCTTACACCCTCCGTTTTTTCGGCCGGGGGATGCTGTTAGTCAGACCTTGCCTGCCTCAGGGCAGGAGGTGGTGGATAGTGCTACTGGTAAGGATATTCAGCCAGCCGGAGGCTCTGGCGACCATGTGGTTCCCAACCCAGTCCTCGGGTACCCCCAGGCCAGTCAGGTTTTCAGGATATCCACAATGAATATGCATCAGATAGATTTACATACAATGGAAGCAGTGCATGCAGATCTATCTGATGCATATTCATTGTGGACACCCTGAAAACCTGACTAGCCTGGGGGGGGGGGGGGTACCAGAGGACTGGTTTGGGAACAACTGCTCTAGGGGATCAATGGCAACAGTGTGGGGGTTCATTTCCATGAGATCTTCCAGAATCCGGATTGTCCTCCCTGGGATTCTTTTCCTTTAACAGCAGGCCTCGCCATTCTGATATGGAAATTCATACCATGCAGCCTCTGGTTTCCTCCAAGCACAATCTTGTGAGGGGCAGGCTGAGAGTGGAAAGCCTGTTCGATTGCTGGCTAAATGTCCCTGGCAAAGGACACCCCCTGGAGATACGGATCATCTGGGATCTGTCTGAAATTTGGACTGTGACTTGGATTCAGATGTTAGATGTGGATGAAGATGTATTCTCACCTTCAGAGGCTTGTGAGGAGGCTGATGTTATCTGTCTGTCCCAGGAGTAGGAACTGGAAAGCACTGTTACTCACCTGTAACAGGTGATCTCTGGGAACAGCAGGAATCAGTCTTCACATATGGATGAAGTCAGTACGAGGGTTGCTAGTTATATTTCTGGCCTAATAATGAAAAAACAAATATTTATGATCGAAATTGGTTTTATTGTTTTTCAAAATATTCTCCATGAAGATCAATACACTTTTGCATGCGTTTGAACCAATTTTCGAAGCACTTTTTCCACTCCGATTGAGGTAACTCCAAAACATGCATTTTGAATGCATCAACCGCATCTTCGGGTGTTGAAAATCGTTGACCACGTAATTTGTTTTTGATGTGCGGGAATAAAAAGAAGTCATTGGGTGCCAAATCAGGGCTGTACGGTGGATGACCCATCAATTCGATGTTTTGGCTGGTCAAAAATTCCTTTGTTTGAGCCAATGTGTGAGAGCTCGCATTGTCATGATGAAGAATTATTCGCCTCTTCTTCGACTTTTTCCGAATTTCTCTGAAGACTTCTGGTAAACAAATGGTCATGTACCATTCAGAATTGACCATCCTACGTTGCTCTAACGGCACTGTCGCCACGTGACCGGTAATGCCGAAGAAACAGGCAACCATTTGCTTCAATGTGATTCTTCTGCGAACAACTTTTGTTGGATATGGCTCGTCTTGGAAGACCCATACAGTCGATTCCTGTTTTGTTTCGGGCTCATATGTATAGATCCATGATTCAGCACCTGTGTAGATGTTATACACAGTCTTTGATGCACCTTGAACGTATTTTTTCAACATTTCCTTGCACCAATCGACACGAGCCTTCTTTTGAGCGTTTGTCAGATTATGCGGGATCCAACGCAAACAAATCTTTTTTACGGCCAAATGATCATGCAATATCTTATTGATGCTTGTCATACTAATGCCCAAAGATGCCTCAATCTCACGGTATGTCACATGACGATCTTGCTTTATCAGTTCACACACAGCTTCGATATTTTCTGGCACAACAACCGATTTTGGACGACCCTGACGGAATTCGTCCTGGAGCGAACGTCGGCCACGATTGAATTCGTCATACCAGTTTTTTACAGTGCTGTAGGATGGTGCTTTATCGCCGTATAAAAAATTAAGTTCATCGATGCACTCTTGTCTTGATAATCCACGTCGAAAGTTATGAAAAATAATCGCACGAAAATGTTCACAAGTTAATTCCATTTTTCGCCCGAGATGAAATTTTCAAGTTACTGTAAACAACAAATCGCGCTCAAATGATAAAATGTTATGAATAAGGTTATGTTCAACAATGTCAGTGTTCCAATGGAACCATTGGATGGCGCCTGGCAACACTTACTGTTGCTAAGACCAGAAATATAAATAGCAACCCTCGTATTTGGAAAGCCTTTAGGAGCAATCCACTGTGCTTGCTCATCTGCCTTCCCAACTCCTCTCCTCAGTTGAGTTTGTAGCTGAGAGACAGAGGAAAAAAAAGAGTATACCCTACAACTCCTAGAGGAAGAGGACAGATTGTAAAGACTGATTCCTGCTGTTCCCAGAGATCACTTGTTACAGGTGAGTTAACAATGCTATCTCCAGGAACAAGCAGGAATGCAGTCTTCACATATGGGACTCACTAGCTCCCAGGTACCAGACTGGAAGCAAGTAGCCCTGGTATCCCGAAGGCTAAAGGACAGAGCCAAGAGTGTGGATACAATGTGGCCCCACTAGACTCGACTGCAGTCAGCTAGACCACCTCTAATGGAAGTCTGGTGCCAGAAAGAAGTCCGGGATTGAAGGTAAGAGTTGTATTTAAGTCCCAAAGGTGCTGGAGTACAGCCTGGCCAAAGACAGCATCCAGACAAGAGTCCCTGTCTAGGCAGTAGTGGGCAGCGAAAGTATGAATGGAGGACCAAGTAGCTGTCTGACAGATCTTTTCGATCGTGACAGAATGGAGGTTGCCATGCACATAGGCAAAAGAAATGCAGTCTGCTGTCCACTTGGATAGGGTACGCTTTGTCACTGGAAATCCAAATTGACTTGGATCAATGGAAATTAATAGTTGTGAGGATTTTCTGTGAGCCTTGGTTCTATCCAAGTAGTAAGCTAGCAATGTCTAGAGTGTGTAGCGCTGCTTCGGCCCAAGAGGCATGTGGTCTTGGGAAGAAGATCGGTAAGATTACCGACTGGTTCCTTCTGAAACCACTTTCAGAAGGAAGTGCAGATGGGTATGGAGGACCACCTTGTTATGATGGAACCAGGTGTACGGAGGATCTGCTACTAAAGCCTGCAGTTCACTGATGCGGTGAGCTGAGGTCAGAGCAATGAGAAAGAACACCTTCTATGTGAGAAACCTGAGTAAAGCAGTGGCTAAAAAGGAGGCTTCAGAAGTTGTGCTAGAACCACAACGAGGTCCCAGGCCACTGGTGGTGGTTCATAGGTGGCTTGGACAGCAGGAGACTTAACATAAAACGTTGCACCAAGGGGTGCGATGAAATAGGCTGTGTGTCGAGATGCTTGTGATAAGCCGTAATGGCACCGAGATGAACTCTGAGTTAGTCTTCAGACCTGCTGAGGACAAGTGGAAAAGATACTGTAGAACAAATTCCACCAGGCAGGTAGAGGGGTCAATCTGCTTTGGGGAACACCAGAGATGAATCTCCGCCATTTGAAGGCATAACAATGTCTGGTGGATGGTTTGCATGATGCAAGTAGGATATGCTTGACCTGTAGTGGAAGGTCTAAGTCTGCAAGGACTATGCTTTCAGAAGCCAGGCATTGAGGCAGAGGCCCTGTGAATTGGGATGGAAAAGCATCCATGATACTGAGAGAGAAGGTGGGATGGAAAAGCATCCATGATACTGAGAGGAACGGTTAGGCGTGTGTCCCAGACTGAGAGGTTGAGTCTGTGCTAGTTACAGCAGCAGAGGAAACCACGGCTGGTGGGGCCAAAAAGGGGCTATGAGGATCATGGAGCCCTTGTAGGCCTGCAGTTTGAACAGGGTCTTGAGTATCAAGGGGACAGGTGGGAAAGCATAGAGCAGACCTTGTCCCCAGTGGAGAAGGAAAGCATCCATCGCTTGTCTGTGCAGTGAAGGAAGCCATGAGCAGAACAGAGGAAGTTGTGCATTCTCCTGGGTGGCGAACACATCTATGAGTAGGGTCTCCCACATGTGAAAGATTTAAGATGCTGTTTCACGATTGAGGGTCCACTCATGGGGATCTAGGATATGGCTGAGTCTGTTCGCAAGGAGATTGAGTTTGCCCTGGAGATACACCGGGGTAGTTTCTCCAAATGGGTTAGTTTTGTGCATACCGTGGCAGTCGTGAACCTCACTTCTAAGCCAGGGTTTGTGGAATATGATCTTAATCTCTCAAATTTACTGCTAATGCTCGGCGTAATACTTGCATCGTGCCAAAGAGAGCCTCCTGCTAGAGTTCGTAAGATGTAACGTGTATGGATGCTGTGTGCAATTGAAAAAATACAGAGGCAAAGTGCTTCCTGGCAGAGGGGATAGAACCCTGTTCCTCCCTGCTTGTTCACATAGAACATGGCCATCTGGTTGTCCATTCTGACTAAAACCTGTTGGCCCGAGAGTTGGGGTTGAAAAATCAGAAGGGCACTTGTAAATGCACGGAGTTCCAAGAGATTTATCTGCAACTGAGATTCCTGGTGTGTCCACTGTCCCTGTGTGGTTAGATCATTCAGATATGCTCCCCAACCGAGCTTGGAGGCATCCGTTGTAAGGATGCATGGGGTGGAGGCATCTGAAAAGGTGATCCCCCTGAGTAGGCTTTGAGGGGAGCATCAACACTGAAGGAAGTTGAGAAGTGGAGGGATGATGCATACTTTGTCTGAGAGATGCTCAGTTGCCTGTGTCCATTGAGACGAAAGAGTACATTGGGCTTGTCTGATGTGCAATCAGGCATAGGGGACTACATGGATTGTGGAGGCCATGTGCCCCAAAGATGTAGCATCACTTGAACTGTTACACACGTGAGACTTCTTATCTTGTTAGTTAACTCCATGAGGCGGGTAGAGTGATCCAGGGGGAGGAAAGCTCTGGTTTGTTGAGTTTTCAGAAGTGCTCCAATGAACTCGAGCTGCTGGGTTGGCACCAGGTGCGAATTTGGAAAGTTTAAGATGAATCCCAGATATTAGAGCATAGTTATGGTGCGATGTAGGAAGAGCTTTACCTCTTGTGGGGATTCTCCCCTGATTAGCCAATCGTCTAAGTAGGGGAAGACAAAGACCCTCAAAGTGTGAAGATAGATTGCAACCACTCCCATGCACTTTGTGAATACTCGAGGTGCAGAAGCTAAGCCGAAGGGGAGCACCCAATATTGGTAATGGTGCTGCTGGAACCGAAAACACAGACACTGTCTGTGCTGAGGGTGGCTCAGTAGATGTGTGTATGCCTTCTTGAGGTCTAGAGAACACAGTCAAGCTATGACAGGAGTGTGTCAAGTAAAATAATTTTGAATTTTTCTCAAACAAGGAATTTGTTTAGGTCCCTTAGATCTAAGATGGGCCTGAACCCTCCTGTTTTCTTGGGGATAAGAAAATAAGTAGAAGCCCATGCCCTCTTGGGGCAGAAGAACTCTTTTGATGGCCCCTTGAGTTAACAAGGTGGACATCTCTTCTGAGAGGAGACTTATCTGCAGGAGATTTCTGGCATAATCTCCTACAAAGGTGGTGGGGGGTAAGCTTTCGAAGTGAAGCAGATAGCCTCTTTAGATGATGTTGAGTCCACTGCTTTGATGTTATGAGGTACTACCTGTGGGCATAGGAATGGAGCCTGCCTACTATGTGTAGCAGTTGAGGACTCTGCAGAGGCAGAGTGGCTATGCTCTCCAGAAAGAAGTCAAAAACCAGATGCTGGTTGTGGCTGTGCAGCTGGTTGAGGTTTAATGGCTTTAGGCTTCTTGGGTTGGCAAGGGCCCTGCTGCTGCTGCTGCAGGTGTATAAGAAGGATAACATCTCTTCTTCTTTGGTTAGAAAGATATCTTTGGATTAGTCCTCCTCTTAGGGGGGTTCACTGTCTTTCTTGAAAGATTCTTGAGGGTGAGCTCATCTGTCTCAATTTCTCCAGCTTTTTCCCTCCAACCCTTTCCAAAAAGTTTTTTTCCAGAACAGAGAATATTAGCCAATTTGTCTTGGACCCACTGTTCAAGATCAAATACCTGGAGCTAGGCAATCTGTGAGTACCGATGCAGACTGCTGAAGCTCTGTTGGATGAAAAGGCATGGAAAGATGCTCTAGTTAGGAATTTAGATGTATTTTAATTCTGCCTGATGAGGGCTTGGAATGCATTTCTTTTGTCATCAGGAAGGAGAGGTGCAAACATCTCCAGATCTCTGGATACATCCTTGAGGAACATGCCCATGTAGAGCATGTATGAGGTAATACTGGACATGAGCATACATGCCTGAAAACATCGACGACCAAAGACATCAAGAGTTCTGGAGTCCTTGCCTGGAGGCATGGAAGAGTGATTCTTAGAACTCTTGATGCGGTGCATCGCTGATTCCACTACCATGGAATGATGTGGGAGTTGAGGCTTCTGAAAGCCTGGGCATGCCGGAACTTGATACACAGTATCGTCTTTTGCTGATAGGTGGAACCGTTAGAGAAGCCTCTCACGTATGAAGCATCAAATCCTGTAAGATGCGGTGTATTAGTAAAGTGGCAGCCTCTCTAGGCGTCGAGGGGTATTGGAGGATTTTCAATTCCTCTGCCCTTGGTTCCATCTCTGATGCCACAGTGATCTGAAGGACTGCTGCCATGTCCCTAATGAAGTCTTGGCAGAAACAGGCACCAACCTGCAGTCCACAGGGCACAGAAAAGAGCAAGAAATGAACCACCGATGGAAGAATTGAGAGCTTTATTAGTACAAGGTCCACCCTACATGGGTTTCAGCCACTCGGCCTTCTTCTAGGGACTATGACCTTAAAAATAGATAACATAAAATCATAATCTCAAACACAAAAAGAGAACTGAAAATATAAAATATAATTATAAACCCAACAGTGCAACATCTATTTCTTCAACATATGAATTCATAAAACATCAACATAAAATAATTTAAAACACATATATAAATGAAATAAATAATATTAACCTATGATTGAAGTAAAAATTCAGTGAAGGAAAGACATATCCTTTGGCAGGGATTGACGCCACTCATGATGAGGGGACGGGTCTGAAGGAATGTCCTGACTCCTGACTTTTTCAGAAGTCCTCAGAATCAGAGGAAGTAGAGTCAGAGTCTGATAGAAAGTCAAAGTATTAACGATTTCATGCTTGATCTCGATGCTGGTACTGATGATCAGGAGGTGCAGCATCGGGAGCCTGTTGGGTACAAACAATATCCGCCGGTTCCAAAGAGGGTAGCAGAGGGAGAGGTACCCGCAGGTACAAGTTCGATTGCCAGCACCAGCCTGGGAAATGGTGGTGCCATTGCTTGCAATGCTTGAGCCGCCAATACTATTGGTACTGAGACTGCCAGGATTGTTGCCAAACTCCTCTTGATAGCCAGTACGCACTGGTCAAGGGAACTGACCGATGCCTGGGTGAATCCCATACGGGGTTTTGAGCCACCATCCCAGAGCATGGAACCTGGTAGCTCTCTGGAGGACAATGCCTTGGGAGCATCTTGGAGCCCCTCTTATGCTTTGGAGGACAGGGCCTCCCACCAGGGCTGTTTTGGCAGGCCGGTCAGCATTGGATGCACCTTTCAGTGAGTCTCAATGGCGATGAAGGGACTTACCTCTGGAATCAGTATTGGTCCTCGATGCCGATGTCTTACATTTAGTGTTGTGTTTGGACTTTGAGGTTTGAGAACTATGAGAGGAGGCCGATGTCCTCGACAATGCAGAAGCCACTGAAATCGAATCTGGGGTGAAAAGAGAACCATACTGTCTGACCAATCTGTTGGAAGATGGTCGGGGCCCAAATATTTTAAGCACCAGTCATTTTTATCTGTGACTGATATAGAACTAGAACATTTGGTACATTATTTGAGACGACTGATGTGTTTTACCATCGTGGTGAAGAAAAGTAGGCCAAAGCCTAGCTGGTGGTGGAACCACCAAAATTGAAGAAAAAATAAAAAAAACTTTTAAAAAGAAAGAAAAATATCAGGACCAGTGTCGGTGAAGGCACCGGCGTTGACGGAAAGACACAGAATTTAACCAAAAAATAACCGTTTTTGGCAATGACAGGAAGAAAACAACTTGCTGGCTCCGCAGAAAACAAAGAACTGAGGAGAGGAGTTGGAAAGGCAGGAAAGCAGATGCGCAGGCAGAGTGGATTGCTCCCAAAGGTTTTCCAATTGGACGCTGGGCAGCGTCCCTGGGTGGGGTCCGTTGGTACCGATGTCATCCACATGTGGAGATTGCAATCCTGCTTGTTCCTGGAGATGCATTGATCCCAGGGCCTTCTCCACCTTGAACTTGGCAGATGCTCCAGACATGGAGCAGGAATCAAAGAGGCATCCACTACTGTCTCAAACTGCTGGAGGTGCCCAAGGACCTGTTCCAGTCAGAGTAGGATTCCTCCAACTCCCCGCCTAAGCGGCTAAGGGTATATAAGAAGATGCAGACTCTCCCAGAGAGGGAGTGCATTGTGTGGTTTGATATCTCTAAGATGGATGCATAGGTCATGGTAGTTACCAGAAGGCCCACCATTCCTGTGGAAGGCAGATTGGCCTTGAAGGATACTATGGACTGAAATGTGGATTTGTGTTGAAAAAACAGTTTGCTGTAGTGGCTGATATTCTTCAGTTTGTGGTATGTGCAGACCCGATGTTTTGGGCCCTGCCCCAGTGGATTCAGTTTCTTTGGATGATTCTACCCAGGGGCAGCTCAAGGCAATCTGCTGCCTGAGGCAAAGGATGAGATGGCACCCTCCATAGTGGGTGTGGGGGGGGAGTGCTTTCTCAAAACTCCAATCAGGGACTGAACCAAACTGAAAAGCAGATTAGATTAGATGGAAGAAATGCAAGATATTTGCACACCAAGGAACTAAAAGAGTGAAAACCACAGCACAGTTTATAAAACTGAATTAGAACTCATTTTTATTTTGTTGTTATAAACTGCATTATGGTTCTTGCTTTTTCTTTTTGAACATATATTTTGCATCCACAGAACAGTGGGTGCAGAGCAGAACCAGGATATTCACCCACAAAACTCAATATCTTAAAGATTCTGATCATCTCACTAACAACAAACATTCTCCAGTACTGGGCATAAAACCCTACAACAAAGTCACTGAGTATCTATAGAGCAAATCTGCCATACCATATATCAGCACCAACTTCCAAAACTCTCATAAGGAGCCCATCCAAAAAGAGCATCACTGTAAATACTACAGTAGGCCCTGGAACATCCAACACTTATTTGAAAGGCGAACAATTCAGATTACTACAGTACAGATCCCTACATACATACTCCATGTTAACAGAACACCTGGTCTTGGTCATACACTCAAAACACAGACCCTCACCAAGAACAGAATAAGTGACCATAACCTAAAAATAAACATATGTAGATAAAAATTAAACTGCAACCCCAAGAAGCCAGATTCTGCATACAGTGCAATACCAGAGAAATAGAAAGAGATGCATTTCCATGTACTGTATAAAATATTAAGATAGCACCAAGTTCGATCATTAAATTGAAAATGAAATTCGCTTCTAACTTTGTTCTCTGACCATTTTATTCTATGATCGTGTAGGTTCCAATCTGCAACCTCCTGTCTACTTTCTCCCAGGGATGGCATGAGAGTGATGCAGGGCCATGTGCCGGAGACTCATTGCGGCATCATTTGCATAAAATTAGTATACTTTATTTTAAAATGTATATGCCACCCATCTAGAATCCTAGGTGGCTTCTAAACATACAAATGCAATTTAGTAAAACAGATGTTACAATAAAACAAACTGCTTTTTCTCTGAAAGAATAGCTGGGAGACTGGCTGGTACTTTGGTAGATCTCTCTCTTTTGCTTTAACAGATACCTAAGCTCCACGAACAGAACAATGGCTGGGCTCCACAGCTTCTCATACAAACAGACAAGCTTATAGCTTTGTATCCTGCAGACACCTGGTTGAATCTGGGCTCCACAGCTTCTCATACAAACAGATAAGCTTATAGCTTTGTATCTTTTAATAAACGTGCAGCTTGGTATCTCTTACCTATTTTCTTACCTATCCTGTTGATTGTGTAGCTGATATATAATATTTAATGGGGTTTACCTGTCCTGGTGGTTTGTGCAGCTAAGTTAACTGCTGGTTTTACATTCACTTCTGGGAATAATCTGCTTGCATTCCTTGGGTAGCCCTCCAATCAGAAATCTAAAGGTGCCCTCGGTTCAGGTAAGGTTCCCATCCCTCACCCCACCCACCCCCAGGCTGCATTGCTTAAATAGCGGTCATATACATTGACATCTATCCTCTTAATTCAACCACACGTCTTGTATTCAGTGCAATAACTGTGGTGCTTTCATTCTGAGACAAATCATCTGAAACCTAAGAGCTTGCCCTATATGCCTCAAGTTGGCAGCCATACAAAATGAATTGACTCTATTAAGGGAAGAAGTAGCTGCAATGAAACACAGCTACCCTCTAGGATACAAACTCTTCTAGGATACAAACCAAACAAAGACCCCCGCCACTCCCACAGAAACTCAAACATCCCAGGAAGAAATGGTTCACAGTGGGCTCTGGTAGACTACGTCCGGTAATGCAGAAACACCCTGTACATCAAGAGATATTACTACATAGTGCCTTCTCTGCTTTGGTTAATGAGGATGCCCAAGCCAGGGAAGCTCAAGGACCCTTAAATAAGATAGTCAATGCCCAATCTCCTGATAAAGCACCAATTATGAAGAAAGACTCAAGGAACAGAAAACTACTACTACCTGGTGATTCCATCATCAGAGGCACCAACTTGGAAACACAGTTTAAGGGAGGGAAGTTAGTCAAATGCCTCCCAGGCTCTTCATCTAGCAAGAATACAAACCAAATTGTTGATGTACTTAGCGCTGAAAGTCAGCACTCCAAAATTGATGTTATCATCCACTTGTGTACAAATGTCCTGGCTAGAAAAAGTGCCACTACAGTTCAAAGGGACTTTCAAACTCTGGGGGAGAAACTAAAGCCCATTGTTAACACTGTAGCATTCTCAGGTGTTCTACCTGTTCTTGGTAAAGGGGCAGAAAGGCTAAATCGCATAAACAGCTTTAACGCATGGCTCCAAACCTGGTGCAAAGAGGGAGGATTCAGATTTATAGGCGACTGGGGAAACAGATGGACCAACAAGAGACTATACTGTGCTGATGCACTACATCTCTCTGTCGCAGGGAGAAGAATCCTAAGTGAAAAATTCAGCCAGTATGTGGATTCGCATTTAAACTAGAAAAAGGGGGTGACGGATGGGGAAGGTCAAGTTCTGGACGTCACTCCCTGCAAAAGCAGAACATCATCAGAAACAGACACACTTTTAAACCACACATCAAAAACAAGTGGGAAGAAGTAGACAGAACAAAATCAATGCAAAACACACGCAAGCTAGTTGAGGGAGGATTAGAATGGGATGGGGCTGGGAGAGTAAAATGGAGAGGGGAAAAATATTTTGTGTGGGAGGGATGAAAAATGTACAATTGGCCGGGTATTGGGAGAGTAAGTGGGGATTGAGGATGGAGGGGTAACATTTGAGTGGATGAAATAGGAATGAGGAAAGATCAAAAGGAGAAAGATTAGTATGTTAAAGCAGATGTAGAGAGAGAGAATGGAAAAAAAACTAGAAGAGAGAAGAAAGGACAAATGGACAGCAGACGATGGAGAGTTAGCAGAAAACATGAAGAAACCAGAAGAAAGTGGCTGGAGCAATTGCAACTGAAAAAAAATGCACAAAGGTAGAAAGATATCTCTTTATTTTGAATTTATTAACTGGAATATGAAAGCTCTGGGAAATGTGCATCATTAACGTCTGTGCTTTGTTTGGTACAAGAGGAAATTAATTTATAGTTTTATTTCTAGTGTTGTTGTACATTCCAAGTTTGGCTTTTGGGGGTTCCCAGTTTAATTATTGCCTTCCTGTTTCCAAATTGTGATTCCTTGTTTGGTGATGGTCTATGTTCTGCATGTGTAAGTGAGCTGAGGTATTCTGTTTATGTAATTCCTATTTGACATTGCCACTTGTTCTCTTTCCCCAGTATTCTCTGAAATGTATTGGTTTAATATTTGCAGTGTTGCCTTTTGATAGGTAGGTTATGGTGCTTTGTGAGTCCTGGTAATGCTGTCAGGATACAGCGGGTTTGCTATGGGTTCTAAATGGTCAGCGTTTGTAGTAGTTCCTAATGTGCCTGGCGGTTGGCACTGGATTATAGTAATGTAGAAATCTTTTAGTCTTTCTTTATCCATACACTCATTAAGAGACATGTTTACTAAAAGTTAGTGTATGGTAACATTATGCAAATGTTTATGCAAATAAGGCCACTTATGCAAATGAGGCCCCACACCAAGTCTCCGCACCCCCCTTGGGCCGCCCCTGAACTTGAAGACCTAAATATGTACACTTTGGAAGAGAGGAGGGATAGGGGAGATATGATTCAGACCTTTAAATACTTAAGGAGAAATAATGAACGAACAAACCAACCTCTTCCAAAGACGGGGAAAGCTGTAAAACGTGAGGGCATAACATGAAGCTGCAAGGTGGAAAATTGAAAGGCAATATCAGGAAATACTTTTTCATTGAGAGGGTGGTGGATGCTTGGAATGCCCGCCCGATGGAGGTAGTGGGGGCAAATACGGTGACAGAATTCAAAATGGCATGGGACAGACACAATGGATCCATTTATAGCAACAGAATAAAATCAAAATAAACTGAACCATCTAACTTCTCAACAAATAGGGGTGTCCTGCATGGAGCGGTGGGTTCACCCCTAAACAAAGACATGGGGAGGGGTGGCCTGAGGGGCGGCCTGCACAGAGTGGCACCTACTCCTGCCATCTTACTCCAGCCTTCTTACTGGGCAGACTAGATGAACCATACTGGTCTTTATCTGTCATCATTTACTATGTTACTATGTAAAAATTGTATCGCTAAAGCTGTTGCCCCCATTACAGCTTTTGCCTCTGACCAGACAGAGGTCCCAATGCCAGTTGAAGGTCCGGTTCCATGTGCAGGGTGCCTGCATTATTTTTATTTATTTATTTAACTGCATTTATATCCCACTTTTCACCGGGTCAAAGCGGTTGGGGGATACATTTAACACGAGGGGATATGAGACACATACACTAATACTTACAGGGAACATGGGCAATGGAGGTTTAAGTGGCTTGCCCAAGACCAGTAGGAGCACCTGCGGGACTAGAAACCCCAGTCCTTCTGGCCCAAGGTTGCTGTCCTCTAATGGGATTTGAACCACTGACCTTCTGGCCTGTAGTACCTTGCCCCAACCACTAGGCCACTCCTCCCTCATGCTGAAGCTCTCAGGAAAAAAGTGGAGGAACTCAGAGAGGAGATGGCGAGGCAAAGGAGCATTCAAGGTAGTGAGAAGTACATTGAAGAGATGCTTCTTGCAACAACCAAGCTCTCCAGCAGAGGAGAAGATGGGTGCCTTCTGAATGATGAAGGATGGACACAAGTCACCAGAGCCTGCATAATCACCAATCCAACTTCTCCAGCCCTTGAATTGAAGAACCATTATGCAGCCCTGGAAGTGGAGGAGGTGAAAGCATCCCTAGAAAGGGAAGAACCCGAGCTCAAGTACCCCAAATTTGCAGAATCAGTGACCACAAGGAAGTGAAGGGTAGTGGTGGTTGGTAATTCTCTCCTGAGGGGTACTGAGGCGTCCATCTGCCGACTAGACTTGATGTCCAGAGAGGTATGCTGTCTGCCAGGTGCCAAAATCCAAGATGTTACAGAGAGTTTGCCGAGACTCATCAAGCCCACTCACTATTACCCAATGTTGCTGATCCATGTCGGAACAAATGATACTGCCAGGTATCCCTCTGAGCATATCAAAAGTGACTTCATGGCTCTGGGACAGAGGGTGAAGGAGATAGGTGCACAGGTGGTGTTCTCTTCAATCCTCTCTGTTGAGGGTAAAGGCCAAGGCAGAGAGGTTCGCATCCTGGAGATGAATGCATGGCTGCATGGATGGTGTCATCGAGAGCGTTTTAGTTTCCTAGACCATAGGATGCTGTTCCAAGGGTTACAGAGCAGAGATAGCATCCATCTGTCCAAGAAAGGTTAACGCATCTTCAGTAGTAGACTGGCTAATCTACTGAAGAAGGCTTTAAAATAGATTTGTTGGGGATAGATGAAGAAAGCCCCCAGGTAAGTGAAACATTAAATACCCCTTTTACCCATTTCCATAAAGGTAACATATGGAAAGCAGTGTGTATAAATGCCTGCAGCATGGGAAATAAGATCCCTGATGTTGAAGCTTTAGTGGGAGTGGCTGACTTGGATTTAGTGGCAGTTACAGAAACATGGTTCACAGAAAACCATGACTGGGATGTAACTGTACCTGGCTATATTTTATTGAGAAAGGACAGGGTACGAAGAAGGGGAGGTGGAGTGGCACTACATGTAAAAAATATTATTGAAGCTTTGAAATTACAGAGCTTAAAAGGGAGAGAGGAGGCACTGTGGGTTAAACTAGAAAGAGGGAAAGAGAAATCTATTTGCATTGGAGAAATATACAGACCTCCCTCACAAGAGGAAGAGGTGGACAGATTTAATTGAAGACATATGCAGTATTGCTAGGAATGGGGAAGTGCTATTTATAGGGGATTTCAATATGCCAGATGTTGATTGGCACATTCCTGCTGCAGTATCATCTAGAAGTAAGGAGATCATGGATTCTCTACAGGGAGAACTATTCAGGCAATTGGTAACAGACCCCAAACATGAAGGGGCCATACTGGACTAGGTGCTTACCAATGGTGAAAGTGTTTCTGATGTTACAGTAGGGTTTCATTTTGGGCAAAACTGAAAGGGGATATTTTAAGGGCAACCAACATTTTTGTTAAAATGGTAAATAAAGATAAAAGGAAAAGGAGGCTGCTATGGCTTTCAAAAGTAGTAGCTGAAAAGGTGAAGAAAAAGAGGGAGGCCTACATGAAATACAAGACATCACAGAGAGGAAGACAGACATCTATATTTGGAAAAACTTAGAGAAGCTAGCAAAGTAGTCAGGAAAGCAAAGAGTCAAAAAGAGGAGGAAATAGCCAATGCAATAAAATGGGGGGATAAGACATTTTTCAGATATGTTAGTGAGAAGAGGAAGGGCAAAAGTGGTATTGTCAGACTCAAGGGTGAAGGGGAGGAATATGTAGAAGCTGATGAGGATAAAGCAGAATTGCTTAACATATATTTCTGTTCTGTGTTCACAGATGAAGAACCAGGAACAGGACCTCAGAAAATACCCACAAACAGGAACAGAAGCGAGGGGCATCTTGAACAATTTTCAGAAGACGGTGTTCGTGAGAAACTAGCTCAACTTAAAGTAGACAAAGCTAAGGGATCGGATGGGATACACCCTAGAATACTGAGGGAACATAAGAACATAAGATATGCCATACTGGGTCAGACCAAGGTCCATTAAGCCCAGTATCCTGTTTCCAACAGTGGCCAATATAGGTCATACGTACCTAGCAGTTTCCCCAAAAGACACAGGTTCCACAATGCTTGTACTGGGTCAAGCATTGATATCCTGGGTCCCTTCTTAATAATGGTTTATGGACCAGGAACTTGTCTAAACCTTTTTTAAACCCATCAACACTAACAGCCTTTACTACATCCTCCGGTAACAAATTCCAGAGTTTGATTACACGTTGAGTAAAAAAATATTTTCTCTTATTAGTCTTAAATAGGTTACCCTGTAGCTTCATTGCATGTCTCCTATATTCTGATAATGTAAACAATCGATCTACGTTTACCCTTTCCACTCCGTTCATTAATTTATAGACTTCTATCATATCTCCCCTCAGCCATCTCTTTTCCAGGTTAAAGAGCCCTAACTTTTTTGCATTTCTTCATAGGGGTATCCTTCCATCCCCTTTACCATTTTGGTGTCTCTTCCCTGAACCTTTTCTAATAACGCTATATCCTTTTTAAGATACGGTGACCAGAATTGCACACAATATTCAAGGTGCGGTCTCACCATGGAACGATATAGAGGCATTATAATAGCTTTTGTTTTATTTTCCATTCCTTTCCTTTTGATACCTAGCATTCTATTTGCTCTCTTGGCGGCCGCTGCACACTGGGCCGATGGTTTTAACATGTTATTGACGATGATGCCGAAATCTTTTTTCTGGGTGGTGGTTCCTAATGTGGAACCTTGCATCTTGTAACCATAGTTTGGATTGTTCTTCCCTAGGGGCATAACTTTGCACTTGTACACATTAAATTTCATCTGCCATTTTGATGCCAAGTCTTCCAATTTATCAAGATCCTCTTGCAGTTTTCCACAAGCCTCTTGGGTTTTAACAACTTTAAATAGTTTTCAGACATCTGCAAATTTGATAACCTCACTCGTTATTCCCCTTTCCAGGTCATTTATGAATATGTCAAAAAGCAGCAGACCCAGCACAGATCCCTGGGGTACACCACTATTTACCTTTCTCCACTGGGAAAATTAGCCATTTAGCCCATCCCTCTGCTTTCTATCTTTTAACCAGTTCCTGATCCACAATAGTACACTGCCTCTTATCCCATGACTCTTTAGTTTTGCCAAAGGTCTCTGATGAGGGACCTTGTCAAAGGTTTTCTGAAAGTCCAGATACACTATTATCACCCGACTCACCTTTGTCCACCTGTTTATTCACACCTTAAAAAAACATAACAGATTAGTAAGACAAGATCTTCCTTGTCTAAAGCCATGTTGGCTGTCTCCCATTAGGCCATGACAATCTACATGCTGAGTAATTTTGTTCTTTATGATGGTTTCTACCATTTTTTTCGGTACTGACATCAGGCTCACTGGTATGTAGTTTCCCATATCACCCCTGAAAACCTTTTTAATAATTGGCATTACATTGGCGATCCTCCAATCTTCAGGTATTACAGATGATTTTAATGAAAATTCACAGATTACTAATAGCAGGTCTGCAATCTCATATTTCAGTTCTTTCAACACCCTTGGATGTATACCATCCGGCCCAGGTGATTTGCTACTCTTCAGTTTATCTAATAATTCTAATACATCTTCCCGATGTATCAATTTTCCTTCAATTCTTCCTCATCTTTGAATACCACTTCAGTCATGGGTGACATTCCTACATCTTCCTCAGTAAAGACCGAAGCAAAGAATTCATTCAGTATGTCCGCTATCGCCTTGTCGACTCTTAGTGCCCCTTTAACCCCTCTATCATCTAATGGACCAACTGACTCTCTCGCAGGTTTTTTGCTACGAATGTACTTGAAAAAGTCTTTATTTCACGTTTTCGCTTCCGCAGCAAGCTTCTTCTCAAATTATCCCTTTGCCTGCCTTATCAATGCCTTGCATTTGACTTGCCAGTGCTTGTGCTGTTTCCAGGTTTCGTCATTTGGCTCTTTTTTACATTTCCTGAAAGATGCTTTTTTGGCAACAGCCTCTCTGACTTCACCTTTAAACCATGCTGGCAGTTTTCTGGACTTACTTCCACTTTTCTTAAAGTGTGGAATACAGCTGGTCTGGGCTTCCAAAATAATATTTTTCAACAACACCCAAGCTTGATGCAAAAACTGCTCCTTTTAGTTTTTCTTAACTATTTTCCTCATTTTATCATAGTCTCCCTTTCGAAAGTTAAAAGGTAGTACTGTGGATTTCCTTACTATCCCTCCTCCACTAATTAAATCAAACGCGATCATGCTATGATCATTATTGCCACGTGGCCCCAACACCCTTATCTCTTGCACTAGATCTGGTGTTCCACTAAGGACTAGGTCTAATATGGCTTCCCCTCTGGTCAGTTCATGAACTAGTTGCTCCAAGAAGCAGTAATTTATTTCATCTAGGAACTTTATCTCCCTAGCATGTCCTGCCATGACACTGACCCAGTCGATACTGGGGTAATTGAAATCACCCATTATTATTATTATTACTGCACTGTAACTTTTGTTAGCTTCCTTGATTTCTTTGAGCATTTCATCATCCATTTGTTCATTCTGACAAGGCGGTCGATAGCACACCATCACTGCCATCACTTTCCCCTTTTTACATGGAATTTCAATCCATAGAGATTCTACAGCAAATTTTGTTTCCTGCAAAACTTTAATCCTTTCTGACTCAATGCCCTCTCTAACATAGAGCGCAACCCCTCCACAAATTTGATCAGCTCTATCATTACGATATAGTTTGTACCCAGGTATCACAGTGTCCCACTGGTTGTCCTCCTTCCACCATGTCTCTGATAGCACAGGTACACTAAAAAAAATTTTTTTAAACTGCTTCTAATGTTTCGATTGATTTTTACGTTTTTTGGTGCGCTGAATCCAAATCTGGTAACCAATTTGCTCCATCACGTACAGATTTTTTGCTACATTGGGTTAGCAGTTTGAGGTGAACGTTTCAGATTGAGTGCGATCGAGATAAAAGTTTCTTGGATGAATTCTTTATACTAATTGTTTAGTAGTTATTCAAATAAGAATAAAGAAAATTGTAACAAGGCAGCACATAAGAATAGAGTAATGTCAACAAAACACACTGTGATGGTAGCAAAATTGTCTGCACTTAAAACAGCCACATACATGTGCACAAACATTGAGCATATAAGAGCGAGGTTAGACACAAAGCAAAGCAAAGAAATGTGCAAAAAATGTTGTACAGGTATGTATGTAAGAATAGAAAACGCAAACCGCACCATTGCAATACATGAAGACAAACACCCGATGGTGTGAAAATAAAATTCTAATAAATGAGATCCGACACTGTGGTAATAACTAGCAAATTTTTATTTCAAAGTTTAGTAAAAACACGATATTTGTCAACACAGTTTAGATTTTAAAGTCATTCTTGGATCAATCAATCTCCTGGTGGGCCCGTTTCTTCTTCCCCCGAATGCTTCTCTTGGTGTATTTTTCATCTGGGGTTTCCCGCAGCAGCAACCAGCAGAAATCAGCCATCATAGTGGTGTTCCATCTTCCTTGGTACCTTCTCTCTGCGTCCTTGATGTCCTGGTGAAACCTTTCACCTTGTTCTTCACTGTACGCCCCCAAGTTTTCGGGAAAGTAGTTCACATGGGAGTGCAAGAAATGGACTTTCAGGCTCATGTTACAGCCTTGTTCTTTGAAGGCATTGAGCATCCTGGCAACAATATCCTTATAGTTCTCATCCCGCCTGTTCCCCAAGAATTTGAGAACAACATCCTTGAAGGAATCCCAGGCTTCTTTTTCCTTCTCAGACATCGTTTCAGCGAATGCTCCATCTGAAATGAGTTTCCTTATATCAGGGCCAACAAACACTCCTTCCTTTAGCTTTGCTTCAGAAAGTCGGGGAACTTTGAGCAAAGGTACCGAAAGCACTCACCATCTTTTGGAAGGGACTTGATGAATTGCTTAATGAGACCCAACTTAATGTGGAGAGGTGGTAATAGAATTTTATCACGAGGTACCAAGCTCTCATGAAGAACATTTTTCTCACCGGGTCTCAAATACTCCCGAATTGGCCAGTCTTTTTTCCCCCAGTGTAGGTCGCGGGCCCGGCTATCCCACAAGCAAAGGAAGCAGGGATATTTGGTGAAACCGGATTGCTGCCCTAATAGCATGGATAGAATTTTAAAGTCTCCACAAATCATCCACTTATGCTCATCATAACGAATCTTCTGAAGAATCAGGGCCAAATTCTCGTATTTTTCTTGGAGAATAACAGAGTGAGCAATAGGAACTGAAGCGAATGTGTTGCCATTATGAAGAAGAACACCTTTTATGCTGTCTTTTGACGAATCAATGAACAGCCGCCATTCAGCAGGATCATACTTGAGTTTAAACTTTTCCATCACGCCGTATATATCGTTGCAAAATACCAAATCTTCCTCTTTGCTGAAATACTTCAAAAATTGTGTCTCGCGGTTGCGGTACCAATAAAAAGTTGTTCCTGGTGACAATAGATTTTTCTGTTTAAGCCGAGAACCTAGCAGTTGGGCAGCATCTTTTGGGAGTCCTAAATCCCGGACTAAATCATTCAATTCAGCTTGAGAGAAAAGTTCAGGTTTCGGATCTGGTTCAGTTTCAAACTCGGAAGTACTGGACTCATCGGGAAAAGCCATCTGATGAGTCTCATCATGATCAGAACCGTCCACACAAATATGATCCAAAGATTTTGGTGGTTCAGGCACAGGTACTTCGTTGCTATGAGGCATAGGCTTAATTGCTGAGGGAAGGTTGGGGTAACTTATTACGTTCTTATTTTTTAAGTTGTATCCCTTCACAATGCAAGAGCAAAAATAGCAGTCACTGCTGTGGTCTCTTTGTTTACGCCACATCATAGGTATTCCGAAACGAAATGCTTGTGTTTTACCTTTCATCCATAAGCGTAGATCTTCCTCACATGTCTTGCACACTTTGTGAGGAGCCCACGGTTTGTCTTGATCGCCTAACTTCAAACCGAAATAGGCAAAATATACTTTTTTAATAAATGCAGAAATGTTCCTCTGCCGCTTTTTCACGGTATATTCCCCACAAATAAAACAAAAACTGTCCAGAGAGTTGACGCAACCTCTGGCTCTGTGAGCCATCACAAATACACAGCACTGCAAACTACAACTGTAGTGAACCACTTCGGAATAAAGCTGGATTACGACTGAGCAAACAAAAGGTAATAATGAACTTGCAAGAAACTGAAATTTGACAGGAACGTTCATGTCGCAACCACCGTGTTTGAGCGAGCGAACGAGGCGAGGCGAACAGGAAAGAACATGCGCCAGCGCGAGTACTGGATTTAGCCCCCCGCCTCCCAATTGTCCTGTTAATGTATAAAATGAATACAAAACACTCTAAAATATCATGAGGGAGTGTTTCTAGTTAGTTAACCATTACAACCTCTATTTTGGGCCAAGAAAATAAACTGCAGTCGGCTAAAAAGAAATTATGTGAACATTCCTTATATGGGTAAGAAATCTAATTTTGCAAGAAAACGTGACGTGATGGAACATTTTGGCTATTTTTCCTGGATTCAGCACCCCAAAATCTATAGGAATCAGTTGCAAAACTGGAGGCAGTTTTTTGGTAGTGTACCTGTGTAGTCAATCATATCTAACCTCTCATTTAGTTCTATATATTCTAACTCTCCCATCTTATTTTTTAGACTTCTAGCATTTGCATACAAGCATTTTAGAGGCTGTATTTTATTCATATTAATCTGGCTATTGGTAGACATGGTTAATTTGGGATCTTTAAGATGTGTCTGCTCCATACTCAAAGGCATTTGGGCTACTTTACTCTTTTTTGGAACCTCTCTGCTATTGGTAGTATCCTTCAAGGATACATTCTTCCAAACCATGCGTTCTTGGGCGACTGTCAGTGTTCCCCTATTATCTAGTTTAAAAGCTGCTCTTTCTCCTTTTTAAAGGTTAATGGAACTTGAGGACATTCTAGCAGCTCCACTGACTGACCTTTTCAATGACTCGGAGTCAGGAGTGGTGCCAAAGGACTAAAGAGAGGCTCATGTGGTGCCTTTACACAAAAGCAGAAGTAAGGATGTGGTTGAAAACTTCAGGCCGGTTAGTTTAATTTCAGTGGTGAGTAAATTATTGGAAACGCTGCTGAAAGAGAAAATAGTGAGGTTTCTGGAGTCCAGTGGATTACAGGATCTGAGGCAGCATGGATTCACCAGAGGCAGGTTTTGTCAGACAAATCTGATTGATTTCTTTGACTGGGTGACCAGGGAGTTGGACTGAGGGAGAGCCCTAGATCAGGTGAATTTAGATTTTAGTAAAGCCTTTGACACTTTTCCTCACAGGCGACTTATAAACAAACTGAGCACCCTAGGGATGGATCCTAAAGTTACTGCTTGGGTTAGAAATTGGTTGAGTGGGAGGCAACAAAGTATACAGGTAAATGGAGCTCACTCTGAGAAGGAAGTTACGAGTGGTGTGCCCCAGGGATCTGTTCTTGGTCCGATTCTTTTTAACATCTTTGTTAGTGATATAGCGGAAGGGCTGTCGGGTAAGGTTTGCCTCTTTGCGGATGATACCAAAATCTGCAAGACACCCAGGAAGGTGTAGATAACATGAGGAGGGATCTAGCTAAGCTTAAAGAAGTGTCTAGAATTTGGCAGCTGGGATTTAATGTTAAAAAATGTAAGGTCATGCAGTTGGGCTGCAGCAATCCAAGGGAGCAATCTAGTATAGGGGGTGAAGTACTTTTGTCCACTAAAGGAGAGCGACACCTAGGCATGGTTGTGTCTGATGATCTTAAAGTAGCTAAACAGGTAGAAAAAGTGATGGCAAAAGCTAGAAGGATGCTTGGGTGCATACGGAGAGGAATGGCTAGCAGAAAAAAAGAAGGTGATAGTGCCTCTATATAAGTCTATATAGTTTGTACTCCTGTTCAATGTAAAACCTGACAGTTTGTCGTAATGGTCGTTTTGTTATGATGTAAACCGCGCTGATTCTAAATAGCGCGGTATATAAGAAACTGTAATAAAAATAAATAATAAAATAATAAATAAGTCTTTGGTGCAACCTCATTTGGAGTATTGTGTGCAATTCTGGAGACCGTACCTTCAAAAAGATATAAGCAGGGTGGAGTCAGTACAGAGGGTGGCTACTAAAATGGTTAGTGGTCTTCATTATAAAGCATATGAGGACAGACATAAGGATCTTAATAAGTACACCTTAGAGGAAAGGCGGGATAGAGGTGATATGACTGAGACGTTTAAATACCTCCATGGCATAAATGCACAGTAGGAGAGCCTCTTTCAATTGAAAGCAAGTTCTGTTACGAGGGGATATGAGATGAGGGTGAAAGGGGATAGATTCAGAAGTGATATGTGGAAATATTTCTTTACGGAAAGAGTGGTGGATCCGTGGAATAGTCTCCCAGTGGAGGTGGTAGAGATGAGGACAGTATCTGAATTCAAAAAAGCATGGGACAAACACAGAGGATCTCTAAAGGAAAAAAGGGAACTGTTGTAGTTGTTGTTATGGAAGGACAGACTAGATAAGCCATGTGGTCTTTTTCTGTCATCATTTTTCTATGTTTCTATAATAATAAAACATTACATTTGATTAATGAAAAGACACTTACACAGCCCACCCTACCCCACAGACACAAATCCAACCATTATAAGTATCTGCACATCAGATTTACTTTGCTAGAACCAGATTATTGATGAGGAGGGAAGATATAAAGTGAGAAACTAATCCTGGTAGCCGTGAATTGAAATGCTGGACTGGATTGTGCTAAAGTTGGAAAACTCTGGAACTCAGCAGCAGTGACGCTATCAGGCTACTAAACAAAATTAAACTGAGACATTCCCTTAAAATATGAAATTTCCTTGAATCTGAACTGACAAAATATTTTAAAATTCAGTCTGGCAGCATCAAGAACAGAAAACTGCAAATCTCAAAACAATACATATTCCAGTATCCCCCCAAACTACACATAAGAACATAAGATATACCATACTGGGTCAGACCAAGGTCAATCAAGCCCAGCATCCTGTCTCAACAGTGGCCAATCCAGGTCATACCTATTTAGCAGTTTCCCCAAAAGACACAGGTTCCACAATGCTTGTACTGGTTCAAGCAATGATATCCTGGGTCCCTTCTTAATAATGGTTTATGGACCTTTTCTCCAGGAACTTGTCCAAACCTTTTTTAAACCCAGCTACACTAACAGCCTTTACTACATCCTCCAGTAACAAATTCCAGAGTTTGATTACACGTTGAGTGAAAAAATATGTTATTTTATTAGTCTTAAATAGTTTACCCTGTAGCTTCATTGCATGTCCCCTAGTCTTTCTATATTCTGATAATGTAAACAATCGATCTACGTTTACCCGTTCCACTCCGTTCATTAATTTATAGACTTCTATCATATCTCCCCTCAGCCGTCTCTTTTCCAGGTTAAAGAGCCCTAACCTTTTTAGCCTTTCTTCATAGGAGTATCCTTCCATCCCCTTTACCATTTTGGTGGCTCTTCTCTGAACCTTTTCTAATAACGCTATATCCTTTCTAAGATACGGTGACCAGAATTGCACACAATATTTGAGGTGTGGTCTCACCATGGAACGATATAGAGGCATTATAATATCTTTTGTTTTATTTTCCATTCCTTTCCTTATGATACCTAGCATTCTATTTGCTCTCTTTGCTGCCGCTGCACACTGTGCCAAGGGTTTTAACATGTTATCCACAATGACGCCTAAAGCTTTTTCCTGGGTGGTGGTTCCTAATGTGGAACCTTGCATCGTGTAACCATAGTTTGGGTTGTTCTTCCCTAGGTGCATAACTTTGCACTTGTTCACATTAAATTTCACCCTACAGTTGACCTCACCAAGAACCCAGAGTACAAGACCCATAGAGCAAATCTACTATTCCATAACAGCACTAACTTCCAAAACTCAACAACATGGAGCGTACGCAGAAAAGGGCAGTACCATAAATATTGCAGTGGGCTCTATAACATCCATATTCCTATTCAGAAAACGAAACAAACCAGATTACTACAGTTCCCTACATAGAAACTCCATGCTAACAGAACATGTAGCTTGAGTCACACATATGCAGAACAGAGATAGATCTTCACCAAGTAGGGAATATATCAGTAGAAACTAAAAAGAGACATATGTAGTAAAAAAAATGCCTTTACCTATTACTGTTAGATTTACAGGATTTCTTTCCCAAAATTATACTTTACGGCAGAGTGAAGCGAGAGAAAGAACACTCACATACAGGGATCTGCATTGTCAGCAAAAATTAACATTAACATAATGGATCAGCGCAAGTAGTGCGAGTGTAATTAATGCCACCTCAGTGAGTGGCCTTAGTTGCACCAGCAGCTGTTTGGCATGCTGAACTGCGGTAACTGCAGGGGGATATAACTGCTTCCCTGCAGTTAGCCTTTGGCCCTGCATAATCAAACTCTGAAATTATTTACCAGAGGATGCAGTAAAAGCTGTTAGTGTAGCTAGAGTTAAAAAAGGTTTGGACAAGTTCCTGAGGGAAAGGTCCACAAACTATTATTAAAGAGGACCTGGGAAATCCACTGTTTGCCCTGGGACAAGCATAGTGGAAACTGTGCGCCTTTTTGGGAACCTGCTAGGTACTTGTGACCTAGATACTGAAAAACAAAAAGAGGTTCAGTGGCCCCTACACAGCACTTCACACCTTCTGAAAAACAAGAGGGACTCTGTGACCCCCAACACAACACCCCCCACTCCAATATAAACACTAAGAAGGGCTTGGCAACCCCAACATAACTCCTGAAACTGCGCACTAGACCAGCATGGTGTTAATGTAAATATATATATTCCGGAAAAAACAAAGGAAATGCAAGATGCTCGCAAACCAAGGAACTAAAAGAAAAAGTGAGAACCACTGCACAGTTGTTTGTTATAAACTGTGTTATGGTTCTCACTTTTTCATTTTGAATATATATTCTGCATGCACAGAAACCTCTCCCTCGACAATGGGTGCAGAGCAGAAGTAGGACATTCATCCACAGAACTCAATATATTTAGAAAAAAAATCTAATTCTGGTCATCTCACTAACATTCTCCAGAATCAGGCATATTGGGACCTAATATAAAACTCTACAAAAGTCACCTAAGATCTACAAGGCCAAATCTACCATACCATACCAGCATAGACTTCCAAAACTCATACAAGGGACCTACCAAGAAAAAAAGCAGCACTATTTGGATATAAATATTGCCCTCACTTGGTTTGCAGCTTGTCGTGCTGTGAGGGCTTGTGTGCATCAGTGATGCTGAGACCTAAACTATCAGTAGTTTAACTACTGGCAGGGTCTCCCAAGATGGACAGGTCTCAGCTGAGGTGCCAGACCAAGACAAACCACCCATCTGGGCAGCAGCAGCAGAATGGGATAGTGTTGACGGCGGAGGATCACATTTCTGTGACAACGGCAACACCACCAAACTTAAACTGCGCAGAAAAAAGGCCCGGCAATCTACTTCTGTATCTTGCCATGAAAACCCAATGGATAGTTACAACAAAACAAATTGTGCTATAGTGCTGGAAGATGAGACCCTCAGGTCGGAAGGCACTCAACTAGCTACTGGGGAAGAGCTGAAGACTTTTCAGAGTAAAGCCAGCATTTATGATGTGGTTGGATCAAAGCCCTCGGGAAGTCTGACTGCTGATGTAGCTGCGCATGAAATGAGAGTCAGAAGCTGTAAAGATGTCTTACACATTGGAACATGGAACGTACAAAGCATGAACCAAGAGAAGTTGGAGGTGGTCAAGAATGAAATGGAACGTGTACCAATTGATCTGTTGGGTGTCAGCGAACTGAAATGGATGGGCATCAGGCACTTTGCATCAGATGATCACACGGTCTACTATGCTGGAAATGAAAGACAAAGAAGAAATGGTGTTGCATTTATAATAAAGAAGAAACTTCCAAGAACTGTAATGAAATACAATGAAATACAACGCAGTCAGCAAATGCTTAATCTCTATTCGTCTACGAGGAATGCCTATCAACACAACTATTCAAGTATATGCCCCAACAACAGCTGCAGAAGAGAATGAAATTGAAGAGTTCTATAAACAAGTACTAGCTGAAATTGACAGAACATGCAAACAGGATATCCTGATAGTCATGGGTGACTGGAACGCAAATGTGGGCAACAAAGAAGAAGGAAAAGTAGTTGGAAAATATGGATTTGGCAACAGAAATGAAGCTGGAGAAAGACTGATAGAATTCTGCAAGACCAACGATCTATTCATCTCAAACATCTTCTTCCAGCAACACAAGTGGCGACTACACATGGACTTCACCCAATGGATTGTATAAAAATAAAATTGACTACATCTGTGGAAGTCAACGATGGAAAAGCTCTGCATCATCAACAAATATAAAACCTGGAGCTGACTGTGGTACAGATCATCAACTACTAGTATGCAAACTCAAGCTAAAGTTGAAAAAGAGCAAACCACTCATGAATGCAGCAAAATATGACCTTGAGAATATACTACTGGAATTTAAAGACTGCCTGCAAAATCGATTTGCTGCTTTAGATACAAATGACAGAGCTCCAGAAGAGTTATGGAATGACATCAAGAAGGTTGTGTTGGAAGAAAGCGAGAAGTCTCTACAGAAGGTGAAAAAGCAAAAAAGGCCAAAATGGATGACGGAAGAAAATTGCCCAGAAACGCAGAGAAGCTAAAGCCAGAGGAGAAAGAAAGAATCCCAGAACTCAACAGATATTTCCAACGTGCAGCAAAACAGGACAAGGAAAAGTACTAAATGATGCAAGCAAGGAAATAGAAGCAGAAACTATTAGAGGAAAAACAAGATCGGCTTTCCTAAAGCTACAAGAGTTAAAGAAAAAGTTCTAGCCTCGAATTGGAATGTTACAAGATGCTCAAGGTTCTATGTTGAATGATGCTGAGAAGATCAAGAAAAGGTGGAAGGACTATACAGAGTTTTTATATGATAAAGATCAAGTAGACCAACAGCGGTTTCAACCTTTACCTTATGATCGGGAACCATTGGTGATGAAAGAAGAAGTTGAAGCAGCATTGAAAGCCTTATCAAAGAACAAAGCACCAGGCATTGATAACATTCCCATAGAAGTATTACAGCAAACTGATGCAGCTGTTACCGTACTTACAAGGCTCTGCCAAGAAATATGGAAGACATCATCATGGCCAACTGACTGGAAAAGATCTGTGTTTATACCAATGCTAAAGAAAGGTGACCCAACTGACTGTGGAAATTATCGCTCAAATCCCACATGCCAGCAAGATTCTACTGAAGATTATTCAAAAGAGACTGTAACCATACCTAGAACAAGAACTACCTGACGTGCAAGCAGGGTTCAGGAAAGGGCGAGGAACGAGAGATATCATTGCGGATGTGAGATGGATCCTTGAAAAGACTAAAGAATACCAAAGGGATATCTATTTGTGCTTTATCGACTATATCAAGGCTTTTGACTGTGTAAACCATGAGAAACTCTGGGCCACATTAAGCAGCATGGGTATACCAGAACACCTGATCGTTCTCTTGTACAATCTGTACATTGATCAAGAAGCAACAGTTCGAACGGAACAAGGAGAAACAGAATGGTTTAAAATAAGCAAAGGTGTAAGACAAGGCTGCATACTTTCCCCTTACCTGTTTAATTTATATGCAGAACAAATCATCAGAGAAGCAGGATTGTATGACAACAGAGGTGTGAAGATTGGTGGAAGACTCATCAACAACCTTCGCTATGCTGATGATACCACATTACTGGCTGAAAGTGAAGATGATCTGAAACATTTGCTTCTCACAATCAAAGAACAGTCTCAAAATGGGCCTGCACCTTAATGTAAAGAAGACAAAGATCATGACTGGCATAATCAACAGGTTCATCGTTGAAGGAGAAGAAATTGAAATCGTGAACAATTTTAACCTACTTGGATCAACTATCAATAAAGAAGCAACAAGCAGTCAAGAAATCAGACGACGCATTGCTCTTGGCAGAATGGCTATGAAAGACCTAGATAAGATTCTCAAGAGCAGAGATGTCTCTCTCCATACAAAGATTCGACTTGTTCAAGCCATGGTATTTTCAATGACATCATATGGATGTGAAAGCTGGACAGTGAAAAAGATAAGACAGGAAGAAAATTGATGCCTTTGAATTATGGTGCTGGCGGCAAATACTGTGTATACCATGGACTGCCCGAAGAACAAACCAGTCGGTACTAGAGGAGATCAAACCTAAGCTTTCTTTAGAAGCTCAGATGACAAGACTTCAACTTTCATACTTTGGACACATCATGCGAAGAGAGAGATCATTAGAGAAAGACATCATGCTTAGCAAGATAGAAGGTCAACGCAAAAGAGGAGGCCAGCAATGAGATGGATCGATACAATAACAGCAGCTACGGGTACCAGTCTGTCAACAATGAGCCGCCTGACTGAATACCGAACACAATTTAGGATAGCTATCCAGAGGGTCGCCATGAGTCGACTCTGACTCGACGGCACTTAACAACAACATAAATACTGCAATGGGCCCTAGAACATCCATACACCTATTTGAAAAGCTGAACAAGTGAAATTACTACAGTACAGTATAGATTCCTATGTACAAACTCCATATTAACAGAACACCTAGCCTCAGTCACACACTCGGAACACAGATCCTCACAAAGTACAGAATAAGTGACTACAACCTAATGTAAAAATAAAAATATGTAGACAAAAATTAAACTGAAACCCCAAGAAGCCAGACTCCGCATGCAGTGCAACAATAGATAAATAAGAGATGCAGTTCCCCATACTGTGTAAAATAAAAAGATATCACAAAGTCCAATCACTAAATTGAAAATAAAATTATTTTTTCTACCTTTGTTCTCTGACTATTTTATTCTTTGATCAGAGTGGTCCCAATCTGAGGCTTCTGCTTTCCTATCTTTTCTTAGTTCTCGTTCTACGGTCTATAGTCCATCTGCCATTTCTTGTCTTTGTTTTCTTCACTTCCTTCCATCAGCCTATTTCCAACCCCAGTAACCCTTCCCAGTATCAGCCCCCTTTCCAGTTCTCACCTCCCAGTACCTTCCAATGTCAACCCCCTTGCATTCCCAAGACTGCCATCGGTGCCCATTCCCTTCCAGTCCACCCTCCTTCCCCACTGTTCAGCCCCTTCTAGTCCAAATACTATTGCAGGTATCAGCTCCCTTTCACTCCCAGTGGCACCACCCGCAGTCAACTCCCTTCCAGTCACCCTACCCTCTGTCAATCCCCCTTCCAGTGCCATCCAAACGTGCTCTCTCCCAGCCCCAGTGCCCTCGCCCTTCCAGCCTCCTCCCCATTACCCAGCCACCTACCAGTCCCACCTCCAGGTGTCAGCACCCTTCAGCTCCATCCCCAGGTATCAGCTCCCTTTGAGTTCCCTCCAGTACCATACCCAGGTGTCAACTCCCTTCCAATCCCCTTCCTCCCTTCCCTAGTGCCATCACTCTTCCAGTCCTCCTCCAGTACCATCCTCAGATATCAGCTACCTTCCAGCCCCACCTTCCTCCGTTGTCAGCTCCCTTCCGGCTCCCACTTCCCCCCTTGTGTCAGCTCCCTTCCAGCTCCCACCTTTCCCCCTCGAGTCAGCTCCCTTCCTGTCCCCACCAACCCCTGTCAGCTCCCTTCCTACTCCCTCTTTCCCTCCCAGATGTCAACTCCCACCTCCCCCCCAGATGTCAGCTTCCTTCCTGTTCTCATCTTCCCTCCTTGTGTCAGCTCCCTTCCAGCCCTCTCCTGCCCCTTCCTTCCCCTGGCAGCCACAGCTCCTGCAGTGCTAGTAATTTAAAATAACAACAAAACTGGTCCGGATCCTTCCAGCCTCTCCTATGCAACCCCTGCTGCTGCATCTTACTTCCTCTAATGTAACTTCCTTTTGGGGGTGGGACACAGCAGCAGGGGTTGCATAGCAGAGGCTGGAAGGCTCCGCACCAGTTTTGCTTTTATTTTAAATTACTAGCATTATTGCAGCCATGGTTCTGTAAGATGTAGGAGCTGTGGCTGTCAGGTGAAGGAGAGGGCAGGAAAGGAGCTGACATGGGGCTGAAGGTGGAGGCTGGAAGGGGGTTGATTCTGCCACTGCCAAGAAGCAGCAGCAACTTGTCCACCTTTTTTTTTTTTTTTTTTTTTAAACTTTGATGGCGGAATGAGGCAGCTGTTTTGGGGGCATTTTTTGCCGCCCCAAAAGTTTGCCACCTGAGGTGGCTGCCTCATTATAGAACCGCTCCTGCTTTTACCCCTTTTTTGGAGCCAGCTATGGCCTTCCTTTCTGATGCCATATACAACCTGTTACGTATAGCAGCCAGGGATTGTGCTCTGTCGATGGTGACATGGGATTGGCTTGGTTTCACATGGGGCAGCAAACTCCTCTTCCAATGCTCAGTTGCCCACCTAACCTTAGAGGGGCACTTCTGTTGGGTCCAATTGGGAGAAGGTGGTAAAATATCTGGAAGAGACAACATTGACCTCTTTCTGGGGGACAGGACCAAGGGGCCTGTATAGCAAGCAGGAGCTCCTTTTCCATTAGCCTCTACCCGCTCCTCACTGGAGCACTGGTCAGACTCTCAAGGGTCTCAGGAATTCCATTGCTATCAACCTGGAAAGCCCTTCCTTCCCTCATGGACTTTGGACTCATTCTCAGCTCTTTTGTCGAGCGCGAGGGTCCAAGGACTCGTTCCCTACAGAGGAGACCCCTCCCGGGATGCGCAATGAAGGCTTGGGAGCCCATTCCCTGGCTCCTCCAGTTGGAGATAGGCTTCACCTTTCCAATCAGGAATGAGTCCAGGTTAGCAAGGATTACTGGGTGCTAGACACCTTTCATTTTGGCTATGTCCTGGAATGCAAAAATCGGATTCCAGATGCTTTCTTCATCTCCCTTTGTGTGTCTGTGATCAAAGGTGCTACTGTGTGGACCACCTTGACTAAGTTGCTGTGCCTAAAGTCGGTGGTACTCATCCCCCTGGATGAGTGAGGCAAGGGCAGATAATCCATCTATTTTGTGGTGTCCATAAAAAAGGACAGTTCCTTCCAGCTCATTCTGGTCCTCAAGAGAGTTGATGAGCACTTGTGTGTCCTGCACATCTGGATGGAAACCTTGTGCTACGTGATTCAAGCACTGTGCTGAAAGGAATTCTTGTCTTCTCTAGTTCTGACCGAAGTGTATTTTCATATCCCAATCCAAGCAGATCAGCAACAATATCTGTGTTTTGCCGTGCTTGACTCTCACTATCAGTTCTCCGCTCTCCCTTTCGGGCTGTCCACCACCCAAAGGACGTTTTTCAAGGTCATGGTGGTGGTGGCTGTGGCACCAAGGAATCTGTGTCCCTCCATATTTGGATGACTGGCTCTTACGGGCCTGTTCACTTTTCAGAGGCATCTCGGGTAGCTTTCCAAGTGGTGTCCTTTTTGGAAAGCCTCGGCTGGGTGATCAATCGGAGAAAGAGCCAGCTGTTGCCTTCTCAGTCTCTGGAGTTCCTGGGAGCACATTTCAACTATCAAGTGGGCAGAGATTTTCCTGCCAGAGGAGAAAGTCAAAAGACTGTTGGGTTGCCTGGCGCTGTTGTGTGTGCAGCAGGCTCTTAAAGTCTGGGGTAATCTTCAGCTACTTGGATTGATGGCAGTGACCATAGAGATGGTGCCATGGGCACATGTTCACATGTGGCCTCTCCAGCAGTCTTTGTTGACTTGGTAGTCCCATAGTTCTCAGGAGTTCGAGTGCAAGCTCCTGCTCCCAATGATGGTGAAGACCAGCCTGTGGTGGTGGCAGCAACCCTATCATCTGAGGAAGGATGTGCTGCTGGATGATTTCTCTTGAATCGTGCTGACAACAAATTCCAGTCTCTCGGGCTGGGGAGCCCATTGCCAAGACCATATGGCACAGAGCCCTTGGAATCACAGAGAAGCAGTATGGTCAATAACTGCCTTGAGGCAAGGACCATCAAATTGGTTCTTCTGCATTTCTTCTGCCCATGTTCCCTGTAAAATAGTTATCTCCAAGTTATAATGCCCTGTTCAATGTAATTTCAGTTTGTTCAATGGAAACCGCACTGATGCAGAATAGCATGGTATATAAGAGAATGTAAATAAATAAATAAATAAATAAATTTCTGGCCCCTGGTCAAGGGCCATGTGGTTTGAGTGTTTTCAGGCAACACCACCACAGTGGCTTATATCAATTGGCAAGGCAGCTTGAGGAGATAACACTCATGTTTGCATGGGTGGAGAAGATCCTCCTAGCCTTGTCGGCTTAGCACATTGCTGAGGTGGACAATGTGGAAGCGGACTTCCTTAGCCATCACTCTCTGGATCCTGGAAAGTGGGAGTTGAGTCAGGAAGCGTTTCAGTTTATTCTGCACCCCTGGGTTCATCCCGAAATGGATCTGATGGCGACCTGCTCCAATGCCAAGGTATGCTGTTTCTTCAGTTGCCACATAGAGGCAGGGTCCAAGGGCATTATCGCCCTGACCAAGCCTTGACTAAGTCAGCACTTGCTGTACATGTTTCCTCTGCGGTCCTTGGTAGGGCATGCAATTCGGCATATAGAATGCTATCCGGGCAGGATTGGTCTGGTAGTGCCAGCTTGGCCAAGGAGAGTGTGGTTCAGAGACCTGATGCGGCTCCTGCAGGCGCCTCTACTTCAGTTGCCGTCCTCTCTGAGCCTATCGTGGCAGGGAACAATTGTCCTGGAGGTCTGGTTCCCTTCTCACTTATGGCTTGGTTCTTGAAAGAAGATGACTAGCACATGAGGGCTACTCTCCAGTGGTGGTCTCCATTCTATTCGGAGCCTGGAGGAGGACTACCAAGCTAGCATAGTGCGGATCTGGTGTCTCTTTCAGCAATTGGCTCCTGAGGTGGCCAAGGTGCCATCTCTGTTGGCCTTCTACAGGATGGACTAGAGAAGGGCCTTTTCCATTAGCTCCCTGAAAGTCCGAGGTCGGGTGGCTGGTATGTCTCTAGCCATGCATCTGGATGCCTTGCACTTTCTCCAGGGGGTTCCACGTCAGCACCCTCCCCTGCAGTCTGTGATCCCTTCCTGGGATCTGTGTCTAGTGGTCATGGCCCTGATGGAGGTGCCCTTTGACCCATTGAGGCACATTATTTTGACTTTCTTCACTTTAAATTCATGCTTATCACAGAGCACCCAGCTCCACACCCTTCTGACCCGACCAGCCCACAGCAAAACGACTAGACAGACCTCCAGCAACTCCCTCACCATCCCTCACAAAAGAACCAAATGCACACAACGGACCTGCAACAGAGCCTATGAACTTTATGCCCCATCGCTCTGGAATTCTCTACCGAGCCACCTCAGGAACAATAACGATCGCCTGTCATTCAAAAAACAGCTAAAAAACATCCTATTTCAAGAATATCTCAAAACAGAAACATCCTCCCACAAATAACTACACCAACCTCTAGACCACCTCAAGAACCCTTGATCAAAAACTGTGTTACCTTGTCTTTGTCTACCCCCTGTCAAAATCATCAATGTTGCCCTCCTGGTAATGGGACCCTATCCCTATGACTGATTAACCCCCCCCCCCTTGTTACGCCGCTTTGACCTGGTGAAAAGCGGGATATAAATACAGTTAAATAAATACATAAATAAATAATCTCTTTCCAGTCTGCCATTGCTCTCACTAAGCAAAACTATTTTGTCCATCTGACCAACTGCCTTGCCTCTAACTCCTGTTGTCTCTTCTCTACTCTCAATTACCTTCTTAAGGCACCACCGCCTCCTATCCCTCTCTGCCTAAATCCTAGCCGACTATTTCCACAACAAAGTCCATAAGATCACTTTTCAATTCCCTATTAATCCTTCTTAAGCCTCTGCAATATCAACTTCTCCCGTCACATTCCCCCAACCTTTCATCCTTTTCTAAAATGTGAGGAGGAAATCTCCCTCCTCCTTTCCTCCTCCAAACTCACTACCTGTTCTTCTGATCCTATCCTCTCCCATCTCCTCAATTCCATCTCCTCCTCCATCTCACATATTCTAAACCTTTCACTTTCCACTGCAACCTTCCCTGGAGCCTTCAAGCATGCTGAGATCACTCCTCTCCTCAAAAAATCCTCTCTTGACCCTACTGACCATTCTAATTATCATCCCATTTCCCTTCTCCCTTTCCTTTCAAAATTTCTTGAATGTGCAGTTCTCCGCTGCTGCCTCAAATTTCTCTCCTCTCATGCCTCCTTGATCCCCTTCAGTCTGTTTTTCGTCCTTTTCATTCTACTGAAATGGCTCTTGACAAAGTCTCCAGTGGCTTGTTCCTAGCTAAGTCCAAAGGCCTTTACTCAGTTCTTATTCTTCTTGATCTCTCTGTTGCTTTTGATACTGTTGATCACTCTCTCCTTCTCGATACATTATCCTCTCTTGGTTTTAGAGACTCTGTGTTGTCTTGGTTCTCTTCTTATCTCTCCAATCACTCCTTCATTGTTTGTTCTGATGGTTCTTCCTCTACTGCCATCCCTCTCTCTGTTCTAGGCCCTCTCCTTTTCTCTCTCTACACCCAGTCCCTTGGTGCCCTCATCTATTCCCATGGCTTTCAGTATCATTTTTATGCTGATGACTCAAATCTATCTTCTTCTGTCATTTCCCCTGCCCTTCAAGCACATATCTCTGCTCGTTTATCTGACATTGCTGCCTGGATGTCTCACCATCATCTCAAACTCAAACTACTTATCTTCCCCCCCCCCCCAACCCTCCTCCCACCTTCCTCCTTTCTCCATCACAGTGGACAATACTCTTCTTCCTGTTTCCTCAGCCCAAAATCTTGGTCATCTTTGACTCCTCTCTCTCCTTCTCCACACATATTCAACAGATTGCTAAAACCTGTCGTTTCTTTCTCTATAACATTGGTCAAATTCACCCCTTCCTCTCTGAACACACAACTAAAACTCTTGTCCACTCTTTAGTTACCTCCCATCTTGACTACTGCAACCTCCTCCTTGCTGGACTCCCTCAGAGTCATCTTTCTCCTCTAAAAGCTATTCAGAACTCAGCTGCATGGCTAATCTTTCGCCAGCCCCAATACACTCATATAGCCCCTCTTCTGAAATTGCTTTACTGGCTCCCCTCTGTTTCCATATCCATTTCAAACTTCTTCTAACCTATAAATGCATTCACTCTACTGCCCCTCATTACCTTTCCTCTCTGCTCTCTCCCTACACTCCTCCTCGTGAACTATGACCTTTTCCTCTTATGCCAACTCCAGACTTTGTTCCTTTCACCTTGCTGCTACTTATGCCTGGAACAAGCTTCCTCTAAACTTAGGCAAGACTCATCTCTCTCCCTCTATAAATCTATGCTAAAGACTTTCCTCTTTGAGGCTGCTTTTGGATCCTAAATCTCTCGTTTCCCTTGTGTCTCCTCTCCCTATTAATCCCTTATTTCTCTTGTATTGTAGTATCTGTCTTAATTAGATTGTAAGCTCTTCAAGCAGGGACAGTCTTCTTATGTGTTTGTACAGAGCCACATAGGCCTTGTTGCCCTTTATAAATGATAAATAGTAGTAGTAGTGATGGTGGTAGTAGACATTCAATGGGGAGAAAGAAAGGGAGACTTTATATGAAGAATGAACTCGACTTTATACCAAGATAAAGAATTCTACCAATATCTTAGGAAAGCTTGGATGGAATTTATTGCAGATAATCCAGTAGCGGATGTTAAAATTGTTACATATTGGCATGCAGCTAAATATGTGCTTGGGTGGGGGGGATAATTTCCCATATGAGTGAAAAAAGAAAGAAAATTGAGACGCAATTGCTTGGTAAGGTGTAGAAATTGACAGAACTAAGGGGGACCCATATAGCTCAAAGGTCAGAGGATAAGCAGAAAAAAAAATCTTAAGAGTTCAGGAGATTGACAAGCTTATAAATAAGATAGCCTATCCACCTCTATAAGTACAAATTGCATCAATGGGGAAATAGGGCTAGCAAACTAATGGTAAATCTGGTTAGGCTGCAGGCAACCAAGTCTCACATTACTGGAATTCGAGATGCATTGAGAGTCTCTATGATTCAGTCAGATAGTATACATGCAGAATTTGTAAAATATAGAATTTTTATGGGGATTAAGACGTCTACATGTGATTGAGCTACAAATGAACAAGTTAAACTCCACTGAACATGTGTAAGAAATACAAAGGTGATCAAAGTCAGTTAAAATGCCAGGGATGGGTGAAGAATTCTATAGAATTCTAGGAGATATGGTGGACCCGATGCTGAGGAATGTTAGTTGAAGTCTGTTGGAGGATAATGGGTGTGAGAAAATTGAGAGGGAGTGCCAGATGGAGACCTGGACGTGATTGTGAGACTGCTTCAGTTAAGTCCAGTGGTGACATGCTCTAGAGGAGAGTGGTATTTATTTAGTTTTTGACAATGAGCATCTAAAATATGAATATTTGAGAATGAAAATTAATTTGTAAATGATATTAGTCCATAAGAGCAGTTTTCTCTAACCACTGATGTGGTGGATGTGGACATAGGTGTGTTTAGTTGCCCTAGCTGAATCCTTGTATTCTGAGGTCTTTTTCTCTTCTTTAAATACCTGTGAATTAGATGTTTTTGACATCTGACATTTAGTTAAGCCTGTGATATAGCAGCGTGATTTCTTTATTGGACAGTGAGAAAATTGAGAACAATGCCTATGTAATAGTTATTTCAATACATGGTAAATATAGAGAATTGGTGGGTTCATATCAACCCATCTCTCTTATTAATAAAGATCTAAAAATCCTGGCTAGGGTATGGGTCCCTCCCTTGGTTTTGCAGCTTGTCATGCTGTGAGGGCGTGTGTGCATCGGTGATGCTGAGGGCTAGGCTATCAGTAGTGTAACTACTGGCAGGATCTCCCAAGATGGACAGGTCTCCGCTGTAATGAAATACAATGCAGTCAGTGAACGCTTAATCTCTGTTCGTCTACGAGGAATGCCTATCAACACAACTGTAATTCAAGTATATGCCCCAACAAGAGCTGCAGAAAAGGATGAAATTGATGAGTTCTATGAACAAGTACAAGCTGAAACTGACAGAACATACAAACAGGATATCCCAATAGTCATGGGTGACTGGAATGTAAAAGTTGGCAACTAAGAAGGCAGCAAAATGGTTGGAAGATATGGACTTGGCAACAGAAATAAAGCTGGAGAAAGAATTCTGCAAGACCAACGATCTATTCATCTCAAGCACCTTCTTCCAGCAACACAAGCAGCGACTGTACACATGGAATTCACCCAATGGATTGTACAAAAATCAAATTGACTACATCTGTGGAAGTCAACGATGGAAAGGCTCTATAACATCAACAAAGACAAAACCTGGAGCTGACTGTGGTACAGATCACCAACTACTAGTATGCAAACTCAAACTAAAGTTGAAAAAAAGCAAGCCACTCAAGAACGTAGCAAAACATGACCTTGAGAATATACCACTGGAATTTAAAGACTGCTTGCAAAATTGATTTGCTGCTTTAGATACAAATGACAGAGCTCCATTAGAGTAATGGAATGACATCAAGATGGTTGTGTTGGAAGAAAGCAAGAAGTCTCTACAAAAGGTGAAAAAGCAAAAACGGCCAAAATGGATGACTGTAGAAACTCTGAAAACTGCCCAGATGCACAGAGAAACTAAAGCCTGAGGAGAAAGAGAGGCAATCGCAGAACTCAGAGGTTTCCAATGTGCAGCAAGACAGGACAAGGAAAAGCATTACAATGGTGCATGCAAGGAAATAGAAGCAGAAAATATTAGAGAAAGAACAAGATAGGCTTTCCTAAAACTACGGGAGTTAAAGAAAAAATTCCACCCTCGAATTGGAAAGTTGGCAAGGATCTATGTTGAATGATGCTGAGAAGATCAAGAAAAGGTGGAAAAATATACAGAGTTTTTATATGATAAATATCAAGTGGACCAACAGCCATTTCAACCTGTACCTTATGATCTTTTCCAGGCAGTTGGCCATGATGTTGTCTTCCAAATTTCTTGGCAGAGCCTTGTAAGGTTGGTAACAGCTGCATCAGATTGCTGTAATACTTCTATGGGAATGCCATCAATGTCTAGTGCTTTGTTTTTTCATAAGGCTTTCAATGCTGCTTCGACTTCCAATACAACCTTCTTGCTGTCATTCCATAACTCTTCTGGAACTCTGTCATTTGTATCTAAAGCAGCAAATTGATTTTGAATGGTCTTTAAATTCCAGTGGTATATTCTCAAGGTCATATTTTGCTACATTCATGAGTGGCTTGCTCTTTTTCAACTTTAGCTTGAGTTTGCATACTAGTAGTTGGACGAAGGTGTTTTAGATGAATAGATTATTGGTCTTGCAGAATTCCATCAGTTTTACTCTAGTTTCATTTCTGTTGCTAAGTCCATATTTTCCACCCACTTTGCCTTCTTCTTTGTTGCCAACCTTTGTGTTCCAGTCACCGATGACTATCAGGATATCCTGTTTGCATGTGATCCTCCGCCACCAACACTGTCCCATTCTGCTGCTGCCCAGGATGGGTGATTTGTCTTGGTCTGGCACCTCAGCTGAGACCTGTCCATCTTGGGAGACCTGCCAGTAGTTAAACTACCGATAGCATCGCTGATTCACACAAGCCTTCATAGCACGACAAGCTACAAATCAAGTGAGGGGCTGAGGAGGGTAGTATTGATTAAAATGGTTAAGTTGTTATATATATATCAGATGCTATCAGTCTAGGTGAGTCTGGGGGGGATGAATGGCTCAATAGGGGTATTAGCTCCCAGTTTTCCTCACCTATCTTTAAGGCTCAGGGGCTAAGCGGGTAGCATTGAAAAGTGCTGCTACCAGTTTAGCCTCAATGGCTGCCGGTATGTCCAGACAAAACCAAATTTTCACTTCCGCTGCCGAAATGTGGGCAGGCTATGTCTAATTGAAAATCGGGTCTCTAGTAGTTAGAGCAGCCACCTACTGAACAAAGAGAGCAGGGTTCAGATCCCACTGCCACCCACTCCTTGTGGCCTTGGGCAAGTCACTTAATCCTCATGTATAAACGGAGATTATAAGCCCTCTGTGGACATGGAAATACCTACTGTACCTGATTGTAACACACTTGAACTACTTCTGGAAAGGTGTGAGCTAAATACTAACTAAACTAGACCAATAAAAAAATAGATAAAATCAGATTACTGTAAAATAAGTGTCAGTACTATAGCATAGCAATACATTGAAAGGTAATTTTTCCAAATTACCCCTATCAACTGATAACCAGATGTTAATATGAACAAACTACAATATCTGAAATGCCTGTATGTAAATGCTATAAGTCTAAAAAATAAGAGGGAAAGCTAGAATATAACTGATATCTCAGAGACCTGGTGGAAGAACAACCAATAGGACACTGATAGCCGGGACCTAATTACAGTATATCAAAATGAAAGGGTAGATCAAATTAGTGGAGGGATGGCACTATATGTTAAAGAGGGTATTGAGTCCAACAGGATAAAGGTTTTGAAAGAAACTAAATACACTGTGATTCTCTACGGATAGAAATTCCATGTAAAAAGGAGAAGGGAATGGCAGTGGGGGTGTACTAACATCCGCCTGACCAGAATGATCAGACAGATGATGAAATGCTAACAGAAATTAGGGAAGCTAACGAAGTTTACATCACAGCAATAATGGGAAATTTCAATTATCCCGGTATTGATTGAGTCAGTGTTACATCAGGCTAGACTAGGGAAATAAAGTTTCAAGATGAGATAAATGACAGTTTCATGGAGCAGCTGGTTCAGGAACTGACAAGAGGGGAAGCTATTTTAGACCTAGGCCATAGTGGAATGCAGGATCTAGTGTGATAGATAACGGTGCTGGGGCCGCATGGCAATAGTAATCATATAGGATGATGCAGAAAACTAGCACGGCCTTTAAGCACAGATAATGCCATTTTTAAGCACAGTTACTGCTACAGTCAAATGTAGAAAAGAGACAGACACGCACGTAAATAGTGACTGACAAACTAGCACATAATTAACCCCGAGTATTTAAATTATAGGCAAATGAGCTACACATAATAAACTGAAATTCAAATATTGGCTGCACGCGATGCAGAGAAACATGCAGAGGATTTTGCGACCAACCTTAGTGACAGTATCTCTTTGCCTGGGTCAGAGGTGGCTTAAACATCTTGCACGCCACCTCCAACAATATTTTGATGGCATTGGGTGCTTTCGCTAATGCCTGGATCATCTGAGGAGAAATCTCAAAGATGATCCAGGTATCGGGGAAAGCAAATCCCTGGTGGCCCAGCAGCCCTGAATACCCCCCTCCTGGTACCTTCAGAAATGAGTGGGAGCGCTGCACACATGCTCTCGCTCTTGCCAAGACATCTGGAAATATAGCAGTGCCTGGCCCACACGGTGCATCCTAGGAAGCACCAGGCAAGGTCAGACTGTCATAAAAGGTAGAATATGACTTATATAGCAGGATGCACTGCATGGACCAGGCGTTGCATTTTTCAAGATGGCATGGCAAGAGCCGGAGCATGTGGGCAGCACTCCTGCTCATTTCAAAGGTATCGGGAGGGAGGTGGGGGTGTTTGGGCCACTGGACCACCAGGGTTATTTTTGGTTGGGCAGGGGGTGAGGGGCCACTGGGCCACCAGAAATTATTTTTACTTTGGCAGGTGGGGGGAAATCAGAGCTGCTAGGCTACCGGGGATTGTTTTAAACTTGAGCAAGAGGGGGGGGGGGATAGGGGCCACTGGGTCACCAATGATTCTGTTTCAGTATTTTAATGGCATGGGGGGGGGGGGAGCTTTCCCCGATGCCTGGATCATCTGAGAGAAGTTTGACATGTCCCCTCAGATCATTCAGGTATTGGAGAAAGCTCCTGATGCCATCAAAATACAGACGGGGCTCGCAAAGCAAATTAGCCACGCAGTGCTCATTTCGCTGGGAGAGCATGTCAAACTTGCGCCAACTTCTTGTTTGCATATGTTTGAATTGTTCTCTCAGTTTAATTTTGCCATTTTGCACACAGTTTAAAGGGTGGCTCATTAGCATGCACATAATTTAATGGGTGGCTAATTTGCATTGAAAAATGTCAGAGGTATCTCCTTGGGAAGGGATTGTATGCTCACACTTTCTTATGTGTGTCTTTACAAAAGCTTTGGACCAAAGCCTTGAAGGCCATTTAGGAAATCATTGATGAGCACATTGACTAGACATATGCATTATTGTTACTGGGAGACCCCCCCCCCCCCCCGGCTTTTCAAGAAGAAGAAAAAAAAGAGTAGGGAAAATTAAAAGGTTTGATATGACCATCTTATTAAGTGAGGTGTATAATTCTAAAATATTGGATGAATGAAGCATCCCGCAACTATGGAGAATGTGTCCAAATGACGAAGGTATGGGGGTTTTATGAGTTAAAAAGCAGTGAAATTAAGTTTAAACCAGCATGAAATCTTACATTTAGATGTGGCTCCAGACTCACACTTCATATTAAGGTTGTAGATAGCGTTCATGCTCATGCTGGCTATAGAGGGTGGGCAGTGATATGTTGCTTCCTCTCTGAAGTCTCTCAAATTGGTGAACCATGGCCGTAAAAGGGGGAGGGAAAAAGCTGATAGGGTGAGTGAAGGGGTGTGTGTGAAAATTGGAGACTGGAAATATAGATGACTGAAGGGTTTCAATGTCAGGGTATGGATGCTATGGGGGGGGGGGGGGGACGGACGACATTTGGGAGACAATTGGGGAATAATCTTGATATGGTATTAATGGACAGTTACTTGATTTGTTTGGTATGTCAGCACTGACTTACTTGGCTTTGTGTCTCAGGTGATTTGATGTTCATGATGAGATGACATACTATATTTGTTATTGATCTCCAATAATTTTAGTTTAAATTTAAAACACAGAAGAGAGCTTTCTGGTTAAATTTAGAACCCAGCAGAGAGCTTGTAGTTTAAATTTCATAATAAGTTAGAGCCTAGCAGCAGCAAAGAGCTATAATTTAAACCAAATCAGAATATAGCTTACCTCAGCAGCACAAGACAGGGTACTGTGTAGCAGCCCTCATTTAACAAGTGTTATTTCCCACCCACCCACCCCTGGGATAATCGTAGCTTTATAGGTACTTACACACCTTAAAAGACAGGAGGTGCTTTCAGGTGAAGCTCGTTACCCAAATCAGTCATACACTGAGATTAATTAAGCTTCAGGTGAACAAAGTATATTAAACGTATTAGGTACAGTTTTATTAGTATAAATATCCATAGCAAACCTTAGTAAGTAAAGAACTTAAAGATCTAAACACAAACTTAAAACTAAGATGCAGACAGCAGTCCAGCAGCGAGATGGGGGCTTTCCAGTCTTTTGCATTGAGTGTCACATGTATGATTTTCTCCCAGTTGGTGAGAGGTCTTACATGTGCACTAGGTGCAAGGAGCTCTTTGCTCTCAGGGAACGAGTCCGTTCTCTAGAAGCTAGAGTAGCAGACTTGGAAGACGAAAGACAGAGAGTTACATAGACGACACCTACAGGGATATAGTCCTGAAGTCCCAACTCCAGTCTGGCAGCATCCCTGTTGCCATGGAGGAGAGAGGTCACGTGACAGGAGAGCATCACCCTGGTGTGGCAGGAAGTGATCCTTTAACTAGGACCTGTTCCCCAGGTGATGTAAAACCCTTTCGCACCGAGGAAGATTCTCCAGGGCCATGTGCCCAAGAGGGAAGGGTTAGGACAGCCGTTATAGTTGGTGATTCGATCATTAGGCATGTAGATAGCTGGTGGACGTGAGGATCACCTAGTAACATGCCTGCCTGGTGCGAAGGTAGTGGACCTCAAGCGCCACCTAGATAAGGTCTTAGATAGTGCTGGGGAGGAGTCTGCTGTCTTGGTACATGTCGGTACCAATGACATAGGAAAATGTGGTAGAGAGGTTCTGGAGAATAAATTTAGGCTTTTAGGTGGGACAATGAAATCCAGAACTTCCAGGGTAGCATTCTCCGAAATGCTTCCCGTTCCACGCGCAGGACCCAAAAGGCAGGCAGAGCTCCGGAGTCTCAATGCGTGGATGAGACAATGGTGCAGAGATGAGGGTTTTGGATTTGTTAGGAACTGGGGAACATTCTGGGGAAAGGAGCAGCTGTTCCGAAGGAATGAGCTTCACCTTAACTGGGATGGAACCAGGCTGCTGGCATTTAACCTTTAAAAAGGAGATAGGGCAGCTTTTAAACTAGATAATAGGGGAAAGCCGACAGTCGCCCAAGAGCGGATGGTTCGGAAGAATGTATCCTTGAAGGATACTACCAAAAGCAGAGAGGTTCCAAAAAAGAATAAAGTAGCCAAAATGCCCTCGAGTATGGAGCAGACAGAGCTTAAAGATCCCAAATTGCCTATGTCTACCAATAGCCAAATTAATATGAATAAAATAGTCTCTAAAATGCTTGTATGCAAATGCTAGAAGTCTAAAAAAATAAGATGGGAGAGTTAGAATATATAGCACTAAATGAAAAGTTAGATATGATTGGAATATCAGAGACATGGTGGAAGGAGGACAACCAATGGGACACTGTGATACCTGGGTACAAACTATACCGTAATGATAGAGATGATCAAATTGGTGGAGCGGTTGCGCTCTATGTTAGAGAGGGCATTGAGTCAGAAAGGATTAAAGTTTTGCAGGAAACAAAATTTGCTGTAGAATCTCTATGGATTGAAATTATATGTAAAAAGGGGAAGGCGATGTCAGTGGGGGTGTACTATCGATCACCTGGCCAGAATGAACAAATGGATGATGAAATGCTCAAAGAAATCAAGGAAGCTAACAAAATTTAAAGCGCAGTAATAATAATGGGTGATTTCAATTACCCCGGTATCGACTGGGTCAGTGTCATGCTAGGGAGATAAAGTTCCCAGATGAAATAAATGACTGCTTCTTGGAGCAGCTGGTTCATGAACCGACCAGAGGGGAAGCCATATTAGACCTAGTCCTTATTGGAACACCAGATCTAGTGCAAGAGATAAGGGTGTTGGGGCCACTTGGCAATAGTGATCATAACATGATCGCCTTTGATTTAATTAGTGGAGGAGGGATATTAAGGAAATCCACAGTATTACCTTTTAACTTTTGAAAGGGAGACTATGATAAAATGAGGAAAATAGTTAAGAAAAAACTAAAAGGAGCAGTTGCGAAGGTTAAAGACTTACATCAAGCTTGGGTGTTGTTGAAAAATACTATCTTGGAAGCCCAGACCAGCTGTATTCCACTCTTTAAGAAAAGTGGAAGGAAGTCCAAAAAACTGCCAGCATGGTTTAAAGGTGAGGTCAGAGAGGCTGTTGTTGCCAAAAAAGCATCTTTCAGGATATGGAAAAAAGAGCCAAATGACGAAACCTGGAAACAGCACAAGCACTGGCAAGTTAAATGCAAGGCATTGATAAGGCAGGCAAAGGGAGAATTTGAGAAGAAGCTTGCTGTGGCAGCAAAAACGCAAAATAAACACTTTTTCAAGTACATTCGTAGCAAAAAACCTGTGAGAGAGTCAGTTGGTCCATTAGATGATAGAGGGGTTAAAGGGGCACTAAGAGGCGACAGCGGAGAGACTGAATGAATTCTTTGCTTCAGTCTTTACTGAGGAAGATGTAGAGCTGTTACCCATGACTGAAGTGGTATTTAAAGGTGCAGAAGAATTGAAGGAAATATCGATATATCGGGAAGATGTATTACAACTATTAGATAAACTGAAAAGTAGCAAATCACCTGGGCCGGATGGTATACATCCAAGGGTGTTGAAAGAATTGAAATATGAGATTGCAGACCTGCCATTAGTAATCTGTGAACTATCATTAAAATCTCCAATAACTGAAGATTGGAGGATCGCCAATGTAACACCAATTTTTAAAAAGGGTTCCAGGGGTGATCCTGGAAACTACAGACCGGTGAGCCTGACATCAGTACCAGGAAAAATGGTAGAAACCATCATAAAGAATAAAATTACTCAGCATGTAGATAGTCATGGCCTAATGGGAGACAGCCAACATGGCTTTAGACAAGGAAGATCTTGTTTCACTAATCTGTTATGTTTTTTTGAAGGTGTGAATAAACAGGTGGACAAAGGTAAGTCCGTTGATATAGTGTATCTGGACTTTCAGAAAGCCTTTGACAAGGTCCCTCATCAGAGACTTTTGGCAAAACTAAAGAGTCATGGGATAGGAGGCAGTGTACTACTGTTGATCAGGAACTGGTTAAAAGATAGAAAGTAGAGGGTAGGGCTAAATGGCCAATTTTCCCAATGGAGAAAGGTGAATAGTGGTGTACCCCAGGGATCTGTGCTGGGTCCGCTGCTTTTTGACATATTCATAAATGACCTGGAAAGTGGAATAACGAGTGAGGTTATCAAATTTGCAGACGACACAAAACTATTTAAAGTTGTTAAAACCCAAGAGGATTGTGGAAAATTGCAAGAGGATCTTGATAAATTGGAAGACTGGGCATCAAAATGGCAGATGAAATTTAATGTGGAGAAGTGCAAAGTTATGCACCTAGGGAAGAACAACCCAAACTATGGTTACACAATGCAAGGTTCCACATTAGGAACCACCACCCAGGAAAAAGATTTAGGCGTCATTGTGGATACCATGTTAAAACCATCGGCCCAGTGTGCAGCGGTGGCCAAGAGAGCAAATAGAATGCTAGGTATCATAAGGAAAGGAATGGAAAACAAAACAAAAGATATTATAATGCCTCTATATCGTTCCATAGTGAGACCGCACCTTGAATATTGTGTGCAATTCTGGTCGCCGTATCTTAAAAAGGATATAGCGATTTTAGAAAAGGTTCAGGGAAGAGCCACCAAAATGGTAAAGGGGATGGAAGGATACCCCTATGAAGAAAGACTAAAAAGGTTAGGGCTCTTTAACCTGGAAAAGAGACGGCTGAGGGGAGATATGATAGAAGTCTATAAGTTAATGAACGGAGTGGAACGGGTAAACGTAGATCGATTGTTTACATTATCAGAATATAGAAAGACTAGGGGACATGCAATGAAGCTACAGGGTAAACTATTTAAGACTAATAAAAGAAAATATTTTTTCACTCAACGTGTAATCAAACTCTGGAATTTGTTACCAGAGAATGTAGTAAAGGCTGTTAGTGTAGCTGGGTTTAAAAAAGGTTTGGACAAGTTCCTGGAGGAAAGGTCCATAAACCATTATTAAGAAGGGACCCAGGATATCAATGCTTGACCCAGTACAAGCTTTGTGGAACCTGTGTCTTTTGGGGAAACTGCTAGGTACGTATTACCTACATTGGCCACTGTTGGAAACAGGATACTGGGCTTGATGGACCTTGGTCTGACCCAGTATGGCATATCTTATGTTCTTATGTTAATGCTTTTAGCTGTCCCAAATAATTAATAAACAATTTAAAAACCCCACAAAGTTCCCATTGTGTTCTTAAAAAACGAAGATTATCAATATTGTCTTCCCTGGACAAACTTCAGCACCAATTTCTAAATCATGTTTGAAATTTAATTGTTCTCCCTCCTCTCCCCCTTGGATTCCATAAACCAAACAATCCTCTGCTTAGACTTGGATACAGGAACATAAGTACAATTTATAAAGCTAATAGAAAAGCCAGGAAATATATCAAATACTAACAAAATGAGACGTGTCCAGCTTTTCTGATATGTAAGTTTTTTGTTTCAAGTCATTGAGGCTTTAAGCCATATGCGCCCTGGGATACAATTGAAAATGTTTAGGCTAGAATTACAGCAGGGTGCCATGCTTCCTAATGGGGGATGTGGATTTGTTAAATCTCTCACCAGCAGCATTTCTCATCCATATTTCCTTTACTTATTCTTCATGAATGTTATTTTTCCATTGTCTACTATAAAGGCGGCTGTAATTTTCATTTGGTATTACTATTTCTGAAAATTCTCTGACTATAATTGTCATTTTGTTTTATTTACTTCTTAGCTCACTTTCCAAAGGGAAGGTGGCTTATGAGATTGCCATGTGTATGGGTGTGGCCTTGTGCTCCTCTCCCTCCCAGTAACTTTCATGTTTAGCATCTTACTCGCACCAACTCTGTGGGACATGCCACAGGACTAAGGGGATCCTGGCCATGGTAGTACTGTTTTTTTTTTTTGGACCCCCATCAAATACCAATAAACCATAAACCATATAAGCATAGACACGTGTTCTAAAGTAGGCTCTACTAGTTGTGCCTGGAAAGTCTGATTGATTCTTTATTAGGAAAGATTTTCATTACCACTATAGAATATTTTACATACAACAAAAAGGAAATAAAAAGGAAAAACCTACTTAACACAAATAAATTTGAAAAAACACAGTACAGTGAAATGATTCCTGTATGTTAGGTGTTTCTTCTTCAGGATAAGAGAAGAAAGATACTTTCCTCAGATTAAAAAAAAAAGTACACATCCCAACATAATATTAAGTCCTAGAGCACAGGCAATTCATTAGGATCTCTTAAACACATTGATGATACACAGTACATCTTAATTTGGCCTATAAAACCAGACAACTTGTACATGCTCTTATGACATGTAAGCATGGACTCCAGAAGGAACAAAAACTATATATAACCAAGAGGCTACACTGCTGCTAGCGCCAGAAATCATCCCCATACATTACTCACACTTCTGGATTTTGCAAATATCACTCCTTTATTCACTGCAGATTTAAAAAATAAATACATTTTCTTATTATAGGTACAATACAAAGAAAACAGCACAGCACAACTAAATTCCCTTTAGGGGCTGAAACCAGCTCAGTTTCAATGACATGGTATGGAAGTGGGTGATATGCCCACGAGGAGCAAATTCAAAATGCCAGATCACATTCTCGATACAAGTCTTGAGGTGGTGTAACTTTAAATACAAACTGCCACAATAAGCATTCCCTCTTACTGATGCAGTGCTCAACATAGCAAAACACAGTGTTTAACCAAAACCAAAAAGAAGCATACATGCCGCTTATCATAGGAATTCTTCAGCCACACGGACGTACAGATAACCCAAAAGGTGTGTTCAGCTGCAGGCTTTCCTCACAGCCTGGGTTGATTAGTTAAGAATGGACAACATACACAGTTTGCAGCACATATTAGTAGGCCCAGATATGACTGAGTTCACTTTTGCCCCATATTTTATCTGCTGAACAATCACGTTTGAAGTTAAGAATGTCAATATTATTTCTGATGAAGCTCAAGATGTTGAAACAGACTGTGTACAACATATACTTGTAAGCATATATAATACAGTATTGAAACAAATACAATCTATTATGAACAAATTTAGATTGTATTTGTTTCAACAGAAACAAATTTAGAAAGTTTAAAAACTAATGAAATCATATATCTGTACAATGCAAGTCAGGCCAAGTGTGACCTTCCATCAATAAACAATTGCTAGCACTCTACAGCCTGTGCCATGCCCAAACCTTAATGCATTTATGAAGCAGACTAAATGGTAGGACTGCAACCAGGCAGTTACTATATAGTGCTGCACTATTATTTTAGGGAAAATGACAGATAAATATTTTTTAAAACTTTGTTGTGGCATCTAGACATGGTACTGCAAATTAATGGGTTTTGGAAGGAGTCATTCCCCCCCCCCCCCCAGAAAAAAAGCAAGTTATACCTGGACACAGAGGGCCATATATACTAAACCTAGCTTGCATGGCCTAAAGGAATATAATGGGCAATGGTAGTATTAGCATGTACTAATATATGTATCATTCACTAAGCTTTAGTAAATGTGGTCCTAACATCTCTTAACACAACTTCACAGACACATCATGAAGTACAGCTTTTCTTAATTAACACATTGAAAAAAAAGTATTAAAAAAAATCAATATAAACATCCTTTCCTGGTTGATCAATGAACATTAAAAATGGATGCATCTTCTTATACCTAATGCTTTTGGATCTCACTTATTATTTTATTTATTTATTTAACATTTCTTATATACCGCCTTTCATTATATCAAGGCGGTTTACATTGAACAAACTGAAATTACATTGAACAGGGCATTATAACTTGGAGATAACTATATTACAGGAAACATGGGCAATGGAGGGTTAAGTGGCTTGCCCAAGACCACAAGGAGTACCTGTGGGACTAGAAACCCCAGTCCTAGTCCTTATTATGGATAAATGAACATCAAGCTCCGTTTAATTAGTATTTATTTTCTTAATCAGATAAGCACTAGAAAAATGAGATATGGAAGAGTGCACCTGAACACTGTCACAACAGAGGTGACCATGACTCTCCAGGTGTAGCATTAAATGTTTATTCGCTGCATCTTTGCTGACACCGAGAATGGTTTAGACTTGAATCAGCAACAGAATAATGCAAGGGCTCAAACAGGTGACACCCCAAGTGTTAAAAAAGCAAAAGAAATGTGGAATAATACAGGTTTTGCATCGTTATGTTAAGTAACAAGAAAGACAAATTCAGAAATCAGTGTTAAATATAGATGCAAAAGTTAACAGGCTGAAACGTGCCTGTTTAAAGCAATGCACAGTTGCATACATCCCTCGAAATACCTCTCCCTCCCTTCTTCCCCCCTCCTCACGTCCACAGAAGAGGAAAGAGTGGTAGGATATTCATGCCAGCTACTGAGTGCGTGCCACTGCGTCCACAGCTGCCTGACTAAAATCCTACAGAAGGGCAGGTACATCTGTACCCAGATGTGTATGGACTGCTCCTGATTGTTTTGAAACATACTAAATAAATACTATGATCCTAAGAACATTACTTATGTTTTCTTAGTACTCTAACTTGAAAGACAAGATCCCAACATTTATTTTTATATTACAACAACTCATAGCTATGAAACAAACATAGAAATGGTTTTCATGCCGAACATACTGGTCTGCCTGACTAGCTCCAGCCAAGGGCAGTGAAGGTAGTAATGTAGCTGTAGGTGTGTAGCAGGCTTGGTAAGCTCCACATGTAACTCTCACCGTTGCACTTTTCTTGCTAATAAGTCTTTTGGAACAGCAATAGAAGGATCCCCCAAATGCTGATGGAAAGTGGATTCAGTCCTAGGTAAGTCTTGTATCAGATAAAGAAAATGCAGTGTCTGGAGCATGTAAGCTTTCCAGATTTAGAATCAAAAACAAATGTGAAACTGAAGGTTTTTTTTAAAGTGATTGTTATTTTGATACAAGGACGAAAGCTTGGGCTGCTCACAAAGCACTTGGCTACACATACAGAGAGCAGTACAGGTCCTAATTCCTGCTCTCTATAGCAAAAATGTCTTCAGAAAGGTACACTGCATTAAGTAGATAAAACCTTGGAAGACAGAGTAGTTACTCACCTGTAACAGGTGTTCTCCAGGAGCAGCAGGAATCAGTCCTCACATTTGGGTCATCGGCGCCGATGAAGCCCCAGCGGAGCATTTCCCCAGCTTTCCATGAAAGCCTTTGGGAATGCTGGCACGCATGCGCGGTTCCCTTCCCGCCTAAAGGTGCCATCTTACCTCAGTCAAATGAAATAGCTAAGAACAGCACAGAAAAATGTAAAACAAACTATGTACAACTGCAACTCCAAGGGGAGGAGGGAGGGTTGTGAGAACTGATTCCTGCTGCTCCTGGAGAACACCTGTTACAGGTGAGTAACTACTCTTTCTCCAGGACCAAGCAGGAAGTCAGTCCTCACATATGGGTGACTCCCTAGCTCTGGGCTACCAGGAACCCAGGCTGAACAAGAGAACTCCCTCTAGTCACAGCATCAAAGAAAAGGCTTTTCAAGGACACAACCTCCACCGGTAGCCCAACAGAGGGCAGGAGTTGCCTAAACCTCAAAGAGATTCCGGAGTACTGCTTGGCCAAAAGCACTGTCCCTACGGGACTCCCTCTCCAGGCAGTAATGGGCCGCAAAAGTCTGGCTTGAAGACCAAGTTGCAGCCCTGCAGATGTCTACCAAGGGCACAGAGCAGAGATGAGTCACTGAGGCAGCCATTGCCCTGACACGGTGGGTCGTAACCCGACCCTGCAAAGGAAGGTCAGCCGCCTTGTAAGCCCAGGTGATACAGTCAGCCACCCAGATGGACAAGGTATGCTTGGACACAGCCAACCCCAACTTATTGGGGTCAAAGGATACGAAGAGCTGAGTAGCCCTTCTATGCCCCTGCGTACGGTCAAGGTAGAAGGGTAAGGCCCTCCGACAGTCCAGGGTATGCAGGACTGCTTCAGCCTGGCTTGTATGAGGCCTAAGGAAGAATGTTGGAAGAACCACCTCCTGGTTGAGGTGGAAAGAGGAGACAACCTTAGGAAGGAACTTTGGATGAGTCCGAAGGACCACCCTGTTCCTATAAATCCTGGTGTAAGGCCTATCACAGACCAGGGCCTGAATCTCACTCACTCGCCTAGCCGAGGTAAGGGCTATCAGGACGATTGTCTTCCAGGATAGGAGGCGTAGTGGACAAGTAGCCATCGGCTCAAAAGGTGGGCGAGTCAGTTGCTGCAAGACCACATTCAACTCCCACTCAGGGGCATGAGGACGGATAGGAGGCTTGAGCAAAAGCAAACCCCTGAGGAAGCGGGACACCAAGGGGTGACCCGACAAAGAATGTCCTTCCACCAGAAAGTGGTGAAATGCTAGAGCAGAGAGGTGGACCCGAACAGAATTGGACTTAAGTCCCTGATTTGATAAGTGCAGTAAGTACTGAAGCACTACTGGTACAGTACAGGAGAAAGGATCCTCTGTACGTAGCTGACACCACACAGAAAACCTTTTCCATTTGAGAGCATAGGTTTTCCTAGTGAACTGTTTCCTAGAGGCTAGGACAACCTCCTCAACTTCCTGGGGTAGGCCCCAGGGAGCCAAAACTACCCTTGCAGCCTCCAGGCCATCAAATTGAGAGCTTTAAGATTGGGGTGCAGAAGGGAACCCTGTTCCTGTGAGAGAAGGTCGAGTTGTAACCCCAGAGGTAGTGGGGAATCTACTGCCAGCTGAAGCAGAAGTGGCTGCCTCGGCCACCTGGGAGCTACCAGCAGGACCGAGGCCTTGTCCTGAAGAGTCTTGAAAAGAGTTCGGGCCACCAAGGGCGTGGGAGGAAACGCATACAGGAGGCCCTGAGACCAGGACATTAGAAAAGCATCTGGTGCTATCCTCAAAGGATGCGGTTGCCTGGAGCAGAACTTAGGCAGTTGCTTGTTCAGTGGACTGGCAAAGAGATCTATCCAAGGGAGACCCCACTTCAGGAAGATCTTTTGAACGACAAAGGGATGCAGCTGCCACTCGTGGGGCTGCAGAATTCTGCTCAACCGGTCGGCCAGGCAGTTCTCCTGGCCTGGAAGGTACACCGCCTTGAGAAGCATGTTGTGCTTCAGGGCAAAGGAACAAAGGTCCTGAGTCTCTCAACAAAGGAGCTTGGACCCAGTCCCGCCCTGTTTGTTCACATAAAACATGGCTACCTGGTTGTCTGTCTGAATCAAGACTGAGCGGTGAGCCAGGGCCGGAGAAAAAGCCTTGAGAGCTAAGCGGATAGCACGAAGTTCCAGGAGATTGATTTGTTGGGCTGCCTCCCAGGGAGACCAGAGGCCCCGAGTGCACTTGTCTAGACAATGAGCACCCCAGCCTTTCAGAGAGGCGTCGGTGGTGAGGACCACCGAGTATTCTGGCATTTGGAAGGGCATCCCCTTCAGCAGATTGGGTGGATGTAGCCACCAGCTGAGGGAGGCCAAAAGGGGTCTGGACACCTTTATCCTGTCTCATAGGCGGCCTGTGGCTTGAGACCACTGAGTCCGAAGGCACCACTGTGCAGGCCTCATATGGAGCCTGGCATTGGAAGTCACATGCACTGTCGAAGCCATGTGGCCCAGAAGTCTGAGGCAGAGTCTGGCGTAGACCAGGGGTTTGTTTAGAAACTGTTTGGCCACATCCATCAGCCTGTGGGCCCTGTCTTCTGGCAAGAATGACTTTGCCAGTTGAGAATCCAACCTTGCCCCTATGAACTCCAAGTTCTGGGAGGGGAGCAAAGTGGACTTTGCGAAGTTTATGACAAAGCCCACGTTTTGAAGCAGAGCAATGGTTCTGAGTGTGGCTTGTCTGGCCTCCAGGGATTTCTGACCCCTGATGAGCCAGTCGTCCAGATAGGGAAAGACAAAGATGCCTTGATTTCTCAGGTAGGCCGCTACAACTGCCAGGCACTTGGTAAAGACCCTGGGAGTGGAGGTCAGGCCAAAAGGTAGTACTCTGTACTGATAATGGTTTCCTCCCACAATGAACCTGAGGTACTTTCTGTGGTCTGGATGAATGAGGATGTGAGTGTACGCATCCTTTAGATCTAAGGAGCATAGCCAATCTCCCTGCTGGAGTAGGGCAGAAGTGTCCCAAGAGAAAGCATCTTGAACTTCTCTATCTCTAGGAACTTGTTGAGGTTCCTGAGGTCCAGAATGGGTCGAAGGCCACCGGTCCTTTTGGGTACCAGGAAATACCTGGAGTAGAAACCGTGACCTTGCAAGTGGGGAGGCACAGGCTCCACCGCCCTGTCCACCAACAGACCATGAAGCTCTTGTAGAAGAAGGTCTGTGTGCAGGGGAGGCCTTGGAGGCTCCCCTGGAAAATATGGTGGAGGCAGTTGGTGAAAATGGAGGGCATAGCCCTTGTGGACTATCTCCAGCACCCAACTGTCCCCGGTGATAAGGGGCCACTGGTGGGCAAAGAGGGCGAGGCGATCTCCTGTGCAGGGTTGGGGGAGCAGTGGAGGAGAGGCTACGCTCAAGGAGTCAAAAACCCCCACGCTGATGAGTGGCAGCAGGGGCCTGAGGCTTGGGGGTCCTCTGCCTACAGGGCCCATTACCCTGGCCCTTGGCTTGCTGACCCTGGGGGGCAGCTTGGGCAGCCTGATACTGAGGGTACTGTTTGTAGGCAGTGCCCTTCCTCGAGTAAAAGGACTTTTTACCCGAGCCCTTCTTTTTATGTGAAGGGGCAGAGGTCTTCCTCGACAGCCTTGTCCGGGTAAGGTGCTCGGTCTTGAGCTGAGCGGCCTTCTCGGTCACGGGTTTGCCAAAAAGGTTCTCACCTCGGCAGGGGACATCGACCAACTTGTCCTGAACCCATGGCTCGAGGTCCGATGACTGCAGCCACGCCTGGCGTCGAGCCGCGATGCCGGCAGCCGAAGCCTCAAAGCCATCGTAGGCGGTGCGGGAAATGAACTTTGAGCATTCCCGAATCCCCGAGGACAAGGTCTTAAATCTCTGCAAGGGTTCCCCGGAGAGACCAGCAGAGAATCCAGCCAACTCCTTGGTCAGGTCTCGCAAGTACATGCCCATGTACAGCTGGTAAGACTGGACACGGCAAGCAAGCATAGACCCCTGGAAGCACTTCCTACCGACGCCATCGAGGTTGCGGGCTTCCCTGCTGGGGGGCACCGCGGAGTGCATCTTCTGGCTTTTCAGACGATGCATTGCCGATTCCACAACCATGGAATGGTGTGGTAGCTGTGCTTTCTGGAAACCAGGGCTTTTGCGGAGTCGATAGATGGAATAGACTCGCTCAGAACCGGCGCCTAGGCCGGTGCCTCCCACATCTGGAAGAGGAGCTGTTCCAGCATCGGAGGAACCGGGACAGTAAAAGCCTCCTTCGGAGGAGAGTCGTACTGTAGATCATCAAACTCCTCGGCTTGAGACTCTTCCTCGGGATCGGCAGGGATAGCCAAGGCAGCGGCCATATCCCGGACGAACTCCGAGAACCTAGTGTCCTCCAGAGGGGATCTACTCCGGGGCTCAGACTGCGGTGAGTCCGACGGGACGCACCGAGTCTTAAAAGTATTGGGAGACTCCTCGTCCTCCGTCTCCCAGGCGGACTCATCCGAGGAGGAGTCAGGGTCCGACCCCGCGGGGCCCCGAGGCACCCGCCCTGATGCCGGGGGCACCGGCGTCAACACCCTCGGTCCCAAACGGGAGGTCGAGGGAGACCTCGACCGAGGTCGACTTCGAGCCCCGAGGGTCTCGAGTATCGGCTCGGTCTCCGGGGTTGACTTCGAAGTTGACGTCCTGGTGGTTGGGGCAGATGCACCAGACAGGCTGGCCATCAGTGCCCGCTGCTGCTCCATGAAGGCAGACAATCTGCACTCCAAGGCTGTCATCCTCAGACTCAGCTCGGGAGACGCAGCAGCCACCGACTCGGGCCCCGGCGGCGCCAGGCCCGACGTCAACTCTCTGGGAGGAGAGTCCACGAGGACTACGGGGCTTACGTGTCCAGCAGACTCCGGCTCCACGCGAGGAACTTTGGCAGGCTTCTCTTGGTCCACGGGCCCGGGACAGCATCGGGGGTCTTAGACCTGGCCCTCGAGGGACCTTCTCCGACGCCGCCCTCACGAGCCGCTTCTTCCTCTTGCGTTCCCGGTCGGGGGACCCCCTGTCCGAGGAGCTTCGACAGTGCTCGGGATCGGAATCCCGAGATGTCGAGGCCTCAGACGAGGTCCGGGCCCAGCCGGAGGCAGAGTCCGAGAAAAACCTTTCCTTCTGATGCTGTCGACTTTTGAGTGCCTTGGAAGACATCTTCCCACATGGCACACACGACTTGGGGTCGTGGTCAGGGCCGAGGCACCGAAGGCAGCAGTCGTGTGTGTCGGTGAGAGACATAAGTTTCTTACACCGATCACACTTTTTGAAACCACTGGAAGCCATCAGGGAAAAAAGAGCCCCTGCGAGGTCAAAAGACCGGCCTTCCAGGGAAAAAATGAAAAAAGGGCGTGAATGCCAGCCACGAAGGGCAAAAACCGAAAAAGAAATAAACGGGCTTGATACCGGTGTACCGAACCCGGCGGGAGGGGAACCGGCATCGAACCGGAGAAAAATAGCGAAAAATCGCCGAAGAAAAAATCACTTTTATCCAGGAGAACAGGACACACGTCCGGTGGGCTTCTTAGAAAAAAAGAGACTGAGGTAAGATGGCACCTTTAGGCGGGAAGGGAACCGCGCATGCGTGCCAGCATTCCCAAAGGCTTTCATGGAAAGCTGGGGAAATGCTCTGCTGGGGCTTCATCGGCGCCGATGACCCATATGTGAGGACCGACTTCCTGCTTGGTCCTGGAGAATGCGCAGGTTTGCTTTTTTGTTCCTTTTAATTGCTAATTAGGAAAATCATTTTTTCCCTCTAATCCTGGGACAACTGTGCTTCCTTCTGTCTCTGACTAGGATATCTACAAGCTTTCCAGACCTTTCTATGGACTTCCTGTGTAGTCAACTGGAATTAAGCTTTCCATAGTCTAGAAGAAGTGGTAAACCTTTAGCCTACAAAATGAAGAATCAGTACACTGGCAGACATGCTTAAATTATTCTTGAAAGCATTTTTCTACTAATTCAGAGGTATGTGGCCATGAAAGAAGTATCCGAGTTACTTGGGCAGAGGGAAAGTGATCATTATATAGCAAGTCATACAAAAGCACAGTTTAGCGAGTACAAGGCACTGCTATTCATGGGGGGGTAACTGTGTAACAGGGTGCTTACATTTAAGGATCAAGAAGGCATCTATTTTCGTCCAGTTTTATACAGTCATAGATGCCTATGTGTCTTTATAAAATTACTAGCAGAAATCCTGCAGCAGTCACAGCTACGCTGATGCAATTTTACAGTATAAGAGCCATTTCACATGCATAAATTGCCACATATGTGCTAAAATGACTTTTTACAATTATATCCTAAATGTGGATTTCACAACGGAGTATGCTGAAAAAATATTGTCCCAGGTTGGTATTGGCCACAAAGTTTTCACAGTTTAACTACAAAATGTAAATCCAGTCTTAAACTGCACAGTTGTACAGAAACAGTTCTAGCCACAGATGAGCATCTCACAAATAACCAGAGAGCCACAGGGAAACCAAGAATTCCTATTTAATGTTCCTTGAGCAGCTGACATGTTCCAGGATCAGGAGAGGCACACAGGTGGCCCAATTTACCACTCTTTGGACACACCCATAGATCAACTCCTGGGCAGTCAGAGAAAAAGCATAGAGAACCAATCAGAACTTAGCTGTTATGCTCTGATTTGTCATTTTAAAATACCCATCAAAGAATCCCTTTGTCTACACTTGCCATGATTTAAAAAAGCCCCAAACAAAACAGAATGACTACAAAATCATATGCATAAAAATAAATTCTGATTATCAAGATGTTTGAATTAAGGTCCTGTGGTTGTCTTCTTTTGTGCTCCATTCACTTGTGCAAGTCTGAGTGAAACATGCAGTAAATTTATTTCCAGTCTCTTTAAAACTCCTACAGTTTGGTGCTATTACACTGAGACAAAGACGTCAAGATACAGTCTATCATAGGATTCCCTGAAGCACAGAATAAAGAGGAGACTGAGCAAACAGGATCCAGTGAGACACCAGTTCAACCAGGAGACTTCTGCAAATGAGAAAAAACACAGAAGGGATCAAAATTCAGGCAGCGTATTTCAGGAGACAAAGTCCTATCACTGGTTTCCCTGAAGCACGGAATAAAGAGAAAACTCAGACATGATCCACTGAAGCACCAACTGAACCAGGATAATTCTGCAAATAGAAGAAAACTAATTTATACAGCTCAAAAGACATGTAACATAGTTGCACTGTAGATCTGAGGGCAATACTACTACTTATTTATTTTATTTATTTATTTACATTCTCTTATATGCCGCGCTTTGCATGTAAATATAAAATGTAGCCAAATATTTGCAAAAGCATCTGACAATATACAAAGTCCCCTCCTCAGATATAAACCATGTCATCACATGAATTCATACAAATATACAGACCTTCCCTTTTTTGGTCTGTGATTTAAGAGAAGGGTTTTTGAATTTATAAACTTATTTCTATAGCCACTTCCAGCACTATAGAATGAAATAAATCGGTAAGCAAACCTTGCACAATTTGTATTCTGGGTTGGAGTAGCCTACTGGTTAGAGCAGCTACTACTACTACTATCAATCATTTATATAGCACTACAAGATATAAATAGCACTGTATAGACATATAAAAGACAGTAACTGATTTTCAGAGCTTACACTCTAATCAAGACAGGCAATACAATAGATGAGAATAAGGGTACAAAAAATAGGGAACGGTAAGGAGACAAGGATCCAAAAGCATTCTCAAAGAGGTGAGCTTTTAGCATGGATTTGAAAAGGGGGAGAGATAAAGCATGACATACAAATTTGGGTAGTTTGTTCCAGGCATAAGGAGCAGTAAGGTGAAAAGATTGGAGCCTGGAGTTGGCAGTAGAAGAAAAGGGCATAGCGAGAAGCAGAGCAGTGGAAGAATGGAGCTCATGAGGGACGTAGGGAGAGAGGAAAGATAGTGCGGAGCAGTAGAATGAATATATTTATACGTCAGGAGGAGGAATTTGAATTGGATACGGTTGAGAACTAGGGAAGTCAGGATTCAAATCCCACACCTCCCCCCATTGTTATTCCTTGTGACCTTAGAAATCACTTAGCCCTTCATCACCTCAGGTACCAGTCTGAATTCTATGCAGTCTAGGACAGAGAAATGATTACTCACCTTTCCAGTAGATAAGCCTAAAACTCATACATGCAGTACACCAGAGCTCAACAAACCCCAGCCGCCAGTCACCATAGTGACTACAAAAATTGGACCTGGTGACTGGGGCTCAGAGCAGCCTTGTAGCAGCATGTAGACCCCAAAGTGCTGGGAAATCACAGTGGGCAAAGATGCTGTTTGCCCACAGGGATCCGATCCCCCCAAGGGCAGAACGGCTGAGAAGACCAACATCGACTGGCTGCACGTGGGGACCCATTCGCCACAGGCAGAACTGCCAAGCCCAAAGCTCTCTGTCTGCAGGGATCCCATCCCCCACAGACAGAAGTGCTGAGGCTGACAGACGGTGGTTAGCTGCCCCCAGGGACAGAAATGCTGAGAAAGGCCACAATTGCGGAGGAGACCGAAGCTGGCTGTCTGCGTGGTTCCCATCCCACACGGGCAGAAATACTGACAAAGGCTGCGATTGCGGCCTTTAGTAACACTTTTGCCTGCAGGGGATGGGCTCTCCATAGGCAGACAGCATTTATCTCCTTCATGATCACTGTTTTTTGCAGCATTTCTGCCCAGCGGTAGATGGGATCCCGATGGGCAACAATGCTGTAACTGCTTGAGCCTGCAATAAAAGGTTTGTGTGCAAAGAGTTTAAAACATTTTAAAGGGGCAGCAGGGAAATTTAATAAAGAAGTGGGGATTAGAGGGCAGGGGGTGAGTACCACAGGGGAGAGAGTAGGATAAGGGAAACAGAATTGGGTAAGGGACAGCAGGAGAGGGCTTGGAGTGTGTTGGGGGGAGGGGAGGGGAAGAAGTTCAAGCAGTTGCAGGATAAAGAGAAGAATGCAGGAGAGTTAAAGGACACAGCATGTATGTGCAAAAGACGCACCATTCTCCTACCACACACAGACAGGCACCCCACTATCATTCACAGAGACACACACATTCACATAGGCACCCCATTCTCCAGCATCACACTCACACTTGCAGGCACCCCACACACAGGCACCCATTTTCGCAACCTACATACAAACACATACAGGAGTAGGGTCAGTAGGGGTGGTGGGAAGAGGAGGAGGAATGTGGCCACTGTCTTCTATTGGCACTGTGCAGTGGCCCATTAAGAGCCTGTATTTATTACGCTTTTTCCCATAAAAAATGAGAAAACCATCTTAGTAAACCAGGGCCTAAACCTAATACAGTAACTGGGCCATTCTGAACCACGAATAGCAGGGATGGACACCCAACAGGATGGCCATCCCCACTATTCGTGGGGGCTGCAGGCCCTGACTAACTTCCCCGTAGGTTGTGCGGGAAGTTAGTTGGGGGCGGGGAAGAGGCGGCCCAGGGACAGAGAGTGGATGGGCAGTCGCCGGCCCTGGACATACAGGGCCGATTCTAATGTCGGCCCTGTATGTACAGGGCTGGTGGAATAACTTCCTTGGATGTTATGGGGCTGGGGGGGGGGCGCCAGACTTAATTCCCCGCAGTCCGACCCTGGCCTTAGGAGGCCAGATCAGGGGACAGGCTGCGGGGAATTAACTCTTTTTGCAGGCAGGCGGCCGGCACCATGGCTTTTAAATGGAGCCACGGTGCCATGTCAACATGACGCCATGGTGCCCTTGGCTCCATTTAAATGCCCTGACTGCATTCGTCGGGCAGGGCATGTACGTGCAGGCTGGGACTGAATCACAGTCCCGGCCCGCAAGTACATGCCTGTTCGAGATTCTGATCCCATGCGGCTAGACGTGCCCCATGGGATCAGAATCAAGATCTCCTTTGTATGTCCGGCTCAGCCCAGACGTACAAAGGAGATCTACGTCTGGTTCAGAATCAGGCCCTATCTGCACTACACCTTTTTGGGGGGGGGGTCAGTGCGATGAACTGTGGACCCAGGTTTCAGTGTCCGGCTCCTAGATTTTTAGGCTGGCTCAGATTCCAAGAAAATCTGTGAAGGTCTGCAGTACACAATGAAAGCCTGAATGGATAACAAATGATAGTTTTAAAGAACGGGTGCATGTCCAAAATTTACAATATACACACAATAAGACCTGATATTCAGCACCGGTGGCTAGGCACTGAACATTAAACCTGGATATTCGATACCAGGGTCACATCTGGCCCCAGCATTGAATATCCGGGGTTGCTGCACAGCCTCTGCCGCTGCAGAAGCTAACCGGGCAGTGGCGATATTGAGCCACTGCCCGGTTAGCCCCTATGGGTAAAGATAGGCTCAGCAGAAGCTGGCCAATCTTTACCTGCGGGTCGCTAACCGGGCAGTGGTGCAATATCACCACTGCCCAGTTAGTGGCTGTTGCCATCCTCGAAACACTCCCACATGCCCAATACTACACGGTTAGCAATGGGGCATGTAGCGGCGTTAATTGAGGATATTCAGCAGCATGAATAACCGACTTAGCAGCATTTACACGGTTTACAGTTTTGTAAACCGTGTAAATGCCTTTGAATATCAGGCCAATTGTTCTTAAATGGTCAAACTATAAAAAGAAAGATCCAGACAAAGAGAGATATTTCATTTAACACTTTTATATACTGCTTTTCTGGGTAGTCAAAGCAGTTTACAGAAAACGAGGTGAACTCAGATGAGTTCAGACATACAAATATGGTGAATAAATATACGACGGACATCAAAAACCAGGAAAGCCAGTATTCAGAGGTCTATAGTTGATAGTACCTCTTTAAATATGGTACTCACTTTCCATAAAAAACTGTGCGAGTATTCTGAAATTAGAACTCTGGTCAAGTAACAAATCAAAAAAAAATCTACAACAGGATTGAGAAAAATGAAAAGAAGAAAATCTTTCCTGAATTGTTCTCAAATTGGGTAATCCCTTCTCCTCCCCCTGTCCCCACAGGCCCTCATCTCAGAAGAGTTACCTCCATGCTTGCACTGCATGAGTTATAACTGATAGTTATTGTTGATAACTGTGTTACTGGTTGTAATTCCTTCTCAGTCTGTGGTGAAGCTGCTTTGGCATTTAGGAGAGTAAGATTGATTCTCTTTGTAAGAACTTTGCATGTTTGAGAAGCAGACCCAATTCTGAAAGCCTTTGTGAGGCAGATAAATGCTTCAGTAACTTTTTGCAAAGACAGATAGTAATTATATATTTTAAATCACCTCACTGGAACTCCTAAAGGCGGTATATTAAGACTAAATAACCCATAACTATAAACCATATACCAGGCAGCACTGAGAACCCTGTTGATCCCATGAGTCAGAGAGACATTTGCTCTGAGGTGACCTCAGTGCCATTCATTAGGGCTGGAAAGGTCTTCTCTACAGTACAGTCAATTATTTATCCCTCTTTCCTCAGAAAGCAATACCAAAAATAAGGTTCTAGACAGTGCTGGGGAGGAACCTGCTGTCTTAGTACATATTGATACCAATGACATATTACCCCAATACTAAAACAATTGCACTGGCTACCCATACAAGCCAGGATCTCATTCAAGATCCTAATTATGACCCCTAAAGCCATCAAGAAATACCCTGCTACTACCATTACTGACTTAATTTCAATCACACCTCCCAAACGAGCAAGGGGATCGAATGCCGCAAATACTCTCATATTACCTAAGGCAAGCACGAAGTGTTCTCAATTCACTAGATCCAGAGCCTTCTTCTTTGCCCCATCCTGCTGGAACGCACTACCAGCAACTATCAGAACCATCAGTGAACTCTCCCAATTTAGGAAGGCACTGAAACATCACCTCTTTCTTCAGCACTATGATGTTGCAGTCTCTCCCCCACACCCACCCACTCTCACATCTCAATGCAGCACCTCAAACTCATGCACTTCACATTCCCAGACTGATCGCTCGCAATCACACCTTCCCCTTCACCCACCATGAGAAATTTATGCAGTGCCGCATAACTCATTATATTGTTGCATATAGTAGACTGTATTTATTCATCGTGTCTCCCTGTTAAGGGACTGGTTAATTTGTACCCTATTTGTTTTACCTGTTATACCTGTTTATTGCATACCCAAGTTTAATTTTCCTGTTTAATGTATACCCAAGTTATTATACCTGTTTCACTGTAAGCACAAATCACGAAATTGAGATGTGCAACTCTTATGTTCATTGTAAACCGCACCGATATCAAATAGCGCGGTATAAAAGACTGCAAATAAATAAATAAATAAATAAATAAAGCATGGGAGGGAGATAGTGGAAGCCTAAATTTTTAGGCTTCTAGATAGAAAGTTGAAATCCAAAACTTCCAAGGTATCATTATTAAAAATGTTTCTCATTCAATGCACAGGACCCATGAAGCAGGCAAATTTCTGGACTCTCAAAGATTGGATGAGATGATGGTGCATGGAAGAGGGTTTTAGATTTATTAGGAACTGGGCCACATTCTAGGGAAAGGGAGGGCTTTTTGGAAAGAACGAGTTACACTTTAACGAGGGTGGAACCAGGCTGCTGGCATTAACCTTTAAAGAGGAGATAAGGAGGGAAAACCCTAGTGTCACCCAAGAGCACATGGTTAGGAATGATGCATCTTTGAAGGATACCATGTAAATAGGGAAATTACCACATTCCAATAGAGAGGTTCCAATAAAAGGTAAAAGTAACCCAGATGCCTTTAACTATACAAATCAAAAATCTTCACAAGGAGCCAATGTCATTCTAAATGTTCAAAAAACTCCTTAGTTAGGCTAATGTCAATACAAAAGTCCAACAACAATTATTCAAGCATTCTAAAACAAGAGGAAAAGACCTCAGTAGCCCTTGGAGCCAGAACAGACTCAAAACAGAGGGAGAGTCAGCCAGTTAGAAACATCCAACTGGTGAACTCCAAACAACAGTCAGAAAACCTCTTGTAAAATGCAGTAATGGCTACAGTAGTGTGCAAATCCAAATACAATATGAAAATCTTGTGGATCTTGCATAAAAAGCTGTACTGATTATACCAGAAAAATTATCAAAACACAGTGACTTAGCTTCTTCTCGGTTGTTGCTCCTGCTGGCTACCATAGCCCCGACACCAGGTGTTTCACCACTGCTGGCTTCCTCAGGGAGCAAGACAGCATGTCAGCCCACCAAAACGACAAGGAGGCCGTCACAAATTTAGCCCCAAGTCCACTGGAAATGAAAAAGAAACCAAAACACAGGACAAAGCAGAGCAGCTGACCATCTTGTGCAGGTCACAAGTACCTTTCTGGTTCCCAAAAGGTAGGCAGATTCCATGTTGCTTATCCTGGCAGTCAACTTTAATACTAGTTTATGGACTCTTCCTCCAAGAACTTCTCCAAACCTATTTTAAAGACAACTACACCAACATCTTTTACTATATTCATTTAACAGGTTTTTTTTATATCACCTTTATGCCAAGGCGGTTTACATAGAACAATAAACTCGAGAGTTGCGTTTACAGAAAACTTATGGGGATACAAACTTGAAGTTAACAAAATGGGGGTTTACTGATTTTGGCAATGCGTGAATGAAGATATGGTATGTGTATGTTTAGTTATGTGATATCATTTGGGTCAAAATATTCAATGAAGAGATGCGTTTTTAAGAGTTTCTTCCGGTTTTGTATGAACTGTGCAGATCTGATTGCTTCCAGTAGGGTGTTCCAGATAGTTGGGGCAAAAAGAGTGAAGGCTCTAATGTTTACTTGCTGAGTGCTTCTGGTCTTGGGGGGGAAGGGGGGGGGGTATGACTAGAACATTCTGGTTCGCTGATCTTCTAGGCCTCAACAAATTCCAGAGTTTGATGATGCGTTGAGAGATAAAATATTTTCTCCGATTAGTCTTAAATGTGCTACATTGCATTTTCATTGCATGTCCCCTAGTCGTTTTACTTTTTGCAGGAACAAACCAACCAATCAACATTTATCTGTTCCACTTCACTCATTATTTTAAAGAGCTCTATCATAACTCCTTTCAGCCATCTCCTTTTTCTCCTTTCCAAACTGAGGAGCCCTAACCTTTTAATCTTTTCCTCACAGGCGTCTTTCCAACCCCTTCATCAATTTGGTGACTTCTCTGTACCTTTTCTAATAATGCTATCTCTTTTTTTTTTTTCTTTTTAGTTATGGCAACCAGGAATTCACAATATTCAAGGTGTGGTCGCACTATCAGGGTCGGTGCAAGGCTATGAAGTACGTTAGGCGAACATCATTCCCAGCACCACCCCTTTCCATGAAATGCAGTGGCAGAAATACATCTAAAAAGGCACTATTATGCCAGAGTGACTTTCTGTTCGGGTGCCACGGTACTGTTCATTATTTATTTATTTATTACAAATTCTTATATACCGAGCTATTTAGTATCAGTGCGGTTTACATTGTAACAACATTTTGCATTAGAACAAGATCTTTTACTTACATTATAACAGGGATTGTAACTTGGAAGTAACAGGGTAACTATATACAGTTCAAACAAAGGAGCTTATAGATTATTTAAGTCATATTATGTAATAGAGTCGTAATGTAGTCATGTTGATTGTGAATGTTCCTGATGGTGAATTCTTTGTAAGTCACTGGGGGTTATGTTGTTGGTATGTCAGATGCTGTGTGGGTGAGAAGAGGTGTTGGATGTGAATGCACTAGGTTAGTGTGAGTAAAATAAAGGCAGAACAGGTGATGTTTAATAGCTTTTCTGAATTGCGAAAGGTCAGTAATTGATCTTATATGAGGTGGGAGATTGTTCCAGCACTTAGGAGCATATAGTGTAAATGCTCTGTTTCTAGTCATTTGGGTACATTTAATGGACTCAGGTGGTATAGATAGCGTATTGCTAGTTGTTGATCTTCTTAGTCTGTTAGTGGGGATATACTGGTCAGGAGTGATGAGAGGGATGTGGAAGATATCCAGTTAATTGCTTTAAATGATAGGATTAACGCCGTGTAGGTGACTCTGCATTGTACTGGTAGCCAGTGTAGGTTCATAAGTATGGGAGTTATGTGGTCTTTTCTGGAGATGCCGCAGAGAATGCGGGCTGCTGTGTTCATTGCCATTTGAAGAGGATTGTTCATGCTTCCACCCCCACTCCAATTCAATGTCCTTTTCGTTAAAGAAAGTGGTATCTGAGGGGAACAGTAATGCGAATGGCACCGTTTTTTTTTTTAAATGCATTGCCGCTGCTGCACATTCTAGAAAGGGGCAGCAGCAGTGAAAATAGGTGCCCCCTGACTACTGGTGCTCTAGGCAAATGTCTAATCTGCTCGATGGTCATGCCGACCTTACACACCATGGCGAGATACAGAGGCATTATAAATATCCTGGCTTTAATCTTCATTCCTTTCCTTATGATTCCTAGCATTTTATTTGCTTTCTTGGCTGCTGCTGCTGCACACTGAGAAGAGGGTTTCAACATATTATTCATGATGCCTAGATCCTTTTCCCGGGGCATTCCTAATGTAGAACCTTGCATCGTGTAACTAATTTGGGTTGTTCTTTAATAAGTGCATAACTGCACTTGTCCACATTAAATTTCATCTACCATTTGTATGCCCTGTCTTCCAATTTCTCAAGGTCCTCTTACAATTCTTCACAATCCTCTTGTGATTTAAGAACTTTGAATAATTTTGTGTCATCTGCAAATCTCGTTGTTCCCATTTCCAGGTCATTTATGAATATATTAAACAGCAAAGGGACCAGCACAGATGCCTCGGGTGCTCCACTATTCACCTCTCCATTGACAAAATTGTCCATTCAGTTCTACTTTCCGTTTTCTATCTTTTTTTTCAAAGGCATTATTCAGGACGGTATATGTAATAAAATATTACAATGGAAATCAGAAGCTTGTCATTCAGCTTTACATAAATAGCCTTATATTTACAAAACTGTTCCATTTTTCCCCAACTACACTGAGCTGCTTAACAATATGCAACATAGAAGTTGTTACTCCATTAGTCACTTTATTCCAGCAACCCTTAAAGAAGGAATGCAACGCCCCAATTGTATCCAACTAGCAAAATAGTGAGAAAACAAAAGGGATTCTACTTTTATCCCTCCCTTTACCTACCCCACCAGCCCCCACCTGCCTTACTCCTAAGCAACACTACACACTGAGGTTCCTTACTTCCCCACTTCATTAAGTCCATATAAATCCACAAAAAGTTTCAGTTTCTGTTCAAAACGCTCTTCTGTTTTCTATCTTTTAACAGATCCCTAGTCTATAATAGTACACTGTCTGCTACGCCATGACACTTCAGCTTCCTGAAGAGTCTCTCATGAGGGACCTTGTCAAAGGCTATCTGAAAAATCCAATTTTTAAAAAGGGCTCCCAAGGGTGATCTGGGAAACTACAGGCCTGCGAGCTTGACATCAGTACCGGGCAAAATGGTAGAAACCATTATAAAGAACAAAATTACTGAACATGTAGATTGTCATGGTTTAACAGGAGAAAGCCAACATGGATTTAGCAAAGGAAGGTCTCCTCTTACTAATCTGTTATTTTTTTGAAGGTGTGAATAAACAGGTAGACAAAGGTGAGCCAGTAGATATAGTGTATCTGGATTTTCAGAAAGCCTTTGACAAGGTCCCTCACGAGAGACTTTTGGCCTACTTAAAAAGTCATAGGATAGGAGGCAGTGTACTATTATGCATCAGAAACTGGTTAAAATAAAGAAAGCAGAGAGCAGAGCTGGCCCATTTGGGAGAGGAAGCCAGGGCATGATTAAATGGGATCATTGGGATGGCGGAGTTAGCATTAGCTATCAAGGGCCTTCAGATGGGGAAGGCCCCTAGCTTGGATGGGTTCACCGGTCTCTTCTATAAAAAATTGGCTTCTATCCTCATGCTGGTCCTTCTACGAGTCTTTAATGGGATGGTGCAGGGAGGAAGCTTGCCACGGTCCTTTGGGGACGTAGCTATATTGGTGATCCCAAAGCCCAGGTGTGATCCTACACTCTGCAGGTCATATAGACCCATATCCCTTCTCAATACCAAAACAAAACTACTGGCTAAGGTACTGGTCAATAGGCTTGGGCCACTGTTACTGGAGTTGATCCATCCAGATCAGATTGGATTTGTTCAGGGGCACCAGACGGGTGATAACATGAAGCGGGTTTTTCAACTTCTCTGGCGGGCACGTAAGGAAAGGATGGGAACTTTGTTGCTCGCCACTGATGCCGAAAAGTTATTCGATCGCATCCATTGGGATTTTCTGTTTGGTGTTTTGGATTATGTGGGGGTGGGCCTGCATTTTGAGGCCTGGGTTTGGGTGAACTTTGGTGAGGGTTAACAGGGAGCACTCCAAATTTTTTGGCCTTCAAAGGGGCACTAGACAAGGATGCCCCTTGTCCCCTCTGTTATTCATGCTCATCATAGAAAACTATTCAATGTACAATTCGGGTGAATGCGGATATTATGGGAGCGTCGGTGATGGGAGACCAGCATAAGATTGTGCTTTTTTCTGATGAACTTCTTTTGCTCTGAAGTGCCCAATGCTTTCTTTGCCTGTGCTCCTACATGAACTTAAACGGTTGGGTGCCCTCTCCAGATTTCAGATAAACTGGGACAAAAATGGAAGCGTTCAACATTTCTCTTGAGGGGTCAGAGGAGTTCCATCTTAGGCAGATGTATCCCTTCTGATGGGCCTGAGATACCTTGACATACTTAAGAGTGCGTATTACACAGAACCCAGAGGGAGTATATCAGGCCAATTACCCGGTCTTACTGCAGGAGGTGAAAAAGGATTTGGCCCAATGGCAATCTGGGGAGCTTTCTTGGCTTGGCCGAGTGGCAGCTATAAAAATGAATGTGCTGCCCTGTTTATTGTATCTTTTCCAAGTTCTACCGGTAGTGGTTCCCCCTAATGAGCTTCGGTGGCTCCAGAGAGAGACGAATATTTGATTTCATTTGGCAGCGGTGCCCATCTCGTGTGTCGTGTCTGGACCTATATAGTGCACATCGCAGAGGAGGCTTGGGGTCCCGAACTTTAACCTGTATTATCTGGTTTCTCAGATGCGTCAAGTTATGGACTGGTGGGAGGAGGGAGAGGATAAGCAGTTCTGGGCATTAGAACAATCATGGGTGGGAGCTCTGAAATTAGCTCATCTTCCTTGGTTATTGAAGGAGGCTCCCGGGGAGCAGTGAAAGGAGAACCCCTATTTTGCACATCTTTGGAGTCAATGGCGTAAGGGGTGAAGGAAGGTGGCTCCCAGGGTAGAATTTACAGCTTTAGCACCAATAGGGGGTGTTCCTGCTTTTGCGCCCAGGAGGGAGAGGGTATTCCAATATTGGGAACGGTTGGGCTTAGACACAGTTGTGAAATTACTAGATCAGGGTGAACCCTACTCCTTCGCAAGAACAGTTCCAATTTCCCTCAAGGGACTTCTTTGCACATATGCAAATAGTCCATTTTCTTCACCAACAGGCATAATGGGCAACCTTTGTTGAGGGGTTTAATGATTTGGAAACCATGTGTGTGCGGGTTATTTTAAGGTCGAAGTTTGATAACATTGTTATATAAAAGCTTACAAGGCACCCACTTTTCAAAGCTTCCTTATATGGTAGCTTGGAAGCGGGACTTTGGAATTGAGTTGACAGAGAAAGAATAGGAGTGTGTATGCATGGACGTGGGCAGACACGCCCTGTTGGTGTCGATCAGGGAAACTTCATATATGCTGTTGCAGAGATGGTATTATACCCCAGATCACTTGCATGCTATGTTTCCTCAGACACCTGATGGCATAACTGTAGGGCCAAAGTGTCCTTTTACCACATTTGGTGTGAATGCTCAGTGGTGTCTCAATATTGGGATAACATTTGGAGGCTCATAAAAGGCATTTTTGATGAGGATGTGGGATTGGACCCTGGTTTTTATCTTTTGGGTAAATGGCCTAACGAACAACCGACTAGATGGGCCCGTCCTATTCGAGTGTTAGCTCAGACGGCCGAGGACAGATCACCTGGAATTAGAAGAATCAGGTCGTCCTGGATATTGAAGCATGGAAAACACACTTATGCTGCATAGTTTTGATGGAGCAGTTAACTGCGGCCCGACATCAGTGGACTGACCAATTTAATACCGTTGGCAACCATACCTTTATGTACAAAATATTCTCATATTGAACTATTTATGCGCTGTTATGTAAATACGACTGTAAGGTTCTATGCAAATAAAAATTGAAATTTAAAAAAAAAAAAAAAAAAAAGGATAGGACAGATGCCAAAACTGAATAAAGGAGAGTTTTCGTCCTTTGAATAAATAAAAAAAAACAAATGAACAACCTCACAATTGATCTCATGTTTACAATCACGAGACTGCACATTTCTTTTTTTGAAAGAGAAAGTAAAAAGATTACAAGGCTGGATAAAGACTTTGTCTGTAAAGAGCCCAAATAAAATAGTCAATAGGTAGAGAAGCTAATGTGACAAGCACCTCAGTATATTAGCAACAAAATGGTCCACTGATTTAGCAAAAAAATGGACTGTCATTGGTAAATGTCTCCAGTCTCTTCATACCTAACCACTGTGAATGCAGATTGCAGCATAAGATCATGTATACAATATGATCTCCACATTCATCACCACGGATACTGTCACTCGCTCTCAGCGTGACTGCAATAAAAACAAACTAGCAATACCAACTGACTTCAGTAAATCAAGGAAAATTACAAACAATAAAGCATTCTCCCACTTCACCCCTAACCTCTAGAATAACCTCCCAGAACACCTAAGAGAAGCAAACGACCGCCTCACCTTCCGAAAAAAACCCCTCAAAACCCATCTATTCACCCTTCACTTTGGATCCTCTACTAACCTCAACTCCACTGATTCTCCTCACTCCTCCACTTAAACCCTTCTACATAAGTCGCCGCTCACCCTCCTTATAACCCCCAAGAATGCCTCATTACTTTACACTGTATCGGTCTACACCCCTCTTCTGAATGTAAATTGGCAGAACTCTGGTCCAACCTACTTTCTGGTATTGAAGAAACACACACAGATAATCAAGATGTATAGCTTACTGGTGAGAGGAAGTGGATCTGTTGGCCGAGTGAAAAATACATAAGGCCAAGAAAAATAATTATACAGAAGAAAGGAACAATACCAAACAATGAATCAGTAATACAATTTACTAAATATACAATAGTTTGTAAAGGTGACATTTTACTTACTGTCCTTTCCTTGAGTCCTGCTAGACCAGTCCAAACGAGTAGATTATGTTCCCCTGCCAGCAGATTGGTGGAAACAGATAGCCAAATAAATGGCCAGGTTTCAATGACAACACTCACATGCCTCTATTCACTTCAGCCACCATCTTCAGTATCCATCCCAAAGCATATGGGAGAACATTGTAAACATCACACAACCTCAAAGTGGGCAACAATGAGTGATCAAACAGAGAACTATGCACAGGCAAGCAGAAATAGAAAGCTGTCAAGAATAGAAATCATAGTGGACAAAAGGTACTGCTGCAGAATAACAGAGCCAATACAGTTCCAGGGCCAGGTCTACCAAAAGGGACTGCTACAAGGAAATAGATCTACACCTGTGAGTATTAATCTTCTGAAATAAACTCTAAATCTTGGGGGAAATTGGGAATTCTTCGGGTTAAAATTGATAGATCTGTGTAGTTTAGAATTCTGCATTTTGCTGAGTCAGTCAGGTCTTAGTACCATCACAGAATGTTGTGTTTATGTTTATTAAAACATTAGATATACCGCCCCCCCCCCCCATTACATCAGGGCGGTTTACAATACAAAAAAAAAAAGATGTATAAGCAAAGGAAATGAAGTTACAATCTTTGTTTAGAAAAGAAAAGAGAAAAGAAAACTTTAAACATTAAATTCAGCAGAGAATAGGAAATAGAAGTTAGGGGGGGGGGGGAAGGTTAAAGGCAGTGGAAAAGAGGTGGGTTTTCAGTAGGGAGCGGAACTTAGGGTAGGACTCCTCCAGTTGAAGGACTGTGGGCAGAGAGTTCCACAGGGAGAGACCAAGGTAAAAGAAAGCCGAATGTCTGGTTGATTGGAGATGCACCTGTGAGGGGGAGGGAAGGTATAGGCGATTTATGTGGATAGAGCGGAGACTGTGGAAAGGTGTATAAAATGTTAATAGATCGGCCAAGTATTGGGGTCTGTGGGAATAGATAGCATGATGCACCAAAGTAAGAATCTTAAATTGTATCCGGAAATCTAATGGCAGCCAGTGAAGGCATTGGAGAATTGGAGTAATGTGATCTCGAGAAGAAGCATGAGATGCCATCCTGGCTGCAGTGTTCTGTAATAATTGCAACCTGCGACGTTGATATTGAGGGATACCGGTGAGTATGGGGGTTGCAAAAATCTAGCCTAGTTATAACCAGCGAAAGAAGAAGAGTGAGTAAAGCCTGTGGGGAAAGGAAGGGCCTGATAGCACGAATGCGTCGAAAGAAAAAGAAAGAACACCGGGAAACCTGAGAAATATGGTCATTGAATGAAAGAGCACTGTCAAGAATGATACCTAGATAACGGAGCTTGGGCACAAGTGAGATTGGAGTACCTGAGAAGGAAGGAGCAAGCAGTGGGCAAGTAGAACTATGAGGGAACCAAATTGCGGCGGTTTTGGAAATACTGAGGATGAGGCAGTTCGTAGAAAGCCATGCAGCGACCAAAGATAGGCATTCATTGAGACGCGTGATATCTGGACGAGAGGAGAAGTATGATGCAAGAGAAAAATGTTGTCAGCATAGTAATATGCTGAAATGCCTGACTGCTGGATTAACAGAGCCAAAGGAGCCAGGAATATGTTAAACAATAGGGGTGCCAACACTGAGCCCTGCGGGACACCACAAGCAAGGAGACGACGATCTGTGGTAGAGGAGCCAGAGGTGACAGCAAAAGATCTTGAGTAGAGAAAGGAGTGAAACCAGTGATAGACAGTGCCCCGAAGACCCGCGTCCCATAGCCTGGAGAGAAGGAGAGAGTGATCCACCAAGTCAAAGGCAGCGGAGAGATCTAGAGACACCGCCACTGAAATATCACCACGATCGTGTGAGGCGTGTATTTCGTTCATAATGGCGGTGATAATGGAGTCTATGCTATGGCCTGGCCAGAAGCCAGATTGACGGGGATGAAGGAAATGAGTTGAATCCAAATGGTGGGAGAGTTGAGAGAAGACTGCTTTCTCTAAGAGTTTTGACGAAAATGGCAGATTGGAAACAGGGCGGTAGCTTGCTGGAATAGAGAAATCTAGGGAAGGATTCTTCAATAGAGGACGGACCAAGGCGTGCTTCCATGAATGGGGAAAAGACCCAGAAGAGAGGCTGGAGTTAATAATGGTAAGCAATGGCAGAAGCAGGCCAAGTGAAGGTTCAGATAAGGTTGAGAAGCTCTGAGGATGTAAGGGAATGAAAGTTAGCCCAGGAGTGAGACAACGGAGAGGATGGAGGTGGTGAAACAGGAAGGGGGAGGATATTGCCTGGGGGCAAGGAGGAAGGGAGGAATGCAAATCCTGGACTTTAGCAGAGGAGGCAGTTAATTGGGTGGGGCTGGGAGTCAAAGCAGAGTATAGCTAAGCATAGAAAGTAAAGTAAGAGTAAATAAACTCTGAAATTTGTTTCTAGAGAGCTTTTCATTTCAATCAAATTAGAATACAACTTAAACATAGAAAGTTAAATAGAATAAATAGTTACTGAAATAAAGTTGTTTCTAGAGAACTTTTATCTAAAACAAATCAGAGCATAGCTTAGCATACAGGTAGAATAGTCCTGAGTAGGAAGAAATAAACTTGTTTCTAGTGACCTTTACAAAGAGGCCTTCCAATTAGGAGGCAAAAGATCTGTGAAGTTGTCTTGAACAGGTGTTAAAGTCAAGTGACAGATCAAAGGGGCAATTTAAAAGGCCCCTTTTATCAAACCAAGGGCTGTGTGAGTCACCCAGGAAATTGGTAAGCCTTTACCTTATAAGCAAGCCGATTTTTAATAGGTCTTCATTCTCACCCTCCCTCCCTACTCCCACCTACCCCTGGGATAATCATAGCTTTATAGGCTCTTAAACCTCTTAAAGGGAAGGAGGTGCCCATATTCAGTCTCAGATGCAGCTGTTTTTCCTCATCAAGTATACAGTAAGGACCTGAGATTAATTAATCTTGATGTGAACAAAGTCCATTAAATGTATTAGATATAGTTTTATTAGTATAAGTATCTCCAGCAAATCTACGTAAGTAAGCAACTTAAATACATAAAAACAATCTTAAAACTAAGATGTACACAACAGTCCGGTAGCGAGATAGGGGCTTTCCAGTCTTTTGCTCTGAGTGTCACATGTATGATTTTCTCCCAGTTGGTGAGGGGTTTTACATATGCACTAGGTGCAAGGGGCTCTTTGTTATCAGGGAACGAGTCTGATCTCTGGAGGTTAGAGTAGCAGACTTGGAGGACATAAGGAAGACAGAGGTATATAGACGAGACCTACAGGGACATAATACTGAAGTCACACTTCCAGTCTGGCAGCATCCCTGTTGCCATGGAGGAGAGCGCTCATGTGATAGGACAGCATCATCCTCGTGTGGCAGAAATGATCCTATAGCTAGGACCTGTCCTCCAGGTGATATAAAACCCTCTCACACTAAGGTGGTTTCTTTAAGGCCACGTGCCCACGAGGGAAGGTTTAGGACAGTCGTTATAGTTGGCGATTCGATCATTAAGTATGTAGATAGCTAGGAGGCTGATGGATGTCAAGATTGTCTGGTAACAAGCCTGTCTAGTGTGAAGGTAGCAGACCTCATGCGCCACCTAGACAAGATCTTAGATAGGGTTGGGGAGGAGTCTGCTATCTTGGTACATGTTGGTACCAATGACATAGGAAAGTGTGGGAAGGAAGTTCTGGAGGCCAAATTTAGGCTTTTAGGTAGGAAGTTGAAATCCAGAACTTCCAGGGTAGCATTCTCTGAAATGCTTCCCATTCCATGTGCAGGACCCAAAAGGCAGGCAGAGCTCCAGAATCTCAATGTATGGATGAGACAATAGTGCAAGGATGAGAGTTTTGGATTTGTTAGGAACTTGGCAACATTCGGAGGAAAGGAGGAGCTTTTTTGAAGGGATGGGTCCACCTTAACCGGGATGGAACCAGGATGCTGGCATTAACCTTTAAAAAGTAGATAGAGCAGCTTTTAAACTAGATAATAGGGGAAAGCAGACAATCGCCCAAGAGTGCATGGTTTGGAAGGATGAATCCTTGAAGGATACTAGCAAAAGATTGAAATTAGGGCATATTGACAGAGAGATTCCAATAAAAACAAAGGTAGCCAAAGGCTCTTATGTACAGAGCAGACAGAACTTAAAGATTCCATATTACACCTGCTTACTGGTAACCATATTAATATGAATAAATTACAGCCTTTAAAATGCTTTTATGAAAATGCTAGAAGTCTAAAAAATAAGATGGGAGAGCTACAATATATAGGACTAAATAAGAAGTTAGATATGATTGGTATCTCAGAGACATGGTGGAAGGAGGACAACCAGGAGGACACTGATACCTGGGTACAAATTATTTCGCAATGACAGAGTATATTAAATTAGAGAAGTTGCGATCTATGTTAGAGAGTGCATTGAGTCACACAGGATTAAAGTTTTGCAGGAAACAAAATACACTGTATAGAATCGTCAAATAGGCAATGAACTTCCAGTCACACATTCCCCCCAAGATCAAGGGTTTGCCCTCTCAGCTCTACTATTCAACTTATACTTTCAATCACCAATATATTCAAAAAATTTAACACTGGGTACTATTATCTATCTGATTGAGTTCTTTAACTGGGTGACCACAGAACTAGATCAAGGGCATGAGATGGATGTGATCTACCTAGATTTCAGCAAAGCCTTTGATACTGTTCCTCATAGGAGGCTTATCAATAAACTGAGCAGCCTGGGGTTGGGTCCCAAGGTGGTGAACTGGATCAGAAATTGGTTGACAGACAACAGAAGGTGATGGTAAATGGAACTCACTTGGATAAAAGGAAGGTGATTAGCAGTGTGCCCCAGGGTTCGGTTCTGGGACCGGAACTGTTCAATGTATTTGAGAGTGATATTGCTGAAGGACTGAATAGTAAAGTCTGTCTTTTTGCAGATGACAGAAAATTTGCAACAGAGTGGACTCCCCTGAGGGAGTGGATAACATGAGGAAAGATCTACAAAAGCTGGAAGAATGGTCTAATGCTTTGCAGTTAAGATTTATTGTGAAGTAGTGCAGTGTCATGCACTTAGGAAGTAGAAATCCAAGGGAATTGTATGCGATAGGGGGTGAAAGGGTGATATGCACGGACCAGGCGAAGGACCTCTGAGTGATAGTTTGAGGATCTCAAGGTGGTAAAACAGTTTGACAAGGCAGTGGCAAAAGCCAAAAGGATGCCGAGTTGCATATGGGGAGGCATTACCAGCAGAAAGGAAGAGGTACTAATGCCACTGTACAAGTCGCTGGTGAGGCCTCACTTGGAATATTGTGTTCAGTTTTGGAGACCATAACTTGTAAAGGATATAAAAAGACTGAAAACGGTTCAGAAGGCGGTGACCAAAATGATTTGGAGCCTGCGTTAGAAGACGTATGAGAAGAGAGTTGAAGATCTAAGTACGTACATGCTGGAGGAGAGGAGGGACAGGGGAGATATGATACAGACCTTTAAATACTTAAAGGGTATTAATGAACAAACACACCTTTTTCAAAGTCAGGGAAGCTGCAAAACTAGAGGGCATAACACGAAGCTGAAAGGAGGTAAACAAAGGCAATGTCAGGAAATATTTTCACTGAAAGGGTGTTGAATGCTTGGAATGCCCTCCCGATGGAAGTGGTGGGGGAAAATACAGTGACAGAATTCAAAATGGCAAGGGACAGACACAATGGATCCCTTTACAGCAACAGGATAAAATCAAAATAAACATAACTATCTCTTACATCTCAACAAACAGGGGTGACCTACACGGAGTGATGGGTACATTCCTAAACAAAGGCATGGGGAGAGGTGACCTGCACAGAGCGGTAGGTGCACCTACTCTTGCCGCCTTGCTGGGCAGACTAGATGGACCATACTGGTCTTTATCTGCCATCCTATACTATGTGTCTGCTGTCCAGTGGTGAAGCTCAATCCAACACAGTGTCACTTTCGACAGGGCACTATCCTGTCTGTTAGGTGAACGAGATCGTATATGGCATCATTCTGTGGGAGTGACTGAATTCACTGGAGCAGGACTCGAGAGGTCAAGCCTGCTCATATCACCAACTGAAAATAGCAGCTGCTGCGGAAAACTGGTTCTTCAACAACAAATCCACTTTGCAGTCCAGAGTATCCTTCAAGGCCACAATCCGCCTTCCATAGGACTGATGGTCTGTCTGGTAACCGTAGTGAACTGCGCATCCACTTTGGGAATACCACACCACACAATGCTCTCCTCCTCTGGGGCAGCATACATTTTCTTATGCATCCTTAGGTCCTTAGGCAAGGGGGGGGGGCAGAAAATACCACTCTGACTGGATCATATCCTTGAACATCTCTGGAAACAGGAAGAATGTAGTGTAATTTCGCATCCCTTGCAGGAATCGGGAGCCCTCAACAAGGACAATGACTAGGTCAAACCTTGGTATTCATTCCCTGAAAGCCCTAGGCAGAAACTCATGTTGGGCTCAGCTCTACTACCCTGAAACTGCTTCTCTTGCTTTTCAGACACTGTTTAAGGCAGCTCCACCAAGGACGGTCCCAAGTCCGGCTGAAAGAGGAGGAGAGTGGTCACAGTGCCGTGGTGACAAGAACTGGGAAACCAGGGAAACTAGGCAAGAAACTGCATGGAATCAAAGAATCATATTTATGATACTGAAACTTGAAATTCGCATCACCGCATGGCATGTACGAATTGGACACGACATCAGACAAAAGGAAATCATTGCCATGGAACTGTGGAAGAGCAAAATCTCGATCACCACAATATCCAAACTACGTCTCACTGGATATGGAACACTGACCATCTAACCACCAATGATTGATGAAACAATGATACTATTCTACTCTGGTGGCAAAAAACAAGAAGCTGGTGTCAGTTTTATGGTGGGCAGATGGGCTGCCAGAAGTGTAACTGCCTTCCAACCAATACTGGATAGTTTGGCAATTTTTACCATTGACGGCACAGTCAAGACCCATATTCTGTCCACCTATGCTCCAACCGAGACCAGCCCGGTTGCAGCCAGGGACAACTTCTACAACCAGCTCCAACACATGCTGGATTCAATCCCGCAGACAGAGTTGATTATTCTGGCGGGAGATTTCAGTGCTCACTTCGGTGACAACAGGACCAGATAGGAAGAAATGCTGGGCAGTTTTGGCCATGGAGAGATCAATGACAACGGACTGCAGCTCCTGTCCTTCACTGCATCGAACAACCTGGGAAACAATCACTTTCAGCACCCTCGCAAACACCAGCTTATCACAGTGCAAAAAGAAATAGATCTTTGATAAAATCATACTATCCTCAGCCTTATTGCTAGTATATCTCTCTCTAAATATATTATGAGTTACGTACACTTGACATGTCTCTGCCACTAGTTTGGTACACAACCATGTAGTGACATTTTTTATGGCATAAGGGTGTTACATTCTGTTAACCAACATCTCAATTATACAATTGTTTTTAGAGAAAATTACTACATATGGATTGTAACCCGAGGATAGTATGATTTTATCAAAGATCTATTTCTTTTTGCACTATGATAAGCTGGATTGTAACATCATATGAGAACTAAACACTTCTACATAATATCAATACGTGTAAACAATATTGTAGCCATTCTTAAGACTACATTACCACAATTTTTAGGTGATACAACTTTTCAGTTCATAATGGTTCGGTTATATATATATATTTTTTATACATCTTTATTAATTTATGTTTTTATGTCTCTATGTCCTGCGTTTGGAATACAGATTTTATTATGTGATCTTTATTTCAAATTATGTCACATTTTTGTATATATATGAACATAATCAAACATAATATTTGTATGGGGTTTACCATCCATTCCTGATTTTGTCTCTTGCTTTTTGTGTGCCCTTCTATGCCCCCTGCGTACGGTCAAGGTAGAAGGAAAAGGCCCTCCTACAGTCCAGGGTATGCAGAACTGCTTCAGCCTGGCTTGCATGAGGCCTAGGGAAGAATGTTGGAAGAACCACCTCTTGGTTAAGGTGGAAGGAGGAGACAACTTTTGGGAGGAACTTTGGATGAGTCCCAAGGACTACCCTGTTCCTATAGAAGTGGGTGTAAGGCCTGTCACAGACCAGGGCCTGAAGCTCATTCACTCGCCTGGCCGAGGTTAGGGCTATCAAGAAGAGTGTCTTTCAGGACAGGAAGCGTAGAGGGCAAGTAGCCATCGGCTCAAAAGGTGGGCGAGTCAGTTGCTGCAAGACCACATTCAACTCCCACTCAGGAGCAGGACGACGGATTGGAGGCTTGAGCAAAAGCAAGCCTCTAAGAAAGCGGGACACCAAGGGGTGAACCGACAGAGAATGTCCTTCCACCAGTGAGTGGTGAGCTGCTAGAGCTGAGAGGTGGACCCGAACAGAATTGGACTTAAGTCCTTGATTTGATAAGTGCAGTAAGTACTGAAGCACTACTGGTACAGTACAGGAGAAAGGATCCTCTGTACGTAGCTGACACCACACAGAAAATCTTTTCCATTTGAGAGAATAGGTTTTCCTAGTGGAATGTTTCCTAGAGGCTAGGACAACCTCCTCAACTTCCTGAGGTAGGCCCCAGGGAGCCAAAACTACCCTTGCAAACTCCAGGCCATCAAATTGAGAGCTTTGAGATTGGGGTGCAGAAGGGAACCCTGATCCTCAGAGAGGAGGTCGGGTTGCAATCCCAGAGGTAGTGGGGGATCCACTGCCAGCTGAAGCAGAGCCACCAGAAGGACCGAGGCCTTGTCCTGAAGAATCTTGAACAGAGTTCGGGTCACCAATGGCATGGGAGGAAACGCATACAGGAGGCCCTGAGACCAGGGAATCAGAAGAGCATCTGCTGCTATCCGCAGAGGATGCGGTTGCCTGGAGCAGAACTTTGGCAGCTGTTTGTTCAGTGGACTGGCAAACAGATCCATGGATGGAAGTCCCCATTTCAGGAAAATCTTCTGAACCACCAAAGGATGGAGCTGCCATTCGTGGGGCTGCAGAATCCTGCTCAACATGTCGGCCAGGTAGTTTTCCTGGCCAGGTAGATACACCGCCTTGAGGAGTATGTTGTGTCAGAGCAAACAAGCAAAGGTCCTGCACTTCCTGACAAAGGAGCCTGGACCCAGTTCCGCCCTGCTTGTTCACATAAAACATGGCTACCTGGTTGTCTGTTTGAACTAGGACAGACTGATGAGCCAGGGTTGGAGAGAAAGTCTTGAGGGCTAGCCGAATAGCCCTGAGTTCCAGGAGATTGATTTGCTGTGCGGCTTCCCAAGGAGACCACAGACCCTGGGTGCACTTGCCTAGACAATGAGCTCCCCAGCTCTGTAGGGAGGCATCCGTGGTCAGCACCACTGTGAACCCAGGAATCTGAAAAGGCACCCCTCTCAGTAGATTGGGTGGATGCAGCCACCAGCGGAGGGAGTTCAGAAATTGTCTGGACACCCTTATCCTGTCTCTGAGGCTGCCTGTGGCCTGTGACCACTGAGTCCGAAGGCACCACTGTGCAGGCCTCATATGGAACCTGACATTGGGGGTCACATGCACTGTCGAGGCCATGTGGCCAAGAAGCCTCAGGCAGAGTCTGGCAGAGACCACTGACCTGCTGAGAAACTGGTTTGCTAAGTTTATCAGTCTTTGGGCCCTGTCTGCTGGAAAGAAGGCCTTTGCCAGCAGAGAGTCCAGCCTTGCTCTTATGAACTCCAAGTTCTGGGAGGGGAGCAAAGTGGACTTTGCGAAGTTTATTACAAACCCCAGGCTTTGAAGAAGAGCAATAGTTCTGAGGGTGGCTTGTCTGGCCTCCTGGCACGTCTGACCCCTGATGAGCCAGTCATCCAGATAGGGGAAGACAAAGATTCCCTGATTTCTCAGGTAGGCCGCCACCACTGCCAGGCATTTGTAAAGACCCTGGGAGTGGAGGTGAGGCCAAAAAGGCAGTACTCTGTACTGATAATGGTTTCCTCCCACAATGAATCTGAGGTACTTTCTGTGGTCTGGATGAATGAGGATGTGAGTGTACGCATCCTTTAAATCTAAGGAGCATAGCCAATCTCCCTGCTGGAGGTAGGGCAAAAGTGTTCCAAGAGTAAGCATCTTGAACTTTTCCTTCTCTAGGAATTTGTTGAGATTTCTGAGGTCTAGAATAACCTGAAGGCCACCGGTTCTTTTGGGTACAAGTAAATACCTGGAGTAGAACCCTTGACCTTGTAGGTGGGGAGGCACAGGCTCCACTGCCCTGTCCACCAACAGACCTTGGAGCTCCTGAAGGAGAAGATCTGTGTGCAGGGGAGGCCTTGGAGGCTCCCCTGGAAAGTATGGAGGAGGCAGCTGTTGGAAGTGTAGCAGATAGCCCTTGTGGACTATGCTTAGCACCCAACTGTCTCCAGTGATGAGTGGCCACTTGTGGGCAAACAGAGCGAGGCAACCTCCTGTGCAGGGTTGGGAGAGCAGGGACGGAGAGGCTATGCCTAAGGAGTCAAAACCCCCCACCCTGCTGAGTGGGAGCAGGGGCCGGAGGCTTGGGAGTCCTCTGCCTACAGGGCCCATTACCCTGCCCCTTGGCCTGCTGACCCTGAGGGGTAGCTTGGGAGGCCTGGTACTGTGGGGGTACTGTTTGTAGGCAGTGCCCTTCCTCGGGTAAAAGGGCTTTTTACCCGAGCCCTTCTTTTTGTGAGAAGGGGCAGAAGTCTTTCTAGACAGCCTTGTCCTCGTGAGGTGCTCGGTTTCGAGCTGTGCGGCCTTCTCAGTCATGGGCTTGCCAAAAAGGTTCTCATCTCGGCAAGGGACATCGACCAACTTGTCCTGAACCCATGGCTCGAGGTCCGATGACTGCAGCCATGCCTGGCGTCGAGCCGCGATGCCGGCTGCCGCAACACGGGCCGAAGCCTCGAAGCCATCGTAGGCAGCGCGGGACATAAACTTGGAGCATTCCCGGATCCCCGAGGACAAGGACTTGAACCTCTGCAAGGGTTCCCCGGAGAGACCAGCAGAAAACCCGGCCAGCTCCTTGGCCAGGTCCCGCAAGTACATACCCATGTACAGCTGGTAAGACTGGACACAGCAAGCAAGCATCGAGCCCTGGGAGCACTTTCTACCAAAACCATCCAGGTTCCGGGCCTCCCTGCCAGGGGGCACCGCGGAGTGCATCTTCTGACTTTTCAGGCAATGCATGGTCGATTCCACCACCATGGAATGGTGCGGCAGCTGCGCCTTCTGAAAGCCAGGGCTCTTCCGGAGTCAATAGATAGAATCGACCCGCTTGCTTAGAACCGGCGCCGAGGCCGGTGCCTCCTACATCCGGAAGAGGAGCCGTTCCAGTATCGGAGGAACTGGAACAGTAAAGGCCTCCTTCGGAGGAGAGTCATACTGTAGGACCTCGAGCTCCTCGGCTCGAGTCTCCTCCTCGGGGTCCGCAGGGATAGCCAACACAGTGGCCATATCCCGGACGAACTCCGAGAACCGGGTATCCTCTGGAGGGGATCTACTCCGGGGCTCAGACTGTGGTGAGTCCGATGGGACGTACCGAGTCCTGAAGGTGTCGGGGGACTCCTCGTCCTCCGTCTCCCAGGCGGACTCGTCCGATGAGGAATCGGGGTCCAACCGCGCGGGGCCTGTGGGCACCCGCCCAGACGCCGAAGGCACCGGCGTCGACGCCCTCGGTCCTGAACGGGAGGTCGGGAGAGACCGCGACCGAGGTCGACCTCGAGCCTTCATGGTCTCGAGTATCGGCTCGGTCTCCGGGGTCGACTTTGATGTCGATGTCTCGGTGGTCAGGGCAAATGCGCCAGACAGGCTGGCCATCAGTGCCCGCTGCTGTTCCATGAAGGCAGACAATCTGCACTCCAAGGCTGTCAGACTGAGACCCAGCTCAGGAGACTCAGCAGCCACCGGCGGCGCCGGGCCCGATGTCGGCTCTCTGGGAGGAGAATCCACGAGGACTACAGGACTTACGTGTCCAGCAGACTCTGGCTCCACACGAGGTACTTTTGGCAGTTTCTCCTGTTCCACGGGCCCGGGGCGACGGTCGGGGGTCTGAGATCTAGCTCCCGAGGAGCCAGGGACCTCTTCCGACGACGCCCTCGCGAGCCGCTTCTTCCTCTTTCGTTCCCGGTTGGGAGACCCCCTGTCCGAGGAACCCCGACGGTGCTCGGGATCCGATTCCCAAGATGTTGCGGCCTCAGACGAGGTCCGAGCCCGGCCGGAGGCCGAGTCGGAGAAAAGCCTTTCCTTTTGGTGCTGACAACTTCGAAGCGCCTTGGAAGACACCTTTCCACATAGTCCACAGATCTGAGGATCGTGGTCAGGACCCAGGCACCGAAGGCAGCAGTCGTGTGTGTCGGTGAGAGACATTAGTTTTTTGCACCGATCACACTTTTTGAAACCACTGGAAGCCATCGGGGAAAAAAAAGAGTCCCCGGCGAGGTCAAAGGACCGGCCTTCCAGGGAAAAAGAAAAAAAGGGCGCGAACACCAGCCACGAAGGGCAAAAACCGAGAAAGAAGAGCGGGCTTGATACCGGTGTACCGAACCCGGCGGGAGGGGAACCGGCGTCGAACTGGAGAAAAAATAGCGAAGGAATCGCGAAAAAATCCAACTATTTTCCGGGAGGACTAGGACACACGTCCGATGGGCTTCACGGAAAAAAAGAGGCTGAGCAAGATGGCACCTTTAGGCAGGAAGGGAACCACGCATGCGTGCCTGCATTCCCAAAGGCTTTCTTGGAAAGCTGGGGAAATGCTCCGCAAGGGCTCCATCGACGTCAATGTCACCCATATGTGAGGACTGACTTCCTGCTTGGTCCTCGAGAAGAGAACCATCATAGTCTTCATGGACTTCAAAGCTGTATTTGACTGTGTTCACTGGCCCGCCCTGTGGAGGGCACTGGAGAACTAACATGTGCCGCTGAAGATCATCCAACTTCTCCAAGCATTATACAATGGCTCAACCAGCAGTGTGTGGATCTGAAATAAACTATCCAAGGTATTTCCTATCCAAACCGGAGTCTGCCAGGAAGATGTCACTTCACCCCTGCTTTTCAATATCGTGATTGACACCATTATGAAGAAAACATTCTAGAACAGATGCAGGGTCCAATATGATGAGAACAACTTCTTGACCGACTTGAGGTTCGCAGATGACAGTACCATAGAGCTAACATGGAGGCAGAAGCCACAGACATCCTTTACCGCATCACCCAATCTTATGGCCTAAGAATCAATGTAGACAAAACCAAAGTTATGACCACAGATCGATCACAGGCCAATGTTCATCCCGATGGAATCCAAATCGAGCAGGTCCCAGAATTCAAAAACCTGGGATCGCTGGTGCAGGAGAAGGTGGCATTAACCACCAAAGTCCACAGCAGGATTGGCCAGGCAACAATAGCGTTCACCTAGCTCAAATGATTCCTCTGGAAGAAGGCCAGTATCTCCACCAAGATCAAAATTTGCCTTTTCTGAACACTGATCCTGCCAATTCTCCTGTATGGATCAGAAACATGAACTCTGCTCAAACCCATTATGAACAAACTCAAGGTCTTTCAAATACTATGCCCAAGACAGATTTTGGGTGTGTCTCTTCGTGATAGTCATCAAAACGAGACAATTTTGACAAGGTGTGACCATCAACCTTCAGTCGAAGGACAAATCCAAAAATGCAGACTGAGATGGTTTGGCCACATGTGCGGAATGAACACCAGTCAGCTGCCATACAAACTTCTCTGGTGACAGCAACCTGTCCATTGGAGGGCTCAACGAGCAGCACCGAAGAAAACATGTCTCAAACACATTGAGGAAGACCTATGGAACCAGCGATTGACCTTCGACAATGCCAGAAATATCGCCCCGACTGCCAAGGTTAGAAGCGTTTTGTGAAGACCACATGGAATCCAACAGCACCTACAGCAGCATATTGGTTGAGAGGATGACCTGCTCCCCAAATGCCAGCTAAGGATTACAGAAGAAGTGTTTAAGGTGGCTGGCAGGCAGATTCCTTTGAGAGCCTTCTGCGATCTTCGGGAAAGAGCACGGAGGACAGAGGGGGAGGGAGGGGCATTGAGGGTGTGAGGGGCAATTTTATGGCTGCTCAACAGGTTGTTATCATGATTATAGCATGGAGCTGAACCAATTTTCCTTCCTCCTATGGCTACCGAAAAGACCGCAGCCTAATAGAGCCTCCCACATTGCGCTAAAGTGAGAGAGTCACCCTCAAAGGTGCTTGTTCACAAGCAAAACCAATCTTTTCCTCTCAATTCAGATTTTCTTCAGCGTGGAGAAATTCTACCCACTATCTGCTGGAGACAGAATAATGAAGGACCCTCTGGTGGCTGAAACAAATAGGCACATGGGAATGATGCCTTGAAATATGGGCATTTCATTGGCTGTCTCCATCAATCTCCACACACTTGTCTGGACTGGTCTAGCAGGATGATATGGAAACATGATTACAGAAACATCTCCAGTAAAGCCAAACATGGCCATGTTACATCGGTATGCATGCATCAGAAGTAAAAACAGATTGGTAACACTATAAAAAAATGACAACATTTTTTTATTTAACAGATTTTTTTTATACTTTATCATTTCAGTCAAAGCGGTTTACATTGTAACTTAAACTTGGTAATGTACATTAAACAGGGACATTGATAACTTGGATTTTTCTGAGGCAATGGAGGGTTAAGTGACTTGCCCAAGGCCACAAGGAGTGCTAGTGGGAATTGAACTCTGGTCTCTTGGTTCTCAAGCCAGTGCTCTAACCATTAGGTTACTCCTCCATTCACAAATGAATTGCTGGGGTTACAATCTCCTGGAAAACAATGACTGACTGAACAAAATCAATACTTTTATCATATATTGACTCTAGGCATATGTCGAGGGTTACTTATTTATTTGTGCTTATTTACGCTTTTCGTGAATCAAAGCGTTTACAGAGAACTCAACATCTAATCAATAAGATCTCTCTTTGGCCATAACATCTAAGCTCTTACTTAACTACAGATCTGAATGTCACCTAATAAGACTATCTGTCTGCTAATCGGCATATGCGGAAATAGTCTTCAATATTCTCTGATCATAAAAAACATCCCTCTATCCAGGTGGTCAGTTATCCTTTGGTTTCACAGAGATTTTAACTTCAGCAAGTCATTTGTAATTTTTTATAGTGTTTTTTACCTATTTTTTATCCCAGTACAGGCATATCACCAAAACATAGCCATGTTTTGTTTTATTCGAGATGCCTCTGTGATCACATTTTTGCCATCTTATGAATAATATATTTAAATAAATATTTATTGATTATACAGAAAAAATGTTATATTAACATAGTAAATAAGGGAGAAGCCAAAAGAGCTCATCTTTTCTGCCCAGTAAGGAGGTTAGGGGTGTAACTACTGTGCTGTGTCATCATAGAAGTTGAAAAAGATATTTCACTACATTTTCACTGCCTCTCCATCGGCACACCGACCCTGCAGGAGTGATGAACCCCTGACGCAGGAAGAGACCTTCTCCACTCCAACAAGGCCGGATATCTCCACCGGGTACAGGCAGCATGGAGGTAAGCCCCTTCCCCTGCAGCCGTATCATCAAGCCAGGCCTCCTGCTCAATAAAGGGCAACCGTCGGCATGCCTGTGCCTAAGGACTAAGCGAAAGGGCCCTTAAGTGTTGCCTTTGAGTGTGAACCATAGCGACAAGCACAGATCAGACACTCGACACCAGGGCCTAGGCAGTCCTACACCCTATGTTCCTCCTTCTTACGAAATGACCCTGCACTGTCTACAACTTGAGCTCACCACCTCCCTCAAAACTGAGGTAAGCCCTATCCTTACTATCTGCGCCTTTTGTTACAGAAGAGCCAAGGAATCTAATTAACTAAAGACATCATGCTACGAAGGAACCCCTCCCCCCTTCGTACACCTTTACTTGAGGTAACAGCAAACATTCTTGCATCCCTTCCACTTAACTCCTACACTCACTCAACTCAACCAAACAACATAGTGATTAAATGGGGACTCACCACAGCTTATCAGGCATCCACACAGAACCCATACTTGCATAACAAATGAAAATGTCTTGGATCTCCACTGCAACAATCTTACTACTGTCTCACCCTTATGAGGTACTCCAGTTCCATAACCATCCAGTGTGGTCCGATACCAATCATATATAGACAGAGACTCATTAGCTGTGCTCTCACCTCATGCACAAATTTGGAGAAGACATCACTGGCTCATAAGTATCAAGCCAACAACCTCCAAGATACCTTACCTGTCACACATGCAGCACACCCAATTCATCAAATGTAATCTGGTTAAGGCATGTTCTGCACGCAACAAGACGATACATCATAACATACAGGACATCGTCTCCTCCATAAACACACCACTGCACCGAATGACCCATGTCCGGCATTTTGGATAAAAACTCTGAGGACCGAACTCAGCCCCTTCCTCTCCAAACTCATTGCGTTATCTTTCTCAACGGGTACATTCCCCAATAGCCTAAAACAGACAGCGATAAGACCGCTACTAAAGAATAGCAAACTGGACCCAGCAAGAATGGACTCCTTCAGGCCGATATCAAGTATCCCGCTTCTGGCAAAAATTATCGAAAAGGTTGTACAACAACAACTTCACCATCATATTGAAATAAGTGCACCCCTCGACCCTTGCCAACATGGCTTTCGGGAAGCGCATGGGGTTGAAACACTCTTGACCACGTTATTCAACACGCTTATCATTGGATTGGACAACATTGGATATTGCGCCAGCCTTTGACACGGTATGTCATGAAATACTCCTCTCCCGCCTTAGCGAGAAGGGCATCCAGGGAAAGCACAGTTACTTACCTGTAACAGGTGATCTCTGGGAACAGCAGGAATAAGTCTTCACATATGGGTATCGTCGGTACCGACGGAGCCTGCGCGGGAACGCTCCCCAGCGTCCAAAAGGAAAGCTTTTGGGAGCATCCCCAGCGCCTGCGAGCTGCCTTCCCGCCTTTCCTAATCGCCTCTCTCCAGTTCGAGTTTTAAAGCTGAGACAAAGAGAGAGTGAGGAAAGGAAAGAAAGATAGAGAGATACAACTCCTAGGAGAGGTGGGTGGGTTGTGAAGACTTATTCCTGTTGTTCCCAGAGATCACCTGTTACAGGTAAGTAACTGTGCTATCTCCAGGAACAAGCAGGAATGAGTCTTCACATATGGGGACTCCCCAGCTAGAGATGCCTGGGAGATCACCCAGGTTGTGAGTCCCTGGGAAGGGCTCTAACTCCACCCATGAATCTCAGGCATCCAGCCAGGGATGGAGAATAGGAGTTGGTTAGGTATGGAACAGGTGTTTGAGAACAGCCTGACCAAACAAGGCATCCCGGCGGGAGTCCTTGTCCAAGCAGTAATGGGCTGTGAAGGTATGAACCGAGGCCCAGGTGGCCACTCACAGATCTGGTTGATGGACACAGAATTTAGATGAGCCATAGAGGCTGCCATGGCCCTCATATTTTCAGCTGTGACATGGCCCTCCAGAGAAAGGTTCTTACTCTGGTAGGCGAAAGAAATACACTGAGCAATCCAATTGGACAGAGTTCTCTTAGAGACTGGAAGTCCTAAATGAGAGGGATCAAAAGCAACAAAGAGTTGAGAGGATTTTCTATGTTGCTGTGTCCTTTGTAGATAAAAAGCAAGAGCTCTTTTACAATCCAGGGTATGAAGATTCCTCTCTGCACTTGAAGCATGAGGTCCGGGAAAAAAGACAGGTAAATAAACTTCCTGGTTCAGATGAAAAGGTGAGACCACTTTAGGCATAAAGTGTGGATTAGTCCTAAGGACTACCTTGTCATGATGGAACCTTGTAGAAGGAGGATTAGCCACCAAGGCTTGCAGCTCACTGATGCGGCGAGCTGAGGTGACTGCAATGAGAAAAATAACCTTCCAGGAAAGAAATTTCAAGGAGGTAGTTGCTAAGGGTTCAAAAGGTGGCTACATAAGCTGGCCAAGAACCAGATTCAAGTCCCATGCCACTGGAGGTGGTCTGATGGGAGGTTTAGTCAAAAGAAGGCCTCTCATGAATCTTGCTATAAGAGGATGAGAGGAAATAGGTTGTCCATTGAGAGGTTTAAGGGATGCTGCAATAGCACTCAAATGGACTCTTACTGAATTCGTTTTAAGGCCTGCATGGGATAAATGCAGCAAATACTCTAATAAAGAATTCAGAGGTATTGCAAGAGGGTTAAGACCCTTCTCTGCACACCAAATGGTAAATATTTTCCATTTAAAAGCATAGGAATGTCTAGTGGAAGGCTTTCTGGAAGCATGAAGAATATCCTTCACTTGCTGAGAAAGATGCAAATCTTGAAGGTCTAGGCCTTCAGCAACCAGGCTCTGAGGTGAAGAGACTGGGGATTTGGGTGCCACAACATTCCCTCCTCCTGGGACAGGAGGTCTGGAGCAGATCCCAAGTCCAGGGAGGGAGCTTGGGAGAGATGCAGAAGTAGAGGGTACCACACTTGGCGTGGCCAATGTGGTGCTATGAGGATCATAGACCCCTTGTCTCTCTGAAGTTTGAAGAGTGTCTTGGGAATTAGGGGAATGGGTGGAAAGGCATAGAGGAAGTCTTGCCCCCAATGAAGGAGGAAGGCATCCCTGGCCTGAACTCCCTGACACGGAATCCTGGAACAGAACCGGGGAAGTTTGGCATTCCACGGACTTGCAAAGAGGTCTATGTCCGGGGTTCCCCAAATTCGGAAGATCCTGGCTATCTGGTCCCCATGGAGGGACCATTCGTGTGGGAGAAGAACTCGACTGAGTCTGTCTGCCCAAGAGTTTTGAACTCCTGGAAGATACACTGCCATGAGATGAATTTGATGCTCTCTGGCGAAGGCCCACAATCTCAGAGCTTCGTTGCAAAGCGACAGAGAGCCAGTCCCGCCCTGCTTGTTCACGTAGAACATGGCTACTTGGTTGTCCGTGTGGATGAGGACTGTCTTGTAGCTGAGCAGGATGTGGAAGACTCTGAGAACTAGAAAAATTGCTCTGAGCTCTAAGAGGTTGATATGTAGAGATGTCTCCTCTAGAGACCAGGTGCCTTGAGTGAAGAGATCTTGAAGATGAGCTCCCCAACCTCTTGGAGAGGCATCTGTTGTAAGGGTTGCTTGGGGTAACACCTGTTGAAAGGGAGACTCCAACAACAGATTTTGAGTGGACTTCCACCAGTGGAGGGACCAAAAGAGGCGACTGGAGGTTGCTATTTTGTCTGACAGGCAACATGATGCCTGGGTCCATTGGGTGGATAGAGTCCACTGAGCTGCCCTCATGTGAAGGCGAGCGTAAGGAACCACATGCACAGTGGATGCCATGTGGCCTAACAGCTGTAACATCTCTCGAGCAGTTAAATGGGATTTTAACTGAATTTGGGAGGCTAACTGCACCAAGCGTAGGCAACGGGCCTGGGGAAGATAGGCCCTTGCAGTTGTGGTATCCAGCAAGGCCCCTATGAACTCTAGAGACTGAGTAGGGGTGAGATGGGATTTTGGAAAGTTTATTACAAGTCCCAGATACTGAAGGATACGGCTTGTGCAGGTTAGAGAAGTCTGGGCCTCTGACTGGGATGGAGCTCGGATGAGCCAGTCGTCCAGATATGGGAATACGAATATCCCTAGAGTGCGTAGAAATGCAGATACTACTGCCATGCATTTTGTGAACACCCTTGGTGCAGAGGCCAGACCGAAGGGAAGCACTCTGTATTGATAGTGCTTCCCTTGATAAAGGAACCAAAGGAACCTTCTGTGTGTTGGATGGATGAGGACATGGGTGAACGCATCCTTGAGGTCTAGAGAGCAAAGCCAATCCTGACTCTGAAGGTATGGAAGGAGAGTACCGAGAGAAATCATCTTGAATTTCTCCTTGCATAGAAACTTGTTCAATTCTCTGAGATCTAATATGGGTCTGTAGCCCCCTGTTTTCTTTGGGATAAGAAAATAGGGGGAGTAGAACCCTGAGCCGTGTTGAAGAAGGGGTACTTCTTCTATTGCCCCTTGGGCAAGAAGGGTAGTAATGCGTCAATGGATCAGAACCAAGTGGTGAGGCTTCAACGGATACAGAACACTGCTGCACGCCTTATTACACACTCCGCTCTTCGTGATCACATTACTCCCTTGCTTTTCAATCTTCACTGGTTGCCTGTTTCTTTTCGCTCACAATTTAAGTTACTGACCCTTCTTCACAAGGTTTATCACACTGGTACTCCGTCTTACTTGTCTGACCTTTTATCTTTTCATTCCCCTCGGTACACTCCCCGCTCGTTCCACCTCAATCGTCTCGCTCTTCCCTCCCCTTCCCGCGCTCACCTTCAATCCACACGCCTCTCCGCATTTTACTTTGCTGGCCCCGCGCACTGGAACTCCCTCCCTCCTTCCCTTCGTCTGGAATCACAGTTTACTGTTTTTAAACAAAATCTCAAAACCCACCTATTCTCCATAGCCTTCAATGTCCCCTCCCCATTTGTATGAGTCCTTTTCTATTGTATCTTTTTGCCTTTTGTATCTTGTCCTGTGTTCCCCTGCTTTTACTCTTCTGTCCTTTATACAAATATGTATCTTTCCTTTCTTTTTCTGGCCTTGGCCACAGTTTTTATGTATTGTTTTTACGTACTATGTTTTTTATTTGCTTTTATGACCCTTTATGTATTTTATTATTGTACACCGCCTTGATTGTTTTGAAAGGCGGTTTTTATCAAATAAATAAACCTTAAACCTTAAACCTAATCTCCTGACCCAGAAGGTCGAGGAGAGATGTTTGAGAATTGAACTGTCTCACCATGGTGTGAGGAGGAAGGTTTAAAAAATGAAGCTTGTACCCCTCCCTTATGATGGAGAGGGTCCATTGCTCTGCTGTGATTTGTTCCCATCTGGGAGCAAAGTAAGCCAACCTTCCAGGAATGGTGAGAGGCTCTGGATGTTCTAAAGCCAGAAAGGCTAAACTCTCTAGTTGTAAGTCAAAGGCCCTGAGGAGGCTGAGGCTGTTGGGCCGTAGCAGTCCTAGCAGCCTTAGGCTTGGCCTGTTTCGGTTGTTGCTGTCTCTTTGTAGCAAAACGACCTACAGAAGATGACTGCTGACCATAAGCAGAATAATATTTCCCTTTTTTGGAAAAAATCCCTTTTTGAACAACCTTTTCTTAAAGGGAGCAGAAGTAGACTTTGAAAGTCTATCTAAAGCAGAATTTTCAGCATCCATTTGGGTGGCCTTTGCTTGCCAATCTTTGCCAAAAAGGTTTTCACCTGTACAAGGAAGATTTCCTAGTCCATCTTGAACCCAAGGTTCCAAATCAGAAGCTTGTAACCAAGCAACTCTGCGTGCACCTATGGCAATGGCCGAGGCTCTGCTGGCACCTTCAAAAGAGTCAAAGGCTGCACGGTTGGAGAACTTGGAAATATCCTGGGCATGTTTGAGCCAGGTGAGGAATTCTTCCCTTTTATCTTCTGAAATAAAAGGAGATAAAGTTTGCAGGTGATCTGTAACTTCTTTTAGAAACATCCCCATATAGAGACTATAGGAGTTGATTCTGGCAACAAGCATACTAGCCTGGAAAATTCTCCTGCCAAAGGCATCTAAGGTTCTGCATTCTCTTCCTGGAGGAGCAGAAGAGTGCCTTTTTGTACTCTTTTATCTTCTTCATAGCAGACTCCACCACAATGGAGTGGTGAGGAAGCTGAGTCTTATGGAAGCCAGGACAAGGAGGAACACGATACATGGTGTCCAACCTGTGAGAATGAGGGGAAGTGGTGAGAGGAGTCTCCCATATGCCCAACATGTGATCATAAAGAATCTCATGTATTGGTAAAGTGGCTGCCTCTTTAGGAGCCTTAGGATATTGTAAAACATCTAATTTTTTGGCTCTAGGCTCTGTCTCAGGGGCCACTGAGATGGAAAGGCCCCTGGCCACTTCCCTAATGAAGTCTTGAAAAGACAAGTCTTCTGGAGGAGACATTCTCCTTTTTGAAGAGGAGGGCTCCTGAGGATGAATCACCGATGCTTCGACAGAGACCTCTGATTCATCAGAGTCTTCAGAGGAATCGAAGTATCGCCTGTCTGGATGCTCCTGCAGAGCCTGATACGCGTACCGGGTGGTATCGACATCGGGAGTGATCGGTACCGGTTCGGTACCGATGGGCATCACAGAACAGTGTACCGCTGCAGTCGACATCGAAGCGGATGTCGATGTAATCGGTACCGGCACCGGAACCGATGTTGGTACCGGTGCTGGAGTCGGTACTGACAACGGAGTTTGTTGCGGTACCGAAGGCGTCGCAGCTTGTATGAATGCCGTGATGGCACGCTGCATGGTCAGGATATTCTGATCCATTGACGCAACCAATGTCTGGATGTCGGTACCAGTGGGAACCACCGGTACCCCAGAACATGGCAACAGGTGATCGGTCGAGGCCGAGCCATCGATGTCAACCTGTGACCCCATAGATAAAGCTTTGGAAGCCGGAGCCTCCCGCCGGGGTAATTTTGCCGGTGCGGATTCCTCGAGGGCAAGGCCGGAGGCATCTCGATACTTAGAGGGAGATCTACCCTTCGAGGACTGGCTGGATTTAAGTTTGGTTACCTGAGATCCATGTGAGGAAGAAGCAGCCCTGGAAGACGTCGATGCAACCGAAGCTGCATCGGAGGGAAACAGGGTACTGAGTTTAGCTGCTCGATTCTGTAGACCTCTCTTAGACATCATGGAGCAGGACTCACAATCCGCAATGGAGTGGGGTCAGGACCTAAACATTTTAGACACCATTCATGGGTGTCAGTGACAGAAATAGTGCTGCTGCACTTCGTGCATTTTTTAAACCCAGAGGCGGGCTTTTTCCATGAGGAAAAATGTCCTAGGCCTAAGGCCAAGAAGAAAACGCACTGAAGTGAGAAAAAACAGTAGGGTTTTTTTTGTTTTGTTTTAGAAGAAAGAAAGAAAAGACCGGTGGTACCGGTCCAGCGTCGAGAAGGCAGACGCGCGACCAAAGAAATAAAATAAAAAAGAAATTCTTCAGCGGTGACAGGAACACGACCTGCTGGCTCCGCGGAAAAGAAGAACTGGAGAGAGGCGGTTAGGAAAGGCGGGAAGGCAGCGCGCAGGCGCTGTGGGATGCTCCCAAAAGCTTTCCTTTTGGACGCTGGGGAGCGTTCCCGTGCAGGCTCCGTCGGTACCGACGATACCCATATGTGAAGACTCATTCCTGCTTGTTCCTGGAGATACGCATTATCATGGTGTGCATCATATTTAACAGATCGATGGCAACATGTACGCTCCGGCCCCTCCACATCCGCACCTTTTCTCCAACAAAAAGGCGTTCCCCAAGGATCATCACTGTCAGCACTACTATTCAACATTTACATGCAGCCCTTATGTAATATCATCCACTCCTTCAACGTTAACTGCATGATCTACGCCGATGATGTCCTCCTCTACATGCCTTTCCTATTGGACAAACCAGATCTTGCACCCCTCTCTGCCTGTTTCGATGCGGTCACGGATTGGCTACATTCACAGAAGCTAAAAATAAACTTTAAAAAAACAGAAGTCCTTTTCCTCACAAGGAATTCATCATTCACTCCACCTAGCTCCCTGAAGGTCCGAGATGCTGAACTCACAAGCAAATCATCTATCCGGTACCTTGGAGTTATCATTGACCAACAGCTCAATATGAAGGACCAGATAAGCAATATGGTAAAAGCAGCTTACAACAAGATTAGAACACTTCGCCACCTGAGACTGCTCCTGGAACCTGAAGATTTTCGATCTGTCTACCAAGCTCTTGTAACCTCACATCTTGATTACGCGAACGCCATATTACATGGCCTTCCAAAAGCCACCATAACCCCGCTGCAACTAGCCATGAATGCAGCCGCCAGAATTCTGCAAGGGGCACCAAGGAAGGAACATATAACACCAATATTAAAACAACTGCACTGGCTTCCGGTCCAAAGCAGAACAACATTTAAGGTGCTTACACTTACATTCAAAGCCATTAACAACTGCTCCTCTACATCAATCATAGATCTTATCCAGATGACACCCCCTAATAGAACGAGAAGATCAGCCGCTATAAATACTTTGATACTACCAAGGCAGATAACAAAATGCTCACAAGCAGCAAGATCCAGGGCTTTTTCACTATATGCACCTACCTGCTGGAATGCCCTTCCCCCCGCTATCAGGGCTATCAAGGTCATCTCCCAGTTTAGAAAGGCACTTAAACATCATCTCTTCCTACAATACTATACTGACCAGGGCCACTCCCCACAGCAAGCCACGTCCAGTGACCCACAAACAACCCGTGAGTAACATCCACATAAGATTGAAACCAAGCATGCCAGACACGGATCCTCCTGACAAATAGTATCTCTTATCACCCTACTGTCAGCCAATACGCAGCTGAGCCGATAGGACACAATTGAATCATTTCCAAACGTATGCTGTAAGTTACCTGTATATAGTTACCCTGTTATTACCTGTACATATACCCATGTTATATTGTAAATCCAGTGCAGACCACCTGTGCTGGACAGTTATGTTTTGATATAAACCGCACTGATACAGAAGAGCGCGGTATATAAGAAAGATAAATAAATAAATATCAGACTACATGAAGGAACACAACATTGACATCTGTTTGTAACCGAATCATGGTTCACTGACACTGATCGTGTGCTAACTAACCAGCTTATAACTCCTGCATTAATTCTTCACAACTGCCAAAAACAAAAAAGAAGTGGAGGTGGTATATTCATCCTCTCAAGCATACACCTCGACCTCAACCTTACAACATCCACCACAACTGACACAACAAATATAGCAGAAAACAAGCACATGTCCATATGCCTTACATACAGAACTGCAAGTTCAGACAGAGGACCTCCCATGCTGCTAGATACAGCATATTCTCACGCTGACAAAGATAAACCCTTCATAATGCTGGGCGACTTCAACCTCAACCCAGTACCCATTACACAGATTAACTCCTTCCTTGAAGCCATGGATGCCCACACACAAGGGAGGTAACATACTGGACTTACTATTTGTACTCAACAAGATTCTCTCAGCTGCACCCAGCAACTGTTACCAGGTAACTGTCATCTCCTGGTCAAACCACCACATGATTACCTTTAATTAACCCCTGCTCCAATACAATACCACAAAACATACTCACTCAAAAACCACGAAAACTCAAAGAATTCAACAAGCAAGCCCTTCTGGACCATATCATACCACAGCTGGATTCTGTCTTAACTAACCTTACTTCACTCGTGGATAGCTGGAACATCATCATCGCACCATTCGCTATAGCCCCCCAGAGAACAATAAAACATAGTTACTCACCTGCAACAGGTGTTCTCCAGGAGCAGCAGGAATCAGTCCTCACATATGGGTGACATCGGCGCCAACGGAGCCCCCGTGCGGAGCATTTCCCCAGCTTTCAAAGAAAGCCTTTGGGAATGCAGCGTGCATGCACGGTCCCCTTACTGCCCAAGGGTGCCATCTTGCTCAGTCTGATGACATAGCTAAAAGACAGCAAAAGTAGCAAAAATAAATCATAGGACTGCAACTCCAAGGGGAGGAGGGAGGGTTGTGAGGACTGATTCCTGCTGCTCCTGAAGAACACCTGCTACAGGTGAGTAACTACTCTTTCTCCAGGACCAAGCAGGAAGTCAGTCCTCACATATGGGACTCCCTAGCTCAGGGCTACCAGAGGCCCCAAACTGAAAAAATGAGCTCCCTCTAGAGCCTCAGCATGCAAGAACAGAATCTTCTCTGATAACGCCCCCGAAAGGTAGCCCAACACCAGGGCCGGAGGGTAGGAGTTGCCTAGACCTCAAAGAGATTATGGAGTACCGCTTGCCCGAAAGCACTGTCCCTGCGGGACTCCCTCTCAAGGCAGTAGTGGGCCGCAAAGGTCTGGCTCGAAGACCAAGTAGCGGCCCGGCAGATGTCTGCCAATGGAACAGAGCGGAGATGAGCCACTGACGCAGCCTTCGCCCTGACACGGTGAGCTGTAACTCGACCCTGCAACGAGAGGCCGGCTGCCCTGTAAGCCCAGGCGATGCAGTCAGCTACCCATATGGACAAAGTACGCTTGGAGACAGCCAACCCCAACTTATTGGGGTCATAAGAGACGCTGAACCGCCCTCCGGTGCTCCCATGTACGGTCAAGGTAGAAGGACAACGCCTTCCTACAGTCCAGGGTATGCAAGACAATCTCAGCCCGGCTAGCATGAGGCCTGGGAAAGAAAGTCGGAAGAACCACCGCCTGATTGAGGTGGAAGGAGGAGACAACCTTTGGAAGGAACTTAGGGTGAGTCCGTAAGACTACCCTGTTCCTATAGAACCTAGTATATGGTGCTTCTGATACTAGGGCCTGAAGCTCACTCACTTGCCTTGCTGAGATAAGGGCTACCATAAATAGCGCTTTCCAGGACAGAAAACGCAGAGGGCAAATAGCCATAGGTTCAAATGGTGGGCAAGTAAGCCGTTGCAAGACCACATTTAAATCCCATTCAGGGGCAGGTGGACGCACTGGAGGCTTATGCAAAAGCAGGCCTCTGAGGAAGCGAGCCACCAAAGGATGGCTGGATAGAGACTGACCCTCCACCTGTGAGTGGTATGCTGAAAGAGATGAACTCTAACAGAATTGGACTTAAGGCCTAGGTTGGACAGGTGAAGCAAATACTGTAGTACCACTGGTACCAGGCATGAGAAGGGATTCTCGTTGTGTTGAGTACACCAGGTAGAGAATCTACGCCACTAAAGGGCATAAGACTTTCTGGTGGACTGCCTCCTAGAGGTCAAGACTACATCCTCCACTTCCCTAGGCAGTAGTAAAGGCGCTAGGACTACCCTTTCAGCAGCCAGGCCATCAAATTGAGGGACTGGAGATTGGGGTGCAAGAGAGATCCCTGCTCCTGAGACAGGAGATCGGGTTGCATCCCCAGAGGAAAAGGAGTGTCCACCGCCAGTTGCAACAGTAGTGGGAACCAGGGTTGCCTTGGCCACCTGGGGGCCACCAGAATCATCGAGGCCTTGTCCGGGGTCACCTTGAATAGTGAACAGGCATGGGAGGAAACGCATATAGGAGGCCTGTAGACCATGGAATGAGAAACGCATCTGCTGCTACTCAGAGGATGCGGCTGTCTGGAACAGAACCTGGGTAGCTGATGGTTCAGAGGACTGGCAAAGAGATCTATGGTTGGAAGACCCCATCTCAGGAAGATCTGTTGAACCACTAAAGGATTCAACTGCCATTCGTGCGGCTGCAGGATCCTGCTCAATCTGTCCGCCAGGTAATTCTCCTGACCTGGGAGGTAGACTGCTTTGAGAAGAATGCCATGACTGACTGACTGACTTGCCCAGGAGCACAGTTTTTGCGCTTCCTGACCTAGAAGGTGGGACCCTGTGCCCCCTTGTTTGTTCACATAGAACATAGCAACTTGATTGTCCGTCTGAACCAGGATGGACTGGTGAGAGATGAGATGAGAGAAAGTTCTCAGGGCTAAGCAGATAGCTCTTAGTTCTAAGAGATTGATCTGCTGTGTGGCCTCCCAAGGAGTCCACAGGACTTCAGTACATGCCCCTTGGGATGAGGGTGAAGGGAGATAGATTCAGGAGTGATATGTGGAAATATTTCTTTACGGAAAGAGTAGTGGATCCGTGGAATAGTCTCCCAGTGGAGGTGGTAGAGATGAGGACAGTAACTGAATTCAAAAAAGCATGGGACCAACACAGAGGATCTCTAAAGGTAAAAAGTGGACTGTTGTAGTTGTTGTTATGGAAGGACAGACTAGATGGGCCTTGTGGTCTTTTTCTGTCATCATGTTTCTATGTTTCTATGTGCACCTCAACCTTGAAGAGAAGCATCGGTTGTCAGCACCTGAGAGTGTGGAGGTGCCTGAAAAGGCACCCCTTGCACTAGATTCGGAAGATGAAGCCACCATTGCAGAGAAGACTGTAGTAGGCTGGACACCCTCACTTTGTCCGTGAGGCTTCCTGTGGCCTGGTGCCACTGAGTCCTGAGGCCCCATTGAGCTGGCCTTATGTGTAGACGGGCATTTGGCGTTACATGGACCGTGGATACCATGTGGCCTAAGAGCCTCAGGAATTGTCTGGCGGAGACCAGAGAATTGCTGTGGAATAGCCTGGCTAGATCCATCAATCTGTGGGCCCTGTCCACTGGTAGAAAGGCCTTTGCCAGAAAGGTGTCCAGTCAAGCTCCTATGAACTCCATGTTCTGGGAGGGTTGCAAACTGGACTTTGCGAAGTTTATGACAAACCCCAGGTGCTGAAGCAGAGCGACAGTGCGAAGGGTGGCTTGAATGGCCTCTTGCGGGGATTGACCCCTGATGAGCCAATCGTCCAGATATGGAAAGACAAAGGAGGCCTTGAACCCTGAGGTAGGCCACTACCATCGCCAGGCACTTGGTGAATACCCTGGGGGCGGATGTAAGGCCAAAGGGCAGTACTCTGGTACTGATAATGGTTTCCTCCCACTACAAATCTGAGATATTGTCTGTGGTCTGGATGAATAAGGATGTGAGTATAAGCATCCTTTAGGTCTAAGAAGCATGGCCAATCTCCCTGCTGGAGGTAGGGCAGCAGGATTCAAGGGTAAGCATCTTGAACTTTTCCCTCTCCAGGAACTTGTTCAGGTTTTGCAAGTCTAGGATGGGTCTGAGGCCTCTTGTTCTCTTTGGTACCAGGAAGTACCTGGAATAGAAGCATTGACCTCTCAGGTGGTGGGGCACCGGTTCCACTGCCTGTTCCTTCAGAAGACCTGCCAACTCCTGCAGGATTAAGTCCCTGTGCAGAGGGAGTCTGGAAGGCTCCCCTGGAAAATAGGAGGGGGGTACCTGGTGGAAGTGGAGGAGATAGCCCTTCTGGACTATACTTAGAACCCAGGTATCCCTTGTGACGGCTGACCACCTGTGGGCGAACAGGGCCAGCCTGCCTCCAGTGCTGATAGGGGCCAGCTGAGGAGGAGAGGCTCTGCCATTGCAGACAAAAGCCCCCTCCCTGCTGAGCAGGAGGCGGAGTAGGAGGCTTGGGGGCCTTCTGCCTACGGGGCCCATGACCCTGCCCCTTGGCCTGCTGATCCTGTTGGGGAGCTACAGAGGCCTGATAATGAGGGTACTGTTTATAGGCAGATGACTTCCTCGAGTAAAAGGTCTTTTTTCCTGAGCCCTTCTTCTTCTGAGAAGGGGCAGAGGTTTTTCTGGGCAGAGGTTTTTCTGGACAGCCTTGTCCGGGTAAGAGTATCGGTCTCGAGTTCTGCAGCCTTGTCAGCCATGGGCTGGCTTGCCAAAGAGGTTTTCACCTCGGCAGGGGACATCAACCAACTTGTCCTGCAACCATGGCTAGAGGTCTGATGACTGTAGCCAAGCCTGATGGCGTGCACCAATGCCGGCCGCGGCTACTCAGGCCGAAGCCTCAAAGCCATCATAGGCTGCTCGAGATATAAACTTCGAGTACTCACGAATACCCGAGGACAGAGCATTGAACCTCTGCAAAGGTTCCTCAGAGAGACCAGCAGAGAACCCGGCAATCTCCTTTGCCAGGTCTCGAAGGTAAATGCCCATGTACAGCTGGTAGGTCTGGACACAGCAAGCAAGCATAGAGCCCTGGAAGCACTTCTTACCGAGGGCATTCAGGTTCTGGGCCTCCCGACCGGGAGGCACTGAGGAGTGCATCTTCCGACTCTTCAGACGATGCATGGCCGATTCCACAACCATGGAGTGGTGCGGTAATTGTGCCTTTTGGAAACCGGGGCTCTTGCGGATTCGATAGATGGAATCAACCCGCTTGCTTAAAACCCGGTGTCGATGCTGGCGCCTCCCACATGCGGAAGAGCAACCGTTCCAGCATCGGAGGAACCGGAACAGTAAAGGCCTCCTTCGGAGGAGAGTCATACTGTAGGGCCTCGAGCTCCTCAGCTCGAGGCTCCTCCTTGGGATCCACGGGGAATGCCAAAGTCTTGGCCATGTCCCGCACGAAGTCCGAGAACCGGGTATCCTCCGGGGGTGGGGGGGGGGGGGGGAAATCCAAAGGAATGCACAGAGTCCAAAAGGTGTCAGGCGACTCCTCATCCTCCGTCTCCCAGCCAGACTCCTCGGAGGAGGAATCGAGTGGCTCCGGTCGAGCAGGCATTGATGCCATCCGTCCCGATGCTGAGGGTACCGGCATCGATGACCTCGGTCCCGAACGGGAGGCCGAGGGGGACCTTGGCTGAGGATCGACTCGAGCTCGCATGGACTCGAGGATCGGCTCGGCCTCCGGGGTCGACTTGGACGTCGATGTCCCGGTGGTCGGGGCAGATACACCGGTGAGACTGGCGATCAGTGCCCGCTGCTGTTCCATGAAGGCAGCCAAGCTGCTCTCCAAGGCCGTCAACCTGAGTCCGAGCTCAGGAGACTCAGCAGCCCCCGACTCGGGCTCCGGTGGTGCTGGGCCCGACGTCAGCTCCCCTGGAGGTGAGTCCACGAGGACTACAGTACTCACGTGACCCGGGGACTTCTTCTCCACACGAGGTTGTTTTGCAGGCCTCTCAGACTCCGAAGATCCGGGACGGCGCTTGGGGCTATGCGACTTGGCCCTTGAAAAGCCAAGTGTGTCCACCGACGACGCCCTCACGGGTTTTTTCTTCTTACGATGCTCCCGCGAGGGAGACCCCCTTTCAGAGGAGCCTCGACACTGCTCGGGGCTGGAGTCCCGAGATGTCGAGGCCTCTGACGAGGTCCAGGCCCTACCGGACGCGGAGTCAGAGAAGATTCTTTCCTTTTGGTGCTGCCGACTCCTTAATGCCTTAGAGGACATTTTCCCACACGGACCATAGATAATCGGGTCATGATCGGGTCCGAGGCACCGGAGGCAGCAGTCATGTATGTCGGTGAGAGACATAAGTTTCTTACACCAATCACACTTTTTAAACCTGCTGGCAGCCATCGGGGGAAAAAGGGCCCCTGCAAGGTCAAAAGACAGGGCTGCCAGTGAAAAAAGAAAAAATGGCGCGAACTCTAGTCACTAAGGACAAAAACCGAAAAAGAGATCCGGGCACGATACCGATGTATCGAGCCCAGGCGTGAAAGGGAAACCGGCGTCGGAACCGAAGAAAAACAGGTTAACGCAGAGAAAATCAACTTCTTCCTCGGGTGAAACGAATATACATACGTCGGGCTCCGCGGAAAAAAGAAGACTGAGCAAGATGGCACCCTTGGGCGGGAAGGGGACCGCGCATGCGCACGGAAATCCCAAAGGCTTTCTTTGAAAGCTGGGGAAATGCTCCGCACGGGGGCTCCGTCGGCGCCGACGTCACCCATATGTGAGGACTGACTTCCTGCTTGGTCCTGGAGAATCGTCGGTACCGACGGAGCCTGCGCGGGAACGCTCCCCAGCGTCCAATTAGAAAGCTTTTGGGAGCATCCCACAGCGCCTGCGTGCTGCCTTCCCGCCTTTCCCAACTGTCTCTCTCCAGTTGAGTTTAAAGCTGAGACAAAGAGAGAGAGAGAGAGGGAAAGAGAAAGAGAGAGGGAAAGAGAAAGAGATAGAGAGATACAACTCCTAGGGGAGGTGGGTGGGTTGTGAAGACTAAATTCCTGCTGTTCCCGGAGATCACCTGTTACAGGTGAGTAACTATGCTATCTTCAGGAACAAGCAGGAATGTAGTCTTCACATATGGGGACTCCCTAGCTGCAGATGCCAGGGAGAGACCCCAGAAGTTGTGCATCCATGTGAAAGGGCTCCACTTCCCCCCATGGATCTCCGGTATCCTACCAGGGATGGTGGGTAGGAGTTGATTAGGTATGGAACAGGTGTTGGAGAACAGCCTGACCAAACAAGGCATCCCGGCGGGAGTCCTTGTCCAAGCAGTAATGGGCTGTGAAGGTAAGAACAGAGGCCCAAGCGGCTGCTCGACATATGTCGTCGATAATCACAGAGTGCAGATGAGCCATTGAAGCTGCCATGGTTCTCACATTGTGAGCTGTGACATGGCCCTCCAGAGGAAGATTCTTACTCTGATAGGCAAAGAAAATACACTGTGCAATCCAGTTGGACAGTGTTCTCTTGGAGACTGGAAGTCCCAGATGAGAAGGATCAAAAGCAACAAAGAGTTGAGAGGACTTTCTATGTTGCTGTGTTTTCTGTAAGTAAAAAGCTAAAGCTCTTTTACAGTCCAAAGTATGAAGATTCCTTTCTGCATTAGATGCATGAGGCCTTGGAAAAAACACAGGCAGGTAGACCGCTTGGTTCAAATGAAAAGGCGAGACCACATTTGGCATAAAGTGTGGATGAGTCCTAAGGACTACCTTGTCATGATGGAACCTTGTAAAAGGAGGATCAGCCACTAGTGCCTGCAAGTTGCAATCACATCAGCACGTCGCATCAGTGAGTTGCAGGCTGCAACTCACTGATGCGACGTGCTGATGTGATTGCAATGAGAAAAATAACTTTCCAAGAAAGGAATTTCAACGAGGTAGTAGCTAAAGGTTCGAAAGGTGGCTTCATGAGCTGGCCAAGAACCAGGTTTAAGTCCCATGCCACCGGTGGTGGCCTAATGGGAGGCTTAGTTAGAAGAAGACCTCTCATAAATCTTGCTATAAGAGGATAGGAGGAAATGGGTTGTCCATTTAAAGGCTTGAAAAAAGCTGCAATAGCACTTAAATGGACTCTTACTGAGTAAGTTTTAAGTCCTGCATTGGATAAATGAAGGAGATACCTCTGGAATCATTACTGGAGGGGGCTAAGACCCTTCTGCGAGCTCCATATGGTAAACCTTTTCCACTTGAAAGTATAAGAGCGTCTTGTGGAAGGTTTTCTAGAAGCACAAAGGATATCCTTTACTTGCTGAGAAAGGATAAGATCATGAAGATCTAGGCCTTCAGCAACCAAGCCCTGAGATGCAGAGACTGGGGATTGGGATGCCATAACATTCCGTCCTCCTGAGAGAGGAGATCTGGAGCAGACCCTAACTCCAGAGAGGGAGCTTGAGAGAGATGTAGAAGCAGAGGGTACCACACTTGCCGTGGCCAATGTGGAGCTATGAGAATCATGCGGCCTCTGTCTCTCTGAAGCTTGAACAGGGTTTTGGGAATCAGGGGAATGGGTGGAAAGGCATAAAGGAAGTCTTGACCCCAATGAAGGAGGAAAGCATCCCTGGCCTGGGAGCCCTGAGCCGGGATTCTGGAACAGAACCGGGGAAGTTTGGCATTCAACGGACTTTCAAAGAGGTCTATGTCCGGGGTTCCCCAAATTTGAAAAATCTTGGCCACCTGGTCTGCATGTAGAGACCATTCATATGGAAGCAGAACTCAACTGAGTCTGTCTGCCCAAGAGTTTTGGATACCTGGAAGATATACTGCCAGGAGATGCATCTGATGCTCTCTGGTGAGGGCCCATAGTCGCAAAGCTTCGTTGCAAAGTGACAGAGAACCTGTTCCTCCCTACTTGTTCACATAGAACATGGCTACTTGATTGTCCGTGTGAATGAGGACTGTCTTGTAGCTGAGCAGAGTGTGGAACACCTGAAGAGCAAGGAAGATTGCTCTGAGCTCTAGGAGATTGATGTGTAGAAAAGTCTCCTGTGGAGTCCAGGTGCTTTGGGTGGAGAGGTCTTGCAGATGAGCTCCCCAACCCACTGGTGAAGCATCTGTTGTGAGAGTTGCCTGGGGTAAAGGTTGTTGAAATGGGGACCCCCCCAACAGGTTTTGAGTGGACTACCACCATTGGAGGGACAAAATTAGGCAATTTGTGTTTGCTATTTTGTCTGACAGGCATCCTGATGCCTGGGTCCATTGAGTGGATAAAGTCCACTGGGCTGCTCTCATATGGAGGCGAGCATAAGGAACCACATGCACAGTAGATGCCATGAGGCCTAGTAGTTGTAACATTTCTCGAGCAGTGAGATGAGGCTTTAGCACTGCTTGAGAAGCTAACTGCACTATGCGAAGGCAACGGGTCTGGGGAAGATAGACCCTTGATTTTCTGGTATCCAGCAAAGCTCCTATGAACTCTAGAGACTGAGTGGGAATTAGGCAGGATTTTGGGATGTTTATGACCAGACCCAAATACTGGAGGATACACATTGTGCAAGATAGAGAAATCCTGGCCTCTGACTCTGATGGGGCTCGAATGAGCCAGTCGCCTAAGTAGGGGAAGACGAATATTCCTAGAGTGCGAAGTAATGCTGCTACCACAGCCATGCATTTCGTAAACACCCTTGGTGCTGAGGCCAGGCCAAAAGGAAGCACCCTGAATTGGTAGTGCTTTCCTTGAAAAAGGAACTGAAGGAACTTTCTGTGAGATGGATGGATGAGAACATGAGTGTACGCATCCTTGAAATCTAGAGAACAAAGCCAATCCTGACTGTGAAGGTATGGCAGCAGCGTTCCCAGAGAAACCATCTTGAATTTCTCTTTGAACAGGAATTTGTTCAATTCTCTGAGGTCTAAAATAGGTCTGTATCCCCCTATTTTCTTTGGGATAAGGAAATAGGGGGAGTAAAACCCTGTACCCTGTTGAGGAATGGGTACTTCTTCTATTGCGCCTTGGGCAAGAAGCATGGTGACCTCTTCATCTAACAGGTTGATGAGAGAGGTCTGAGAATTGAACTGTCTTACCATTGTGGGAGGGGGCATGCGGAGAAAGTGAAGCTTGTACCCCTCTTTTATAATGGAGAGAGTCCAATGTTCTGCTGTTATCTGCCCCCATCTGGGGGCAAAATGACACAACCTTCCTGGAATGGTGGAAGGTTCTGGTCCATTGAGGGCCAGGAAGGCTAAGTTCTCTAGATGGAAGTCAAAGGCCTTGTGGAGGCTGAGACTGCTGTGACAGTTGAGGCTTAGCAGTCTTTGCTTTCCTTTGTTTAGGTGGTTGCTGACTCTTCCGGACAGGTTGACCTGCAGAACGTCCCTGCTGAGAATAAGAGGGATAAAACTTCTTCTTTTTGGAGAAGAATGGTTTCTTGAAAGATTTCTTCCTTGCAGGATGAGCTGTGGCTTTGGATAATCTATCCAAAGTGGAGCTGTCAGCATCCAACGCATTGGCTTTTTCTTGCCAATTTTTGCCAAGTAGATTCTCACCTGTACAAGGGAAATTGCCCAGTTTATCCTGCACCCAGAGCTCCAAATCGGATGCCTGGAGCCAGGCAATTCTACGTGCACCTATGGCAATGGCAGAGGTTCTTCTTATGCACGCAAAACAGTCAAAAGCTGCACGATTGACAAATTTAGAAAACATCCTGGGCATGTTTAACCAGTGTGAGAAAATCCTGCCTCTTATCTTCAGGAAGAAGAGGGCTCAAAACATCTAAATCTCCTGTGACTTCCTTAAGGAACATTCCCATATATAAAATATAGGAAGTGATCCTGGCAGAAAGCATGGAAGCCTGGAAAGTACGACGTCCAAAGGCATCCGTCCTGGAGGATTAGAAGCATGCCTCTTTGCACTTCTGATCCTTCTCATAGCTGACTCCACTACAATAGAGTGGTGAGGAAGCTGAGTCTTCTGGAAGCCAGGACACGGAGGTACTCGATACATGCTATCCAGTCTACGAGAGTGAGGGGAGGTGGTAAGGGGTGTTTCCCAAATTCTTAACATGAGATCATGTAAGATCTCATGGATCGGCAAAGTAGCCGCTTCCTTAGGAGCCTTGAGATATTGTAGAATCTCCAACTCCTTTGCCCTGGGCTCTGTTTCAGGAGCCACAGTAATGGAAAGACCTTGAGCCACCTCCCTGAAAAAATCCTGAAAGGAGATATCTTCTGGAGGAGACTTCCTACGTTTGGGAGAGGAAGGCTCCTCGGGGAGAAGTACTCCGGTACCGACGGAGCTGTCAGAATCCTCAGACTCCTCCGAGGATTCAAAGTACCTTCTGTCCGGATACTCTTGTAGAGCACGATACCCTTACCGACCGAAGTCTGTGCCAGAGGAATCGGTACAGGTGTATCGGTACCGGAAGGCATGGCCTGACTGGGTGCCGGCAATGCAGACACCGATGTCGATGCCGATGCTATCGGTACCAGTACCGGCGCCAGAGTCTGTGCCGGTACCGGTTGAACTGTCTGACGCGGTTCCGAGGGTGTCGATGCCGCAAGGAGAGCCACCAGACTGCGTTCAATAGCCAGGAACCTCTGGTCTATCGACTCTGCCAATGCCCGGGTATCGGGACCGGAGAAAGCAGCCAGTACCCCAGAGTATGGCACCAGTAGTTCTGCCGAGATTGAGGCTTCGAGAACATCCTGGAGCCCCAATAATGCTTTGGAAGCCGAAGCCTCCCGCCGGGGCAATTTTGCCGGTACAGAACCCTCAAGGGCAACGCCAGAGGCATCTAGATGCTTGGAAGGAGATCTACCCTTTGAGGACCGGCCAGACTTATGTTTAGTTACCTGAGATCCATGGGAGGAAGACGAAGCCCTGGAAGACGCCGATGCCACAGAGGCTGCATCGGAGGGAAAAAGGGTGCAGAGTTTAGCAGCCCGGTTTTGTCGACCCCTCTTGTACATCATGGCACAGGCCATACACTCCGAAATGGTGTGGACAGGACCTAAACATTTAAGACACCACTCATGGGTGTCGGTGATGGAGATGGTACCGCCACACTTGGTGCACTTCTTGAAACCCGAGGCAGGTTTTTCCATAGTAAGGGAAATTTTGGGCCTAAGGCCCAAAATGGTGCGTGCACGTGAAGAAAAAAGGTTTGGAAAAAAAATATTTTATTTTTTTTAAAAGAAAGAAAGAAAGAACCAGTATAGCGTCGAGGGAAGGCAGACGCGACCACAAAAAAGGAGAATAGGAAATATTTTCTGCAGTGACAGGAACGAGAACCTGCTGGCTCCGCGGAAAACGAAGAACTGGAGAGAGGCAGTTGGGAAAGGCGGGAAGGCAGCACGCAGGCACTGTGGGATGCTCCCAAAAGCTTTCTAATTGGATGCTGGGGAGCGTTCCCACGCAGGCTCCGTTGGTACTGACGATACCCATATGTGAAGACTACATTCCTGCTTGTTCCTGCAGATCACAGTGTCCCAGTTGTCCTCCTTCCACCATGTCTCTGAGATACCAATCATATCTAACCTCTCATTTATTGCTATATATTCTAACTCTCCCTTCTTATTTTTTTAGACTTCTAGCATTTGCATATAAGCATTTTAGAGACTGTAGTTTATTCATATTAATCTGGCATTTGGGCTACTTTTGTCTTTATTGGAACCTCTCTGCTGATATGCCCTAACTTCATTCTTTTGGTAGAATCTGTCAAGGATACATTGTTCCGAACCATGGGCTCTTGGGCGACTGTCGGCGCGCCCCTATTATCTAGTTTAAAAGCTGCTCTATCTCCTTTTTAAGGGTTAATGCCAGCAGCCTGGTTCCATCCCGGTTAAGGTGAACCCATCCCTTTGGAAGAGCCCCTCCTTTCCCCAGAATGTTCCCCAGTTCCTAACAAATCTAAAACCCTCATCCTTGCACCATCATCTCATCCACACATTCAGACTCCGAATCTCTGCCTGCCTTTTGGGTCCTGCGCGTGGAACGGGAAGCATTTCGGACAATGCTACCCTGGAAATTCTGGATTTCAACTTCCTACCCAAAAGCCTAAATTCAGCCTCCAGAACCTCCCTACCACATTTCTCCTATGTCATTGGTACCGACATGTACCAAGACAGCAGATTCCTCCCCAGCACTATCTAGGACAGCGATGGCGAACCTATGGCACGCGTGCCAGCTGTGGCACGCGAAGGCCTTGCAGCTGGCACGCGGGCCATAGGTCCGCAAAAAAAAGAAAAAAGCTGTCTGACTGCTGCCGCGGACGCGGCAAGGGCAGAATGCAGCGTCCCGCGGGGCCCCCTCCGCCCGCTAAGCCCCTCTGCAAGAGCTTTCAGATTCGCGAGGGAGAGCGTCTCCCTCGCGTCTCTGTTAAGCCCGCAGGGGCTAATGGGAAATTTCCCATCAGCCCCTTAAGACGCGAGGGACTGATGGGAAATTTCCCATTAGCCCCTGCGGGCTTAACAGAGACGCGAGGGAGACGCTCTCCCTCGCGAATCTGAAAGCCCTTGCAGAGGGGCTTAGCGGGCAGAGGGGGCCCCGCGGGACATTGTAATCTGCCGCGGCAGCAGCCAGAGCCTGCTTTTTTTTTAAAAAAATTTGCCGGGGGGGGGGGGGGGTTAGGACTGCTAATGGGCAGGAGGAGGGAGGGGGAGGGGGAGAGGGAGGGCGAGGGAGGGGGGGTTAGGACTGCTAATGGGCAGGAGGGGGGGTGTTAAGACTGCTAATGGGCAGGGGGGGGTTAGGACTGCTAATGGGCAGGAGGGGGGGGGTTAGGACTGCTAATGGCAGGAGGGGGGGGGTTAGGACTGCTAATGGGCAGGAGGGGGGGTTAGGACTGCTAATGGGCAGGAGGGGGGGTGTTAGGACTGCTAATGGCCAGGGGGGGGGTTAGGACTGCTAATGGGCAGGGGGGGGGGGTTAGGACTGCTAATGGGCAGGAGGGGGGGGGTTAGGACTGCTAATGGGCAGGAGGAGGGGGGGGTGTTAGGACTGCTAATGGGCAGGAGGGGGGGTGTTAGGACTGCTAATGGGCGGGGCGGGGGGGGGGTATAGGACTGCTAATGGGCGGGAGGGTAGGACTGCTAATGGGCAGGAGGGGGGGTTAGGACTGCTAATGGGCAGGAGGGGGGGGGAGGTTAGGACTGCTAATGGGCAGGAGGGGGGGTGTTAGGACTGCTAATGGGCAGGAGGGGGGGTGTTAGGACTGCTAATGGGCGGGGGGGTTAGGACTGCTAATGGGCTGGGGGGGTTAGGACTGCTAATGGGCGGGCGGGCGGGGGGGGTAGGACTGCTAATGGGCTGTGGGCTGATGGGGGCTGTCTGGAAATGGGGTGATGGGGGTTTAGGGCTGGAAGTGAGTTGATGGGGGGGGCTAGGACTGGTATTGGGCTGGGGGGTTGCTAGGACTGGAAATGGGCTGATGCAGGGACTAGAAGGGAATGGATGCTGGGTGAGGCTGGAACTAGAAGGGAGCTGATGTTGGGGGAGGATTAGAATGGGATGGGGCTGGGAGAGTAAAATGGAGAGGGGAAAAATATTTTGTGTGGGAGGGATAAAAAATCTACAATTGGCCGGGTATTGGGAGAGTAAGTGGGGATTGAGGATGGAGGGGTAAAATTTGAGTGGATGAAATAGGAATGAGGAAAGAGCAAAAGGAGAAAGATTAGTATGTTAAAGCGGATGTAGAGAGAGAGAATGGAAAAAAAAAACTAGAAGAGAGAAGAAAGGACAAATGGACAGCAGATGATGGAGAGTTAGCAGAAAACATGAAGAAACCAGAAGAAAGTGGCTGGAGCAATTGCAACTGAGCTGAGGTATTCTGTTTATGTAATTCCTTTTTGACATTGCCACTTGTTCTCTTTCCCCAGTAGGTCATGTATTGTTATTGTCTGAAATGTATTGGTTTAATATTTGCAGTGTTGCCTTTTGATAGGTATGGTGTGGTGCTTTGTGAGTCCTGGTAGTGCTGTTAGGATACGGCGGGTTTGCTATTGGTTCTAAATGGGCAGTGTTTGTAGTAGTTCCTAATGTGCCTGGCGGTTGGCACTGGATTATAGTAATGTAGAAATCTTTTAGTCTGTCTTTATCCATACACTCATTAAGAGACATGTTTACTAAAAGTTAGTGTATGTTAGCATTATGCAAATATTTATGCAAATTGACGTGCTGGCACTTTGAGGAAATTCTTTGGTTTTGTGCGGCAGTTTGGGCACTCGGGCTCAAAAAGGTTAGCCATCACTGATCTAGGACCTTGTCTAGGTGGCGCATGAGGTCTCCTACATTCGCACCAGGCAGGCATGTTACCAGGCGATCCTCACGTCCATCAGCCACCCAGCTATCTACATGACTAATGATCAAATCACCAACTATAACGGCTGTCCTAACCCTTCCCTTATGGGCACATGGCACTGGAGAAACTTCCTCGGTGTGAGAGGGTTTTACATTACCTGGAGGACAGGTCCTAGCTACAGGATCACTTCCTGCCACACCAGGGTGATGCTTTCCTGTCACGTGACCTCTCTCCTCCATGGCAACAGGGATGCTGCCAGACTGGAGGTGGGACTTCAGTACTATATCCCTGTAGGTCTCGTCTTTGTCTTCCTTATGGGTCATTCCATGTCAAGTGGTCTAGTATATAAAAAGTGCCCCGCTCGACCATCTTGGATTTTGCTGAAATTTTGTATGTACACTACCATGTGTCTCAAACTAACTTTGCTAAAGTTTTAGATTCTCTTGTGGAATACTTTCTGAGATATAGTCATTTGTCTGATCACATACCTTGACTTTGTAAAGTATGAGTCTGAGATTTCAGCAAATTTGAGACCCTATATTTTCTTTGCTATTTTATTATAAAAAATGAAACTTGACTATCCTGTACAACTTTTTGCGCTCTATTTAATGATACTAATGATAATCTTTTTTGAATATGTCGGAAGTAGATATATTGCAGCAAAGTCAGACAAAAAAATTGACGTTCTAAAAAAATTAAAAATTAGACATTATGCAGCTTCCTAAATAATCAAGTAAAAAGTATGAAATTTTGCACATACCTCTATGTACTGAAGTTCTTGAATTTATAATTTCATGCTCTTAGCATTCTCTGTTAGTTTACAAATTAAGTGTAAAGTTGATGATTTTTTGCAAAAACGTAAAAATAGGGTATTTTTAACCTCCTTTTACACAAAAGTATCTTCTAAAATCGTTTTGAAACCAATTTAATTAGAAAGAGCATGTTTTATGCTTTCTAAAAAAGCGGATTTAATTTACTAACCCTGGCGTACAATACCCTGAAAAGAGGGCTAAACATAGTGGACATTACCATGCTTGACAAAGGTATGTAATTCAACCTGCAGTTCTAATGTTATCCAAATGTTATATTTAAAACTCATTTATTTCCATAGGAGTTGCTCAATAACTGTTAAGTGCATATATGTCGTGAGCTTAACGTATAGATTTTCAGATTAGCATTAGTTGGTACACATTTACTAATTAATTTACTTCAAAATGGACATCGACGAATCACTTGATAACAATCCTCCTATGCCTGAATGTACCATTGGACAAAAATTGTCATCAAAATGTCACCATGGCTCATTTTATTCCAATAAAACTGGGCTCAATTCAGTGAGCTGCTTGTCAGCAAGCGAGAAATTGCTTATTACTCGATGATCAGAAGTTGACCTTACAGACAATGACAGTATCTGCTTACATCACCAAGCACAGTATCTCAGCAAATATGAAATGAACAAAAAGTCGTGTTCAATCTGTTTGAAAAGCAGAAACACGTCACTAAAAGTGGATTATCAAAAGTAACTTTAGCCATGTCTGAGGGCTTGAAAAAAGTGACCAAAATGAATGTAAAGCCAGGCCAGAAAATTTGCATCAGGTGCAAAGCAAAATATGCTTCTATGGTTGAAGCCACAGCATCTTCATCTTCGGATGATTTTGATCCAGATGCCTTGGACACCCTTGATCAAAGCTTGACTGCTTTAGGCACTTCTCCATTAAAAATATGAAGAATAAGCAGTAGACACAAAGCTGGCTATTTGAAACAAAAGATTGAGCGCACACAGAATGTGGCAACAAAAAAAATAATGTCTGCTGCTGGAGTGGCTGTTCAACGTTGAACAATCTAGTCTATCTGCAGAATGCAGTCTATGTAGCGATTACACTGAGCTTATTAAAGAAATGAAAGCAAAGATTGATATATCCAATAGGTCAACAAAAGTTCAATTGTTGACTTTGGCCCCAAAAAGTTGGTCAATAAAGGAAACAGCAATGAAGTTTGGCGTTTCTGAACGTATGGTCAAAATGGCCCGAAAAGTCAAGAAAGACAAAGGCATTTGTGCTTTACCTGATGCAAAAATTGGCAAACCATTATCAGAGGAAGTCGCTAAAAGAGTCAAGGATTTCTATGAAGATGATGAATTTAGCAGAATGTGTCCTGGCAAAAAAGACTGCATTTCAGTGCGACTCGATGGTGTCAAAGTTCAAAAACAAAAATGGTTGCTGCTGTGTAATCTTAAAGACTTGTATGTAGCACATCATAATAAATTTGGAGCAGAAATCGGTTTTTCAAAATTCTGTGATCTCAGGCCAAAGTGGTGTGTGACTGTTGGTGCTTCAGGCATGCATTCTGTTTGCATCTGCAGTATACATCAGAATGTAAAGCTCATGCTGCAAGGTGCAAATATTAAAGAGGACTACAAGCTGCTAATGGAAAAGACAGTGTGTGACCTGAATTCCAAGGAATGTATGCTACAAAGATGCCAAAGCTGCCCTGGCGAAGAATCGCTTGTAGCGTATTTGGATGAAATATTCCAGGATTATGATGCAGAGGAATCAATTGAATTCAAACAATGGATTCACACTGACCGAGAAACACTGGAAACAAGCAGATGTTACGAAAATATACTACTTCAGTGATGGCTCAGCAGCGCAATATAAAAACTACAAAAACTTTGTCTATTTATGCAACCACAAAAATGATTTCAATATCGAGGCTGAATGGAACGTTTTCAGCACAAGCCATGGAAAATCACCTTGTGATGGGGTTGGTGGCACAACTAAACATTTGGCAGCCCGAGCAAGTCTACAAAGACCTTTGTTTGACCAAATATTGACACCAAAAGATCTGTATAACTTTTGTGACCAAAATATACACGGAATCAAATATATTTATGTCGCAAAAGATGAAATTGAAAAAAGCAGGAAGTTTCAAGAAGAAAGGTGGAAAGAAAGCAGCACAATAGCTGGCACTCGAGAGCATCACCAATTTGTACCAGTTGACTCAAACTTGGTTTGCGTCAGCAGAGTTTCAAATGATACAATAAGTTTTTTAGCCAAAATTTCCAATACTGCTATTTTGTATTTGAAATTATCTGAGTTGTCCCTTGGTTGCTACGTAGCTTGCATATATGACAACAAATGGTGGATTGGCAATGTTGTTGAAGTTTCAGCTGTGGAAAATGATGCATTGATAACATTTATGCATCCTCAAGGTCCTGCTCATTCGTTTTATTGGCCAGAAAGGCAAGATGTTTGCTGGATTCCAGAGCAGCACCTCATTAACATGCTCCCTGCACCTTCAGTTACATCATCTGGCCGACAGTATCAATTCCCAGAATCCATTTTGAAGGAAGTGGCTTGGAAACATAACAGAATGTAAAAAAATTGCTAGCATTAAAATTGAGGTGAGTACTTCGGCTTGGGAACCATATAAGATAGACAATTTAGGCTTGGGAACCTAGGATAAGATGCCCAATCATTGGCTTGGGAACCAGCTAGACACCCACTGAAGGCTTTGGAACCTCAAATAAGAAACCAAATTAAAGGCTTGGGAACCTAGATTAAGAAACCCACCCGTGGCTGGTATTGCACAGCTATCGGGCGTGACCTCTATGGCGATGGGGTTGCCAGCTCATGTTCCTGAACTGGTAGTGACAATGTCACCATGGACCAATGCAATACAATATTCAGAGTTTGGACTTGTTCCCTGAGAGCAAAGAGCACCTAATGCACACGTAAGGCCCCTCACACCAACTGGAAAAGCCACAATCTCGCTGATGGACTGCTTTCTGCATCTTAGTTTTAAGGCTGTGTTTAGATATTTAAGTTCTTTACTTACTAAGGGTTGCTGTGGATACTTATACTAATAAAACGATACCTAATACATTTAATGTACCTTGTTCAGGAGATCACGTCAGCACATGAGCGAGTGAGGACCGTTCCCCTGAACCGGCCAAGAAATCTGCATTAATTCCGGTGCGGGTGTGTGGGGAGATAAGGCTGAGTAATGAGTGTGCCCCGGAGAGCCTAGGAGAAGCAGCGGCAACGGCAGCAGCATGCATTCTGCGGCAAAGAAGGAGAAGCCGCATGGGCCCCGCGAGGCAAAGATGGAGACCGCTCCGCGCCCCCGCACAAGTCCGGATTCCCCAGGCTCTGGCAATGGAGAGTCGGGGCGGAGGAACTGGCGCACGAGGTGGCTAAGCTCCTAGAGCCTAAATTTGACTCTGTGTTGCAGAAATTGGAGGAAATGGCGGAGACGTATGCCGAAATTACCCGGAGAGTGGAGGAGGCTGAACAGCGTATTACAGTACTGGAGGAAAGCGAGGTGAAGCGGGAAGCCGATGCTAAAAGACACCAGAAAGAGATCGATGCGCTACTCCTTAAAGTAGATGATTGGGAGAACATATCCCGCAGGAATAATCTACGCTTGGTGGGAGTGCCGGAGACCTGGTCAGATCAACAGCTTGCTGGCTTGTTTGAAATTTGGCTGCCAAAGGAATTGGGCCTGGTGGAGCTACAAGGACAAATCATAGTGGAGAGGGCGCACCGTCTGGGCCCGAAGAGGGGCCCCAATGAAAGACCGAGGCCGGTGCTGGCCAGGCTGTTGAACTTTCAACACAAAACAGCGTTACTGCAGGCTTATCGTAAGCGGAGATCCTTGCAATTGGACAAGCACTCGATCCTTATGTTTCAGGACTACTCCGCAGTCTTGGCAGCAAAACGGAAGGAGTTTGCACCTCTTTGCAATGAGTTGGCGGGTGCGGGAATCCGCTTTGCGCTCATCTACCCAGCTTTGCTCAGAATTTTCCATGAAGGGAAGACGCACACTTTTGATCAACCCCAGTCTGCAAAACAATTTGTGGGTACCCTGCTTCCAAGCCAGACTGCAAACAACTGAAGCCTTGGTCCATGGCATGGGACTGTGCGAATCGTGTGATTGTTTGGGCATGAGCATTGCCACCAGCGCCCAGACTGGTTGCGGTGGCTGGGGTGGCTGGGGCAGTACTGCTCATTGCTCCTCAAACTGGACTGACTAATGTTGTTGAGTTTTAATGTCTACGGGGACAGCTCCTTGTTTTCATTCTATGTGGTTTATATACACTTGGCCTACCTCCCCTCCCCCCTACCTTTTCTCCTTTTGACAGTGCTGGGGGGGGGTGGAGCGGCCTGGACGTGTGGACAGTGATCTATCCCATTGGGGGGGTTTGGCAGAGGCTCTTAAGATGAGAGGGGGGAGGGTAGGGTGGGCTGTGATGGGTGGGAAGGGGAGGAGGGGTGGGAAGGGGGAGGGGGGCTGGAGGGTAGGGGGGGTAGGGTTTTGGACGGGGGCTCGAAACGTGGAGGGGAGGCATGGGACAAGGTTTGTGAGGAGATGTTCATGGGGGCCATGGGAGTGATGCTTGGGGGGCCGAGGCTGGGCGGTACCCTGAGCTGCCAAATCAGAAAAATCTTCGCAGAAAGCTCCTGGGGTGCACACAGCGATGACCCACATTAAGATTGTTTCCTGGAATGTGGGGGGGGGGGGGGATAGGCTCCCCGATAAAACGTACCAAGATATTGCAAGCACTTAAGAGGAAGGGGGCGCAGATTGCACTGCTGCAGGAGACCCATATGAGTGACATAGAACATGGGAAGTTGGCAAGGGATTGGGTGGCATCCTCCTACGGGGCTTCATCTGGATCTAGAAAGGTGGGGGTGGTAGTATTGGTCAAACGGGGTATACCTTGGAAGGTTGAGCGCTGTGAGGCTGACCCCCAAGGGCGATATGTCTTCTTGCGGGCACGGCTGTATACACAAGAGCTATGGTTGGGGAATGTCTACGCCCCCAATGTGCATGACCACGGGTTTTTTAAGGAGTTGTTGAAATTTATTTTGAAAGCGGCGGGGAAGAAGCTGATCCTAGCCAGCGATTTTAACTGCCCGCATGATCCTGGGATGGACAAATCTGGGGGGTGTGCATCAGGGGGGTGGACTAAGAAGGGGATTGGCTATCTGTGTAGGATGGGGGAGATGGTAGATGCTTGGCGGGCACTACACCCCGGGGTGCGGGAGTACACACACCAGTCGAGAGCCCATGGGACATGGTCTCGTATAGATTATATCTTGGTCAATGCAAGGAGCTTTAGTAATGTGTCCCAGGCAGAAATCGAACCGGTTATGATCTCGGATCATGGGATGGTTTGGATACATTGGGATGCGCATGCTCCGGGTAGGTCTGGATGGCGTTTCCCCACTTACCTATGGGAAGATGAGGATTTTAGAAAGTATTTGATTGGGCAATGGGAGGCATACCTTGAGTTCAATGATACTCCGCAGTGCTCTCCGCGTTTGCTGTGGGAAGCCAGTAAGGCGGTGATGAGGGGGGCTATTATTACCTACACGGCCCGTAGACGCAAACACTTGGACAAAAGTCTGCTTGTTCTGGAACGTTCTCTTATGGTGCTGCAGAGAAAGCAGGCTCGAACGCGAAACAAGGCCGCTCAACAGGAGTATGTCAGGGCTCAGGAGGCCTTGAATGAGCTGTTGCAGCGGCGAGCACACATGTCCCGACAATACTATAAACATCAGCTGTATCGGTTTGGGAACCGGTCGGGTCGCTTGCCGGCTAGGTTGGTTAAGGATGTTGAGGGTACGCGCTTTATCCCGGTGCTCAAGGCGGAAGGGGGGGCTCTGCAACATGAATCGCATCAGATTGCGTCTATTTTTAGGAACTTCTTTGCCACTTTGTACACGGAGGAGGCGAGAGATTATGCGGCAGCGCGGAAATTTCTCAGTGACCTTCACCTGCCCACCCTGGGAGATGAGGCAATGAGCGTTCTGAACGCCCCTCTTTCAGGGCAGGAAATACAGAGAGCTATTCGGAGAGGCAAACTGCATAAGGCCCCGGGCCCCGATGGGTTTGGGGCGGAATATTATAAGATCTTGGAGAATAGGATTACCCCGGTCCTCTTGGTTATGTATGATACGGTTTTTACTGAGGGACGCTTCCCCAGGGACATGCGGTGTGCTGACATTACAGTTATACCTAAGGAAGGGAAGGACCCTTCGGAGCCTGCTTCCTATAGGCCAATATCTTTGCTAAATTACGATGTAAATCTTTTGGCTTCTATTTTGGCGGAGAGGTTGAACCCTATCCTGCCTTCTTTGATTCACTCGAGACAGGTGGGGTTTGTACAAGGCAGAGAAGCTTCGGGGAATATAGCAAAGATTCTAGTGAGAATGGAGTATTGCCTTAGAGAAAAGCAGCCCCTGTTGCTAGCCTGTCTAGACGCAGAGAAGGCGTTTGATAGAGTGGCGTGGGAGTATTTGTGGGAGGCCCTGAGGAGATTTGGGTTTGGGGGAGTATTCTTGCAGTGGGTACAGATTTTGTATTCAGCACCGCAGGCAAGAGTTGGAGTCAATGGAGTATTCTCAGCGCCCTTTACGCTTGAGCAGGGCACGCGGCAGGGCTGTCCTCTCTCACCTTTACTCTTTGTGCTTGCATTAGAGACGCTGTTGTAGGCTTTGCAGGAGGATTCTCAGATAGTGGGGGTAGGTGTGGGGGGGCAGGAGGAGATGAAACTGAGTGCCTTTGCGGATAATATGCTCTTGTGTCTCGGTACCCCGCAGACCTCGCTAACCAGGGCGCTTCAAATCATAACATACTTTGGTAGCTTTTCGGGTCTGAAAATCAACTCGACCAAATCTATGGCCCTTGATGTTGGTGGGAAGGTTCAGCAGAACTGGAGAGGTCCGTTCCCGTTGACATGGGCCTCGGGCGCGTTTGGATATTTGGGTATACAGTTGCCAGATGCTCCGGAGAGAGTCTATGAATGTAACATTCCAGGACTCTTGGAGCAGGCACGGAAAACGTTTCAGAGTTGGTTAGCTTTACCTCTGTCTTTGAGGGGTAGGGTGGCTTTATTTACTATGGTGGAGCTGCCCCGCTGGTTGTATGTCCTGCGGATGCTACCGATTTGGGTCTTGGGCAAAGACTGGCAGCGTTTTGAGCGTTACTTAAGTCATTTCTTGTGGAGGGGGAAGCGGGCGTGCATACCTTTAAAGGCCCTTATGCGGCGGAGGGAGGAGGGTGGTTTAGAGCTCCCTTCAGTACGTAATTACAACCTGCAGTACCTGGCACGCCACTTGGCGGCTTTGGTAGGAATGGAAGGCGATGATCCGCCTGTGCCACAGGTACATTGGGCTGATAATTTTGGCCAGGGGTTGTATACCCTGCATGCCCTGGGACACAAACTTCCGCCAGATGTGAAGGGAGGGACCTATGTAGGCTCACTTCGGGCAGTGTGGAAGGCAATCTGTAGGAAAAGAGGTTGGGACTGGCGCTGCTCGTTGCTGCTCCCTTTGGTGGGAAACCCCGAGTTTGCTCCAGGTCTAACGATACCGGTTTTCAGGACGTGGGCGCAGAAGGGCTTCGTCTCTGTTGGGGATTTGTGTGATGCTCCTGGAGGGCGGGTGGAGTGTTTTGCCACATTGGCAAGGAAGTTCTCTTTGCCTAATCATCTTTGCCTAATCATGAGTTTTACTGTTACCTGCAAGTCCGACATTACGCCGGTAGCGTATTGGGAAGGATTACGGGAGTGGCTGCCCAGGCAGGTATTAAAGAGTGGTTGCAAGATGTGGCACGGGGGGGGGGGAAGGGTACGGAGAGTAGGAGAATGCTGGTGTGCCCTACTGGTGACCAGAGTTATTTGCAGAGGTTGAGCGAGCGGTGGCAGAAAGAGGGGTTGGTAGAGGCTACGCCGGATCATCTTAGTTGGGCGTTCATGAAAATTCATCTCTGTGGACACTGGGTCTATCTTCAGGAAATGCACTATAAATTCTTGTGGCGGGCGTATATTAGTGACCATTGGGCGTATAAAATGGGTATCCGGGACAGTGCTCAATGCAGATGGTGCGGGGAGGGGAGTGGAACCATAACGCACAAATTCTGGAGCTGCCCCAAAATCCATTCCCTCTGGGAGAAAGTGGGGGATCAATTGGCGGGCATGTTGAGAGGACGGGCCCAGTGGGGGTGCAGCCCTATGCCTCTTTCATGATTGGGATCTAGAGGGGCAGTGGGTGGCTTCGGCGCAGCGTTCCTTGATGGAAAAGTGTTTCTTAAAGGTAAAACGGGTCATTTTGAGGCATTGGTTGGACGGGCCTGCCCCTACTTTGGACACGTGGGAAAGGGCTGTGGTGGAGTTGGTGCAGATGGAAAGGTTAACAGCGAAGAGGCTTGGGGGAGCACAGTGGGACAAATTCTTGGAGATCTGGATGCCCCTAATTACCACTCTCCCCACACAGACTAGGAGTGTTTTGTTAAACCTCTAATTACCTCCATAGCCTCCTGCTTGTGTAAGTGCTGCAATATCTTATTCTCTTACTTCTCTTGGTGCATTTTGAAAGTGCTACTTGGATCCCTCCCTATTTCTCGGGTCCTCTCAGTGTTGAACTGGGATTACAGACCTGCCCCTTTTGAATGGCCTACTGTGGTTATGTAGTTGCCCTTGTCTCCCGGAGTTGGATAGGGGGGGGAGGGGGAGGAGGGAAAAGAGCAGGAGGGTAGAGGTGAAGGGGGAGGGAAGGGTGGTTACTGTAGACTGGGGGGGCTGCGAAGGGTTTAGGGGGATGGGTTGGGGTAAGTGCAAGAATCACCTGGTCTGGGGGGCTTGGTAGAGGGACTGTGTACTGTTGCCTTTATTTGTTTGCAGTGATCCACTGGGTTTCGGCTTGGTGGGAGCTGTGTTAATGTTTTGTGATATTTTGTGGGTTATGTCTGCTTGCTGGCAGCCAGTTCTTTCTTTCTGCTCGCCCGTCTGATAGTGGGTTGGGGGTGGTGGTGGTGAGCAGGGGGAGTCATTTGTGTGAGCTGTATTCTGCTGTTTGTTGTTGTTATTCTGGTTTCACTACCGCTTGTTCAACTGTTTTGGTTTAGTGTGTGTGTATGTTTGCTGAAATTTAATAAAAAAGGAATTGAACATAATGTACCTTGTTCACCTGAAGCTTAATTAATCTCAGGTCCTTAATATATGCCTGATGAGGATAAACAGCTGCATCTGGGAGTGAATATGGCACCTCCTTTCGAGGTGTAAGCACTTATAAAGGTACAATTATCCTAGGGTTGGGTGGGTGTCCAGGAAGGAGGGAAAGAAGACTTATTAAAAGCTGGCTGCAACATAGTACCCTGTCCTGTGTTTCTAAGGTAATCTATGACCAATTTCCAGAGGGAGTCCTACAGCCCTTACTTAGATATAGGGAGTCTTGGGGTCTAAATTTAAACCGAAAGCTCTGCTTCTACTAGGCCCTGACTGATTTAACAAATATACTGGGTTCACAGATTAATCAGCTTTAATCTAAAGAATTCATTTTTCCTCAAGATTTAGAAAAATTCCCAGACGCAAATACTTACAATTGCAGATCTCTCTCCAGAAGTAGCAGTCTCCTTTTGTAGTCCTTCAAGACCTCTAAACCTTTCAAACAGCAGCAAGGCATACCGCAAAGATCCACCCTCTCAGACTTATTCTTTAACTTATATATACAACCAATCTGCCAAATCATATAGAAACATGAGATACACTACCATATATATGCTGTTAACCTCATGCTATTTGCTCTCTTCATAAGAACATAAGATATGCCATACTGGGTCTGACCAAGGTCCATCAAGCCCAGTATCCTGTTTCCAACAGTGGCCAATCTAGGTCATAGGTACCTAGCAGTTTCCCCAAAAGACACAGGTTCCGCAATGCTTGTAATGGGTCAAGCATTGATATCCTGGGTCCCTTCTTAATAATGGTTTATGGACCTTTCCTCCAGGAACTTGTCCAAACCTTTTTTAAGCCCAGCTACACTAACAGCCTTTACTACATCCTCCGGTAACAAATTCCAGAGTTTGATAACACGTTGAGTAAAAAAATATTTTCTTTTATTAGTCTTAAATAGTTTACCCTGTAGCTTCATTGCATGTCCCCTAGTCTTTCTATATTCTGATAATGTAAACAATCGATCTACGTTTACCCGTTCCACTCCGTTCATTAATTTATAGACTTCGATCATATCTCCCCTCAGCCGTCTCTTTTCCACGTTAAAGAGCCCTAACCTTTTTAGCCTTTCTTCATAGGAGTATCCTTCCATCCCCTTTACCATTTTGGTGGCTCTTCTCTGAACCTTTTCTAATAACGCTATATCCTTTTTAAGATACGGCGACCAGAATTGCACACAATAGTCAAGGTGCGCTCTTAAGATGGAACGATATAGAGGCATTATAATATGTTTTGTTTTATTTTCCATTCCTTTCCTTATGATACCTAGCATTCTATTTGCTCTCTTGGCTGCCGCTGCACACTGGGCCGAGGGTTTTAACATGTTATCCACAATGACGCCTAAATCTTTTTCCTGGGTGGTGGTTCCTAATGTGGAACCTTCCATTGTGTAGCCATAGTTTGGATTGTTCTTCCCTAGGTGCATAACTTTGCACTTCTCCACATTAAATTTCATCTGCCATTTTGATGACCAGTCTTCCAATTTATCAAGATCCTCTTGCAATTTTCCACAATCCTCTTGGGTTTTAACAACTTTAAATAGTTTTGTGTCATCTGCAAATTTGATAACGTCACTCGTTATTCCACTTTCCAGGTCATTTATGAATATGTCAAAAAGCAGCGGACCAAGCACAGATCCCTGGGGTACACCACTATTCACCTTTCTCCATTAGGAAAATTGGCCATTTAGCCCAACCCTCTGCTTTCTATCTTTTAACCAGTTCCTGATCCACAGCAGTACACAGCCTCCTATCCCATGACTCTTTAGTTTTGCCAAAAGTCTCTGATGAGGGACCTTGTCAAAGGCTTTCTGAAAGTCCAGATACACTATATCAGCCGACTCACCTTTGTCCACCTGTTTATTCACACTTTCAAAAAAACATAACAGATTAGTAAGACAAGATCTTCCTTGTCTAAGGCCATGTTGGCCGTCTCCCATTAGGCCATGACTATCTACATGCTGAGTAATTTTATTCTTTATGATGGTTTCTACCATTTTTCAGGGTACTGACGTGAGGCTCACCAGTCTGTAGTTTCCCGGATCACCCCTGGAACCCTTTTTAAAAATTGGTGTTACATTGGCGATCCTCCAATCTTCAGGTATTAGAGATGATTTTAATGATAGTTCACAGATTACTTATAGCAGGTCTGCAATCTCATATTTCAGTTCTTTCAACACACTTGGATGTATACCATCCGGCCCAGGTGATTTCCTACTCTTCAGTTTATCTAATAGTTGTAATATCGATATTTCCTTCAATTCTTCCGCACCTTTAAATACCACTTCAGTCATGGGTAACATCCCTACATCTTTCTCAGTAAAGACCGAAGCAAAGAATTCATTCAGTCTCTCCGCTATCGCCTCTTAGTGCCCCCCTTTAACTCCTCTATCATCTAATAGACCAACTGACTCTCTCACAGGTTTTTTGCTATGAATGTACTTGAAAAAATCTTTATTTCGCGTTTTTGCTTTCGCAGCAAGCTTCTTCTCAAATTCTCCCTTTGCCTGCTTTATCAATGCCTTGCATTTGACTTGCCAGTGCTTGTGTTGTTTCCAGGTTTCGTTATTTGGCTCTTTTTTCCATTTCCTGAAAGATGCTTTTTTGGCAACAGCCTCTCTGACCTCACCTTTAAACCATGCTGGAAGTTTTTTTGGACTTCCTTCCACTTTTCTTAAAGCGTGGAATACAGCTGGTCTGGGCTTCCAAGATACTATTTTTCACCACCACCCAAGCTTGATGTAAGTCTTTAACCTTTGCAACTGCTCCTTTTAGTTTTTTCTTAACTATTTTCCTCATTTTATCATAGTCTCCCTTTCAAAAGTTAAAAGGTAGTACTGTGGATTTCCTTACTATCCCTCCTCCACTAATTAAATCAAAGGCGATCATGCTATGATCACTATTGCCAAGTGGCCCCAACACCCTTATCTCTTGCACTAGATCTGGTGTTCCACTAGGTCTAATATGGCTTCCCCTCTGGTTGGTTCATGAACCAGCTGCTCCAAGAAGCAGTCATTTATGTCATCTAGGAACTTTATCTCCCTAGCATGTCCTGCCGTGACACTGACCCAGTCGATACCGGGGTAATTGAAATCACCCATTATTATTACTGCGCTGTAACCTTTGTTAGCTTCCTTGATTTCTTTGAGCATTTCATCATCCATTTGTTCATTCTGGCCAGGCGGTCGATAGTACACCCCAGTGCCCATATAATGCCTATTGTTCTTTATCTACTTGTACATAAGTTATAACCCTCCCTGTCCCTCACCATTATGGCCCGTAATCCCATAAAACTTTCCCAATAAAAGGATGTCATATGTAACAATTACACCTTGTTTATTGTATAAAAGTTGAGTTCAATGTAAACCGTTTTGATTTTACGAAAAGCTATAGAGAAGCAACGTTAAATAAATGCTTGGTTTCCATCCTATTCCCATTTAGGGATCCTCTGTGTATTGTCCACTTCTTTTTGAATTCCATCATTGTCTGGTCTCCACCACCTCCTTTGGTTAAACTGCAGGCATCCTCTAGTCCCTTCCAAGAAAAAAAATTATTTTCTGATGCCATAGCAAGAAGAGCAAATAAACAAAATTTTGCACTTCAAAAATCAAAAGGGGGGGGGGGAGCAGGGAGCTATAAACCCTAAACAATAGAGAGGGGAATAACCTGTACAGAGCGGTGGGTAGAACTTTAAACAGAGGCAAAGAGGGGAGTAATCTGCACTGAGCGGCGGGTACAACTCTTGCCACCTTTCTGGGTAGACTAGATAAGCCATGCAGGGCTTTATCTGCCATCATTTACTATGTTAGCATATTTTCCAGTCTACCTCCTCGAAGTTCATATCATATCTCCTAGTTCTACAGATTCCCCCTTATTAGGGAAAGGTTAATTTATTTAAATGTTATATTTCTCCTGCCTCTCCTTCTCCTCTAGGGTATACATATAAATACAGCAATTCTTTTGATTAAAAAACTTGTTTTAAATTTTTGGATTAGCAAAGAGAAGCCACCATCCAGTGCTGGAAACAACTGACAGATAATATGGCATCCTTCGAACTTCAGTGGTCAAGGAAAAAACTAAACTAAAATGACTGGCATACAAGAAGTTGTGGATTTAGTTTAGGGACAAAAATCCCAGAGTACCCAGACAGTGTTCTTCACCAGTTTCTCAGCTGAAGCAAAACAACAAAACCTGAGAAAAATCATACATGAGAATAGCTGAAGGTGAAAGACTTCAAGAATGCTGTAGGATGTGAAATAAAGAGCATAGAAAGGCCAGCAGAAGAAAATAATCTAGATAGAAACATAGAAACATGTCAGCAGAAAAAGACCACATTGCTCATCCAGTCTGCCCTTCCATATCAAATACCACAGTCCCTTTCTTTCCTTTAGAGATCCTCTGTGTTTGACCCATGCTTTTTGAAACTCAGATACTGTCCTCCACATCTCTACTACCTCCACTGGGAGACCATTTCATGCATCTACCATTCTTTCCATAAAGAAACATTTCCGCATATTATTCCTGAGTCTATCCCCTTTCACCTCATCCTATGCCCCCTCGTTGCAGAGCTTACTTTTCAATCGAAAGAGGCTCTCCTCTTATGCATTTATGCCAAGGAGGTATTTAAATGTTTATCATATCTCCTTTATCCCGCCTTTCCTCTACAGTAAACATAGAAACAAAGAAACATGATGGCAGAAAAAGACCACATGGCCTATCTAGCCTTCCCTTCCATATCAACCACTACAACAGCCCCCTTTTTTCCTTTAGAGATCCTCTGTTTGTCCCATGCTTTTTTGAATTCAGATACTGTTCTCATCTCTATCTCCTCCACTGGGAGACTATTCCACGCACCTACTACTCTTTCTGTAAATAAATAATTTCCACATATTACTCCTGAGTCTATCCCCTTTCACCCTCATCTTATGTCCCCTAATAGCAGAGCATGCTTTCAATCGAAAGAGGCTCTCCTCCTGTGCATTTATGCCACGGAGGTATTTAAACGTCTCAGTCATATCACCTCTGTCCTGCCTTTAATCTAAAGTATACTTATTAATCTATTTTAAGTGTGTCCTCACATGCTTTATAACAAAGACCACTAACCATTTTAGTAACAACCCTCTGCACCGATTCCAACCTGTTTATATCCTTTTGAATGTGCACCGATTCCAACCTGTTTATATCCTTTTGAATGTGCGGTCTCCAGAATTGCACACAATTCTCCAAATAAAGTTGCACCAAAGACTTATATAGAGGCATTATCACCTTCTTTCTTCTGCTGGCCATTCCTCTCTCTATGCACCCAAGCATCCTTCTAGCTTTCGCCATCGCCTTTTCTACCCGTTTAGCTACTTTAAGATCATCAGATACAATCACAGTCTTCTTTTGTGGTCAGAAGTACTTCATCCCCTATACCATATTGCTCCCTTGGACTGCTGCAGCCCAAATGCATGACTTGCATTTTTTTTTAACATTAAATCTCAGCTGCCAAATTCTAGACCATTCTTCAAGCTTAGCTAGATCCCTCCTCATGTTATCTATACCTTCCTGGGTGTCTTCTCTATTGCAGATTTTGGTATCATCCGCAAAGAGGCAAACCCTACCCGACAGCCCTTCCGCAATATCACTAACAAAGATGTTAAAAAGAATCGGACCAAGGACAGATCCCTGGGGCATCCCACTGGTAACCACCTCCTCCTCAGAATGCGCTCCATTTACCTGTACCCTTTGCCGCTCCCACTCAACCAATTTCTAACCCAAGTAGTAACTTAAGAGTTTTTAAAAACATTTTTATTTATGCAATTTCAAATATACAACAAGAATCAATCTTGAACAGAAAAAGCAGCCACCAAAGAAATAAGGATAAATCCATAGTTTAACTCAAAAAAATCTTAAAAAAAGAAACAGTACCTAGGCTCACTGTGTCCCGGGTTGGGGTGCTACGACTTCTGTATAAGGAGTCTTAGTGGACCAATGATGAGTTAATTAACTCTGGTTTTGTGGCCTCGATTTATTCAGGCTTTCCTGCTAGACATACTAACTGCTCTGCTACTTTTGAGGTATTTCCTTAAATTTTGGATTTGGGATTTTGTATATCGTTTGTCAATTTATTTATAAGTCACTTGTGCAGAAAGGTGTCAAAAGCTTTACTGAAATCCAAGTGCACCACATCTAGGACTCTCCCTCGGTCCAACTCTCTGGTCACCCAGTCAAAGAAATCAAATCAGATTTGTCTGATAAGACCTACCTCTGATAAACCCATGCTGCCTTGGATCCTTCAATCCATTGTCTCCAGAAGCCTCACTATCCTCTGTTTCAGCAGCATTTCCATTAATTTGCTCACTACAGAGGCCAGACTAATTGGCCTTACTTCCACTTTTGTGTAAAGCGACTATGTGTGCCCTTCTCCAGTCCGGGACCACTCTCGACTCTAAAGAGGCATTGAAAAGGTCAGACAGTGGAGCTGCTAGAACCTCCCCAAGTTCCTTCAGTATTCTCGGATGTATCCCATCCGACCTCATCGCTTTGTCCACTTTTAGTTTAGCTAGTTCCCTACGAACAGTATCTGTACCATTCTGGCTTACATGTCACATTACATGTATGTTTAATTTAATAATTCTGTGGAATCATTTGCATTTGTATCTTCTGATCAGTAATAAAAATAAATTTACAAAAATATCTCAGCATCTTTAGGGTCCGACTAACTTAGGGAATAGAAGACTTGATCCAGGAATCAAAACTAGGTCTTTCCTCAGAGTTTCGGCCATCCCCAAAGAAGATTCCTCCTTGATGTACAGAAACAGACAGAATGAAGACAGGGAAAAGAGAAGTGTGCCATGGCAATTAAAACAATTTAAAGTACAATTCCTGATCGTGTCCCCAGTCTAGTCCCGGAACCTCTGGGTTGCCTATCTCATCCAGCAGCTTGGAGACTGAGAAACTCCCACTTTTGTGACATCACCAGTATAACTCTCCGGTGTCCGCCTCCCGCCATCAGTTACCTCAGTCTCCAAGCAGCTGGATAGATAGGAGCCCGGAGGTCCGGGCTCACTAGAGAAACAATCGAGAATTTCAGTTAGTGTTCTTTTGGTGCCTGGGGGCTTGAAATTGCAGGGCTATTTGTCTTGGTTTTGAGGACTGTGTCTTTAAATCTTGTCTCAGTCCAGCCCCGCTTTCTTTTTTCTTTCTTTTGACTTTTGGCTTTTCTGCTGACTTGTTCTTTTTCCCCCCTCACCCTTCTCTTTCTTCACATTGCCTTGGGGATTTGAAGAGAGAGGGTCCCGTCTTGCTCAGATGCTGTTGCCCTGAGTTCAGCGGTGTCTGTGGGCAGCGGGAAAGCACCCGATTGTGGGGGAGCTCAGATCCGAGCGCAGCCGACGCCGCGCAGAAGGCCTTGCCTGCCGGTGCGTCTGGCGGCTCTCCTCTCTGCACGGAGCTGTCAACCTGCTTGGGCAACACAGTGTGAGATCGGGGCCGGGGTCGTCGAGTACTCCCGGAGCTGGCTACAGGGGGAATTATTGCAGCGGAGTTCATCGCTCTTCCTGAAGCTGTGCGAGGTAAGCGCTGCCCTCCCTAATAGTCTTATTGCCTCAGCACGTTTTTGGCGCGCTTTTTGAGAGGTAGCCCTGCCGCGTGGTGGCGGCGTGGTGGGCCTTCTGGCCCAAGGGGGAAAATGTTTTCCTGATATTTCAGGGGCTGTTTACATTCTTTGCGGTTAGTTTGTAGAGTATTTAAAAAAAACAAAAAAACAGGGCGGTTTCACGATATTCTTTACCCTTTTGTATTTTCTCTTAAAAGGGAGCGTGGTGCAGTTAGTTAACTTCCCAGAACGGTTGGGGTTACTTTTTAGCGGCTCTCTTCAGTGGGAAAGTCTTTCAAGAGGCCGTGGAGGTGTTTTTCCTTCACACAATGCCCTCCAAGCCTTTGTGCATGGTGTGTGGCTCTCGGAAGAGCGCTAGCACCAGGGTCTGCAAGGCCTGTATTGGGGGATCTACAGAGCTGGGACAGGTCCAAGAACAGCTCGAGGGGGTCCCGGGGCCAGTGTTGGACGCCCCGGCCTCTTTGGGGTCTGCAGTGGCTCAGCCCAAGCCGGTGGCGGGTCCTTCCTCCAGTTCAGGCGCTCTCCCCTCTCAGGCGTCATTGCCTACAGAACTGTCGTCCATTTTTTCCCAGCAGTTTGTGGCTTTACTTCAGCAGACTGTCTTTGGGAATTCTTTGCAACAGCAGCTGGCAAAAGATATCAGTGGAGGCAGAAAGCGCTCTGCGTCCCCTCGGGATGAGTCCTCTCCGGCCGGAGGCAAGAAAGCCCGCGCGGAAGGAAAGCCCTGGGAGCAGTCCAGAGCTTCAGTGGACCCTCTGTCGGATGAGGAGGGCCACAGTATGGCATTTGATGAGGAGCTGGAAGAAGGTGAGATTTCTGAGAGAGAAGATCAATCTAGAGTGGTGAGAGTCTTCAGGAGAGATGAGCTTCCAGCGCTCATTGTAGAGACGCTGAAGGTGCTAAATATGCCTGTCCCGGGGGCCGCAGAGGATGAATCTCTAGAAGACCCTTTGTTGCAAATTTTCAGAAAGACTCAAAGGGCCTTCCCGGTTCACAGAGTTTTCCAAGAGATGATTCAGGAAGAGTGGAATGTCCCGGAGGCGCCGCTGAAGGGCTCCAGAGTTATGGGTCATTTGTATCCCTTAGTGGATCAAGATAAAGAAGTTTTTAAGTCACCTAAGGTGGACGCGGCGGTCTCGGCTGTAACCAAGAAAACAACTATCCCGGTAGAAGGTAGTACGGCCCTCAAGGATGGTCAGGATAGGAAGTTGGATGTCTTGTTGAGGCAGGTGTTCGATATCAATGCCATATCGCTGCAGGCGGCTATTTGTGGAGCGTGGGTGGCTAGAGCCTGTCTTTGGTGGGCGCAGCAGGTGGAGGAGGGACAGCCGAGTCCACTGTCGGGAGAGGCTGCCCGTTTGGAGTCCGGGGCAGCCTACCTGGCGGACATACATTATGATCTTATGAGAGGGCTGTCAAAAAGTATGGCTTCGGCTGTAGCTGCGCGTCGGTATTTGTGGCTCCGCAATTGGGCGGCGGACAGTTCTTCGAAATCTAGATTAAGTAAACTGCCTTTTAAGGGTTGTCTACTTTTCGGCGAGAATTTGGAAAAGTTGGTTAAGGACCTAGGTGAATCTAAAGGAGGAATTTTGCCAGAGGATAAACCTAAAGGGTCCTGCGGTGCTCCGAGAGGTAGAGGTCAGTTGCGGGAGTTTCGATTTCATTCCCCAAGGTTCGCTCAGGGTCAAGCAGGGGCGTTTCCCCAATAAAAAACAGGGATTTCAGGGGTTTCGGGGGGCAGGACGGGGTTTCGACCCCTCTTCCTCTTCCTCGAATAACTTCAAAAAGTCGCAATGAGATGAGGAGGACCCAGGCTCCTCTACTTTCCGTGGGGGGGGGGGGGGGGGCCCGTCTGCAGGAGTTTTATCCTGCCTGGGTCCAAATCACGTCGGATCAATGGGTGCTGGAAGTCATCCGGGAAGGCTATGCCCTGGAGTTCTTGCACCCAAGTAAGAGATGCCTTTGTTCGGTCTCCCGGCAGATCAATTGCAAGACGCGGGAGACCGTGCAAAGGTTGCTGGATCTCAGGGCCATCGCCGCTGTCCCCTCAGACCAGTTCGGCTGCGGTCGTTACTCGATCTACTTCGTTGTCCCGAAAAAAGATGGCGGAATTCGTCCGATTCTGGATCTCAAAGGAGTCAACCGTTGTCTGTGGGTGTCACATTTTCACATGGAAACTCTGCGTTCAGTTATAGTGGCCGTGCAGCGCGGAGAATTTCTTACGTCCCTGGACCTCTCGGAAGCATACCTTCATATTCCTCTAAGGCCGGACCATTACAAGTTTCTCAGGTTCGCAGTGCCGTTTGGGCATTATGAGTTCCAAGCGTTGCCCTTCGGTCTGGCCACGGCTCCGAGGGTCTTCACCAAGGTCATGGTGGTAGTAGCGGCAGCACTTCGCAAGGAGGATATCCTAGTGCACCCTTATCTAGACGATTGGCTCATTTGGGCAAAGTCTCAAGCCGAGAGCGAGAGGGTGACGACCAGAGTGGTGACGTTTTTGGAGAGCCTGGGGTGGATAGTCAATGTGGCGAAGAGTCACCTGCAACCTTCCCAGAACCTGGAATATCTGGGAGCTTGTTTCGACACCCAGAGGTGGAAAGTGTTTCTCAAAGCACAGCGAGCTCAGGCCCTGCGCCAGCTGGTGTGCAGGTTCCTGCAGTTCAGGGCTCCCTCGGCATGGCATTACCTGCAGTTGTTGGGCACCATGGCGGCATCGATCGAGACGGTTCCGTGGGCCCGAGCTCATATGAGACCGTTGCAAAGGGCATTGCTGCGCCGCTGGTCACATCAGTTGGACCCCCTGTCCCGGAAACTGGTCTGCCCGGAGGAGGCACATCAGGCCCTGCACTGGTGTGGTTGCTTCCCGAGTCCTTGGAGGGGGGAAATCCTTGGAGTCTCCGGACTGGGTGGCAGTTATGACGGATGCCAGTTTGTTGGGATGGCGGGCCCATTGTCAGGGCAGCTTTGTACAAGGACGCTGGAGTGCTCAAGAGAGAGAGTGGCTGATCAACAGGCTGGAGTTAAGAGCCGTGTTCCTAGCTTTGCAGGGGTTCCACTCCTCCCTCGTAGGAAGGGCGGTCCGGGTACTGTCCGACAATGCGACAGCGGTGGCCTATGTCAACAGGCAAGGGGGCACCAGCAGCGCCTCTCTGGAGGATGAATCCACAGCCTTGTATGCCTGGGCAGAAACAAATCTCTCAGACTTGTCGGCGGCTCATGTAGCAGGAGTGGACAATGCGGAAGCCGATTATCTCAGCAGGGTGCGGGTGGACCCTGGGGAATGGGTTCTGCATCCTGAGGTCTACGACATGATTGTTCGCAGATGGGGGGCCCCGGTCATGGACCTGATGGCAACCTTAGAGTCCACAAAGACCAGTCGCTTCTTCAGCAGGCGTCAGGAAAGAATGTCGGAAGGTCTGGATGCCCTTATGCAGGCTTGGCCGGTGGGCCAGCTCCTGTATGTCTTCCCTCCGTGGGTCCTGATAGGAAGGGTCCTGCAAAGGGTAGAGAGGTTCCGAGGTCATGTAATTCTGATAGCGCCGGATTGGCCACGTCGCCCCTGGTATGGGGATCTGGTGTGGCTGCTGGTGGCGCAGCCCTGCTGGCTTCCTTGCAGAGCGGATCTTCTCTCCTAGGGTCCTCTACTCATGCCGCACGTGGATCGGTTCTCTCTTACGGCTTGGCTCTTGAAAGGGCTCGGTTGAGGTCCCGGGGGTACTCACCGGCAGTCATTGCTACATTATTGAAGTCCAGGAAGCGTTCTACGTCCCTAGCGTATGTTCGGGTTTGGAGAATTTTTGAAGCGTGGTGCAGGGATAGGAAGTGTAAGGCTCTGAAGGCTTCTGTTCCCCAGATCTTGGATTTTTTGCAGGATGGTTTTGACAAGGGTCTGGCAGCAGCCTCGTTGTGGGTTCAGGTAGCGGCCTTGTCCTGCTACAGGGGCAGCCTAGCGGGGCGGTCGCTTGCAGCCCAGCGAGATGTGAAACGTTTTCTGCGAGCGGTAACACTTGTTCGGCCGCCTTCTTGGCATATTTTTCCTAAATGGCACCTTTCCTTCGTGCTGAACGCTTTAGAGCGAGAGCCGTTCGAGCCGTTGGCGCGGGTTTCTCTCAAGGACCTTACCCTGAAGACGGTATTCTTGGTGGCAGTCTGCTCAGCACGTCGGGTGTCAGAGCTTCAGGCGCTGTTCTGTAGGGAGCCCTATCTCTCCTTCTTTGCAGCCAAAGTTGTTCTACGACCAGTTCCGGCTTTTCTGCCAAAAGTAGTCTCGTCTTTCCACCTGAACCAAGAAATTGTGTTGCCGGTTTTTTCTGGGGAGGTTCCAGGTTCTTCCTCTAGAAAGCTGCATCTGCTAGATGTGCGGAGAGCGTTAAAGAAGTATCTCCGTGGAACAGAGTCTTTTCGTAAATCCAACCGGCTGTTTGTGCTGTTCGCGGGGCTGAGGAAGGGTGATGCGGCGTCTAAGGCTTCCATCACTCGGTGGATCAGAGAAGCTATTGTGTCGGCTTATGTGCTTAAAGGACGGTTAGTGCCGGACGGTTTGAGGGCTCATTCCACTAGGGCTCAGGCTGCATCCTGGGCAGAGCTTCGATTGGTGTCGCCAGTTGAGATTTGTAAGGCGGCAACGTGGTCATCCTTGAACTCCTTTGTTCGGCATTATCGTTTTGATGTTCAAATGGTGGAAGAGGCCTCTTTTGGTAGAGCGGTCCTTCAGGCTGGTTTTCCGGGACCCTCCCGTTCTTGAATTTCTTACTGCTCTGGTACTGACCCAGAGGTTCTGGGACTAGACTGGGGACACGATCAGGAAGGTGAAATTAGACTTACCTGCTAATTGTTGTTCCTGGAGTGGAACCAGTATAGTCCCATATCCCTCCCAGGGTGCGCAAACAGACGCCTGAAGTATCCCTGTGGATTACAGGTAGGACATATTTTTTATTTGCTTTTCGCTAAGGTCTGTTAGGTTACAGAAATATATCATAATAGAAAAACGATTGTAAGAGGGGGTTGGCTCCAGCGTTTTCTTCTGTTGGGTCTTCCTCTCTTCCTTTTCTTTCTGAGGTGGGCTTGGCCTGTTCAAGGTTTTCAGTCACGGTGTTGAAAGGGTGTTTCTTGTTCTCCTCTACGTAGTTCTAATGTTGCTAAGATAAATGCTTACTTGTTTCTCTGGTGAGTCTGCTTTGTCAATAGGATACTGATGGCGGGAGGCGGACACCGGAGAGTTATACTGGTGATGTCACAAAAGTGGGAGTTTCTCAGTCTCCAAGCTGCTGGATGAGATAGGCAACCCAGAGGTTCCGGGACTAGACTGGTTCCACTCCAGGAACAACAATTAGCAGGTAAGTCTAATTTCACCTTATGCCAGTCTTCCCAAACTTTTGCTAAGCACTGAAATTAAGTGTGTATATCTGTGTGTATATCTATCTATCTATCTATATATATATATATATATATACACATACATACATATATATATACATATATACACACACACACATTTTTGGAAATAACTATATTATCTATTTCCCCATTCATTCTCAGAGCTGGTGAGGTGGTGTAGCAATTGAAATGCAAGGAAACGATTTTCACTTTTTGCCCTTAGTCTGAACTGATAACACAGTAAAAGCATGTTCAGTAGGTTCTCTGTTCAATTCCAGCAGCTGGGGACATTAGGAAAACAACACACACACTGGTGAAAGGATGATAGTCATGCATCTGTAATGAAGGTGATAATATTACATGATTCAGAGCAGTAGGTAGTCTTAAAAAAATCATATCAAGAGAAGATATTGCATTTTTCAAGAAACAAAAAGCCTCAGATATATTCTTTTAGCAGAGGAGGTGATTATATTTAGCTATCTACATTTCTAAATAACTTTGGGCCATAAATCTTCCCAAGTCTCAAATTTGGGTGAATCAAACACTATGGGGCTTGTTTACAAAGCCACGGTAGCAGTTTCCAATCGTTATCGGAGCCGCGGCCCCATTGACTTCAATGGTGTCGCGGCTCCGATAACGATCGGAAACCGCTACCGCAGCTTTGTAAACAAGCCCCTATATGTTTAATTTAGCAAGTTTAATCAAAAAGCAAGCGGATGGAGTTTTCCTTTTATTAATGTTTTTTCTGAGCCTTTAGGCTAGGTGAAGAAACCTTTTAGTCATGGATGGTCTTTGACTCATTCAGTATTTCCACAGAATTCTAAACACTGCCTCCAGCTCCGATAATCATATTAGTGGATTCAGCACCACTGCCTCCATTCAATCCATAATTCATATGGCTAAAGCTAAGGAGAAATTTATGTTCTGAAACGCAAGACAAAGTTAGAAGCTTAGAGCTAAGCTTGCAGATTGGCTGCCTGCACCAAAAATCAGCATCTCTTTCAATACACTATATACGCATCACATTAATAGCACCAATTTTTCTAAAAGATTCATATAAGTGCTCGATATATTTTGTCTGACCTTACAGTACATCACTTTAAGGTTTTAGTTTTCACTTTAACTACTCAGACCTTCATTCTTTCTCAAAAGTGAAAAGCTATTTTTATGCTTAACTGAGCTGGTAATAATTCACAAACATTTAGAAAGGTTCAGTGCTTTTTAGAGTCAAACTGTTCTTTTAATCTAAAAAGAGATTCAAACAGAAGTATAATGTGCTATTGAAATAATCATCACAATTGCATGGATTTAGAAGAATGCTTTACAAAAGCTGAGATATAGGATTCACAGCCAATGGTGTAACCCTAGAGAGCTGGTAAATTGATAAAACTATTACTGTGGATGTTGTTCAAGAACAGACATTTCCACAAACACAATCATCGGAGCTCCTAGGCAGTCTCATTAATAGAGGTACTGGTGGCATTCTGAAAGTGGACTGGGTTGAAAAATGTAAGATACCTCTCTCCATAGCATGACATCGTAAGGATTCCCAGTACACCATGTGGAGCCTTCAAGAAGTTTTCTCCCTTTTAATAGATTATATTATTTCCAAGTTTGTTTTCCTTATTCTATGTAATATGTTCTGTTACAATTTAAATTGCTCTGACCAGTGGATAAAGCGGTAGAGAAAAAGTGTTAAATAAATAAGAAGCACACGAATGTTAATGTCCCCATCCAAACAATAAAGCACTAAACATAATATTACATTCTACATAGTAACATGGCATATGACGGCACACACAGACCAGTATGATCCATCTAGTCTGGCCAGTTAATTTGCTATTGCTAAGTCTTGGACAAGCTTGATGTTGGATTCTCTGAATTCGAAAGCACTGTAAGCACAGAATGAAAGGTAGAATAAATAAGAATGAATGACAGATGTACAAGCAAGTTGAAACGTTAGGCCACTGTCCTTCAGTCTTTGTGAAAATCTGATAAACGATAGGATATTATAGAAATCTATTACGAAAGGAGCATTTACAAATCCAAGCACTCTTACTAAGAGTTTTGCCAGTATTTTACAAAATACATTTAATCATGAGAAGTAGGACTGCTCTTACCATACTGAGACCACAAATGATATCACTGAATTCTTTACTTAGAATGTGGAATCAGCATGTGATAATTTTTTTAAAATAAACAACTAAATTTACTTCCACGAATCAACAGCAACCATTGTATTTTACTGTTTGCAGTGGACATCAAAAGATCTGATGTATAAAAAAAATATATTCATTATGAAGAGGTAAATTTTCAAAAGCTTAGTCGGGACTTACAAGTATAAAAAATAGGTTGTTCCATGCATGCTTTTATTAGATCCTTCTAAACCTGAAAAAAATTTTAGATGGTTGAAATCTTTCATTTTTATCAAAAATTATTGAAAAGATGGTTTTGCACCAACTGTGCGATTTTGTGGAGCTTTTAAGGAGGGACTGCACGATCAGCAGTCAGGATTTAGAAGTCATCTAGTAAGGAAACAGCTTTATTGGTAATACCGGAAGATCTCCTTTTTTACCCAGAGAAGGTTGAGTATGCAGTGCTTCTATTACTCTATCTTTCTATAGCATTTGACACTTGGTAACTGCGGTCCTTTTTGACTGATACCAGTATATAGAAGTGGGTAACAGTTCTTCTAGGCCAGTGATTCTCAACTGGTGTGCCACGGAACTTCCTGTAAATGGCCATGGAATTTCCTCTAACTGGCCCATAAGAAAGGGATAATGCAAATGTGTATAAACTCCTTACTTAAGCAATCTTAAAAAGTTCACTCAAAACCACTCAGCAACATCTATAGCACAACTGTTGATAAAGAGGAAAATACCTCAGTAACCCCCAAAGTCATAGAACAGGACAAAAAAAGGGGGGGAGTTAACCCAACAACTGCGTGGTTAACTCAATCAGCAGCAGTCTAAAAGCACTGTATATTCATTTTTTTGGTTCTTTATGTATATTTTATAACATGCTGGAATTTTACAGTAATACAGCAGCAAAAACAGCAAAATGATCAAAGAGTACTTAGTTTCCACTTTCAGGCTTCTTCAGGGAATCATAACTTTTTTTTTTAGTGCCATCAAGTCAGTGTTGACTCATAGCGACCCAGCTACCTCTGGGGTTTTCTTGGCAATGTATCAACGGAAGTAGATTGCCGGCCTTTTTTTCCCCGAGGCAATGGAGGGTAAAGTGACTTGCCCAAAGGTCACAAGGAGTGCCAGTGGGAATCGAACCCTTGATCTTCTGGGTATTAGGTAGTTGATCTAACCACTAGGCTACTCCTCCACTCCATACAACTATTCAGCCCAAAAAGCTACAATGTAAAAGAAGAACCCCCCCAAGAATATTTAAGGCTACAAATGTATGAAAAAAGCTCAAGCTTCAGAAGGCAAAAAAGGCAGTTGCAGATGAAGTTAGAGAAACTGAGCACATTGGCAACAGCCGCTCTCCAGCTTGAAAATGAAAACACAATGTGCATGCGCAGTTGAAGATGCAGATGCATATTCTCAACAAATTAAGAGGTTGCACGCACAGATGGATACCTTTCAATCTGAATTAAAAAAGTTCAAGATGCTGAAATCTAACAGTGATGATGTAGACTATAATTCAGGATTTGTATATCCTTGGATGCATCCCGATAGGAGAAAAGCTAAGAATGTGCCTTTTGAATATTCTGAGGATTATGCCAATTCAAACCATCAACTGTAGATTACCGATGATTTTTTAGAATGAGGCAGACCCACATGCAAATGCAGAGGCTGGGGCAGAGGAAAACAGGCGGGAACCTCATGTCGTCCATGGACCCTGCACAGACAGCAGCAGACAAAGATGGCTTGTAATCAATTTGTCGTCTCGCATTTTAACTTTGGACCAAATACAAGTTCTTGAAAAGGGTCTGTCTTATGTCTCTGATCTAGTATGACTGATATCAGATACGTCTTGAATTGGAACAGATTATTCATAAATTACAGCTCAAGACATTTTTTTTTACATTACAAGTTTCTGCGATAGAAGAGATGGCGGACGAATTGGACACAGCATTTTCAAATCGCATAAGGTTACCCATCCAGTCGAATTGGATTCCTTCAGGTCCTTTGCACAGGTGTTTAAAGAATAGTCTTGCAAGATATAGGATGGCTAGAACAGATGGCACTGGCACAGTTGCATTCTCATCAAAATATTATCATCAGACCTGCAGATAAAAGGGGTACAGTGGTGATCTTAGACAAGGGTCAATATTTCAACGAGGTTTCTCGTCAGCTTTTGGATGACACCTATATCTTTATTGTCAATGGATCCAACGTCACATTTACAAAGTGTTATAGCCGATATGGTTAAACAAGCTCTGGATAGGTGACTGCTTAGTAAGGTGGCGGCTTCTTTTTTGTGTGTGGAACATCCTTGAGTGCCTCATTTTTATATTTTACCAAAAGTACATAAAGGATCCAGTAAATCCACCTGGGTGGCCTATTGTTTCTTTACGGGGCTCTCTCTTGGAACCACTTTAGTCACATGTGGACTCGACTCATATCTCAGGCCATTAGTGCCCATGATATCGTCATACTTGAGACACTATGCACTTCCTACAAATGTTGTCAAACGGCCATGATAGTAACCTGCCTGCTGAATATTTTGGTCACACTAGATGGTTCGTCTTTATATATGAGTATCCCACAAAGGGGAGCCACCCATGTGGTTCGGCAGGCTCTCAATCATCAGGATCTTAGTGAAGCCATGATTGAATTCATTCTGCAGTTAATGGATCTGGTAATGACTCAGAACTTTTTCTGGTTTTGATGACAGCTTTTATCAATAAATAAAGGAAGTTGCAATGGGTGCCACAATGACTCTGTCCATTGCAAACTAATAGATAGCCAATTTTGAACATATCTGGTTAACGGATTGTCCATTCCAAGCAAACATTTGTCTATGGGTTAGATATATAGATGATGGATTTATGCTGTGGGCAGGTCCCTCATTTACTACTTTTATGTACTTATGATCTTCATAGACATCTCATCAGCATTCGACACAGTGGACCACAGAACTCTACTAGCATGACTACAGAACATTGGACTACACGGATCCACCCTGAGGTGGTTCAACTCATACCTAACGGATAGACAGATACAGGTCAAGATTGGCCCCAATACCTCCCGACCCATAAAAATCAAGCAAGGCATCCCACAAGGATCCGCCCTATCGGCGCTATTATTTAATCTCTACATTCAACCGATCTGCAACATCATGAAAGAACACAAGATGCAATACACAATCTATACCAACGATATCATGATATACACACCAGTCACCCTCGACAACCCAGACTACACCAAAAAAACAGACTGTCTTAGGCATATGACCAACTGGTTTCAAGACAACAACCTAACCATAAATTACAGCAAGACTGAGGCACTAATCATCACCCGAAACACCAGCTTCGTCCCTCCACCCACCATCAAGATCAACACCACAATATCCATAAAACCGGAAGTGAAATACCTCGGAGTGACTCTCGACAAAGAACTAAACCTACAATCACACATCAGCAGAACCACCAAAAATGCATACCACAAGATGAGACTAATCCGATGCCTCAAGCCCCTCCCCTCTCTCAGGAGCACTTCCACACAGTCTGTCAGGCACTAATAACTCCAATCCTAAACTTCTGCAACCCAATCTATCTCGGCCTAACAAAGCAGTCACTCCGGCCACTGCAAATGGCTCAAAACACAGCAGCACGCATAATATCTGGCTCATCAAGACAAGATCACATCACCCCCCATTCTAAAAAATCTCCACTGGCTCCCAATCAGCTCCTGCATCAGATATAAGACAGTCATAAACATATTCAAAATCAAACAGACCTCAGCACTCGGCCTACAACCACTCATACAACCCGACAGCAGTACAAGACTGTGGAGGAGAGGCACCTCCGACCTCATCAATACACCAAAAGTCTTCACCAAGGTACGCAAGGACACTGCAAAAAAAGCTCTATTGCTGGCAGCACCTGCAATATGGAACACCCTCCCTGATGACCTACGATAGACATCAAGGACTTTCGGAAACTGCTCAAGATGATCCTCTTCATTGAGCACTACGGTGACGTCACATAATCTGCCCGCCAGCCCGGACTACAGACCAACCCCCTCCCTTTCTCATTCATGTACATAGTATTGTAAACTAGCATACGCTGTAAATAGCCCACCACGAATCAACGCCAACTTACACACACACACATTCATTGTATAACACTGCATGCACAAACAAATGTCATTATACTTTGATTGTTTGCTGTGTAAACCGCCTTGATTACAGGAGAAGGCGGTATATAAATCCTTTTAAATAAATACTATTGGACTTCCATGGATGGCCGAATGAACGTGATACAGACATTAAATTCTCCATGGATTTTCATGCAGAACATATTTCCTTTTTGGGTGTGCTACTCTCAAGACAAGATGATCATCTTTTAACCATTGTATATCGTAAATCCATGCACAAACAAGTATTTTTGCACTATTCCAGTGCTCACCCATCACGTTTGAAACACAGTTTACCTTTAGCTCAGTTTCTGCGATACTGCAGAAACTGCTACAATAGCAGAATACAAGCAACATTCTCAACATTTGACAATGGCATTTTTGCAACGGGGTTATCCTAGTAAACTGATTCGTCAGGCACAGTTACGAGCATGTTTTAATGATCATTCGTGCTTACTACAGCATAAGGCTAAGTCCTCCACAATGGATGACAAATTTGTACACTTCATCTCATTTCAATCCGTTAAGCTATAACCTATCTAAAATAGTCCATCGGCATTCTTGGATTTTTCAATTAATGCTGGGTTTACAATAATTGAATATTCGAACAGTATACACCAGAAGTTGAAATTTGAAAGTGTTACTTTCTCCATGCGCATTTGGGAGCCACGAATCTGACATTATTCAACAAATGGTTAACAAAAGTTGTGGTCAGTGTTCTGTTTGTTCCATCATGAGGGAATGTGCCCAGTTTATATATAACGGCCGGTTATATACACTTTGTCAGGCAACCACATGCACAAGTAGAGGAGTGGTTTATTTGATTCTGTGCCCATGTGGACTAGGATAAGTGGGTAAAACACATTGATCTATTTGTGTTTGGTTAATAGAACATCGGAGTAAACTCTGCCATCGAGTTGATGAGGTTCCCATGGTAAAACATTGCCAGGCTCAGAAACATTTTTGAAGAGCTATGATGCTGGATTATCGTTCAGCTTTTTCTGTCAGTTTTACGGCGGTAATTTTGACAAGACACCGTTATAAGCTGAACAGTGGATATTCCATCTAAACACCCTGGAACTGAACAGGTTAAATGATTTCATAGACTTAAAGGCTTATTTTTGATTTTCAGCTGGATGGGATCTGGTGGGTTCTTTGACAACATTTTTCAATGATGATGTTTTACATGGTATTTTTGCTATGGAGTTTTATAACACATGTTCTAGCATAATACTGGACAGATCGTTCTGTATTTGTACCCACATGATAAATAGCTTGTGGGTCTTTTTGGGAGGATCATTTTGTTTTGCCTTTTTAAAATCAGCTTTGCCGGTTTTTGTGAATGTGATGAATAAATGACGTCACTGTGGAATCCCTATAACTGCGCATGCATGACATGTTTTCATTTTCAAGCTGGAGAGCGGCTGTTGCTGATATGCTTGGTTTCCCTGTAATTTCATCTGCGATTGTTTTCTTCTTGTATGCTGCTTTTTTTGCCTTCTGAAACTTGAGTTCTTTTCAGACATCCGTAGCCTTAAATGTGCTGTTTTTTCTTTTGCATTGTAGGTTTCTGGGCTGGATAATAGTATGACTCGTTGAAGAAGCCTGACTGACGAAACACTCAGTATTGGGGTAGACAGCCTGAAAGAGTGGAAGCTAAGGAGTGGAGGAGTAGCCTAATGGTTAAGAACACTGGCTTGGGAACCCTGAGACCAGGGTTTGATTCCCACTAGCACTCCTTGTGGCCTTGGGCAAGTTACTTAACCCTCCATTGCCTCAGAAAAATCAAAGTTATCATTGTCCCTGTTTAATGTAATCCAAGTTTAAGTTTCAGTGCAAACTGCTTTGATTGAAATGATAAAGCAGTATAGAAAACCTGTTAAATAAATAAAGTACTCCGATCATTTTGCTGTTTTGCCGCTGTGTTACTGTGAAATTCCAGTATGTTATAAAATATACAAAAAGAACCAGAAAAATGCATATAAGAGGTTTTTAGACAGCTGATGTTTGAGTTAATCACATAGTTGTTTTATTGTTGGGTTAACTCCCCCCTTTTTTTGAGTCCTGTTCTATGACTTTGGGGCTTACTGAGGCCTTTTCCTCTTTATCAACAGTTGTGCTATAGATGTGTGGTTTTGAGTGAACTTAAGGACTGCCTAAGTAAGGAGTTCATACATGTTTGCATTATTTCATTTTGCTCCTTATTAGGATATAGTGCTTGAATAGTTCATTCCATAAGAAAGGCACACAGGCGCAGTAACAGGCTGATTCCTGCATGTTTATGTGAAAGCAGCCCTGTTTGCACCATTTGAAAAGCCTTTCCAGACACTGTGCTTTCATTTTATCACCCCCTTTGCTACCGCTGCCATGCAGTTGCTGGTGTCAATGTCGATGCCGGCCCTCCTCCTCCCCCTCCCTCCCTGTTGCAACTACCTCATCTGAAGAGGGCTGCCCATCCATCTAGTCCATGCTGGGATAAGGGCCACTTCTGTTGTTTTGGCTGGCTGACTTCCCTCCCCCCCTCTCCTTCGCCGTTGCTTCCCCCTGGAACTTGAAGAGGGCCCTCCTGCTGTTGCTGTTTTTGCCTGATCTGTTGCTGTTGCAGCCTGCTGCCATGAGTAAGAGCCAGGACAGGTAAAAATGTCATTGACCAGCTTGAATTAAAAAAATGATTATGGATGCATCCAGAGGGTGGGGGTGGAGGAGGGAGAAAAAGAGCAAAGGTGCTGCTTGTGGGGGAGGGGGAATGCAGAAGTGATGCCTGCCCAGTTGGGGTGGGTGGGTGGAAAGAAAATAATAAAAGTGCTTTTAAGAGAAAGAGGCAAAAGTGCTAAAGGCACAGAAAAACCTGAGAGCGTGTGGGGTCTTCCTGTAGCCCATGTTCTTCACCGAGGTGGCTCTAATGCGTCCTGCTCCCTCAAGGATATCAAAGGGGGTAAAAGCATCAAAGCAAGCGCAGTGCATACATGGGCTACAGGCAGGCCCTATGCTTTTTTTTTTTTAACTTTCCTGTACTGGGACTGTTGTAGCTCACAGCTGCTACATCAGAGTTGCTGGCTGCATGATGAGACTCTAGTTGGGGGCTTGGGGGGGGGGGGAATAGGAAAGGAACACTATGATGGATGATGCTGGACATGGGGAGCAAGATATTGGCAGGGACAGAGAGGGGATCCTGGACAGAGATAAGGAAGGGATATTTGAAAGCTCTGTTAAGTAAGGTCTATCTCTCATGTATATGTGCAGTGCTGCATACACCTTGTAGCGCTATACAAATGATCAGTAGTACGAGCAATAGCAGTTATAAGGGAGATGCTGGACATTGGGAGTAAGAGGTGTAAGAATAAAGGACAGGGACACTGGAGAAATGATTTAAAGAGGGGAAAGAGACAGAGGGTGATGTTGGAGAATGGGGGGGGGGGGAGAGAATAGGGTATAGGGGCACAGAGGGGAGACGTTGGATATGGAGGGATAGGAAGATACTAAATTGAGGGGGACAGGGAGACAAAGGTAAAAGGGTGAGGGCAGAGATGCTGGACATGGAGGGGAGAGACAGAGTGGGAAGAGTTAGCGAAAGACAGAAATAAGAATTTGGGAAGGAGAGATTGGGAGATGGAAGGGCTGGGGTGAGGAAAAGATGGAAAGCTGAAGTCTTAAAAAAAAAAAACCCGAAGAAAGGAAATTTAAGAAGTGGTTGGTAAGAAAGAAGAATGAAATCTTGACAGGAAAGTAGAAAAATAAACGGGGGCAAAAACAAACCAATGTTAGAGATTGATGGAAGGGAGAAAATTTAGACAAGAGGAAAGAGAAGAAATGGCAAATGAACAGGAGACCCTGGCAAAATAGTTAAGATAGAGAAAAGCAGAATCCAAAGACTGGGGCCAACACGATGGGAAAAGTAAATGACCAGGCAACAAAGGCAGAAAAAAAAGAATTATTTTCTACTTAGTGATTGGACTATGTCAATTTTTGGAATCTACACCTGCCGGAGTTGGTATTAGACATGGCTGGGAGAGGGCCCAAAGCCTGCTAAGCAGGCTATACCCTTCATTGGCTTCATGCAGATTTGACCTTCTCTAGTCTGGGGACTCAGGTGCCGCCTCCCTCTCCCCCCTCAAATACTAGCAACTGCTGTCTATATCTTGCGCAGAATGGAGTAAATATCTCTTTCAATTTCTCTGATGTTGTATTACATGCAGAGTCTGGCTTCTTGGAGTTCTGGTTTAATTTTTATATACATATTTCTATTTTTAGTTTGTGGTCTCTTCCTCTGTATCTGATGAGGGTCTATCTGTATTCTGTGTGCATGACTGAAGCCAGGTGTTCTGTTTGCATGAATTTTCTACATAGCAATCTGCAATAATCTGCCTTGTTCAGTTTTCCCAATAAACGTGTATTGATGTTCCTAGAGCCCACTGCAATATTTATGGTACTCCCTTTTCCTAGATAGGGCCCTAGTTATGTGAATTTTGAAAGTTAGTGCTGACATGGTAGATTTACTCTAGTTCCCGAAGGACTTTTCTGTAGTCTTTGTTTGTATTATTTAACAATATGCCTGGTACAGAGAGGGTTTATGTTACTGCTATTGAAATGAAGGACTGGTGGGTTCTATGGACACAGAATATATATTTGGATTTAATACAGTTTGGGGGAGCAAATGTGTGTTGGGGGACTGAGCAGAGGATAGTGGCTTAATAAGGCCTGAAGGCTGCAACCTCTTGTATATCCCCCCACCCCATTCCCACCTGATGTAGCTTGCAGTGGCAGAAGCCTGCACTATTGCCCTTATTGCAGTTATTTACTGGGGGCATGGGCAGTGGCAGGTGGCTGACCGAATGACCAGTGTACTCACAGCTGCCACATTGCGCTTAATATTTAAACTCCAAAAGTGCTGGAGTATCAAAGAAAATGGCCACTCTCCGCCTAGCCACCGACCCAGCCTGTGGCAAAGCGTAGTTACTCATCTGTAACAGGTGTTCTCCAGGGACAGCAGGAATCAGTCCTCACATATGGGTGACGGCGCCAATGGAGCCTGCGCTGTAACCTCTCCGCAGATTTCAAAGAAAGCCTCTGGGAGATGTACCCAGCATACATGGTCCCCTTCCCGCCTGAGGGTGCCATTTTGCCTCAGTTTAATAACATAGCATAAGACGCCAAAAAAAGAGTAGTTACTCACCTGTAACAGGTGTTCTCCAGGAGCAGCAGGAATCAGTCCTCACATATGGGTGTCATCGGTGCCGATGAAGCCCCAGCGGAGCATTTCCCCAGCTTTACATGAAAGCCTTTGGGAATGCAGGCACGCATGCGCGGTTCTCTTCTCGCCTAAAGGTGCCATCTTACCTCAGTCAAATGACATAGCTAAGAACAGCACACAAAAATGAAAAAGAGACTATGTACAACTGCAACTCCAAGGGGAGGAGGGAGGGTTGTGAGGACTGATTCCTGCTGCTCCTGGAGAACACCTATTACAGGTGAGTAACTACTCTTTCTCCAGGATCAAGCAGGAAGTCAGTCCTCACATATGGGTGACTCCCCAGCTCTGGGCTACCGAGGAACCCAGGCTGAAGAAGAGTACTCCCTCTAGTCTCAGCAGCAAAGAAAGACTTTTCAAGGACACAACCTCCACCGGTAGCCCAACAGAGGGCAGGAGGGCAGGAGTTGCCTAAACCTCAAAGAGATTCCGGAGTACTGCTTGGCCAAAAGCACTGTCCCTACGGGACTCCCTCTCCAGACAATAATGGGCTGCAAAAGTCTGGCTTGAAGACCAAGTTGCAGCCCTGCAGATGTCTACCAAGGGCACAGAGCGGAGATGAGCCACTGAGGCAGCCATTGCCCTGACTCGGTGGGCCGTAACCCGACCCTGCAAAGGAAGGTCAGCCGCCTTGTAAGCCCAGGTGATACAGTCAGCCACCCAGATGGACAAGGTACGCTTGGACACAGCCAACCCCAACTTATTAGGGTCAAAAGAAACGAAGAGCTGAGTAACCCTTCTATGCCCCTGCGTACGGTCAAGGTAGAAGGATAAGGCCCTCCTACAGTCCAGGGTATGCAGAACTGCTTCAGCCTGGCTTGCATGAGGCCTAGGGAAGAATGTTGGAAGAACCACCTCCTGACTGAGGTGGAAAGAGGAGACAACCTTCGGGAGGAACTTTGGATGAGTCCTGAGGACTACCCTGTTCCTATAAATTCTGGTGTAAGGCCTATCACAGACCAGGGCCTGAAGCTCACTCACTCGCCTAGCCGAAGTAAGGCCTATCAGGAAGAGTGTCTTCCAGGAGAGGAAGCGTAGTGGGCAAGTAGCCATGGGCTCAAAAGGTGGGCGAGTCAGTTGCTGCAAGACCACATTCTACTCCCACTCAGGGGCAGGAGGACGGATGGGAGGCTTGAATAAAAGCAAGCCCCTGAGAAAGCGGGACACCAAGGGGTGACCCGAGAGAGAATGTCCCTCCACCAGAGAGTGGTGAGCTGCTAGAGCTGAGAGGTGGACTCGAACAGAATTGGACTTAAGTCCCTGATTTGATAAGTGCAGTAAGTACTGAAGCACTACTGGCACAGTACAGGAGAAAGGATCCTCTGTACATAGCTGACACCACACAGAAAACCTTTTCCATTTGAGAGCATAGGTTTTCCTAGTGGACTGTTTCCTAGAGGCTAGGACAACCTCCTCAACTTCCTGAGGTAGGCCCCAGGGAGCCAAAACTACCCTTGCAGCCTCCAGGCCATCAAATTGAGAGCTCTGAGATTGGGGTGCAGAAGGGAACCCTGCTCCTGTGAGAGAAGGTCGGGTTGCAACCCCAGAGGCAGCGGGGGATCCACCGCTAGTTGAAGTAGAAGTGGAAACCAAGGCTGTCTCGGCCACCTGGGAGCCACCAGCAGGACCGAGGCCTTGTCCTGAAGAATCTTGAACAGAGTTCGGGCCACCAAGGGCGTGGGAGGAAACGCATACAGGAGGCCCTGAGACCATGGAATCAGAAAAGCATCTGCTGCCATTCGCAGAGGATGCAGTTGCCTGGAGCAGAACTTTGGCAGTTGCTTGTTCATTGGGCTGGCAAAGAGATCTACCAAAGGGAGACCCCATTTTAGGAAGATCTTCTGAACAACTGAAGGATGCAGCTGCCACTCGTGGGGCTGCAGAATTCTGCTTAATCTGTCGGCCAGGTAGTTATCCTGGCCTGGAAGGTACACAGCCTTGAGGAGCATGTTGTGCTTGAGGGCAAATGAACAAAGGTCCTGAGCCTCCCGACAAAGGATTCTGGACCCAGTCCCGCCCTGTTTGTTCACATAAAACATGGCTACTTGGTTGTCTGTTTGAACCAGGACAGATTGATGAGCCAGGGCACGAGAGAAAGCTTTGAGTGCTAATCGAATAGCTCCGAGTTCGAGGAGATTGATCTGCTGTGCAGCTTCCCAAGGAGACCACAGGCCCTGGGTGCACTTGTTCAGACAATGAGCCCCCCAGCCCTGCAGGGAGGCGTCTGTGGTCAGTACCACCGTGTACCCAGGAATCTGAAAAGGCACCCCCTGTAGTAGATTGGGTGGGTGCAGCCACCAGTTGAGGGAGTTCAGAAATTATCTGGACACCATTATCCTGTCCCTGAGGCTGCCTGTGGCCTGTGACCACTGAGTCTGAAGGCACCACTGTGCAGGCCTCATATGGAGCCGGGGATTGGGGGTCACATGCACTGTCGAAGCCATGTGGCCCAGCAGCCTCAGGCAGAGTCTGGCGGAGACCAGTGACCTGCTGAGAAACTGATTTGCTAAGGCTATCAATCTTTGGGCTCTGTCTTCTGCCAAGAATGCCTTTGCCAGCAGAGAGTCCAGCCTTGCTCCTATGAACTCCAAGTTCTGGGAGGGAAGCAAAGTGGACTTTGCAAAGTTTATTACAAACCCCAGGCTTTGAAGAAGTGCAATAGTTCTGAGGGTGGCCTGCCTGGCCTCCTGGCACGTCTGACCCCTGATAAGCCAGTCGTCCAGATAGGGGAAGACAAAGATTCCCTGATTTCTCAGGTAGGCCACCACCACTGCCAGGCATTTGGTAAAGACCCTGGGAGTGGAGGTAAGGCCAAAAGGCAGTACTCTGTACTGATAATGGTTTCCTCCCACAATGAACCTGAGGTACTTCCTGTGGTCTGGATGAATGAGGATGTGAGTGTATTGTCACTCGGTTGCCGGTGACACAAAGATTATACGCCACTAGGTAGCGCTGTTAAAGAACAAAGAGTCCAAGTGTAGGGTAATAAAGGCTTTTATTCCCCGTTTAAAGCAAGGTTCAACTAAGAGATATTTTAGATAACAGAAACAGTCCTTTGTTTCAAAAGGTACCAATATTCACTGGCTAGTTAACTGTTACTTCACAGTTTAAAGCAGGTTTCTTCAAAGTAATATTCAGTATAATAAACATCAAATTATATTGCATTTATTCTTCTGTGGAGCATACACACTCTGGAGCATAGGCAGTGCACCAATCACATTCCATTTCCTCAGGCAAAGGTGAGGGAATAGTGCTGGGAGAATCCACTTCCATCAATTCCTCTCCCCTATACTGATTCAAAGGGCTTCCACTATCCCTGTCTATTTCAGCATGGTAATCTACTACTTGGGAGTTTGCCTTCACATAACCAGGGACTCTTAAGGCTGGCGGTAGTTTAGTGAACCAGTCTGCACTCTTGTTTCCCTTAGGAGGAATCCTCCTTTTAGCATAGCTTTTAGCAGTACAATCATTACAGTTAATGTTTAATGCCTCATACCTGGGCTCACTGAGTAAAAACTTCCGTTGCTTATAAAACTGCTTTTCCCTCTGAATAGGTGAAACTGGGCAATGATCCTTTAGAGATAAGCTTCTGTCAGAACCTCCCTCTCTGGTTCTTAGCTTTCTTCTCTCTATGTCACAAACAGGCAGAGTATAGGAACTAGGCGTGGCAGAGCCCCTCACCTTGGAGCAACTTCCACCAAACTCCCCTTGCACAACAGGTCCAGTTTGGGCTTTCTGGCTTCCCACCTTGTGAGGTCTGTTTCTCCTCCAGCTTCCAGCTTGGCTTCTTTCACAGCAATCAGGCTTATGTCCTTGATAGCCTCCAGGCTTCTCTGCTGTTTCTCCTTCTAGTCCAGCTCCAGTTCCTTCTTCCTCTTTCTCCTCCTTCCTCAGCTCCTGCTGTGTCCACTGCTTCCTCTGCTTATGTCACTCCTCTCCAGAAGCATTCTGCTCTGGCTTATAAAGTGAACCGTTACTGCGGACTTCCTGGTTCCCTTTCAACTGCAGGTCATCAGTGAGATTAGGTTCATTAAGACCAGTATGTCTGTTCCTGCTCCCTCTAGCTGTGCCTGAAGGTAACTGCACATCTAGTTCTTCTAAAACAGGATTTCTTTTCTTAAAACCAACTTTATTAGTGCCCGCATCATGACAGTATGCATCCTTTAGATCTAAGGAGCATAGCCAATCTCCCTGCTGGAGGTAGGGCAGAAGTGTTCCAAGAGTAAGCATCTTGAACTTTTCTTTCTCTAGGAACTTGTTGAGGTTCCTGAGGTCCAGAATGGGTCGAAGGCCACCGGTTCTTTTGGGCACCAGGAAATATCTGGAGTAGAATCCGTGACCTTGCAAGTGGGGAGGCACAGTCTCCACCGCCCTGTCCACCAACAGACCCTTGAAGCTCTTGAAGGAGAAGGTCGGTGTGCAGGGGAGGCCTTGAAGGCTCCCCTGGAAAGTATGGAGGAGGCAGTTGGTGAAAAAGCAGTGCACAGCCCCTGTGGACTATGTCCAACACCCAATTGTCTCTGGTCATGAGGGGCCACTGGGGGCAAAGAGGGCGAGGCGACCTCCTGTGCAGGGTTGGGAGAGCAGGGATGGAGAGGCTACGCTCAAGGTGTCAAAACCCCCCACCCTGCTGAGTGGGAGCAGGGGCCGGAGTCTTGGGGGTCCTCTGCCTACGGGGCCCATTACCCTGCCCCTTGGCTTGCTGACCCTGGGGGGCAGCCTGGGTAGCCTGATATTGAGGGTACAATATCAACATGATTTTGGGGATCTATGATGTTTTTGCCTAGATAGACTTTTCACGGGATTCAATGGTAAATCAATGGAACAATCTTTAATCATTAGGGAACAACGGTGAATACATCGTTTAGGTACGGTATCCCCTGGGGGTCTCTACAGCACCATAGAATGGGGAGCATGCCTATAGAAGATTGGCTGGTTCGTGTCACATGTTAGGCGTTCTAGAGCTACATACAGTTAAATAGTCACTATCTGTAGTGTTCCGCATGCACGGCGTTTTTTGAAGCATGAACAGCTCGATGTTATACGTGCAGGATCGCGCTAGCAAAAGTAATCTCTGCAAATTTCTGAGGTACGAGTAGGATAGCTATAAACTTTTAAGATATAGTTTGTTTCATTTTGGCATTACATGAAAGGTGTGTTTATTTACAGCATTTGAACCCCTGATGAAGCATATGTGAATGTGAAACGCAAATGTGGTACTGAATGGTGGCGTCAGGGATAGCCAAATGCCCTACACAGATGGGGAAAGTTCAATGATACCCACTAACAAGACGCTTACAAGATAAGTCATAGTTTCTTACTGCATTCAACTATATGCCATAGTAAAGTATCGAAGAAACCTTCATAATTCCAATACTGCGAGAATCAATATGGCATGAATGCAAGTATTATGAAACTTGATATGAGCTGTGGTCATTGATGTGAAGTTAGTACTAAGGGGAGATTGATCCAATAATAAGTACTGGAAAAGTCTGAGACCCAGTTCTACTCAACATTTGATTGTAAGCTAATGAAAAAAAATGGTCAATCAATGCTTAAATGTATGAGGAGGAATGTAAGTGGTTAAGAAGATTCACAACTACTTCAGTAAATAGCCTTTGATATTGTTGAGGATTTGACATATATATTTAGCAATTGGCTGAATCCTCTAAAGAGAATAGACCTTTAATTTTTGGAGTGAACACACCGAAGGGCTGGAGTTGCCTTACACCTCAAACAAATGATTGAGTACTGTCTGGTTGAAGGCACTGGCAGGACTCCCTCTCCAGACAGTAATGAGCTGTGAGAGTATGAAGAGAGGACCAAGTGGCAGCCTGACAGATCTCCGCCAAGGGGACAAAGCACAAGTTTGCCACAGATGCCACCATGGCCTGGATGCTGTGCGCTGTGACTGGACGCTCCAGCAAAAGACCAGCCTGCTTGTAAGCGAAGGCAATGCAGTCCACCACCCGAGCGGACAGGGTACGTTTTAGAGATGCAATCCCCAGCCGATTTGGTTCATAGGCGACGAAAAGCTGTGAGGAGTGATGGTGAGCCCGAGGACGTTTCGGACAGGGCCTGCTTACAATCCAGAGCATGGAGAGCCACCTCTGCTCTGCTGGCATGGGGGCATGAAAAGAATGTAGTAAGCACCACTTTCTGGTTAAAGTGGAATGGGGACATCACCTTTGGGAGAAATTTGAGGTGTGAGTGGAGCATGACCCTGTTATTGTAGAATCTCGTCTAAGATTGGTGAGCCACCAGGGCCTGGAACTCGCTAACTCTGCGAGCTGAGGAGAGCGCCACCAGGAAGACCTTCCAGGATAGATACTTAAGGTGGCATGAGTCAAGAGGCTCGAACGATGGTACAGTGAGTTTTGGAGAGAACTACATTGAGATGCCACTCCGCTGCCGGGGGGCAAACAAGTGGCTTAGAGGGTAATAGGCCCCACAAGAATGGGATCATTAGGGGCTGAGTGGAGAGTGGCGTGCCTTTGACAAGATGATGGTGTGCCAAAAGGGCACAGAGGTGCACTCTGATGGAGCTGGACTTCAGCCCTACCTACGACAGGTGAAGTAAGTACCAGAGGACCAACTGAACCAAACAAGAGAAGAGGTTAACCCAACTTTCCGCAGACCAAACTGAGAACCTTCGTCACTTGAAGGCGCAGGCCCGGCGGGTGGAAGGCCTGTCAGAAGCCAAAAGAACTGCTTCCACCTCACTGGAGAGATTGAGGTGGGCCAGGGCTACCCTTTCAGCAGCCAAGCTGTCAGAGACAAGGACCCCAATTTGAGGTGCACGAGGAGCCGTCCTCCTGGGAGAACAGGTCCTTGTCGCTCCCCAGAGGGACAGGGAGCACTTGGGACAGGTGGAGAAGCAGCGGGAATCATGGCTGCTGGGCCCACTGAGGGGCCACCAGTATCATTGTGGTTCTGTCAAGCTGGACCTTGAACAGGACTTGGCGATCAGCGGTGTGGGCATGAAGGCATAAAGGAGGCCCTCCATCCAAGGCCCTCCATCCCTGTATAATAGTTATCTCCAAGTTATAATGCCCTGTTCAATGTAATTTCAGTTTGTTCAATGTAAACCGCACTGATGCAGAATAGCGCGGTATATAACAGAATGTAAATAAATAAATAAAACAAACATCCACTGCCACCTGTGAGGGATGCGGCTGCCTGAGCATTGGTAGGGCTAGTAAAAGGTCCACCTGCAAGGAAGCCTCCAGAGACAGAACAGTCGACTGGTCACCTTGGGATCCAGCCGCCACTCGTGCGGTTGGAGGACTTGGCTGAGTTGGTCCGCCAGGATGTTGTCCTGGCCCGGGAGGTAGACTGCCCACATGAACATTCTGCTGCTGCTGCTGAAGGAGCAAAAGCTCACTGCCTCTTGGCTCGGGGGGGGGGGGGGGGGGAACGACAACCCTGTCCCCTCCCTGCTTGTTAATGTAATACACTGCCACCTGGTTGTTGGTTTGGATCAGGACCGCCTGAGGTTGAAGGTGGTGTTGGAAAGTCCAGAGGGCAAACGCTATCACTCAGAGCTCCAGGAGGTTGATCTGCTGGAGGCTCTCCTCTTGCAACCAGCTGCCCTGCATGCGGAAGTTGTCAAATGGGCTCCCCAGTCCAGTTTGGAGGCCTCTGTAATGAGGATCCTCCGAGGGGTGGGGGCCTGGAAGGGCATTCCGGCTTGCAGGTGTTGGAGCTGCTGCCACCAGTCGAGAGAGCTGGTCAAAGAGTGGGTCACAATCACTCTGTCTCATAGGCATCCTGTTGCCTGCGACCACTGGTATTCGAGAAACCATTGGGCCAGATGCATGTGCAGGCAGGTATCCAGGGCGAAGTGCACCATGGATGTCATGTGGCCCAAAAGGTGAAGCATGAGACGGGCAGAGGCCGAGGGTTGACCCTAGATGTGCCCTGCGAGTGCCTGGAGGCACTGTACCCTGTCCGGAGGAAGGAAGGCCTTGACCCGGACAGTGTCCAGCATTGTCCCTATGAACTCCAGGCATTGCAAAGGCTGGAGATGGGACTTTGGGCAGTTTATGAAGAAGCCCAGATGTTCCAGAATAAGGATGGTGTGGGCCATCACCTGGCAGGCTTCTGTAGCGGTGCCACCCTTTATGAGCCAGTCATCCAGGTATGGGAAGACGAACACCCCTGGAGATGCAGGAAGGCAGTGACCACTGCCAAGCACTTGGTGAAGACCCTTGGGGTGGAGGCCAGTCCACAGGGAAGAACCCTGTATTGATAGTGGCAGCCTCCCACCATGAAGTGGAGATATTGCCTGTGAAGGGGGGTGGATAAGGATGTGTATGGAAGGGACATGTAAAAACAGATAAGAACATCTTTAAATAAATGCAGGATTTGTCCCTTTTTTGACACCAGGTGTTTCGCCTCGCGGCTTCCTCAGGAAGCTCAGGAATGTGACATGCCAAACAACTGAAAAAACGCTGGTCATGGAGCTGAAACAAACAACTCTCACAAGGAAAAAGAAAAAGAAACCCTATCAGTTAACACACCAAGACACCAAAAACTTACATGGAGCTGAATACGGGAGCACAGGAGAGGTGCTGTGAACAAGCAACTGAAATGTCAAAATACGCCGAGAGTAAGTATGCTGAGCTTGCACTATAAAAAGAGGCTCCTGCTGATCTCCTCGACTGCTACGGTGCACCACTCAGATGACTTACTGTTCTTCAAGACTGTTCTGGTGCATTACTTCGTTGGTTTGCTGCCTTCCCAGATAAGTTCTTTGAACTATTTTTGCAGTATTGATGCTCCATGCTGTTTATTTTTATTTTTTATTTATATTCTCTTATATACCGCGCTATTTGGCATCAGTGCGGTTTACATTGAACAAACTGAAATTACACTGAACAGGGCATTATAACTTGGAGATAACTATTTTACAGGGAACATGGGCTATGGAGGGTTAAGTGGCTGTTATGTGCTGTTATGTTGCTACGCTGGGCCATGCTTATATGATTCTACGCCGCACCAGTTTGGGTTCTTCATAGAGGTTTTTTTCTGGACCGTTGATGTTTGTAGAGTCTTTTTGATGATAGTGGCATAATTGCCCTCTGATTGGCTCTTCCTCCTTGTTATTGGTTGAAGGGCTGGCTGAGGTCCTTTTTTTCCTCTATAATTGAAGTTTTTTTCACCTGAATTGGTTTGGCTTTTTTGTTTTCTCTCACATGTGGCTTGTTTTTTCTTTTGTTTTTTGGTTTTTTTATTGTAATTTTTCCTTCTGATTTTGTGGCTCCTTGAGGATTGTTTTATAATACAGTGCTACTATGGGGTCAGGAATGCAGACAGGCTATGCTCAAGAACCTCCATGTATTGCATGAGAATCACAGTCTCTGATGCCATCAGAGCCGGTGTAGCAACCATTAGTGCCAATGCTGGTTCCTTTGGCGGAGACTACACAAGAGTAACAGCCTCAGGAATCTCCTGCCAGTTCTCCGGGTCCTTGGGAGGTGGCTCCTGCTGCTGGAGCAGCTTGGAAGGCTGCTCCTGGCCCTCGCCCTCTGAGGACTACGATGTCAGTGGCCCCTTGAGTTTTCACCCGGGACTTGCCATCACCCTTTAACACTGACGGGGCTCGAGTCCAGTCATTTCAAAAGGAGAGCCACCAATACAATGCTCTGTGACCTCTCGGTTCCGACTGGGCCCGGCCCCCACTCAAAGCCAAAGCCTTGGCAGAAGCCTTTAAGGGTGTCAACACTTACGTCAGGGCCAAAGCCAATGACTGAGGAACCAAATAGCACTCCTATTTCTCTTGATTCCTGAGCCCCTTGCACATTTATCTGAAGACAGAGTGCAGTTGGAGGGTTCATGGTAAGGCCTGAGGCACTGGAGGACTCACTTTGGAGGACCGTCATCGAGATGTTCTGGGCACACTGAGTGCACTTTTTAAAGCCACTGGCTGGTTTTGACATATTGGGGAAGATGGCTTCCGCCAAGTCAAAGGACTTCAACATACCAGCCGACCAGGGGGCACGAAAGAAGCCTGCACGCCTCAAAAAGAAAAAAAAGAAAAAACAAGTAAAAACGTGGCATCGAGTCACTAACGCTCTCGTGGATGGGCAGGAAGACTGTGAATGAGCATGCGACCGAAAAAACAAACAGACAAAAAACAAATACTGCAAGGGTATCCACTTTTTCTGGGGATCAGACAGCCCCCAAAGTCCTCGACAGAAAAAATACTGAGCAAAGATGGCTCCTTTTGGGCGGGAAGACCAGCATGCATGCGTGGTTGACCTCCCAAAAGCTTCCTATGGAAGCTGGGGGAGGGGGGGGGTTCATGCATGGGCTCAGTTTGTGACGTCACCCATATGCGAGGGCTGACTTCCTGCTTGGTCCGGAGAATCGCAGATACCAGAATCCAGTGATGTGACTAGCCACTTTACAAAGACTAGGCAGTGTTTCTTAGAAGCAGGCACGCATCTGTACCAACAATGTGAGTCTTAGATATTACTAACAGACTGGTTTCACAGGCCTAAGGCACACTTATTTTTATTTATTTAGTATACATTTGTATACCGCTACTTCCAGCGATCAGCAGCGGTTTGATTACAGATTGGAAATTGTCAAATCATGACAGGAAATTTTTTTTTGAGGTATAAACACATTGATTAGACAGGAAAGCACAGCACACAGAGAACTATTTTACAGGGAACATGGGCTATGGAGGGTTAAGTGGCTTGCCCAAGACCACAAGGAGCACGTGTGGGACTAGAAACCCCAGTCCTTCCGGCCCAAGGTTGCTGTCCTCTAGTGGGATTTGAACCCCCGACCTTCCGGCCTGAAGTACCTTGCCCCAACCACTAGGCCACTCCTCCACTCCTGATAAGGTAAGCTCCAGCCACACAGATACTAATATCATGCACTCCAACCGAGCAGAGTTAAAGCGCATAATTAACACTTGCAGCATAGTAAGGTTTGTAACAAGTGTGCAAAGTGCAAGCTAATGCACACAGGCAGCACAATGATGTGGGAAAACCAACAGTTGCCCTGAGCAGCTCCAAACCAGATGGATGCACCACCCAGCAGATTAGATTGAATAAAAAATTTTTGAGAGCTGTTTGGGTTATTCCACGTAATCTTTATGTTTTTTTGGTGTGCTGAATCCGAAAATGACCTCCATTTTGTCATAGGACATCACGTTTCCTGACAATTTAGGTAGCTATGTTAAAAAGGCAATACCTCAAAATAAATGGAAATAGACTTATAAAATTAAAGTTTTATTACAATATTTTCATGAAAATACTTTTTTGAACTGAAATGAGCTCACCTACACACACTAAACTCGATTCTTCTTCCTTGTGAGGCTCCTCTTGGTGCATTTACGCTTGTGAGTAGCATCTGGAATGTCTCTCTGAAGCATCCAACAGTAGTCTGCCATCATTGTAATGCTCCATTTTCCCTGGTATCTCCTTTCCATCTCTTTAATGTCTTGGTGGAATCGTTCACCTTGTTCCTCACTCACAGCTCCCAAATTTTCAGGAAAGTAGTCAAGGTGGGACTGGAGGAAATGCACTTTCAAACTCATCAGGCAACCTAAATCTTGAAATGCTTTCAGCATTTGTCCGACGATCTTTTTGTAGTGAGGATCTTTGTTATTGCCTAAAAATATCTGTACGATTTCTTTAAATGCAATCCACCCTTCTTTTTGAGGATCCGTCATGGTATTGACAAACTCTTGATCAACTATAAGCCTTCTAATGTCTGGTCCGACGCACACATCTTCCTTCAATTTTGCCTCCGACAGGCCTGGAAACTTGGTGACCAAGTATTTGAAGCATTCACTATCTCTTGGAAGTGATTTTACGAATTGCTTCATCAATCCCAATTTTATGTGGAGAGGTGGTAGAAGAACTTTATGGGAAGGTACCACAGTTTCTCGGAGGACATTTTTTTCACCGACTGTTAGCACCTTCGGCTGACAACTCTTCTTGGTCCAGTGATTTTGTCGGTCTCGACTGTCCCATAGACGCAGAAAACAAGGATATTTGGTATACCCAGCTTGTTACCCGAGCAGCATGCACAAGACCTTCAAGTTCCCACACACTTGCCAACCATGGTCTTCATATTTAAGTTTACGAAGAACCAATTCCAAGTTCTCGTAGGTTTCCTTCAAGTGTACGAAATGACCTACAGGTATGGAAGTGTAAAAACCATTGTGGAGCACTGTTCCCTCTAAGCTGTGCGCGTGTGCGCGCGCACACACCTCGCCGAGCGAGCGCACATACTTAACAGAGCACACAAAAATTATGGCTCTGATTCTGATAGAAAACAACACAGACGTCTTAAAATTTAAAAGTTATGATTGTAATTACTAGAAATTTCCCGCTTCATTTAGTAATCGTCTATTTTCATTTGATTAAAATCAGTGTGGTGTACATACTGTATTCTGATGTGTAGTCAAATTTTAAAGTATATAACTCCGAGTGTCATTATGTGGCGCACAAAAATGTAACCTTCCTTCAAAAGCTGCACACAGCTGATATTTTATGCACACACAGCCTACAGAAAATTGGAGGGAACATTGTTGTGGAGTAAAACTACTTTGAGACTTCTTTTTGAAGAATCTATAAAAAGACGCCATCGCTCTGAATCATATTGGATTTTAAATTGACCCATCAGACCTTCGACATCGATGCAATAAACCAACTTGTCTTCCTGGGCGAAGTAAGGAACAAACTGCTTGTCACGATGTCTGAACCATGAAGATGACACTCCTCGCAACAATAAATTCCTGCTTTTCAGCCTTGATCCGAGTAACTCAGCGGCATCTTTGGGAAGATTAAAGTCTCTTACCAAATCATTCATCTCCTCCTGAGAAAACAATTTTGGTCTTGTATCATCTTCAAAGTCAGAACTTGATTCGTCATCTGCTTCAGGTATGACTTCACCTTCATCGGAGCTAGGTATCTCTTCCAAGGTAGCAGGGGGCTTGGGTACTGGTATATCTGTGCCATGGGGGATGGGACGAATTGCCGAGTGAAGACTGGGGTATGAAATGGAATGCTTCCATTTGGAATTAAACCCTTTCACATCGCATGAACAAAAGTAACAGTCGTCACTATGGTTCTTTTGCTCTCACCATACCATAGGAATCCCATAACGGAAAGATTTTTTCTTACCCTTGAACGAGTTTCGGAGGTCCTCAACACACCATTTGCACACTTTATGAGGCGCCCAGACTTTATCTTGATCTCCAATTTTTAGTCCAAAGTATGCAAAGTATACTTTTTTTCACAAAGTCTGTAATATTCTGCTGTTGCTTCAACACTGTATATTCACCACAGATGAAACAGAAACTGTCTGGCAAATTAATACACTTTCGCGGAGCCATAACATAACGGTTGAAGAATGATGAGCTAACACGAATTGCGATGAAAAAGTGTGAACAGCCAAGAACCAAGAACCTGATGATGATTCGTGCACAAGTGTGGCATGCAGGAGAGAGCAGCTCTGTGTATGTACACGAGACGTCACAGTGCTGGCCACGCGCCCCTGCACTGACCAGAGCTGCTGCTATCTGCCCTGTGTCTCCCTCCCACTGGATTCTTCAGGAAAGATTAAATGTAAATTACACTAACCTGGTAATTGTAGTTCCTGGAGGGTCCAGTTTAGTCCTCCACAATCGGGTAGTGCACCTCCTCCTGCAGCCTGGAGACTGGACCAATCAAATCTTCTGTAGTATATATGCAGACGGAGCTCCCAGAAGCCCCCAGTGTACTAGTAACAAAGCAAACTTAACGAAGCAACACCTTAGAGTAATAGAAAAAAATTCAGACTAAAGAATAAACTCGTTCCCCCAATTAGCCCCCTCCCCAAACGAGGAAGCCAGAACACTGCACCGCGCCTCCAGCGACGCCCCGGCAACAAGAAGACAGCGCAGAGTCAAAATCTCAAAAGAGCTGTCCGAAAAACGAATAAAAGGAAGAGCACTTACAAAAGGTGCGACCGCAAACAAGGCAGAATGGAAAAGTGGAAACTGTCTTAGGACCAAACCGCTCGGAAAAGCGCGCCGCACTGAATAATCTAATACTCGGGAGGGAAGGAGGACTAAACTGGACCCTCCAGGAACTACAATTACCAGGTTAGTGTAATTTACATTTCCTGATCGGTCCTCCAGTTTAGTCCTCCACAATCGGGATGTAAAAGAGCAGTCAACACCGGGCGGGACCTTGCCATCCGGCGCGCAGAACCGCCGAACCAAAACAGGAATCCCGAGCGGCTGACACATCCAACCGATAGTGTTTACTGAAAGCATGTAACGACGACCAAGTGGCCGCCTTACAGATGTCCACTGGCGGAACTAGGCTATACTCCGCCCAAGAGGTCGCTTGAGCCCTTGTGGAGTGGGCTCGTATCCCCTCCGGAATCGGTCGCTGCTGCAACAGATACGCGGAGGCGATTGCGTCTTTGAGCCATCGAGCAATGGAGGCTTTAGCCGCCGCCTCCCCCTTCCGTGCACCTCCGAAGAGCACGAACAAGTGGTCGGTCTTTTGAAAAGACTCAGTAACCTTCAAGTAACGACGGAGCACGCGACCAACATCTAGACAGTGAAGCCCCTTGTCCGCAGCCTTGGTGGAGCCAGAAGGCAGTACTGGGAGGAACACTGCCTGATTCACATGAAAAGGAGAAACCACCTTAGGCAAAAAGGAAGGAACCGGACGGAGAACCACCCGATCCTGGGAAAAAGACAAAAAGGGCTCCCTGCAGGACAGCGCTTGGAGATCAGAAATACGCCGCGCCGAGCAGATGGCCACGAGAAAAACCGTCTTCAGCGTGAGATCCTTCAGAGACGCCCTACGCAGAGGTTCAAAAGGTTCGCGAACCAAGGCCCGCAGCACGAGATTCAAGTCCCACGGAGGCACGAAGATCCTACGGGAAGGCCGCAAATGAAAAACCACCGTAAGAAAACGACGGACGTCTGGATGAGACCCGAGGGGACGGCCCAAAACCTTGCCGCGATAACAGGCGACCGCCGCCAACTGGACTTTCAGGGAACTAGCAGCGAGACCCTTATCAAAACCCTCCTGGAGAAAACTTAAAACGACAGGTACGGAAACCGTCGCTGCCCGGACCCCTTGCCGGGAGCACCAGTCTTCAAAAATTCTCCAAACCCGAACATAAGTAAGAGAGGTGGACGTTTTCCGCGCTCGCAGGAGGGTAGCAATCACCGCCGGGGAGTAACCCTTCTTTTTCAACCGAGCCCTCTCAATGGCCAAACCGTAAGCGAGAATCGACCCACTTGGGGCATCCGCAAGGGCCCCTGAAGAAGAAGATCCGGCAACGCAGGCAGAAGCCAGGGAACGCCGTCGCGTAGCCTGATCAGGTCGGCATACCAGGGTCTCCTGGGCCAATCCGGGGCCACCAGCAACACCCGACCCCGGTGCGCCTCGATGCATTGAACGACCCGGCCGATCAGAGCCCAAGGAGGAAAGACATAAAGAAGACCGTCCATTGGCCACTGCTGAATGAGGGCATCGAGCCCCTCAGACATGCGCTCTCTTCGCCTGCTGAAGAAGCGCCCCGTCTTGGCGGACTGAAACGTCGCCATGAGATCCATGATGGGCGGACCCCACCGATGAACTATTTGCGCGTAAACCTGCGGGTTGAGTTCCCACTCTCCAGGATCTACTCGCACTCTGCTGAGAAAATCTGCCTGAACATTGTCTGCGCCTGCAATATGGGCTGCTGAGATTGCCGGGAGACGAGTCTGCACCCAATTGAACAAAGCCGTCGCCTCCGACTCCAGGGCTACGCTGCCGGTGCCCCCTTGGCGATTGATGTAAGCTACTGTGGTCGCATTGTCCGAGAGAATCCGCACTGGTCGACCGAGGACCAGGGCTTCGAGGGCTAAGAGGGCTAGCCGCACCGCCCGTAACTCGAGCCGGTTGATCGACCAAGAGGCCTCCAGAGGAGACCATTCCCCCTGCGTGAAGCGGGTTTCGCAGTGAGCACCCCAGCCGGATAGGCTGGCATCCGTTGTGAACGGAACCCAAAGCGGAGGCTCCAAGGGAATCCCCCGCGTCAGGTTCTCGGAGGAGAGCCACCACCGAAGGGAACGGCGAACCGGTATCGGGCAAGGCAATCTCATGCTCAACGAGTCGAACTGATTGGACCAACGACGCAGGAGAGCACTCTGGAGCGGGCGCATATGGAAGCGCGCCCAAGGCACCACCTCCAGGGTCGCCGCCATCGTACCGAGGAGCCGCAGGTACCACCACGCGGAAGGAGCGGGCATCCCCCGGAAGAGGCGGACGAGCTTCCGCAAAGCCAGAACACGGCGCTCCGGCAAACACACTAAGCCCCGCGCCGTGTCGAAACACACTCCCAGGTAATCGAGATCCTGAGTCGGACACAGACAGCTCTTGCGTTCGTTCACCACCCAGCCGAGGGATCTCAACAGAGTCACCACCCTGTTCGTGACCTGCACACACTCTTGACTGGACTTTGCTCGAATCAACCAGTCGTCGAGATACGGGTGGACTAGGATGCCCTCTTTGCGCAAGGCCGCCGCTACCACTACCATCACCTTTGTGAAGGTGCGGGGAGCCGTGGCGAGACCAAACGGCATGGCCCGAAATTGGAAGTGGCCCCATGGAAATGCGAAGCGGAGAAACCGTTGATGAGACGACCGGATGGGAATTTTATTTATTTATTTATTTAACATTTCTTATATACCGCCTTTCATGATATCAAGGCGGTTTACATTGAACAAACTGAAATTACATTGAACAGGGCATTATAACTTGGAGATAACTATTTTACAGGGAACATGGGCTATGGAGGGTTAAGTGGCTTGCCCAAGACCACAAGGAGCACCTGTGGGACTAGAAACCCCAGTCCTTCCGGCCCAAGGTTGCTGTCCTCTAGTGGGATTTGAACCCCTGACCTTCCAGCCTGAAGTACCTTGCCCCAACCACTAGGCCACTCCTCCACTCCAGATAGGCCTCGGAGAGATCGAGGGACGTTAGAAACTCTCCTTGACATACCGCGACAATGACTGACCGCAGGGTCTCCATACGGAAGTGCGGCACCTTGAGAGCGCGATTCACGCCTTTGAGATCTAAGATTGGACGAAGAGAACCGCCCTTTTTGGGAACCACAAAATAAATGGAGTAGCGACCGGCGCCTCTTTCCAAAGGAGGGACGGGAACTACCGCCCCCAGGGAGAGGAGCCGATCCAGAGTTATGCGGATGTCCCGCGTCTTTTGCTCTCCCTTGCTGGGTGACAAAGGAATCCTGAAGCGGGCAGGCAAACTCCAGCGCATAACCCTCTTCGATAATCTGCAACACCCACTGATCTGACGTAATCTGGGCCCAAGAAGGAAGAAAATCGCGCAAACGACCCCCGATAACCGGGCTTCCCTCGAGAGCCCGCCTCGCTTCATTGTGGCTTGCGGTTAAAGGAGGAGGACGAGGAAGAGGCGGCTCCAGAGAAGCCTCGTCCTGCCCCTCTGAAACCACGAAACCCCTGATAACGGGCTCCAAAGCGACCGCGCTGCGATGTCCACAGTCGGGAAGAACGAAACCTGCGAAAATCCCGAAACTGACCTCGCGCCGAGGGCGACGATCTATTGAGCTTAGGCTTATCTTCCGGCAACCTACCACCTTTAGACTCACCGAGATCCTTTACCAACTTGTCTAGAGCCTCACCAAACAACAATCTGCCCTTAAAGGGCAGCTTACTGAGGCGAGACTTGGAAGAACCGTCGGCCGCCCAGTTGCGTAACCAGATGGACCAACGCGCCGCCACCACGGAGGCCATACTATTAGCCAAGGACCGGATCAAATCGTAAAGCAGATCCGCCAAGTAAGCCGATCCGGACTCCATGCGGGTAACTTCCAGCAACCCCTGCTGATCCAGTCCGGAACCCGAGCACAGATGCTGCGACCAACGCAAAGAAGTCCGAGCAACCCACGCCCCACAAATGGAGGCTTGTAGGGACAAGGCGTTGGTATCGAAGGCTTGCTTCAGCAAATTATCAACTTTCTTATCCTGAGCATCCTTTAAGGCCGCAGCGCCTTCAACCGGGATGGTGGTTTTCTTAGTCACCGCCGATACCGCAGCATCCACCTGCGGTGACTTAAACAAGTCCTTGTCCTTGTCGGCCAGGGGGTAAAGGCGATTCATGGTCCGAACACCCTTCAAACCGGATTCGGGTTGATCCCACTCCGATTGGATCATCTGCTCAACAACCCGGTGCTGCTAGGTTAAGGGTTTGAAGGGACTCCGTGATCAAAGGGACCAGCTCGTCCCTACGAAACACGCGAATAATCCTAGCCTGATCTTCCGGCTCTGGGATCTCCCCGTCCTCCAACTCATCAGCCTCCGTCTCAGGATCACCCTCCGCCTCAGCCTCGGGAAAGCAAAGGGTGTCCGGATCCTGGTCCACCAACCTGAGCCTCTTGGCGGCCGGCTGAGAAGCGCGCTGAACCTCCCCTGAGGAGCAAGGGGGAAAGGACGCAGGCCAAGCCTCCGGCAGCTGACCGGACCGGCTCAAGCGAAAAGCCTGATGCATGAGGACGACGAAATCTGGGGAAAAATCTACAGGTGGCGCAACTAGAGCCGCATGCTGCAACTCAGGGACAGACCCGTTGGCAGGCGGTACCGAACCAGACGGGTGGACCCCCGACGAAGGGACACTCTCCCCCGTTAGAGAAGCGTCACCAGGAACAGGCAGCTCCTTCAGTTCAAGAGAATGCTCCAGGTCTGAAGAAGCTGAGGCACAGCCCCTGCAGATGCCAGAGTCAGACACCGCACCCCTGCGGGACCCGCAGATCACGCACTGCGGTTTGGCAGCCATCTGTGGACAACCTTCCGCCAATCGGGAGAGAAGGGAGCAGAAACAGGGCAAGCCCCCACCAAAGGGACCAACCCTATGAAAATAAGTGCTGGCTTTAAACTTCTTATTATATTATTATTATTTTTTTTTTTTTAATAAAATAAAATACTCCCTAGAATCCCAGGACTGTCCTGATCAAAATCGCCAGTATAAAAAACCCCAACAATGCTAGGGGAACCCGTGCACAAGTGTTAAAAAGTGACACTGAGAAATCCCCTTTAGGGCTTCAAAATGGCCGCCGCACTGAATCACCCGCGGTAAAAAACGGCGCGAAAATACAAAGGAAACCGGAGAAAAAATGAAAATAAAAGAAACGGACCCAAATTAAGGGCAAAGTGGGAACAAACGAAATTTCAGGAAAATCGGGACAGACCCGCCGAAAATAGCCACGGGAGGGAGCTGCAGTACCCGACTAAGGAAATGAATTGAAAAGTCCTACCAGCTCAGGAAATCAGCACAGGATACAGCCAGCAGCTCAGATTGAAAGGCAATGCTGGACCAGGTATGGCTCTTCCCCGTACAGCCTAGGGGAGAGCTCAACCGAGGCTATCCAAATACACCGGGAGGAAGGCAGGAGCCCAATGCAGGACTGGCTTCTCACCCCGGGAGGTCCCCTGTGTCTATGCCTTTTTTTTTTTTTTTTTTTTAAAGAGACAGCTACCTAGGAAAGAAAAGGTAATGAAAGAAAGAGATAAAGCAAAACCCCAAAAAAGAACTAACTAGTGTTGCTCCCCCAAGTGTCACTAAGTGTGCCCAGGAAGGGCGCACACGTCCTCAAGCTGCAAGGAGACTGGACACACTGGGGGCTTCTGGGAGCTCCGTCTGCATATATACTACAGAAGATTTGATTGGTCCAGTCTCCAGGCTGCAGGAGGAGGTGCACTACCCGATTGTGGAGGACTAAACTGGAGGACCGATCAGGAACCCCTTCTACCATTAGAAGCACGGACTTAAAACTTGCTTAGCTTATGTATATATTGCTGACCATCAGATTTACAGTGCTATATTTGTTTTTACATAACTCGGACAACCCCTTTAAGGTTTTTTTGGCATTTTATATCTTAAATGCACTTATATGAATTAATTAATAGTAATTTGAATTAATTAATAGTAATTTGAAAAAATTTGATAAATTTGAAGACAATTTTGCATGCTGTGGCAAATCATGATGTCTAGGAGTTTTTTCAATATTTTATTTGTTTTCAGCACACCAAAATACATGGAAATTAGATGAAAATAATCAAACAGCTTTTTAGTCGCAGACCTGTGTAGCCTCCAAAAAACAAGTCAGACAAACCAGTGCTCTTCTCCAGCTGCCAGGGCCTGCAGACATATCTCCGAGAAGCCTTCTTCTAATCTTTGGGGGACAGCAAGTAGGAGGAAGAGGGAGAGAGCTTTGACGTTATGTGAGGCTTGAAGGATTCTTTTCCAAACTCCATTCCAGAACTTCTGGCTGCTCAACCGGCCCTTAGCAATATAAGAACCAATTCCCTTCCTGCATATGGCTATACCCAAAAGATCACCAGTTTTAAGGGTGACTAGCATTTTGCTCTCATGAGAAAGTAACCCCGAGAAAGATTTTGCTCTTGACAAACCAATCTTTCTTAGAGCTTTTTCCAGCTTTCATCAGAGTTATAAAAACTCTCATCCACCATCTGCTAGAGACCGAGAACTAATATTGTATGCCCCTAGCTATACTGGCTCAGGATGAGGTCCATAAAGAGCTTCTGGAATATTTTCTCTATTTCCACATCTGCTGGTAGGGGGACACAATCCACTTGTCTGGACTGGCCTAACAGGATAAGATAGAAGGCACTTAAAGTCTATTTGTTTCCAAGTGACGGTATTTAAGTAAATCTATACTTTGGCTGGATTTCAATACCGATAGATGGAGGATTGGATCGTGTCCATTGTTATAAAATTCTGTCATTGTTTTGTGTATTATATGTATGAATGATTATGTATGTTTTATTGTAACTTAAACTTGGTATGTACAATAACTTGGATTCTTCTGAGGCAATGAAGGGTTAAGTGACTTGCCCAAGGCCACAAGGAGTGCTAGTGGGAACTGAACCCTTGTTTCTTGGTTCCCAGGTCAATGCTCTAACCACTAAGCTATTCCTCCACTCTTTTTTTTTTAAAAGGCAGGTGAAATATCCAATAAATGAAATGAAATAAAATAAGGAATTATATGTGTAGTTTGGCTGGATGCACGTGTGAATTTTGAGCTGCATAAAATTACACACACAAGCTCATATATGTGCATAAATTGGACTACATAAAGAGGCATTCCAGCACCATGTGGAGTAGCAGCCTACTCTAGGGAAGCTGGGTTTAAATCCTGCTTCTCCCAGTGATGCTCCTTGTGATGCTAGAAAAGACACTTAATCCTCCATTGCCTCAGGTGCTCCTTAGATTGTAAGTCCACTTTGATGAGGAAATAATGTGTGTACCTGAATGTAACTGACCATGGGCTCAGATTTGGAAATGGCAAGTTAAAAATAAAAAGATATATATACATATAGAGGTGTAAGCTTAATTTCAAATGGCATGGCCATAACTGGTATATCATTTATATAACACTTCAGGCCATTGGCAATAGAAGAATGTGCTTATTTTTAGCTGCATAACAACCCAATATCCAAGAACAATAGATAGGATTATTTTGCATTTGAAAAACAGTTTGTTCCATGCATGCAGTTAGGAACAATGCTGAAAATGTAACCTTTGGTGAGGAAATCCTGCAATAAAGCATAGTTACTCACCTGTAACAGGTGATCTCCGGGAACAGCAGGAATTTAGTCTTCACATATGGGTATCATTGGTACCGAAGGAGCCTGTGCGGGAACGCTCCCCAGCGCCCAATAGGAAAGCTTTTGGGAGCATCCCACAGCGCCTGCGTGCTGCCTTCCCGCCTTTCCCAACTGTCCCTCTCCAGCTGAGTTTAAAGCTGAGAAAGAGAGAGAGATATAGAGATACAACTCCTAGGGGAGGTGGGTGGTTTGTGAAGACTAAATTCCTGCTGTTCCCGGAGATCACCTGTTACAGGTGAGTAACTATGTTATCTCCAGGAACAAGCAGGAATGTAGTCTTCACATATGGGGATTCCCTAGCTGCAGATGCCAGGGAGAAGGCCCCAGAAGTTGTGTGCCCTTGTGAAAGGGCTCCATTTCCCCCATGGATCTCTGGCATCCTACCAGGGATGGTGGGTAGGAGTTGATTAAGTATGGAACATGTGTTGAACAGCCTGACCAAACAAGGCATCCCAGCGGGAGTCCTTGTCTAAGCAGTAAAGGGTTGTGAAGGTATGAACCGAAGCCCAAGTAGCTGCTCGACAGATGTCGTCGATAGGCACAGAGTGAAGATGAGCAATAGTTGTAAATAGTTCCAACTGTTCTATGTAAAACGACTAGGTATGCGCTTTAACTTACCATATAACTTACTGTTCCTTGTAAACTGCACTTGATACTTGGGAAAGAGCGGTATAGAAATAAGTGTTAAATAAATAAATAAATAAATAAATAGAGGCTGCCATGGCTCTCACATTGTGAGCTGTGACATGGCCTTCAAGAGGAAGGTTTTTACACTCATAGGCAAAAGATATACACTGTGCAATCCAGCTGGACAGTGTTCTTTTGGAGACTGGAAGTCCCAAATGACTAGGATCCAAAGCAACAAAGAGTTGAGAGAACTTTCTATGTTGCTGTGCCCTTTGCAAGTAAAAGGCCAAAGCCCTTTTGCAGTCCAAAATATGAAGATTCCTTTCTGCATTTGAGGTGTGAGGCCTTGGGAAGAATACAGGAAGGTAAGCTGCTTGGTTTAAATGAAAAGGTGACACCACCTTTGGCATGAAGTGTGGATGAGTCCTAAGGACTACCTTATCATGATGAAACCTTGTATAAGGAGGATCAGCCACCAACGCTTACAATTCACTGATGCGACGTGCTGATGTAATTGCAATAAGAAAGATGACCTTCCAGGAGAGGAATTTCAAAGAGGTAGTGGCTAATGGTTCAAAAGGCGGTTTCATGAGCTGCCCAAGAACCAGATTTAAGTCCCGGTGGTGGCTTAATGGGACGCTTAGTTAAAAGAAGGCCTCTCATAAATCTCGCTATGAGAGGATGAGAGGAAATAGGTTGTCCATTTAGAGGCTTGAAAGAAGCTGCAATAGCACTCAAATGAACGCTCACTGAATTGGTCTTAAGCCCTACATTTGATAAATGAAGGAGATACGTTAAGACCCTTCTGCGAGCACCATATGGTAAACCTTTTCCACATAATATGCATAAGAGTGTCTTGTGGAAGGCTTCCTCGAAGCATAAAGGATATCCTTTACCTGCCATGAAGTTCTAGGCTTTCAGCAACCAGGCCCTGAGATGCATAGACTGGGGATTGGGATGCCACAGCATCCCGTCCTCTTGAGAAAGGAGATTTGGAGCAGATCCTAACTCCAGAGGCGGAGCTTGAGAGAGATGTAGGAGCAGAGGGTACCACATTTGCCGTGGCCAATGTGGAGCAATGAGAATCATATGACCTCTGTCTCTCTGAAGCTTGAACAGGGTTTTGGGAATTAGGGGAATGGGTGGAAAGGCATACAGGAAGTCCTGGCCCCAATGGAGGAGGAAAGCATCCCTGGCCTGACAACCCTGAGCCGGAATTCTGGAACAGAACTGGGGAAGTGTGGCATTCAACGGACTTGCAAAGAGGTCTATGTCTGGGGTTCCCCAAATTTGAAAATGTTTGGCCACCTGGTCTGCATGGAGAGACCATTCGTGTGGAAGCAGAACGCGACTGAGTCTGTCTGGCCAAGAGTTTTGAATGCCTGGAAGATACACTGCAAGGAGATGAATCTGATGCTCTCTGGCGAGGGCCCATAGTCGCAAAGCTTCGTTGCATAGTGACAGAGAGCCTGTTCCGCCCTGCTTGTTCACATAGAACATGGCTACTTGAATGTCCGTTTGAACTAGGACCGTCTTGTAACTGAGCTGGGTGTGGAATACTCGAAGAGCAAGGAAGATTGCTCTGAGTTCCAGGAGATTGATGTGTAGATAGGCCTCTTGTGGAGTCCAGGTACCCTGGGTAGAGAGGCCTTGCAGGTGGGCTCCCCAACCCACCTGTGAGGTATCTGTTAGAGTGGCTTGGGGTGGGGGTTGCTGAAAAGGAGACCCCACCAAAAGGTTTTGGGATGACTGCCACCATTGGAGGGACAAAATAAGGCGATCTGAGTTTGCTATTTTGTCTGACAGGCAACCTGACGCCTGAGTCCACTGAGTGGACAACGTCCACTGTGCTGCCCTCATATGGAGGTGAGCATAAGGAACCACATGCACGGTGGATGCCATGTGGCCTAGCAACTGTAACGTTTTCCGAGCAGTGAGGTGAGGTTTTAGCACTGCTTGGGAAACTAACTGCACAATGCGAAGGCAGCGGGGGCTGTGGAAGGTAGGCCCTTGTCTGACTGGTATCCAGCAGAGCTCCTATAAACTCCAGGGACTGAGTGGGAGCAAGGTTGGATTTTGGGAAGTTTATGACAAGTCCCAAATATTGAAGGATGTGCATTGTGCGGAGAGGGCAACCCTGGCCTCTGTCTCTGAAGGGGCTCGAATGAGCCAGTCATCTAAGTAAGGGAAGATGAATATTCCTAGGGTGTGGAGAAATGCTGCCACCACAGCCATGCATTTTGTGAACACCCTTGGTGCAGAGGCCAGGCCAAAAGGAAGAACCTTGTATTGGTAGTGCTTCCCTTGAAACAGAAAGCGAAGGAACTTTCGATGAGTTGGATGGATGATAACATGAGTGTACGCATCCTTGAGATCTAGAGAACAAAGCCAATCCTGACTCTGAAGGTATGGCAGCAGAGTTCCTAGAGAAATCATTTTGAACTTCTCTTTGAAAAGGAATTTGTTCAATTCTCTGAGGTCTAGAATGGATCAGTGTCCTCCTGTTTTCTTTGGAATAAGGAAATAGGGGGAGTAAAACCCTGTACCCCGTTGCAGAATGGGTATCTCTTCTATTGCCCCTTGGGCAAGAAGCACAGTGACCTCTTGACCTATCTGGTCGTTGAGAGAGGTCTGAGAATTGAACTGTCTTGCCATTGTAGGAGGGGGCATGCTGAGGAAATGAAGCTTGTACCCCTCTCTTACAGTAGACAGAGTCCAATTTTCTACTGTTATCTGACCCCATCTGGGGGCAAAATGACATAACATTCCTGGTATGGTGGAGGGTTCTGGGCCGTTCAGGGCAAGGAAGGCAAAGTTCTCTAGATAGGAGTCAAAGCCCATGTGGAGGCTGAGTCTGCTGAGCCAGTTGAGGCTTAGCTGCTTTTTTCTTTCTTTGTCTAGGTTGTTGCTGCTGTCCCTTTTGGGCAGACTGACCTAAACGATGCCCCTGTTGGGTATAGGAGGGATACAACTTCTTCTTCTTACTGAAGAATGGTTTCTTAGAGGATTTTTTCCTTGCAGGATCAGCTGTAGATTTAAACAATCTATCCAAAGTGATATTGTCAGCATCTATCTCATTAGCTTTTTCCTGCCAATTCTTACCAAAAAGATTCTCTCCTGTGCAAGGAATATTCCCTAGTTTATCCTGTACCCAAATTTCCAAATCAGATGCCTGGAGCCAGGCAATCCTACGTGCACCTATGGCGATGGCAGAGGTTCTGCTTATGCACTCAAAGCAGTCAAAAGCTGCACGATTCACAAACTTGGAAACATCCTGAGCATGTTTGACAAGGGCGAGATAATCTTGCTTCTTATCAGGAAGGAGAGGACTCATAAGCTCTAAATCTCCTGTGATCTCCTTAAAGAACATTCCCATATATAAGATATAGGAACTGATCCTAGCAGAAAGCATGGAAGCCTGGAAGGTTCGACGTCCAAAGGCGTCAAGAGTCCTACACTCACGTCCTGGAGGATTAGATGCATGCCTTTTTGCACTCTTTATCCTTCTCATTGCTGACTCCACCACCATGGAATGGTGTGGTAATTGAGTCTTCTGAAACCCAGGACAAGGAGGAACTCGATACATGGTGTCGAGTCTTCGAGAGTGAGGAGATGTGGTTAGAGGTGTTTCCCACACCCTTAACATGAGATCATGCAAGATCTCATGAATAGGTAGGGTAGTTGCCTCCTTGGGAGCTTTAGGGTATTGCAGGATTTCTAATTCCTTTGCCCTAGGCTCTTTTTCAGGAGCCACTGTGATGGAAAGACCTCGAACCACATCTCGGATAAAATCCTGAAAGGACATATCCTCTGGTGGAGACATCCTACGCTGAGGAGAAGAAGAATCCTCAGGAAGAAGTACTCTGGTATCGGCAGAGCTTTCAGAGTCTTCAGACTCATCCGAGGATTCGAAGTATCTCCGATCCGGGTGATCGTGCAAGGCACGGTACCGGTACCGATCGAAGTCGGCATCGGAGTGGTCCGGTACCGACCTGTCAATACCGGATGGATACGCATGACTCGGTCTCGGTAGAATACCTGCCAATGTCGAAGTCGGTGCCGGCACTGGAGTTGGTGCCAGTACAGGTTGAATTGGCTGAAGCGGTTTCAAGGGCATCAAGGCTGTGAGAAGAGACGCCAGACTGCGTTCAATAGCCAAGAATCTCTGGTCTATCGATGCTGCCGATGCTTGGGTATCGGTACCGGAAGAGCGGCCGGTACTCCAGAGCATGGCATCAGTAGTTCTGCCGAGGTTGAAGCCTCGAGAACATCCTGGAGCCCTATTAGTGCTTTGGAAGCCGAAGTCTCCCGCCGGGGCAATTTTGTCAGTGAAAGTCCCTCAAGGGCAACACCAGAGGCATCTCGCTGTCCAGGAGATCTAATCTTTGAGGACCGGCTAGATTTATGTTTAGTTACCTGAGATCCATGGGAGGAAGACAAAGCCCTGGATGACATCGATGCCGCGGAGGCTGCAACAGAGGGAAAAAGGGTGCTAAGCTTAGCAGCTCGGTTCTGCCGGCCCCTTTTCAACATCATCCCACATGCAACACACTCTGAAATAGAGTGGTCAGGACCTAAACATTTGAGGCACCACTCATGGGTGTCGGTGACGGAGATGGTACCGCCACACTTAGAACACTTTTTAAAACCCAAAGTGGGTTTTTCCATTCTGAAGGAAATGTTGGGCCTGGTGCCCAAAATGGTGCGTGGCACCTGAGAGAAAATTACTGGAAAGACTCCAGAAAAAAAGTTTTTTTTTGTTGTTTTTTTTTAAAGAAAAGAAACCACCACCACCGGTGGTTCCGGTGTAGCGTCGAGGGAAGGCAGACGCGACCACAAAAAAGAATAGAAGGGATTTTTTTCTGCGGTGACAGGATGTGCGACCTGCCGGCTCCGCGGAAAACGAAGAACTGGAGAGGGACAGTTGGGAAAGACGGGAAGGCAGCACGCAGGCGCTGTGGGATGCTCCAAAAGCTTTCCTATTGGACGTTGGGGAGCGTTCCCGCACAGGCTCCATCGGTACCGACGATACCCATATGTGAAGACTACATTCCTGCTTGTTCCTAGAGATATAAGGACCAGTGCCTGAAGTTCAGTCTTCTTTCACCTGCATTTACACACTTCATTAAGAAACTGTATGAGCTAGCTCAGAGGAAGCTGAAAGTCAGTTCTGTTTTCAAATAACTTTATTGACTTCTAGAATCAGACAGGCAAAATCATAACACCCCCATATAAGTGCTGTCCTATGGTATACAATTTGACACTGCTATATGCATCCTTCATTTTACCAGCTGCTAAGCATGCCCCCTTCCTCCCCATCACTCCCTCTTGTAAAACATGCAAAGATGAAGTAGGCTTTAGTTTTAATGAGATTAGTCACTATGGTGACAAAAAATTCATTCTTACCTGTATGATATAAAGTAAGGAAAACCAATAGGACTCCCATGAAGACATTACTTAAAAAGGTAACGAATCCACAAGTTATGCCTTCTGGAATTGGGTAGACTGTTTCTACAAACAATTCAAAGAATATTGGTACGCTGCTATTCAGAAAGACTCCCAGCAAGATGCAAGAGGTATATAGTGTGGCTGAAATAAAAACAGAAAAAGGAAATAAAGTACATTAAAAAAGCCATGCTGACTCAGAGAGTGGTTAGTCAGGGTCACAAGTACCCAGCAGATCCCATGAAATAGACCTGTTTCCCATAGTTAATTTCCAAGGATAAACAATGACTCAATTTATCGAGGAATTTTTCCATTCTGCTTCTGAATCCCATTATGTTGGTCATCTTGAGTTATTTATAGTTAGATGCACCGGGCAGGGTCAGCCTGCCATATAAGACAATTTTTTTCCTTATGTGGCAGTCTGATCCCACGTGGTGCACATTCCAGGATGCACCATGCTGGGCCAGGCATCGTCATTTTTCAAGATAGTGGCGCAGGGGTGGGAACTCGTGAGCAATGTTCTTGCTACAGCTTTAAGGTACTGGGAGGGGTGTGGAGGATTCAGGGGCTACCAGGCCTTTTTGTTATTAGGTGGGTTCAGGGCCGCTAGGCCACCAGGGCTTTTGGTTAATCAGGCGAGGATCTGGTTTCTGTTGGGGGATTGGTGTCGGAGGCACCGGCCCCCCCGACAGTATTTTGACGGCATCAGGGGCTTTCCCCAATGCCTGGATCATCTGAGGTGAAGGGTCAAACTTCCACTCAGATAACCGTGTTTCTCTAAGAGAGCATGCCAAACTTGCTCAGATTTCTGTACACGTTCTCCCAGTTTAATCCTGACATTTGCGCTAAAGGTTTTAAGCATGGCTAATTTGCATATGTGCCCCTTTCTGCATGCCGGTGCTGAAGTTGGCATGCTACATAGATGCATACAAAGCTAACAGCATGCAACTTCAGTACTGGCTTTCCGTATCTGCCCCTAAGTTTGAACCTCAGGCAATAGAGTATTAAGTGACTTTCCCAAGATTACAAGGAGCAGCAGTGGGATTTGAATATGGCTTCTCCAGAACTCAGTCCACTGCTCTTACCATTACGCTACTCCTAATGTTTTCTGGACCTTGTAGTTTTCTTCTGCTCCTTTAGGCTTTATAGCTCAATCAGAACTGGTATTTGTTGGGTTATGGCATCATAAGTCTTCATTTGCAGCTAACCTGAAAATGTTCTCCCTTTTCCTTAGATACCCTGCCAGCCTACTTTCATCCTGTTATTGCAGTAATGGTCCTTGGTCAGGAATCATACATCTGGGCCCCTGCAAATCCTACCAACCATAGGCATTAAATCTACCATTAGGTGTCACTATTGCACAATGACTGGGATTTCCTCTTCTAGGCACTATGGACACTATCAGTGCAGACCCAGAACTAGAAACCAGCCCCAACAGAGCTGGGAAGCAGAAAACTGCAACCTGGGAATCAAATATTAGTTTGTTTTTGGACAAAGAAGCTTGGGTCATTAGTACTCTATTACAAAGGCTAACCCACATTCTGAAATTCAAATCAATAGTGTGTATTTTATACTATATGTATAGGATCAGTAACTATCAAACAAAGAAAGAAGTGATGCTTAAACATGGATTTTCTAGCACTGTTCAACTTTTACACTATTCAAAATGACTTCAACCTTACCAGATCAAGGTCATTTTCAGTAAAATAGGTATCAGGCCAGGCTTCGCTTTTTCCCACAAATTTAGATCTGGCTGGTGAATTTTGTCAGAGGTTATTGCACCTCCAAATAGACAAATGCATCAAACCTCACTCCTGCAAGCTTTTTCAAATGTACTGAAAAGCCTAAAAAGCCTCTGAGCAACTAGCAAAAAGGACACTTAGGTAAAGAGAGCAAAACAAAATCAATTTTATTTTGGGAGTTTCCTCCTACTTATTTGGGTTTCTAGAATAACTCTGACCAGCTTCCACTGGGCTACAATGACATGAGTTTTCATTTGAAACTACTGAGAGGTTTTCCCTTATTTTATATCACTATCACTACTCGTGCTTATCAGCTAGTTCCTAGAACCCAGCTATCACAGCACCAATCCTCAGTCAGCGGCTTGCACTAGGACTCTTTTCAGAATCCTTATACCATGGGCCCTACACCTGGCCATTAGGTGTTGCTGGCATGGGAAGCAGAAAAACTTATCTGTACAGTGAACTCAGATCCTCTGCATGTCAGAGTACAGACCACTTGTCCTGTTGAGCCATCACCTGGCATTTTTTTTTAATTTTCTAGTATCATTTTAGTGATTCACTGCCATTTTTAATTTCTTCCCCCCCCCCCCCTCCAGTTTGTTTTTCATACACACAAGGTGTTCACAGTGCAACAGATATCCGTATGTGGCAACCATCCCATGGAATACTGCCTCTAATATACTTAGATCCTTAAGTATAATCTCATGGGACCTTCGGTTCAGAACCTGCATCATCTGGGTGACTTCTCTGGACTTCTTCCAGCTTGCCTACATCCACTTAGAAGAATAGCCTACCGAATAAAACACACTGTCCTTTTCTGTTGCTAGATATACTTCTCCCTCTACACCCTAGCACCTCACTAACTCTATGCGCCACTATCACACACACTGTTTTGCTGTCATGACGCATTTGACATAATAATGCAGAAATCTCACTGGCAATCTTCAGTATCTCAACCATTCTACCCTCATCGTGTACTGCTACCTTAGGTTTCAATATCCTAAGCGCATGAATCGTAGTTCTTTTTGCACTGAATCATGTTCAACACTGCTGCTACTACTACTTATCAGTTTTATAGCGCTACAAGGCATACGCAGCGCTGTATGAAGACATATAAGACCGTCTCTGCTTATAACAGCTTACAGTCTAATTAAGACAGGCAACACAACAATAACTCTTTGAACTTTTAGTTCACTTTTCATTTTGATTATTTCCTCAGGGATGACCGCTCTGCTGCCGATCATAGTGTCATCTGCAATAATGAAAACTCTTCCACTAACTACATACCATATGAGGTAGGAGGACTGAATTGTGTTTAGTTTGAAGTATTAAGTAATATAATTTATTCAGATTACATTTGTTTTGAAGATATTATACATAAAATATAAAATAAAATAAAAATATTTGATTGTAACTCATGTAGTAATGCTATGATAGGCAAGAAATTTGATAGACTGAAAAAAAAAAAAAAACCCTCAAGCAATATTGCTCATTTTCTCTATTTGGAAGTACCAGGTCACCCCCTCCTTCGTAAATTTTTATTTGCCTGAAGACAACCCCTTGAAGAGAGTCCAATCAACATTCAACAGATTAAAATGTCCCACCAGCAACACTTCATTGTTCACTGTACTCATATAGTAAAAATGTTCAAACTGAAGCGATAAGACCTGACGCTCTCACTGTGCCAATAGATGTTTCTCTAGCTTTAGTTTGCGCATCTCCGTTGTGGCATCTCAATTCTTAACTATCAATCAACCCATTTTATGAGGCCTGACAATTATTTTATTTTGGCAACAAAAGGTTACATCCAATAAGTTCACATATCCAATGGTCTTCAAACTGTACATCTCACAAACGTCCCCCTGAAGACCACCACCTTATTGCCTCTTAGCAACTTTACAATAAAACAAGACTCCAAACAATATCCACTATGCATATACAAACTACACACAGATTAACACCACTGGTCTAGACAGTCATGACCACCACAGTAACATTAACAGGTTACAACATGCTCTTTTCAATTATCAGATCTCCCCTGCCATTTTCATCCACCCCTCCCCCCACCCTCCCCAACACCTCATCCATAAAACATTCACATCATTTCACCTTCCCACAACTCTCTCACCAAGCCACATAACTGACTTGCTGGTCTCCCTGAATCCAACACACTCCTCCAACTATCTGTTTTACTCCTTCAGATTATGTTTATAAATTGATATCACAGCCATTTATGCAACAGCCTGTCTGGATTCCACCTATATTTATGATTATGGAGCTCAAAAAGGTGGCATTTTACTTACCAGATAATGTCTTTTCCTTGGGCCCTGCTAGACCAGTCCAGACAAGCGGGTTGTGTTCTCCTATCAGCAGGTGTGGAGACAGGGAAACATTCCAGAGGCTTCATATGACATCATCGTGCAATTAACCCCAGGGGGGACTCTCCAGTATTCATAACCAAGCACATGGTCAAGAATTCCTGGCCACACACAACCTTGGTAAAGATAACAAAGCTTAATAGAACAAGAACCATAACTATATACAGGATCAGCTTCAGACAGGTGGCTTGTCAAAGGTATGAGCCCGCAGGGCCAACCACAGAGAATATAGCAGTCCAAAACAGATTCCAGGAGCAGACCTGGACTGATCTAGCAGGATTCAAGGAAAGGACATTTTCTGATAAGTAAAATGTCATCTTCCATATTGTCCTGCTAGACCAGTGGGACGTTCCAAAGCTATAACTGTAGTGACGGAAAGAAAACATGGCAGCTTTCAAGGGTGGACATCCAAATGGTAATGCCTGATGAAAGTGGAAAGCCATGCCCACACTGCTGCCTGACAAATGTCTGAGGGGGCAACTGTGTAACACTTCATCCCTGAGGATTCTTGTGCCCGAGTGGAATGCACATGCAAACCCTCCAGAACCGGCCGGTTCCATAACAGGTACGCTGAGGCAATGGTCTTCTTAGTAGACTTAATAACCGCATCACCTTTATGCGGTCCCACAAACAGCACAAATAGACCGTGCGACTTGCAAAAGAAGTTAGCAATCTTCAGATATGGGAGAAGCACTCTCTGGACATCCACCAGGCGAAGGTCCTTGTCCTTCCTATGGCACTGGTCTCTGGTAAAGGAGGGCAGACAGAGCACCAGATTCACATGGAAGGAAGATACCACCTTGGGTATGAAGGAGGGGATGGGCTGGATATACACAATCTTCTCTGAGAATGAAAAGTAAGGGTCCCTGCAGGATAATGCCTGCAGCTTGGATATATGCCTTGCTGTGAAGACTGAGACCAAAAAGACAGTCTAAAGGGTCAGATCTTTAAGTGTGGCCCATTTCAAGAGCTCAAAGGGCTCCAACATCAGGGCCCGGAGCACCAGGCAGAGATCCCACAATGGAACAACTGAAAGCAGGGGAGGATGCATATGCTGTACCCACAAATCCGGGTGTGGGTTGGAGGAAGAAGTGAGGGAGGGGGAATTGAGGTTGTGTGTAGCTTGAAAAATCCTTTTCAAAATCTTTTCAAAACTTCTGGCTGCCCAACTGGCCCTTAGCAATATAAAGATGAGGAGCTGAACCAATTCCCTCTTTCATATGGCAATACACAAAAGAGCACTGGTTTTAAGGGTGACTCTAGTGGAGCCTCCAGCACTGCACTCAAGTGAGACAGTCACAGAGGATGGTGAAACATGAGCAAAATCATTCTCTTGGATCCTTTTTCAGATTTCATCAGAGCTGTAAAATCTTGCATCCACCATCTGCTGGAGACAGAGCAATATTGGAGTGTCCAAGTAGGAGTACTGGCTGTTAATGGCATCATAAGCAGCCTCTGGAATGTTTGTCTCCACATCTGCTGGTAGGGGAACACAATCCACTCGTCTGGTCTGTTCTAGCAGGATGGTATGAAATTACCATTTCATGCATTAAAGTTTTATTAAAGAGGACCCGGGAAATCAACTGCTTGCCCTGGAACAAGCATTGTGGGAACCTGCTAGGTAACTGTGGCCTGGATTGACCACGGTTGGAAACAGGATACTGGGCTTGATGGACCTTTGTCTGACCCAATATGGCATATCTTATGTTCTAGCATTGGACTGTAGCTCTTTAGCATTTATCCAAAAATTCAATGAGAACACAACCTCACATACATCACGCTTCATACGCTTTGACAAAGACACATTCCTCGACAAAGTACTACCCAAACTAGACTCAAGATCACCAGACATCAACTCAACCATAGCACATTGGAATCTTACTATTCAAAAAGCAGCTGTCCAAACACAAGTCTTACACAAACAAACAAAAAAGACAGAAAAATGGTTCACGAAAGAGCTGACAAAACTAAAAAAACAACTAAGGAAACAAGAAAAGAGATGGAGAAAACTTAAATCTGATGAAAACAAATCACAATACATGCTCCTACTCATAGAATACAAAAACGCAATTAACAAATCAAAAAGAGACTACCACTCAAAAGTAATAAACTCATCCATCAACCGCCCTAGGGAGTTATTTGCGATAGTAAAAACATTAACCAAAACTAGTAACACCGAACCTAAACAACAAGCAATAAACATACAAACTCTAGCAAAACATTTTGCAGAAAAACTAAAAAACAAGACCACTACCCCAACCCCGCTATTATCAAACACGAAAACCACACATGAATGGACAAGCTTCCAGTTGGTAGAACAAAAGCAACTTCTCAAAATCATAACAATGATAAACACCACCACCTCCCCACTCGACCCATGCCCCGTTTCATGGATTAAGTGTGTGAAAGATGAACTAGCGGTAAATCTACAACACATAGTTAACCAATCCCTTTCACAGGGCATCATGCCTGATGCCCTAAAACTCACAACACTCCGACCAATAATAAAGAATAATAAGCTTGACTCAAAAGACCCAAACTCATACAGACCCATAGCCAGCATTCCATTCATAGCTAAAATAATAGAGAAAACAATTCAAATTCAGTTACAGGAACACATTGATGAACACAAACCACTTGACTCACACCAATTTGGCTTCCGCCCTTTCCACGGAGTAGAAACCCTCCTAATCACACTTATGGACTTCCTCATCAAGGGCACAGATGACAAACACCAAGGCTTCTTACTCCTATTTATAGATATCTCTGCTGCCTTTGATAACATTAATCACCAGACACTGATCAACAGATTAGAAAACCTAGGAATAGGCGGGATTGTCCTTAACTGGTTCAAATCCTACATCTCACATAGATTAATACGCGTCCAAATTGATCAACAAACATCAGAAACATTCCCCCAAGGACAAGGAATACCCCAAGGATCAGCCCTTTCAGCCCTCCTATTTAACTTGTATCTACAACCGATAACAAACATATTTAAAAAACACAGGATTAACCATTTTATATATGCTGATGACATCATGCTAGCTATCCCCATAACCACTAAAAACCATACATATGACTCTCTATCCAAATGCATGGCCGAGACCTCCTCCTGGATGGAAACGAACTACCTCAGCATAAATCTCAAAAAAACTGAGGCAATGTTTGTAACAAGATCCTCTATGACTGAAAACACTTACCCGGAAACAATCACAATCAACAAAACTTCAATACCTGTCAGAAAACAGGTAAAATACTTAGGGGTAATAATAGACCACACCCTATCCATGCTGCCACACATAAAACAAACAGTAAAAACCATTTTCTACAAACTCAAAACTATTCAGCACCTAAGGCCACTCCTTGAAACACAAGACTTTAGATCCGTAGTAAGTACACTGATCACCCCTCACTTCGACTATTGCAATAGTCTCCTAATAGGCCTCCCTCAAAAAAGCACATACCTTCTACAAAGAGCACAAAACATCTGTGCAAAAGTAATTGCTAAAGCCCACCTAACAGACCACGTAACCCCAATACTGCTGGAACTCCACTGGCTTCCTATAAACAGCCGAATCAAATACAAAATTATCCTAACAACCTATAAACTCATAAACGACATAGCCCCCTCACACTTAACCACATTACTGCAGTCTCCAACATCGACAAGGACCCTCAGACAAAATGCAGCCCACTCCCTCATCATACCTAAAGCCATCTGTAAAACCAAGAATACCACTAGCTCTAGAGCATTCTCATTCACTGCTCCTACACTCTGGAACGACCTCCCTATTGAACTTCGCACCATAAGAGACCTCATCCAATTCAGAAAAGAATTAAAGACCTACCTGTTCACTGAACACTTCGAAATCCCCTACTCCCACAAAGCCAGCTCTACCACAAATGTGGGCACCCATGCACAAACTCCTTTAACCCCAACAATCTAACCACAAGCCTGTCCCCCCCACACACGCCCCAAAGATGACAAAAATAAAAGGAACTAAATTCCAGCACCTACGCCAATCTCTACCCCATACACCACACACACTACACGATGTAAATATACTTTTGTACAAAGTTTGATATGTTTGCTTGTTTTTTGTTACAATACCTACAAAGTTTATACTTACTGTTCAATGTAAATAGTTGATTTCTACTGTTCTATGTAAAATGTATACAAATTGTGTACAAGACTGTTAATCTGTTATATGTAAACCGCCCTTGATCTCTGGAAGGGGCGGTATAAAAGAAATAGTTAAATAAATAAATAAATAAAATAAAATAAAATAACCTTGCAAACTAATAGTGAGGCTTTTTGGATAAATTTACACTTGGGTTTTAAAAATTTCCTAACAAAGATCTCTCTGCCCACAACATTATAAGTCCATATCCCATGCCACCTTAACCTTATCCATGTCTTCTATGGATGCCAACACTCGGGCACTATAGACCAACCAGATAGTTGAACGCCAAAAGAATTCCCTGTCCCACTTTGCACTTAATGCATCACCCATCTTCCCATAATCTCAGTTTAGCTCTCTTATCTCTAGTTATATAGGTCCTATACAAAATTTTAAATTGTTTCTCCTGCAAGGACACATCTCAAGTTATATCATATAAGCCTGTAAACAGCTGTATTGTGCCATCTGCAACCAACTCCTAAGCTACATCCTTTGCCAAAGGGCTTGCCAAATGATCAAGATGTTCTCCTTTCATTTCCTCATTATCCATTTTGCACCACATAGCCTATTAAAAGCTGCCAGAACCTTAAGAAATTTCCTCTCTAAGTAATTATACCCCAATCCTTCCCTTTATCTACCCTTTAAAGAATTAGAATGTCTAACTAGAAGATATTGCAATAGATTGATACTGCCATCTGTCTCACCTGTTCAAAAGGTGGAAAGATACGAGTCTCTGTTCCCACAAGGTTACTCAAGTCTACACATCCCTGGGTATGCCACTTCTGAAATTCAGTACATCAGGATACTTCTGCCCTATTCAAATCCAGGTTAAAACCCAACCTCTTTGAGGCTGTTTTTGGATCCTGATGCTCCTCTCTTTTGTTCACTACTTACACTAGTAGCCAAAATTGTGGATACATCAGCAATTCATTCTCTTTATGCATATTTGAGTCTCTTACTTGCTTCCCTCATCTATTTTAGTTGATGTAAAGTATATGGTTGAATGTGTTAGTGTTTATTGAATCAGTGAAGACCTAAAAAGCATACTTTTACTCTGAAAATTTATGATTTTTCATATTACATAGTAACATAGTAACATAGTAGTTGACGGCAGATAAAGACCAGCATGGTCCATCCAGTCTGCCCAGCGAGATGGCAAGAGTAGGTGCACCTGTCGCTCCGCGCAGGCCACCCCTCTCCATATCCTTGTTCAGGGGTAAACCCACCACTCCATATAGGACACCCCTAAGACGTTATATGGTTCGGAAGTTAGATGGTACCGTTTATTTTGTTTTTTTTCCTATTTCTGTAAAGGGATCCTCTGTGTTTGTCCCATGCCTTTTTGAATTCCGTCACCGTGTTCGCCCCTACCACTTCCATCGGGAGGGCATTCCAAGCATCCACCACCCTTTCAGTGAAAAAATATTTCCTGACATTGCCTTTCAATTTACCCCCTTGCAGTTTCATGTTATGCCCTCTAGTTTTACAGGTTCCCCGTCTTTGGAAGAGGTTTGTTTGTTCATCATTTCTCTTTAAGTATTTAAAGGTCTGAATCATATCTCCCCTGTGCCTCCTTTCCTCCAAGGTATACATATTTAGGTCTTCAAGTCTCTTCTCATAAGGCTTCTGACGCAGGCTCCAAATCATTTTGGTCGCCTTCCTCTGAACAGTCTCCAGTCTTTTTACATCCTTTGCAAGATATGGTCTCCAAAACTGAACGCAGTATTCCAAGTGAGGCCTCACCAGTGACCTATACAGTGGCATAAGTACCTCTTCTTTTCTGCTGGTAATCCCTCTTTGTATGCAGCCCAACATCCTCCTGGCTTTTGCCACCGCCTTGTCGCACTGTTTTGCCACCTTGAGATCAGCAGAGATAATCACACCAAGGTCTTTTTCCTGAACTGTGCATACCAACCTTTCTCCCCCTATCTTGTACATTTCTCTTGGATTTCTGCTACTTAAGTGCATGACACTGCACTTTTTTGCATTAAATCGTAGTTGCCAAGCTTTAGACCAGTCTTCCAGCTTTTGTAGATCTTTCTTCATGTTAACCACTCCCTCAGGGGAGTCCACTCTGTTGCAAATTTTTGTGTCGTCTGCAAAAAGACAGACTTTTCCATTCAGTCCTTCAGCAATATCACTCACAAATACATTGAACAGTGCCGGGCCCAGGACCGAACCCTGGGGCACCCCGCTAATCACCTTCCTCTCATCCGAGTGAGCTCCATGTACAATCACCTTCTGTCGTCTGTCAGTCAGCCAATTTCTAATCCAGTTTACCATCTTGGGACCCATCCCCAAGCTACTGAGTTTGTTGATAAGCCTCCTAGGAGGAACAGTATCAAAGGCTTTGCTGAAATCCAGGTAGATGACATCCATTGCATGCCCCTGATCTAGTTCCCTCGTCACGCAGTCAAAGAACTCGATCAGATTTGTCTGGCAAGATCGTCCTTCGGTAAAACCATGTTGCCTCGGGTCTTGCAAGCTGTTGGTTTTCAGAAAGTTCACTATTCGCTCTTTCAGGAGCGCCTCCATTACTTTTCCTGCCACCGAGGTAAGGCTCACGGGTCTGTAGTTTGACACTTCTTCCCTGTCACCACTTTTGTGTAGAGATACGACATCAGCCATTCTCCAGTCCTGAGGAACCTCTCCTGTTTCCAAGGATCTGTTGAAGACATCCTTTAACGGTCCTGCAAGAACCTCTCTGAGCTCTTTCAGTATCCTGGGATGTATCCCATCCGGTCCCATGGCTTTGTCCACTTTCAGTTTAGCAAGTTGTTCTAACACCTCTTCTGCTGTGAATGGTGTGGTATCTACTTCATTCCCATTTTTATATTTGGGAGTCACAGCTGGTCCATCCCCAGGATCTTCTTTAGTAAACACAGAGCAGAAGTAATTGTTTAGCAATTTTGCTTTTTCAGTGTCACTTTCCACGAGTCCTTTCCCAGCACTTCTGAGTCCTGCAATTCCAACTCTGATCTTTTTCCTTTCCCGAATATACCTGAAGAAATTTTTGTTGCCACCCTTAACATCTTTAGCCATCTTTTCCTCTGCCTTTGATTTTGCTATCCTTATTTCTCGTTTTGTCTCTTTGAGTTTGATCCTGTATTCATTTCTGTGTTCTTCTGTCTGCAAGCTTTTGAATTTTGCAAAAGTTGTGTTTTTTGCCTTTATATGAGCAGCCACCTCTTTTGAAAACCAAATAGGTTTCCTTCTCCTCCCTGCTTGAAATGAGGTGAGCATAATTTTGCATATTTCCTGCAATTACACCACTTGTTATTTATGCAGTTTTACTCTGCTATACCATTAATATTTTTGTGTATTCCTTTTGAATATTTATTACTAATGTTTGTAAGTATGTTATTTACTTCTTTTAATTATAAAAGCATAAACTATTTTTGAAGTACAATTATTTAAAATATAGATTTTACTTAATATTGACAACCTAAATTTACTATGATATTTCTTTTAAGTAAATACTAAGACTGAAAACTATCAAGAGACAAAACTGGCTACCCAAAAAGAGGGCTTCTGCAGTAATATTGAGGACAGAAGGCTACAGCTTTAGAGAAATAACAAAGGAACTGGGCAGTGGAGTAACAGCCTCCGGTGATCAGAAGCTGTACAACTGCTTTAAGATGACGAACAATTGCAAAAAATAGGGAAAGGGCAGAAAAAAAGTCAATACCTATAACTGACAGGAGACTAGCAAGACTGGCTCTAAGGAACAGAAGAATTATTGCAAATGATATAAACAACATTTTGTCCAATACCGGAGTGTCAGTGTCAAACAGAACTGTTCATCGTAGACTAGTCAAGGCCAGTTTGAAAGCTAGAAGACGAAGGAAAAAGCTATTCCTGAATCCAGTTCAAAGAAGGAAAAGGCTTGACTGGGCCAAAGAACACTTGAGTTGGTCTATTGAAGATAGGAAGAAAGTTATTTGGAGCGATGAGACAAAGATTTCAGTTTTTGGGAGTGATGGTATTCGATATGTGTGAAGACCTCATCCCAGAATGCCTCAACGCCACTGTTAAGCATCCCCTGAGTGTCAAGATATGGGGATGCATGTCTTGGCATGGTGCAGGCAGGATTCAAGTTTTGAGTGGCACCATCAGTGCAAACTGATACATTGCAGACATCCTCAAAACCAAAATGCTGGCTTCTGCTTCTGACATAGTTGGGTCTGATGGGGACTTTAAATTTCAACAGGATGCAGCACCATGTCACACAGCAACCATCTGCAAGAAATGGTTTACTGACAATAATGTGGAATAATTGTCATGGCCTGGAAACAGTCCTGACCTCAATCAGATTGAAAACCTTTGGTCCAGAATGAAGACGGCTGTGGCATCAAAGTGTCCAAGCAACAGGAACTGATTGCATGCATTATCAGTTCCTGGTTCCACACTAATGGTGTGAGGTCCTGGGAAGAAGGTGGGGAGTACCACCTCCTTGTTGAGGTGGAAGGGTGATACCACCTTCGGAAAGAATTTAGGGTGTATGCAGAGCACCCCCCTGTTCTTGTAGAGCCTGATATATGGCACCTCTGCCACTAAGGCCTGAAGCTCAGTAACCCTGTGAGTGGAGGTGAGCGCGACCAGAAACGCCACCTTCCAAGAGAGGTATCGCAGTGGCAGGTAGCCAGAGGCTCAAAAGGCGGGCGAGTGAGCTGCCTCAATACCACATTGAGGTCCCACTCAGTCGCCGGAGGGTGAGCCAGGTGCTTTGATAAGAGCAGACCCCTTAGGAAGTGGGTCACCAGCGGGTGGACCAAGAGGGATTTGCTATCCATCGGGTGGTGGTGCACCACCAGGGCACTGAGGTGCACCCTGACGGAGTTCGATTTAAGCCCAGATTGTGAGAGGTGGAGAAGGTACTGTAGCACCAGCCCCACCAGGGTGGAAAACGGGTCAGTCCCTGTCCTGCACACCAAGTTGAAAACCTGAGCCATTTGAGGGCATACGCTTTCCTAGTGGAAGCTTTACGAGAGGCCAGCAGGATCTCCTCTACTTCACCTGAGATGTTGTAAGGGGCCAGGGTCACCCTTTCAGCAGCCATGCTGTCAGTGACAGGGACCCCAAAAGTTGGGGTGCAGAAAAGAGCCCCCCTCCTGGGACAGGAGCTCTGGAGAATTCCCCAATGGGATGGGAATCTCCCCCGATAGCCGGAGGAGTAGCAGGAACCATACTGCCTGGGCCATCGAGGGGCTATCAGGATGAGCGAGGCCTTATCGCGGAGAGTCCTGAACAATGTCTTGGCAATTAGTGGTGTAGGTGGGAAGGTGTATATGAGGCCTTCCAACCATGAAATAAGGAACACATCCACCACCACCATGAAGGGGTGGGCCTGCTGGGAGCAGAAGCAGGGCAACTGATAGTTGTCCGGGCTGGTGAACAGGTCTATCTTGAGTTCCCCCCAAGAGCTGAAAGAGCTGGTCGGCCACACTGGGCTCCAGCTGCCCCTTGTGCGGCTGGCGGACCCTGTTCAATCTGTCGGCCAGTGAGTTATTCTTGCCTGGCAGGTATACTGCCTGCAGGAGTATACCCTGCCAGACTGCCTAGGAGCAGAGGACCACTGCCTCTTAGCAGAGGGCATGAGACCCCGTGCCCCCCTGTTTGTTCACATAGAACATCGCCACCTGGTTGTCCGACTGGACCAACAATGGCTGGTGATGTAGGCGGTGGCAAAAGGCTCGGAGGGCTAAGTATATTGCCCATAGCTCCAGGAGGTTGATCTGCTGGTTGCTCTCATTCTGCAACCAGCTGCCCTGAGTTCCTCGCAGTGGGCTCCCCAGTCAAGCAGGGAGGCATCCGCGGTGAGGATCCTAAGGGGCTTGGGGCTTGAAAGGGCATCCCCGCCTCAAAGTATTGGACAGTCTGCCACCAGGTCAGGGCGTCCACCAACTGGCGGGTCACTGAGACTTTGTTCCGAAGGCGTCCCTTGGCCTGTGTCCACTGGTCCCAAAGGCACCACCACACGGCCCTTATGTGGATGCAGGCATCTGGGGTGATGTGGACCATGGAGGCCATGTGCCCGAATAGGCGCAGGAGGAGCTGAGCGGGTACTGAGAGATGCTGCTGTATGTCTAGGGCTAGAACCCTTGAGATGGTCAGCTCAGTCTCCAGACAGGAAGGCCCTTTACCTGGACAGTGTCGTCTTGCCCCTATGAACTCCAGACACTGTCGGGAGGAGATGGGACTTGGGGTAGTTTATCACAAACCCCAAGTGTTGCAGGACCTGGAAGGTGCGTGCAGTTGCCAGCTGTGCCTCCTTTTATTTATTTATTTGTTTATTTATATTTCTTATATACCGCGCTATTATAATCAGTGCGGTTTACAGTTGAACAAGAACATACTACAATGCCACAGGAACATCGAGTTTACAATGAACAGGGTAGTTAAAACTGGAGGTAAAACAGGGGGAACTATGTACAAGATATAGTAGCTGAACTAAGGAACTTTAACAGAGTAACTATTTACAAAATACAGTCAAATTTTCATGTATCAGACTGAGTCGTCCAGGTAGGGGAAGACAAAAAACCCCTGGAGGCGAAGGAAGGTGGCTACAACTTCCAGGCATTTTGTGAAGACCCTTGGGGTGGAAGCCAAGCTGAAAGGCAGCACCCTGTATTGATAGTAGCCCCCCCCCCCCCATCTCCCAACCATGAACTGAAGGTACTGCCTGTGGTTGGGGTGAATGAGGATGTGGGTATAAGCATCCTTCAGATCCAAGGAGCATAGCCAATCTCCCTGCTGGAGGTAAGGCAGCAATGTTCCAAGGGAGAACATCTTGAACTTATCCCTCACCAGGAACTTATTCAGGCTGCGCAGGTCGAGGATGGGCCTTAGGCCTCCTGTCTTTTTTTGGCAAGAGGAAGTACCTGAAGTAGAACCCCTTGCCCCTGAGATAGTGGGGTACTGGTTCTACCACTTTGTCCTAGAGAAGACCTGTGATTCCTTCAGTAGCAGGTCCCAGTGTAGGGGAGACCCATGGGGCTCTCCTGGAAAAAACAAGGGGGAGGTGTGAGTCAGATGGAGGAAGCAGCCCTTAAGTGCCCAGGAATCGGTGGTGATAATTAGCCACCTTTGGGCATAGTGGATCAGATGTCCCCCTGTAGGCTGCTGATCTCCTTGGAGTGAAGAGGCTATGCACCAGGAGACAAAAGCTCCTGCCTGGCTGGGCCGGGGCTGATGTCTGGGGTTTGGGAGCCTTCTGTTTACGAGGGCCATGCCATGTCCTTTGACCTGCTGGGGAGCCGGGGAGGCCTGAAAAGGTGGGTAGTTTCTGTAAGGAGCTTCTTTCCTCGGGTAGCAGGACTTTTTACCCAAGCCCTTCCATCGGGGAGGGGGCAGCAGACTTTTTAGAGAGCCTGGTCCTCGTCTTGAACTCTGTATCCAGTTTGGAGGCCTTGTCAGTCATGGGCTTGCCAAAGAAGTTCTCTCCTTGGCATGGGACATAGACCAATTTGTCCTGAACCCATTGTTCAAGATCAGACGATGGTAGCCAAGCCTGGCGTGGGACGCTGATGCCCGCCCACCACTACTCGAGCCGCTGACTTGAAGCCATCATAGGCTGCCTGAGAAACTTGGAGAACTCACGGACGGCCTTGGCCAGGTTCTTGAACCATTGCAGAGGTTCCTCGGACACACCAGCCGAGAACCCGGCAATTTCCTTCACCAGATCTCAGGTACATGCCCATATACAGCTGGTAGGCCTGGATCTGGCTGATGAGCATTCAGCCCTGGTAAAACTTTCTGCCGAGGGCTTCCAAGGTGCAGGCCTCCCTGCCTGGAGGCACAGAGGAGTGCGTCTTCTGACTCTTCAGTCAATACATGGCCGACTCCACCATGGAGTTGTGCGGCAGCTGTGATTTCTGGAAGCTCGGGCTCCGGAGGACTCGATACATTGAGTCAAGCCGCTTGCTCACCATCGGCACCGATGCAGGTGTCTCCCACACACAAAGCATTAGTCATTCCAGAATGGGAGGGATGGACACCGTAAGCGATTCCCTTGGAGGGGCCTCGTAATGGAGGATTTCTAGCTCCTCCACCCGAGGGTTCTCCTCTGATTCTATCGGGAAGTCAAGGAATGCCATATCCTCCAGCGGGGATCGCTGCCGAGGCTCTAAGTAGTCCATCAAGGACTCGATGGAAGGATGGTCAGCGGGACCCAGGGCTGAACCTGGCCCACAGAGGTCCCACAGCTGATGCTGAGCGCACTGGCTGGGGATGATTGCAGCCCCATCGAGCGGGAACCAGATCGAGACCTTAGCTGAGGATCGACGTGAGGTAGAAGGGTCTCGAGGATCGGCTCCGCCTCTGGGGACATCTTTGATGTTGAAGGGCCGGTGGTCAGGGCAGATGAACCAGTTTTACTGGTCAAGAGTGCCCGTTGCTGGTCCATGAAGGCAGACAAACTGTGCTCCAGGGCAGCCATTCTGGACTCCAGGCCAGAAGGCTCCACAGCCATCAGCGCAGGCACCGAAGGAATCGGGCCAGACACTGATTCCCCCAAAGGAGAATCCTTGACGAGGATGGTGTCTGGCGACCGAAGCCTTTGAAGGCCGCTCCCTTTCAGATCCCTCGGACGAGAGTCTCGGACTGCGGGATCTGGCTTGGGATGTAGCTGGCCTGTTGGATGGATTTTATGGCACTAGTCCTAATACTGAACCACACTATCTGGTGATCACTGGATGTGAGATGATCTCCCACTATATCATCACATACTTTCCCCCTTTCAAAAGCGAGCGTCTTAGACTTTAGGAAAACTAACTTTGCCAAGATGGCACAATACCTCAAGGAGTCATTAGTGGGATGGCAACAGCTAGGGGATGTAGAAAAGCAATGGGCAAAACTGAAAGGGAATATTTTCAGGGCAACAAACCTTTTTGTTAGAAAGGCTGTTTTTTGGTTGTTTTTGTTTTTTGTTTTAGTGTTGTCAAATCAATGCTGACTCCTGGCGACCAAGCAGCATCGGATTTTCTTGGCAAGGTATGACCGGAAGTAGATTGCCAGGTCTTTTCTTCCGAGACAATGAAGGGTAAAGTGACTTGCCCAAGGTCACAAGGAGTGCCAGTGGGAATCAAACCCAAGTTCTCAAAAGTGCTGCTGAAAAGGTGAAGAAAAAAGAGAGAGGGTGGCCTTCATAAAATACTAGAGATCACAAGAGAAGGGAAGATTAGCATCAATATTTGGAAAAAAAGAGAAGCTTGGAGAGTAGCCAGGAAAGCAGATACAAAAAAAAGGAAGAAACACTCAATGCAATAAAATGGGGGGGGGGGATAAGACATTTAGACATTTTTCAGATATGTTATTTAGAAGAGGAAGTGCAAAAGTGGCATTGTCAGACTCAACGGTGAAGAGTAGGAATATGTAGAAGCTAATGAGAATAAAGCGGGGCCTACTTGTCTTTTTTCCCTCAGGGGAGGGGAACACGGCAGGGTTGTCCCCTCTCGCCTCTTCTCTTTGCCCTTTCTGTAGAGCCTTTTGCAGCGCATGTGAGGGAGCAGGCAGATTTGAGGGGTATAATGGTAGGTAGGCAGGAATATTGGATAGCACTATTTGCGGATGATATCATTTTGTGTGTTTCCTGACTGCAAATATCCCTTCCGAGATATTAAATCTGTCAATTTTAGAGTTGTCGCAGGAAGTTTTGCAAAAGTAGTATCCATTTAGGTGGGCTAAGCAGACTATTCGATACTTGGGGATTCATATAGGTAACATTATCATCATTCACCATACCAGTCCTCTGCACCCTGACCTCATACCGTTGAATTCATGCCTCACTATCATTTCCAGTTGGTTATCCTCCAACTGTCTCCATCTCAACTGCTCCAAATCTTCGGCCACATGGTTTACATTCGGGAGTCCCTGCCCCTCTCTTGCTCCCTCCCTTGGATGTTCTGTGATCCCCATTGTTTCTACCTTCAAATACCTAGGTGTCCTCCTTGATTCCAACCTCACTTTCAAAGACCACATATCGCATCTAGCTAAGACGTCTTATTAATTTCTTTTTCTTCGACAAATTCGATCCATCCGCCCTTTTCTGTTCCCCTCAGTACTGACCACCCTCACGCTATCCACAGTCCTGTCATGATTAGATTACTGTAACTCCGTTTTTGCTGGTATCGCCAAAGTTCAACTCCGTTGCTAGCAACTTATCCAGAACACTGCAGCCAGAATCATCTCCCACTCCTCCCGCAGAGATCACATTACCCCCTTACTGTTTCTCCTGCACTGGCTCCCAGTTGACTACCACATTAAATTCAAGATAGTTCACCGAGACCTTTACACTCATACACCACAATACCTTGCTGATGATCTTCATTTTATTCTACGTTATCAGAATATAGAAAGACTAGGGGACATGCAATGAAGCTACAGGGTAAACTATTTAAGACTAATAAAAGAAAATATTTTTTCACTCAACGTGTAATCAAACTCTGGAATTTGTTACCTGAGGATGTAGTAAAGGCTGTTAGTGTAGCTGGGTTTAAAAAAGGTTTGGACAAGTTCCTGGAGGAAAGGTCCATAAACCATTATTAAGAAGGGACCCAGGATATCAATGCTTGACCCAGTACAAGCATTGCGGAACCTGTGTCTTTGGGGAAACTGCTAGGTACGTATGACCTATATTGGCCACTGTTGGAAACAGGATACTGGGCTTAATGGACCTTGGTCTGACTCAGTATGGCATATCTTATGTTCTTATGCTTAACAAATATTTTTGTTCTGTGTTCACAGACAAAGGGCCAGGAGCAGGACCTTCAGGAAACACCCACAAATAGGAAAGAGGATCTTGAATGATTTTCAGAAGATTGTTTGTGAAGAACTAGCTAAATATACTGTAGATAAAGCGATGGGACCAGATGAGATATATCTGAGAATACTGAAGGAACTTGGGGATGTTCTAGCAGCCCCACTGACTGACCTTTTCAATTCTTCTTTGGAGTCAAGAGTGGTCCCAGAGGACTGGAGAAAGGCACATGTGACCCCTTTATACAGAAGCAGATGTAACGATGATGTTGAGAACTACAGGCCGATTAGTCAGACCTTTGGTGAGTAAATTAATGAAAAATGCTGTTAAGACAGAGGATAGTGAGGTTTCTGGAGTCCAATGGATTGCAGGATCCGAGGCAGCATAGGTTTACCAGAGGCAGGTCTTGTCAGACAAATCTGATTGATTTCTTTGATTGGGTGACAGAAAGTTGGACCAAGAGAGAGCCCTAGATATGGTATACTTAGATTTCAGTGAAGCTTTTGACACAGTTCCACACAGGTGACTTATAAACAAACCAGTACCTTAAGGATGGACCCTAAAGTGACCAACTGTGTTAACTTATCCCTTTGAATTGCTGTCAATTGTTCCATCACATAGATATTCTGCAGGTGTACCTTCTATGCATCAACAGTTGGGGTTCTTACACTTTTCCACCCCAGAGCAATCTCGTATCATGAAGGCACTACACAAAGTCATATTAGTTTCCTCCTCCTGCCTTCCCAGCCCCTTCCCTTAATTCCCACATTAATATTACCCCAGATTACAGAGTGTCCCACTAACCCTTCAACTTCGTGATGAATTTTTGCCTAGAATTTTGCAACAATTCTGCATTCCCACCAATGTTCCCGCTAACCTGTGCTGGGTCTGCCACCAACGTTCCTGCCGGCAGGGGGAGAGGTGCAGAGCGATCAACGCTCTGCCCCTCTCCCCACCGGCAGGAATGCCGGCGGAGGACCTGGCGCAGATTAAAGAGAACATTGCAAGGGTGCTGCAGCGTGTGTTAGACCTTGTCTTACTATACGAATCTCATATTTCTCCCCTGCCATGAGACATCCATGGGCAAAATTTCAATGGGATCCCTTCTGCCTCTGCTTTGTAAACCCATTTTCGAACCGCACCATCTTGCCATGCTACTACATTAGTCAGCTGAGCTGCCAGATAATACCACCAGATATTAGGAACGACCAGATCCCCTGCCAGTCTCTGTTTATAGATGACTATTCTATCTATCGGAGGGGGGGGGGGGGCACGATTCCAAATATAGTTGAACACCTTATGCTGTATTAAACCAATATCCTTCTTTGGTGCTATTACCGGCAGCATCTGGAATAGATACAAAATCCTGGGCAAGATAGTCATTTTTATACCGGCCACTCTTCCCAACCATGACAATTTATACTGCGTCCATTTCTCGAGATCTTGGGATACCTTTCTCCAAAGCGGGACATAACTGAGTCAATATAGCTGTGAAACGTAAACACTCAACTGCACCCCCAAATATCTAATTGCCCCCTGTGCCCATTTAAACGGGAAGGTACTCCTCAATCTCTTTTCCTCAGAGCCCCTCACTGAGATGTTCAAGACTTCTGTTTTGTCTAAACTGGTCTTGAAGCCAGACACTGATATATTTATTTATTTATTTATTTTATACACATTTATATACCGCATCTTCCAAAGTTCAGTTGCGGTTTACAGTGAACAATAGTTAACAAAGCAAGTTTGTTTTACAGGGAACGTCATATTATAACAGAATATATTTACAAGGAACATCATATTATATATAGAATATACAATCTAAACAATGTGGGATAATACAGAACAGAATAAACTATATACAGTTTTATATATGTATTTATGCTCAACTCTTCTTGCCTTGACATTTTGGGGTTTGCAAGGGTGAGTAAAATGTCATCCGCAAAGAGAGACAACTTATATGTCTCATCTTTTACCCATATTCCCTGTATTCCTACATTCTGCCTAATGCTTTCAGCAAAGGGCTCCAAGAAGAGAGCAAATAGCAAAGGGCAATAATGGATAACCCTGCTTGGTGCCCCTGTGCACAGGGAAAAACCTGAGTATCCACTGTTAACCTTGACTGCTGCCAGTGGGCAGGCGTAGAGGGCCTTAACCTATCTAGTAAACTTGCTCCCTATGCCCAATATTCGCCATATTGGCCCAAAGAAACTCCCACCTTATGCGATTGAACAATACCTGTCCCAAGACCATATCAAATGTATTTGTAAGTGATATTGCAGAAGGACTGAATGGAAAAGTCTGTCTTTTTGTAGATAACACAAAAATTTGCAACAGAGTGGACTCCCCTGTGGGAGTGGATAACATGAGGAAAGATCTACAAAAGCTGGAAGAATGCTTGGCAGTTAAGATTTAATGTGAAGTGGTACAGGGTCATGCACTTGGGAAGCAGAAATCCAAGGGAACTGTATGCGATAGGGGGAGAGATGCTGGTGTGCATAGACCCGAGAAGAACCTTGGAGAGATTGTTTGAGGATCTCAAGGTGGCGAAAAAGTGTGACAAGGCGGTGGCAAAAGCCAGAAGGATGCTGGGTTGCATATAGAGAGGAATGACCAGGAGAAAGGAAGAGGTACTAATGCCACTGTAAAAGTCACTGGTGAGGCCTCACTTGGAATATTGTGCTCAGTTTTGGAGACCATATCTCGCAAAGGATATAAAAAGACTGGAAACGGTTTAGAGGGAGGTGACCAAAATGATTTGGAGCCTGCGTCAGAAGATGTATGGAATAAGTTCCCTGTTCAGGCTGCCGGCCCCAGACGTACAAGGCAGACATGGGAATCGGCCTTGTACGTCCGGGGCTGCCAACCGCCCACTGCCCACCCTAACTCCTCCTCCGAAATACCCCTTTCCTGCCCCCATCTAACCTCCCCATACAACGTGCAGGGAAGTTAGTCGGAGTCAGCAGAGGGGTTGGATAGCAGGGATGGATGTTCCAATGGGATGTCCATCCCTGCTATTTGCCCCTCGGAATGACCCTGATAGCATATAAATGATATCCTGTTTAGGCACAAGCTTATCTGTTTACAGAGGCATTTCCCAATTACAAAGCACCGTAATGTTTAATATTTTGGTTTGGCAGAGAGCAAAAAGTTATTATACTGGTAATATCATGAATCGGGCTTTATTGTATACTGTTGGTTTTGGGTGATATCTGTTCTTGCCATTTCAGAGTTTTATTTTATGTTTTTGGTGTGTTTCTACAGTGATTCCATTTTATGTTTTATTTATGTGTGTTTTTTATTATACTCTGCTTAGAGCCTTGGATAATATGAACTATAAATACAAAATGAATGAATACATAAAAACAGTGTATACCCTAGAGGAGAGGAGGGATAGGGAGAAGCTACAGATATTTAAATACTTACAGGGTATTAATGAACAAACCAACCTTTTTCAAACAAGGGGAAGCTGTAAAACTAGAAGGCATAAAATAAAGCTACAAGGAAATAAACTTAAAAGCAACATCAGAAAATACGTTTTCACTGAAAGGGAGGTGGATGCTTGGAATGCCCTCTCTATGGAGGTAGTTGGGGCAAATACAGTGAGGGAATTCAAAATTTCATGGGAAAGACACAGTGGATCCCTTTATAGCAAGAGAATAAAATCAAAATAAGCATAACTATTTCTTATTCCTCAACAAATAGACGGGTGACCTACATGGAGCGGCACATGCAACCGTAAAAAAATGCATAGAGGGGCATGGAGCAGTGGGTACACCTACTCTAGTAAACTTCCTGGGCAGAATGGAGGGACCATACTGGTCTTTATCTGCCATCATATACTATGTTACTATGACCCATACCCACACCAACCTATTTTCCATCATCCAGTTTAGTCTCCTATAGGCAAGCAATATGTACTCTTCACCTGAGAACCTATCCCCGAGAAATTACAGGTGGTCATCTGTACCAAACTCATCATTATGGCGGTCTGTAACCCATGGTACATTTCACCGCATGCATCCCAAACAAAACTCTGCACCGGGAGCCCAGCTTCGCCCAATCAAGCTGACTCAATGGGTCATACAGATCCAAAATTGGTACATCAATACAACATACCAAAGGGTCTGTGACATTCACCTAGCAAGTGTTTCTATGTGACGTTCACCTAGCAAGTGTTTCTATGTTCCTATCACCCTTCTCCCTCACCTTCTCCCCATGACACACTGCTCCATCCACCATCCTCCCACTCAGCAAAATTTGCAATAGTGATGATCCCCTCTCCAACCCTAACCATCAGACCAGAAACAATCAATCCCATATCCTTTATTTCACTAATATCACACCCACATACAAACTTCCCCAATATCCAGCCAATGTGAAATGCAAAGGGGGGGGGGGGGGGAAGAGAGCTAAACAAGGTCTATCCATTTAGAAAAGTCTGTGGGTGATTGCAGCAGCTGTGAGGGCGTGCCCACCGTAGTCTATCCAGACTCAAGCCAGCTATATACCCCTAGCAAACAGGGGTCATCCAGAGCAATCCTCTGTATGATCGACAGCCAGAGCAAGTCACATACTGAACCAGCACACAGTCCCTCATAATTACCCCTCCCAGACTTCCTGACCACATCTCGGACAACTTCCCCTCACCCCAACACATCCACTAGCCACATATCACACCAATACACTATACAGCAGGAAAACAAACATTAGTGACATATCAATGATATCGGCATATAAAGCACATACTGTATTTGCAATCAGCTGGATATCTTAAGACCAAATAAGAAGTCCTCAGCTGAGAGCAGGTAGCCTTAAATCACTGCAGTCTGTGGGTCTAGTAAATAATAAGACCAACAGAATGCCAGTGAATTAAACAATTGTCAGCATCATGACTGTATCCTGAAGCCCTAAGTGCCAGATATCCTCAGCCAATGGGCTCCTTTGCCCCGATATCCATTTTCAGTAAGGTTGAAAGTCATTGATATGCTGTATTCAGCATGTCAAACGGTTTAGTGGCACCAGCATAAAAAGCTTAAGCCGTGCTGGGTATTATAGTAGAAATTTAAAGGTGTCTCACCAGCACCTGATCACAGACCCTAGTATATTCCCAGAGTTGTGCAGTGACATGTGGAGAATAATCTTGGAACAAGAGTATTCAAAGGTTCTGGTAGGAGAGAGTTTTTAATTTTCAATATCTTTGCAGAACCTCCGCCTTCTGTGTAAAATTAAATTATTTTAGGTACCACTACTTGGGCTCAAGAATTGTCAGTATCTGAAGTCCCCAGATGATTCCCATGATGGAGGCCCAAATATTATTTATTTATTTAATTAACAGGTTTTATATACCACCTTTTCATAGATTCAAAGCGGTTTACATATAACAATTGTAGCAACAAGCTTTACATAGAACAGGGAGGAAAAGCTTATTGGGTTATATGGAGTATATAACATTTAACTTCTTAAACTATGTAAATCTGCACTCTTGCATGAAAGTGAGTTTTGTGGTTACATTTTATAGTTGTTATCTAGAGGCAACATTGTTGAAGGATGGATTGAGTTCATGAATTTTTGTTGCAGGAGAGGTCAGTGAGATTTAGTCATTATAGTGATTAGCAGGTTATTAGGTTTCTCCAGTGAGTTCTTATAGTTCAGTTTCTTCCATGGTGGGGCCATAGTATTCTAGGAAGAGGTGAGTCTTCACAGCTTTCCTAAAATCCAGTAGGTTGCATGTATAATCTGGGCCGTTCATTATATAGATGGGGAGCATAGAGGGAGAAGGCTCTGTTGCTGGTGGAATGCTTTGAGGTTCTGAAGCTAGATGGAAATATCTGTCCATGCATATATTCAAAGCTCGGAGAATCTTAAATCTGAATAGGATAGCACAGATTCACACAATTGAGGTCAGATTGTTCAGAGGGGGATCAACAGAGCTCAAGTGTCACACTCCTGTCTGCCTCAGCACATGAAGTGCTCTCCTTTAATATTCTTTGCAATCTTGCCCTTTGGAGCGTTAGGCATGCTCTCAGTATGACAACACTTGAATTGAAGACTGTACTGCTGTAATGGGGGGTTTGGGGGTAAGACACCAGAGCCACTAGGCTCTACAGTTACCTACGTCATCATCTTACCAAAAGTCCTTTCCCCCTCCATTTGTAAGCAAGGCATCATTCACCTAATGGACAACCATTTATGTTTTTACTAATGTGAAAGCTTCAGTTTTATTAGAGACAGGTTTCAGGTGAACTCTGAAGCTAATGTAAAGTACAAATCCTGAAATATGTGTAACAAAAATGATTGAACAGATAGCTTATATTTTGAATTACAAGCCACATAATGTAGTTTCCAGACTCATTTATTGACTGTGGCACAAATCATTTTGAGTACAAATTGATTCGTAACAGTTTGAAGAACAAATAGTAAAGTGGTCGGCTAACTGAACTTACAAATGTCATAAAAAATATTTACTGATCAATTTTCAATAAAAGAAGGGTCTGAAAGCACAGACTTTCTCCAACATAGCTATTTCCAGACAGATTTATATGCATATAGATCAAGTGTTCTGCTACCAGTTCAAAATTAAGGGACCGCTGTAGTGCTATTAGTTGATTTGTTTGTAATAAAATGTTTCTTCCTGAACTTTAGACCATGTTTGAAAATGAAGAACGCAGCCTGGCACAACCTAAAAGGTTATCACTAATATGGCAGAAAGAATAATTTTGTCTTATAGCCAATTCTGAAACAAGCATCTTATTTAGTTTCAATTGCTGATTTTACTTTGTGAGTTTTATAGGTGCTGTCTATGTGCTATTTATTGGAGGGTAGACATCAATACCACCAGTGCTTTTGAAAAATAATGTTCTAATTAGGCCTTGGTGTCATAAATCTGATTGCCAGCCATAACTGACTGTTAACTATGGGGTAAGTTTTCAGCCTGCACAGTCACCGGTTAAGTTAAACATTGGTGCCAGCTTTTAATTTAATCTGTATATTCAGCACCACTGTCTGTACAGGTGGTAGTACTGAATATATCGAAAGGGAGGTGATTATGCCGACACTATCCATTTAGTTTAAATCTACTATTTAGCAGGTCTCAACAAAACGTAAAACTTACTTGGATAGTAAGGTTACCAGACTCCCCCGATTTTCAGGGATTGTCCCCAAATTTACATGGGGGTCCTCGACTGGTCCTGTTCCATCATGTGAATGCATTTCTTTTCCTCTCTGCACATGTGCAGCACCAGGCAGCAGTCTATCCTGTGAAAAATTCACCTCATGTTGCCTCCCTGCCAAAGAGAGGTGAAATGGGATCCTGGCCCACAGCCTTTGGCCCAGAAGCCCAGCCCTACCACTCTGTTGCTGTCTCTACCTGAACCGACTCAACCTAGCACAAGGAGGAGCTGAGCCCAACAACACTCCAGTCTGGCTACATGGTACTGACAGCTCCAGTGTCAAGTGGGACTCCAGCAGCTGGCTGAGGCACCAATTTTGTGGTGGTGCCTGCTGCAGCAGAAGAATTTCAATTTACAAACACTAGCCTGCCTGCAGAACTGGAGATAAGACAGAGTAGTGCAGTAGTCTCATAGTATTAAAGTGGAAGGGGGGGGGGGTGTTGCCCACTGAAGCAACGGGACATATTAGAACTGGGGGAAGCATGGAGAAGATGGATAGCCGAAGGCGAAGAGCAAAAGAAACAAAGGGGAGAGGGTGGATGTCAATGCTCACAAGGTGCTTTTAGTATATTACCATTTTTATGGTAGAAAGGGAGAAGGCGCCACCCAGCCCCACCCTTGCTCTGTCCCAGCTCCATCCAGCCCCACTTCTGCCCTGCCCAGGTGTCCCAGATTTTCAAATAAAAATCCAGTAACGTTACTAGATAGCGGTCGAATATCACTACTATATGGATAATATTTTAGCCCACCTCTTACTCCTCCCCAACCCGTCCTAAAAATGTGTCAGCTGCCAGAAAAACACAGCTACCTTTGAATACTGACCTATAAACCAACAATGAAAAAAAGATCAGAGGTTCTCAGTAAAAACTGATTAGAGTGGTAAGAACGAAGCAGCACACTGCTCGCTCCACACATGGACCAATGGTTCCTCCCTTTCCCCACCCCACAAGTTCAATGGTCTCAGTCGAGGAGCAGCAAAATGCAGGGAAACTGGCTGCAGCAGCAGCATTCTTGTGTATGCCAGCTTATAGAGAGAGGACAGAATCAAACAAATCCTTTGGGGTATGACACCAATGGTTTTTTTTGTATTTCATGATACACAGAGACACAGATGATTGAAACACATGAGCTGTTTCAGTTATTTATAATGCTGGTGATATGCTCAGTTTCTGAAGATCTCTTTTTTTGAAAATGATGAGGTTATTTAAGTACAACTGTGGTGATATATTACATTCAAAAAAGTCATGGGAGAGAAGACAATGTCTTACTGTGGATTTTTAATTGGTTGCACAAGAAGATGGCACGCCTTATCCACTAGAAGCTTTGTAAACACTCTGACGTAATCGCTGTATCAGAAAAGCACTGGGATTATGACACTATGAGAGTAACTGAGAATAAAGAAGTTGTGATAACTCGGAACATTCCCATTCCAATGGATAAGAGGCTGGATGTGACAAAACCGGACAGTCGTAAAGTGTAGTTACTCACCTGTAACAGGTGATCTCCAGGAACAGCAGGAATCACTGAGATCTATGAATATAAGGAAGAATGCCTGTTTGGATCGTTTGATTCCCTTGAGTAGAAAGTCAAGGAGTGAAGTCAGAAGTGTTTTGGTACTATAATGTTGTCTGAACTCCTGTTGCTGGTGATCCAGAGGTGCGTTGGAGTCTATAAATTCCTGCAGCTAGAGCTGGACAGCTTTTTCTATTATTTTTGCTAGGAGAGGGGTACTGTAGGATGTGGGTAAGGTAGGGTCAGCTGTAGCATTCTTCAGGGTGGGCCTGACAGACGAGACCTTTAGGTTAGTTGGCATCTGGCCTAAGGTGAGGGAAGAGTATTATTTTGAGCAGTGGTGAGGTTAGCTCTTTCCTGGCTGCTTTGATCCATGTGGTTGGGCATGGGTCTAGTGGTGAAAGGGTAGTGTTCATCATTGAGAGAAGGTTATCTAGTTGCCTGCTTGATACTGAGATGAACAGGGACCAGTTTGGTGAGCTGCTGGATGTGCTTGTAGGTAGTTGATCCAGTTCTATTGTTTCTTTGGCATGGGGGAATTTGTTCTGGAGGTAGGAAGCGTAATCTTGCGGGTTCTAGCTGGGGCCTTTTGGAGCAGTATGGGTTCGTATGAGTGTTTTAGTAATTTTGAACAGCTCTCAAGGTCAGTTATATCATTTACAAATCACACTACTATGGTATTCTCGTTTTCGTTGGCTTATCAGATTATCGTAGTTGACTTGCTTTGGTGTCTTGTGTTCTTCATCATCTGCGTTCAAGTTGTCTCAGTTTAAGTTTCACTTCTTTTATGTCTTGAGTACCAGGGTGCTGAGCAACGTTGCTTCGAACCTCGCTTTGGGGGTAGTATTGCAAATTAAGTTATTCAGTTGTTCCATTCATCAATTAGTTTTATGGCATCTATAGATGGTGATTCCGTTAGAGGAGTGAGGTGTTCAAGGAGGGCTTCCTTATTGAAATCTCGGAATGCCCTGGTGTTGTGGTTTTCATTTTTGGGTAGGAATTAGCAGTGGTAGGTCAAAGGATATCATGTAGTGGTCAGACCAAGGTAATGGTGTGGTTTGAACATTCTGTGCTGTCATTGTTTTAGGAATGAAAATCAAGTCCAAGGTGCTTCTTCCCTTCTGTTTGGGGGCATTGACGATCTGTGAAAGGTCCATTGTGTCTATTGCTTTCAGGAAGGATGTGACAGTTTATTGGTGCTGAGTGTAGGTTTAGGTCTTCTAGAAAGATGAATGTTTTTTCTGATGCTGATTGGAAGCTTGCTAGTTCAACTGGTGATGAGAGAACATCTGCTGCTGATATTGGCGACCTATAAAATTAAGCATATGGATAATTGGTTGTTTTGGATCTGTGGGACATTTAAGGTGGTGTCTGTTAAAGAAGTGGATGCTTGGAATTTGAGGTCATTCCTGGTGATGAATATTCTTCCTTCTCTCTTATTTATCTGTGGGCAGTTATGTAGGTCCATGTCTGGCATATTTTATATATTTAGGTGGATGTTTGTGGTTTTGTTGGACCATTGAGGAGGAGGATGAAGCAATCTGGATTAGTCTCGATTGCCTTCTGGGTATATGCAGGAATTGTAGGAAGCTGGAAAGGTTTCTCTGGTTGTATACGATTGGAATAAATGTTGTCTGGGTCATAGTTCCATTAGTTAATCCTATCAGAAGGAATGTTATTATCAGCAGTATAAGTGCCTTAGGGGTTATCTGAGTCATTTCGAGCCTTTGTAACCTAGCTCAATCCGCTGTGTATTGCAAAGTTTACAGGTGGCAGTTTATGAAGGCTATGTTGACGGAGCCTGATTGCTTTGCTGATTTCTTGTGTTGCTTTGCAGGCAGTGCCTCAGGCTATACCTTTGTGGTGGTTTACTACATCCTGTGTCCTTGGACAGGTGTAGATGGTACTGGGGATGCGTGTAGCACTGTTTGATTTAGTGTTTCTGCCGCGTTGGAGGGGGGCACCTGATTTTATCGGGGTAGTGATGAGGAGCTTACCTTCCTGTCACAGGGCGTTAGGCTCAAGCTGCTCCGGCATTGGTGGGGGTCTCTTGGTGCAGATTTTCTTTTTGGAGATTCTGCTGTGTTGGAGGGGGTGCCTGATGAATCGGGCAACAAGGAGCAGCTTATCTCCTTGGTGCAAAGGATCAACTCATGCTGTTTTGGCGCTGGTGGGATACTTCTTTACACGGCTGTGTTTCCTGCCTCTTCTTTGGACAATTAATTGTCTGTTCCAGGCGGCATCCATGTGGTATTGGTAGCTATTTGGTGGTTGTGGGTTCTCTGGTGGTTTTTCTCTTTTGAGTAAGATTGTGTCATCATTGAAGGTCCCTCTCAGTGTCACTGCCTAAGAGCCATGCCAGTGAGTGCACCTGTTGGAGCTTCCACTTTTAAAAGTTCTGCTGCTGGGTGTGTGCTCCAGGCCCGACTGGCCTTGGTGGGGGGAGCAGGAGGGACTAGAATCTCTTGCTTCCACCCCCGAAGCCAATCGGGTGCTGAGATGGCTGGTGAGGACGCCAGCTGGCGCTTCCAATTTTAGAAGTCCTGCTGCTGGGTGGTTAAATCTTCCAAGGTGGATGGTCCCATAGTAAGCATGTGATGCGTCCTAATGTGGAACAAAGTATACCTTTTTCGGCAACTTAAGTTCTGATTCCCTTATGGCTCTTTTTCCTATTGGGGGTTTAACCCGTCCCCTTCAATCTGTCTTTTTGACTTTTGCAGGGGGAGGGGGCCAGGTTTCTCCTGGGAAGGTTTCTCCTGTCACCTTGTCTCCAGTTTCTTCTCAACCCCAACCTGTTCCGCCTGTCATGGTCCCACCTAAGGTCTCGTTACCAAAGGTGTTACTGTTACCAACACCAGGTGTTGGAAGTCAGATTGATGAACTTGCCATTAGAGAGATCTCTCTCAAGGACATATGGTCAGTGGTATCTCAAACAGAGGAGATGCCGAGTGGAACTTTGGTTCAATTTCAAGACTAAAGGGCGGATTCTGTGGCTAAATTTACTGAACTGGAGAGTAGAATTGATGGTACGGAGGGGCCGCTAAGTAAGCTCAGCTTTCTGCCGTGCAGTCTGCATCTACTACCTTTATTATAGCTAGTTTGTATTGCCATCAACAGATGAAAATCTTAGAAAATACTGCAAGGCATGGAATTTAAGATGCCTTAATTTTCCGGTGACCCACTATTTGTCTCCATTGATTCTCTATTATAAATATTTGAAAGTAGTATTGCAGTTTACTGATCTGGAGGTTATCTTTATTAGTAATGCATATTATTTACCTCGTGGTAAGCAGAGTGAATTGGCAGCTGTAATTTTTTGGAGTCGTGATCTGATTTAATTGCCTCCCGTGCAACATTATTCTTACCAATCTCCAAACAAAGGAAACTACTAAAGTTCTGAAGTATTTTTTTCTTTAAAAAAAAAAAAAAGATGTGTTATTTTGCAGACAAAGAATCAACATCTTCCCGGATGTTGCCAGACCTACTCAGGTTAGGCATAAGGCCTTTCTGGCATTGAAACCTCAAGTGTTGGCGCTAGAAACTATTTTTTATTTATCAATTATAATGAATATCCAAGAAATCAAATCATTGAATGAAAACAAAATGGGCAATACACATAACAAGGAATTCTACAAAAAGAACATCCCTCCAAAAAGGAAAACAAAAACAAATAATCAGCGCCCATTTATATGTAGATCTCAACATAAGGCAATATGAGGAAGTACTAGGAACAAACTAAACAGAGAGTTAAGGGCCTAAACAGTCCTAAACTATCTACTCAACATTTTAATACAACAGGTGAAGACTTAAGCGTCAGCCGAATGAGAGGGTCCAACATCAACTATCACACTTCCCTAGCCTCCAAGAACTCAAGTAGTTGCCTAGGACCAAAAAACAAATATACTTTTTGTTTAAATACCAAACAACATTTAGCAGGAAATTTAAGCTGGAAAGTAGCCCCCAGCGCTAAAACCCTGGGGCGAAGAACCAAAAAGTCCTTCCTTCTCAGCTGCGTAATATGAGATATGTCAGGAAATATGAGCACCTTAGAGCCTTGGAAAACTTCATTGAAATTCCTAAAGTACAATCTGAGGATAAAAACCTTACCATATTCTAGTGCTAGAGTTACAAGGAGAGTAGACTTATCAGTAATGACCTCCAGGGAAGATTCTAAAAACCCTGTGAGGTCACCCAACTCAGGGGGAGCAGAGGGGGCATTGGAACTGGAGTCCCTTAGCCCCAAGGACAAATACTGTGCTCGAACCAGAGGTGGAAACTGATCTGGGGAGATTTTTAAAATCTCCCCAAAATATTGTCACCAATGGAGATGGTGAAAAAGTAAGGGAGACTGTGGAAAATTCAGAAAACGCAAATTACACCGTTGAACCTGGTTCTCCAAATACGCCATTTTCCTGGAAGACATAGTTACTACTACTACTACTATTCAGCATTTGTAAAGTGCCACGCACGCAGCACTGCACAGCTAACCTACAAGAGGTAGCCAACATATAAGAAACAGTCCCTGTCCATCAGAGTCATGCTCATTGGAGCTTACAATCTAGTTAGAACAGTACATTAGTTAGAAGAGTACAGAGCATTAGTTAGTTCTGCGCAAGGTATGGTGTGCTACAGTTTGGTCATAAATGATGACGGGGGTTAGGGTAAGATGAGGAAGGAGTCAGGATCTGAATGCAACGGTGAAGGTGGGTCTTCAACCTGGATTTGAAGAGGGCCAGGGAGGATGCCTGGCGCACAGACACAGGTAGGCTGTTCCAGGCGTAAGGTGCAGCAAGGTGAAAGGAGCACAGTCGGGAGCTCGCGGTGCGGGTGAAAGGCATTGATAGAAGCAATTTGTTAGCGGAGCGCAGATTTCGAGAGGGGACGTAGGGAGAGATAAGAGGATAAGAGGTACTGAGGGGCCATAGAGTGAATGCATTTATAGGTTAGCAGGAGAAGCTTGAATTTGATGCGGAACTGGACAGGGAGCCAGTGAAGCAACTTGAGAAGAGGAATAATGTGGGCATGGCGAGGTTGGGAGAAGATTAGACGAGCAGCGTGATTTTGTATAGATTGGAGGGGAAGGAGGTGGCTCGCGGGAAGACCAGCGAGGAGTAGGTTGAGGTAATTGAGGCGAGAAGAGATTAAGGAGTGGACAAGCGTCCTGGTAGTATGTTCAGAGAGGAAGGGGCAGATTTTGCTGATGTTGTAGAGAAAGAAGCTGCAGGTCTTAGCTACAAGCTGAATATGAGCGGAGAAGGAGAGAGAGGTGTCAAAGATAACCCCTAGATTGCGGGCTGAGGGAACAGGAAGGATAGTAGATCCATCCACATGGATTGAGAGAGGGGAAAGTGGGGGGGGGGGGGGAGGAGGAGTTAGGTGGAAAGACAAGGAGTTCAGTTTTGGCCATGTTCAATTTCAATCGGCGATGAGATATCCAGGCAGCGATGTCCGAAAGACAGGCAGAGATCTTGGACTGGGTTGCCGGAGAAATATTAGGTGTAGAGAGGTAGATTTGGGAGTCATCGGCATAGAGATGGTACTGAAAGTCATGGGAGAAGATAAGCGTGCCAAGGACTTGGGTATAGAGAGAGAAGAGGAAGGGGCCCAAGACAGATCCCTGAGGTACACCTACATGGAGCGGAGTAGGGGAGGAGGAGGAGCCACCAGAGCATACACTGAATGAGCGATGGGAGAGGTAGGAGGAGAACCAGGATAGTACAGAGTCCTTGAAGACAAGCGAGGAGAGGGTGATGAGGAGAAGGTCGTGGTCAATGGTGTCAAAGGCAGCAGAAAGGTCAAGAAGGATGAGGACAGAGTAGAGGCCCTTGGATTTAGCCAGGAACAGGTCGTTTGTGACTTTTGAGAGTGCCGTTTCAGTGGAGTGTAGGGGACGGAAACCGGATTGAAGTGGGTCCAGGAAGGCCTGGGTGGTGAGGAAGTCGAGGCAGCGACGGTGGACTGCTCGTTCTAATAGTTTGGATATGAAGGGAAGGAGGGAGATGGGTCGATAGAGGGAGCTGTGGGATTAAGTGAGGGTTTCTTGAGGAGGGGTGTGACAACAGCATGTTTGAAGTCAATGGGGACAGTTGCAGAGGAGAGTGAAAGGTTGAGGATATGAGTGATGGAGGGGACAATGTTGAGGGGATGGAATGTAGGAGATGGGTGGGGATAGGGTCTGATGGACAGGTGGTGGGTTTGGAGGAGAACAGAAGGAGTGCAGATTCTTCCTCAGAGATCGGAAGGAAGGAAGAGAGGGTGGCAGAGGGAGTATGGATGGGGGAGGAGAATGGGGGGGTAGGGAATTGGAGGGTAATCTTGTGGATTTTATCGTGGAAGTAGTCGGCTAGGGTTTGGGCAGAAAGGGAGGGCGGGATCGGGGGTGGTGGGACCTTAAGGATAGAATTGAGAGTATTAAAGAGATGGCGAGGATCAGAGGCAAGGGAGTTGGTCAGATGGATGTAGTAATCTTGTTTGGCAAGTGCTAAGGCTAACTGGAAGGAGCCAAGCATGAATTTGAACTGTAGGTGGTCTTCCGGGGAACGGGATTTGGACGAAGCTCGCTCGGCAGAACGGGCGCAGATGCGTAGGTAACGGATTGTGGGTGAAAGCCAGTATTGGGGAGTAGATCATTTGACAGGACGTGGGGTGGGAGGGGCAAAAGTGTCAAGGGCTGAGGATAATGTAGCATTGTATGAAAATAATGCCTCGTTGATGGATTTGGAGAATAAAATGGAGGAAAGAGATGGAGAGATGGTGGAGGACAGAGTCAGGGGATCAATATTATGAAGGTTTCTAAATAGGTCAGAGGAGACAGGACGAGGTTGGGACGGCGGAAGCTGAAGAGTAAATGTTAAGAGGTGATGGTCAGATGAGGGAAGGATTGATTTGCGGAAGTTTGAAGGAGAGGAGTTGGAGAAGAGTATTAGGTCAAGGCAGTGGCCGTATAGATGTGTGGGGGCAGTGGAGCAAAGTTGGAGGTTGAAGGAGATAAGAGCAAGGAACTTTGAGGCATGGGGGTCAGAGGGGTTGTCGATGTGAATGTTGAAATCACCAAGAAAGAGTGGGGGAGGAGGGATCCATAAAGGCAGAAAGCCAGGCGTCAAAGTCGGTGAGGAAGGTTGATTTGGATTTGTCCAGTGGACGATAAATAACAGCTACTCGGAGGGGACGTGGTGAGAGGAAGCAAATGGAGTGGACTTCGAAGGAGAACTGCGAGTGTGATTGGGGTGGCAAGAGGAGTTGGAATTGGCAGGAGGGAGAGAGTAAGAGGCCAACGCCACCAATGCGACCAGTAGTTGGTGTATGGGAGAACTGGTAGCCCCCACAGCAGAGAGAGGCAATGGATGCAGTGTCGCCTGGGGGGAGTCAGGTCTCGGTCAAGGCAAGAAAGCGTAGGGCATTGGAGATAAAAAGGTCATGGATAAAAGGTTTTTTTTTTTTTTTTAAATGACTGAGCATGCATTCCATAGGGCACATAAAAACGGGAGAGTGGAGGGGGGAGGAGAGGTATATGGATAAGGTTGGATAAGTTACGTGTAGATTTCTTATCAGAGTAGCGTGGGGGTCTATTTCTAGGGTAATGCCAAGGTTTAGAGGGAGCAGGGTGTGGGTGGGTGTGTCTGGGTGAGTGTGCCCTCCAAAAGGGACATGAGGGAGGGGGAATTAGGGGTAAGTTGATGGCATCGGGTAGGTTAAGTGAGGAATTATTTTTGGGGGTAGGGTTGGAGTTGATATCTATGGATGAGTGATTGTGGGATGAATGAGGGAGGGTGGAAGGAGCAGGATGTGGATGAGATTAGATAGAGTACGTGAGGAATTTTCTTTAGTGTGGGAAAGAAATGGGGGGGGCGGCGGCCAGGGTTGGGGTTGATATTACCTGATGAGAGAAGGAGGAGGAGTATAAGAGAGCGAGGTAAAGTAGAGAAAGTATGGCAGAAACGAGGGTGGGGTTGCCTTAAAGAGAGGGGGGCCGGTTGAATGCAGGGGATGGTGTAAAGAAGCTCAAGAGCAGGTGCTAGGCTAGGCTATGGGGCAGAATGGAGGGAGAAGTGAGGAAGGTAGAGAGGGGGGCTGGTTGAATGCAGGGGATGGTGTAAAAAAGTTCAAGAGCAGGTGCTAGGCTAGGGGGCAGAGTGGAGAGAGAAGTGAGGAAGGTAGGGTGTTGGTAGGGGGTGGGGGAAGAGGAGGGAGGGTGTTGGTAAGAGGGGAGGCAGTTGGGGAGGATAATGAAGAGGAAGACAATGAGATGTGGGGCCATGGTAGTGGGCAGCAAGGTCTGAGCAAGCAAGGGGTAGCAGGTTAGGCAAACAAGCAGGCAGTGGGTAGCAGTTCAATGCGCAATGTGGGTAGCAGTTCAATGTTCAATGTGCAATGTGGGTAGCAGTTCAATGCGTGATGGGTAGCAAGCAGAGGATAAGCAGTGGATAACAGCTCTAGGCAACAATGGGTAGCAGTACTATGCAAGCGATGGATAAGCAATGGATAACAGTTCTATGCAACAGTGGGTGGTAGTACTATGCAAACAATGGATAAAGCGTAGTTACTCACCTGTAACAGGTGTTCTCCAGGAGCAGCAGGAATCAGTCCTCACATATGGGTGACGTCGGCGCCGACGGAGCCCTCGCGGAGCAATTTTCCCCAGCTTTCAAAGAAAGCCTTTGGGAATTGCAGCGCGCATGCGCGGTCGCCTTCCCGCCCAAGGGTGCCATCTTAGCCAGTCTGATGACATAGTTAAAGACAGCATAAAAATTTGCAAAAAAACTTAAGCAGATGATTGCAACTCCACGGGGAGGAGGGAGGGTTGTGAGGACTGATTCCTGCTGCTCCTGGAGAACACCTGTTACAGGTGAGTAACTACGCTTTCTCCAGGACCAAGCAGGAAGTCAGTCCTCACATATGGGACTCCCAAGCTTAAGGCTACCGGAGACCCTAAGCACAAAAATGAGCTCCCTCTAGCTCAGCAGTACAGAAGGAAGGAATCTTCGCTGAATTATTACCCACCGGTAGCCCCCATCCGGGATGGAGGGTAGGAGTTGCTCAAACCTCGAAGAGATTTCGGAGGACTGCCTGTCCGAAAGCACTGTCCCTGCGGGACTCCCTCTCGAGACAGTAATGGACCGCAAAAGTCTGGCTCGAAGACCAAGTAGCAGCCCGGCAGATGTCTGCCAGCGGAACAGAGCGGAGGTAAGCCACTGACGTAGCCTTCGCCCGAACACAATGAGCCGTGACTCGACTTTCTAAGGAGAGTCCGGCTGCCCCATAAGCCCAAGCGATACAGTCAGCAACCCAGATGGACAGAGTACGCTTGGAGACCGGGAGCCCCAATTTATTGGGGTCAAAAGACACAAAAAGCTGAGCAGCTTTACGGTGCTCCCGCGTACGGTCAAGGTAGAAGTTCAATGCTCTTCTACAGTGCAGGGTAGGCAGGACTCGTTCAGCTCGGCTGGAGTGAGGCCTGGGAAAGAAGGTTGGAAGTACCACCTCCTGATTGATGTGAAAAGGGGAGACAACTTTTGGAAGAAATTTTGGGTGAGTCCGTAGGACTACCCTATTTTTGTAGAACCGAGTGAAGGGAGGATCAGACACGAGGGCCTGCAATTCACTTACGCGTCTAGCGGAAGTGAGGGCTATCAGGAATAAGGTTTTCCACGAAAGAAAACGCAGAGAACAGGTAGCCATCGGTTCAAAAGGCGGACAGGTGATCCGCTGTAAAACCACATTCAGATCCCAGTCAGGTGCTGGCGGGCGCAGAGGTGGTTTAAGTAGAAGGAGACCTCGGAGAAACCGTGCTACGAGAGGGTCGCTGGAAAGAGGTCTGCCGTCCACCGGCACATGGTGTGCTGAAAGAGCACTGAGGTGGACTTTGACGGAGTTGGACTTAAGTCCCAGATTAGAGAGGTAGAGCAGGTACTGCAAGATCACCGACACCGAGCAGGAGAAGGGATCCTGAGACTGCTGTACACACCAAACGGAAAAGCGACGCCATTTAAGGGCGTTGCATTTGCGGGTAGAAGGTCGCCGAGAAGCTAGGACGACCTCTTCCACCTCTGCCGGCAGGAGAAGGGGAGCAAGGACTACCCTTTCAGCCGCCAGGCCATTAGGTTGAGAGATCTGAGGTTGGGGTGTAGCAGAGACCCCTGATCCTGTGTTAGGAGATCCGGTTGAAACCCCAGAGGGAACGGATCCTCTGCCGCTAATTGTAACAGGAGGGGGAACCACGGCTGTCTGGGCCAGCGAGGAGCTACCAGGATCATGGACGCTTTGTCCCGGAGAACCTTGAACAGAGTTCGGGAGACTAGCGGGATGGGAGGAAAAGCATAGAGAAGGCTTTCCGACCATGAGAGCAGAAAAGCATCTGCCGCTACTCGAAGGGGATGTGGCTGACGAGAGCAGAAGCGAGGAAGTTGCCGGTTGAGAGGACTGGCAAAGAGATCCATCGTGGGGAGGCCCCACTTCAGAAAGAGTTTCTGAACTACCAAGGGATCCAGACGCCACTCGTGCGGCTGGAGTATCCTGCTGAGTTTGTCCGCCAGGCAATTTTCCGGGCCTGGGAGATAAACTGCCTTGAGAAGAATGCCGTGACTGACGGCCCAAGAGCAGAGCTTCTGAGCTTCTCGGCAGAGAAGGAAGGAGCCCGTGCCCCCCTGCTTGTTCACGTAGAACATGGCAACTTGATTGTCCGTCTGGACAAGGACGGACTGGTGAGAAGTCAGGTGGGAGAAAGCCTTGAACGCCAGACGAATAGCTCTGAGCTCCAGGAAGTTGATCTGTTGAGCAGACTCCCACGCGGTCCAGAGACCTTGAGTACATGCCCCCCTGGCAATGTGCTCCCCAACCCAGGAGGGAAGCATCGGTCGTCAGCACTTGAGCCGGCTGAGGCGACTGAAACGGCATTCCGAGCACCAGGTTCGGCCGATGAAGCCACCACTGTAGGGAAGAGGCCAGCGGTCTGGAGAGGCGCACTAAGTCGGCTAGTCCGCCGGTGGCTTGTTGCCACTGCTTGCGAAGGCACCATTGAGCCGGCCGCATATTCAGGCGAGCATTGGGGGTCACGTGGACGGTGGAAGCCATATGGCCGAGTAGTCTCAGGAAGCGCCTGGCGGAGACCAGGGACTGGCTGCGAAAACGGCCGGCTAGGTCCATGAGCCGTTGAGCCCTGTCGAGAGGCAGGAAAGCTCGAGCCTGAGGAGTGTGCAGTCTTGCGCCGATGAACTTGAGATCCTGTGAGGGGAGCAAAGTGGACTTTGCGAAGTTTATGACAAAGCCCAAGTACTGCAGAAGAGTCACCGTGCGGTGTGTGGCATTGGCGACTGCCGGAGAGGACGACGCTCTGATGAGCCAGTCGTCGAGGTACGGAAAGACATAGAGGCCGTGAAGCCTGAGATAGGCCGCCACCACTGCGAGACATTTTGTGAAGACTCGCGGTGCGGAGGATAGGCCAAAGGGCAGTACTCTGTACTGGTAGTGATTTCCTGCCACCACAAACCTTAGGTATTGGCGGTGGCTTGGGTGGATGAGGATGTGCGTGTAGGCATCCTTTAGATCCAAGGAGCATAGCCAATCTCCCTGCTGGAGGTAGGGCAGAAGGATTCCAAGGGTAAGCATCTTGAACTTTTCCCGCACAAGGAACTTGTTGAGGTTGCGCAAGTCCAGGATGGGTCTGAGGCCTCCTGTCCTTTTTGGTATTAGGAAATACCTGGAATAAAAGCCTTGACCTCTCAGGTGGTGGGGCACCGGTTCCACAGCCTGTTCCTGAAGAAGACTTGCTAACTCCTGAAGGAGTAAGTCCCTGTGCAGAGGGAGTCGAGGAGGTTCTCCCGGAAAATAAGAGGGAGGGACCTGATGGAAGTGGAGAAGATATCCTTCTCGCACGACTTGAAGCACCCAGGCATCTGAAGTGATGTTGGACCACCTGTGGGCGAAGTGAACCAGCCGGCCTCCGGTGCTGGGAGGAACCAGCTGAGGGGGAGAGGCTATGCTGAGGAAGTCAAAAACCCCCACCCTGCTGAGCAGGGGCTGGTGGTGCAGGCTTGGGGGCTTGCTGCCTACGGGACCCGTTACCCGTCCCTTGGCCTGCTGACCCTGTTGGGGAGCTGGAGGGGCCTGATATTGGGGGTAGTGTTTATAGGCAGCCGCCTTTCTCGGGTAAAAGGACTTCTTTCCTGAGCCCTTCTTTTTCTGGGAAGGGGCGGAGGTCTTCCTAGAAAGCCTGGTCCTGGTGAGAGAGTCTCCATCTCGATTTGTGCAGCCTTTTCAGCCATGGGCTTGCCAAAGAGGTTCTCACCTCTGCAGGGGACATCGACCAACTTGTCCTGCACCCAAGGTTCAAGGTCAGACGACTGAAGCCAAGCCTGTCGGCGGGCACCGATGCCAGCTGCGGCCACACGAGCCGATGCTTCAAAGCCATCATAGGCTGCTCGGGACATGAATTTGGAGCATTCCCGAATACCAGTTGTCAAGGCTAGGAACCTCCGCAAAGGTTCCTCGGACAGTCCAGCGGAGAATCCGGCTAGCTCTTTAGCCAGGTCTCGGAGATACATGCCCATGTATAGCTGGTAGGTCTGGACACGACAAGCCAGCATAGAGCCCTGGAAACACTTCTTACCAAGGCCATCCAGGTTACGGGCCTCCCTGCCAGGAGGCACCGAGGAGTGCATTTTTTGGCTCTTAAGCCTATGCATGGCCGATTCCACTACCATGGAATGGTGTGGCAGCTGTGCTTTTTGGAAGCCAGGACTCTTGCGGACTCGATAGATGGAATCGACCCGCTTGCTCAATACCGGCGACGAGGCCTTGGCCCTGACGAAGTCCGAGAACCGGGCATCCTCCGGAGGGGACCGTTTCCGAGGTTCGGACTCAGGTGAGTCCGAGGGGACACACCGAGTCCGAAAGGAATCAGGTGACTCCTCCTCTTCAGACTCCCAGACCGACTCCGAGGAGGAATCAGTGGGGTCGGCTCGGGCAGGCGGAGGCGTCGGCCGCCCCGACGCCGAGGGAGTCGGCGGCGACGACCTCGGTCCCGAACGGGAGGCCGAGGGTGACCTCGACCGAGGATCGACTCGAGTTCGCATGGACTCGAGGATCGGCTCGGTCTCCGGGGTCGACTTAGACGTCGACGTCCCGGCGGTCGGGGCAGCGGCGCCAGTGAGGCTAGCGATCAGTGCCCGCTGCTGGTCCATGAAGGCAGATAGTCTGCTCTCCAAGGCCGTCAACCTGAGTCCGACCTCAGGTGACCCAGCAGCCCCCGACTCGGGCCCCGACGGCGTCGGGCCCGACGTCGGACCTCTCGGAGGCGAGTCCAGAAGGACCACAGGACTTACCCGAGCAGGCAACTCCGACTCCAGGCGAGGTCGCTTCGGGAGGTGCTCCTTCTCCAAAGACCCGGGACGGCTGTCGGGGCTATGCGACCTGGCCCTCGCGGAGCCAGGAGCGTCCACCGACGCCACCCTCGCGGGTTTGTCTTCCGTCGATGGTCTCCGGAGGGAGAACCCCTGTCGGAGGAGCTTCGGCGATGGTCAGAGCTGGAGCCTCTGGATGCCGAGGCCTCCGACAAGGTCCGGGTACGGCTGGGGTCAGCGAAGATTCTATCCCGCTGATGCCGCCGACTCCTCAACGCTTTGGAGGACATTTTGCCACAGGCTCCACAGATCATTTCTTCATGATCCGAGCCCAGGCAGAGGAGGCAATTATCGTGTGTGTCAGTGAGTGACATATTTCTGTCACACTGACCACACCGCTTGAAACCACTGGCAGCCATCGGGGGAAAAAGGGCCCCTGCAAGGTCAAAGGACCGGGCTGCCAGCGAAAAAACCCAAAACGAAACTGACCAAAAATCAGAAAAACCGAAAAATAAGAGGACTCGCAACGGCGTCGCGAGTCCGGGCAGGAAAACGACCGGCGTTGAACCGAATTGAAAAAAGAGAAAAACTCACGAAAATCAACTTTTTTAGCGGGGACACGACGGGTACGTCTGTAGGGCTCCGCGGAAAAAAGAAGACTGGCTAAGATGGCACCCTTGGGCGGGAAGGCGACCGCGCATGCGCGCTGCAATTCCCAAAGGCTTTCTTTGAAAGCTGGGGAAAATTGCTCCGCGAGGGCTCCGTCGGCGCCGACGTCACCCATATGTGAGGACTGACTTCCTGCTTGGTCCTGGAGAAGCAATGGATTACAGTTCTATGCAACAATGGGTAGCAACACTAGGTGGCAGTACTATGCAAACAGTGGATAAGCAATGGATAACAGTTCTATGCAACAATGGGGGGCAACACTATGTAAACAGTGTGTAGCAGTACTATGCAAACAATGGATAAGCAGTGGATAACAGTTTATATGCAACATCCTGAAAGAAAGTTTAGTAAGCCAGACAGATGAAACATACATCAACCAGTTGCAAAGCCAGAGAAGATGAGCAGCTACTATGGACGCCATACTCTTGGAGGATATACAGATCAGATCATACAAGGCATCCACCAAGTATGCGGTGCCAGATTCCATCATGGCCGCCTCCGACCCATGCTCCAAATCCTCTAGGCTCTGGGCCCAATGGAGACAAGCTCTAGCCATGTACACACCACAGATGCAATTAGCAGGGAGAAGACACAGTTCTGTCCTTAACCTGGGCAGCCACCAACTCCCGCAGCTGCCCAACCTCTTGCTCCACCTTGGAAAGTCTCTCCACTTGCTCATCCTGCACACCAGAAAGGATTCCACAAGAAGATTTAACCCCAACTATTTCAGTACTCATGATACTCAAAACATTCTTTAGGGAAGTGTTAAGTGTTGCTAGTCCATCCCACAGTGCTTCCATCGTTATCACCGCAGGTCTTTCCAACATTGGCAGCCCCGAAAGGCCCTCTACTCGACCGGGTATCACCTCAGCTCGTCTCTCCGATGAAATTTCTCTCTTCACAGCCCTCTGCTGCCCCCCGGCCTTTGTAGGGGAAGAATTCCCAGCTGAAGCACCTCCTACCGCTTCATCCACCGGCGTGCTCACAAGCAAGCTGGCAGGAAAAGCAACTTCTGGCGAAGTAACACTTCCAGGACGCGGTGGAGGGATACGCTCCTCCGGCGAAAGCCAGATCCACGATCCACACAGCGACGGCACTTCTCCCACCACCACTGCCGAAGATGCTGCTCTTGTTCCGACCGCGAATCCACATTCCGTCAACATACGCTGTGTCAATGGCGCTGGCAGGTCTACCCCAGGAGGAAAGGCCAACTGCTTCCGCTTCTTCTGCCCCATTAAACAAGTTAAGGAGCAGGCCACGAACACACAGCAACGAAGAGAAACGCAACTCACCGGTCAGAGCTTCCTGCCGCCATCTTGTTACTTCCGAGTTTTTCTAGAAACTACTTTTTATCTTAAGTTTCCTTGTAAGTGTCTAGTCAACTTCTGTGGTAAAAGATACTGCTTCTTTGACCAACTGCAATTAGAAAATTTCTTGAAAATTAATTGTCCTTAAGTGGATGGTTGGATGGTTTAATAATAATAATAGGGTTTGATTTGTTTGGGTCTTAGCTACTGCTTGTCAATTTTGGATGCATGGATTATTTGTTTGATTTAAATATTGACTCTTTCTATCCCCAATAATGTGGACTTAATGATAAATGATGTGAATGTAACTTTATGCCTATTTCTTGTTTCATTCTGTAACTTGTTTCTTTGTTGCTTTATATAAATACTCATATATAAAAAAAATTAAAAAAAGGTATTGAAGGTTGACTTGGTCAGGAACTGGAAGTATTTTGAACTTACTTGACTTCTTGGTCTATCAGTGCAGGATGTGCTGATTAGTGTCTGGAGGTGTTCAGAAGTGAGATTATTCTGGACCTTGTGAATGACGATGAAGACTTTTGTGTTTAATTCTGGCGGCTATGTGCAGCCAGTGGAGAGATTTCATTATGGGTTCAATATGGGAATATCTGGGTGCTTTGCAGAGAGTGCAGGCTGTGGTATTTTGCATGAGCTGCAGGGGTAGGATAATTTATTTGGGGAGTCCCTGGTACATGGAGTTGCAGTGATCTAGAAAGGGGGTTATGGCAGCTTGGCATACGGCACGGATTTATTTTGGGAGAGAGGAGAAGAAGTATGTTTCGTAGCGTTCTGAGCTTGAAGTAGATTGTCTTGGTGGTGTTTCTGTCGTAGGCTTGGAAAGTCAATTGCTGATCCAGAGTGATGCCAAAGATATTTTACTTGGAGGTCGGTGTTACCAATTTTGATGGAAGTAGGTGGTGCGAAGGCAGGGTCTCTGCTGATATGGGAATTTCAGTTTTGCTGAAATTGACTGCCAGGTTGTGGAGCTGGAGCGAGTTGACAATTTTGCTAAAGCAGGCTGCAAGGTGGGTGCAGTTGTGAAGAACGGAACATAAATCATTTTATCGTCGGTATAGATTTGGTAGCAGACATTGAATCTCTGGATGGCTGTGCACAGGGGCTGAATGTAGATGCTAAACAGAAGCAAGGAGAGTGCAGATCCCTGGGGCACTCCTTGGGGCAGAGTATAGGGCACTGATGTGCGGTGGCTGATTTTCACCTGTTGGATGCTTTGCGAGGGGTACGAACGGAACCATTCGAGGGACCTCCCTTGAACTCTGATGCTGTGAAGCTTGTTGATAAGTGTGTAGTGGGATACCATGTTAAAGGCTACGGAAATGTCTAGAAAAAGCAGAATGAAGTCGCAGGAGGGTTTTTCCATTCTGGTGATGAGTGTTGACAGTAAGGTGGTCAATAGGGTTTCAGTACTGGGCGAAAGCTATGTTGGTGTTTGTCGAGGGGTGCGTATCAGTTGATATGTTCTTGGAGCTGGGTGGGAACTGCTTTTTTTCTGATTTTTGCAAGGAACTATGGGTCTGTACGAGGTGGGCGAGCTGGGGTCCAGGCTGGGTTTCCTTAAGAGTGGTCTGATGGAGATTTGCTTTAGGGAGGGGGGGAGGAGGCTGGCCTGTAAGAGGGATATTTGGAGGTATATGGTCAGTATATGGTCTGGGCCCAAACATTTTAGACACCAAACATGAGGATCAATGAATGACAGTGTTGGAGCACGTTGAGCATTTTCTGAAGCAACTGAAGTGTTTGTCCATGGAGACAAACAGAAAAAATTTAGGGCAATGCCTAAGGCCTCACAGAAAAGAAAAAAAGAATTAAACTGAAGAAAAAATAAGAAAAGGAAAAAAAACCGAATATCGGGGCCAGCAGAATGAGAGAGTGCTGACGGCGGAGGATCACATTTCTGAGACAATGGCAACACTAAACAAACTGCGTGGAGGAAAGGACCGGCAGTCTACCCCTCTATCTTGCCATGAAAACCCATCTGGGCAGCAGCAGAATGGGATGGTGTTGGTGGCGGAGGATCGCATTTCTGTGGCAAAGGCAATAAACACTAAACTTAAACTGCGTGGAGGAAAGGCCCAGCAATCTACTTCTTTATCTTGCCATGAAAACGCAACGGATAGTCACAACAAAACAAATTGCGCTATAGTGCTGGAAGATGAGACCCCCAGGTCGGAAGGCACTCAACTAGCTACTGGGGAAGAGCTGAAGACTTTTCAGAGTAAAGCCAGCATTTATGATGTGGTTGGATCAAAGCCCTCGGAACGTCTGACTGCTGATGCAGCTGCGCATGAAATGAGTCAGAAGCTGTAAAGAATGTCTTACATATTGGAACATGGAACGTACGAAGCATGAACCAAGGGAAGTTGGAGGTGGTCAAAAATGAAATGGAACGTGTACAACTTGATCTGCTGGGTGTCAGCGAACTGAAATGGACTAGCATTGGGCACTTTGCATCAGATGACCACATGGTCTACTATGCTGGAAATGAAAGACACGAAGAAATGGTGTTGCATTTATAATAAAGAAGAAACTTGCAAGAACTGTAATGAAATACAATGCAGTCAGTGAACGCTTAATCTCTATTCCTCTACGAGGAATGTCTATCAACACAACTATAATTCAAGTATATGCTCCAACAACAGCTGCAGAAGAGGATGAAATTGAAGAGTTCTATGAACAAGTTCAAGCTGAAATTGACGGAACATTCAAACAGGATATCCTGATAGTCATGGGTGACGAACACAAAAGCTGGCAACAAAGAAGGCGGCAAAGTGGTTGGAAAATATGGACTTGGCAACAGAAATGAAGCTGGAGAAAGACTGATAGACTTCTGCAAGAACAATCTATTCATCTCAAACACCTTCTTCCAGGAACACAAGTGGCGACTGTACACATGGACTTCACCCAATGAATTGTATAAAAATCGACTACATCTGTGGACATATACAATGGAAAAGCTCTATAACATCAATAAAGACAAAACCTGGACCTGACTGAGGTACAGATCATCAACTACTAGTATGCAAACTCAAGCTAAAGTTGAAAAAGAGCAAACCACTCATGAATGCAGCAAAATATGACATTGAGAATACACCACTGGAATTTAAAGACTGCCTGCAAAAACGATTTGCTGCTTTAGATACAAATGACAGAGCTGCAGAAGAGTTATGGAATGACATCAAGAAGGTTGTGTTGGAAGAAAGCGAGAAGTCTCTACAAAAGGTGAAAAAGCAAAAAAGGCCAAACTGGATGACGGAAGAAACTCTGAAAATTGCCCAGAAATGCAGAGAAGCTAAAGCCAGAGGAGAAAGAAAGAATCGCAGAACTCAGAGATTTCCAACGTGCAGCAAGAAAGGACAAGGAAAAGTACTACATTGACACATGCAAGGAAATAGAAGCAGAAACTATTAGAGGAAGATCAGCTTTCCTAAAGCTACGAGAGTTAAAGAAAAAATTCCAGCCTCAAATTGGAATGTTCCAAGATGCTCAAAGTTCTATGCTGAATGATGCTGAAAAGATCAAGAAAAGGTGGAAAGAATATACAGAGTTTTTATATGATAAAGATCAAGTGGACCAACAGCCATTTCAACCTGTACCTTATGATCCGGAATCATTGGTGATAAAAGAAATTGAAGCAGCATTGAAAGCCTTATCAAAGAACAAAGGACCAGGCATTGATGGCATTCCCATAGACGTATTACAGCAATCTGATGCAGCTGTTACCGTACTTATAAGGCTCTGCCAAGAAATTTGGAAGACAACATCATGGCTGACTGGAAAAGATCTGTGTTTATACCGATACTAAAGAAAGGTGATCCAACTGACTGTGGAAATTATCGCACAATTGCTCTGATCCCACATACCAGAAAGATTCTACTGAAGATTATTCAACAGAGACTACAACTATACCTGAAGTGCAAGCAGGGTTCAGGAAAGGGCAAGGAACGAGAAAAGACTAAATAATACCAAAAGGATATCTATTTGTAATTTATCGACTATAGCAAGGCTTTTGACTGTGTAAACCATAAGAAACTCTGGGCCACATTAAGAAGCATGGGTATATCAGAACACCTGATCTATCTCTTGCACAATCTGCACATTGATCAAGAAGCAACAGTTTGAATGGAACAAGGAGAAATAAGCAAAGGTGTAAGACAAGGCTGCATACTTTCCCCCTACCTGTTAGTTTATATGCAGAACAAATCATCAGAGAAGCAGGATTGTATGAAGACAACAGAGTGTAAAGATTGGTGAAAGACTCAACAACCTTCGCTATGCTGATGATACCACATTACTGGCTGAAAGTGAAGATGATCTGAAACATTTGCTTCTCACAAGCAAAGAACATAGAAACATAGAAACATGATGACAGAAAAAGACCACAAGGCCCATCTAGTCTGTCCTTCCATAACAACAACTACAACAGTCCACTTTTTACCTTTAGAGATCCTCTGTGTTGGTCCCATGCTTTTTTGAATTCAGTTACTGTCCTCATCTCTACCACCTCCACTGGGAGACTATTCCACGGATCCACTACTCTTTCCGTAAAGAAATATTTCTGCATATCACTCCTGAATCTATCTCCCTTCACCCTCATCCCATGTCCCCTCGTCGCAGAACTTGCTTTCAATTGAAAGAGGCTCTCTCCCTGAACATTTATGCCACGGAGGTATTTAAACATCTCAATCATATCACCTCTATCCCGCCTTTCCTCTAAGGTGTACATATTAAGATCCTTAAGTCTGTCCTCATATGCTTTATAATGAAGACCACTAATCATCTTAGTAGCAACCCTCTGCACCGACTCCATCCTGTTCACATCCTTTTGAAGGTGCGGTCTCCAGAATTGCACACCATACTCCAAATGAGGTCGCACCAAAGACTTATACAGAGGCATTATCACCTCCTTTTTTCTGCTAGCCATTCCTCTCCGTATGCACCCAAGCATCCTCCTAGCTTTTGCCGTTGCCTTTTCTACCTGTTTAGCTACTTTAAGATCATCGGACACAACTACGCCTAGGTCCCGCTCTTCTTTAGTGGACAAAAGTACTTCACCTCCTATACTGTATTGCTCCCTTGGATTGCTGCAGCCCAAATGCATGACCTTACATTTTTTAACATTAAATCCCAGTTGCCAAATTCTAGACCATTCTTCAGAATTTGGCAACTGGGATTTAATGTTAAAAAATGTAAGGTCATGCATTTGGGCCCATTCTGAGAACAGTCAACAGAGACATCAAGAAAGCCTGCACCTTAATGTAAAGAAGACAAAGATCATGACAACTGGCAAAATCAACAGGTTCATCGTTGAAAGAGAAGAAACTGAAATTGTGAACAACTTTAACCTACTTGGATCAACTATCAATAAAGAAGCAACAAGCAGTCAAGAAATCTGACACATTGCTCTTGGTAGAATGGCTATGAAAGACCTACACAAGATTCTCAAGAGAAGAGATGTCTCTCTCCATACAAAGATTTGACTCGTTCAAGCCATGGTATTTTCAATAACGTCATATGGATGTGAAAGCTGGACAGTGAACAAGATAGACAGGAAGAAAATTGATGCCTTTGAATTATGGTGCTGGCGGCGAATACTGTGTATATCATGGACTGCCTGAAGAACAAACCAGACAGTACTAGAGGAGATCAAACCTAAGCTTTCTTTAGAAGCTCAGATGATAAGACTTCGACTTTCATACTTTGGACACATCATGCGAAGAGAAAGAGAGATCATTGTTGTTGTTGTTGTTAAGTGCCGTCGAGTCGGAGTCAACTCATGGCGACCCTCTGGATAGCTATCCTAAAATGTGTTCGGTCTTCAGTCAGGCGGCTCATTGTTGACAGACTGGTACCCGTAGCTGCTGTTATTGTATCGATCCATCTCATTGCTGGCCTTCCTCTTTTGCGTTGACCTTCTATCTTGCCAAGCATGATGTCTTTCTCTAATGATCTCTCTCTTCGCATGATGTGTCCAAAGTATGAAAGTCGAAGTCTTGTCATTTGAGCTTCTAAAGAAAGCTTAGGTTTGATCTCCTCTAGTACCGATTGGTTTGTTCTTCGGACAGTCCATGGTATACACAGTATTCGCCGCCAGCACCATAATTCAAAGGCATCAATTTTCTTCTTGTCTGTCTTTTTCACTGTCCAGCTTTCACATCCATATGATGTTATTGAAAATACCATGGCTTGAACAAGTCGAATCTTTGTATGGAGAGAGACATCTCTGCTCTTGAGAATCTTATCTAGGTCTTTCATAGCCATTCTGCCAAGAGCAATGCGTCATTTGATTTCTTGACTGCTTGTTGCTTCTTTATTGATAGTTGATCCAAGTAGGTTAAAGTTGTTCACAATTTCAATTTCTTCTCCTTCAACGATGAACCTGTTGATTATGCCAGTGGTCATGATCTTTGTCTTCTTTACATTAAGGTGCAGGCCCATTTTGAGACTATGTTCTTTGATTGTGAGAAGCAAATGTTTCAGATCATCTTCACTTTCAGCCAGTAATGTAGTATCATCAGCATAGCGAAGGTTGTTGATGAGTCTTCCACCAATCTTCACACCTCTGTTGTCTTCATACAATCCTGCTTCTCTGATGATTTGTTCTGCATATAAATTAAACAGGTAGGGGGAAAGTATGCAGCCTTGTCTTACACCTTTGCTTATTTTAAACCATTCTGTTTCTCCTTGTTCCGTTCGAACTGTTGCTTCTTGATCAATGAATAAATTGCGCAAGAGAACGATCAGGTGTTCTGGTATACCCATGCTTCTTAATGTGGCCCAGAATTTATCATGGTTTACACACAGTCAAAAGCCTTGCTATAGTTGATAAAGCACGAATAGATATCCTTTTGGTATTCTTTAGTCTTTTCAAGGATCCATCTCACATCCGCAATGTCTCTCATTCCTCGCCCTTTCCTGAACCCTGCTTGCACTTAAGGTAGTTCTTGTTCCAGGTATGGTTGTAGTCTCTTTTGAATAATCTTCAGTAGAATCTTGCTGGCATGTGGGATCAGAGCGATTGTTCGATAATTTCCAGTCAGTTGGATCACCTTTCTTTAGTATTGGTATAAACACAGATCTTTTCCAGTCAGTTGGCCATGATGTTGTCTTCCATATTTCTTGGCAGAGCCTTGTAAGTATGGCAACAGCTGCATCAGATTGCTGCAATACTTCTATAGGAATGCCATCAATGCCTGGTGCTTTGTTCTTTGATAAGGCTTTCAATGCTGCTTCACCTTCTTCTTTCATCACCAATGGTTCCCGATCATAAGGTACAGGTTGAAACGCTGTTGGTTCACTTGATCTTTATCATATAAAAGCTCTGTATATTCCTTCTACCTTTTCTTGATCTTCTCAGCATCATTCAACATAGAACCTTGAGCATCTTGTAATATTCCAATTCGAGGCTGGAACTTTTTCTTTAACTCTCGTAGTGTTAGGAAAGCCGATCTTGTTCTTCCTCTAATAGTTTCTGCTTCTATTTCGTTGCATGCGTCGTCGTAGTACTTTTCCTTGTCCTGTCTTGCTGCACGTTGGAAATCTCTGTTGAGTTCTGCGATTGTCTTTCTTTCTCCTCTGGCTTTAGCTTCTCTGCGTTTCTGGGCAATTTTCAGAGTTTCTTACGTCATCCATTTTGGCTGTTTTTGCTTTTTCACCTTTTGTAGACACTTCTCGCTTTCTTCCAACACAACCTTCTTGATGTCATTCCATAACTCTTCTGGAGCTCTGTCATTTGTATCTAAAGCAGCAAATCGATTTTGCAGGCAGTCTTTAAATTCCAGTGGTATATTCTCAAGGTCATATTTTGCTGTATTCATGAGTGGTTTGCTCTTTTTCAACTTTAGCTTGAGTTTGCATACTAGTAGTTGATGATCTGTACCACAGTCAGCTCCAGGTTTCGTCTTGGTTGATGTTATAGAGCTTTTCCATCGTTGACTTCCACAGATGTAGTCAATTTGATTTTTATACAATCCATTGGGTGAAGTCCATGTGTACAGTCGCCGCTTGTGTTGATGGAAGAAGATGTTTGAGATGAATAGATCATTGCTCTTGCAGAATTCTATCAGTCTTTCTCCAGCTTCATTTCTGTTGCCAAGTCCATATTTTCCAACTACTTTGCCTTCTTTGTTGCCAACTTTTGCATTCCAGTCACCCATGACTATCAGGATATCCTGTTTGCATGTTCTGTCAATTTCAGCTTGTACTTGTTCATAGAACTCTTCAATTTCATTCTCTTCTGCAGCTGTTGTTGGGGCATATACTTGAATTATAGTTGTGTTGATAGGCAATCCTCGTAGACGAATAGAGATTAAGCGTTCGCTGACTGCATTGTATTTCATTACAGTTCTTGCAAATTTCTTCTTTATTATAAATGCAACACCATTTCTTCTTTGTCTTTCATTTCCAGCATAGTAGACCATGTGATCATCTGATGCAAAGTGCCCGATGCCAGTCCATTTCAGTTCACTGACACCCAACAGATCAAGTTGTACACGTTCCATTTCATTCTTGACCACCTCCAACTTCCCTTGGTTCATACTTCGTACGTTCCATGTTCCAATGTGTAAGACATCTTTACAGCTTCTGACTCTCATTTCATGCGCAGCTACATCAGCAGTCAGACTTCCCGAGGGCTTTAATCCAACCACATCATAAATGCTGGCTTTACTCTGAAAAGTCTTCAGCTCTTCCCCAGTAGCTAGTTGAGTGCCTTCCGACCCGGGGGTCTCATCTTCCAGCACCATAGCACAATTTGTTTTGTTGTAACTATCCATTGGGTTTTCGTGGCAAGATACAGAAGTAGATTGCCAGGCCTTTCTTCCACGCAGTTTAAGTTTGGTGTTGTTGCCGTTGTAACAAAAATGTGATCCTCCGCCATCAACACTATCCCATTCTGCTGCTGCCCAGATGGGTGGTTTGTCTTGGTCTGGCACCTCAGCTGAGACCTGTCCATCTTGGGAGACCCTGCCAATAGTTAAACTACTGATAGTTTAGCTCTCAGCATCACTGATGCACGCAAGCCCTCACAGCACGACAAGCTGCAAACCAAGTTAGAGTTGAGTTTATAAATATATACAATTATAATTATATACAGTGGTAGTAATAATCATCTGATTATGTTCCTTCTGTGGAGGGGTTATGTGATACGGTTGAAATGCTCTGTGAACAGGCAAATCTTCAGGCGTTTCCTGAAGGTTTTGAGGCCTGTGATGTTCCTTATCTGGTCAGGTAGAGTGTTCCATATAGAGGGCATGTACAATTGGAAGGTTCGTTGGCATGCCTGTTAGATGGATTTGGTTCCGATGTGGGGATGATGAGGGTGGGGAGGGCAGCACGAATGTGTTAAAGGCAGTTAGCATAGCCGGGTTTAAGAGGAGGGTTGAATAGAAGTCCAGGACCCAGGGAAAGCTACTGCTCATCCCTGCGGATAGGTAGCACAGAATAGGGCTGCTTTTAGAATATACTAGATACCTGTAACCTGGATTGACCACTACTGTAAAAGGAATAGAGAGCTTAAAGGACTTTCAGTGTGACCCAGTATAGTATTCTTAAGTTCTAGGACTCTACAAGCAGGCCCCGAGTCAATAGAAGGAAACGTGGAGCCGGACCGCACGCACAAGCTGCCCTTACCATATGGGTCACCTTAGGACCCTTCTTCTTTTCATCCGCTTCGGACGTGGCCGGAAAGAGTAGAAAGATGAGAGGGGCTACAACGAAGGCAGCGGTGAAAAGCAGCTTCATCTTTCTCTCGAAAATCCTCAGCATGAACGAGGGCGAAGCATACACACCGAGATGAGAGAGATCATTAGAGAAAGAAATCAAGCTTGACAAGATAGAAGGTCAACGCAAAAGAGGAAGGCCAGCAATGAGATGGATCAATACAATAACAGCAGCTACGGGTACCAGTCTGTCAACAATGAGCCGCCTGACTGAAGACCGAACACAATTTAGGACAACTATCCAGACGGTCGCCATGAGTCGACACAGACTTGATGGCACTTAACAAGAACATTAGGGAAGCTATCGGCATCAATGGAAAGGTAGAGTACAGATACCAAAAAAGAAAATAAAAGCTTTTCGGAGGTAACAGGAAAGGTGCTTCCTGCTGGCTCTGCAGAAAATGAAGAACTGAGGAGAGGAGTTGGGAAGATGGGAAGGCAGATGTGGAGGTGCAGTGGAGTGCTCCCAAAGGCTTTCCTATTGGACACTGGGGAGCGTTCCCGTGCAGGCTCCATCGGTGCCGACGATATCCATATGTGAAGTCTGCATTCCTGCTTGTGCCTGGAGATAGGAGAAAAATACCAGAATGGCATTGATAGAGGTGTCCGTTCCAAGTTATTATTCTGTGAATCGTGTGGAGAGGGAGAAGATCCTGAAATACCAAGAAATGCAATCAGAGATCAAGAAAATGTGGCAGAACGATACAGAAATATTTCCCCATTATATTGGGAGCCACAGACCAAATTAAGAAGATTTTTCCAGTCACACCATGACAGGTTGCCTATACTTGTTACAATTTATGAACTCCAAAAGGAAGCTCTCTTTGGCATGATGCAAGTAGTATGGTGAGCGTTAGCAGAAAATTTGAGAGATAGAGATCATACTCCCCATACTCAGTGAGGTTCACGACTGTCATTGTATGCACAAAACCAGCCAATTTGAAGAAATTCCCCTGAGGGAGAACAAACAATCTAAAATTGACAAATGTGCTAAAGCAACCTTCTTTAGAGGAAAATTGAGCAAAATTGAAAACATCCCCGAGGACTGTGACATCAAGGAAACTTGAACAGGAAAATGCATATGAATACTTATGAGTAAAAGGAGTGACAATCAAAAATTACTGCAAGAAAAGACCAGTGAGAGAATATTCAAGGAGACAAAAATTGTTATCCAAAAGTGCTTTAATATCATGAAATAAGATACAAGCCATTAGAGTCAGCTGACAAGTACTTTATTTTTGTTTATGTTTATTGGGCTTTTGATATATCGCCCTTCAATGAGATATGTATCAAAGATGTTTACAAGATGAAAAAAACATCAGAAAGCGTAGTTACTCACCTGTAACAGGTTTTTTCTGGGGACAGCAGGAATCAGTCTGCAAACTGTGGGGTGATGTCTGTGCTGACGGAGCAGACGCGGAAGCATCGCCCCAGCTTTCAAAGAAAGCCTTTGGGAGATGCACCATGCATGTGTGGTCCACTTCCTGCCCAAGGATGCCATCTTGCCTCAGTCCAATGACATAGCTAAGACATCAAAAATAAAAGATGGTAAAGAAGCAACTCCAAGGGGAGGAGGGAGGGTTGTGAGGACTTATTCCTGCTGTCCTCGGAGAACACCTGTTACAGGTGAGTAAGCTTTCTCTGGGAACAAGCAGGAAGTCAGTCCTCACATATGGGACTCCCCAGCTACAGGCTACCGAGAACCGGTACAAAAATGTCACAGCGACCTGCAAAGGTGAGATGTGATCATCAGCAGCTGAACCCCTAAGAGACTCTCGCAAGACCCAGGTGTCCGGCAGAGAACCAGCACTCTGGTAGCCTGAACACAGAAGGATCGGAGGGCAGAAGTTGCCTATAACCCAAAAAGATTATGGAGTACGGCCTGACCAAAGACGTTGTCTCATTGAGACTCCCTCTTCAGGAAGTAGTGAGCTGCGAAGATATGGACAGAAGACCAGGTGGTAGCCCAGCAAATTTCCATCATGGGGACGGAACACAGACTGGCCATGGAAGTAGCCATGGCCCTAATGTGGTGCGCTGTGGCACTCTGGTCCTGTGGGATCCCCGCTTGCTCATAGGCAAATGTAATGAGGTCTGCACCCAAGTGGAGAGAGTTTGCTTAGTCACTGGGAGCCCCAGCCAGCTGCGGTCATAGGATATGAAAAGCTGTTGAGCTTTGCGGTGGCAAAGAGTCCGTTGCAGGTAGAAGGAGGACATGGCTCTCTTGCAATCCAGAGTATGGAGAACAGTCTCTGCCCTGCCGGCGTGAGACCTGGGAAAGAAGGTGGGGAGTACCACCTCCTGATAGAGGTGGAATGGGGACACCACCTTCGGCAGAAATTTAGGGTGTGCAGAGCACTACCCTGTTCTTGTAGAACCTGGTGTAGGGAGGCTCTGCCATTAGCGCCTGGAGCTCGATGACTCTGTGAGCTGATGTGAGTGCTATCAGGAAGGCAACCTTCCAGGAGAGGTTCCACAGATGGCAGGTAGCTAAATGCTCAAACAGAGGCTTAGTGAGTTGCGAGAGCACCACATTAAGGTCCTATTCTGCCAGCTGAGCAGCAAGGGGCTTCCCCCTCAACAGTGGTGATGTACCACGATGGCGCTTAGGTGTACTCTGAGTCGGACTTCAGTCACGCCTGCGACAGCAGGAGCAGGTATTGGAGTACCACATGCACTGAGCAGGAGAACGGGTTTGTCCACTTTTCTGTGTACCACAGTGAGAAACATCGCCACTTGAAGGCATTCACCCTTCTCATGGAGGCTTTCCAAGAGGCCAGGAGGATATCTTCCACATCTCATGATGCTAGGCCATTGAAAGACTGCAGGAAGAACACTCACATTATCAGATCCTCTCGTATAGCCTTACTGACTCTAATGTGATGATGTTGTTTCCAGATTCTCCTAGTCACCATGGCCAGGCAGTTGCAGAAATCCCACCCCATAGGAACATACGAAACATAAGTCCAGCAGGAATTGGAAATGTTCCAGTGTTGCTTTCTTCTCTTCCCTTACCCCCCTTTATGGCCTTCTCGATACCTGGGCCTGCACATTTAGTTCGATGCCAAGGTATGTGAGGGTAGTCCAGGGGCATACCATTTTTTCTGCAGCTAACGGGATACCGAAACTATGGGCAATTTGTTTAAAGGATTCCAAGGCTAATTTGCATTCAAACCCCATGCCCACGAAAAGGAAATTGAGGTAGTGGATGACAGAGCACACTCCAGCAATTTTCTCCATGACCAGTGCACATAGGAGCTAAATAGCTCAAAATAGGCACATGAGATTGAGCACTCCATGGGGATACATTTGTCAAAATAGTAGCCCTATCAAATGAGAAACCAAGCAGGTGAAAAGATTTTGGATGAATTGGCAGCAATTGGTAGGCCGACTCGATATCGACCTTGGCCAGTCATAATTGGAACTCTGTTTGGCCTGGAGAATGCATGCATATTGCATCGTGCATAGATGAGGGTTGATGTGATCCTTGACAGATCTATCTTTGGGGTATGACAGGCATAACTTTTCCAGCTCTTTCTTAGGGACTATATTTAGCAGGGACAAGATCATGTCAGGGAGGGGGGGGGGGGGGGTGTCTGGAAAGGGCCAGCTACCCTTCCCAGCCTGATTTCTTTGTGGATTTTTTTTCTGGCTATTTATGGATGGGGCATTTTGGGAGTAGTGCATGGCAGAGATCCTTCGGTTGTTGCATGGGATACTAAAACCTTGGGAAAACCCTTCAAAAATGCTGCGAGCCCAGTCTTGATGTTGATATGACCTGAGTCACAGCAACATGTTTTTAAGGTTGATGGGCAATGGGGCCAAGTCCATCTGCTGCCTGTGCAGCTTCCCGTTCCTTGGTGATAATCAGTGACTGGGTGACTGGCTCCGCAGGTAAGACGTAAGAATGAAAGCATGAAAGGACTGTTGTGCACCATCAGGGTTCAATGTCCTATTAGAGGACATTTCATCCAGCCAAAGAGCAACAATTCTATGGTGCCATATAACTGTGGGGTCCTCGGCCATGCTTTTCCTAAATTTAATGTCATACTTGAGCCATGCTCACCCCCCAAAGTGCTTATGAGCACTCGTTATGGTGTCTAGATACTGGATCAAGTAAGGGCTCTCCAGCTCCCTCCCTTTCCACCACTATGCTCATAAAAATGTGGAGACCCAATTGGTGATGGACTTAAATATTCTCGGTTTTCTGTCCTGCTCGCTAGAAGACCTGTCCCTCTCCTTTGTATCTTGTCTTCCCCTCCTGGTCCCTGACTAGAAGTGAAAAAATAAATTCCCTCTTCCATATCTTCATCTGCTTTGAAACTGATTTTGCTAAAGAGGTAATGCTGCACTGGACATCCTTGCTGGGGCCTGTGACTGTGGCTCCTGACAGCAGTGCCACTCTAGTGCTTCCTCCCATTGGGCCTCAGCACATTAGTATCACCAAGGCTACTGCCCCCCCCCCCCCCCCCAAGCTTTGTTTGGCCATACCCTGGATGCTGAGCTCTTTTGCTGAGCCTTGTTCTTTTTAAAAGCCTTCAGCGCATTTTGAATCATGCTTGCCAAAGCTAGTTCACTATCACTATTATCAAATAGTGATAGTGAACTATCAAATACCCATTTGATAGTGAACTATCAAATACCCATTGATAAAACCTCAATATATATATGTAAATAGTTTCAAATATTAATCAAATCTATCTATATATAGTACTGATTTCTGTTCTTAGTACTTGATATTAACTACCTGTATATAGTTTTGAACACTGTTCAATATACCTGTATATAGTTTAAATACTGTTCGATGTAACTGCTTACCATAGCAATGTTTTATGTATTTGTTGTTTAATGTAAACCGCCACTGATCTTGGGAAGTGGCGGTATATAAGAGATTTGCAAATAAATAAATAAAATAAATAAATACATAACTCAGATGTTGAGATAGTTGCATCCTGAGCCTTGGTGGCTCTGTCAGACTTACCACCAGGCAGTGCTACTGCACTGCTCGCTCCAGGATCCAGCTGTACATGCGGAGCACCTTTATCAACTCTGGGCGCTGCCAGTGGCATGGCTTCTCGATGCTGTCGAACGACACCCGTTGCATGCTGTCCCATTTGCTCTCACAGCACTTGGATAAGCTCTTCCATATCGTTCAAAGTGTTCGCCTTTCATGTCGGTGCTGTGTGCTTTCTGTGACGTGAGGGTGGCTCTGATGACCAGTTCTTGGCTTTCTGTTTTCCAGCTGCAGCAATGGCCGATATCTTGGCGAGAGCTGCTGCCTTCCCTATTGTCATCTGTGGCCCACTGTTCTCCTAGGCATGTCTAGAGATGTTAAAATGCCTTCTGATTGAAAGAGCACCAATAGCCCAGAACGTACCCCGATGGCCCCCAAAATGTGGAAGGAAGAAATACAGATAGATGCACCAGCAAGGGCTTGCACATGTAACGGATGTAAAATGGTGGGGGGGGGGGGGGGGAGGGGCTGGAGGGTGCCGAATCTGCCCTCGGCTGCGGATTCTGCCCTCATCCACGTGTTTCCAGGTAAGCTCAAAATGGATCAAGCTACACGGTCTGGCCAGAGGGGAAAGAGACCGGACCTGGGTTCAGCCTGGCTATAAATAGCCGGTCTGGGCCCAGCCTCTTGCCCCTGGCCCCTCCCCTCCCTGTTAACCCATTCCTGGCCCCACTACCCATTTCTGTTGTTGTTGTTAAGTGCCATCGAGTTTGTGTCGACTCCTGGCGACCCCCTGGATAGCTTACCTAAACTTTGTTCGGTCTTCAAGCAGCTCATTGTTGATAGAGTGGTATCCATAGTTGCTGTTATTGTATCGATTCATCTCATTGCCGGCCTTCCTCTGATACAGTGACCTTCTACCTTGCCATCATGCTTTTCTCCAATGATCTCTCTCTTCGCATGATGTGTCCAAAGTATGAAAGTCGAAGATGGCTGCTATTCAGTTGTCTGGATTCTAAAACAGCAGTAATAGCCTTAGGTCAGTGAGCTTCTCAGTAATCTCGATTCTCATAAAACAGCCTTGATCATCTTGCTTGACGTTTCCGCAGTCTTTGATGTAATTGACCACTCTTCTCCTCTGTAGTCTTTCTGGAGCCGGTATTAAAGACAGAGTTCTCAACTTGATCACATCACTTCTGCATGGCTGTACATTTTGAATTCAAACCAGTTACAATACATTCTCTTCCATTTTTACTTGTGGTGTCCCCCAGGGTTCCACTCTTTCACTTGCCCTTTTCAACATTTTTCTCTCTTCTCTTTTCTTACCCTTATTCAAGGCCACGCATTAGTAACTTTTACTATGCAGACAATATACTTCTAGTTCACTACTTCTCTAGACCATCATCCCCTAATCTTTCCCTCATCAACATATGACTTGATTCTATAAGGTGCTTGGCTCACATCTCACCATTTCAAACTCAACCTGGAGAAATCCCAGCCCCTTTGGGTTGTGAAGAGCTCTTCTGCCCCTTTAGTCAGTTCCTTGATTCAAGGTATCACTCTTACGTTGGTCAGCTCTCTCACATATTTATTATTATTATTATTATTACTAAGCATTTATAAAGCGCTGCAACATAGGAAGTGCTGTACAAATGTGGCAGGTGCAGGCCTGTGACCCACGGTGTCTGACATAAGCAGGCCAGCATGGCTAGCTTGACCTGTAAATGAGGCCTGTGGAGAGGCATATAGGATTGCACATCCCCCAACATGCTGCTATTGCAAGATAGACCTCAGTAGAAATATTGAATTAGCTTAGGTAGGCAGAACTGTAGAACTGAGAAATGGAAAAATACAGAAAAGACATGTTTAAAAGTTACTGATAAGAAAAAGTACATCTGCAAAGAAATAATGAGGAGTGCTGACAGATGAGTTACAGAACCTTGCTCTTCTGCATGCACAAATTGGTTCTATGGCCTTGAGAGTGTGAAAGTAACAAGTTGATGAACTGACCATTGTAATTGGGACTAGAAGGGGGGCATGCAGGTGTCATGCCCACAGAAGGGACATAATTGGATAAACTTATCAGTACCGGGACCAATGGAAGAGGTACGGGAGGTACGGGAGGTTACCGGGACCAATGAAATGTTTTTCTATACCTAGAATGGAACAAAAGTCTATAAAAGTTGTTGTAATGCTTGAAAACTTTGCTCAGCCATTTTGAAATTGACTGGTTCGAGACTTGTGCACAAATAAATGATTTGGACCTTCTGAACAGACTCCTGGTATCATTGGTTTGTCTGCGCTTTGCTGCTACATATTCCTTGGTGCGTTGGCCGGGAAGTTGTGGAATCAAAGTGTATATAGGGCAATATACCACGACTTTCCGCCTCTATAGGCTTGGTCCTGCCGGGATCGCGCCCTTCCGACGAGGGCTGCTCCCTGGCGCCACCGGTCCCTTGTATCGGAGGGAGCTGGTCGGACCTCGGCGGGTGCCGGGCCCGGTTGGAGCCAACGCCTCGAACCCGAGTGAGGGGAGTCCGAGGTCCAACTCATGCGCCTGCTTGGGAAGTTTGAGGACCGGATCCGGTGAGTATAGTTTTGATTTTGGGTCTAGACAGAAATAGAAAGAGCAGTACTGCCATTGGAACTTGGAATTTGGAATTTGTAATCTCGAGATATTGGGAATTGGTAAGAGAGCATGATCAACTCTCAAGGAAGAGCCGAGTAACCCCGCATGGGAATTCGCCGGGTGAAACCCTCATCCTTTTTGTAATTGGGAAAAAGACTAGTCAGAACAGATAGAAACGAATGCATTCTGGGATACGTTGCTAGCATGATTGTGTGAACGAAGTGTGAATGAGAGGTCTGGCAGCACGGACCAAGTGAAGGCGGACCCCTGAGTAGCGCATTTCCTGACCGGGCGACCGCGTTCAGGTCGCGAAAAGGGGGAAGCGATTGTCGTCTTGTCTTGTTATTTGTACTCCTTATACGTTTCCAGGGCCGTGAGGACCCCTTACCCACGGTCCGCCCTCCTTTTCCCTTCTGTCTGTTGTTGCGCGCACACATCGAAATGGGAGGGGCGGGGTCTACTAGAAACACTCCATTAGAATGTATGATCGCACATTTTAAAGAGGGATATTCAGGAGATTATGGTATTAAAATGACAGCAGCCCGTTTGCAGATTTTGTGTACTAGGGAGTGGCCCGATCTAGACCCCATCTGGCCCCGAGAGGGAACGTTCACTGTAGAGATTATTCAGTCAATACACCGTAGAGTGCGGGTAGCGCACCCTGATCAGTACCCCTATATAGATTCCTGGTTAAGTATTTGTGAAGATCCGCCCTCCTGGGCGCAGCGCTGTTATGAGGAACAGTGCAGAATAATGTTAGCTAAAACAGATTCTAGACAGAAAACGGAACAGCCTAGAATGAAAGAGCAGGATAAGAAAGCAAAAAAGAAGCCCATCTTGGTAGATCCTGATTCCCCAGAAATAGTCCTCAGGCAGCCCCGAACCCCAGGTCCAATAAGAGTAGCCCGGCGTCCTGCCCCAGAACCCCAGAGGCGGCCAGAGCCGGGGCGGGACCCAACCCCTGATCCCCCTCCCGGAGGAAGGAAAGAGGAAGAATTAGTGGAAAGAGAAGAGGAGGACATAAAAAGTGAGTCAGAAGCGGAGATAGAAGAAGGAGAAAGAGAGAATCCCCCAGACGAGGAGGAAAGTGTACAAATAATTGAGAAAGCCAGCGCTAGCACTAGCACGCCAGTAAAAGAGAAACCCAAAGCAAAACTTGTTGAGAAAAAGAAAGCGACTCCTGCAAAGGCAACGACAATAACCCTAAGATCCCAAAAGACACCTATGGCGGCCAAACTGTTTCCCTTACGGCAAGTCCCGGGAGTGCCCGTAAAGAATGATAATGATGAAGTGGTAGCGGGACCCCTAACTTATGTATATATTCCTTTTTCTACAACTGATTTCTTAAATTGGAGGTCGCATTATGCCTCCTATACTAGTAAGCCCCAGGAGCTGACAGAATTAGTAACTAGTATTATGGAAACTCACCAACCCACTTGGCCAGATTGCCGTCAGCTCCTGACCACCCTATTCACAACAGAAGAACGAGCAAGAATTAGAAAAGCAGCTATTGAATGGATGGCAGAGAACCCCGTAGCTCCGGGACCAGGGCAGAATATAATAGACCGTCGGGAAGCAGCTCAGAGAGAATTCCCGAATGAAGACCCCCAATGGGATCCAAATACATATGAAGGATCCACAGCCCTAGCCCGTTTTCGCCAAGGCTTTTTACAAGGCCTGAAAAGGGGGGGCCAAAAGGCTATGAACCTTTCCAAAGTTGCAGGAGTTATCCAAGGGATAGATGAGAGCCCAGCAGATTTTTATGAAAGATTAACCGAAGCATACAGAATGTATACTCCCTATGATCCCGAGGCACCAGGAAGTTTATGTATGGTGAATTCTGCTTTTGTAAACCAGTCTCAACCAGACATTAGACGTAAATTACAGAAATTAGAAGGGTTTGCGGGCATGAATGCAACACAGTTAGTGGAAGTCGCTCATGTATGTGAATCGTGATACTGAAAGACAGCGAGAATGTGATAGAAAGATGAAGAAGAAAGCTGATTTTTTGGCTGCGGCCATAGTTGAAAAGAAAAGGGGAGGTGTCCCTAGTCGAAGGAGCAGAGGAAGAGGGCGGGGTCAAGGCGGAGGCCGGACCCAGAGACTAGGCGTGAACCAATGCGCCTATTGCAAAGAGGAAGGACATTGGAGAGATACATGCCCGCAACTCGAAGACGCCCAGCAAGATGACGACAACGATCATCAGTAGCGAGAAGAAAGACGAGGCCGTCCCCGAGGCCGAGGAGGAGCCAATCGAGAACAATACCAGCGAGAGAGAGGAGGAGCCATTCAAGCATTGGCCACACCAGCCCATGATGAGGATGACGTGGATTAGGACAGACCGGGTTCCAAGTTTGCTTTAGGTCTCCAGGAGCCTATGGTCGGAATACAAATAGGAGACCAAATTATGAACTTTATGGTTGATACTGGAGCACAGCATTCAGTAATAGACAAAAAGATAGCCCCATTCACTACAAAAGCAGTCACCATTATAGGAGCAACTGGTGCCAAAGCTACAAAGTCTTTTCTTCAAAACCGAATATGCAGTCTAGGAGGACAGCAAGTAACTCATCAATTCCTTTACATGCCCGAATGTCCAGTGCCACTACTGGGACGAGATATGCTAGCCAAGCTTCAAGCACAAATATCTTTCTCTGAACAAGGAGAAATGCAAATGACAGTAAATTCCCAAGCCAAACCAGCAGGAGTAATGCTGCTGACAGTTCCCCGAGAAGAAGAATGGAGGTATTACGCTGATGACTCCATCCAAGATACCTATTTTGAACAAACTTTAAAGAACATCGATGCACCACCTGGAGTATGGGCAGAAGGCAGTCCCCCAGGCCTAGCCAAGCATATAGCTCCAGTGATTGTAACCCTCAAGCCTAGTGCTACACCAGTGCAAGTCAAACAGTACCCTCTCCCAAGAGCCGCAATTGAAGGCATTCATCGCCACCTACAAAGATTGCTCGAGTATGGCCTACTAAAAGTATGTCAATCTCCATGGAACACTCCAGTTTTGCCAGTAAAGAAACCTGGGACAGATGATTATCGCCCAGTGCAAGATTTGAGAAGAGTAAATGATGCAGTTGAAACCATACATCCAGTTGTACCCAATCCTTACACTCTTCTAGGACTGATACCTGCTAAAGCTACCCATTTCACTGTACTGGATTTGAAAGATGCATTCTTTTGCATAAGACTAGCCCCTATAAGTCAAATATTGTTTGCATTTGAATGGCAGGACCCCATCTCTGGAAGAGGGGGCCAACTCACCTGGACAAGATTACCCCAAGGATTCAAGAATTCACCTACCATCTTTAGCGCTGCACTGAATCAAGACCTTTCAAGCTATCCAGTAGCCCCGGGGAGGAGAGTGCTTCTCCAATACGTGGATGATCTATTGATAGCTGCCATATCAGAAAGTGAATGTATACTAGCCACCAAAGATCTCTTGCAGTTACTAGATGAAGCTGGATACAAAGTTTCCAGAGCCAAAGCACAGCTATGCCAAAAAGAAGTGAAATACTTGGGTTTTCGTATTACCCAAGGAAGCAGAAGATTAGGCAGAGAAAGAAAAGAAGCAGTATGCAGAATTCCAACTCCAACAACCAGAAAGCAAGTCAGAGCCTTTCTGGGAGCAGCAGGATATTGCCGAATCTGGATACCTAACTTTGCCCAAATTGCCAAACCACTGTATGAAGCCACAAAAGGAGAAGAAAAGTCACCACTGGAGTGGGGACTTGAGCAGGATACAGCCTTCCAGAAGTTAAAAGAAGAATTGATGTCATCACCAGCACTTGGACTACCAGATGTCCACAAACCTTTCCACTTGTTTGTACATGAAGCACAGGGAAATGCCTTAGGCATGTTGACTCAGAAATTGGGAAATTGGGAGCGACCTGTAGCCTACCTATCGAAACAATTGGACCCTGTGGCCAAAGGATGGCCACCTTGCTTGAGAGCAGTTGCAGCTACAGCGCTATTAGTGAGTGAAGCAGACAAACTCACACTAGGACAGAACATACGAGTCACTGTGCCACATGCAGTCCTTGCCCTTATGGAACAGAAAGCAAATTATTGGCTCACCAATTCCCGAATGTTGAAGTACCAGAGCATGTTATGTGAAAACCCACAGATACAACTTGAAGTGAGCCATGCCTTGAACCCAGCCACCTTGATACCCATCAGTGAAGAACTCCCAGAACATGACTGTATCGAAGTCATGGAAACCGTGTTCTCCAGTCGACCTGACTTGACAGATGTGCCCATAGACAATCCTGACCAGATCTATTATGTTGATGGGAGCAGTCTCATCCTTGATGGACGACGCTGTGCCGGATATGCAGTCGTCACTCAACACGAAGTAGTTGAATCATCAGCCCTAGCCTCAGGCACATCAGCCCAGAAAGCCGAATTGATAGCACTCACCAGAGCATTGCTGTTAGGAGAAAAACTTGTGCTAAATGTATATACAGATTCCAAATATGCCTTCACTACCTTGCATGCCCATGGAGCTCTCTATAAAGAAAGAGGACTCATCACATCCGGAGGAAAATCAGTCAAATATGGTCCCGAGATATTGATGTTACTTGATGCAGTTTGGGCCCCAACACGTGTAGCTGTCATGCATTGCAGAGGACATCAAGCAGGAAAAGGAGAAGTTGCTCGAGGAAATAGATTTGCAGATGCCTCAGCACGACAAGCAGCTATGACAGGACAGATTGCCCCACAAGCTATGCCAATGCAAGCAGCATTGTTTCCAGTACCTTTGAATCTATGGACCCCACGATATACCACCAAAGAATTGGATTACTATTGTGACAGAGAAAATGGAGTACTGAGAGATGGATGGATTGAGCTGCCACCAGAAGAGGGCAGTCAACCTCCTGGACGTATAGTAATTCCTGAACTATTAGGACCATCTTTTGTCAAAGCTTTCCACGAAGCCACCCACTATGGGAAGAGTGCTATGGAGAAAGCACTCAGACCACATTTCTACATCCCTCTGATGACAACCATATCAGCCTCAGTAGCACGTCAATGTCTAACCTGTGCCAAAAATAATGCCAAGCAAGGCCTTATAACAGCACCCCGAGTTCAGTCAGGAGGTGTCACCCCCATGCACAACCTCCAAGTTGATTTTACCGAAATGCCAAAAGCCAATGGATACCATTACCTATTAGTATTAGTTTGTACTTTCTCTGGGTGGGTAGAAGCATTCCCAACCAGAACTGAGAAAGCCCGAGAAGTTACTAAAGTCTTAATGAGAGAGATTGCCCCCAGATTTGGAATCCCCGCAGTAATAGGGTCAGACAATGGACCCTCATTTGTCTCCCAAGTTACTCAGCAGTTAGCAAAAGCTTTGCAGATACAATGGAAACTCCACACTGCATACAGACCCCAGAGTTCAGGGAAAGTTGAGCGAATGAATTGTACCTTGAAAGCCCAAATGTCCAAGCTTTGTCAGGAGACACACTTGAAGTGGCCCCAAGTGCTCCCCATAGCTTTACTCAGAATACGCTCAGCTCCTGTAAAGTCAACAGGATTTTCCCCTTTTGAAGTTTTGTATGGTAAACCCCCACCAATAGTGCAGGGAATCAAAGGAAGTTTAGCCCAGATTGGTTCAGAAGTAACCAGACAAGAACTCCTAGCTCTTAGTTTTGTTCTGCAGACTCTCCATACGTGGATCCAAGACCAGTTGCCTATCAACTTGACGGAACCCTTGCATCCCTACCAGCCTGGTACTTCGGTGTGGATCAAAGATTGGAAGAAGATACCGTTGGAACCCCATTGGAAGGGACCGTACACCGTCATCCTGTCTACCCCAACTGCAGTAAAGGTAGCCGAGATCGACGCCTGGATCCACCACAGCAGAGTCAAGCCCGCCGCCGATCCTGAACCAGAGCAGTGGACAGCAGAGCAGCATCCTGATGTACCCTTGCGAGTTACTCTAAGACGGCAACCAGCAGCCTAGACACTTTATCACAAGTGCTTTGCAGTAGTCAAGTCTTTCGAAGAGGATTGCTGTTTTCCATGCAGCAACAGTTTTGTTTCAACGGACCCAATTTGTGTGTGATTTGACACACTACTTTGAGACTACATTGACTAAGCCAGACTTCACAAGCCAACTGAAATTGCTAATAAGTTGGTTAATGTGTACTGGACATCTTGAGGATCTTCAATCAACACTCAGCACCCGTTAAATTGCTTCATTAGCAAACAGGACGAAGAATAAAAGACCGTCGTGATCAAGATCAGCAAGCTGAGGATTCAGAAGAACTCCAATCAACGTCAACATGTATCTTTGTTTTTGCTTTGCCTTGGTTGCCTTCTTTGGAGGTTTTGAACTGACTTATGCTTTACCTCCATGCACTGCTTGTATTACTTCTACTAGAACTGGACTGAAAGTAACTCAGACTTTGCTTTACCATTCTTACTATACCTGCAAGGGAACAATAACTCGGTGTATCTATAACACCACTGAACTAAATGTTTGCACTCATGGCAAAATCAAAGCATGCTATAATCCGCATCAGAATTCATCCTATTACACGTTGGAAATAAGATGGAAGGATGCAGATGGACCGATATTAGCTGCTACACCACCACTTAAGGACATTACTAAACCTGCTGTTTTGAATTTTGATGCATGTAATGCCATTAATAGAGATAGTCAGTCCACCTGTGGTACATGGGAGAAAGCGTATCGAAATGACCATAAGTATATGTGTCCAGAAGGTGCCACAAATTGGTGGAAGTGTACAGGTAAAACAGGATCAGGCTATAGTACTGCTACAGCGGCAGACTACTATTGCCCGTATTGGGGATGTGTTTTTTATGCTACCTGGAACACTGGTATAACTGATGAGAAAATAGATAAACGGATGGCTACTCTAACCAAGCCAACCACAAATGATAAATCGTATTATTCGCTTGCAAGCAGTAGTTGAAATAATAACTAATGAAACTAGTCATGCTCTTACGCTCTTAGCTAGACAAAGTACTCAGATGCGCACTGCTATATACCAGAACCGCTTAGCACTTGATTATTTGTTAGCAGCTGAAGGAGGAGTATGTGGTAAGCTGAATTTAACCAATTGCTGTTTGAAAATAGATGATAAGGGTCAAGTAGTTGAAGAAATTGCTAAAGATATGCAAAGGCATGCTTATGTGCCAGTACAGACTTGGCACGCATTGAAATTTCCTAACTGGTTTGCTAACCTTTTCTCTTGGCTGGGAGGATTTAAGACTTTCATTGTTTTAGTACTAATCCTTGTTGCTGTTATCTTCTTATTACCATGTTTAATTCCATGTTGTATGCGTTCCATTCATAATGCTATTGATAGTACAGTAGAGCGGAAGACCGCAACTAAAATAATGGCTTTATACAAGGCTAGTCCTAGTAGAAATCCTTCAATCATGATGTGATTCTTCTAAAAAAGTGATTTAATTCTCACACCTTATTGAGTAATAGGGTGAGATTAATCAAAGGGGGGAATGTGGCAGGTGCAGGCCTGTGACCCACGGTGTCTGACATAAGCAGGCCAGCATGGCTAGCTTGACCTGTAAATGAGGCCTGTGGAGAGGCATATAGGATTGCACATCCCCCAACATGCTGCTATTGTAAGATAGACCTCAGTAGAAATATTGAATTAGCTTAGGTAGGCAGAACTGTAGAACTGAGAAATGGAAAAATACAGAAAAGACATGTTTAAAAGTTACTGATAAGAAAAAGTACATCTGCAAAGAAATAATGAGGAGTGCTGACAGATGAGTTACAGAACCTTGCTCTTCTGCATGCACAAATTGGTTCTATGGCCTTGAGAGTGTGAAAGTAACAAGTTGATGAACTGACCATTGTAATTGGGACTAGAAGGGGGGCATGCAGGTGTCATGCCCACAGAAGGGACATAATTGGATAAACTTATCAGTACCGGGACCAATGGAAGAGGTACGGGAGGTACGGGAGGTTACCGGGACCAATGAAATGTTTTTCTATACCTAGAATGGAACAAAAGTCTATAAAAGTTGTTGTAATGCTTGAAAACTTTGCTCAGCCATTTTGAAATTGACTGGTTCGAGACTTGTGCACAAATAAATGATTTGGACCTTCTGAACAGACTCCTGGTATCATTGGTTTGTCTGCGCTTTGCTGCTACACAAACATAAAAAGAGACAGTCCCTGCCCGTTAGAGCTCACAATCTAGTCAAGACAAAATATGAAATAAATTAGATAATACAAACAATTAACAAGACAAGAATAAATGTTTATGGAGAGAACAAGAAAGGACGAGTTAGGAACAAAAAGCAATAGTGAAGAAATGGGATTTCAATTTGGATTTGAAGATGGCCAGGGAGGAGGCTTGGCAGACAGAGACAGGTAGAGAATTCCAGGAAAAGGGTGCAGCCAGTTGAAAGGAGCGAAGTCTAGAATTAGAAGTACGAGTAAAAGGCAAAGATAAATGAAGACAATTAGATGAGCGGAGTAGGCGAGAGGGGAATATTATTATTATTTAGGAATAATTTTTGACAATCAGCTATCGTTTCGCCAATAAGTTGCTGCTTCGGTCTGTTCTTTAATCTACTCCTACGTCAAATCTGATCAAACTTTCTCTTTCCAGGCCTTACACACCCTCATTCACACCCTTGTCACTTCTCATCTCGACTACTGCAACTCCATTTACTGCAGTCTTTGGTCCACCAATCTCAAAAGCTGCAATTATCCAGAATACTGCCATCCTATTAACTAATGCCTTTAGATATGATCATGTCACTCCCCTTTTCTTCCAGTATTGCTAGCTTCCCCTCCCTTACTGGTTTCATTTTAAGGTAATTATGTTTGCTCATAAAACTTCTTATACCAGCTTTCCTATTTACCTTTCCACATTACTAAAACCCTTGAGTCCCATTCCTTCTCTCTGTTCTCAGAACACAAAAATCTATTAACCTACTCAACATACTTGCTGACTCTTCATACAAGAAATATAAAGCTTTTTTAAAACCTGCTTGTTCAAAAAAGCTTTCAGGGATGCTCGAGTAAGGGAATTTGGATCTGAGCATTTTACCCCATCTGCTCTTATGCCTACTCTGTAATCTCTATGCTTTCCCATTTTTTTAAACTGACATTCTTTTCCCATTATATTTTTTTAAAAAATTCTGCCATTGTAAAACGCCTTGATACTAGTCAGTTTATTTAAAATTCTATATGCCCTGCACAAACATACCAAGAAATGCAATCAGACCATGAAAAATGTGGCAGAAAGATAGAGATTTCCCATTGCGATGGATGTCACAGGCCTGATTAAGAGGAATTTCCAAGTACACTCCGACAAATTGCCTATACATGTTACATCTCATGAACGCCACAAGAAGGCTTGCTTTGGTATGATGCAAATACTACATGGAGTGTTAGCAGTAAATTTGAAAGACTAAGATCATACTTCATATACTCTGGCTTAGGAGTAAGCTTCATTACTGTCATGGTATGCACAAAGCTAATCTATTTGGAAAAACTGCCCCCTGGAAACAAATCTAAATTATAGGTATACTCCACTTATTTTCATTACATCTTAACTCTGATGCATCTCCAGCTTTCTTATTTCTCATTCTGTTTACTCTCTCAGGGATGTCCAGATTGCTTCAGATCTTAGGGGTATGTTTACTAAACGGCAGCAGTGGACACTGTGCGATATCGGAGCCACGACCCCATTGAAATCAATGGGGCTGCGGCTCCGATATCGCACGGAGTCCGCTACTGCTGTTTAATAAATATACCCCTTAGTGTTTGCTGCTAAAAGGCAGGTTTGCCTCCTAGTCTTTCTGCAATACCACTCACCAAAATGTTGAAAGCAGCAGTCCCAGGACAGACCGCTGAGGCATGCTAGCAATCACCTTTTTTTTCTCAGAGCGAATGACATTTATAACTACCTTTAATTGTCTAATCCTCTAGCAGTTTCTAACTCTGTTTGCGACTTTGAGATCCATCAGACTACAATTTATTTATGAGCCTTCTGAATCGGTATCAAAAGCTTTACTGCAATCCAGGTAAGTCACACCCAAGATGAGTCACTCAGTCATGCTAAACTCCTATAGCCGCTACTGCTCCTCCCTCTTCTCTCAAGGCTCAGGTTCTGACTCAGCTTTAGCACTGCACCTTCCTATTCCCTGCTCCTCCACCCTGTTGGAGCTCAGTTCCTCAGCAATATGTATTTTCTTGGCAGGGGCCTTCTAGGACAAGACAGCTCTGCTTATACTCCGACCCTAGATTCAGTGACTAAGCCAATCTCCTTGGCTTTATCATGACTGTAATAAGCAGCAGCATAAAGTGGCTGTCAAACTCCCCTCTGTAAGCATTTAGCCTCATGCCACTTACAAAGTGGTGGAATTCCTAGGCCTCTACTTTGGCTAATGATTAAATAATATCATTTGGACAGTTTAAAAAGATACTTTTTTTTAATATTTACATTCTGAAATGAAACTGACCTCACTTTCATCAGACCGAGGTTATTTTCAGTAAGACAAGTCAGACTTACCCTTTCCCTTCTTTTCAAGTCTAAACCCAATTAATGACTTTCAACAAAGTTATTGTGTCTTCAGACAGATAGATGAATTGGATTATTGCTGTAGCGCTTTCAGGCTTGGCTGAAGGGCGCTAAAAGAGGAAAAGAAAAAGGAAAGCTATTTAAGTAACAGCCCCTGAAGTAGCAGTCTTTATTGACTTATAAATGATTTTGAATGAAGTTGGATGTCCCGAGTCTAAGGAAAGGACATCTAACACAAAAAGCACAATTACTCTTGCAACAGGGCCTCCACTGCCCCAGAGAGATCTAACTTCATAAGACAGAAGTAAAAATACATCTTTACCAAACCTTCACCACTTTTTCTCTTTGTCTCGCTGATCATTTTCACCATGAGGTCCCAGCAGATTTCTATAATCAAGACAGGGCTGCACTGGTGTTTGTAGCCAACTAACACCCAAGCTTCTTTTTCTGAAAGACCACACAGTGCGTATACCCATAGGCTAATTCAAATTAATCTAATCCCCTCAGTCTTCCTAGCCTCACAGAACGACATCCAAATATCCTCCCTGTTTAAATGTGCATATATAAATGTGAGATCTATAAAAAAAAATTCCAAACATTACAGGTTATGCAAATTCAGTAAAGCCAGATATGATATTCATTACTGGAACATGGCTCACTGAGTTAGACAATGGATTATTAAATCAATTATGTCCTCCCAAATATAAAATATTCCACACCCCCAGAACATCTAGGCGTGGTGGTGGAGTAATTATTATAAAAGACTCTTGAACCTCAATTACTCCATTCTACCGCTATATCACATATGGACCTTCTAATCATCAATAGTGGAAACTTAACTTTCTGCCTTGTATAAAGACCTCCAACAAATGACCCGGATGGCCTTGTAAATATAATTGAGGAAATTATTAATATTTCCCCAAAGAACAAAACAGTACTACTAGGTGACCTCAATCTCCCATCACTGCAGACATCCAGATCCACCTCCTTCACCAGTGCTCTGAAGGATCTAAACTACAAACAAATCACCTCAAACCCTACCCACAAGAAAGGTAACATCCTTGACTTATAATATTCTTATCCCATGCAATCCAATTACTACATAGTACCTCACCCCTCATAACACCTGTTCCATGGTCTGACCATCAACTCACTGAATTCACCCTCGAGACTAAACAATCCCTGACTCTTACAGAAAAACCTCCCTAAAATGTACTCTAAATACAAACAATATGATAGAGATACTTTCACTGTCGAGCTCCTAAATTCTGTGGACTTAAACACAAATGATCTTGACGTAAATGTTAATAATTGGAACTCCTCAATAACTAATATTTCCGCCAAACTGCAGAATGCCCAAAACTGCTCAAGAAACCCCTCCAAACAATGGTTCGCTCATGAATTAAGATTAATGAAAAGAACTCAGAAAACTTGAACGTACCTGGCGGACCATGAAAACTACTGAAAACAGAAACAAATACCTAATCATGCTTAACAAATACCGTAATCAGATTAACATAACCAAACAGGACTCACACACTAAGCTTCCATTGCATTCTCTAAATAAACCAAAAGACTTGTTTACGATACACAAATCGGGGGGAGGAGTGGCCTAGTGGTTAGGACAAGGTACTTCAGGCCGGAGGGCCGGGAGTTCAAGTCCCACCTGGGGACAGCAATCTCAGGCCGAAGGGACTGGGATTTCTAGTCCTATAGGCACTCCTTGTGGTCTTGGGCAAGCCACTTAACCCTCCATTGCCCATGTTCCCTGTAAGTATTAGCGTATGTGTGTCATATCCCCTCGTGTTAAATGTATCTCCCAATTGACCGCTTTGACCCGGTGAAAAGCGGGATATAAATACAGCTAAATAAATAAATAAACCCTTCCTAACTCTACCTACATCTCCTGATATATCTCCATATACGCTCGCAGACTTCTACATGTCCAGAATAAACTCACCAATAACCTATACTAGCTTAGGAAGAAATGCTACACTATCTCATGCCGAACCCTGGGAGGAGTTCTACCCCAGAATCTCTTAAAAGAACAATTTTAAGTATGAATACCACAACATCAACTGCTGACCCATGTCTGATTAAATGGATTAAGGATGCAATTAATGGAATATCCCCTATTATACTTTCAACAGTAAACAAGTCTTTATCCCAAGGCTACATGCCACTTGAGCTAAAGAGAGCCACAATACGTCCAATCCTAAAAAACAAAGCCTTTGACAAATCAGACCCTTCCTAATATAGGCCTATCTCCAGCCTCCTCCTTCCTTGCCAAAATAGAGAAAAATGTTTATATGCAATTGCATACATTCTTAGCTTGTTCTGTCCCCACCCTACCAGCATACAACCCCCAGCTTGCTCTCTAAATCACACTCCATGCCAACTGCACAGCAAGGGGAGGTGGATAGTGGCTGCACATCAGACTGCATGCTCCTCTGCTGACAAAAGTCCAACTGCTCATTTAAACTGTGTGTCTGCAGTGTCCCACAAAGCTCAAAATCAGTAGTTAGGCTCTGGGCAGCAGAGGATGACTACTATGTCAGATGTGCAGCCGCGCTCCTCCTACTCTTGCCATTTGATAGGAGGGGAAGAGGAACCACCTAAAGCCACCATGACTGTTACCTTTCCCTCCTGATTCCCATGCAGAATTCTGTGCAAATGGTGAACTATGTGCAGATTCTGTACTGCCCATAATTGCCCGAGGAATATGACGGTTTCAAAGCGACCCTCAGATTTCTCTGGCAGGAGGGAATGTAAAGACCTCCTGGGAGCTCTGCAGATGTTCTCTGAATTGTGCCACCTAGCAATATCTCACAATGTATGAAGCAATGCTGCTTTGGTGTCTATGAATCCGTGGAAAGATCTGGAAGACATGGATTCATAAGAACATATTTGCCATAATGGGTATATCCTGATTTTTGACAGTGGCCAAATTTGGACATATTTGTCATGACAGTAAGCCTTTGGCCTGACTCAATAGAGTCAATCACCACTACAGGGCATCCCGGAGGAGTGTTGCAACAGATGACACTGCTGAGCCTGTGAATAAACTGGGTCCGTTGTGTCCTCAAGTCCACTGAGGTAGTCTAATCTGAAGACCTACCAAGGGAGTTATATCCACTGTTGAGGCCATTTAATCCAACATTCTGAGCATGTGTCCTCACTGACGTATACTGACACTGGTTTATGTCCTCTATTGTCACCATCAGGCAGATTTGTCTGTTGGGAGGAAGTGTTATATATAACAGGAAGGAAGACTTTCACCAGAGTCATGGCTAGGAAAGCTCCAATGAATTCCAACTGAGTTGACAGAGTCAAATGAGACTTGGGATAATTGATGATGAACCCTAGTAAATCTAACAACCAAATGGTTATGCATACAGATCTTTGCACTTCTTTCTGAGTACCAATTACACAGGTCTGCGACTAAAAAGCTGTTTGATTATTTTCATCTAATTTCCATGGATTTTGGTGTGCTGAAAACAAATAAAATATTGAAAAAACTCCTAGACGTCATGATTTGCCACAACATGCAAAATTGTCTTCAAATTTATCAAATGTTTTCAAATTACTATTAATTAATTCAAATTACTATTAATTAATTCACATAAGTGCATTTAAGATATAAAATGCCAAAAAAACCTTAAAGGGGTTGTCTGAGTTATGTAAAAAAAATATAGCACTGTAAATCTGATGGTCAGCAATATATACATAAGCTAAGCAAGTTTTAAGTCCGTGCTTCTAATGGTAGAAGGGGTTAATCTTTCCTGAAGAATCCAGTGGGAGGGAGACACAGGGCAGATAGCAACAGCTACGGTCAGTGCAGGGGGGCGTGGCCAGCACTGTGACGTCTCGTGTACAGACACAGAGCTGATCTCTCCTGCATGCCACACTTGTGCACGAATCATCATCAAGTTCTTGGTTCTAGGCTGTTCACATTTTTTCATCGCAATTCGTGTTAGCTCGTCATTCTTCAACAGTTACGTTATGGCTCCGCGAAAGTATATTAATTCACCAGACAGTTTCTGTTTCATCTGTGGTGAATATACAGTGTTGAAGCAACAGCAGAACATTACAGACTTTGTGAAAAAAGTATACTTTACATACTATGGACTAAAAATTGGAGATCAAGATAAAGTCTGGGCGCCTCATAAAGTGTGCAAATGGTGTGTTGAGGACCTCCGAAACTGGTTCAAGGGTAAGAAAAAATCTTTCCATTATGGGATTCCTATGGTATGGCGAGAGCAAAAGAACCATAGTGACGACTGTTACTTTTGTTCATGCGATGTGAAAGGGTTTAATTCAAATGGAAGCATTCCATTTCATACCCCAATCTTCACTCGGCAATTCGTCCCATCCCCCATGGCACAGATAGCACAGTTACTTACCTGTAACAGGTGATCTCTGGGAACAGCAGGAATGAGTCTTCACATATGGGTACGTCGGTACCGACGGAGCCTGCGCGGGAACGCTCTCCAGCGTCTCAAAAGAAAGCTTTTGAGAGCATCCCACACGCATGCACGCTGCCTTCTCGCCCAAATACTTCCCTCACATCAGTTGGGTTTGTAGCTGAGACCGAAGGAGGGAAGTAAACAAATTATAAAGAGAGAGAGAGAGCAACTCCTAGGGGAGGTGGGTGGGTTGTGAAGACTTATTCCTGCTGTTCCCAGAGATCACCTGTTACAGGTAAGTAACTGTGCTATCTCCAGTAACAAGCAGGAATGAGTCTTCACATATGGGGGACTCCCAAGCTGAGATGCCTGGGAGAGGCCCAGCATGTAGCAAAAACTAATGGATGGGACATGCTTCCTCCTAAGGACCTCAGGCATCCAAGGGATGGAGGGTAGGAGTTGAGCTAACAGTGTAAAAATGATGTACTGTGGACAGCTGAACTAAACAAGGAATGCAGAAAAACATGTCCTTGTGTAGCGATGACGGTTAGTAGAATAGGAAGTCCCAATTTCTGAAAAGGGATGTCATCCAAGTATCACAAATAAAATACACATGGGGAAGTGGACATGGGTCTGTTGCAAAGAACCATCACATTGTCCTCATATGGAATTCCCTTACCGTGAGGGGTAGAGGGAATTGAAATTTGCCATATAGACAAAGATAGGAAAATATCATTGTCTAGGAGTAACCCCAGGAACTGGGGAGTTTATAAGAAGTTGGGGCCCATGAGAGAAGATAAACTTCTCTATAATCTATAGTTGAAGATATTTCTTTCCCTAGAGCGAGATGGTACCCTGGGAAAGAAAAGAAAAGAGAAATCTGAGTAGTCTGGATGAAAAGGTAAAAAAACCTTTACAGAAAAGGAGATGGGTTCCCAAAACCCCTTTATCCAGACAATAAAACCGTATTGGGTGAATCGACCCCAATTTCTGAAGATCAGTAGTAATGTGTGTTGCGTGATAGCACCTAGGCTAACAACTGACCTAGAAAGCTTCAGATGTAAGGGTAACCTGATTTTGATAGAAGAAAAGGTTACGGTAAAGAAAGAATTTCCTATCTTTACCAGATAAATTGGATGTCCATTTAAGACTTTATGGTATGCTGAGAGCACTGATATGGAGAGTTAGAAAATTTCAGGGTCAGATTGTATAAGGAGACTTGTCTAACTACAAGAAGGGTTAAGACCTTCTTACGAATAGTTAATGGGAATCACTTATAAGTCAAGGTATAAGAATCTTATGCAAGGTTTGGTGGAAACCAGCAAGGTGCTTCTTACCCTTGACAAGAGGTCTAGGTCTTAATAGACTAGTCCTCAGAGAACTAGGTCCTGAAACGTACACGAAGGAGTGCAGAGGAGATCTTTAATCCTAAGATAAAAGATCTGGATCCTTTTATCACTTCAGGCTAGAAGCTGGAAAAAATAACGCAATGTAGGGGAACTCCTGTCTGACTCCTTATGAGAACAGTATGAGTATCATGCGTTCTTTGTTTTTGGTAGACTTCAATGAGATAGTGAGAAAAAAAAATTTCCAGTAGATGAGGATCAACTGAAATAATGAGGAATGCATCCCTGTGGTGGAAGTTCCTTTAAGGATATGGAACCTAGGGAGTGGTGCTATTCCTTAACTTGAAGTCGCCTAGGCCCTGGCTCCCCTTCCTTAAAGGAAAATATTTTTAAGGAAGATGGTAAAATAGGAACAAACAGCCATATGGGAGCATGAATGAGCAGGGCCTACCAGTCAAGGTCGTCTGACCACCTGGAGGTTCCCTACCAGGGGTGGACTACTATGCTCTCTGACAAAAGCCCACAGTTGCAGAGCTTCATTGCAGAGTTGCAGAGAGCATGTTAGAGATTGCTTAGGTGAGATTTGGCTGTTGAGTAGCCAGTCTGCAACTCAATCAATTCTGTTAGGACAGAAGTGAAGATGGTAAAAATAGTGATAGGCTTTTTTTTTTTTTTTACCGTGCAATGATAAATTAACAGAGGGATTCAAAACCGTTGTGGAGCCATCCTGTCATAAAGACAGCAGAAAAGAGGTCCCATGAAGATTAAGAAAAGGACTAACAGACATTATTAAGAATGATGAAACTACATTCCCGTCTGATGAGCTGTCATAAAGGAGTATTTGAGAGGTCAGCTGTAAAAGCACAAGCAGTGTAGAAAAAGGCCGAAACCCATGTGAGCTATCTGTTCAAGAAGCTCATTTAACCCACCTGGTGGGTTCTTCATAGTTGTATTATGGAGGGTTTAGATGCCTTTTGAGCTGACTCTGCTCAAATGTATAGAGGACAATCTGGTAGGGGCTTTCAGAATGCTAAATTGCATCCTGTAAAAACCCCCAGTACAGAAATACCCCAACAGGAAAAACTCTGTATTGACAAGATTCACTGGAGTAGGAATTTTAAATAGAAACATAGAAACATGATGACAGAAAAAGACCACATGGCCAATCTAGTCTGTCCTTCCATATCAACAACTACAACAGTCTACTTTTTACCTTTAGAGATCCTCTGTGTTGGTCCCATGCTTTTTTGAATTCAGTTACTGTCCTCATCTCTACCACCTCCACTGGGAGACTATTCCACGGATTCACTACTCTTTCCGTAAAGAAATATTTTCGCATATCACTCCTGAATCTATCTCCCTTCACCTTCATCCCATGTCCCCTCGTAGCAGAACTTGCTTTCAATTGAAAGAGGCTCTCTCCCTGAACATTTATGCCACGGAGGTATTTAAACATCTCAATCATATCACCTCTATCCCGCCTTTCCTCTAAGGTGTACATATTAAGATCCTTAAGTCTGTCCTCATATGCTTTATAATGAAGCCCACTAATCATTTTAGTAGCCACCCTCTGCACCGACTCCATCCTGTTCACATCCTTTTGAAGGTGCGGTCTCCAGAATTGCACACTATACTCCAAATGAGGTCGCACCAAAGGACTTATACAGAGGCATTATCACCTCCTTTTTTCTGCTAGCCATTCCTCTCCGTATGCACCCAAGCATCCTTCTAGCTTTTGCCGTCGCCTTTTCTACCTGTTTAGCTACTTTAAGATCATCAGACACAACCACGCCTAGGTCCCACTCTTCTTTAGTGGACAAAAGTACTTCACCTCCTATACTGTATTGCTCCCTTGGATTGCTGCAGCCCAAATGCATGACCTTATATTTTTTAACATTAAATCCCAGCTGCCAAATTCTAGACCATTCTTCAAGCTTAGCTAGATCCCTCCTCATGTTATCTACACCTTCCCTGGGTGTCTACTCTATTGCAGATTTTGGTATCATCTGCAAAGAGGCAAACCTTACCCGACAGCCCTTCCCGCTATATCACTAACAAAGATGTTAAAAAGAAGAAGCTCTACAGTTGAATAACATTCAGGTTGGAGACTGGATGTCCCAACGAAAAGGAAAAAATACAGTTGAAAAACTTACAATTTAGTAAGTTCTTAAAGATAGAGTCCTCTGTAGTCAAGGTGTACAGGTAACTGTCAAAAAAGGTGAAAGATATCACTCACCTTGATAAGTTTCGTGATTGTTCTTCCCTTTTTTTTTTTTTAAATAGGGAAGTAGAAACTTATTACCTGTAAGCCTGAAATATCTCAAGAGCTCTTGGAGCTGTCAGAGTAAAGTTCTCTTAAATAAAAGAGTCATACCTAGAGGCAACTCAGTGTGTTCTCAGCACAGATGAGAGTCAAACTAGACGGCTCTTTTGATAAAAAGGCATATCTACAGGTTCTAAAACCTCATAATGGCAGAAAAAAAAATCAGAAACCCTGTAATTACTGGGTTTGCTGAATTTGCTGAGGTTTCTGTTGTCTTAGCCTAGTTGGATGTTGCCCTTGTTGGGAAACATCTGTCTGAGGGAAAGAAGATGGGTAAAGCACAGTTACTTACCTGTAACAGGTGATCTCTGGGAACAGCAGGAATAAGTCTTCACATATGGGTACGTCGGTACCGATGGAGCCTGCGCGGGAACGCTCCCCAGCTTCCCAAAAAAGGAAAGCTTTTGGGAGCATCCCACAGCGCCTGCGCGCTGCCTTCCCGCCTTTCCTAACCGCCTATCTCCAGTTTGAGTTTTAAAGCTGAGACAAAGAGAGAGAGGAAAGGAAAGATAAAGAGATACAACTCCTAGGGGAGGTGGGTGGGTTGTGAAGACTTATTCCTGCTGTTCCCAGAGATCACCTGTTACAGGTAAGTAACTGTGCTATCTCCAGGAACAAGCAGGAATGAGTCTTCACATATGGGGACTCCTTAGCTAGAGATGCCTGGGAGATCCCCAAGGTAGTGAGACCCTGAGAAGGGTTCTACCTCCTCCTATGGATCTCAGGCATCCAATCAGGGAAGGAGTGTAGGAGTTGATTAAGCATGGAACAGGTGTTTGAGAACAGCCTGACCAAACATGGCATCCTGGCGGGAATCCTTGTCCAAGCAGTAATGGGCTGTGAAGGTATGAACCGAGGCCCAGGTGGCCGCCCGACAGATCTGGTCGATGGACACAGAATTTAGATGAGCCATAGAGGTGGCCATGGCCCTCACATTATGAGCCGTGACATGGCCCTCCAGAGAAAGGTTCTTACTCTGGTAGGCGAAAGAAATACACTGAGCAATCCAATTGGACAGTGTCCTCTTAGAGACTGGAAGTCCCAAATGAGAGGGATCAAAAGAACCAAAGAGTTGGGAAGACTTTCTATGTTGCTGTGTCCTTTGTAAGTAAAAGGCAAGAGCCCTTTTACAATCCAGGGTATGAAGATTCCTTTCTGCACTTGATGCATGAGGACCTGGAAAGAAGACAGGTAAATATACTTCTTGGTTCAAATGAAAAGGTGAGACCACTTTAGGCATAAAGTGTGGATTGGTCCTGAGGACTACCTTATCATGATGGAACCTTGTATAAGGTGGATTAGCCACTAAGGCCTGTAGTTCACTGATGCGGCGAGCTGATGTGACTGCAAATAAGGAAAATAACCTTACAGGAAAGAAATTTCAAGGAGGTAGTGGCTAAGGGTTCAAAAGGTGGCTTCATAAGCTGACCAAGAACCAGATTTAAGTCCCATGCCACCGGAGGAGGCCTAATGGGAGGTTTAGTTAGAGTTAGGCCTCTCATGAATCTTGCAATAAGAGGATGAGAGGAAATAGGTTGTCCATTGAGAGGCTTAAGGGATGCTGCAATAACACTCAAATGGACTCTTACTGAATTCGTCTTAAGGCCTGCATTGGAGAGATGCAGGAGATATTCCAATATAGAATTCAGAGGAAGTGCTAGAGGGTCAAGATCCTTCTCAGCACACCAAATGGAAAACCTTTTCCATTTAAAAGCATAGGAACGTCTAGTAGAAGGTTTTCTGGAAGCATGGAGGATATCCTTCACTTGTTGAGAAAGATTCCAACCTTGAAGGTCTAGGCCTTCAGCAACCAAGCCCTGAGGTGAAGGGACTTGGGGTTTGGGTGCCACAAAGTTCCCTCTTCCTGAGTCAGGAGGTCTGGAGCAGCTCCCAAGTCTAGGGAGGGAGCTTGAGAGAGATGCAGAAGTAGAGGGTACCACACTTGGCGTGGCCAGCGTGGAGCTATGAGGATCATGGACCCTTGATCCGAGTCTTGGGGATTAAGGGAATGGGTGGAAAGGCATACAGGAAGTCTTAACCCCAATGAAGGAGGAAGGCATCCTTGGCCTGAACTCACTGACACGGAATTCTGGAACAGAAGCGGGGAAGTTTGGCATTCCACGGACTTGCAAAGAGGTCTATGTCCGGGGTTCCCCACTCTTGAAAGATTCTGAGTACCTGGTCCATGTGCAGGGACCATTCGTGTGGAAGCAGAACTCGACTGAGTCTGTCTGCCCAAGAGTTTTGGATTCCTGGAAGGTATACGGCCAGGAGATGGATTTGATGCTCTCTGGTGAAGGCCCACAATCTTAAAGCTTCGTTGCAAAGCGACAGAGAGCCAGTTCCTCCTTGCTTGTTTATGTAAAACATGGCTACCTGATTGTCCGTATGAATGAGGACTGTCTTGTAGCTGAGCAGGGTATGGAAGACCTTGAGAGCTAGGAAAACTGCTCGGAGCTCCAAGTGGTTGATATGTAGGGAGGACTCCTGTAGAGACCAAGTGCCCTGAGTGGAGAGGTCTTGTAGATGAGCTCCCCAACCTGTTGGGGAGGCATCTGTTGTGAAGGTTGCTTGGGGCAGCAACTGTTGGAAGGGGGACCCCAGCAACAGATTTTGGGTGGCCTTCCACCACTGGAGAGACCAAAAGAGGCGCATGGAGGTTGCTATTTTGTCTGACAGACCTCCTGATGCCTGAGTTCACTGGGTGGACAAAGTCCATTGAGCTGCTCTCATGTGAAGGCGAGCATAGGGGACCACATGCACTGTGGATGCCATGTGGCCTAGCAGTTGCAGCATCTCCCAGGCAGTTAAATGGCTCTTTGACTGAATCTGGGAGGCTAACTGCACTAGACGTAGGCAACGGGCCTGAGGAAGATAGGCCCTTGCAGTGGTAGTATCTAACCAGGCCCCTATGAACTCTAGGGACTGAGTAGGGGTGAGCTGGGACTTTGGGAGGTTTACCACAAGTCCCAGATACTGCAGAATGCGCCTTGTGCAGTCCAGGGAAGTCTGGGCCTCTGACTGAGATGGAGCTCGGACGAGCCAGTCGTCCAGGTATGGGAAGACAAATATTCCCAGAGTGCGCAGAAATGCAGCTACTACTGCCATGCATTTGGTGAACACTCTTGGAGCAGAGGCCAGACCGAAAGGAAGCATCCTGTATTGGTAATGCTTCCCTTGGAAAAGGAAACGGAGGAACCTTCTGTGAGATGGATGGATGAGGACATGGGTGTACACATCCTTGAGATCTAGAGAACAAAGCCAATCCTGACTCTGAAGGTATGGAAGGAGAGTGCCCAGAGAAAGCATTTTGAATTTCTCCTTGCATAGAAATTTGTTCAATTCTCTGAGATCTAAAATGGGTCTGTAGCCCCCTGTTTTCTTTGGAATCAGAAAGTAGGGGGAGTAAAACCCTGACCCTTGTTGAAGAAGAGGCACTTCTTCTATTGCCCCTTGGGCAAGAAGGGTAGCCACCTCCTGACCTAGAAGGTCGAGGAGAGAAGTTGGAGAATTGAAATGTCTCACCATGGTGTGAGGAGGAAGGTCTGAGAAATGAAGTTTGTAGCCCTCCCTTATGATGGAGAGGGTCCACTGCTCTGTTGTAATTTGCTCCCATCTGGGAGCAAAGTGAGCTAACCTTCCTGGAATGGTGAGAGGCTCTGGCTGTTTTAGAGCCAGAAAGGCTAAGTTCTCTAGCATCAAGTCAAAAGCCCTGAGGAGGCTGGGTCTGCTGAGTTGCAGCAGCCCCTGTAGGCTTAGGCCTGGCTTGCTTAGATTGCTGACGTTTAGCAGCAAAACGACCTGTAGATGATTGCTGGCTAGCAGCAGAATGGAATCTGCCTTTCTTGAGGTAAAAAGACTTCTTGAAGGGTTTTTTCTTGGCAGGAATGGAGGTTGACTTTGAAAGTCTATCCAAAGCAGAATTTTCTGCATCCATTTGAGTGGCTTTAATTTGCCAATCCTTGCCAAACAGGTTTTCTCCTGTACAGGGAAGATTTCCCAAACCATCCTGGACCCAAGATTCTAGATCAGAAGCCTGGAGCCAAGCAATTCTGCATGCAGCTATGGCAATGGCCAAAGCTCTGCTGGCACCCTCAAAGGAATCAAAAGCTGCACGGTTGGAAAACTTTGAAATATCTTGAGTATGCTTAAGCCAAACAAGAAAATCCTCCCTTTTATCCTCTGGAAGAAAAGGGAGGAAAGTGTGCAGTTTATCTGCAACCTCTTTCAGAAACATCCCCATATAGAGACTATAGGAGTTGATTCTGGCAATGAGCATACTGGCTTGGAAGATTTTTCTACCAAAAGCATCCAAGGTCCTGCATTCTCTTCCTGGAGGAGCAGAGGAGTGCCTTTTTGCACTCTTTATCTTTTTCATAGCTGACTCCACCACAATGGAATGGTGAGGAAGCTGTGTTTTATGAAAACCAGGACAAGGAGGGACACGGTACATGGTGTCCAACCTACGAGAATGAGGAGAGATAGTGAGAGGAGTCTCCCATAAGTTAATCATGTGATCATGAAGAATCTCATGAATTGGCAAGGTGACTGCCTCCTTAGGAGTCTTGGAATAACCTAAACTGTCTAATTTTTTTAGCTCTAGGCTCTGATTCAGAGGTTACTGAAATAGAAAGCCCTTTAGCCACTTCTCTTATGAAGTCTTGAAATGACAAGTCTTCTGGAGGAGACATTCTTCTTTTTGGAGAAGGCGGCTCTTCAGGAAGGGCTATGGATACTTCAGCAGACTCCTCCGATGCATCAGAATCCTCGGAGGAATCAAAGTATCGACTGTCAGGGTGCTCTTTCAAAAGATCGATACGCGTACCGAGCGGTATCGACATCGGGTGTTATCGGTACCGGTTCGGTACCGATGGGCATCCCTAGGCAGGGAACCGCTGCAGTGGATACCATGGCAGATGTTGATGCAGTCGGTACCGGTACCATCATTGGCGCCGGTACCGGGGCCGATACCGACAACGGAGTTTGTTGTGGTACCAGCGGCGTCGCAGCTCTAATGAAGGCTGTGATAGCCTGCTGCATGGATAGAACATTCTGATCCATTGACGCCATGAATGCCTGGAAGTCGGTACCGGACGGTTGTGCCGGTACCCCAGAGCATTCTAACAGGTGATCGGTCGAGGTCATGCCATCGATGTCAACCTGTAACCCCATAGGTGGAGCTTTGGAAGCCGGAGCTTCCCGCTGGGGTTGCTTTGCCGGTGCAGGATCCTCGAGGGCAAGCCCGGAGGCATCTCGATGCTTGGAAGGAGATCTACCCTTCGAGGACCGGCTGGATTTATGTTTGGTTACATGAGATCCATGGGAGGAAGAAGCAGCCCTGGAAGACGTCGATGCCACCGAAGCTGCATCAGAGGGAAACAGAACATGGAGCTTGGCTGCTTGGTTCTGTAAACCTTGTTTGGACATCAAGGAGCAGGACGAACAATCCAAAATGGAGTGGTCAGGACCCAAACATTTGAGACACCATTCATGGGTGTCGGTAACAGAAATAGTGCCGCTGCACTTAGTGCATTTTTTAAACCCGGAGGCTGGTTTTTCCATGAGAGAAATTTTGGTGAGGCCTAAGGCCCAAAAAGAAAAAACACACTAAGTGAGGACAAAAAGATATATATATTTTTTTTTTTTTGAAAAGAAAAGAAGAAAGACCGGCGGTACCGGTCCGACGTCGAAGAAGGCAGACGCGCGACCAAAGAAATAAAATAAAACAAAGAACTTCCTCAGCGGTGACAGGAACACGACCTGCTGGCTCCGCGGAAAAGAAGAACTGGAGAGAGGCGGTTAGGAAAGGCGGGAAGGCAGCGCGCAGGCGCTGTGGGATGCTCCCAAAAGCTTTCCTTTTTTGGGAAGCTGGGGAGCGTTCCCGCGCAGGCTCCGTCGGTACCGACGTACCCATAAGTGAAGACTCAATCCTGCTTGTTCCTGGAGATAACTTTTTCCCCCTAGAGGAATAAAGTTTTTTAGAAGATCCATTATCAGCTGGAAGAGGGGGAAGTTTTGACAAGTCCCCTAAGGTAGCAGTATCAGTGTCTAACTGACTAGCTTGAAATAGACAATCCTTGTTGAAGAGATGTTCTCCAGTACAAGGACTATTTCCCAGCTTTTCTTGTACCTATTTGTCCAAACCTGAAGCTTGGAGCCAGGCTAAACATCATGCCCCTATGGCTATAGCAGAAGATCTGCTAACAGATTCAAAAGAATCCAGGGAAGCACGATGAAGAAATGTAGAAATATCATGAGCATGACTGACTAGTGATAAATAGTCAGCTTTTATGTTCCTGAAGGAAAGGGTACAAAAGTTTCAAACTTTTGGCAACCTGTTCCAGAGAGAATCCTATATAGAAAATATATGAAATAATTCTTGCTGAAAGCATAGATGCTTGGAAGCATCGACGCCCAAAAGCATCTAAGGTTCTAGACTCACGACCTGGCGGATCGGAGGAGTGCTTTTTTGCGCTCCTAACATGCCTCATTGCTGATTCCACTACTACAGAATGATGAGGGTGTTGAGTCTTTTGAAACCCTGGAGAAGGTGGCACTTTATAGATAGTGTCAATCCTTTTGAAATGTGGAGATACCGTTAAGGGAGTTTTCCACATTCTAATAACAAATCCTGTAGGATGTGGTGTAGGGGGAAGCATGATTGCCTCCTCTGGAAACCAGGGGGAATGCAGAATTTCTGAATCCCTTGGTATAGACTCCTTCCCAGGTATAGAGATGGCGAGTATTCTTGCCATATCAAGTAGAAAAGCTTGAAAAGAGTTCTCCTCTAAGAGAAATTCTCTGCAATGAGGAGTAACAACTGGACCTGTTGAAAATTCAGGTACGGTACCGACAGATGCATCTGCAACATCGGGCTTAGGAAACCGGGGAGGATGACGCACCAGATCCTCTGGAATGAGGTGCGTTCGGTACTCCTCAATGTCGATACCGAGAGGAGTCGGTACCGAATCTTCCAGGCTAGATAGCGATTCCAGGCTCGGCATCGAAGGAAGCGAGCCTGTTGGAAGAGGCATCGAAGTCATCGACGTCGGTACCGATGTCGGTCCTGGCATCTGCATCGATGACCAATCCGGTACCGGGGGTGACGCCGATGTCGGTACGCGTGCCGACACCGGAGCCGGTGCTGGCACTGAAGACGATACCTGCACCGGCATCGACACCGATACCAGAGGTCGAAGAACGGTCTGCAGCGACTCTAACGGTACCGAAGTAACTGAGAGGTACGCCCGACTACGTTCCATGGTGAGGAGTTTTTCATCCAACACCATAGTCCATGCCGAGGTATCGGTACCGCTCGAAGCGGTCCGGACTACCGAGCATGGCCCAGGTGCATCTACGGAGGTAAAAACCTCGAGAGCAACCTGGGATCCCGTTAATGCTTTGGAGCCCGAAGACTCCCGCCGGGATTGAGCCATAGTGTCCTCGAGGGCAAGCCCAGGGGCATCTCGATGCTTAGCAAGAAATCTACCTCTCGAGGACTGGTTAGTCTTAACAGACTGTTGTTTGGTTACTTGACCTTGGAAAGGAGAAGAGATTCTGCCTGGTGATCTCATGATAGATGTAGATCCGGTACCAAGTTGCACTCGGTTCTGAAGATCTCTTCTGGTTACATTCCTACAAGAAAAACAGACTTTAGGACAATGGTCAGGACCCTAAACAAGGCAGACACCAAAACTGAGTGTGAAATTTAAGTGTACCGCCACAGTTTGAACATTTCTTAAAGGTAGTGGCTGGTCTTTCCATAATGGAAAAAAATGGAGGCCTAGTGGCCAGAAGTCAGGTACTAACTGAGAAAAAATTCTTCAGGAAAAAAGAAATTTTCAAAGAAAGAGAAAGAAAAATACCGGCGGTACCGGTGGGCGTTGGTCGGAGGCAGACGCAACCACAAAAAATAAAAGAGATAACTTTTCTGCGGTGACAGGGACACGTCCTGTCGGCTCCGCGGAAAACGAAAGACTGATGTGAGGGAAGTATTTGGGCGGGAAGGCAGCGCACATGCGTGTGGGATGCTCTAAAAAGCTTTTTTTTGAGACGCTGGAGAGCGTTCCCGCGCAGGCTCAGTCGGTACAGACGTACCCATATGTGAAGACTCATTCCTGCTTGTTCCTGGAGATATACCAGTACCCAAGCCCCCTGCTACCTTGGAAGAGATACCTAGCTCCGATGAAGGTGAAGTCATACCTGAACCAGATGACGAATCAAGTTCTGACTTTGAAGATGATACAAGACCAAAATTGTTTTCTCAGGAGGAGATGAATGATTTGGTAAGAGACTTGAATCTTCCCAAAGATGCCGCTGAATTACTTGGATCAAGGCTGAAAAGCAGGAATTTATTGTTGCCAGGAGTGTCATCTTCATGGTTCAGACATCGTGAAAAGGAGTTCGTTCCTTACTTCGCACAGGAAGACAAGTTGGTTTATTGCATCGATGTCAAAGGTCTGATGGGTCAATTTAAAATCCAATATGATTCAGAGCAATGGCGTCTTTTTATAGATTCTTCAAAAAGAAGTCTCAAAGCAGTTTTACTCCACAACGGCTTTTATGCTTCCATACCTGTAGGTCATTCCGTACACTTGAAGGAAACCTACGAGAACTTGGAATTGGTTCTTCGTAAACTTAAATATGAAGACCATGGTTGGCAAGTGTGTGGGGACTTGAAGGTCTTGTGCATGCTGCTTGGGCAACAAGCTGGGTATACCAAATATCCTTGTTTTCTGTGTCTATGGGACAGTCGAGACCGACAAAATCACTGGACCAAGAAGAGTTGGCAGCCAAGGGTGCTAACAGTCGGTGAAAAAAATGTCCTCCGAGAAACTCTGGTACCTTCCCATAAAGTTCTTCTACCACCTCTCCACATAAAATTGGGATTGATGAAGCAATTTGTAAAATTACTTCCAAGAGATGGCGAATGCTTCAAATACTTGGTCACCAAGTTTCCAGGCCTGTTGGAGGCAAAATTGAAGGAAGGTGTGTTCGTCGGACCAGACATTAGAAGGCTTATAGTTGATCAAGAGTTTGTCAATAGCATGACTGATCCTCAAAAAGAAGGATGGATTGCATTTAAAGAAGTCGTACAGAAAGTTTTAGGCAATAACAAAGATCCTCACTACAAAAAGATTGTCGGACGAATGCTGAAAGCATTTCAAGCTTTAGGTTGCCTGATGAGTTTGAAAGTGCATTTCCTCCAGTCCCACCTTGACTACTTTCCTGAAAATTTGGGAGCTGTGAGTGAGGAACAAGATGAATGATTCCACCAAGACATTAAAGAGATGGAAAGGAGATACCAGGGAAAATGGAGCATTACAATGATGGCAGACTACTGTTGGATGCTCCAGAGAGACATTCCAGATGCTACTCACAAGCGTAAATGCACCAAGAGGAGCCTCACAAGGAAGAAGAATCGAGTTTAGTGTGTGTAGGTGAGCTCATTTCAGTTCAAAAAAGGATTTTCATGAAAATATTGTAATAAAACTTTAATTTTATAAGTCTATTTCCATTTATTTTGAGGTATTGCCTTATTTAACATAGTTACCTAAATTGTCAGGAAACGTGATGTCCTATGACAAAATGGAGGTCATTTTCGGATTCAGCGCACCAAAAAACAAAGATGACGTGGAATAACCAAAACAGCTCTCGAAAAAAATTTTTTTGCAGACCTGTGTTATCCAAGCAGGAAAACAAGCACCAGACTAGTTTGCACAGATACATTATGACAATCACAAGGCACTTTGTAAAGACATGAGTGGATATAAGGTCAAAAGTCTTTAAGACTTTAAGTAATACTGGAAGTGGTGTGCCCCTATAAAGAAAGCATAGTTACTCACCTGTAACAGATGTTCTCCAAGAAGAGCAGGAATCAGTCCTCACATATGGGTGACGTCTGTGCCGACGGAGCCCGCGCACTAACCTATACTCAGCTTTCAAAGAAAGCCTTTGGGAGATGTACCAAGCATGTGTAGTCCTCTTTCTGCCCAAGGGTGCCATCTTGCCTCAGTGTGATATCATAGCACAAGACTGCAAAAAGAAAAGCAACTCCAAGAGGAGGAGAGAGGGATGTGAGGACTGATTCCTGCTGTCCTCGGAGAACACCTGCTGGTTGAGGTGGAACGGAGATACCACCTTGGGTTAAAACTTGGGGTGCGTGCAGAGCAACCCTGTTCTTGTAGAACCTAGTGTATGGTGGTTGTGCCACCAACATCTGAAGCTCACTGACCCTGTGGGCAGAGGTGAGCGCCATGAGGAATACCACCTACCAGGAGAGATACTTGAGGTGGCAGGAACAGAGAGGCTCAAAGAGTGGCAGAGTGAGCTTGGAGAGCATGACATTAAGGTCCCATTCTGCTGCCAGCGAGTGAACGGGCGGCTTCAATAGGAGGAGGCCCCTCAGGAAATGAGACACAGGGGACTGAGCAAAGAGGGGTTCACCCTCAATGAGATGGTGGTGCGCTGTGAGAGCGCTGAGGTGCACTCTTACAGAGTTAGACTTCAGCCCTGCCCAGGATAGTAGGTACTGCTGCACTAGCTGGACAAAGCTGGAGAAGGGGTTGACCTGATGCTCCACACACCAGACCGAGAACCTCCGCCACTTGAGGGCGTATGCCCGACAGTTGGAGGTTTTGTGGGAAGAGAGGAAGACCTCCTCCACTTCCAAAGAGAGACTGAAAGGGGCCAGGGCTACCCTTTCGGCAGCCAGGCTGTGAGTCTCAGAGACCCCAGGTTGGGGTGCAAAAGATAGCCTTCCTCCTGCATCAGTAGGCCTGAGTTGCACCCCCAGAAAACTGGGGGTGATGTGGAAAGGCAGAGGAGCAGGGAAAACCATGGCTGCCTGGCCCATCATGGAGCCACCAGGATCACTTTGGCCCTGTTGCGCTGGACCTTGAACAGAGGTCTTGGCGATCAATTGTGTGGGTAGGAAGGCGTAAAGGAGGTCCTCCGCCCAAGAGATCAGAAATGCATCTGCCACCCGGGAGGGGTGCAGCTGCTGGGAACAGAAGCGGGGCAGTTATGAATTGGCTGGACTGGCAAAGAAGTCCACCTTCGGGAGCCGCAAGCACTGGAAGAGATGGCTGGTCAACCTAAGATCCAGCCTCCACTTGTGTGGCTGGAGGACCCGGCTGAGCAGGTCTGCCAGTGTGTTGTCCTGGCCTGGGAGGTAAAACTGCCCACAGGAGAATCCCGTTGCTGCTGGAATATGAGCAGAGGCTCACCGCTTCCTGGAAAAGCAAGGCCGAACCAGTGCCTCCCTACTTATTTATGTAGAACATCGCCACCTGGTTGGCAGTCTGAACCAGCACCATCTGGTGCTGCAGGTGGTGGCGAAAAGCCCAGAGAGCTAAGGCTATGGCTCGGAGCTCCAGGAGGCTGATTTTATGGAGACTCTCAGTCAGTGACCAGCTGCCCTGAGTGCAGAGGTCGTCGCAATGTGCTCCCCATCCCAGTTTGGAGGCATCTGTTGCGAGGATATTTTGGAGTGCGGGGGGTTGGAAAGGCATCCTGGCCAGTAGATACTAGAGATTTTGCCACCAGTCAAGAGAGAGCGCCAGGGGACTGATGAGCACTCTGTCCTGCAAGTGTTCCGTGACTTGGGACCACTGCAAGTGGAGGGGGTCCACTGGGCCATCCACATCTGCAGGTGAGTGTCTGAAGTGACGTGCACTGTGGATGCCATATGCCCCAGCAGGCAGAGCATGAGGCGGTCAGATGCTGAGTGACAGTGCTTAGTGCTTGCGGCAAGCACTTGGAGGCATAGGGCCGTATCCCGAGGGAGAAAGGCCCTGGTTTGGATGGTGTCCAGCTGAGCCCTTATGAACTCCAGGTCCTGGGTTGGCTGGAGATGGGATTTTGGGTAATTTATGACGAAGCAAAGGCGCTCCAGCAGGAGAATAGTGCGTGCCATCATCTGTTGGGCCTCGACAGCTCTGTTGTCCTTTACGAGCCAGTCATCCAGATATGGAAGACAAATACCCCCTGGAGTCTGAGGTGTGTTGTGACCACTGCTAGGCACTTGGTGAATACCCTTAGGTATGAAGGCCAGGCCGAAGGGTAGCACTTTGTACTCATAATGTTCTCCCCCGAACATGAAGTGGAGGCATGCCTGTGCAGGAGGTTGATGAGGATGTGTCTGTACGAATCCTTTAGGTCCAAGGAGTCTCCCTGCTGGAGGTATGGCAGCAATGTTCCAAGAGAGCATTTTGAACTTTTCCTTGACCAAGAATCTTTTGAGGTCCTGCAGGTCGAGAATGGGGAGGAACCCTCCGGCCCTTTCTGGTACCAGGAAGTAGCGAGAGTAGAACCCTGTGCCCCTGAAGTGGGCTGGGATAGATTCCACTGCCTGGTTGTCCAGAAGGCCCATGAGTTCCTGCCAGAGCAGGTCCTGGTGGAGGGGAGTCCAGGAGGGCTCTCCCAGGAAGAATGGTGGGGATGTCTGGTGGGGGTGGAGGAAGTAATTCTCTCTTACCACCTGAAGGGCCCACGTGTCAGTGGTAATGGAGGGCTACCTGTGGGCAAAGAGCACCGGACTCTCCCTTGTGTGCTGCCAGACTGTGCTTCCTGAGGGATGAGAGGCTATGCCCAAGGAGTCAAAAGCCCCCTCCAGGTTGCACCAGAGGCATGGGCTGGGGTTTGGGGGATCTTAGGCTTACGTGGGCCATGTCCCTGTCCCTTGTCCTGCTGCCCTGTTGGGGAGCTGGGAAGGCCTGGTATTGAGGGTAGTTTCCATAAGCCTTCCTCTTTTTCAGGAATGAAGGCTTTCTACCCAAAATGGTTTGCTAAAGAGGTTCTCTCCATGGCAAGGGATGACGACCAATTTGTCCTCGACCCATTGCTCCAGATCAGAGTACTGTAGCCAAGCCTGATGCCAGGCACTAATGCCCGCCACAGCTACTCTAGCCATTGACTCAAAGCCATCATAGGCCACTTGAGAGATAATTTTGGAGCACAGCCTGACTGCCGAGGTCAGGGTCCAGAACCGCTAGAGGGGTTCTTCTGAGAAATCAGCGAGAACCCGGCGAGTTCCTTCACCAGGACTCGAAGGTACATGCCCATATACAACCAGTAAGCCTGGATCCAGCCAATAAGCATTGAGTCCTGGAAGCACCTTCTGCCCATGGCATAGGTCTTCCTGTCTGGGGGCACCGAGAAGCGAGTCTTTTTACTCTTTGTTTTGTTTTTTAAAGTAATTTTATTTAATGCTTTCCAAATACAGAATACAAAGAAAATAAGCGGTAAACATGGAACCAAAATCCAAACCAAAAGGAATAAAAGACAAAAATCAAATTCATCAAATCTGCTAAAACAGACCACATTATGGAGAATACAGCAGGAGAAAGACACCCAAGGGCAAAATAATTGAAGGCTACATCCCCTAGCCACAAAATAAACAAAAAAATATCATATACAAAATAGAATAAATACATTCATCTCAGACCTGGATTGAGACCAAGAGGGTTTCAAGTTGTACGGGATCAGAAAAAATGTAGCTAATCCCCTGCAAAGTGATCAGACACTTACAAGGAAATCGGAGAAAAAAGGTTCCTCCCCCAAACAAAACACGAGGTTTAAGCTGGAGAAAGGACCTCCTCCGAATTTGTGTGTATCGGGAAACATCAGGAAAAATAGATAACTTTTGCCCATGAAAGGAAAAATCTTTTTTTGAAAAAAAAAAAGGCCTTCATAATTATATTCTTATCCGCAAGATTGACCAAAGAAATCACTAGTGTGGCACGGGAGGGAATCAGAGCTTGAGAGTTTTCTAAAAAATCAGTTAGATCTAAGTCACTCTGTTCCACAGACGGAGCCACGCTATTATCCACAGGTGTTGCCCGTTCAGGCAAATAAAAAGAATCAGCAATCATAATGGCATCAGCTTCTGGTAGCAGTAGAACATCTTTACAATACTGTTTAAATAGAAGAGCAGGTGACATAAAACGAGTCTTAGGAAAATTCAAAATATGGATATTCTTTGCACGAGAAATATTTTTTAAGGATTCTGTTTCTACAAAATCAAAGTATCTTTTAAAGTGGATGCGCTCGCCGATTGCAAAGAGACGACGTGAGCCTCCACCTTATTAACACGCTGAGACATGCTCTTAACAGACACTTCCAACTCATGTACCCTATGAACAACCTGTTGAGAAAAAGTAGCAGCTTGGTCCATGAATCTAGTCAACAAAAAAACTTGCTTCCAAATGTCAGATAATGTAATTTCTTCGGGATTAACAGCAATGGACGAATATTGAGCACCATCTAAGCTGACAGACGAAATAGAAATTAACAAAGACACCTCACGGGGAAAAGTTAAAGAAATAGGAGAGACCCCCCTCTTCCTCTCCAGAGGCAGAAGATACCTCGGAAGAGGATATGTCTAAAGCAGGAATCTGAGAAGGCCCTGGGTTAGGTGGAGGAGTCCTATCGATGGAACTCAGGGAGGCACCGGAGGCAGGAGAAGAGAAACCTTGAACAACCGAGGCAACATTCTGTAATATAACCACATGCTGATCCATGGGACCAGTAGTCACTAACGGAGTAGATGTGGAGTTAGAAGATTGTTTCGCAGACTTACTTTTCCGTTTCGCATGACCTCTGGGCATTCCCCCAACGGCTTTGGAGCCGAAGGCCCCGAATTGACACCGAAGGGGCACCAAAGGGGAGATCCCCCTTTGGTCACGCCCCCTTTGGGCACGCAACCGCAGCCGCGAAGGCGGCTGGCATTTAAATGCTGCAGGAGCCTTCCGATGTCGGGGAGAAATAAGAGGAGCTTCCACTGCAAGCCAATCGTTGGTAAAGCAAGAGAGCCGCCAAGCCCCGGTATCTGCCGCCGCTGTTTCTCCGAGTCTTTTTACTCTTGAGCCTCTACACGGCTGACTCCACCACCATGAGGCAACCGGGTTTTTTGGAAGCCAAGACTCCGGCAGATACGGTACATCGAGTCCAGCTGCCTGCTAATTATGGGCACCGATTCGGGGGGTCTCCCACATATGGAGGAGCAGCCGTTCCAGGTAGGGGGGAATGGGCACTGTGAGTGCCTCTTTCGGGGGGTCTTGTACTGGAGGATCTCGAGGTCCTCCATGCGAGGGTCTTCCTCCAACTTATGGTGAAGGCCAAAGCCTTGTCTACGTCCTTGGGTAGGAACTGGTGCCTCAATTCCGGAGGGGACGGGACTGAGTGACGGCGGGTATCCGGGTACTACTAATCCTCAGACTAGCTTAGAGGAGGAGTCGGGGGTCATCCAGGACTCAGCGTGTTGGCCCAAACTAGAGGAACTTAGGGCCATGGTGGCCCGGTGCTCAGAGCCGAGGGCACTGAGCGGTGAGGACTACGGTCCTGAGGACCGGGACAGAGGCGTCTCCTCAAGGCTGGTGGCACGCGAGGATTGGCTCGACCTCTGGGGAGTCCGTCGCGGTGCAGGACCCGGTAGTTGGGAGTGATGACCCAGAGGAACCAGGCATCAGAGCCCACTGCTGGGCCATCCTGCACTCCAAAGCCACCATCCTGGCCTCGAGACCAGATAGCCCTGCAGCCTTCAGCATGGGCATGGAGGACTTCAGGCCCGGCACTGGCTCCGTTGAGGGGGAGTCCTCTAACAGGATGGCCTCAGAGGTCCGAGACTGGTGCTGGGGTGTGGATGGTTCCCAGCGAGGCAACTTGGATGGCCACTCCTTGCCATCATCCCGAGCCTCCCGTCGAGGGCTGTGAGACAGAGGCCTGTGGGATTTCCCCACTTTCCACGACCCATCGCCCACAGGGGTCCTCGGGGTCTTCCCACCCTTTTTGGTGTGATCCTTGATGTGGGGGATCTCTGGCCAGAGGTTCCATGGTCCCAAGGCCACACAGTTTTCATGGGTGCTTGAGGTTCTGGAAGGAGTCTCGGAGTGGGCTCTCGAGAGGATGCCAGGGCAGAGCCGGTCTTCTGAAAAATCGACTCACACTGCTGCTGACATTTTCTGAGGGTCTTAGGTGTCATCTGCTTGCAGAGACCGCAGGCCAAGGCGTTGTGGTCCAGCCCGAGGCAATGGCAGCAGCAGTCATGTGGATCCATGCGCAACATATTATGAGCATAGTGGTCGCATGGCTTGAAGCAACTGGCTGAGGCCATGGTCGGAAAGATGGCCCCCGTGAGGTAAAATTTACTGGGCCCGGCCAGGAAAATGGTGCGAACCTGTGCCAATTGAAAAAATAAGAAAAAGAAAAGAAAAAAGAACTGAGGATGTGATGCCGATGCAAGCTGGCTCAGGGGTGGGAAAAGGCACAGTACGCTACCGTAAAAGCAAAAAAGATGACAAAAAAAAATCACCAACTTTTTCCGGGGTAACAGACACATGTCCGATGGGCTCAGAGGAAAAAAGAAGACTGAGGCACGATGGCATCCTTGGGTGGGAAGGGGACCACGCATGTGTGGTGCATCTCCCAAATGTTTTCTTTGAAAGCTGGGGAGAGGTAACCGCACGGACTCCATCGGCGCAGATATCACCCATATGTTAGGACCAACTTCCTGCTTGTTCCTGGAGAATCACAGATATTTCCTATGAACTGGATATGTCTGAAGTTGGGTATGTGCATCCTCGATATATATAAGACATTGTCAATCTTCCTTTTGGAGGAAGGGGGGCAGGATACCAAGGGCAATCATTCAGAACTTTTCCTGAAACAGGTGCTTGCTTACGTTCCTCAGATTTAAGTTGGGATGGAATATTTCTCTCATTTTGGTGACCAGAAATACCCTTCTCACTCTGGTAGAATAGGCTCAATCGTATTGGCCTGCCGAAGGGCAGAGCTCCTTAAAGAGCACTTCCTGCTACTGAGGAGGGATAAAATGTTTCCTCAGGGGGAAATTTAACAGAAGCTCAAATACACATTATCAATACTCATCCTGGACTACTCCCACCGATTGGAGATAAGTGGCCATCAGTTCCCTTTGCGCCCCCCCCCCCCCCCCCCCCCGATCGTAAGTTTATCCAAGATCAGTACTGGAGTCTTTTCTGTGTTCTCCAGCTGCCAATCAAAACCCCATCACTGGTCTTGACTGGGATGCCAGCTGGGGCTTCTGGGTCCTCTGCTGCTTGGCATGGGAGAGAGCATATTGACTTGGGATGAGCAGGAAGGAGGAGGGCACCTATGTCTGAGAGTAATAGGTCTTCTTGTGCCCTCCATTGTGGTATCTTGAGATGCAGAGGAGGTTGGGTCACTGATCAATGGGTCAGGAGTGGGCCTGGAGAGAATATAAAAGGCGTCACTGTGCTGCTTGATCATGCTAGCAGCTGCTTGCAACTTATCTCCAAAGAACGAAACATCAGCAAGCTTTTCTTCTATACTGGGTTGTAAGACAGAGTCCTAGAGCCATGAGAGTCTTCAGGCACCACTATTCATTGCAGAGGCTCTCAATGCAATATCAAAAACATCATGGGGATCATTCAGTACAGGGAATAGTGGAGATAGACCTCTCGGTTGGATGTCCATCCCCACTATTCACTCCTCTGCTGGCCATGGCTAATGCCTCCCCGTACGAACAGCGCGTTTGTATGGGGAGGCCTAGACAGGGGTGGAAGCGGAAGTTTCTGAGACAGAGCAAGAGCAGGGCATGGGCGGGCCACGACCCCAGACTACAGGGCCAATTCTGAGGTCGGCCCTGTACGTTTGGGGCCGTGAACACAGATGGGGGACTTATTCCACTGCAGAGGTGGAATAAGTCCCCCTGGACTTCAGGGGATCCTGCTGCCAGGCCCAGTAAAAAGGTAGGGGGGGTCACGTAAGTTCCCTACAGCTGGATCCTGGTCATGGGAGGCCGGATTGGGGGTCTGACTGCGGGGAATGAAGGAAACCGGCAAAAGCCGACATTCATGGCTCCTGAATGGAGCCATGGTGCCAGGATTCCATGGCATTGAGGATCCATTCAGGAGCCTGATTTCAGTAGCCAGGCATGGGGCTTGGTGTGCAGGCCAATCGGAATCTGGGCCTGACCTGCATGTTCAGGTCATAGACCCGATTCTGATCCCACGGGCACGTCTAGCCCCCGTGGGATCAGAATCGGATCTACCTCTGGGCACCCGGCTTCTGGTCGGCCACACAAGGTGCTGGATGGCCAGGTTGGAATGTGCCTCCATATGACGCTTGGACCTTGTATTTTCTACATTCCATTCCCACTTCTTCTCTATTAGCACTTTTGTGACGAGGGACCACATGAGCCCTTCCCCAATCCCATGGAACTTCTCATATCTAAGGATCTATTAAACACATCATTAAAGGGCCTATCAGAAACTCTGAGCTCCCTCAGTATCCTGGGATGTATTCCATCCAGTCCCATGACTTTGTCCCTTTTCAGTTTTTCAAGTTGTTCATAACCAGTTTCTTTTGTGAACAGTGTGGTATCTACTCCATCCCCAAATGCACCTTTGTCAGCAACTGTGATCTTTCTCTAGTATTTAATTCTGTGAACATGGAACAAAAATATTCGGCATTTTTGCTTTTTCCTCATCTTTCTGTCTTACAAGTCCATCTTGAGCATTTCTTCCTCTCCCTGACATACCCGAAAAATGTCTCATCACCTCGCTTTACATCTTGAATTATTTTTTTCTTCTGCCCACATTTTTTCAATCCTTATTTCTTTCTTTGCCTCCCTGAGCTTTATCTGGTATTATGTTTCTCTTCTTGCCTTCTTCTATATTCTGTGAAATCTACCTTTTCTGCCTTTATTTTTTTTAGCCACATTCTTGGAGAAACATCTGTTCTTTTTTCCTCTTGCTTTTATTTACTTACCTTACATAAAGATCTGTTGTCATTTTTATAGGTCCTTTCAATTATCCCATTGCCTTTCCACTTTCCTTCTCTCTTCCCATCCTGCTGGCTTTTCCCTTCAGGTACTTTCCCCATTTTGCTAAAAGTCAGCATTTTTGTAATCTAGCACTTCTGAGTTTGTTGTAACTGGATTCTGCCTAGACTTTTATCTCAAACCACACTATGTGGTTATAAAGTAGGCACCCACCCAGGTCCAATTTAGACACAGGTAACATAGCCAATTGCCCCGGGAGCTCATCTTGAAGATGCAAAATGCCTAGGCCAAAGAGAACACCAAACCAAACCCAAAACCAGGTCAAAAAGAACCAAAACCAAAACCTAAACCCAGTTAGAATAACCAACTTATCAGAACAAAGTTTTTGTCAGAACTACCAGCACAGTGAAAGGAAACGTCCCTTCATCACCGTGGTCCTTCCATTTTAATAAAGAAAAACTTTTTAAAAGTTTATTAAAATGGAAGGACCACGGTGGTGAAGGGACGTTTCCTTTCACTGTGCTGGTAGTTCCGACAAAAAATTAGTTCTGATAAGTGGTTATTCTAACTGGGTATAGATTTTGGTTTTAGGCCAATGAGAAACCTGCACCATTTACTTTAGAACCATGTGCACGTGTTGCTTCAAAAGAGGTTCCACTGTGGTCTTCCTAATCCTTGAGATCTCCGATATTCCCAACCCTAAACCATCACTATGGTATTTGCTGTGTGCCTTTGCCTATAGATGTCAAAATTTTAAATTCAGGCCTGCACCCACCAAGACATAGCAGCATGGCTATGAAGGACCTAGACAAGATTCTCAAGAGCAGAGATTTCTCTCTCCATACAAAGATTTGACTCATTCAAGCCATGGTATTTTCAATAACATATGGATGCGAAGGTTGGACAGTGAAAAAGATACAGGAAGAAAACGGATGCCTCTGAATTATGGTGCTGGCGGCAAAAACATAGTTACTCACCTGTAACAGGTGATCTCCGGGAACAGCAGGAATTTAATCTTCACATGTGGGTATCGTCGGTACCGACGGAACCTGCGCGGGAACGCTCCCCAGCGTCCAATTAGAAAGCTTTTGGGAGCATCCTACAACACCTGCGTGCTGCCTTCCCGCCTTTCCCAACTGCCTCTCTCCAGTTGAGTTTAAAGCTGAGACAAAGAGAGAGAGAGGGAAAGAGAAAGAGATAGAGAGATACAACTCCTAGGGGAGGTGGGTGGGTTGTGAAGACTAAATTCCTGCTGTTCCCGGAGATCACCTGTTACAGGTGAGTAACTATGCTATCTCCAGGAACAAGCAGGAATGTAGTCTTCACATATGGGGACTCCCTAGCTTCAGATGCCAGGGAGAGACCCCAGAAGTTGTGTGTCCCTGTGAAAGGGCTCCACTTCCCCCAATGGATCTCTGGCATCCAACCAGGGATGGCAGGTAGGAGTTGATTAGGTATGGAACAGGTGTTGGAGAACAGCCTGACCAAACAAGGCATCCCGGCGGGAGTACTTGTCCAAACAGTAATTTATTTATTTATTTATTTTATTTAATTGTTTTTATATACCGTCTTTCTACAATTCAAGATGGTTTACATATAACTCAACAGACAGTATAATATAACTGTATAATATAACAAGTGGCTGCTCGACAGATGTCGTCGATAGACACAGAGTGCAGATGGGCCATTGAAGTTGCTATGGCTCTCACATTGTGAGCTGTGACATGGCCCTCCATAGGAAGGTTCTTACTCTGATAGGCAAAGGAAATACACTGTGCAATCCAGTTGGACAGTGTTCTCCTGGAGACTGGAGGTCCCAAATGAGAAGGATCAAAAGCAACAAAGAGTTGAGAGGACTTTCTATGTTGCTGTGTTCTTTGTAAGTAAAAAGCTAAAGCTCTTTTACAGTCCATTCTGCATTTGATGCATGAGGCCTTGGAAAAAACACAGGCAGGTAGACCACTTGGTTAAGATGAAAAAGCTAGACCACCTTTGGCATAAAGTGTGGATGAGTCCTAAGGACTACCTTGTCATGATGGAACCTTGTATAAGGTGGACCAGCCACTAGTGCTTGCAACTCACTAATGCGACGTGCTGATGTGATTGCAATGAGAAAGATAACTTTCCAAGAAAGGAATTTCAACGAGGTAATAGCCAAGGGTTCGAAAGGTGGCTTCATAAGCTGGCCAAGAACCAGGTTTAAGTCCCATGCCACCAGTGGTGGCCTAATGGGAGGCTTAGTTAGTAGAAGGCCTCTCATAAATCTTGATATAAGAGGATGGGAGGAAAGAGGTTGTCCATTTAAAGGCTTGAAAGAAGCCGCAATAGCACTTAAATGGACTCTTACTGAGTTAGTTTTAAGTCTTGCATTGGATAAATGAAGGAGATACTCCAGTAATGATTCCAGAGGTATCGCAAGGGGGTTAAGACCCTTCTGCGAGCACCATATGGTAAACCTTTTCCACTTGAAAGCATAGGAGCGTCTTGTGGAAGGTTTCCTAGAAGCATAAAGGATATCCTTTACCTGCTGAGGAAGGTTAAGATCTTGAAGATCTAGGCCTTCAGCAAACAAGCCCTGAAATGCAGTGATTGGGGATTGGAATGCCAATAACATTCCCTCCTCCTGATTCAGGAGATCTGGAGCAGACCCTAACTCCAGAGAGGTAGCTTGAGAGAGATGTAGAAGCAGAGGGTACCACACTTGCCGTGGCCAATGTGGAGCTATGAGAATCATACGGCCTCTGTCTCTCTGAAGCTTGAACAGGGCTTTGGGAATCAGGAGAATGGGTGGAAAGGCATAAAGGAAGTCTTGCCTCCAATGAAGGAGAAAAGCATCCGTGGCCTGAGCGCCCTGAGACGGAATTCTGGAACAGAACCGGGGAAGTTTGGCATTCAATGGACTTGCAAAGAGGTCTATGTCCGGGGTTCCCCAAATTTGAAAAATCTTGGCCACCTGGTCTTCATGTAGAGACCATTTGTGTGGAAGCAGAACTCGACTGAGTCTGTCTACCCAAGAGTTTTGAATACCTGGAAGATATACTGCCAAGAGATGAATCTGATGCTCTCTGGCGAGGGCCCATAGTCGCAAAGCTTCGCTGCAAAGTGACAGACAGCCTGTTCCTCCCTGCTTGTTCACACAGAACATGGCTACTTGATTGTCCATGTGAATGAGGACTGTCTTGTAGCTGAGCAGAGTGTGGAACACTCGAAGAGCAAAGAAGATTGCTCTGAGCTCCAGAAGATTGATGTGTAGATGAGTCTCCTGTGGAGTCCAGGTGCCTTGGGTGAAGAGGTTTTGCAGATGAGCTCCCCAACCCACTGGTGAAGCATCTGTTGTGAGAGTTGCTTGGGGTGAAGGTTGTTGAAATGGGGACCCCAGCAACAGGTTTTGAGTGGACTGCCACCACTGGAGGGACAAAATAAGGCAATTTGTGTTTTCTATTTTGTCTGACAGGCATCCTGATGCCTGGGTCCATTGAGTGGATAAGGTCCACTGGGCTGCTCTCATATGGAGGCGAGCATAAGGGATCACATGTACGGTAGAAGTCATGTGGCCTAGTAGTTGTAACATTTCTCGAGCAGTGAGATGAGGCTTCAGCACTGTTTGAGAAGCTAACTGCACTATGCGAAGGCAACGGGCCTGTGGGAGATAGGCCCTTGCTTTTCTGGTATCCAGCAAAGCTCCTATGAACTCTAGAGACTGAGTGAGAGTTAGACTGGATTTTGGGATGTTTATGACCATACCCAAATACTGAAGGATACGCATTGTGCAAGATAGAGAAGTCCTGGCCTCTGACTCTGATGGGGCTCGGATAAGCCAGTCGTTTAAGTAGGGGAAGACGAATATTCCTAGAGTGCGAAGAAATCTTAATTTTCCTGTTACTTGTAATAGGTCTGTTATATCTGACCAATTGTTGTATTGTTTCAATGTAAACCGCACTGATGACAAATAGCGCGGTATATAAGAAAATTAAATAAATAAATAAATAAATGCTGCTACCACAGCCATGCATTTCATGAACACCCTTGGTGCTGAGGCCTGGCCAAAAGGAAGCACCCTGTATTGGTAGTGCTTTCCTTGAAAAAGGAAGCAAAGGAATTTTCTGTGAGTTAGATGGATGAGAACATGAATGTATGCATCCTTGAGATCTAGAGAACAAAGCCAATCCTGACTCTGAAGGTATGGCAGCAGGGTTCCCAGAGAAATCATCTTGAATTTCTCCTTGACCAGGAATTTGTTCAATTCTCTGAGATCCAAAATTCTCTGAGATCCCCTTGGGCAAGAAGCATGGTGACCTCTTGATCTAACAGGTTGATGAGAGAGGTCTGAGAATTGAACTGTCTTACCATTGTAGGAGGGGGCAAGCGGAAGAAGTGAAGCTTGTACCCCTCTTTTATAATGGAAAGAGTCCAATGTTCTGCTGTTATTTGCCCCCATCTGGGGGCAAAGTGGCACAACCTTCCTGGAATGGTGGAAGGTTCTGGTCCACTGAGGGCCAGGAAGGCTAAGTTGTCTAGACGGAAGTCAAAGGCCTTGTGGAGGCTGAGACTGCTGAGACAGTTGAGGCTTAGAAGTCTTTGCTTTCCTTTGTTTGGTTGGTTGCTGACTCTTTCTGACAGGCTGCCCTGCAGAACGTCCCTGCTGATAAGAGGGATAAAACCTCTTCTTTTTGGAAAAGAATGGTTTTTTTGAAAGACTTCTTTCTTGCAGGATCAGCTGTGGCTGTGGATAACCTATCCAAAGTGGAGTTATCCGCATCCAACTCATTGGCTTTTTCTTGCCAATTTTTGCCGAATAGATTCTCACCTGTACAAGGAATATTGCCCAGTTTGTCCTGCACCCAGAGCTCCAAATCGGATGCCTGGAGCCAGGCAATTCTACGTGCACCTATGGCAATGGCAGAGGTTCTGCTTATGCACTCAAAACAGTCAAAAGCTGCACGATTAACAAATTTAGAAACATCCTGGGCATGTTTAACCAGTGTGAGAAAATCCTGCCTCTTATCTTCAGGAAGAAGAGGGCTCAAAACTTCTAAATCCCCTGTGACTTCCTTAAGGAACATTCCCATATATAAAATATAGGAACTGATCCTGGCAGAAAGCATGGAAGCCTGGAAAGTACGACGTCCAAAGGCATCCAATGTTCTGCACTCACGTCCTGGAGGATTAGAGGCATGCCTCTTTGCACTCTTGATCCTTCTCATAGCCGACTCCACAATAGAGTGGTGAGGCAGCCGAGTCTTCTGGAAACCAGGACAGGGAGGAACCCGATACATGGTATCCAGTCGACGGGAGTGAGGTGAGGTGGTGAGGGGGGTTTCCCACATTCTTAACATGAGATCATGTAAGATCTCATGGATAGGCAAGGTAGGTGCCTCTTTAGGAGCTTTGGGATATTGCAAAATCTCCAACTCCTTTGCCCTGGGCTCTGTCTCAGGAGCACAGTAATGGACAGACCTCAAGCCACCTCCCTGATAAAATCCTGAAAGGAGATATCTTCTGGAGGAGACATCCTCTGTTTGGGAGAGGAAGGCTCCTCGGGGAGAAGTATCCCGGTACCAACAGAACTGTCAGAATCCTTAGAGTCCTCCGAGGATTCAAAGTACTTTCTGTCCAGATGCTCCTGTAGAGCACGATTCCCGTACCAACCAAAGTCGACACCGGGGGGAATCGGTACCGGAGTATCGGTACCGGGGGGCATGGCTTGACTGGGTGCCAGCAATGCGGACACCGATGTCGATGCTATCGGTACCGATGCCGGAGCCGGTACCGGTTGAACTGTCTGACGCGGTTCAGAGGGCGTTGATGCCTCAAGGAGAGCCGCCAGACTGCGTTCAATAGCCAGGAACCTCTGGTCTATCGATGCTGACGATGCCTGGGTGTCGGTACCGGAGAATATCGTCGGTACCCCAGAGCATGGTACCAGTAGTTCTGCTGAGGTTGAGGCCTCGAGAACATCCTGGAGCCCCGGATAATGCTTTGGAAGCCGAAACCTCCCGCCGGGGCAATTTTGCTGGTGTAGAACCCTCAAGGGCAACGCCAGAGGCATCTCGATGCTTAGAAGGAGATCTACCCTTTGAGGACCGGCTGGACTTATGTTTAGTTACCTGAGATCCATGGGAGGAAGACGAAGCCCTGGAAGATGTCAATGCTACAGAGGCTGCATCAGAGGGAAAAAGGGTGCTGAGCTTAGCAGCCCGGTTTTGTCGACCCCTCTTGGACATCATGGCACAAGCCATACACTCCGAGATGGAGTGGTCAGGACCTAAACATTTAAGACACCACTCATGGGTGTCGGTGATAGATATGGTACCGCCACACTTATTGCACTTCTTAAAACCCGAAGTGGGTTTTTCTATAATGGAGGAAATTTTGGGCCTAAGGCCTAAGGCCCAAAATGGTGCATGCACCTGAGGGAGAAAAAATTGGAAAAAAGAACTAAATATAATTTTTTTTTTCTAAAAGAACCACCAACCACCGGCGGTACCGGTGTAGCGTTGAGGAAGGCAGACGCGACCACAAAAAAGAAGAAGAAAACATTTTTTGCAGTGACAGGAACAACGACCTGCTGGCTCCGCGGAAAACGAAGAACTAGAGAGAAGCAGTTGGGAAAGGCGGGAAGGCAGCACGCAGGCACTGTGGGATGCTCCCAAAAGCTTTCTAATTGGATGCTGGGGAGCGTTCCCGCACAGACTCCGTCGGTACCGACGATACCCATATGTGAAGAATACATTCCTGCTTGTTCCTGGAGATTACTGCGTATACCATGGACTGCCCGAACAACAAACCAGTCAGTACTAGAGGAGATCAAACCTAAGCTTTCTTTAGAAGCTCAGATGACAAGACTTCAACTTTCATACTTTGGACACATCATGCGAAGAGAGATCATTAGAGAAAGACATCATGCTTGGCAAGATAGAAGGTCAATGCAAAAGAGGAAGGCCAGCAATGAGATGGATCGAAATAGTAACAGCAGCTACTACTGACTACTCGAAAATAAACTGCCTTACACAAATGACAATATGGTGTAAAAGCAACAACCTCGAAATCAACTACAGCAAGACTGAGGCACTAATCATCACTCGTAACCCAGATTTCATCCACCCACCGGACATCAAGATACAAAACACAACCATACCAATAAAATCAGAAGTAAAATACCTCGGAGTGACCCTGGACAATGAACTGAATCTCAAAGCACAAGTAAGCAAAACAATCAAAAATGCATACTACAGGATGAGAATCATCAGAAGACTTAAACCCCTCCTCGCCACTGAGCACTTCCGTACCGTATGCCAAGCACTAATTACCCCCTTATTGGACTTCTGCAACCCAATCTACCTTGGACTTGCAAAACAAACAATCAAACCACTTCAACTAGCACAAAACACGGCAGCCCGTATAATATCTGGATCAACAAGACATGAGCACATCACACCCGTTCTGAAAGATCTACACTGGCTCCCAATCATTTCACGCATCAAATACAAAACAATCATAAACATATTCAAGATCAAACAACACTTCAGCCAACAGCCTGCACACCCTCATACAATCAGACACCAGCACACGCCCAAGAAGAAAAGGAACTTCCAACCGAGTAAACACCTCTAGAGACTTCAGAAAAGCACGCAAGGACACCACAGAAAGAGCACTCTCTCTGGCTGCCCCAACAATCTGGAACACCCTCCCAGACGAGCTGAGATCAACGACAGACCTCAAAGACTTTCACAAACAGCTGAAGACAACGCTGTTCAAAGAACACTATGGACACGTTACATGATCTAACTACCAGGAACAAACAACCTTCCCCCCCTAGACCCACTGATAAGAGAATGTATAACGGCACATGTTGTTTCCTAACACTAAATGTATAGAAGATTGTATTATAGCACATGTTGTATCATAGCACACAATGTACACAGTTCAAACTAATCAAACTCACATCATCCACTCAAACTACGATATAACCCTCACTGCATGAATACACTATCACCTCTCTTGATTGTTTTGCTGTGATACCGCCTTGATTGTAAGATAAGGCGGTATAGAAATACTTTTAAATAAATAAATAAACAGCTACAGGTGCCAGTCTGTCAACAATAAGTCACCTGATTGAAGACCAAACACAATTTAGGACAACTATCCAGAGGGTCGCCATGAGTCGACACTGACTCGATGGCATTTAACAACAACAAAGAAATCACCTCTAGCTAACTGCTGAATATTTTTTTGCCATTTTTATTTCTGGTGGGCCAAAATAGGTATCTAGTCCACAATATATTAGCTTATAGCAATGACCAGAACAAAGAAATCATATTACACAAGACAAACATAACATCTTGTGGATACGACAAGTATATTTGAAAACAAACACAAATCTTCAAAGATCTCAATTGTATTACTCTAATTTATAATTGTATTTTGATGTTATTGGATTTTATATTGCTAGAACTATATTATGATCAGTTATAGTGGCATAAGTTCAATGTAGGTGTCTCCAAGCAAAATTTGATGAGGGCTCCTCATGATAGTGGCAGCAGCAGCCAGAGAACACTCCCTCCCCTACTTTTTAAAAAAAATGTCAGAGCATGGCAAACATCTTACTGCAATAAAGATTCCTTGGAGCAATGGGCAGTCACTAAACCCTCCATTGCCCCAGAAGAATCCAAGTTATCAATGTCCATGTTTAATGTACATTACCAAGTTTAAGTTACAATGTAAACTGCTTTGACTATTTGATAAAGCGGTGTAAAAAGCCTATTAAATAAATAAATACATAAATAAAAAGATGTTTGCTATGTTGTCTTCCGCTGCCTCTGTTAGAATAGTACTTTACGCAGCAGTCCGAATCTGGAACATCATCACTTTACTGTGTGCCCAAAGTCTCAAGTTTATTTAGATTTTTTTTTAAAAAACTATGTTTCACTTCTGATAAATCATCATCTTAAAGCAAAGTGTGATCATTGAAGACAATATACTTACTTACAAAAGAATTAAACATTAAAGAAATCCAACAAAAATTAAAGGATACTAAAGAAGATGAAATTAGACTTACCTGCTAATTGTTGTTCCTTTAGGATCTCCAGGCTAGTCCTGAAACATTGGGTCTTGCTCCTCCTCCAGCAGCCTTGGAGACTGAGAAAACGTCACTTCTCTTGATGTCACCAGTATAAGTACCTTGGATCCGCCTCCAGAGATCAGTAACCTAGTGACAAAGCAACTCACCAGAGCAACAATTAAGTAGATATGATATAAACAACCAATTACAATCTATGAAAACTGAGTCGGTGCGAAACACCGTTCCGCAAGTGTTGAGATCCTCATTGACCAATAGAAAGAAAAGAACAGAATAGCAAGATGCAGAGACATCCCCCTAATGGAACCCTTCCGGGTAAATGGCCCTCGAGCTGCTTACCTGTTATACCAGTACTGCTTCAGGCGCAAATCCAGGAAAAATCCGGGAGGGATACAGGATTAGCCTGGAGATCCTAAAGGAACAACAATTAGCAGGTAAGTCTAATTTCATCTTCCTTAGCGTCTCTCCAGGCTAGTCCTGAAACATTGGGGATGTAACAGAGCAGTGCCAAGAATTAACAGGAGGGACCAACCAATCCCGCCTGAAGCACTGACGCCCCAAAACAGGCATCCCCCTGCGCTTGCAAATCAAGCCGATAATGCCTTATAAAGGAATGCAAAGAAGACCAAGTAGCCGCCCAACAAATGTCAACCGCCGGAACCAAATTACGCTCTGCCCAAGAGGTAGCCTACGCCCTAGTGGAATGTGCGCGCAAACCCATCGGAACGGGCTGTTTCTTCAAAAGATAAGCGGACGCAATCGCCTCTTTCAACCAACTCGCAATAGAGGCCTTCGACGCTGCCTGTCCCTTGTTAGGACCCCCAAACAGCACAAACAACCTATCCGAACGACGGAACGAGGCGGTGACCTTCAAATACATCTTCAACGCTCTTTTTATATCCAACTTATGTAATCGCGGAATAGCAGAGTCCTCCCCGCCGCCAACAAACACTGGCAGAGAGACCACCTGATTCACATGAAACGGCGACACCACTTTAGGCAGAAAGGACGGCACAGTCCGTAACACTACCTTGGACTCACCAAAAACCAAAAAAGGTTCCTTGCAGGATAAAGCCTGCAACTCCAAAATACGCCGAGCAGAGGCAATTGCCACCAGAAAAACCACCTTCAAGGTCAAATCCTTCAAAGATGCCCTCGACAAAGGCTCAAACGGCACTCGCACTAAAACGTCCAAAACCAAATGGAGGTCCCACCGCGGGACTACCTGCCGACGGGGCGGTCGCAAAAGCACCACCGCCCTCAAAAAACATTTAACGTCCGTGTGTGCGCTAAGCGCCTGGCCACCAATCTTCCCTCGGTAGCAAGCCAAAGCAGCCAACTGTACCTTCAGAGAGGCCGCCGCCAAACCTTTGTCATAACCATCTTGCAAAAACGCCAGTATCTGCGGAATGGAAGCTCGCAAAGGCAAAACCTTGTGGACCTCACACCATGCCTCGAAAACTCGCCACACACGCACATACACCAGAGACGTAGACCTTCTGCGAGCTTTCAGCAAAGTCGAAACTACCGCTGACGAATACCCTCTCGCTAACAACCGCACCCTTTCAATAGCCAAGCCGTAAGCGAGAACCGATCCACCTGAGGCATACACAGAGGACCCTGCTGCAGCAGGTCCCTTCGAACCGGAAGCCACCAAGAGTCGTCCGCCAGAAGCCGGATCAGATCCGCATACCACGGCCTCCGCGGCCAATCCGGCACGATCAAAAGCACAGGCCCCCTGTGGAGCTCGATACGCTGCAGGACTCGGCCTATTAAGACCCACGGCGGGAACACAGAGCAGACGACCCTCCGGCCATGGCTGACTCAAGGCATCCAGGCCCTCCGACATCCTTTCTCGCCTTCTGCTGAAAAACCGACTGGCCCTTGCAGTGTGAAAGGTCGCCATGAGATCCATGACGGGAACGCCCCACCGCCGAACCAACATCTCGAACACCTGCGGATGAAGGGCCCATTCCCCCGGATCCACCCGCACCCGACTGAGGAAATCGGCCTCCACATTTTCCACTCCTGCGACATGCGCCACTGACAGCGCCAACAGATACCTCTCGGCCCACACAAACAACCGGGCCGCCTCGCCTTCCAGCGCCGAACTGCCGGTCCCCCCTTGCCGATTGATATAGGCCACGGCCGTCGCGTTGTTGGAGAATACCCTCACGGCCTTCCCGCGCAGGCACCCCTGGAACGCCCGAAGCGCCAGCACCACCGCTCGCAACTCCAACTGGTTGATGGACCACTCCCCTTGAGCGAACGCGCCCTGGACATGCGCTCCCCAACTGGACAAGCTGGCATCCGTCGTTAGGGGGACCCACTCCGGCACCTCCAACGGCATCCCGTTCTCCAACGACTCCGCTCGTAACCACCATATCAGAGAGAGGCGAGTCTCCGGCTGACAGAGCAAACGCCGGTCCAGACTGTGGCTCTGATGGGACCAACGTCGAATCAACGCTTTCTGTTGTGGCCGCATGTGCGCTCTCGCCCAGGGCACCACCTCTATCGTCGCCGCCATGGTGCCCAACACTTGCAGGTATTGCCAGGCCGTCGGACACGGCCTGCGGAGAAACTTGCGCAGCAGCCGCCGGAGACCCTGCGCTCGGCTTTGCGGAAGAAACACCTGCCCCGCCGCCGTGTCGAACCACGCCCCGAGATACTCTAGGGACTGAGAAGGCGTCAACCTGCTCTTGGCCCGATTGACCACCCAACCGAGACTTTCCAGGAACGCCACCACTGTGCCCGTGGCCGATTCGCTCTCCTCCCTGGACTTTGCCCGAATCAGCCAATCGTCCAGATAAGGATGTACCAGAATACCTTGCTTTCTCAACGCCGCGGCCACCACCACCATCACCTTGGTGAACACCCGTGGCGCCGTCGCCAAGCCAAAAGGCAATGCCTGGAACTGGAAGTGCCCCATCGGGAGCGCAAACCGCAAGAACTTTTGATGGTCCTGACGAATGGGAATGTGCAAATACGCTTCCGACAAATCGAGTGACGTCAGAAACTCGCCCCTGTGCACTGCGACGATGACCGACCGCAAGGTCTCCATCCGAAAATGAGACACGCGGAGACAGCGATTCACGCGTTTGAGATCCAAAATCGGCCAAAAGTTGCCTTCCTTTTTCGGCACTACAAAATAGAGTAACGACCGGAGCCGCATTGGTCTGCAGGTACGGGCACCACCGCTTCGAGGGAAAGTAGGCGGTCCAGCGTCTCCCGCACCGCCGCGTACTTGAAGGGCGCCTTGCACGGGGACATCACAAAAAAATCTGCCATGGACCGCTGTAGCTCCAAAGCATAGCCCTCGCGGATGACCTACAGTACCCACTGATCGGACGTGATTCGGGCCCAGGCAGGGTAAAAGCGCTGCAGACGCCCTCCGATCGGCTCCTGCCCCGCCTGGACCCCCCTGGCATCATTGCGACTTTCGGGAGGTGGAGGCAGAGGAGGACGCAAAGCCCCTGCTTGCCCTTCGAAAACCCCAAAATCCTTGGCTACGAAAGGGAAACCGACCCCTATGAGTCTGACCAAACCTCGGGGAACGAAAATGGCGAAACTCCCGTAGCAGACCTTTGGCCGGCAGACCCGCTCGACCTTGCCGCTGCTTATCTTCAGGGAGCCGACCGCCCTTCGACTCCCCCAAATCCTTCACCAGTTTCTCCAAGTCCTCTCCAAACAGCAGCTTCCCCCGAAACGGTAGCTTACTAAGCCTCGACTTCGAAGAGGAATCCACCGACCAATTCCGCAACCACAAAGATCAAAGGGCCGCCACAGCGGACGCCATGCTATTGGACAAACCTCTAATGAGATCAAAATGGATATCCGCTAGATAAGCGGCCCCCGTCTCCAGCCTGGCCGCCTCTTTCGCCACGTCCACCGCTGGTCCCTCTTGCAGCCCCTGGGCCCACCGTAAACATGGCCTGGCTACCCAAGCGCCACAAATGGACGCCTGGAGGGACAGCGCACTAACATCAAAAACTTGCTTCAATAAGGTGTCCAATTTCCGGTCCTGTGCATCTTTCAACGCTGCACTGCCTTCAACCGGAATAGTAGTCTTCTTCGTCACCGCAGCATCCACCTTAGGAGACTTTAATAACTCCCGATCCTGCTCAGCCAAAGGATAAAGGCGGGATATCACCCGGGAGCCCCTCAGAGCAGACTCCGGCATATCCCACTCACTTTGTATCATCTCCTTAAACACTCTGTGCATAGGAAAAACCTTCTGCGGCTTCCGAAAGGCTAGCAACAAGGGATTCTCCACTTCCGAATCTTCCGGCTGCCCCACAGTGGGCATATTAAGCACCTAAAGAATCTCGGAAATGAGCGCCGGCAACTCTTCCCTCCGAAAAAGCCGAACAACCCGGGCCTGGTCCTCCTGCTCAGGAAGCTCCCCCTCTTCCAAGTCCTCGTCCACCTCTAAATCCTGCCCTAGGTCTTGCCCTAGGTCTCCCAAATCCACGGACTCGGAGGACACAGACCGACCAGATGGTTCCCTACCAGGCCGCAGCCTCTTCGCCGGACTGTCGGCCCCCCCGAGGTCCAGCGAAGGACCCGGGCGCTTCACCCCTAGACCCTTCGCTTCCGAACTAGGAGAGGGAGAAGTCTGCACCCCAGCCAGCACCTGTTGCAGGAGGGACACGAAGTGAGGGGAAAAGATGGCCTACAACCCCCCCGGGACCGGCCCCTGCGAGACCTGTTTCCCCGGGGTGGGCGAGGGCCCAGCCACTGGCTCCTGGGAAGAATCCTCCAGGCCCTTTTGCTCTGCAAGGCCCGAGGACCCCTCCATTGGATCGTCGGCACTGTCAGTCAGACCGTGCTCCATGGAGACTGCTTCCCTGCAACAACTGCGGCAGACACCTGTCTCAGATACAGCCCCTCGCTTAGAACCACAAATGAGACAGAGGGATTTGGAGGGCATGCCGCCAGAAGCAGGAGAAAGGCAAACTGCCTTCCCCAGCTCCCGAGGTCTAACTGCCCACCGCTCAAGCCCCAGCAGTGACAACGGAGGCTTTGGGTGGGTGTGCCGGTTCAGAGTAGTTTTTTTTTTTTTGCTTGTAACGGGACCCCCAAACCGCCCCGACCTACAAACTAAAAAGCCCGCAATGAAACGAGGCTCCCCCGCCGAAATACCACCGAAAGAAAAGGACTGCCGCTGCAGCTAAAGGTTTTCCCGCGCGCGGCCTACCGCCGGCTCACCACGCGGCTCCGGGCCTGGTATCGCTGGAAATCGACGACCCCGGCCCCTTACCTCAAAACAGCCTCTGCGAATGTGGGGCACTAGAACCCAGCGCTCAGCCGTTAATGCGGCTTCGGCGTCCAGGCTCCGCTCCGATTCCTGCCTCCCGCAGTGCCTTTGCAGCTTCGCCGGCAGGAACTTCGGCAGACTAACAGGCACGGGAAACGCTGTCCAACCCCTCGCCCACTCCGGTTCCTCACCCTAAAGAGCGGGTTCGGGAACCGAAGGACAACAGCCACTCTGGCCTCCGGGCTGCTCCAAAAAATCGAGGCAGGCAGAGCTCCCAACCCAACGGGGGGGGGGGGGGGAGGGAGAAAGGCAGAAAAGCAGGAAAAGGAAGAGCTGACAGCTAGCAATAACTAACTCAGCACAGCTACAGCCCAAAAAACAATCAACCCCAAACCAGGGCACCTAAATTTGGAAAAAATAAAAACGTCCAGCACTTAATTGCTCCTCAAAGTGAGCCCAACCTGGGGCTCACCAGACCTCCAAGCTGCTTGGAGACTGAGCAATACTGATCTCTGGAGGCGGATCCAAGGTACTTATACTGGTGACATCAAGAGAAGTGACGTTTTCTCAGTCTCCAAGGCTGCTGGAGGAGGAGCAAGACCCAATGTTTCAGGACTAGCCTGGAGAGACGCTAAGGAACACTTACTTTCCTTCTAGTTTTTTGTGCATTAACTTTCTGAGCCAGTCAAATCTTTACAATATGTTTTACCTATGTTGTCCAGTTATAAGAGTCATTAACTCCACCTCATCTGTCCATTAGTACCTGTCTCCTGTACTTGCAGAAACCATACTTTGCTTCAGGGCTCCACAACCCCAATTAAAGACCCTGTCTGTCAAAGCATGCTTTTAAATCATAGCTCCTACGATCTCTGCAGAAGGATCTTTCAGGTATCAATGAAGCATTCGGTGTTTTCTAGGGACATGCGCAGGCAAGAAAAAATTTGGGTTCGTTTTTTTTTTCCATAAATTTTTCTTGATTTTCGCAAGTTCTTTTTTAGTTAGTTTTGCATATTCATTTTAATGGGAAATGTTTAGTGCATATTTATTTATTTATTTTATTTTTATTTAGCAAACACTTGTATACCGCTACTTCCAGCGATCAGAAGCGGTTTGATTTAAGTCTTTGGGATATGTCACAAAATCAAGACAGGAAGAATGGGGCATAGATAGAAAGAAGAGGGGTAATACACAGCACACATCTCAGGGTCTAGATATAGCCCTCCATTAGGTATCATTCATATGTACAAAAGCGATTCTCCTTTAACTATTTACATTTGACAAACAGCTATTTGTTTCTTTTCAACTTGTTGGATTCACAGCTGGCCATAGTGGCAGTTAAATAGGTGAGTTTTTAATTTTTTTCTGAAATCGAGTAGGTCTTTTGTTGCTCTCATCTCATGCGGTAGGTTGTTCCATAAAGTGGGGGCAGAGAGGGAGAATGCTCTGCGGCCAGTACTGGATTTTACATGTCTGATGCTGCTTGGGACTATAAGTGTGGCTTCGCTTATGGTTCTCCTGCTTCTGGAGCTAGTTTGCAAGGTGATCAGGGTGGAAAGGAATGATGGGGCTAGGTTGTGAATTAGTTTGAATGTCGTTACCAATGTTTTGTATTGGATCCTGGCAGAGACTGGGAGCCAGTGTAGTTCCATCAATATAGGTGTAATATGTTCGGTGACGCTTGTTCTCATGATGATCCTTGCTGCTACGTGTTGTGCCAGTTGTAATCTGTTGGTCGTTTTCTTTGGTAGACCCTGCAAGATGGCGTTACAGTAGTCGAGGTGAGGCATGATGAGTGCTTGAGCAACTGAACGGAAGTCGCATGGATCTAGTACATTCCGTAGGGGTCGCAATACTCTAAGCTTGTGAAATATGGCTTTGTTGGTGTTGCTGAGGTGTTTTTCCATTTTCAGTTTGCTGTCGATTATGACTCCTAGATATCTAATTTCCTTCTTCGTGTTGTATGTATTGTTGCACAATGTGGTTGTTGGTGGTGGTTCGAAGTCAGTTTTACTGGATATAAACATTACTTCAGTCTTCTTATGATTAATCGACATGTTGTTCTGTTTTAGCCATCCCAACATCTCTCCCATGCAGGTTTCCAGCTGATCGTATTTTGGGTCGACGGTTTCTAGCTGTGTGTACAGCATGATATCGTCTGCATATATGTGGTAGTTGATGCCATATTTCCTGAATATTTCACTGAGGGGTTGCATGTAAATGTTAAACAGTAGTGCCGAGAGCGCCGACCCCTGTGGTATGCCTTGAGTTTGAGTGAAGGCTTCGGCTTTTTCTCCGTTGAATTGGACTTGTGGCTTTCTGTCTGTTATGTAGGAGGAGAACCACTTCAGGGTGGTTCCTAATATACCAATTGATGCCAGCTTGTTAAGGAGGGTTAGGTGATGTACAGTGTCGAAGGCTGCTGAGATGTCGATAAAAATAAGAATAAACATTTTCTTCCTGTCCTCTAGCCCTTTGAGGAGGCAGTTAAACAGTGCTAATAGCAGAGTTTCGACCCCATGATTTTTTCTGAAACTGTATTGCTGTTTGTCGAGGGTTTCGTATTCATCGAGGTGTTCTTGCAGTTGGATGAGGGCTGCTTTTTCTATGATTTTCGCTAGAAACGATATGCTGGAGATTGGGCGGTAAGAAGATGGGTCTTCTTTGTTAAGCGAGTTGTTCTTTAATATCGGTCTAATTATAGACTTTTTGAGCCGGTTGGGCATGACTCCCTGTGACAATGATTGGTTCACAATGTGTGAGACCTGGAGGCCAATATCCTTTTTTGCTGCTTTAATCCAGGTGGTTGGGCAAGGATCAAGCATGGAGGTGGTAGTATTTATACTGGTTATTATTCCAATTGCTTGCTTATCATCAATTTTGTGAAATTCGCTCCAAATCTGTTCTTTCGTCACTGAAGTTTTCGGGTGGGGTTCGGCCGGGCATAACGCAGTTGCGGTTGTTGTTAGTTTGCTTGCGTAGTGATCTGCGAGAATTTGGGGCTGAATAGTGTCACCTTGTTGTTCTGGTTGTGTTGTTTTGGTTAGTGTTTTCACTATTTGAAATAGTTCTCGTGGTTTATTGATGGCTTTATTCAGTAGGCTGGTGTGGTGTTTCCTTTTTGCATTATCCACCTCGTCTTTATATTTTGCGAGGATGTTGAAATATTTATCTCTGTGTTCCAAGGTTTTGTTGCGTCTCCACTTTTTTTCAGACCTTCTAAGTTCCCTCTTCCTTTGGGTTAGCGTAGTTGTATACCAGGGCTCTGATTGTTGTTTCCTTGGGGTTGTTGTCTTCTTCCATTTCGGGTTTGATGCAGCCTGTATTCCTTCATCCCAGCTATTTGCTAGTGCATCGAGATCAGTAGATTCCAGGTCAATGTGTGTCTTGATGCAATTTGTGAGGTTTTCCAGATCCAACTTCTTGAAGGATCTCTGTTGTTGTGTTCCTTGTTGGGCTTTCGCAACTCTCGGTACTGATGGGAGTTTTATCAGTAAGTCTATCTGGTGATGGTCAGACCAGGGTATGGCTTTGATTTTAATCAGGGGTCTATCATGGTTGTTCTGATTGCTCATAGGGGTAAAGACCATGTCCAGTGTATGTCCCTTTTCATGTGTTGGTTCGTTTATTATCTGCTGATATCCAAGTTGTGACATAGCTTCCAGGAATATATTGGCGTGCACTGCTGTTGTTGATGCTAGGTTTAGGTCACAGAGGATGATTTGGAATTTTTTTGGGTGTGTTGAGGAAATGTTTTCTAGCGCTGCAGCAAGTATTTCCTGGTTCGGAGAGGGGGCTCTGTATATTAGGCAGATAGATATTGCAGAGTTCTCCACTTTGAGCATGTCTATGTCTGGGTTGGATTCCAGTGAAGTGCATGAGAGGTTCAAGTGTGACCTGGCGATTATTAGCACTCCTCCACCTCTTTTGTTGGATCGTGGGCAGTTATAAAGGTTATAGCCTGGTCTGCTTATCTGGTTCAGTAAGGCAGCATCGGTGCTCGTGAGCCAGGTTTCCGTTATGCAGAGGATGTCTGGTTGCTCATCATTTATTATGTCGAAAATGATGTGGGTTTTGTTTCTGATTGATCGGGCGTTTATGAGGGTGATGTTACAGACTACTAATGTGTCTTGTGGCGCCTGGCTTTGGTGGGCATGCGGCTGGTTTGGCTTCAGCGACCATGGCATTTTTGACAATTTAATGATTACTAACCAATTAATGTATGTTAAATAAAAAAAAATATTTAAGTGTCATCAAGTCAATGCTGACTCTTGATGACCCAGCAGCCCCTTGGCTTTCTTGGCAAGGTATGACGAAGTAGATTGCCAGGCCTTTTTCTTCCAAGGCAATGGAGGGTAAAGTAACTTGCCCAAGGTCATAAGGAGTGCCAGTAGGATCTCTCTAGGATGGTGCCAGGATGTTGCTCTAAATTTAAGGCATGCAAATAAAATGAATGCATTAATGAATACACATCTATAATATTTATTTTCACATATTCCTTTTGAGCCACCTTCCCTTCGGTGACATTCAATGAACCCCATGTCCTTAGGACAGTGTTTCAACCTAGTCCTTGGGATAAACCTAGCCCGTTGTTTTCAGGACATCCACCATAATATGCATGAGATAGATGCACATACAGTGGAGGCAGTGCATGCAAATCTATCTAATATGCATATTCATTGTAGAAAGCCTGAAAACCTGACTGGGTGGGTGTGTCCTGAGGACTTGGTGTGGAACCCCTGCCTTAGGATTCTTAATCAATACAAAAGGCCACTTTATGGTACCTTATTGTAACTTAGTAACTTACTAGATATTCAAGTGTTTCTGTATTTATCCTTAAACTTCCTCTCTTCTTCATATAAGGCCTACAGAATAGGCCATGCAACATTTGTTGAATCTATTTCCTCAATATCCTTTTGGTTAAATGTACTCAAGGTGATCAAATTTGCAGATGACACAAAATTATTCAAAGCTGTTAAAACTCAAGAGGATTGTGAAAAATTTCAAGAGGACCTTGATAAATGGGAAGATTGCACGGCCAAATGGAAGATGAAATTGATGTGGACAAGTACAAAGTTATGAACTTAGGAAAGAGCAACTCCAACTACCGTTACATGATGCAAGGTTCCACATTAGGAACCACCGCCCAGAAAAAGGATTTAGGCATCATCATGGATAATATGTTCAAACCCTCCGCCCAGTGTGCTGCGACAGCGAAGGCAGCAAATAGAATGCTAGAAATCATAAGGAAAGGAATGGAGAATAAAACAAAGGATACTGTAATACTTTTGTATCATTCCCATAAACATAAACATTCCATGGTGCAACCAAACCTTGAATATTGTGTGCAATTCCGGTCATCATAATTTAAAAAGGATATAGCAGAATTAGAAAAAGTACAGGGAAGAGCCATCAAAATGATAAAAGAGATGGACTAATGCCCCTATGGGGAAAGTCTTAAAAGGTTAGTGCTCTTCAACATGGAAAAAAGACAGCTGATGGGAGATATGATAGAGGTCTACAAAATAATGCATGGAGTTGGACGGGTAAAAACAGATTAGTTGTTTACTCCATCAAAAAGTAGAAAGACTAGGGTACATGTAATGAAGTTAAAATATAACTATTTTGAGTTTACCATTTATCTCAAAAATTATAGAAAAAGTGGTACAAAATCAGCTGCAAGATCACATGGACTTGTATGCCCCTTTGGATAAACATCAGCATGGATTTAAACCTAATCACTTTGTGGAAACTCTACTTATTTCTCTTTGATAATCTTATAACAGGCCTTGAAAAAATACGTTTTCTGTTAATTTTCATCGATGTCTCAGCAGCATTTGAATGTTACAATGTCTACAAGATATTGGCTTATGCAACAATACATTAAAATGGTTTGCCTCTTATCTAACCAATCGTATGCAGTTAGTAAAATATGGTGACAAAAAATCCTCTCAATTTTCAATTGGACAAGGCATACCTCAAGGTTCAGCTTTATCATCTATTCTCTTTAATATTTAAATTCAACCCATATGTCAAATTATTAATCTTCATAAAATAATCATCATTTATATGCTGATGACATTATGGTTTATACTATAATTGATCAAAATACCTTTGATACAACAAAAATTAATAACTGTTTGGCTGATATGAATGATTGGCTTAATAACAAGAACTTAAAAATAAATTCTGACAAAACAGAAGCAATGTTCATATTTAAATGCCAGTCCTTAAAACTACCAATTGAAATTAATTTATTAAATGGAGAAATAAAAGTTAAAGATGAAGATAGATATTTAGGTGTAACATTAAATATTTAAATTTAAAATCTCATATAAACAAAATTGTGTCAAAAGCATACCATCGTTTAAAGATTAAGACGACTAAAACAAATACTAAATACAAATCACTTTCGCATGGTATGTCAGGCAGTCACAACACCTCTACTTGATTTTGGAAACATCTTGTATCAAGGTCTTCCTAAACACTCTATCCATCCTCTCCAATTACTTCAGAACACCACTGCGCGTATTATAACTGGCTCTACAAAATTTGAACACATAACTCCTGTCCTCAAACAGTTACATTTCCTTCCGGTTATTGCAAGAGCAAAATATAAAAACCTAATTACTATTTTCAAAAATTTTCACCAATCCTCAGAGGATATTCTACAATCTATAATGTCAAAAGACAAGAGCATATAAGACCAAGACGATCTGAAAATATCAATAAACTTAATACTCCTTTGAACTTCAACAAATCAAAACAAATGACTTCTAAAAGAGTGTTTTCCTTTATGGCACCAGAGTTATGGAATTCTATTCCTGAAGACTTAAGAACTCAGGAAGACATTAAGGACTTTCGCAAATCTTTAAAGACTTATTTATAGAATCATTTGGTGAAATAAATTAACCATTATGTACATTTAATTTCACTATGATATAGTATTATAACATACTGTTTTGTTTTGTATTTATATTGTAATGCATTGTTTTTGTTTTCCCATACCCTTAGTATGTAAGCCTTTGTTGTCTTGTCAACCACTTTGATTGAAGGATAAGGTGGCATACAAAACTGGTTAAATAAATAAATAAATAATCCATTTAAGACTAATAAGAAAAAATATTTTTTTTCACTCACCTAATCAAACACTGGAATTCGTTACCGGAGGATGTAGTAAAAACTGTTAGTGTAGATGGGTATTAAAAAGGTTGGACAAGCTCCTGGAGGAAAGGTCCTTAAACCATTATTAACGAGGACCAGGAAAGTCTACTGCTTACTCCAGAATAAGCATTGTGGAACCTGTGGAACCTTTTTGGAACATGACAGGTACCTGTGACCTGGAATGGCCACTGTTGGAAACAGGATACTGGGCTTGATGAACCTTGGTGTGAAGCAATATGGCATTTCTTATGTGTTACCAGAGATCGGTACACAAGTAATCTCTCTCCCTCTTCCTAAATAGTACACAGAAAGTATCAATTTCCAGTTGGTACAGCTTAATAAACAAAAAAATAAATTAACTTACTCCATATATTCAGTGCTGCTATCTACATAGGTAATGGCACTGAATGGATAATTTTTAGACTCTGTTCCGCCTCACCCCTAACTCTGGCCCACATTTGTACAGAGTATTGGGGCATTTATTGATTAAAACAGCTTGATACTATCTATATAAAACCTTTAAAGCAAAATTATGCACCGTTCTCTTAGACCTCCGCAGCTAGCATAATGATCTTTGCAGTTTTCCGGGTCATGCTGCATCTTAGTAAGAGAAACAGACGTTTCAGCCATTATACTGTGGTTTTACCCTGAAGAAAGCCACAGCATGACGGCTGAAACATTGGTTCCACTTACTCAGACATGGCATGACCCGAAAAACTACAAAGGTCAAATTATGCGCTCTCCGACACACACAATATATTTTAAATATCTGTCCTATAGGTTTAATTTTAAACAAGAATCCAAAGGCAAATATTATTCAAATCAATACCAAGAGCATGGAAACAAGGATGCTGCTTGAAGAGACTGGCACTGTCTACTGACAATCCTTAAAACAAAAAAAGAAAAGATCTTAAAAAGATTCATAGATCTACAAGTACTGTTCTTTCATTCACTGGAAAAATGACTGATCAGTGTTTCTGCACGTATGCTTTACTATTGCTCACCATGCAGGAAATCATTAAATATGAGTACTTTAATTTGCTGTGCCTATATTTGGATCATTAGTTGAACATTCTGGCTCAACTTCAATAACACAACTGCAGGGAATGCCATGAAATATAAACTGCAAAACTTGCCAATTATTACTATTTTTTTTAACTGTATCTCCCCTTTCCTTTCATTAGGACAAACCCAGAGCTGCTTTACTGACTTGGAGAAGCTCATCTCATTTACAATGATTGCTATGATGGGTAGTCCGTGCTTAGAATTTCAAATCTGTTCTAGGTTTACATTCATTAGCCTGCACTTCTTTCATTGTCTGTGATGCTTCTTGAATGTTTTCAGACATTTAGAATGCTGAAAACAATGCTGCACATTCCAGGTCTTTATGGACAGGAGATGTTCAGATTTCACATGTACAGGATGTTACTAATAATTGCAAACACTTAAGCTTTTTTGTATCCTTTGGGATTGTTTGAAAAATCCTCTTCTTCCCTCTTTTCACTGTGTGCTCCTTTACCAATATCATGATTTAGGAGTAATTCTATTAGTAAATCATAGTAACATAGTAGATGACAGCAGATAAAGACCAGCATAGTCCATCTAGTCTGTCCAGCAAGATGGCAAGAGTAGGTGCAGGCCACCCCTCTCCATGTCTTTGTTTAGGGGTGAACCCACCACTCCATGTAGGACCCCCCTATCTGTTGAGACGTTAGATGGTTCAGAAGTTATATGTTTCAGTTTATTTTGTTTTTATCCTGTTTCTGTAAAGGGATCCACTGTGTTTGTCCCATGCCGTTTTGAATTCCGTCACCGTGTTTGCCCCCACCACGTCCATCGGGAGGGCATTCCAAGCATCCACCACCCTTCCAGTGAAAAAATATTTCCTGACATTGCCTTTCAATTTACCACCTTGCAGCTTCATGTTATGTCCTCTAGTTTTACAGCTTCCCCGTCTTTGGAAGAGGTTTGTTTGTTCACCATTTCTCTTTAAGTATTTAAAGGTCTGAATCATATCTCCCCTGTCCCTCCTCTCCTCCAAAGTGTACATATTTAGGTCTTCAAGTCTCTTCTCACAAGGCTTCTGACGTAGGCTCCAATTCATTTTGGTCGCCTTCCTCTGAACAGTTTCCAGTCTTTTTACATCTTTTGCAAGATATGGTCTCCAAAACTGAACACAGTATTCCAAGTGAGCCTCACCAGTGACTTGTACAGTGGCATAAGTACCTCTTCCTTTCTGCTGGTAATCCATCTTTGTATGCAGCCCAACATCCTCGTGGCTTTTACCACCGCCTTGTTGCACTGTTTTGCCACCTTGAGATCATCAGAGATAATCACACCAAGGTCTTTCTCCTGAACCATGCACACCAACCTCTCACCCCCTATCGCATACATTTCTCTTGGATTTCTGCTACCCAAATGTATGACACTGCACTTTTTCGCATTAAATCATAGTTCCAAGCATTAGACCATTCTTCCAGCTTTTGTAGATCTTTCCTCATGTTAACCACTTCCTTGGGGGAGTCTACTCTGTTGCAAATGTTTGTGTCATCTGCAAAAAGACAGACTTTTCCATTCAGTCCTTCAGCAATATCACTCACAAATACATTGAACAGTTCTGGGCCCAGGACTGAACACTGAGACACCACGCTAATCACCTTCCTTTCATCCGAGTGAGCTCCATGTACCATCACCTTCTGTTGTCTGTCAGTCAACCAATTTCTAATCCAGTTTACCATCTTGGGACCCATCCCCAAGCTACTGAGTTTATTGACAAGCCTCCTAATGAGGAACAGTATCAAAAGCTTTGCTGAAATCCAGGTAGATGACATCCATCGCATGCACCTGATCTAGTTCCTTGGTCACACAGTCAAAGAACTCAATCAGATTTGTTTGGCAAGACCGACCTTCAGTAAAACCGTGTTGCCTCGGATCTTGCAACCTGTTGGTTTTGAGAAAGTTCACTATTCGCTCTTTCAGGAGCACCTCCATTACTTTTCCTGCCACTGAAGTAAGGCTCACGGGCCTGTAGTTTGGCACTTCTTCCCTGTCACCACTTTTGTGTAGAGGTACGACATCAGCCATTCTCCAGTCCTGAGGAACCTCTCCTGTTTCCAAGGATCTGTTGAAGACATCCTTTAATGGTCCTGCAAGAACCTCTCTGAGCTCTTTCAGTATCCTGGAATGTATCCAATCCGGTCCCATGGCTTTGTCCACTTTCAGTTTAGCAAGTTTTTCTAACACCTCATCTTCTGTGAATGGTGTGAACATAAGAACATAAGATATGCCATACTGGGTCAGACCAAGGTCCATCAAGCCCAGTATTATGTTTCCAACAGTGGCCAATCTAGGTCATATGTACCTAGCAGTTTTCCCAAGGGACACAGGTTCCACAATGCTTGTATTGGTTCAAGCATTGATATCCTGGGTCCCTTCTTAATAATGGTTTATGGACCTTTCCTCCAGGAACTTGTCCAAACCTTTTTTAAACCCAGCTACACTAACAGCCTTTACTACATCCTCCGGTAACAAATTCCAGAGTTTGATTACATGTTGAGTGACAAAATATTTTCTTTTATTAGTCTTAAATAGTTTACCCAGTAGCTTCATTGCATGTCCCCTAGTCTTTCTATATTCTGATAAGGTAAACAATCGATCTACGTTTACCCGTTCCACTCCGTTCATTAATTTATAGACTTCTATCATATCTCCCCTCAGCCGTCTCTTTTCCAGATTCAAGAGCCCTAAACCTTTTAGCCTTTCTTCATAGGAGTATCCTTCCATCCCCTTTACCATTTTGGTGGCTCTTCTCTGAACCCTTTCTAAAATCGCTATATCCTTTTTAAGATACGGCGACCAGAATTGCACACAATATTCAAGGTGCGGTCTCACCATGGAACGATATAGAGGATTACAGGATCCGAGGCAGAATGGATTCACCAGAGGCAGGTCTTGTCAGACAAATCTGATTGATTTCTTTGACTGGGTGACCAGGGAGTTGGACCGAGGGAGAGCCCTAAATGTGCTGTATTTAGATTTCAGTAAATCCTATGACACCATTCCTCACAGGCCACTTAGAAACAAACTGAGCACCCTAGGGATGAACCCTAAAGTTACTGCTTGGGTTAGAAATTGGTTGAGTGGGAGGCAACAAAGGGTACAGGTAAATGGAGCTCTCCGAGGAGAAGGAAGTTACCAGTGGTGTGCCACAGGGATCTGTCCTATGTCTGATTCTTTTTAACATCTTTGTTAATGATATAGCGGAAGAGCTGTCGGGTAAGGTTTGCCTCTTTACGGATGATACCAAAATCTGCAATAGAGTAGACACCCAGGAAGGTGTAGATAACATGAGGAGGGATCTAACTAAGCTTGAAGAATGGTCTAGAATTTGGCAGTTGGGATTTAATGTTAAAAAATGAAGGTCATGCATTTGGGCTGCAGCAATCCAAGGGAGCTCGTAGTATAGGGGGTGAAGTACTTTTGTCCACTAAAGATGAGCAGGACCTAAGCGTGGTTGTGTCTGATGATCTTAAAGTAGCTAAACAGGTAGAAAAGGTGACAGCAAAAGCTAGAAGGATGCTTGGGTGCATACGGAGAGGAATGACTAGCAGAAAAAAGGAGGTGATAGTGCCTCTGTATAATTTATTTTTTATTTATTTAGACAGTTTTGTATACCGCCTTATCCTTCAATCAAAGTGGTCACAACACAATTGGGGGATACATTTAACATGCGGGGATATGACACATATACACTAATACTTACAGGGAACATGGGCAATGGAGGGTTAAGTGGCTTGCCCAAGACCACAAGGAGCATCTGTGGGACTAGAAACCCCAGTCCTTCCGGCCCAAGGTTGCTGTCCTCTAGTGGGATTTGAACCCCCAACCTTCCGGCCTGAAGTACCTTGCCCCAACCACAAGGCTACTCCTCCTCCCAATATAAGTCCCAGTATAAGTCTTTGGTGCGTCATCATTTGGAGTACTGTGTGCAGTTCTGAAGACCGCACCTTCAAAAGGATATAAACAGGATGGAGTCAGTACAGAGGGTGGCTACTAAAATGGTTAGTGGTCTTCATTATAAAGCATATGAGGACAGACTTAAGGATCTTAATATGTACACCTTAGACTACAGGAAAGGAGGGATAGAGGTGATATGATTGAGATGTTTAAATACCTCCATCGCATAAATGCACAGGGGGAGAGCCTCTTTTGATTGAAAGCAAGTTCTGCTACGAGGGGACATGGGATGAGGGTGAAAGGGGATAGATTCAGGAGTGATATGTGGAAATATTTCTTTACGGAAAGAGTGGTGGATCCATGGAATAGTCTCCCAGTGGAGGTGGTAGAGATGAGGACAGTATCTGAATTCAAAGAAGCATGGGACAAACACAGAGGATCTCTAAAGGAAAAAAAGGAGACTGTTGTAGTTGTTGACATGGAAGGACAGACTAGATAGACCATGTGGTCTTTTTCTGTCATCATTTTTCTATGTTTCTATATTTATGATTTGTTGTCTTACTTCAGATTATTTCCTTCAAGGCATCACAGAGACTACCAGACTGGAGGTGGGACGTCTCAACTATGTTCCTGAAGGTCTCCTCTATATACGTCATTGTCTTCTTTAGTTCCTCTAAGTCTGTTACTCTAATCTCTAGAGATTGGACTTGCTCTGAGAGCCACGAGCTCTTTGCACCATGTGACCTCTCACCTACTGGGAGATAATCAGACATGTGGCACTCATTGCCAAAGACTGGATAGCCCCCATCTTGTTGCTGGACCGCTGTATTCAGCTTAGTACTGGTGAGCTCTTTAGTTAATTAAAGTTGTTATGGGAGTAGGGATACCTAAACTAATATAAAGGTCCTTATAATGGTATATTTTATGCTATGATTTTTCAATGGACTGAAAATCTGTTCTTAAGGGTTAATCACTTACTACTGAAAATACCCTCTGGTGAATGTTTCTCCTGTATTCTTAACTGTGATAACTGACTATAAATTAAATGATATATTAGAATAACTTGATTTTAAATGAGCTATTTTTTTCTTAATAATGAAATTAAAGTATTGCATTTATCAATAGCCCCTCAATCTCTCTTCTATCCAAAATTTTAAAGGCAAATTTCCCAGCAAACCAATGTACTTTTACCTGCAGAGGCTTTGTCTGCTCTCTGTTTTCCCTAAGAAGCAGAGCAGCTGATAGGGGAAATGCTTTCCACAAACCCCTTTGATTATTCACTCCTTCAAAAAAACATAACAGATTAGTAAGACAAGATCTTCCTTGTCTAAAGCCATGTTGGCTGTCTCCCATTAGGTCATGACTATCTACATGCTGAGTAATTTTATTCTTTATGATGGTTTCTACCATTTTTCCCGGTACTGACGTCAGGCTCACCGGTCTGTAGTTTCCCGGATCACCCCTGGAACCCTTCATTCCCATTTTTATATTTGGGAGTCACAGCTGGTCCATCTCCAGGATTTTCTTTAGTAAAAACAAAGCAGAAGTATTTGTTTAGCAATTTCGCTTTTTCAATGTCACTTTCCACGAGTCCTTTCCCAGCACTTCTGAGTCCTGCAATTCCAACTCTGATCTTCTTCCTTTCCCGAATATACCTGAAGAAAGTTTTGTCGCCACCTTTAACATCTTTAGGCATCTTCTCCTCTGCCTTTGATTTTGCTTTCCTTATTTCTCTTTTTGACTCTGAGTTTGATCCTGTATTCATTTCTGTGTTCTTCTGTTTGCAAGCTTTTGAATTTTGCGAAAGCTATGTTTTTTGCCTTTATTTGAGCAGCCACTTCTTTGGAAAACCAAATAGGTTCCTTCTCCTCTTGTTTTTATTTACTTTTCTTAATATTTATCTGTTGCCCCTTTTATTGCCACCTTTAGTTTAGCCCATTGCAATTCCACTTCCCTTATCTCCTTCCACCCCGTCATCTCCTCCTTTAGGTACGCAGCCATTTTATTGAAGTCAGTGTTTTTGAAGTTTAGGACTTTGAGCTTTCTATGATTGGCCTGTACCATGGCTTTTATCTTAAACCACACCGTGTGATGATCACTGTTGCTCACAGGGGCATTCACGCAGACATTTGACACGCTATCACCGTTGGTGAGCACTAAATCCAGCTTTGAGCTTTCCCTGGTTGGTTCCATCACCATTTGTCTAAGTAATGCATCTTGGAGAGCATCCACAATTTTTTTTGCTTCTTTCCAGATGTGCAGAAGGAGTAATCCAATCCACATCAGGTAGATTAAAGTCACCCAATATGATCACTTCCCCCTTTGTGGCTATCTTGGCAATATCTATAATCAATTTGTTAGCTATTTCTTCGATTTGAGTCGGAGGTCTGTAGACTACAGTAGTATGGATGATAGTGCCATCTCCTCTTTCCAACGCAATCTAGAGTGCTTCTTCTTTTCCCCATGTCCCCTGCATTTCAGTAGCTTTAATATTGCTTTTGACATACAAGGTTACTCCTCTTCCTTTTCCATTTTCTCTGTCTCTTCTGAATAGATTATAGCCAGCTATGGCTATATCCCAATCATGCAATTCATTAAACCATGTTGCTGTAATGGCTACAATATCCAAATCCATTTCCACCATTAGGGCTTCCAGGTCCGGAACTTTGTTGGCTAAGCTTCGAGCATTTGTGCTCATTGCTTTCCAGCATTTACCTGGCTTGTGTGTATTTTAAATTGATTTTGTTCTGCCCACTTCTTCCCACTTGTTTTTGATGTGTGGTTTAAAAGTATGTCTGTTTCTGATGTTATTCTGCTTTTGCAGGGGGTGCCTTGCAGATCTTGACCTTCCACACCAGTCACCCCCTTTTCCTAGTTTAAATGCATATCCACATACTGCCTGAATTTTTCACTTAGGATTCTTTTCCCTGTGACAGAGAGATGTAGTCCATCAGCAAAGTATAGTCTCTTGTTGGTCCATCTGTTTCCCCAGTCGCCAATAAATCTGAATCCTTCTTGTTTGCACCAGGTCTGGAGCCAGGTATTAAAGCTATTAATGCAATGCAGCCTTTCTGTCCCCTTACCAAGAACAGCTAGAACTTCTGAGAATGCAACAGTTTTAACAATGGGCTTGAGTTTCTCTCCCAGAGATTGGAAGTCCTTTTGGACTGTAGAGGCACTGTTTCTAGCCAGGTCATTTGTGCCCAAGTGGATAACATCATCGTTTGGAGTGTTCACTTTTTTCGCTAAGTACTTCAACAACTTGGTTTGTATTCCTGCTGGCTGAAGAGCCTGGTAGGCACATGACTATCTTCTCTCCTTTGAACTGTGTTCCCAAGTTGGTGCCTCTAATGATGGAATCTCCAAGTACTAGTAGTTTTCTGTTTGGTGAGGTTTTCTTCATATTTGGTACATTAGCAGGAGATTGGGCATTGTCTGACTCATTTAAGGGCCCTTCAGTTTCTTTGGCTTGGACATCCTCATTAGCCAAGGGAGAGAAGGCAATTGTGCAGGGATATAGAAACATAGAAACATAGAAATATGACGACAGAAAAAGACCACATGGCCTATCTAGTCTGTCCTTCCATAACAACTACAACAGTCCACTTTTTGCCTTTAGAGATCCTCTGTGTTGGTCCCATGCTTTCTTGAATTCAGTTACTGTCCTCATCTCTACCACCTCCACTGGGAGACTATTCCACGGATCCACTACTCTTTCCGTAAAGAAATATTTCCGCATATCACTCCTGAATCTATCTCCCTTCACCTTCATCCCATGTCCCCTCGTAGCAGAACTTGCTTTCAATTGAAAGAGGCTCTCTCCCTGAACATTTATGCCACGGAGGTATTTAAACATCTCAATCATATCACCTCTATCCCGCCTTTCCTCTAAGGTGTACATATTAAGATCCTTAAGTCTGTCCTCATATGCTTTATAATGAAGCCCATTAATCATTTTGGTAGCAACCCTCTGCACCGACTCCATCCTGTTCACATCCTTTTGAAGGTGCGGTCTCCAGAATTGCACACCATACTCCAAATGAGGTCGCACCAAAGACTTATACAGAGGCATTATCACCTCCTTTTTTCTGCTAGCCATTCCTCTCCGTATGCACCCAAGCATCCTTCTAGCTTTTGCTGTCGCCTTTTCCACCTGTTTAGCTACTTTAAGATCATCAGACACAACCACGCCTAGGTCCCGCTCTTCTTTAGTGGACAAAAGTACTTCACCTCCTATACTGTATTGCTCCCTTGGATTGCTGCAGCCCAAATGCATGACCTTACATTTTTTAACATTAAATCCCAGCTGCCAAATTCTAGACCATTCTTCAAGCTTAGCTAGATCCCTCCTCATGTTATCTACCCCTTCCTGGGTGTCTACTCTATTGCAGATTTTGGTATCATCCGCAAAGAGGCAAACCTTACCCGACAGCCCTTCCGCTATATCACTAACAAAGATGTTAAAAAGAATCGGACCAAGGACAGATCCCTGGGGCACACCACTGGCAACATCCTTCTCCTCAGAGTGAGCTCCATTTACCTGTACTCTTTGTCGCCTCCCACCCAACCAACTTCTAACCCAAGCAGTAACTTTAGGGTCCATCCCTAGGGTGCTCAGTTTGTTTATAAGTCGCCTGTGAGGAACAGTGTCAAAGGCTTTACGGAAATCTAAATACACCACATCTAGAGCTCTCCCTTGGTCCAACTCCCTGGTCACCCAGTCAAAAAAATCAATCAGATTTGTCTGACAAGACCTGCCTCTGGTGAATCCATGCTGCCTCGGATCCTGTAATCCGCTGGACTCCAGAAACCTCACTATTTTCTCTTTCAGCAGCGTTTCCAATAATTTACTCACCACCGAAATTAAACTAACCGGCCTGTAGTTTTCAACCACATCCTTACTTCCGCTTTTGTGTAAAGGCACCACATGAGCCTCTCTCCAGTCCTTTGGCACCACTCCCGACTCCAACGAGGCATTGAAAAGGTCAGTCAGTGGAGCTGCTAGAACGTCCCCAAGTTCCCTCAGTATTCTAGGGTGTATCCCATCCGGTCCCATCGCTTTGTCTACTTTAAGTTGAGCTAGTTTCTCACGAACACAGTCTTCTGAAAATAGTTCAAGATGTCCCTCGCTTCTGTTCTTATTTGTGGGTGTTTTCTGAGGTCCTGCTCCTGGTTCTTCATCTGTGAACACAGAACAAAAATATTTGTTAAGCAATTCCGCTTTATCCTTATCAGCTTCTACATATTCCCCCCCTGCACCCTTGAGTCTGACAATACCACTTTTGCTCTTCCTCTTCTCACTAATATATCTGAAAAATGTCTTATCCCCCCATTTTATTGCATTGGCTATTCCCTCCTCCTTTTGAATCTTTGCCTTCTTGACTACTTTGCTAGCTTCTCTAAGTTTTTCCAAATACAGATGCCTGTCTTCTGCTCTCTGTGATCTCTTGTATTTCATGAAGGCCTCCCTCTTTTTCTTCACTTTTTCAGCTACTTCCTTCGAAAACCATAGCGGTCTCCTGTTCCTTTTGCCTTTATTTACCATTTTAACAAAAAGGTTGGTTGCCCTTAAAATACCCCCTTTCAGTTTTGCCCACTGTTTTTCTACATCCCCCAGCTGTTCCCATCCCACTAACGACTCCCTGAGGTATTGGCCCATCTTCGCAAAGTTAGTCTTCCTAAAGTCTAAGATCCTCACCTTGGAATGGATTCTAACAGCCCTAGTCCTAATACTGAACCACACCATCTGGTGATCACTGGATGCAAAATGATCTCCCGCTACAACATCAGAAACACTTTCACCATTGGTAAGCACCAAGTCCAGTATGGCCCCTTCACGTGTGGGGTCTGTTACCAATTGCCTGAATAGTTCTCCCTGTAGAGAATCCAGGATCTCCTTACTTCTAGATGATACTGCAGCAGGAATGTGCCAATCAACATCTGGCATATTGAAATCTCCTATCAGTAGCACTTCCCCTTTCCTAGCAATGCTGCGTATGTCTTCAATTAACTCTCTGTCCACCTCTTCCTCTTGTGAGGGAGGTCTGTATATCACTCCAATGCAAATAGATTTCTCTTTCCCTCTTTCTAGTTTAACCCACAATGCCTCCTCTCTCCCTTTTAAGCTCTGTAATTCCAAAGCTTTAATAGTAGTTTTTACATATAGTGCCACTCCTCCTCCTCTTCTTCCTACCCTGTCCTTCCTGAATAAAGTATAGCCAGGTATAGTTACATCCCAGTCATTGTTTTCTGTGAACCATGTTTCTGTAACTGCCACTAAATCCAAGTCAGCCACTCCCACCAAAGCTTCAACCTCAGGGATCTTATTTCCCATGCTACGGGCATTAATACACACTGCTTTCCATATGTTACCCCTGTTACCCATTTCCATAAAGGTATTTAATGTATCACCTACCTGGGGGCTTTCACTTACCTGGGGGCTTTCTTCACCCATCCCCAAGGAATCTAGTTTAAAGCCCTTTTCAATAGATTAGCCAGTCTACTACCAAAGATGCGTTGACCTCTCTTGGACAGATGGATGCCATCTCTGCTTTGCAACCCTTGGAAAAGCATCCCATGGTCTAGGAAACCAAAACGCTCTCGATGACACCATCCACGCAGCCATGCATTTGTCTCCAGGATGCGAGCCTCTCTGCCTTGGCCTTTACCCTCAACAGGGAGGATTGAAGAGAACACCACCTGTGCACCTAACTGCTTCACCCTCTGTCCCAGAGCCATGAAGTCACTTTTGATACGTTCCGAGGTATACCTGGCAGTATCATTTGTTCCAACATGGATTAGCAACATTGGGTAATAGTCTGTGGGCTTGATGAGTCTCGGCAAACTCTCCGTAACATCTTGGATTTTGGCACCAGGCAGACAGCATACCTCTCTGGACATCAAGTCTGGTCGGCAGATGGACGCCTCAGTACCCCTCAGAAGAGAGTCTCCAACCACCACCACCCTTCGTTTCCTTCTGGTGACTGATTCCGCAACTTTGGGGTACTTGAACTCTGGTTCTTCCCTTTCCAGGGATGCTTTCACCTCCTCCACTTCCAGGGCTGCATAACGGTTCTTCAATTCAAGGGATGGAGAAGTTGGATTGGTGATTTTGCAGGCCCTGGTGACTTGTGTCCAACCATCGACATTCTGTTGGCACCCATCTTCTCCGGAGCTGGAGAGCTTGGTTGCTGCAAGTAGCATCTCATCAATGTACTTCTCACTGTCTTGAATGCTCCTCAGCCTCGCCACCTCCTCTCTGAGTTCCTCCACCTCTTTCCTCAGAGCTTCAGCATGCAGGCACCCTGCACATGGAACCGGTCCTTCAACCGGCATTAGGACCTCTGTCTGGACCGAGGCAGAAGCTGTAACGGGAGCAAAAGCTTTAGCAATACGATTTTTCCCAGCCATTGTTCTTTTCGTGGAGCTTAGGTATCTGTTAGAGCAAAAGAGAGAGATCTACCAAGTACCAGCCGGTTTCGCAGCTGTCTTTATAGAGAAAAAGCAGTTAAAACACTTTAATTACATACAAATGTGCTGGTCCAATTCACTGTGATTTGTGAAAGGGGAGGCGTGTGTAGGATGTCTCTGTGTTACAGGTCGCAATCTTCCAGATCCCACTGTGATTCATTTGTTCCTGGGGTGTTTGATTCTTTGTGGGATCGGTGGTGGGCTTTGTTCAGTTTGTATCCTAGAAGAGGTGCACTTCATTGCAGCCAGTTCCTCCCTCAGTAGAGTCACTTCTTTATGCATGGCAGCTAGGTCTTTCTTTAGTAGAGTCAGTTCTTCATGCATGGCAGCTGACTTGAGGCACATAGGACAAGCTCTTAGGCTCCAAATGATTCGTCTTGGAATGAAACTACCGCAGTTATTGCACTGAATACACGACATGTTGATTAAACAGTCCCAGAAGAGGAAGAAGAAGAAAAGATGAAGAAGATGTGGGCTTTAACCCAAGTAAGGAAGGATAGATGACACGTATGTGACCACTATATAGGCAATGTAGCCCCTGGGGTGGGTGGGGTGGGGTGGGGTGGGTACCTAAGTGTATCTTGCCAGTAGGCTGTTCCTGAATTGTGGGCACACACAATGGAGTAGGTAAGGGAACCCACCAATAAGGACAAAGAGATAAATAAATATGGGGAAACAGACAGACCAATGGAACTCACAGTTTGGCAGCAAATTCAGCAAAAATCACCTTTCGGGAGAGCTCTGGAGAGCACTGCTCTTCTCAAGGAACAGAAGGCAATCTGAGCAAGCACAGGTGCAGGAAATGGAGGTCTACACAATACCTCAGCAGGGGGGAAGGGTGGTCACTCAGGTAGACTAAGAGGAAAAAAGTTTAAACTCTACAGCAACGGAGTAGGTAAGGGAACCCACCAATAAGGACAAAGATAAATAAATATGGGGAGACAAACAGACAGACCAATAGAACTCACAATTTGGCAGCAAATTCAGCAAAAATCACCTTTCGGCAGAGCTCTGGAAAGCACTGCTCTTCTCAAGGAACAGAAGGCAATCAAGTTGTCAGTAACTTGCTTCACCTAATTTTACATAGACAGCATATATACAAGGGGCAGAAACAGCTAGTCATTACTTAGTTTACTCTTGTTTCCTTATAGAAGTTTTCCATGCCGCCATGACAACAGCATTCTATCTGCTTAAGTGTGAGAAATAAAAGTGCTGACCAACATATGCTATCCTAGGACCAAGTACAGGCAAATTGAACTCAGGAATCTTGCAAAGGATCACAAGACCTCTTTCATTAATAGCAAAAAGATGCACTCTATTAAATAAAGACTATTTATTAAAGTGTACTAAGGTTTTGCATTTAAAAAGCAGAAAATGCAAAACCACTGTGGCAACTGCTTGGGATGTTCTCAACATTTTTGGGAGGGCTGCCATGCAGTTAATACAGAGAAAGGTTTGCTACTGTGTGTTAACTGACAGCATATAGAGGGTAATTTTATAAAGGTGCGCTCAGTTAATGTGCATTTTTCTGCATGCCAATTGTGCCTATTTTATAAAAGCAAGTACATACTGTGTGTACTTGACTTTATAAAATAGGGGCATAAGTGGTGGGATACAAGCAGCAAATGCGATCACTTATACCAACTCTAAATGCCCACATCTAAATTTCTCAAGAATACGTGTATGCATGTCCACAATGAAAGTATGTGCCATTGACCTGATGTGGGTATTTACAAAGAAATGACCATCTAAAGTACACGTGAAAAGGCCCTTTCACACTGGTGATTTACTTATGTGGATGGCATCCTCTAATGTGGAGTGCAGCTAGCTATACCTGTAGAGGTGTAGCTAAGTGCATCACATTATCTGTACATTAGTAGTTAATGTCTGCTAATGACCTACCTCTGCCTTAACTGCCAGGCAAAATCCTAAAAATTGCAGCTTTCCTGTTAACTGGTGGCTGTTTAACCTGGCAAATGGTGCACACTACAAGGCAATGCACTGCTAGTGTGTACTACTCCCCTGTGTTAAACAGCTAATGTACGAGGATTGCTCAGAAAGTAATGCCCCACATGTTTTTTCTCAGTCCAGAATGAAGATAGAGGTGTGAAACTGAAAGGGTAGTAACTTGGAACTTCAAAGGACACGTGTGTAATTTTACAGTTGTCCGACAAATAGCGAGGCAGTAGTGATCCTTCAAATGGCGTCTGAGTGGTACACGGTACAAACAACGAGCTGTAATTGAATTCTTGGTGGAGGAGAAAGAAAGTGTGAGAAACATTCACAAACAGTTGTGTGCTGTGTATAGAAGTTCTGCGGTAGATAGGAGCACCGTTGAACGATGGGTGAAGAGAGTAAAGGCTTCAGGAAGTGATAAAACGGAACTGGAAGATCGGCCGCGGTCTGGGCATCCTGTCTCAGCCACCAGTCCAGACAAGTTGCAGCGCGCTGATGACATTATTCGTGCGGATCGGCGCATCACAAGTCGGGAATTGTCCGTACAGCTTTTCGCCAGTAGAGGTAGCGCAATGGAAATTATTGACTCTTTGGGATATTCAAAGGTGTCTGCAACGAACACCGCAACAGCTTACATTATTTTAATGCCCGCTGGCAGCTATCGCAGGGCGCTGCAACTTGTCTGGACTGGTGGCTGAGGCAGGAAGCCCAGAATGCAGCCAATCTTCCAGTTCCGTTTTACCACTTCCTGAAGCCTTTACTCTGGTGGAGGGTTTCCTGGAAGCCAGGAGAATGTCTTATTTCCTGAGGAAGGTGGAGATGCTGGAGCATCACCCCCTCAGCAGCCATGCAGTCAGATGTCGAGATTGCAGATTGGAATGCATGACTGTTCCATCGTCCTGGGATAGAAGACCCGAATTGCAGTCCAGACAGATTGGTTGCATCTGTTGCAGCTGAAGTAGAAGGGGAAATCAGGGTTGACGGGGTCAGAAGGGGGCTATGAGAATCACAGTGCTTCTGTCCAGCTGGAGCTTGAAGAGAGACTTCGGTATTAGGGGGGTGGGGGAAAATGCATAAAGCAGTCCCTGACCCCAATGTAGGTGAAAAGAATCATTTGCTTGGCTTTGCTTAGACAGAACTCTGGAAAAGAACTGCCAGAGTTTGCTGTTCTGTGGAGTGGCAAATAGGTTGATGATTGGTGTTCCCCAGGCTTTGAAGATCTGTGCCACTGTGCAAGGGTCTAGACTCCACTCATGTGCATGGAGGATCCGACTGAGCTTGTCCGCAAGGTGATTCTGATCACCAGGGCTATACACTGCACAAAGGTGTATGTGGTGAGAAATGGCAAAGTTCCACAGGCAACAGGCATCCTCACAGAGGGGAAGTAAGCCTGTCCCACCTTGCTTGTTCACATAGAACATTGCCATCTGGTTGTTTGTCCTGAAGAGCACCTGGATGTTCGAGAGGTGATGTTGAAACACCTGCAGGGTTTTTGCGATTGCCAGAAGTTCCAATAAGTTGATATGTAAAGGAGACTCTTGGGTCATCCACAGACCTTGTGTGGACATCGATTCCAGGTGGGCTACCCAACCCAGGATGGATGCATCAGTGGTTAGGGTGTGTTGCGGATGAGGCATCTGAAAAGGTGACCCTCAAAGCAGGTTTGCTGAGGAGCACCACCATAGGAGGGATTGAATTAATGGGTGGGTGATCTGAAAGATGTCCCGTAGGTGTCCTGTGGATTGTGTCAATTGGGATGTTATGGTTCATTGCGCTAGGTGCCTATGTAGTCTTGCAAATGGCACCATGTGCCCTAAGAGGCTACGGAAGTCTAAAGCTTGTCTGTTGATGCATGTGGATGACTAGTCACTAGTTGGTGCATATGACCTAGTGGTAGAAAGGCTCTGGATTGCTCAGTGTCTAGCACTGCTCCTATGAACTCCAATCTTTGAGATGGGGTTAGATAGGACTTTGGGAAGTTTACTTCAAATCCCAGGTGCTACAGCATTGAGAGGGTGGTTTGGAGTGAAGTGCAGAGTTCTCCTGGAGAGTCTGCCCTTTATCAACCAGTCATCTTATTAAGGGAAGACAAAGATCCCCTTGCCTCACAGGTAGGCTGCTACCACGGACATGCATTTTGTGAACAGTTTGGGAGCCGATGCCAGGTTGAAGGGGAGGACTCGGTATTGGTAGTGGGTTCCTTGAAAGCCAAAGCAAAAATATTTCCTGTGTCCTGGATATATCAGGATATGGGTATATGCATCTTTGAGATCTAGGCAAACATAGCCAATCTTGTTCCTGCAGATAGGGTAGGAGAGTTCCAAGGGAAATCATTTTGAACTTTTCTTTGACCAGGAATTTGTTGACATTTCCAAGGATGAGGATAAGCCTATATCCTCTTGACTTCTTCGGTATGAGGAAGTAAGGAGAGTAGAAGCACCCCTGAAGTTCTTATTGTGGAACCTCCTCTATGGCACCTTGGGTGAGCAGATTGGAGATTTCCTCTTTGAGGAGGGCCCTGAGGATAGGCTGAAGAGAATATTTGCCTCTGAAGTGAAGCGGAGGAGATTGATTGAAGTTTAATTGATACCTCTCCTGAATGATGTTTAGGGTCCACTGCTCTGAGGTGATCATTTGCCAATGGTTGGCAAAAAAACAACCACCAACCTGCTATTTTTGTTGCATTGGGCCTTTACAGGGGTAAGATGACAATGTTCCTCAGAACGGAGTCAAAAGCTGGATGTTGCTTGTGGCTGAGCTGCTGGCTGTTGCTTAGCAGTTCTGCGCTTCTTAGCAGGTTTAGGCCCCTGTTGCTTGCTCTGGGGCCGGTAAGATGGTTGTGAATAAGAGGTGTAGAACCTCCTCTTTTTAGGATAGAAAGGCTTTTTTGTTACTGGTTTCTTTTTTGAGAGGTCAGCAGTCTTTCTGGAGAGCTTCAGAGTGGTATCATCAGTTTCAAGCTCTCCAGCCTTTTCTCTCCAGTTTTTACCAAAGAGATTTTCCCCAGTGCAAGGGATCTTTCCCAGTTTGTTTTGGACCCATTGCTCTAGAACTGAGGCCTGTAGCCATGCTAATCTTTGAGCAACAATTACAATAGCTGATGCTGTGCTGGTGAATTTGAATGCATCGAAGGCTGCCCTGTTCACAAACTGAGACATTCTGGCTGATTCGGAGGACTGCCTCAAAAGCTGGCCTCCTCTGGGATGAAGGGAAGGAAGGCTTATTGATTTTCTTAAGGAACATTCTCATATATAAGGTGTAGGAATTAATTCTACTTGCCAGCATGGAGACTTGAAAAGAACATCGAGCAAAGGAATCGAGGTTCCTCAATTCCCTGCCAGGGGATATCAACACGTGTCTTATCATTTTTGATGAGGCGCATCGCTGATTCTACCAGTGATGTGGTAGCTGCATCTTTTGAAAGCCCGGGACCTCCGGAACTTGATACATGTTATCGAGGCGTCTGCTGATGGGCGAGATAGTAAGCGGGGTCTCCAACATGCGAAGCATCAGGTTATATAGGATCTTATGAATTGGTAAGATCGTTGCCTCCTTCATGGCTCTGGTTCCGCTGCGGCTGGTATCGATAGACCTGCCGCCATGTCCCAAATAAATTCCTGGAAGGACATATCTTCTGGTGGGGACTTTCGGTGGGAGGCAGTACTTGGAGGCAATGGCTCCGATGCCATATCCAGTAGCTCTGCAGAATCAAAGGACAGATGGTCTGAAATGGAGGCCTCAGAATCTGGGATCAGTGAGCGTTCTCTGTGATGTTGACCATGTGAACAGTGCTGTCGGTACTGGTCCTGTTCGATGTCCTCCTCCTGTTGCCTTAGCAGCAGTACCATACCTAGTATCGACCAAGTTGATGAAGCTCCCAACATTCATCTTGGCAATGGAGCAGAGGCATGGAGAATTGGGACATCAGGTAGTTGCACCGGTACTGATAGCGATGTTGATGTTGGTACAGATACCAATGTCGGTACCAATGTTAGTGGTCCTGGAGTCATCGGTGTCTGGGGCACTGAGGCTGCTAGGAGAGCCGCTAAGGTTCTCTCAATGGATAGCATATGCTGATCCAACGAGATTGCTCGTGTCCAGAGACAGAACAGAACTAGCAGCCACCATACCAGAGCATGGCACCAGGGGCTCTGCTGAGGTTGATGCTGCAGAGGCCTTCCAGTTCCCCACAGAGGCTTTGGAGGACAAGCCAGTCCACCGGGAATGTTCAACTTGATGGCTAGAGTCAGAGGACGTCTTTGGGGTGTCTGTGCTTGAATGGGACCTCTTCCTAGATTCTCTCAATGTCTCTCTGGAATCCTTGGATGATTCGAGACTCCTTCAGATCTCATGCAGTTTTTTGTGGGGATCTTGAAGTTTTCTTCCTCCTAGAGTCAAAACTATGTGTTGAGGTCTTCGAGGTTTTGGATACCTTTGAAGCCGAAGAAGTCCAGGAGGATGTCGATGCCAATGAGACGGAATTCGATGGAAAACGTTCCGACAGCTCTTTGGCCCGGTTTCCTCGGCCTCTCTCTGTCATTAGCTTCCAGAGGGAACAAGTGTCTGGGTCGTGGTTAGGACTGAGACACTTAAAGCACCAGGTAAATGTATCCTTGACAGAAATTATGGTGGAGCACTTGGTGCATTTTTTTTAAACTGCTAGGGTGTTTCTCTATGATTGAGAGGATAGGCCTGAGGCCTAAGAGGGGCCAGAGGCTCTCGAATGAAAAATGAAAAATAAAAGAAAATAAACAAAATAAAAATTGAACGTATCGGAATCGGTTGAGAGATGCTGGAATGAAAACAGGAAGGCAGAAGGGCTATTCCAAGAAAACATTTTCTGCGGTGACAGGAGAAAGATCCTGCTTGCTTCATGGAAAAAAAAAAAGAACTGAGGAGAGGGAGTCAGAAAAGCGGGAAGGCAGTAATGCAGGCACAGTGGAGTGCTCCCAAAGGCTTTCCTATAGGATGCTGGGGAGCATTCCTGCACAGGCCCCGTCAGTACCAATGTCACCCATATATGAAGACTCCATTCCTGCTTGTTCTTAGAGATATGGAGCTTATTCTGAGGAAAAGGATGTAACCAGTGGTGTGCCTCAGGGATCGGTCCTTGGTCTGATTCTTTTAACATTTTTGTTAGTGATACTGCAGAAGGGCTGTTGGGTAAGGTTTGCCTCTTTACAGATGATACCAAAATCTGAAATAGAGTAGACACCCAGGAAGAAGTAGATAACATGAGGAGGGATCTCGCTAAGCTTGAAGAATGGTCAAGAATTTGGCAGCTGAGATTTAATGCTAAAAAATGCAAGGTCATGCATTTGGGCAGCAAAAATCCAAGGAAGTGATAAGGGATTTATTCATTTTGCTGCATTTATATCCTGCTTTTCACTGGGTCAAAGTGGTTTAACAAAAAGGGGTGGGGGAGACAATCAATTCGACAAAAGAAGGGGGGGGGGCCATCACCATGAGGGCCAACATTGATGATCTGCACAGAAAGTAACAAATTAGACAGTTGACGTAAGTCTCTTAGTTGGTAGCAGAGGGGATAGGTCAGAAGGTATGGATGTGCAGTCAGCGAGAGATGTCTGTTTCAGGACCAAGATATTCATGAAACAAGATGTTTTTTTAATTGTTTCTGGAATGTGGAGGTCTCTGTTGCTTCGGATCTGGCTCGGAAGGGAGTTCCAGAGGGAGGGTGCGTACAGTTTGAATGCTCTGTTGCAGGTCTGTTGACTAAACTTAGTTCGTTCGTGGGGGATAGTGGGTTTTTTTGTTTTTTTAATGTTGGATAGGTTTTTCTCTTGTAGCCAGCTGGAGACCTCAATGAAACAGTCTGATAGGTGACTGTTTGTTGGGTTGGTGGTTGTGATGGGTCGATAAAGCATTATGTCGTCTGTGTAGATATGGAAGTTGATGTTATGAGCGCGTATTATCGAGAAGAGTGGCTGCAAGTAGATATCGAAGAACATGGCAGATAGTGTGGCGCCCTGGGGTACTCCTTGGTGCTATCGAAAGGGGGGGGGGGGAGAGGTTGCCATGCTTGTGCGGACCAGTTGTTTTCTATTGGTCAGGTAGGAGCGGAACCATTGAAGCATGATGTCTCTGATGTCAACCTCCTGAAGTCTGTGTAGGAGGATGTTGTGGGAGATGGTGTCAAAAGCTGCGGATATGTCTAGGAAGAGCATAGCATATCCAGAGTGTTTGGTCTGCGTACCTTTGATAAGGGTGTTCAGTAGTGATATCATGGAGGGTCTCTACTCCATGCAATGGGCGGAATTTGTGTTGTTACTGGTCCAGTAAGTTGTTGGTATCCAGGTGGTCTTGGAGCTGTTGTTGAATTATCTTTTCAATGATTTTGGCGGTGAATGGGAGACTTGCTATAGGCCTGAAGGAGGCGGGGTCGAGGGGGTCCAGGTTGTGTTTTTTTTAGGGTTGGGCGAATGACGGAGCTTTTGAGGATGTCTGGCTTGTGTCCTTGCTTGAGAGATTCATTGACAATGTGGGTTAGGGCTACGCTTGTCCTCTTTAGATTTCTTTATCCACTCGACAGGGCAGGGATCTGTGCAGTGGCGGCCAAGAGAGCAAATAGAATGCTAGGTATCATAAGGAAAGGAATGGAAAATAAAACAAAAGATATTATAATGCCTCTATATCGTTCCATGGTGAGAACGCACCTTGAATATTGTGTGCAATTCTGGTCGCCTTAAAAAGGATATAGCGTTATTAGAAAAGGTTCAGAGAAGAGCCACCAAAATGGTAAAGGGGATGGAAGGATACTCCTATGAAGAAAGGCTAAAAAGGTTAGGGCTCTTTAACCTGGAAAAGAGACGGCTGAGGGGAGATATGATAGAAGTCTATAAATTAATGAACGGAGTGGGATGGGTAAACATAGATCGATTGTTTACGTTATCAGAATATAGAAAGACTAGGGGACATGCAATGAAGCTACAGGGTAAACTATTTAAGACTAATAAAAGAAAATATTTTTTCACTCAACATGTAATCAAACTCTGGAATTTGTTACCGGAGGATGTAGTAAAGGCTGTTAGTATAGCTGGGTTTAAAAAAAGGTTTGGACAAGTTCCTGGAGGAAAGGTCCATAAACCATTATTAAGAAGGGACCCAGGATATCAATGCTTGACCCAGTACAAGCATTGCGGAACCTGTGTCTTTTGGGGAAACTGCTTGGTACGTATGACCTAGACTGGCCACTGTTGGAAACAGGATACTGGGCTTGATGGACCTTGGTCTGACCCAGTATGGCATATCCTATGTTCTTAGGTAGCGGTGTTTAGGCAGGAGATAGTGGATTCTATCTTTTCTTTGGTGACTGTTTCGAATGTACTCCAGTCTGTGCCTTTAGTAGTAGGGTAGGTTGTTGTCGTTGCATTCAATTGTGAGTTGGGTGGTTGTTGGAGTTGTTTGTATTGGTGTGCTAGTAGTTACGGTGGGATGTTCGGGAGCTGGTTGGAGTGGTTGGGTGCCTTTGTTAGCTTCTTGACAATCTCAAAGAGCTCACGTGGTCTGTATATTGATTTATTTATGATTTTCGAGTGGTAGGTCCTTTTTGCTTTATCTGTTTCTGTGTGGTAAGTGTCTAGTTCACTCATATATTTTGCTTTGCCGGCTTCTTTTTTGGTCTTTCTCCATTTTCTCTCGGTTCTCCTGAATTGGGTCTTTAGTCTCCATAGGTCGGAGGTGAACCACCAGGCTCTTGTTGCAGTAGCTCTGGTTTTGGTGCTGTTTGCCGTTGTACATGATGCAGAAGAGATTGCAGTATTCCAGATGTTGATCAGGTCTTAGATTTTGGAGGAGTTTGTTTGGAGTTTAGGTAATATTTGTGCTAGGAAGTCCTCTTTGTTAAATGGCTTAAATCTTCTTGCGAGTTGGTTGTTCTCTTTGACGTTGGTGTGCTGGTAGACGTAGGTAAGGTTAATGAGATGGTGGTCAGACCATGGTATGAATGTGATCTTAGGGTTCTTGCATGAGATGGCGCTTTGGGAGTTCAGGAATATCAGGCCCAGAGTATTCCCTTTTTCGTGTGTTGGTTCGTGCATGATCCAAGTCAGGTCCATTGCTTCCATAGCACTGATGAAGGCTTGCAGTGAGGGGAGGTTGAAGTCTGAGGATTAGTTGTTGTTTGGTGGTGATGGTGCTCTCCGATACATGTTTTAGTATGTCTAATAGATCGGTATGTGCAGTGGGTGCTTGGTAGATTAGGCATATGGAAAGGTGTTTGTTGGTGAGAGTGAGTATGTCTGCTTCATTGGTTGTTTCTGATGCATGGTTTCTGAGGTGGAGGTTGGATTTTGCAATGATGGTTACTCCTCTTCCTCTGGCGTGAGCTCGGGAGCAGTTGTGTAGACTGTATCCATTGGGTGTCAGTTGGTTCATGAGTACTGTATCGGAGTCAGTCATCCATGTTTCAGTTATGCAGAAGATGTCGATCTTTTGGGATATGATCAGGTCTCGGAGCATGGGGAGTTTGTTTCTGACTGAGCGAGCAAGGGATGAAGTACTTCTGTCCACAAAGATGACTGGGACCCAGGGGGGGGGGGGATCGTTTCTGATGATCTTAAGGTGGCTAAACAGGCAGAAAAGGCAACGGCAAAAGCCAGAAGGATCCTTGGGTGCATAGGGAGAGGAATGGCCAGCAGGAAGGAAGTGGTGATAGTGCCTCTGTATAAGTCTTTGGTGAGACCTCATCTGGAATACTGTGTGCAATTCTGGAGACTACACCTTCAAAAGGATATAAACAGAATGGAGTCTGTGCAGAGGGTGGCTATCAAAATGGTCAGTGGACTTCATCATAAGGCATACGGGGACAGACAAATATCTCGATATGTATACTTTGGAGGAAAGGCAGGAAAGATGAGATATGATAGAGACATTTAAATATCTCTGTGGTATAAATGCACAGGAGAGCCTCTTTCAATTGAAAGAAAGTGCTGCAATGAGGCGGCATAGGATGAAGGTGAAAGGAGGAAGACTCAGGAGTAATATGCGGAAATATTTCTTTATGAAAAGAGTGGTAGATGCATGGAAGTGTCTCCCAGATTAATACAACAGCAGCTATGGATGCTACTCTGTCAACAGTGAGTCATCTGATTGAAGACTAAAAACAGTTTAGGACAACTATCCAGAAGGTCACCATGAGTCAACACCAACTCGGCAGCACATAACAACCTCAGTCCCCTTATTTCAGTTAAGAAAACAGTTTGGCATTTATTGGCATATATGTGAATTAAAAACAACTTCCTTTATCAGCAGCTCCAGAACAACAGGCCTCCATTCTGCACCTGGGGAAAAACTTTGCAGCCATAACCAGTTGGCAAGAGAATAATAGACTAACTAAACCTGGAAAAAAGTAGAACTGCTGTGGGTCAGTCACTCTCAGAGAAGTCTGTTTAACCATTTTTGAGAAAGACATCCCTGAAGCCAAATGCAGCAGTCTGCAATTTAAGGTTATTTTTCAACTCTTAGTGGTATGTTTACTATTCGGAGGTAGCGGTTTCCGTGCAAAGTCAATGGGGCCGCAGCTCTGATATCGCCTGGAAGCTGCTACTGCCGAATAGTAAACATACCCCTTAATTATCATTGGGTGCCTATATTTCTGCGACAGTGCAGGCTGTCTTTGCCAACTTGCAGCTGCTCTGGAAAAGTCAAGAGCTGTTACCAGCTGGGACATTTTCATTAGTATTATATGCACTGGTTACTGGCAGCTAAACTACTGCAATAGTCTCTACCATATGTATAAAATACCAGCTGTGCAGACTACAGCTGGCCCAGAACACAGCATCCCAGCTGTTAAATAGTAAAAGGGCATACAAATCACAATCCCACTTCTCAGGGGCCTGCATTGGCTGCCAGTATTTATGTGCTATCTCAAAAACATCAGTATCTGTAAGTTGCTGAACATGTATGTCACAGGTAGGGAACTCCATCCCTTGCATCAAAGGTCTAACTATAAGGTAATAAGACTATTGTGCATCTACCAAAAAGCCTTTAATGATTTTTATCCCAAAATGATGAATTCATTAATCAAAGCGCATCAGGAAGCAACTACCTCCACATCAATAAATTAGCAGAAGCCTGTTTTTTATTAATAGGCTTTCCCATCTTTACCTTATCCAACGGGAGTTTAGACATGGTTCTTGTCGGAGAAGGGGGTAATAAAATTAAGTACATCCTGGATGAGTAAAGGAGTTTAACAAAGAAGGGGATGGACTGGCAGAAGATGACAGTTATATTTACTAATATACAGTATTGCGTTGGCAAAGATTAACATTGTAGATATGCATTTTGAATGAGAACCTAAGTAAAATGGTATATAAAGGAAGGATAAATAAACATTACTACATAGGCCCCACTGCATAAAATGGACTCTGTGGTAAACAATTCAGGTTAATGCCTGTTAAGCCATTTAATGCTGTAGCCAACTTTATTAAACATAAGAAATGCCCTACTGGATCAAACCAAGGTCCATCAAGCCCAGTATCCTGTTTCCAAAAGTGGCCAATTCAGGTCGCCACTACCTGGCAGGTTCCCATAAAGGCACACTAGTTCCACAGTGCTTGTCGCGGAGCAAGTAGTGGATTTCCTGGGTCCTCTTTAATAATGGTTTATGAACCTTTCCTCCTGGAACTTGTCCAGACACTTTTTAAACCCAGCTACATTAACAGCTTTTACTACATCCTCTGGTAACAAATTCCAGTTTTTGATTACAGGTTGAGTGAAAAAATATTTTCTCTTATTAATCTTAAATGAGCTACACTGTAGCTTCATTGCGTATCCTCTAGTCTTTCTACTTTTTGATGGCATAAACAACCGATCTATGTTTACTTCTTCCATTCCATTCATTAATTTATAGAACTCTATCATGGCTCCTATCAGCCATCTCTTTTCCAAGTTGACAAGCCCTAACCTTTTAAGTCTTTCCTCATAGGAGTGGAGGAGTGGCCTAGTGGTTGGGCAAGGTACTTCAGGCCGGAAGGTGAGGGGTTCAAATTCCACTAGAGGACAGCAACCTTGGGCTGGAAGGACTGGGGTTTCTAGTCCCACAGGTGCTCCTTGTGGTCTTGGGCAAGCCACTTAACCCTCCATAGCCCATGTTCCCTGTAAAATAGTTACGTCCAAGTTATAATGCCCTGTTCAATGTAATTTCAGTTTGTTCAATGTAAACTGCACTGATGCAGAATAGCGCGGTATATAAGAGAATGTAAATAAATAAAATAGGGTTATCCATCCTTCCATCCCCTTTACTATTTTCGTGGTTTCTCTCTGTATCTTTTCTAATTCTGCTATATCCTTTTTAAGATATGGCAACCAGAACTGCACACAATATTTGAGGTGCAGTCGCACCATGGAACGATTTAGAGGCATTATAATATCCTTGGTTTTATTCTCCATTCATTTCCTTATGAATCCTAGCATTCTATTTGCTTTCTTGGCTGCTGCTGCACTGGGTGGAGGGAGTGTCAACGTATTAACCAAGATGATGCCTAAATCTTTTACCTGGGCGGTTGTTCCTAATGTGGAACCTTACATTGTATAACCATAGCTTGGGTTGTTCTTTCCAAGCTACATAACTTTACACTTGTCCACATTAAATTTCATCTGTCATTTGGACGTCCAGTCTTCCAATTTATCAAGGTCGTCTTGCAATTTTTCACAATCCTCTTGGTTTTAGGAATTTTGAATAACTTTGTGTCATCTGCAAATTTGATCACCTATTTCCAGGTCATTTATGAATATGTTAAAAAGCAGCAGGCCCAGCACAGATCCTGGGGAATTTCACTATTCACCCTTCTCCATTGAGAAAATTGGCCGTTTAGCCCTACTTTCTATCTTTTAACCAGTTCCTGGTCCACAATAGTGCACTGCCTCCTATCCCATGACTTTTTAATTTTGCCAGGAGTCTCTCATAAGGGACCTTGTCCAAGGCTTTCTAAAATACAGATACACTACATCAACTAGCTCACCTTTATCTGCCTCTGTTTATTCACACTTTCAAAAAAATAACAGATTAGCAAGACAAGAATTTCCTTGGCTAAATCCACGTTGGCTTTCTCCCATTAAACCATGACTATCTATATTTTTCAGTAATTTTATTCTTTATAATGGTTTCTACCATTTTCCCGGTACAGACGCCATAGTTCACAGGTCTGTAGTTTCCTTGATCACGCCTGAAACCCTTTTTAAAAATTGGCATTACAATGGTCATTCTCCACTCTTCTGCTACTACGGATGATTTTAATGATAGTTTACAAATTACTAATAGTACGTCTGCAATCTCATATTTCAGATCTTTCAACACCCTTGGATGTATACTATCTGGTCTAGGTGATTTACCACTCTTTAGTTTATCAAATAGTTGTAATACATCTTCCCTGTTTAATCGATATTTCTTTTAATTCTTCTGATACATCACCTTTAAATACCATTTCAGGCATGGGTAACTTCCCTACATTTTCTTTAGTAAAGGCTGAAGTAAACAACTCACTCAGTCTCTCCTCTATGGCCTTGTCCTCCCTTAGCACCCCCTTCTACCCCTCATCATCCAGTGATCCAACTGACTCTCTCAGAGGGTTTTTGCTACGAATATACTTGAAAATGTTTTTATTATGCGCTTTTGCTTCTACAGTAAGCTGTTTTTCAAATTCTCTTTTTGCCTGCCTTATCAATGCCTTGCATCTAACTTCCCAGTGCTTATGTCGTTTCCCGTTTTCATCATTTGGCTGCTTTTTCAATTTCCTGAAAGATGCTTTTTTGGCTACAACAACCTCTTTGACATCACCTTTAAACCATGCTGGCAGTTTTTTGGCCTTTCTTCCACTTTTCTGAAAGCATGGAAAACATCTGGTCTGGGCTTTCAAGATAGTATTTCTAAACAACGCCCATGCTTGGTGTAAATCTTTAATCTTTGCAGCTGATCGTTTTAGTTTTCTTTACTATTTTCCTCCCTTTTGAAAGTGGATTTCCCTGCTCTCCTGCTTCTATTTATTAAATCAAATGCGATCATGCTATGATCAGTATTGCCAAGTGGCCCTAACATCCTTAACTCTTGCACCAGATCCTGTGTTCCAATAAGGACTAGGTCCAAAATAGCTTCCCTTCTATTCAGTTCATGAACCAATTGCTCCAAGAAGCAGTCATTTATTTCATCTAGAAACTTTATCTCTCTAGCATGTCCTGCTGTGACATTGACCCAGTCAATACCGAGGTAACTGAAATCACCTATTATTCCTGTGTTGTAACTTTTGGTAACTTCTCTGATTTCATCATCTATCTGTTCATTCTGGCTAGGCGGTTGGTAATACACCCCCCCACTACCATCGCTTTCCCCTTTTTACTTAGAATTTCTATCCATAGAGATTCTACAGTATATTTTGTTTCATGCAAAAATTTTAATCCATTCTGACTCAATGCCCTAAAAGAGCACAACCCCTTCACCAATTTGATCTATCCTATCATTATAATATAGTTTGTACCCAGGTATTAAGTGCCCCACTGATTGTCCTCCTTTTACCAGGTCTTTGAGATGACAATAATATCTAACCTTTAATTTAGTGCTATATATTCTAGCTCTCTCTCATCCTATTTTTTAGGCTTCTAGCATTTGCATACAAGCATTTTAGAGGTTGGATTTTATTCATATTAATCTGGTTATCAGTTGATAGGGGTAATTTGGAATCTTCAGCTCTGTACTTAAGGGCATTTGGGTTACTTTTATCTTTATGTAACCTCTATGTCGGGATGCCCTAAATTCCCTGTTTTGCTAGCATCCTTCAAGGACACATCCTTCTGAAACATGCGCTCTTTGACTACTGTCAGCTTCCCCCTTTTATCTAGTTTACAAGCTGCTCTCTCTCCTTTTTAAAGGTTAATGCCAGCAGCCTGGTTCCATCCTGGTTAAGGTGGAGCCCATCCCTTCAGAAAAGCCCCTCCCTTCCCCAGAATGTTGCCCAGTTCCTAAAGAATCCAAAAACCTATTCCTTGCACCATCAACTCATCGGATCTCTGAAGCTCTGCCTGCCTTTTGTGTCTTGCGTGTGGAATGGGAAGCATGTCAGAGAATGCTACCCTGGAAATTCTTGATTTCAACTTCCTAACTAAAAGCTTAAATTTGGCCTCGAGAACCTCCCTCCCACATTTTCCTATGTCACTGGTACCAACATGTACCAAGACAGCAAACTCCTCCCCAGCACTATCTAAAACCTTGTCTAGGTGGTGCGTGATGTCCGCTACCTTCACACCAGGTAGGCATGTTACCAGGTGATCCTCACATCCATCAGACACCCAGCTATCTACATGCTTAATGATTGAATTGACAACTATAACGGCCCTCATAATCCTTCCCTCATGAGCAAATGACCCTGGAGAAACCTACTCTGTGCGAGAGAGTGTTATATCACCTGGAAGACAGGTTTAGCTACAGGATCACTTATTGACATTATCAAGGTGATGCTTTCCTTTCACGTGACCTCTCTCCTCAATGGCAACTGGGAGGCTGCAGACTGGAAGTGGGTTTTCAGTACTAGGTCACTATAGGTCTCATTTATATACCTCTGTTTTCCTTATGTTCTCCAAGCCTGCTACTCTAGCCTCCAGAGATTGGACTCGTTCCCTGAGGGCAAAAAGCTACTTGCATCTAATGCATACGTAAGACCTCTCACCAACTAGGAGAAAATCGTACATGTGACACTTAATGCAAAAGACTGGATGCCCCCCCCCCCCCCCATCTCGTTGCTGGACTGCTGTTTGCATCTTAGTTTTAAGGTTTTGTTTAACTATTTAAGTTGTTTACATAAAATTCCTAGGGATACTTGCACTGATACAACTATATCTAAAAAGTTTAAGGGACTTTATTCACCTCAAGATTAATGAATTTCAGGGCCTTAATTAATCTATTCCTGGTGAGGATAACCAGCTGAATCTGAAAGTGAATTTGACCACCTCTTATCCTTTAATAGGCTTAAGAGCCTATAAAGCTAAAATTATGCCTAGGATGGCTGGGAGACAAAGAACACTTAGCAAAAATTGGCTTGCTACAGTGCCCTTACCTGTGCTTCTAAGGTATTCTCTTAATTTCCTGGACGATTCACAGCGCCCTTGGTTTGATTGAGGGAGCTTTTCAAATTGCCCATTTGACCTATCACTTGGCTTTAACACCTATTTAAAACAATTTCACAGGTCTCCTGCCTCCTAACTGGAAGGCCTCTTTGTAAAGGTCTCTAGAAACAATTTCTTTCTTTCTACTGAAAGTATTTACCCTTTTTTTTCTTCTGTTGCAAGCTTTTCTCCGATTTGATTTAAATTAAAAGCTCCCTGTTGCTGCTGAGCCCTGACTGAGGTTTAAATGTAAATTAAAAGCTCTCTGGTGCTATGAGGTTTAAATGTAAATTTAAAGCTCTCTGGTGCTACTGAGCCCCGACTTAGCAAATACACTGGATTATCAGTTTTAACTTAAAGAATTCCCTTTTCCCCAAGATTTAGAGAATTTTCCAGAAGTAAATACTTACAAATGTAGATTTCTTTCGAGCAGTAGCAGTCCCTTTTGGTCATCCTTCAAGACTAGCCTTGAGATTAATTTATAATTTTCAGAAACTGTTTATTTTAATGTACTTTGCAGTGTGCATGGAGTTTTGTAAATTATTTGCTTCATCAAGTGTATGTAAATAAAGATAGTCAAGGCAAAGGTGGACAGACAGTGAAAGCACAGTTACTTACCTGTAACAGGTGATCTCTGGGAACAGCAGGAATTAGTCCTCACATATGGGTACGTCGGAACCGACGGAGCCTGCGCGGGAAAGCTTCCCAGAAAGGAAGCTTTTGGGGCCTCCCACTGCACATGTGCGCTGCCTTCCCGCCTTCCTGACCAGCTCTCCTCAGTTCGAGTTTATAGCTGAGACAATAGAGAGAGGAAAGGAAGATAGATAGAAGATACAACTCCTAGGGGAGGTGGGTGGGTTGTGAGGACTAATTCCTGCTGTTCCCAGAGATCACCTGTTACAGGTAAGTAACTGTGCTATCTCCAGGAACAAGCAGGAATAAGTCCTCACATATGGGGACTCCCTAGCTAAGATGCCTGGGAGATCCCCTTCCAAGGGTTCGCCATCTTCGTATGGATCTCAGGCATCCATCCTGGGAAGGTGGGCAGGAGTTGTTCAAGTATGGAACAGGTGTTTGAGGACAGCCTGACCAAACAAGGCATCCCGGCGGGAGTCCTTGTCCAAACAGTAATGGGCTGTGAAGGTATGAACCGAGGCCCAGGTGGCGGCTCGACAGATCTGATCTATGGATACAGAGTGAAGATGAGCCATAGAAGTGGCCATGGCTCTCACATTGTGAGCTGTGACATGGCCTTCCAGAGAAATGTTTTTACTCTGGTAAGCAAAGGAAATACACTGAGCAATCCAATTGGAAAGTGTACGTTTGGAGACTGGAAGTCCCAAATGAGAAGGATCAAAAGCCACAAAAAGCTGGGAAGACTTTCGATGTGGCTGAGTCCTGTTGAGGTAAAAGGCAAGAGTTCTTTTACAATCTAGAGTATGAAGGTTCCTCTCTGCACTGGATGCATGAGGAGCCGGAAAAAAGACAGGTAGATATACCTCTTGATTAAGATGAAAAGGCGAGACCACTTTGGGCATAAAGTGGGGATTCGTCCTAAGGACCACCTTATCATGATGGAACCTAGTATAAGGTGGATGAGCCACTAAGGCCTGTAGTTCACTGATGCGGCGAGCCGAAGTGACTGCAATAAGGAAAAGGACCTTCCAGGAAAGAAATTTCAAGGAGGTAGAAACCAACGGTTCAAAAGGTGGCTTCATAAGCTGACCTAGAACTAGGTTCAAATCCCATGCTACCGGAGGAGGCCGGAATGGGAGGCTTAGTTAGAGTCAGGCCTCTCATGAACCTTGCAATAAGAGGATGAGAGGAGACAGGTTGTCCATTTATAGGTTTTAAAGATGCTGCAATAGCACTCAAATGGACTCATACTGAATTCGTCTTAAGGCCTGCATTAGAAAGATGCAGGAGTAAGTCTAATAGAGAATTCAAAGGAAGTGCTAGAGGGTCAAGACCCTGTTGAGCACACCAAATGGAAAAGCGTTTCCATTTGAAAGCATAGGAACGCCTCGTGAAGGGTTTCCTAGAGGCATGAAGGATATCTTTCACTGGTTGCGAAAGATTGAAGTCATGAAGGCTTAGGCCTTCAGTAACCAAGCTCTGAGGTGTAGGGACTTGGGGTTTGGGTGCCACAAAGTCCCCCCCTCCTGAGACAGAAGGTCTGGCGCAGCTCCCAGGTCCAGGGAGGGTCCCTGGGAGAGATGCAGAAGTAGAGGGAACCACACTTGGCGTGGCCAGTGCGGAGCTATGAGGATCATCGATCCGTGATCCCTCTGGAGTTTGAACAGAGTCTTGGGAATCAAAGGAATGGGTGGAAAGGCATATAGGAATTCCTGACCCCAATGCAGGAGAAAGGCGTCGTTGGCCTGAGCTCCCTGACACGGAGTCCTGGAACAGAACCAGGGAAGTTTGGCATTCCACGGACTTGCAAAGAGGTCTATGTCCGGGGTTCCCCATTCCTGAAAGATTCTGCGTATCTGGTGCATATGCAAGGACCATTCGTGTGAAAGCAGAACTCGACTGAGTCTGTCTGCCCGAGAGTTTTGAACCCCTGGAAGATACACTGCCAGAAGATGAATTTGATGCTCTCTGGCGAAGGCCCATAATCTGAGAGCTTCGTTGCAAAGCAACAGAGAGCCTGTCCCTCCTTGTTTGTTTACGTAGAACATGGCCACCTGATTGTCTGTCTGAACTAGGACGGTCAGGTTGACAAGGAGGGCATGGAAGACTTTAAGGGCAAAGAAGATTGCTCGCAGTTCCATGAGGTTGATGTGAAGGGTGGTCTCCTGTGGAGACCAAGTACCCTGAGTGGAGAGGGATTGTAGATGGGCTCCCCACCCTGTTTGGGAGGCATCTGTTGTGAGGGTTGCTTGGGGCAACAAAGGTTGGAAGGGGGCCCCCAACAACAGATTCTTGGTGGACATCCACCATTGGAGGGACCAAAACAGACGCTTTGAGGTGAGGATTTGGTCGGAGAGCGCTCCTGATGCTTGAGTCCACTGGGTGGCCAAGGTCCATTGAGCTGCTCTCATATGAAGACGAGCATAGGGCACCACGTGAACCGTGGAGACCATGTGGCCCAGAAGTCGCAGCATTTCTCTGGCTGTCAAGTGATTGCTGGACTGAGCTTGGGAGGCCAAGCACACCAGACGTTGGCCCTGGACTTGAGGTAGGTAGGCCCTTGCAGTGGTGGTGTCCAACTGGGCCCCTATGAATTCCAGAGACTGAGTAGGGATAAGTTGAGACTTGGGAAGGTTTACCACCAGTCCCAGATACTGCAGAATGTGCCTTGTGCGGTCCAGGGAAATCTGGGCCTCTGACTGAGATGGAGCTCGGATGAGCCAGTCGTCCAGATATGGGAATACAAAAATTCCCAGACCTCTTTGAAATGCGGCAACAAGTGCCATGCATTTGGTGAACACTCTTGAAGCAGAGGCTAGACCGAAGGGAATTACTCTGTACTGGAAATGTTTTCCCTGAAACAGAAATCTTAGATATTTTCTGTGGGATGGGTGGATGAGTATATGTGTGTACGCATCCTTGAGATCTAGAGAACAAAGCCAATCCTGACTCTGAAGGTATGGAAGGAGAATGCTTAGAGAAAGCATTTTGAATTTCTCCTTGTACAGAAATTTGTTCAATTCTCTCAGATCTAGGATAGGTCTGAATCCCCCTGTCTTCTTTGGTATGAGAAAATAAGGGGAGTAGAATCCTGTCCCTTGTTGAAGAAGAGGAACCTCTTCTATTGCCCCTTGGGCAAGGAGAGAAGAGACTTCCTGACTCAACAGGCCCAGGAGAGATGGGGGAGAATTGAAGTGCCTCACCATGGTATATGGAGGAAGGTTGGAAAAATGAAGTTTGTAGCCCTCTCTGATGATAGAGAGGGTCCATTGCTCTGATGTAATTTGCTCCCATCTGGGAGCAAAGTGAGCTAACCTTCCGGGAATGGTGAGGGGCTCTGGTTGTTCTAGAGCCAGAAATGGTAAGTTCTCTAGGGGCAAGTCAAAACCCCTGAGGGGGTTGAGCCTGCTGAGGAGTGGTAGACACTGCAGGCTTTGACCTTGCCTGTTTAGGTTGCTGACGTTTAGCAGCAAAGCGAGGCTGAGAAGATTGTTGGCCAGTATTTGTGGAAAATCTGGCCTTCTTGTAGTAAGGCCTCTTGAAAGACTTTTCTTGGCAGGAGTAGAGGTAGACTTAGAAAGTCTATCTAAGGTAGCATTTTCTGCGTCCATTTGAGTGGCTTTAATTTGCCAGTCCTTACCAAATAAGCTCTCACCTGTACAGGGCAGATTCCGTAAGCCATCCAGGACCCAGAGTTCTAGGTCAGAGGCCTGGAGCCAAGCAAGTCGTCGGGCTGCAATAGCAATGCCCGAAGCTCTACCGGCACCCTCAAAGGAATCAAAAGCTGCTCTGTTGGAGAACTTAGAAACATCTAAAAGCTGTTTCACCAGAGAAATGAACTCCTCCTTTCTATCCTCATGGATAAAGGAGGCAAAATGCCGTACCTTTAGGGCAAGTTCCCTTAGAAACATGCCCATATACAGACTGTATGAATTAATCCTGGCTATAAGCATACTAGCCTGGAAGATTTTCCTACCAAAAGAGTCTAGGGTCTTACATTCCCGCCCTGGAGGGGTAGAAGAGTGCCTTTTGGTACTCTTAATCTTTTTCAGCGCAGACTTCACCACAATGGAATGGTGAGGTAGCTGAGTTTTTTGAAAACCAGGAGGAGGGGGGACCCGGTACATGGTGTCCAACCTACGGGAATGAGGAGACAACGTTAGAGGAGCCTCCCATAAGTCCATCAAGTGTTCTTGAAGGATTTCATGGATAGGCAGGGTGACTGCCTCTTTAGGAACCTTAGGGTATCCTAAAATATCCAATTTCTTTGATCTAGGTTCTTTTTCAGAGGATGTGGTAATAGAAAGTCCTTTAGCTACTTCTATAATGAAGTCTTGAAAGGACAGATCCTCTGGTGGAGACATTCTCCTCTTTGGGGAAGAAGGCTCTTCAGGAAGAACTAGAGAGACAGCTCATCAGAGTCATCAGAGGAGTCAAAATCCTCAGAAGAGTCAGAGTATCCTCTATTTGCTTCCAACGCACGATACGCATACCGATCGGTATCGACATCGGGCGTACCGGGTATGGGATCGGTATCGGGTGAAAACCCGGATCCGGCATGCGGAACCGATCTGCGTTTGGAAGACGATGGTCTCGGTTCCGGTATGGAAGACAGTACCGGAACCGGACCCGGAACCGCTAGATGCGGTACCGAGGGCGTCGCAGCTTTAATGAAAGCCAGAACGGCCTGCTGCATGGTCTGGACAGTATTGCCCATAGACGCCACTGCTGCCTGGATGTCGGTACCGGCCGGTACCCCAGAGCAGTCTAACAGGTGATCAGTCGAGGCCGTGCCATCGATGTCAACCTGTAACCCCATAGATGGTGCTTTGGAAGCCAGAGCCTCCCGCCGGGGTTGTTTGGCTGGGGCAGGGTCCTCAAACTCAAAAGAGAGAGCCTCTCAATGCTTTGAAGAAGATTTGCTCTTTGAGGACCTGCCCGCAGAAGGTTTGGTTACCTGAGATCCATCCGGAGAGGAAGACCTGGATGACTGTGATGCTGGATTATCAGAAGCAAACAGCACATGGAATTTGTTGGCCCGGTTCTGCAAACCACGTTTAGACATCTGGGAGCAGGATGGGCAGTCCGGAATGGAGTGGTCAGGTCCCAAACATTTAAGACACCAGTCATGGGTGTCTGTGACAGAAATAACAGCACTACACTTGGTACACTTCTTGAAACCAGGGGCTGGTTTCTCCATGAGGAGAATTTGTGTAGGCCTGAGGCCTAACCGAAGTCACCAAGTTGTGCAAAAATAAAGATTTTTTTTTTTTTTGAAAGAAAGAAAGAGAGAGACCGGCGGTACCGGTTTCGGTATGGGGAAGGCAGGTACGCGGTCTAAAGAAACAAACTAAAACAAGAATTTCTTCAGCGGTGACAGGAACACGACCTGCTGGCTCCGCGGAAAAAGAGAAACTGAGGAGAGCTGGTCAGGAAGGCGGGAAGGCAGCGCGCATGTGCAGTGGGAGGCCCCAAAAGCTTCCTTTCTGGGAAGCTGGGGAGCTTTCCCGCGCAGGCTCCGTCGGTTCCGACGTACCCATATGTAAGGACTTATTCCTGCTTGTTCCTGAAGATTAGCCTTTATAAATAAAAAGGTGGGAAAATTTAGGCATATGTTGCTCAAACTGGTAATCCACCAGTGTCTGATTCTATTTGGTAGCTTTGACAGAGTCCAGCATGTATACAAAAAATTACTTGTACATCCATTAAATGGTCTTATTGATAATGGATTTAAAAGTTGTCGTACATAGTGACAGCTCCATACCACACTACTGTTGCTTCTGGAGATTCCATGTTGTTAAAAACACTAGTGCTTATTTCCACTATAAAGTACCTAGACTTTTGCATACCTGATGTTAAAGGCAGGTGGGTGACATTGCTTAAAATGGTCAATGTGAACCATGTGGCTGTTAGCGTGGCACCAGAGAAAAGCAGCACTAGTATGAGTTTCAGCATGCCTCTGATAAAATCTGCAAACCTGAAAACAAAGCATAACACAAATGTAATAGTTTGTCTTCATCACAGGCGCGCACAAACTATTTTCCTTCAGTGGTGGGAGCTTGACAGAAATTAAAAAATATTACTCAGAATAATTAGATAAAATTAATTTCTTTTCCATTTAATATTACAAAACTCATTAAATGTAACACACACACATCAGGTTGTTCAACTGATTCATTCCTTAATTTCAGTGGAAACTGTCCTATTTAGAAGCACTGAACACATAATTATATTCTATAATGCATTAAAAAGTAAAATGCCTATTTATTTGTGAGCTACTGATGTCCTGTGGTGTATCTATATGCTTTAGAGCAGGGGATCTCCAATTCTGGTCTTGGAGGGCCGCAAAGCAGTCAGGTTTTCAGGATGTCCCTAATGAATATGGATATGGATGCGATAAATTTGAATATGATAGGGGCAGTACATGCACATATCTCACGCCTCTGACAACCCTCAACAAGGTACCACTCCATACCTAGCATCTACCTTCTCCCTCTCTCTCTCCTACACCCACTCACCCTTATAACCAGGAATCTCATCTCCCCCTCTCTCCCACACCCACCCTTGTAGCCCATTGGTGTGCAGGGATCAGGAGAAAGACCTTGGTGTGATTATTTCTGTAGATCTCAAGGTGGCAAAACAGTGCGACAAGGCGGTGGCAAAAGGCAGGATGTTGGGCTGCATACGAAGAGGAATTACCAGCAGAAAGGAAGAGGTTCTAATGCCACTGTGAGGCCTCACTTGGAATACTGTGTTCGGTTTTGGAGACCGTATCTTGCAAAGGATGTAAAAAGAATGGAAACTGTTCAGAGGGAGGTGACCAAAATTATTTGGAGCCTGCGTCAGAAGTCTTATGAGAAGAGACTTGAAGACCTAAATATGTACACTTTGGAGGAGAGGAGGGATAGGGGAGATATGATTCAGACCTTTAAATACTTAAAGAGAAATAATGAACAAACAAACCTCTTCCAAAGACGGGAAAGCTGTAAAACGAGAGGGCATAACATGAAGCTGCAAGGTGGAAAATTGAAAGGAAATGTCAGGAAATACTTTTTCACTGAGAGGGTGGTGGATGCTTGGAATGCCCTCCCGATGTGGAGGTGGTGGGGGCAAATACAGTGACAGAATTCAAAATGGCATGGGACAGACACAATGGATCCATTTATAGCAACAGAATAAAATTTAAATAAACTGAACCATCTAAATTTTCAACAAATAGGGGTGTCCTGCATGGAGCAGTGGGTTCACCTCTAAACAAAGACATGGGGAGGGGTGGCCTGCACTGAGTGGCACCTACTCCTGCCATCTTACTGGGCAGACTAGATGGACCATACTGGTCTTTATCTGCCGTCATTTACTATGTTACTATATTATCTCGCCTCCCTCTCATTCTCTATCCCTCCTCTCCACCACCCATCCATCTACCTACCCACATAGCCCTACATCACCCTACTTTCTCTGTTTCCACCTAACCATATAGTCTAGAATCTCCCCACTCGATTTCCCACCGATCCACCCTACCTAATCCAGCATCTCCCCTCTCCACCCACTCACCAATATAGCCCAACATCTTCTCTCTCTATATATATATATCCCCTCTCTCTCTCTTCCCCCCACCCATCAACCTATGCAGCCCTGTATCTTCCCTCTCTCTCCTTCCCTATTCACCCTCGCAGCCTGGCATCATCCCTCTCTCTCCCCTCCCTTCATGTAGCGCGATATCCCCACTCTACCCCACCACTTTTGTAGTCCTCATATTCCTCTGTCCTCTTCCTTCTCCCCTCTGAAACAGTGAAGCACCTTCATTCTCAACCATTCCCTTTTCCCTTCCTTACCCTCAACAGTGCAGCTTCAACTTATGTCCCGGAGTCAGGCACAACCAAAGGCAGGGGCAGGAGGCATAACCGAACCGACCATGACTTTTCTTCTTGGGACAGTTTCTCCAAATGGGTTAGTTTTGCACATACCATAACAGTCATGAACCTCATTTCTAAGCCAAAGTACATGCAGTATGATCTCAGTCTCTCAAATGTACTGCTAATGCTCCGGGTAGTACTTGCATCATGCCAAAGAGATCTTCCTTGTGGCATTCATAAAATCTATGAATAGTTCAAAATGTTTTTGGAAATATTTTTTTATCAAGCCTCTGGCTCCCAATATGATGGGAAATGTTTCTGTATTTTTCTGCCACATTTTCTTGGTCTCTGACTGCATTTCTTGGGACTTCAGGATCTTCTGCCTCTCCAAGCGATTCACAGAATAATCACTCGGAACAGACACCCCTATTATCAATGCAGTTCGGCATTTTTCTCCTTTACCAGTATATCAGGTTTTCTCACATCCAGTTTCTTATCCATCGGAATGGGAATGGTCCCAGGCGATCACAACCTTTTTAATTACAAAAGAATAGCAGGACCTGGGCGTGATTGGGTCTGATGATCTTAAAGTAGTTAAACAGGTAGAAAAGGCGATGGCGAAAGCTAGAAGGATGCTTGGGTGCATAGGGAGAGGAATGGCCAGCAGAAAAAAAGGAGGTGATAGTACTTCTGTATAAGTCTTTGGTGCAACTTCATTTGGAGTAGTGTGTCTAATTCTGGAGACCACACCTTCAAAAGGATATCAACAGGTTGGAGTTTGTGAAGAGGGTGGCTACTAAAATGGTTAGTGGTCTTTGTTATAAAGCATACGAGTATCTTAATATGGATAATTTAGAGCAGGGGTCTCAAACTCAAATTGCTTTGAGGGCCGAATGAGGACTTGTAAAGTAACCCGGGGGCCGCATAAGACACGGGCCTCATTTGCATAAGGGGCCTCATTTGCATAAATATTTGCATAATGTTGCATAATGAGTGCATGGATAAAGAAAGACTAGAAAATTTCTATATTACTATAATCCAGTGCCAACCGCCAGGCACATTAGGAACTACTACTAACACTGCCCATTTGGAACCCATAGCAAACCCCCCGTATCATAACAGCACTACCAGGACTCACAAAGCACCAGACCCTACCTATCAAAAGGCAACACTGCAAATATTAAATCAATACATTTCAGAGAACAATACATGACCTACTGGGAAAAGAGAACAAGTAGCAATGTCAAATAGGAATTACACAGAATACCTCAGCACTGTAGAAATAAAACTATAAATAATTTCTTGTACCAAAGCACAGACATTAATGATGCACATTTCCCAGAGCTGACATATTCCAGTTAATAAATTCAAAATAAAGAGATATTTTTCTACCTTTTGTGCATTTTTTTTCAGTTGCAATTGCTCCAGCCACTTCTGGTTTCTTCGTGTCTTCTGCTATCTCCATCGTCTGCTGTCCATTTGTCCTTTCTTCTCTCTTCTAGTTTTTTTCCATTCTCTCTCTCTACATCTGCTTTAACATACTAATCTTTCTCCTTTTGCTCTTTCCTCATTCCTATTTCATCCACTCAAATTTTACCCCTCCATCCTCAATCCCCACTTACTCTCCCAATACCTGGCCAATTGTAGATTTGTCTTCTCTTCCAGACAAAATATTTTTCCCCTCTCCATTTCACTTTCCCAGCTCCATCCCATTCTAATCCTCCCCCAACATCAGCTCCCTTCTAGTTCCAGCCCCACCCAGCATCTGCTCCTTTCTAGTCCCTGCATCAGTCCATTTCCAGTCCTATCCTAGCCTCACCATCAGCCCATTTCCAATCCTAGCCCCCCATCAGCCCATTTCCAATCCTAGCTCCCTCCCCTCACAGCCCATTTCCATTCCAAGCCCCCCTCCCCATCAGCCATTTCCATTCCAAGCCCCCCTCCCCATCAGCCATTTGCAGTTCAAGCCCCCCTTCCACTCAGCCCATTTCCAGTCCTAGCAACCCCCCCAGCCCATTACCAGTCCTAGACCCCCCATAGCCCATAACCAGTCCTAACCTCCCCATAGCGCACTTCCAGTCTTACCCCCCCCATCACCCCATTTTCAGTCTTACCCCCCCCATAGCCCATTACCAGTCCTAGTCCCCCCCATAGCCCACTTGCAGTCGTATCCCCCATCACCCCATTTTCAGTCCTAGCCCCCACCATAGCCCATTACCAGTCATAACCCCCCCCTGCCAATAGCCCACTTCCAGTCCTAACCCCCATCTGCCCATTTCCAGTCCTAGCCCCCACCATAGCCCATTACTAGTTATAACCCCCCCCCCAGCCCATTACCAGTCATAACCCCCCCTGCCAATAGCCCACTTCCAGTCCTAACCCCCATCTGCCCATTTCCAGTCCTGGGCCCCACCATAGCCCATTACCAGTTATAACCCCCCCCCAGCCCATTACCAGTCATAACCCCCCCTCCCCCCTCTGCCAATAGCCCACTTCCAGTTCAGTCAGCCCCTCCATAGCTCATTACCGGCCAACAAAAAAACCCCCAAAACCCTGGCTTCTGCTGCTGCCGTTGCCGCCGTGGCAGCAGCAGAATCAATTGTCAAATTAAAAAAAAAAAACTGACTTCTGCTGCTCAAGCAGCTGTCCTGCGGCCCCTTTCCCTCTGCCCGGAGATCCGACTCTGCTCTCAGCGGCGTGCTTTTCAAGCCGCGACGAGAGTATTCCCCTCTTGCGCGGTTTTTCAGGAACAGGAGTTTAAAACTTGGATAACAGGGGGTAACTATTTACAATCTTGCAACAAGGTGGGGTTCGCATCATTTGTCTAGTCGTGGGGGTTTTGTGTTTTAACTGTGGATGGGGCTGATATGGCATTGTTTATCGGGTAGTGCAGGAGGAAGAGGTGGTGCTTCAAGGCCTTCCTAAACTGGAATAGGTCAGGAATTGCACGGATGTTGGGAGGCAGGGTATTCCAGCATTTGGGCGCACAGAATTTGAAGGCTCTGCTTGCTGTTGACTGGGTACATTGGGTTATTGACTTTGGGACTGTCAGTGTATTGGGTGCTACTGATCTTCTGGACCTGTTAGGGGGAGTGGTCTGGATCAATTCAGATAATAATGAAGAGGAAAGCCTGTGAATGGCTTTGAATGTCAGTATGGAAATTACACTTACCTGGTAATTGATGTTCCTTGAGGGAGTACAGTTCAGTCCTCCACCACTGGGTAGTGCACCTCCTCCTGCAACATGGAGACTGGACAAGTCAAACTTGTGACATCACCGGGTATATCCTGCTGGTCTTCTCCCATGATCCCCCAGTGACCTACTGTCAAAGCAGACTCAAAGGAGCAAACAAACAACCAGTTAAAGTACTAAATACAAAGCTATGCTCAAACTTCAACTTTAAAATCACAGGGCCCCAAAAAGAAAGGCTGAAAATACCCTCCTCCGTGCCCCTGTCCCCCTGCGCACCAAACAGCGGAAGACAGAGAGCTAGAAGGAAGGAGAACTAAGGAAGAGTATAGGCAGAAAAGGTTGCTCTTGCGATTACCTGCCAATCAGAGCCCGTTGCCGACTCTAGGATCCGAAAGCATACTCGGAACTGACGCCTCGCGTCTGAAACATCCATCCCCGGGCGGGAATGAGGACTGAACTGTACTCCCTCAAGGAACATCAATTACCAGGTAAGTGTAATTTCCATTTCCTTATCGGTCCTACAGTTCAGTCCTCCACCACTGGGATGTACCAGAGCAGTAATCATGGGGAGGGACCTATCCAGTCGGCTCGGCCCCTAAACGAACAGAGCAGGCACCGACCCCAGCCCGCTCCTCATGTCAACAGGCGGTAAGCCAACCAGGAAGACACGACCGAGAGCCCACTTGGATCCTCTTCACTGGTGAAAACAGCACAGAACTCTGCCCCAAGCAGCGCTAGTGCTTCAGAAAGACAAACTCGCCATCGCAAACACACTGAACGCCCTAGAAACAGACCTACTGAGAAGGCTACCGGAGCTCCGCCTGAAAAATCCGCTTGAGCTCCCCCTTGGCTCTCGACCCCACCAGGGTGTCAAGTGTTAGCAATCGCTGCTCTCCCGCAGAACCCGCCTCCACGGAGGGACAGGCAGTGAAGAGACCTCCCAGAAAGCGACGGAACCTCACCTAAGGTCCAAGGAACGCAGGTTACAAGCAAAGTGTTCTTGCGTAAGTCCCAAACCGACAACTAAACAGGCACAGCCGGATTCCACGAGGGAGAGCGGAACCGAGGTCCATCCAGACAAAGGTGGGAAGCAAAATGAGGGAAATGGAAAAACCACCAACGTCAAACACCCTATTTGTCACACCTCTTAAGGGCTTTGTTCTTTGCAACACAAAGTAGCTCTACAGCTATGTCCTGGACCAGTTGGAGTCTTTTTAATTGAGAATGTGGAATGCAGCTAAGCAATGAGTTGCAATAAACCAAGCGTGATCCACCAAGGGCATATAAGAGGGTGTCAAGTGCCCCAGAGTCCAGCATTGTTTCAGAAGATGTGGAGTCTTACATGGTGTGACAAAAAAGAAAGGAGACTCTGGTAGCCACGCCCATGACGCAATGCCAGTAGGCCAACCGCTTACATCACCTGGATATGCCCTCCGGAATTGGAGGAACCATGCAGAAGTAGCAATCGCCGACGTGATCCATGGGCCCTCTCCAGATCATTGGAACCGCAAAAGACTTTGATGGTCTTTTCCCATCCATCCACAGCCTGAGATCTGCTACACATGTATTGCAGCATGTGTGTGGCGCCTAGCTTTTATCCTGATCTTTTATTCTGCAGCCAAAATATAAATTGTAGGCTTTCTGAACCGCCACAGTCATATGCCATTTTTGTGATGTAAAAGTCACATCACCACAACTAGAGCAGAAATTATCTGCATGATTAACACCAGGACGAGGAATCGCCAAATATGCTGTGAGTGACCTATCGGTATAAAATAAATATGTCTTTTTTTTTTTTTTTTACTGTCAAGCGAGGCAAATTTAAGTAGTGACTGCATCAACTGGTTTTGGACAGTTATTTCGATTGGTTGCAAGTAAAGATTATGCAAGCTCACGCAAATGTTGCAGAATACACTGGTAATGGTCTCCACTGACTAATGAAGAGCACATATCTTAGCAACCAGACCCAGTCGGCCATTTTCATTATGACCTCTGAAAGGCATAGAATGGACCGGGCCACGGCCCCGTACCAATGCGTCAACGCTATCCAGTAGCCTCATATGTCCTCTGCTAAACATCGACCCGTCGCCGCAGACTGACAGGTCGCCATGAGGTCCAATATGGGCTGACCGCATCCGAGCACACGCGGCGCGCACACCGCCTGATGCAATCTCACTCCTCCGGCAAACACTCGGACCCCGCTAAGGACATTCGCCACCACAGTGTCCCCACCGAAACGCAGGCCGCCAAGGCTTCAACCGCGCACGCTGTCCCTTCGCTCGGGCCACCCTGACCACCCAACCGACTCCACCCTGCCGATCGAAATAGGCCACCATCCCGGAGATCTCAGACAGCACCTACAGCACTCGATCCGCTACCGTGTCCGTGAACGCCTGCCACGGCTGACGTACCGCGTACCGTTCCAGTCAGACGAGGGAACACTGGGCGTGCTGCGTACACTAAAACGCCTTGTACATAAAGGATCCCCAAAATGTAGCTGAGTCTAATCACGCTCCGGCCAAGCTCCCGGAAGAAAGGGACAGATCCTTATAAAAAAGAAGTGGGGACAATTAGGAAGGCTTTCCTGTTTGATTATTCTTTTTTTTTTTTTTAAATTTTTACAACTCCATAAGGGCCACAAGGCACACAACCGAACAGGGCATTGTCCAGAGAACGCAAGGCCCCTCCTCCAGGCTGACTCCACAGCCTAAACCGGCAGTCACCTAGGCTGATGCCGTGCAGCGCGGAAGCAAACTTGTAAGCCCAGCATATGAAGTATGCCTACTAGTACAGCATTCCACAATGGAGGGACATGTAACCGGACGGCTTTGAATATGAACCTACAGATATCCCGCGCTTGCTCCAAGACAAGCACTGTGCAGCCTACTGGTCTTCTCGGAGCACCGCCACGACCCGAAGACCTAAACCGGCCATCAAAAGATGACGTACGCTGGGCCCGAAGGAACCTGGTTGAACGGATCCCAGCACTCCCTGTATCGTTAGGATCGGAGCCTCCCCCCAAGGACTCAGCCCTGGCTGGAACCGGCTGAGCATAACTCCAGGCCCTGCGGCGAGCCCCCACGAAGAAGTGGGATGCAACGATGCCTTGAGGAAAGGGAAGGCCCAATGGGTGAAGCAAGTTGCTAGCCGACCAAGGGAGTAAACCCCACACGTGCACCTCAACGGAAGGTCGGAAGAACCGAGGATTCTGGTCCCACAGGTGCGCCTGCTAGCCTTTAACAACATACACCTCCGCAGGTACAAAAAACTTAAATTGTGAGCACCTTCAGGGGTATGGGGAATAGACGACAGCCTCCGACTGTTGACCACCTTGTCTTGCACAACAGACAGCAGCACCCCACCAAACAAATGATTGGGAATATATGACCTCAGAACCCCAAGACAGAGGTAAAACAGTAGAACGTGCAGTGGACGTGAATTTCCAGATCTGCCAGCCCCCCTGCCCACATTGAGAAGAGGCAGAGAAGAACTGGACCGGCGGATCTGGAGGGGTGCCTCCTGGACAGCCGGGCCACCGAAGGGAAAGCTGATGACTGAGGCCCAAACTCCTGAGGATGGCCCCTTCTTGCATTGGCAACCCCATGCAACACCATGACAACCCCGCTCACGATATCCCAAGCGATCTCTGTCATTGCTGCAACAATCACCTGAGCATGAGATCACAGACAGAACACGGACATGCAGACGCACTCAAGGAGAGTGCACCTAAGTAGTATGAGCCTATCCAACATCCAGCACCACATGTCCAGGTGTCCCACTCCTGTCACCCAAAACACAGGACGCTTGAACCTAGGTGACCATCATAGCAAAGACAGGGAGGCCTGACTGCCGCTATCAACCCTTCCAGGACCCTGGAACACTAAGCCCCGGACTGTGCCATCCAGCAACACTTCTCACGATCCCCAGCAGGGGCCTTTCCCCAGATGGCCCAGATGGGCAGTGTTCCCGCCAAATGGGCAAGCTGCGCTCTGATAACATAGTGCAGAAAACCAAATCAAAGTGTCTTAACCTAGCTAATTTTTGTCTAATAGTGATCATTCATAATATCAGCCAGGCTCAATCATAACATTAGTATTAATGATCTCTAAAGATTGAAGAGTTACTAATGTAACACTAATTGGTTTTTTTTTTTGTTGTTGTTTTTTAAAGAGCTTCAAAGGCGATCTTGGAAACTACAGACCAATGAATCTGAGTTCAGTGCCAGTTAAATGATAGAACTTGTTCTGAAAAGCAGCACCAAGCTGTCTTTTCAAAGGGTTAATAAACATGTGAGTAAGCCAAATGATATGTATCTGGATGTTTTAGAAGGTACTTGACAAAGCCCCTTATGAACTTCTCCTGAGGAAGGAGATGATGTGCTATTATAGAATGGGAAATGGATCAAAAACAGGAACACAATAGGACTAAATGGCCAGTTTTCTCACAGGAGACCCGTAAATAGTGGAATGTCTCGGGATCTGCACTGGAACTGGTATCTGGTAACATCTACTGCACTGAAATGATCTGGAAAAGAGATCAGCAAGCATGGCGATCAAATTTGCAGATGGCATTAACGACATTTAGAGGCTGTCTGCACAATTTCCAAGCGTATAAACATGGAAATAGCATCCTTATGTAAATGACAATTTCAGAAAGGGCTCAATTTGTAGGTGGTTGTGCCGCCGATGACCCTGAATGGCCAAATCCTAGCACGGAAACCTGCTGCTGACAGACGTCGCTAACTGCCAGAATGCAGACAAAGGTAAAGGCACCCCCCAAGAAGTAAAAACCCAAACCAATCACATTGCATTCAAAGAACTATAAACTATCATGAAATTAAAAGGAAATTAAAATTAAAAGGAAATTAAAATTAGAATTAAAATTAAAAGTAACAGCAAAAGGAAGTCCTTATCTGGGTGTAGCCGCGTGGAACAGCGTCGTCTGCTCAAACGCGGGGCTGCTCCGCTCTCCGCCACGAGGCCTCAGCCCTGCCGAGAAAATGGCGCCAATCCGAAGCAGGCCCGTTTGGCGCCAAACACCACAGAGGCGGCAAGAGCTCAGAGCCCCTCCATGCGGACTCGAGAGACTCCCTTGTGGCGTCGGGATGCAGCAGTTACCCCGCTGTAGCTGCGGGGTGAAGAGCTGTCCAGACACGCTGCTGCCTCGCGCCACCAGAAGTAGCAGACGCTGAGAGCCCCGGCCCACCGGCTAAAGAACCTCGAACGGCCTGAGGCTCCCGCCGCGATGGGAATTTGCCGCATGGACACTGCCAAAATGCAGGTGTTCCACAGAGCTCTCCCCCATACAGTCCTGGGGGAGAGATCATCACCGGGCACAGAGACCGAAGAATCCCAAGCAGAGAGGCTAGCTGGCAGCATGAACTTTGAAAAGGGACAGAACCCCCCTTTACACTAAGGCAGACTAGGTGAAAATAATAAAGTAAAAGTAAATGAAATTAAATGAAAATGAAAATGAATTCAATTTACAGGATCACACCTAAAGAAGGGCAAAAGAAATGCAAGGTAAATCAAATCCTGACTAACTGCTCCTAAACTGCTTCTCAAGTGAGCCCAGCACCTAGGCTCACTACGTCCTCATGCTGCATGGAGACTGGACACACTGGGGGATCATGGGAGAAGACCAGCAGGATATACCCGGTGATGTCACAAGTTTGACTTGTCCAGTCTCCATGTTGCAGGAGGAGGTGCACTACCCAGTGGTGGAGGACTGAACTGTAGGACCGATAAGGAAAGTAGGGTTTTGTACTTGAGTCTGCTATGTATCGGGAGCCAGTGGAGGTGCTTCAGTATGGGCGTCACATGGTTGTTCCTGGATGCCCCGTATAGGACCCTCGCTGCAGTGTTCATTGCAAGTTGCAGTGGATTCCGAGTGGTCTGGGGGAGCCCATGTAAGCTCATATTAGCATAATCAAAATGTGGTATGATCAGCGCCTGGTAAATTGTCCTAAAGTCTTCTGGTTCCAGCAAGGCTCATAGGGGTCTGAGGGATCGTATCTTATGGTACACTGCCTTAACTATATTGCCTATGTGTAACTTCATATCCAGCCTCTGGTCTAAAGTGACGCAGAGGTATCTGATCATGGGTTTGGTCTGGAGGTCTGCTTCCTTGACACTTAGAACAGGTGGTGTGGAGAAGTTTAGATTCCTCGTAATGAAGAGTACTTCCGTTTTTTTGTGTTGGATCCTGAGGTTTTGGGTTTGGAGCCAGTCGGATACGGCCTTAAAGCAATTTGTTAGTGGCGAGAGGTCTGGATTCTCCGTTGAGAAAGGCATATATAGCAATACATCGTCTGCGTATATCAAGCAGTTGACACTGAATGACCGGATCAGGTTGCATATAGGCTGCATGTATACGTTGAACATCAGGGCCGAGAGGGAGGAGCCCTGCGGGACACCCTGCTTCTGGTGGAAGGGGTCCGATGAGGTTGCCCCGGAACGAACGTGCTGCCATCTGTCAGAAAGATAGGACTTGCACCAGTCCAGTGCTTTATCAGTGATCCCCTTTTCCCTGAGACGTTCCAGCAGAAGCTCATGGCTTATCGAGTCAAACGCAGCTGCAATGTCCAAGAAGATGAGGACAAACCCCTGACGAATGCTGTCGATTCCTGTTATTATGTTGTTGATGAGTGTGGTAAGGAGCATTTCAACTCCATGGGCCTCTCTGAAACCGTGTTGGCAAGGGTCAAGAGGTGCAGAGGTTTCAATGTGTTCTTGAATTTGCATCTGGACTTCCTTTTCAATTATTTTTGCTAGCAAAGGTATGCTAGATATCGGTCTGTATGAGTCTGCCTTCTGGGGGTCAAGTTTGCTGTTTTTTAGTAAAGGTCTTATGGACCTTTTTCGATTGAAAGCAAACTCTGCTGTAAGGGGACATAGGATGAGGGCGAAAAGGGATAAACTCAGGAATAATATGCGGAAATATTTCTTTACGGAAAGGGTAACAGAGTAACATAGTATATGACAGCAGATAAACACCAGCATGGTCCATCTAGTCTGCCCAGCAAGGTGGCAGGAGTAGGTGTGCATGCCGCTCTATGCACCTACTCTTGTCACCTCTATAGTAGATGTGTGGAATAGTCTCCTAATGGAGGTGGTAGAGATGAGGACAGTATCTGAATTTAAAAAAGCATGGGACAAACACAGAGGATCTCTAAAGAAAAAAACAGGACTATTATAGTAGCTGATATAGAAGGGCAGACTAGATAGAAACATGATGGCAGCAAGAGATCACATGGCCTATGTTTCATGGTCCCAGTGCTTTTCAGGTACAGTGATATTGTAGTGTTTACAGAGAGTTTCCAATGTATGAGGTATGCTACTCTGTTGTGCCTTTCTGTTTAGAAATTTTCCCCATCAGAACTTCACAGACAGCTACGAGGTAAGTCACTGTTTCCAGGTCTTTCTTAAAGAATCAACATATGTCTGTTTTGCCAGTTTTTTCAATGCTTGCTGTAAACAATCTCATCCATAATCCGCTGTCCTGGGCTTCAACTCTCATCCTTCAATTTCAGTTCACATCTCCTTAACCATTTATGTGTCTGTTCTTGATCGACAAAGGGTTCCTGGAGTAACATTCTGTATTTCTCACTGTATTTGTGCATTTGCCACTTGTTTGCTGATCTAATTCTTTGAAGAGTTTTTTTCTTTTCTTTTGCAAATTCTGTTGCTTCCTTTCCTGTGTATGCTTGTGGATTCTCACTCACTCCTTTAGTCACTGAAAGACTGTTCAAGTTTGACCATAAATAAAAATATAGGGAGAAGCCACCTAGTGATTAAGGACATGCATGATACCTTAGGCCGGAGGGCTGGGGGTTCAATTCCCACCTGGGGACAGAAATCTCAGGCCGGAGGGACTGGGGTTTCTAGTCCTATAGGCACTCCTTGTGGCCTTGGGAAAGCCACTTAACCCTCCATTGCCTTTGGGGACAAGGGAATGTATCCAGTACCTGCTTGTAGTGATTACATAATGTAAACTGCTTTGATTGAAGGATAAGGCGGTATAGAAAACTGATTAAATAAATAAAAATAAATAAATGGAGACAGATTCTGGGTGTTTACTTTCATATTTCAGTACTTTTTGCAAATTTGGATCTGATGATGCTGTATAAGTCCAGCTGTGCTCCTTCCTCCTCGCCGCAGCAGCAAATCACTCTTTAAAGATTTCAATTCCAGCATCCAGAACTGAAATCATAAGGAGAGCCCCAGGCGTGAAGAGAGCATGGCTGAATCTATATTAAACAAGAATTGCCGGGACTCCTGCCCTGCGCTGCTGATTGTGCCAGCTTCACAGCACATTTCCCAAATGTTGACCACGTCTGTTGCTATCCCTTCGTGTGCTGGCTCCGCGGCACACCTCCCAGGTGCTTGCGACTCACTAGTGTGTCACGGACACACCGATTGAGAACCGCTGGTGTAAAAGTATTTTTTTTAAAAGCCAGCTGTCAGGGCAATCTTTCTCTGAATTTTCAAGTGAAAGTCCACCCAAGCTCTTCCCTTTCCTCCCTTGTTACTTCTCACCAAACATGAAAAGTGCCTGCTAGGGCAATTATACTCCCCCCCCTCCAATTTTTTTTTAATAGCAGGGAGAGGCTTCTCTATGGGTACACTCCTCTTCTGGAGAGTGACTTTTTCTTTGGGCTGAAAATACAGAGAAAAGGCATGAGAAAGACACCCATAGCCAGCTTTTATTTGTGTAACCTTTATACTGCTAAGCTCTTTTTTTTCTTTCTTATCAGGCCATGGGAAGGAGGGAAGAGAAGCTGCAAGTGGGGCAAGGCTGAATGGAAGAGGGGGGGGGGTATGTCTTCCTTTCTTTTATTCTTTGTGTGGGCCAGCGGAAGGGAACTTGCTGATACCCTGGTCTTCTCCATGTCCTATGAGGTTCATTAGCTTCTGCTGGTGGGAGCTGGGAACCCCACTGACATTTTGACCTTGCCAGTGCAGATCCCACTTCCTCCTATTTGATGTGCAGTATGTGTGGCCACTTCAGTAAAGATGCATGGCTGGGCATAAGTATGTGATTCAATGCATATGGACAGATGAAGCTGTGTCCATTTGTCAGTTGAACAGGTGCTATTGTTCAGTCATGCCCCTCTTATACCTGGCACTGAACCATTGTTAGGGAAGACTGCAGATCCCCTTCATGTGGGTGATGGGGGGCATGCAATGGGCCAGGGTGCATATGCATTTGGTAGATACTCTCTGCCATCCAACCCTGGTCAGTGTCTCGCCCATCTAAGCAACATGCCTGGTGGGCGAGAAATTGACCAGGGAGCACCAACTGAGCTAGCCCTCTTTCAGTGATTTAAATGTAAGCAATTTATCTGAGCCAGTGTGCCACAGACATGTCCTCCTATGATCAAGGCGAGGCCTCATGTGCACCCAGAAACAAAGCCTATGGCACTAACCTAGCCCCTTCTGGTGCACCTATGCATTGATACATACCCTATGCAGGGGAGGTGGTGGTCAGACAGTACAAATATTTGCCATTAGTTGCAACGTCTCATTTGCATGTACCAACCTCAACTGTGTTCAGCCATCTCCAACTCTATGTGGCCCAGCTCAGGCTGTTTCACCGAGTACTTACCCTATCTCCAACTCCTCTCCAGCATTGGCTGTCGACCCATGTGTGACTATCCTGAATATGCTCTCCCCCAGCAACAGCACTGTCCATGTGGAGGGTGTGGCCCACCCACTGATATACAATCCCCAGAGTTGGAAGGGAGAATGCACTCATCTCCCTTGACTGCCTGGTTTGAATACTCACAGTGCCGGCCATGGTCATGTAACTGATATGTGTGGAATAGCTCTGGGCTCTTAACTGTAGAGGAATTGTGCCTTTACCATGAATTTGTGAGCGCCTTTTATGACACCTACAGAGTGTGGATATTCACTGCGCCTCTTTGCTTGATAGACAGCATTGTTCATCTGTGCCACCTGATGAAGGCATCTGCCAACAAATGTTGGGCAATTTCTCATGTTTTATATATCTAAGTTGTTTTAGGTCTTATAATTTCTCTATATATGTGGTTTTGTCAGGGCCGGATTTACGTATACGCCATGTACGCCATGGCGTAGGGCCCACAGCTGGGAAGGGCCCACAAAAAAGGAACAACTTAGGCTTTTTTTTAAAAATAAAATTAAAAAAAAAACCTGCTGGCTGCCGCCGCGGGGCCCCCTCTGCTGCCGCGGCAGCATGGACTGACCCGTGGGGGCCCCCTCAGCAAGCTCGATCGATCCCTCCCTCCCTCCCGTGCAGGCTGTGAGAGACGCAAAGGCAGACTGTCTCCTTCGCGTCTCTGTTAAGCCCGCAGGGGCTGATGGGACATTTCCCATCAGCCCCTGCGGGCTTAACAGAGACGCGAGGGAGACAGTCTTCCTTCGCGCCTCTCACAGCCTGCACGGAGGGAGGCACGGAGGGATCGAGCTTGCAGCGGGGGCCCCCGCGGGTCAGTCCATGCTGCCGCGGCAGCAGAGGGGGCCCCGCGGCGGCAGCCAGCAGGTTTTTTTTTTAAATCAAATTTTACTTTAGGCCGGGGGAGGGGGAGGGTAGGACTGGTAATGGGCTATTGGGGGGGCTGGGACTGGAAATGGGTTGGGGGATTAAGGCTGGAGGTGGGCTGATGAGGTTAGGACTGGTAATGGGCTGTGGGCTGTTGGGGGGGTTAGAACTGGTAATGGGCTTTGGGGGGGGGGTTAAGACTGGTAATGGGCTGTGGGCTGATGGGGGCTGTCTGGTAATGGGCTATGGGGGGGCTAGGACTGGAAATGGGCTGGGGGGTTAAGACTGGAGGTGGGCTGATGGGGTTAGGACTGATAATGGGCTGTTGGGGGGGTTTAGAACTGGTAATGGGCTTTGGGGGGGGGTAAAGACTGGAAATGGGCTTTGGGCTGATGGGGGCTGTCTGGTAATGGGCGATGGGGGGGCTAGGACTGGAAATGGGCTGGGGGAGTTAAGACTTGAGGTGGGCTGATGGGGTTAGGACTGGTAATGGGCTGTGGGCTGATGGGGGGGGGGTTAGGACTGGCAATGGGCTATGGGGGGCTGACTGGAAATGGGTTGATGGGGTTAGGACTGGAAGTGGGCTGATGGGGGGGGGGTTAGGACTGGCAATGGGCTATGGGGGGCTGACTGGAAATGGGTTGATGGGGTTAGGACTGGAAGTGGGCTGATGGGGGGTTAGGACTGGTAATGGGTTATAGGGGGGGCTTAAACTGAAAATGGGGTGATGGGGGGCTAGGACTGTAAGTGGGTTGATGAGGGGCTATGACTGGTATTGGGTAGGGGGGTTGCTAGGACTGGAAATGGGCTGATGGGTGGCTAGGACTGGAAATGGGCTGATGCAGGGACTAGAAGGGAATGGATGCTGGGTGAGGCTGGAACTAGAAGGGAGCTGATGTTGGGGGAGGATTAGAATGGGATGGGGCTCGAAGAGTAAAATGGAGAAGGGAAAAATATTTTGTGTGGGAGGGATAAAAAATCTACAATTGGCCGGGTATTGGGAGAGTAAGTGGGGATTGAGGATGGAGTGGTAAAATTTGAGTGGATAAAATAGGAATGAGGAAAGAGCAAAAGGAGAAAGATTAGTATGTTAAAGCAGATGTAGAGAGAGAATGAAAAAAAACTAGAAGAGAGAAGAAAGGACAAATGGACAGCAGACGATGGAGAGTTAGCAGAAGACACGAAGAAACCAGAAGAAAGTGGCTGGAGCAATTGCAGCTGAAAAAAATGCACAAAAGGTAGAAAAATATCTCTTTATTTTGAATTTATTAATTGGAATATGTCAGCTCTGGTAAATGTGCATCATTAACGTCTGCGCTTTGTTTAGTACAAGAGCAAATTAATGTGTAGTTTTATTTCTACAGTGTTGTACATTCCAAGTTTGGCTTTTGGGATTCCCAATTTAATTATTGTCTTCCTGTTTCTAAAATGTGATTACTTGTTTGGTGATGGTCTATGTTCTGCATGTGTAACTGAGCTGAGGTGTTCTGTTTATATAATTCCTATTTGACATTGCCACTTGTTCTCTTTCCCCAGTAGGTCATGTATTGTTGTTCTCTGAAATGTATTGGTTTAATATTTGCAGTGTTGCCTTTTGATAGTTAGGGTATGGTGCTTTGTGAGTCCTGGTAGTGCTGTTAGGATACGGCGGGTTTGCTATGGGTTCTAAATGGGCAGTGTTTGTAGTAGTTCCTAATGTGTCTGGCAGTTGGCACTGGATTATAGTAATGTAGAAATCTTTTAGTCTTTCTTTATCCATACACTCATTAAGAGGCACGTTTACTAAAAGTTAGTATATGGTAACATTATGCAAATATTTATGCAAATGAGGCCCCTTATGTAAATGAGGCCCACACCCCCCTTGGGCCGCCCCTGCTGGGGGCCTCACTCAAGGTAAATCCGGCCCTGGGTTTTGTCCTTTGTTTATATGGTTTATTGAATAAACTATTTTTTATACTGTGTTATCTTTCCTGTTTTAAATTGTAGTTCTTTCCTTCTTTTTTGTAATTTTGATTGTACACTGGCTTGTTGCACCTACTTAAGGTGGTATGCAAAATATAATGTGCGCCTTCAAGTCAATGCTTACTCCTGGCAACCCAGCAGTTCCTGGGTTTTCTTCGCAGTGTGACCAGAAGTAGATTGCCAGGCCTTTTTTCCCCCCAAGGCAACTGAGGGTTAAGTGACTTCCCAAGGCCAAAAGGAGTGCTAGTGGAAAGCAAATCCTGGTCTCTTGGTTACTAAGCTAGTGCTCTAACCACTAGGCCATAACTATAATCATTTACTTGCATTTTACTAGCTTGACTTTCTGACTGTTATTTATTATCCATTTCATTTCTTTATTATTCATACCAATACTTTTGGGCCATTCTATTCTTCTGCAGCATTCCCTGCCTATATTATGACTTCATTTTAATTCATAAGGAACTTTCAAAACCCACAGTATTGATAATTTGTCTGTTCTTACTCTACAACAAATTTGTTCACTTAAATCATTATTGGATGAAGTGTTTTATACGAAAACAGAATTCACCCCACTCATCCTCCACATCAACAACACATCTCAGCAACTTGGCTACATGCATGCTGCCCTTAAACATGCAATCATATGACCGATCCTAAAGAACACCACAATGGATAAAAACAACCCCAACTCTTACAGGCCTATCTCCAGCCTACCACTTCTTACTAAACTAATTGAAAAAGCTATCCTTATTCAACTCCAAGACCATACTGACACACACGCTCCCCTAGATGAGCAACAGTATGGCTTTAGGCCGCACCATGGCGTAGAGACCCTCCTAACTGTATTATTTAACCACATACTTTGCGGTATTGATAGCACCGAAACTGTGTTCCTCCTCATATTCCTTGACATCTCCGCAGCATTTGATAATGTAAACCACCACATTATGCTACAACACATTGGCATCAATAACACTGTACTACAATGGTTCAACTCATACCTGTCAGAAAGAACACAGCAAGTCAAAATAGGAAACATAACATTCAAAACATTCAACCAGGAACAAGGTCTCCCGCAGGGCTCTGCCCTCTCCGCTCTTTTATTTCACATGTACCTCCAACCCATCTGCACCATACTTAAAACGTTTAAGCTACTATATCACATATATGCGGATGATATAATGATATATCTCCCATTCAAAATTAACAAATCTCCAATCCACCAGATCAATGACTGTTTCGCCGAATTACTCAACTGGCTTTCAGACTACAATCTGAAGATGAATCTCAATAAAACGGAGGCACTCTATGTAACACGAAATCTAAACTTCACACCCTCACCTAACATCACAATTCAAGACACCAACATAACTGTCAAAGACAAGATAAAATACCTTGGGGTAATACTGGATCGCACACTTAACATGTCCTCATACATAAAATACTAGACATGAAAAATCTACTATAAATTGAGACTGCTAAAACAACTCCACCCCTTCCTCCACCCCAGTGACTTTAAATCAGTACTCAAGGTGATTGCAACCCCACACTTCAACTATGCAAACTCTCTACTTCAAGGACTGCCTAAACAAACAATTCGTCCACTTCAAATTGCCCAACACATTGCTGCCAGAACAACAAACTCATTAGACCACATCACCCCTATACTATATAACTTACACTAGCTTCCAATACACTCCCGCACCCAATACAAAATAATTGTAACCTCCTTCAAACTAATCAACGACATATCACCATCCTACCTTTCTTCCCTGATCTCTAATGACAAGACATCTCGCAATCAAAGAAACTGTAATAAAAACAAACTGGTAACAGCACCGGACTACATTAACCCTTTCAGACCTGAATTTTTTCACAGACACCATATATATATATATATTGTGATGAAGAAGCCCCAATTTCCACTGTTAAAATACAAAACATGCAGCATGTCAGTGCAAAAGCTGACAGGAGAACAGACCAGGTGGATAGCTGTTGTCAGTGGCAACGACAACAAAGGCAGCCACGAGGTCTGGAGAAACGTGTAGTAAGAAGAAACGCCCTAATTCCCAATAGCACACACCTGGTAGAGAGGAGTATGCACAGCCCTTATAAGGATAGTGCAGGGAACACAAGGGGGAAGCATTACAAGGACGACACCTCCAAAGAGTTGCCAGGAGGAGAGGAATTGTCAGAGAGCTCAGATTTGGAACAAACCCTGAGAGGGAGAAACCTGGGACAAGGTGAGCACTGTAGGAAGAGAAGACAGCCTGTCTTACCTACAACAGTTACCAGAGAGGAACCAGGAAGAGTCTCTCACTTCAGTATAGGAAGTGACTCAGAGTCTGAACCAGGAAGCGTTCAACCTCAGAGATACCCAGAATCCACTAGGAGGAAGCAGCTTGCTAGAGCCGAAGCCAGTGGGGCAGCTCCTGCTGATTGCAGAGACACGGCAGCATGGAACCTACGTTCTAACCAGAGGAACTGCAAGCCAGTAGCTAAAAAGTATGTAACAAGAAGCTGGGACTTGGGGAATGAATGTGAGCCATTGAAAGTTAAAAGGAATAAAAGTGTTTGTAGAGTGAATGCAGAGCAGCCTTATACAGGAAGCCAGAGGTGGGGGCAGGGCAGCTACTCCCAACCTAACTACCTGAATAGAGAGCATTCACAGCCGTCAGAAAAGCTTAGAGACTGGCCAGAAGACGTGTATATGTCAGAAGAGGAGCTGGCAGTAAGCTTTAAACCCCAAAAGAAGCCTTACAAGCTAAAGTCTGTTAGCAAGAGGGGACAGAGAGTTCCTCTATCCCAAACAGAAGATAGCAACAGAGAAACTTACCGTGAGGGCTTGCCAAAGGGAAATGTCCAAGCAGATTTCAACCAAGAGGGTTTGGAACGTGAGGAGGAACCCATGTTAGTGGACTCTCTCAGTGAATCCTCATCTATATCTGACCTAATGGACTGTACATTAGTCTCATCTGAAAGAATATCTCTGCGCTAGACAGAACAAAAGCCTGTGTGCTACAGTTTAAGTTCCTACCTTGAAGCAAGAAGTTATTGCTGTATGTCCTTTTGTGTTTTTGCCAAAAGATTGGAATACTTTTGTTTCTGCTTGTGTTCTGTTCACTTGTTTATTAATCCACCCCGGGAGGGGAATAAATCCACATTTTGCTTTACCATTCGAGTTTGCACAACTATTTCTTCACCATCAGCAGCACACTGCCCCTGGTGGTGACAATATATATATATACATGGAATTCAATGAATAACATGACGTCCATTACAGTGGACATACGGTCTGAAAGGGTTAAAGCTAAAAAGATCACCAATAACAGAGCATTTTCACACTGCGCAACTACTCTTTGGAACACACTCCCTGAAAGCCTAAGAGAGATAAAGGACCTCTCCTCTAAGAAAAAGCACAGTTACTTACCTGTAACAGGTGATCTCTGGGAACAGCAGGAATAGTCCTCACATATGGGTACGTCGGAACCGACGGAGCCTGCGCGGGAAAGCTCCCCAGCTTCCCAGAAGGAAAGCTTTTGGGGCTTCCCACAGCGCATGCGCGCTGCCTTCCCGCCTTCCTGACCAACTCTCCTCAGTTCGAGTTTAAAGCTGAGACAATAGAGAGAGGAAAGGAAAGAGAAAGAGATACAACTCCTAGGGGAGGTGGGTGGGTTGTGAGGACTATTCCTGCTGTTCCCAGAGATCACCTGTTACAGGTAAGTAACTGTGCTATCTCCAGGAACAAGCAGGAATGAGTCCTCACATATGGGGACTCCCTAGCTGAGATGCCTGGGAGATCCCCCTCCAAGGGCTCTTCATCTTCCTATGGATCTCAGGCATCCATTGAGGGAAGGTGGGCAGGAGTTGTTTAAGAATGGAACAGGTGTTTGAGGACAGCCTGACCAAATAAGGCATCCCGGCGGGAGTCCTTATCCAAGCAGTAATGGGCTGTGAAGGTATGAACCGAGGCCCAGGTGGCTGCTCGACAGATCTGATCGATGGATACAGAGTGAAGATGAGCCATAGAGGTGGCCATGGCTCTCACATTGTGAGCTGTGACATGGCCCTCCAGAGAAATGTTTTTACTCTGGTAAGCAAAAGAAATACACTGAGCAATCCAATTGGAAAGTGTTCTTTTTGAGACTGGAAGTCCCAAATGAGAAGGATCGAAAGCAACAAAAAGTTGGGAAGACTTTCGATGTGGCTGAGTCCTGTGAAGGTAAAAGGCAAGAGCTCTTTTACAATCTAGAGTATGAAGGTTCCGCTCTGCACTGGATGCGTGAGGAGCTGGAAAAAAGACAGGTAGATATACCTCTTGATTAAGATGAAAAGGTGAAACCACCTTAGGCATAAAGTGTGGATTTGTCCTAAGGACTACCTTATCATGATGGAAACTTGTATAAGGTGGATTAGCCACTAAGGCTTGCAGTTCACTGATGCGGCGAGCTGAAGTGACTGCAATGAGGAAAATAACCTTTCAGGAAAGAAATTTCAAGGAGGTAGAGACTAAAGGTTCAAAAGGTGGCTTCATAAGCTGACCAAGAACCAAATTTAAAGTCCCATGCCACCGGAGGAGGCCTAATGGGAGGTTTAGTTAAAGTTAGGCCTCTCATGAATCTTGCAATAAGAGGATGAGAGGAAATAGGTTGTCCATTGAGAGGCTTGAGGGATGCTGCAATAGCACTCAAATGGACCATTACTGAATTAGTTTTAAGGCCTGCATTGGAGAGATGCAGGAGATATTCCAATAGGGAATTTACAGGAAGAGCAAAAGGGTCAAGACCCCTTTGAGCATACCAAATGGAAAATCTTTTCCATTTAAAGGCATAAGAGCGCCTTGTGGAAGGTTTTCTGGAAGCATGGAGGATATCCTTCACTTGTTGCGAGACATTTAAGTCTTGAAGGTCTAGGCCTTCAGTAACCATGCTCTGAGGTGGAGGGACTTGGGGTTTGGGTGCCACAAAGTCCCTTCCTCCTGGGACAGAAGGTCTGGAGCAGCTCCCAGGTCCAGGGAGGGGCCCTGGGAGAGATGCAGAAGTAGAGGGAACCACACTTGGCGTGGCCAGCGTGGAGCTATAAGGATCATAGATCCGTGATCCCTCTGCAGTTTGAACAGAGTCTTGGGAATCAAAGGAATGGGTGGAAAGGCATATAGGAGGCCCTGACCCCAATGAAGGAGAAAGGCATCCTTGGCCTGAACCCCCTGACACGGAGTTCTGGAACAGAACCGGGGAAGTCTGGCATTCCACGGACTTGCAAAGAGGTCTATGTCCGGGGTTCCCCATTTCTAAAAGATTCTGAGTACCTGATCCATGTGCAAGGACCACTCGTGTGGAAGCAGAACTCGGCTGAGTCTGTCTGCCCAAGAGTTTTGAATTCCTGGGAGATATACTGCCAGGAGATGGATTTGATGCTCTCTGGCGAAGGCCCACAGTCTGAGAGCTTCGTTGCAAAGCGACAGAGAGCCAGTCCCTCCTTGTTTGTTTATGTAGAACATGGCTACTTGATTGTCGGTATGAACAAGAACTGTCATGTTGTATAGGAGGGTATGAAAGACCTTGAGAGCAAGGAAAATTGCTCGAAGCTCCAGAAGGTTGATATGAAGGGCGGTCTCCTGTGGAGACCAAAGGCCTTGAGTGGATAGGTCTTGAAGATGAGCTCCCCATCCTGTTTGGGAGGCATCTGTGGCGAGGGTTGCTTGGGGTAGTAGAGGTTGGAAGGGGGACCCCAGCAACAGATTTTGAGTGGACATCCACCACTGGAGAGACCAAAAGAGACGTTTGGAGGTTTCTATTTGGTCTGAGAGCTCCTAATGCTTGGGTCCACTGGGTGGACAGAGTCCATTGAGCTGCTCTCATATGCAGGCGAGCATAGGGCACCACATGAACTGTGGATGCCATGTGTCCTAGCAGTTGTAACATCTCTCTGGCAGTCAAGTGGCTTCTGGACTGAATCTGAGAGGCCAAGTGCACTAGCCGGTGGCAACGTGCCTGGGGAAGATAGGCCCTTGCTGTGGTGGTATCCAACCAGGCCGCTATGAATTCTAGGGATTGAGTAGGGGTGAGTTGAGACTTTGGCCGATTGATGACAAGTCCCAAATACTGCAGAATGCAGATGGTGTGATCCAGGGACGTCTGAGCCTGAGACTGAGATGGAGCTCGGATGAGCCAGTCGTCTAAGTATGGGAAGACAAAGATTCCCCTGAGTGCGTAGAAATGCAGCCACTACTGACATGCATTTTGTGAACACTCTTGGAGCAGAGGCTAGACCGAAGGGGAGTACTCTGCACTGAAAATGTTTTCCCTGGAACAGAAATCGAAGGAATTTTCTGTGGGATGGGTGGATATGTGTATACGCATCCTTTAGGTGTAGAGAACAAAGCCAGTCCTGACTCTGTAGATATGGAAGGAGAGTTCCCAGAGAGATGATTTTGAATTTCTCCTTGCATAGAAATTTGTTTAATTCTCTCAGATCTAGGATGGGTCTGTGCCCCCCTGTTTTCTTTGGTATGAGAAAATAGGGGGAGTAGAACCCTGAGCCCTGTTGAAGGAGAGGAACCTGTTCTATTGCCCCTTGGGCAAGCAGGGTATTCACTTCCTGATCCAACAGGTGTAGGAGAGATGGGGGAGAGATGAAATGTCTCACCCTGGGATAGAGAGGAAGGCTGGAAAAATGCAGTTTGTAGCCCTCTCTGATGATAGAGAGGGTCCACTGTTCTGATGTGATTTGTTCCCATCTGGGAGCAAAATGAGTTAACCTTCCTGGAATGGTGAGAGGCTCTGGTTGCTGCAGAGCCAGAAAGGGTATGTTCTCTAGAAGTAAGTCAAAAACCCTAAGGGGGTTGGGACTGTTGAAGCGTAGCAGCCCCTGCAGGTTTTGTTCTGGCCTGTTTAGCTTGCTGACGTTTAGGAGCAAAGCGAACTTGAGAAGATGATTGGCCAGCATTGGTACCAAATCTAGTCTTTTTGTAGAAAGATTTCTTAAAAGACTTTTTCTTGGCAGGGAGAGAAGTAGACTTAGAGAGTCTATCTAAAGCAGCATTCTCTGCATCCATTTGAGTGGCTTTGACTTGTCACTCTTTGCCAAACAGATTTTCACCTGTACAAGGCAAATTGCCTAGGCCATCTTGCACCCAGGATTCCAGGTCAGAGGCCTGGAGCCAAGCAATTCGGCAAGCAGCTATAGCTATGCCAGATGCTCTGCTAGCACCCTCAAAGGAGTCAAAGGCAGCCCTATTGGAGAACTTTGACACATCTTGGATATGCTTTAAAAGCAGCAGGAACTCCTCTTTTCTATCCTCTGGGATAAAGGGGAGAAAATTTCGTACTTTAAGAGCAAGTTCTTTCAGAAACATGCCCATATAGAGACTATATGAGTTGATTCTGGCAATAAGCATACTAGCCTGGAAGATTTTCCTGCCAAAAGCATCCAAAGTCCTACATTCTCTTCCTGGAGGGGTAGAAGAGTGCCTTTTGGTACTCTTTATCTTTTTCATAGCAGACTTCACCATGATGGAACAGTGAGGAAGCAGAGTTTTTTGAAAACCAGGAGAAGGAGGGACCCGATACATGGTGTCCAACCGACGAGAATGTGGAGATAGGGTAAGAGGAGCCTCCCATAAATCCATCATGTGTTCTTGGAGAATATCATGAATGGGCAAGGTGACTGCCTGTTTGGGAACCTTAGAGTATCCTAAAATGTCTAATTTTTGTGCTCTAGGTTCTTTTTCAGAGGATACTGTAATAGAGTCCTTTGGCTACTTCAAGAATGAAGTCTTGAAAGGACAAGTCCTCTGGAGGAGACATTCTTCTCTTTGGGGAAGAGGGCTCCTCAGGAAGAATAAGGGATGCTTCATCAGAATCATCTGAGGTATCGGCATCCTCAGAAGACTCGAAGTATCGCCTATTTGCTTCCAGAGACCGATACGCGTACCGACCGGTATCGACATCGGGCGTACCGGGAACCGGGTCGGTATCGAGAAATCCTCCAGAACCGAGAACCGGAACCGGTCTTCTACTGGAAGTAGATGCTCTGGGTACCAGTATCGGTTGTGGTACCGGAACCGGGGTCGGAACCGACGGTTGCGGTACCGAGGGCGTTGCAGCATTAATGAAAGCCATTATGGCCTGCTGCATGGATTGTACAGTAGTACCCATAGACGCCACAACTGCCTGGATGTCGGTACCGGTCTGAGCCGGTACCCCAGAGCAGTCTAACAGGTGATCGGTCGAGGCCGTGCCATCGATGTCAACCTGTAACCCCATAGGAGGAGCTTTGGAAGCCGGAGCTTCCCGCTGGGGTTGTTTGGCTGGGGCAGGGTCCTCAGGGTCGAACCCAAGGGCCTCTCGCTGCTTAGAGGGAGATTTGCCCTTTGAGGACCTGCCTGAAACATGTTTGGTTACCTGAGATCCATCCGGAGAGGAAGATCTGGAGGATGTTGATGCTGGATTATCTGTAGAAAACAGCATATGGAATTTGGCTGCTCGGTTCTGTAAGCCACGTTTGGACATCAGAGAGCAGGAAGGACAATCCGAGATAGAATGGTCAGGTCCCAAACATTTAAGACACCATTCGTGAGTGTCTGTGACTGAAATAGTACTAAGAACACTTGGTGCATTTTTTGAAACCAGAAGCTGGTTTCTCCATGAGGGAGAATTTGTGAAGGCCTGTAGGCCCCACAAACAAACACACCAAGTGAAGAAAAATAAGATAAATTTTTTTTTTTTTGTAGAAATAAAAGAAAAAAGACCGGCGGTACTGGTTCGGAATCGGGGAAGGCAGACACGCGGCCAAAGAAACAAATTAAAATAACAACTTCTTCAGCGGTGACAGGAACACGACCTGCTGGCTCCGCGGAAAAAGAAGAACTGAGGAGAGTTGGTCAGGAAGGCGGGAAGGCAGCGCGCATGCGCTGTGGGAAGCCCCAAAAGCTTTCCTTCTGGGAAGCTGGGGAGCTTTCCCGCGCAGGCTCCGTCGGTTCCGACGTACCCATATGTGAGGACTCATTCCTGCTTGTTCCTGGAGATAACTCAAAAAACATCTATTTGCACTTCACTTCGGCTCAATAACATAACCTCAGAATCCTTTCTAGACTCCTCACTCTCTGGATCCATATTCCCTAGAATAACTCACCACGAACACAATGACACGCAACCTATGTATATAGTTAGTGGTTAGATTGTTTTATTGTTACTGAATATAGTTAACAACGTTCCCTGTAAACTGAACTTGTACACTTGTGCAATTCATTGTTGTTTATTGTGAACCGCATTTGATCTTTAGGAACTTGCGGTATAGAAATGTAAAATAAATAAATAAAATATATATACTAGTCCAACTATTATTTTAATTCTCTGTATAATGGACTTAACTTGTCAGCTATTAATATGTTACAAACTATACTGAATACAGCTATACGATTACACCATTAATCTTGACTTATGGACAATGATGACCCATTGTTTACTCAGATCACTGGTTACCTGTTCTATACATGATCAAATTTAATATATTAGTATTTAATTCAGATACTGTCCTCATCTCTACCACCTCCACTGGGAGACTATTCCACGTAGCTACCACTCTTTCTTTAAAGAAATATTTCCGCATATTACTCCTGAGTCTATCCCCTTTCATCCTCATCCTATGTCCCCTCATAGCAGAGCCTGCTTTCAATAAAAAGAGGCTCCTCTCCTGTGCATTTACGCCACAGAGGTATTTAAATCTCAATCATATCACCATTATACCGCCTTTCCTCTCAAGTATACATATTCTTCTTCCTGGATCTGATTAATTTAATAACCCTGATCCTGTTGTGGTACCACAGAATTTGGGCACTATTGTCCAAGTAGGTGGCAGTGCACTGGAAGGGCAGGCGATCACCCTGAAACACTACCTGGCACAGGGAGGGGATAAGCTGATCCTACATATGGCCCAAAACAACGAAAAAGGTAAGACGACCAATGCTCAGATGTAGAAGCAATGACAACAGAAAGCATCCAGCAAGACAAGGATTCCCACCGGTGAATACTCCAATACGGACTCCTGACCATGATAAAAACTGCACCACGGCATAAGGTAATCACAAGCACATACCTTCTTGATCACCCGCCATGCTGCGACAGACCACAGGACGCAGGTAACTCCGAATGGACTCCAACAGACATGGAAATTCTTCACTCCGGCTTCCCCTCCACAAGGCAATCTGAGTATTCTCTCAGCAGCTGCTCCAATCAAGCTCAAACTACCAAGCCTGGTTCTCCTTTCCTCAATCCAAGGACGCTCTGGCAGTACCAAAAGGCAAGTAATTGTCACCAACCTAAAATTCCAGCTTCTCCTGACTCTAATCACGACGCACCTGGCAATCTCGATGGGTTCTAAGTCCCACTCTGTCCCTGCACACCTGCTGCCACTACAGCTCGCACATCTCCCACCCACACTGATATACCAACCCATGAAGGCCACCACACGCGCAGCACACAATCAAACCCACCTACGATGCATACACCTTACTCAAACCAAACATACAAATCCCATCGTGGTCTCTCCTATCAAATGTGTCTTAACCAATGCAAGATCTATCAGAAATAAACCAATCATCATATATGACTACATGAAAACCCACAAAATAGACATCATTTGCATCATGGAGATGTGGCTAACGGACACTGACCAAGTTATCCTCAATCAAATCACACTACCTGACTTCACAGCTTTCAACTGCCCCCAGTCTCAAAAAAAGAGGAGGTGGTGTACTAATACTGGCGAAAAAGAACTACAGATTCAGTACCTCATCCACTACAGACTCTACAGAGATCAATACTATTACAATCTCCAACAAATACCTGAGCATTTGCCGCATCTACAGACCACCAAATGCCAAAAACAAGGACCTCTCCTCCATCCTGGATATGATCTGCTCACATGGCTCGCATCACAAGCCACTTGTCACCCTTGGTGACTTCAACCTAAGCTCCTCACCTGGCAAAGAAGCCAACTCATTCCTCAGGGGGATGGAGGCTCTTCAATACACACAAACAGTAAGCGCACCCACACATCAGCACGGAACAAAACCAGATTTAATTTTCTACCGAATCAACTCATGGAGCAAGTTCAGGTTTCAGCACTGACAATCACCCCTGTTCCCTGGTCTGACCACCACACTATAACATTCTCAATGATCATTAAGGGCCCTGACCACCTCCAGGAACCATGGCACCCAAATAGAAAATTCAGGACCTTCAACAAGGAAACATTCCTACAGGAAATAACTCCGAAGCACCATTAAGATACTCAAGACCTGAACAATATCATCGAAAACTGGAACACTACTATCTCAACAGCTGCAGCAATCATGAACTCAAAAAGCACACACACTTGTAAAAGGCCCAATGCACCTTGGTACTCTGATAACATCAGAGAAGCTAAAAGAGCACTAACGAAATTTGAAAGAAAATAAAGGCGCAACAAGACATCAGGACTCACTTCTGCAATTCAGATGCAAGCAATAGGAAGACAACAACATAATCAACAAATGTAAACAATACTACACCAACACCATCATGAAGGCAGCAAACAGATCCAGAGAACTCTTCAGTATCGTGTGGCAACTCACCAAAGACACAACACATCAGGACATACACCTTGTTGACCCCCAACTTTACGCAAGCTTCCTAACCAGCAGATACAGAAACCTCTCCTACAATTCCTAACCCAATAATCAATGTGCATAGGAGAAACTGGGATAACTTTACTGTCCCCTCTCTTACACAGATTGTAGTATTAAGCATGTCCATGATGTGCTCAATTTCCTCAACTGACCCCTGCCCTGTGACATGGATCAAGGCCTCAAAGGCCCAACTTGGCAAACACCTTCAAAGAAAATGGTAGAACTATCCCTACAACGGGGCTACATGCCATCCACCCTCAAGCAAGCTGCTATACAGCTGGCTCAAGAAAAATTCCCTTGATACAGCAAACCCGAAATCCTACCGACCAATCTCCAGTCTGCCATTCATTGCAAAAGTCATCGAAAAATCCATACAGATGCAACTGCAAGACCACATTGACTTAAAGCACAGTTACTTACCTGTAACAGGTGATCTCTGGGAACAGCAGGAATTAGTCCTCACATATGGGTACGTCGGTACCGACGGAGCCCGTGCGGGAAAGCTCCCCAGCTTCTTAGAATAGAAGCTTTTGGGACCTCCCACTGCACATGCGCACTGCCTTCCCGCCTTCCTGAACAGCTCTCCTCAGTTTCGAGTTTATAGCTGAGTCAACAGAGAGAGGACAGGAAGATAGATAGATAAAAGATACAACTCCTAGGGGAGGTGGGTGGGTTGTGAGGACTAATTCCTGCTGTTCCCAGAGATCACCTGTTACAGGTAAGTAACTGTGCTATCTCCAGGAACAAGCAGGAATAAGTCCTCACATATGGGGACTCCCTAGCTTAGATGCATGGGATCCCCTGTAAAGGTTCGCCATCTTCGTATGGATCTCAGGCATCCATTCTGGGAAGGTGGGCAGGAGTTGTTTAGGAATGGAACAGGTGCTTGAGGACAGCCTGGCCAAACAAGGCATCCCGGCGGGAGTCCTTGTCCAAACAGTAATGGGCTGTGAAGGTATGAACCGAGGCCCAGGTAGCGGCTCGACAGATCTGATCTATGGAAACAGAGTGCAGATGAGCCATAGAAGTTGCCATGGCCCTCACATTGTGAGCAGTGACATGGCCTTCCAGAGAAATGTTTTTGCTCTGGTAAGCAAAAGAAATACACTGAGCAATCCAATTGGAAAGTGTACGCTTGGAGACTGGAAGTCCCAAATGGGAAGGATCAAAGGCCACAAAAAGTTGAGAAGACTTTCGATGTGGCTGAGTCCTATTAAGGTAAAAAGCGAGAGCTCTTTTACAATCCAGAGTATGAAGGTTCCTCTCTGCATTGGATGCATGAGGAGCTGGAAAAAAGACAGGTAGATATACCTCTTGATTAAGATGAAAGGGCGAGACCACTTTAGGCATAAAGTGGGGATTCGTCCTAAGGACCACCTTATCATGATGAAATCTTGTGTAAGGTGGATTAGCCACTAAAGCCTGCAGCTCACTGATGCGGCGAGCCGAAGTGACTGCAATGAGGAAGATGACCTTCCAGGAAAGAAATTTCAAGGAGGTGGAAAACATTGGCTCAAAAGGTGGCTTCATAAGTTGACCGAGCACTAGATTCAAATCCCATGCGACCGGGGGTGGTCTGATGGGAGGTTTAGTGAGAGTCAGGCCTCTCATGAATCTTGCAACAAGAGGATGAGAGGAGATAGGTTGTCCATTTATATGTTTCAAGGATGCTGCAATAGCACTTAAATGGACTCTTACCGAATTCGTCTTGAGGCCTGCATTGGATAGATGCAGGAGATAATCAAGAAGAGAATTCAAAGGAAGTGCCAGAGGGTCAAGACCCTGCTGAGCACACCAAATGGAAAAACGTTTCCATTTGAAAGCATAGGAACGCCTGGTAGAGGGTTTCCTAGAGGCAGAAAGGATATCTTTCACTGGTTGGGAAAGATGAAAGTCTTGAAGGCTTAAGCCTTCAGTAACCAAGCACTGAGGTGAAGGGATTTGGGGTTTGGGTGCCACAAAGTCCCCTCCTCCTGAGACAGGAGGTCTGGCGCAGCTCCCAGATCCAAGTAGGATCCCTGGGAGAGCTGTAGAAGTAGAGGGAACCACACTTGGCGTGGCCAGCGTGGAGCTATGAGGATCATAGTTCCATGATCCCTCTGGAGTTTGAACAGAGTCTTGGGAATCAAAGGAATGGGTGGAAAGGCATATAGGAATGCCTGATTCCAATTCAGGAGAAAGGCGTCCGTAGCCTGAGCTCCCTGACACGGAGTTCTGGAACAGAACCGGGGAAGTTTGGCATTCCACGGACTTGCAAAGAGGTCTATGTCCGGGGTCCCCCATTCCTGAAAGATTCGGTTTATTTGGTCCAAATGTAGGGACCATTCGTGTGGCAGCAGAACTCGACTGAGCCTGTCTGCCCGAGAGTTTTGAACTCCTGGGAGATACACTGCTAGCAGGTGAATCTGATGCTCTCTGGCGAAGGCCCATAGTCTTAGAGCTTCGTTGCAAAGCGACAGAGAGCCCGTCCCTCCTTGTTTGTTTATGTAAAACATGGCCACCTGATTGTCCGTCTGAACTAGGACAGTGAGGTTGGCTAGGAGGGAGTGGAAGACCTTGAGGGCAAGGTAAATTGCTCGCAGTTCCAGAAGATTGATATGAAGGGTGGTCTCCTGTAGAGACCAAGTGCCCTGAGTGGAGAGAGTTTGCAGATGGGCTCCCCACCCTGTTTGGGAGGCATCTGTTGTGAGGGTTGCTTGGGGTAGCAATGGTTGAAATGGAGCCCCCAACAACAGATTCTTGGTGGAAGTCCACCAGTGGAGGGACCAAAACAGACGATCGGAGGTTTGTATTTGGTCTGAGAGCGCTCCTGACGCCTGAGTCCACTGAGTGGCCAGGGTCCATTGAGCTGCTCTCATATGAAGACGAGCATAGGGCACCACATGCACTGTGGAGGCCATATGACCCAGTAGGCGTAGCATTTCCCTGGCTGTCAAGTGAGTGCTGGACTGAGCTTGGGAGGCCAAACTCAGGAGGCGCTGGCCTCGAACATGTGGAAGGTAGGCCCTTGCAGTGATGGTGTCCAACCGGGCCCCTATGAATTCTAGAGATTGAGTAGGGATGAGTTGGGACTTGGGAAGGTTTACTACCAGTCCCAGATACTGCAAAAGGCTCCTTGTGTGGTCCAGGGAAATCTGGGCCTGTGACTGAGTTGGAGCTCGGATGAGCCAGTCGTCCAGATATGGGAAGACAAAGATTCCCATGCCTCTTAGAAATGCGGCTACGACTGCCATGCATTTTGTGAATACTCTTGGAGCAGAGGCTAGACCGAAGGGGAGTACTCTGTATTGGAAATGTTTTCCCTGAAACAGAAAGCGAAGATACTTTCTGTGGGATGGATGGATGAGTATATGTGTATACGCATCCTGTAGGTCTAGAGAACAAAGCCAGTCCTGACCCTGGAGGTAAGGAAGGAGAATGCCGAGAGACAGCATTTTGAATTTCTCCTTGAAGAGAAATTTGTTCAATTCTCTCAGATCTAGGATTGGTCTGAATCCCCCTGTCTTCTTTGGAATGAGAAAATAAGGGGAGTAGAAACCGGACCCTTGTTGAGGAAGAGGAACCTCTTCTATGGCCCCTTGGGCAAGAAGAGAGGAAACCTCTTGACCCAACAGGGTTAGGAGAGATGGGGGAGAATTGAATGGTCTCACCATATGATGGGGAGGAAGGCTGGAGAAATGAAGTTTGTAACCCTCTCGAATGATAGAGAGGGTCCATTGTTCTGTTGTGATTTGTTCCCATCTGGGAGCAAAGTGAACCAACCTTCCGGGTATGGTGAGAGGTTCTGGTTGTGTTAGAACCAGAAGTGGCAAGTTCCCTAGGAGCAAGTCAAAACCCCTGAGGGGTTGGAGCCTGCTGAGCTACAGTAGCTGCTGCAGGCTTAGCTCGTGCTTGTTTGGATTGCTGACGCTTAGCAGTATAGCGAGGTTGAGAAGACTGCTGGCCAGTATTTGAAGCAACTCTGGCCTTCTTATAGTAAGGCCTTTTAAAAGACTTTTTCTTAGTAGGAATTGAAGTGGACTTTGAAAGTCTTTCCAAGGTGGCATTTTCAGCATCCATCTGGGTGGCTTTGATTTGCCACTCTTCCCCAAATAAGTTCTCACCTGTACAGGGCAGATTCCGTAAGCCATCTAGAACCCAAGGTTCCAGATCAGAGGCCTGGAGCCAAGCAAGACGTCGGGCTGCAATAGCAATGCCCGAAGCCCTACTGGCTCCCTCAAAGGAATCATATGCTGCCCTATTAGAGAACTTAGAAACCTCTAAGAGTTGTTTCACTAGGGAAAGGAATCCCTGCTTTTTATCCTCAGGGATAAAGGGGGCAAAATGCCGCACCTTTTTGGCAAGTTCCTCCAGGAACATGCCCATATAGAGACTGTAGGAATTAATCCTGGCTATAAGCATACTAGCCTGGAAAATTTTCCTACCAAAAGAGTCCAAAGTCTTACATTCCCGTCCTGGAGGGGTGGAAGAGTGCCTTTTGGTACTCCTAATCTTCTTCATTGCAGACTTCACCACAATAGAGTGGTGGGGCAATTGAGTCTTTTGGAAACCAGGAGAAGGAGGGACCCTATACATGGTGTCCAACCTACGGGAATAAGGAGACAAAGTCAAAGGATTTTCCCAGAAATCCATCAGTTGTTCTTGAAGGATTTCATGGATAGGCAGGGTAACTGCCTCCTTAGGGGCCTTTGAGTATCCCAAAATATCAAGTTTTTTGGATCTGGGTTCCTTTTCAGAGGATGTGGTAATAGAAAGGGCTGTAGCCATATCTAAAACAAAGTCCTGGAAGGACAAATCCTCTGGAGGGGACATTCTCCTTTTAGGAGAAGAGGGCTCCTCAGGTAAGTTGAGTGAAAACTCAGCAGAATCATCAGAGGAGTGAAAATCCTCAGAGGAATCGGTGCTTTCCTCTAACGCACGATACGCGTACCGATCGGTATCGATATCGGGCGTATCGGGTATGGAACCGGTATGGAGCGAAAGCCCATACGGTACCGACTTGCGTTTAGAGGTGGACGGCCTCGATACCGGCATGGCGGACGATACCGGTATCGGGCCCGGAACCGCTGAAAGCGGAACCGATGGCGTTGCAGCTTTAATGAAAGCCATGACGGCCTGCTGCATGGACTGTACAGTATCGCCCATGGACGCCATAGCTGCCTGGATGTCGGTACCGGAGTGACCCGGTACCCCAGAGCAGGCTAACAGGTGATCTGTCGAGGCCGTAGCATCGATATCAACCTGAGACCCCTGAATTGGCGTTTTTGGAAGTTGGACTTCCCGCCGGGGTTGTTTGGCTGGGGCAGGGTCCTCAAGTTCTAAGCTAAGAGCCTCTCGATGCTTTGAAGGAGATTTGCTCTTTGAGGACTTGCCCACAGAAGGTTTGGTTACCTGAGATCCATCCGGAGAAGAAGACCTGGATGACTGTGATGCTGTATTCTCTGAAGCAAACAGCACATGGAATTTGTTGGCCCGGTTCTGCAGCCCACGTTTAGACATGTGGGAGCAAGATGGGCAGTCCGGTATGGAATGGTCAGGCCCCAAACATTTCAGACACCAGTCATGGGTGTCTGTGACTGAAATAACAGCATTACATTTGGTACACTTCTTAAATCCAGGGGCTGGCTTCTCCATGAGGAGAAATTGAGTAGGCCGAGAGGCCTCTCTGAAGTGACCAAAAAGCTAAAAAATAAGAAAAAAGAATTATAATTTTTTTTTAAAGAAAGAAAGAAAAGACCGGCGATACCGGTATCGGTATGGGGAAGGCAGGTACGCGGTCTAAAGAAACAAATAAAATAACAATTTCTTCAGCGGTGACAGGAACACGACCTGCTGGCTCCGCGGAAAAAGAGAAACTGAGGAGAGCTGTTCAGGAAGGCGGGAAGGCAGTGCGCATGTGCAGTGGGAGGTCCCAAAAGCTTCTATTCTAAGAAGCTGGGGAGCTTTCCCGCACGGGCTCCGTCGGTACCGACGTACCCATATGTGAGGACTTATTCCTGCTTGTTCCTGGAGATACACACCAATGGACCCACACCAACACGGGTTTAGGCCACAGCACGGTGTTGAGACTCTACTAACCTCACTATTCGACAACCTCATTAGGGGCATTGATAACGCCAACAAAGTATTCCTACTAATCTTTATGGACATCTCGGCTGCTTTTGACGCCATCTCTCACTCCATATTGATAAGACGACTACAAGAAATCGGTCTATACAGCAACACCATAAAATGGTTCTGCTCCTACTGAACCCAGCAGGTCACATGTGGCAAAAACAAGTCAGCAAAGTTCAATGTACCGCATGACATCCCTCAAGGTTCTGCATCATCATCCATTCTATTCAACATATATATACAGCCCATCTGCAACGCAATCAGACATAACAAGATGTTTTACCATCTATACGCGGATGACATCATGGTCTACACTCCCATCAACATGCTCAACCCAGACCTGACTCCCATAACCAGGTGCCTAGAAGACATGATTACTTGGCTCAATAACAATTCACTCTCGGTGAACTGTGACAAGACGGAAGCTATGTTTATCACTAGAAGCTCCTCCTCCTCATCACCTCAAACAATCACCGTCCACGACAAGTCCATATCAGTAAAAGAAGTAGTAAAATACCTAGGCATTACTCTGGACAAAAACCTGACTCTACAGACTCGCAAACAAAACAGCCTCCAAAGCACACCACAGACTAAAGCTCATCAGAAGACTCAAACCTATCCTGAATAATAAACACTTCAGCTCAGTGTGCTAAGCAATAATCACCCCCATCCTAGACTATGCAAATTCGCTCTACCATGAACTACCAAAACAATCCTTCTTCCCTCTCCAAATAGTTCAAAACATGGCAGCCAGGATTATCCCACAAATACATCCAGAAAAGAACACATCATCCCAATCCTTCAACAGCTTCACTGGCTTCCCATCCTTTCACGCACATGATACAAAGCAACCCTAAACTGTAACCCTAAACATCTTACGAATCTTTCACAAAACCTCGGCTACTACCTTTTAAAGCCTGGTAATCAAGGACCCCAGCACAAGGCCCAGGTGCAGTAATATGATAAATAAGCTCATTATGCCTGCTGAATTCCAACGTTCCAATCAGTCTACAGCCAGAAGAGTTCCACCACTTGCTGTACCCGCCATATGGAACTCTCTACCTGAACATATGAGATCCACAAAGGACATTAAGGACTTCCGCAAGATGTTATTTATTTATTTATTTATTGAACGGTTTTATATACCGCCTTTCAGAAAAATCAAAGCGGTTTACATAGAACAAAACTTGAACATTACATTGAAACTTATTCAAACAATTGAAATTACAGTGAACATTAAATTGTATATAACAAAAATGGTAATTTGAGGGTTACAATGCTGAGTAAATGCTGATTAGGTATATAGATAGTTTAAACATATATACAGATTTAAATATTTACAAATTTCAAAAATCTTATCTTATCTGAGCAAGGAAAAATGTATTGTAGTTCACTAGAATTTAGTGTAAAGAGTAAATGTGACAATGTGGAGAATTGGGTATTGTAAGATAGAGTAAGAAAAAGGAAAAAGTAAGTTGTGAATTAATGAATATGAGTATATATGAGTTTAAGTGGGAAATATTTCATCTATGTTAAATGTTAAAAACACTTCTGGTCGCTGAACACTATGGATCCTCCCAATGCTCATAACCTTCTACTGTCAACCAGCCCTCCTTTTATTCCTCCCATTACCTCTTACATAAATTGTATATAACCTCCAATGTAAACCACTTTGATTGAAGGAAAAGGTGGTATATAAATCTGGATAAATAAATAAAAAATAAAAAAATATTAAAGATCCATTAGTCTGTCCTCATATGCTTTGCAACGAAGACCACTAACCATTTTAGTAGTCACCCTCTGCAAAGACTCCAACCTGTTTATATTCTTTTGAAGGTGCGGTCTCCAGAACTACACACAATACTCCAAATGAGGTCACACCAAAGACTTATACAGAGGCACTATCACCTCCTTTCTTCTGCTGGCCATTCCTCTCCCTATGCACTCAAGCATCCTTCAGCCCAAATGCATGAGCCTGCATTTTTTAACATTAAATCTCAGCTGCCAAATTCTAGACCATTCTTCAAGCTTTGCTAGATCCCTCCTCATGTCATCTAAACCTTCCTGGGTGTCCACTTTATTGCAGATTTTGGTACCATCTGCAAAGAGGCAAACTTTACCCGACAGCCCTTCTGCAATACCACTAACAAAAATGTTAAAAAGAATCAGACCAAAGGCAGATCCTTGGGGCACACCACTGGTAACCTTCTCTTCAGAGTGAGCACCGTTTACCTGTACCCTTTGTCGCCTCCCACTCAACTAATTTGTAACCCAAGCACCTCGGTCCAATTCCCGATCACCCAGTCAAAAACATCAATCAGATTTGTCTGACAAGACCTGCCTCTGGTGAATCCATGCTGCCTCCATGCTGCCTCTGATCCGGTAATCTGTTGGACTCCAGAAACCTCACTTCTGAGTCTATTCCCTTGAAGCTTTATAACATGACATTTAGTTCTACAATTTCTTTCCACTTAAAATGTTAATACCTTTAACGTATTTAAATAGCTCTATACTACTCCTGTCTCCTCTAGGAAATGCAAATTTGGGTCCTTAAGTCTCATCTCTTGTGGATTATGGTGCAGACCCTGCACTGTTTTGGTTGTCTTTTACGCGACAGAGCAGTCAGTCAGATGCGACCATCATAAAACATCATAGGTCTTCATCTGATGCCTAAGGTTAAGACTGTGAAGGCTATGCAAAATAAGAACACATTTCATGGGCTAGGTACAATTAACCATAAAATCTGCTAGACCGCAGTCATTTGGGTACAGCAAAGCCTTCTGTATTCAGAATGAAGTGCTCTCCATGGCATGTACATAAGAAAGATTCAGACTGTTGCTTTACCATTGTATATTTCTATGCAGGAGCAACAGTACATAGGTTTATGCTTCTGCTGTAGGACTGAAGTAGTAAGCTACAATTTTATAACTGAAATGCAGAGTCTGACAATTTTTTAACCAGAAATTATAGAACAGAAACCACTTGAAAGCTGGCATAGTGTTTCAGATAAAGCTTGCTGCTATCAGAGGATGTTAATGTTCTCCTCAAATTAGCCATTTGCTTAGATGGTGCTGCAGGCAGGGCCAGCCCGTCCATTGAGCAAGAATGTTTTTTTTGCACAGGGCCCCGCGTTTCAGGGGGCCCCGCGCAAAAAACATCTTGCAACCCAGCAAAGTTTAAAAAAATCAGAAACCGGCTGCAGCTTCCGCTGCCGCCGTGGCAGCGGCAGAATCAAGAATCAGCCCATTTACAGTCCTTACCACCCCCCCCCCCCTTCCATCAGCCCAGCTAAGTTTAAAAAAAACCCCAGAAACCGGCTGCTGCTGCCGCTGCCGCCGTGGCAGCGGCAGAATCGAGAATCCCGCGGGGCCCCCCTGTCCTGCAGTCTTCTATGCGGTCTCAGCGTCAGCTGTCAGAGCTGACCGAAGAGAGAGAGCTTCTCCTCTCGCAGCTCTGTTAATCACGCCGCGGGGCTGATGGGAAATCCCATCAGCCCCGCGGCGGGATTAACAGAGCCGCGAGAAAGGGAAACTCTCCCTTCACGCGGCTCTGAGGTCGCATCGACTGCAGGACAGGGGGGCCCCGCGGGATTCTCGATACTGCCACTGCCACGGCGGCAGCAGCAGCCGGTTTCTGTTTTTTTTTTTTTTAACTTAGCTGGGCTGATGGGGGGGGTAAGGACGGTAAATGGGCTGATGGGGGGGGGTAAGGACTGTAAATGGTCTGAAGGGGGGGAGGGAGGGGGGGTTCGGACTGGAAAAGGGCTGATGGGGGGTGGTTAGGACAGGTAATGGGCTATAGGGGGTTCGGACTGGAAGTGGGCTGATGGGGGGGGGGTTAAGACTGGAATGGGCTATGGGGGTTTAGGACAGGTAATAGACTATGGAAGGGCTAAGACTGGAAATGGGCTGATGGGGGAATTTATGACAGGTAATGGGCTATGGGGGGCTACGACTACAAGTGGGCTGATGGGGGGATTAGGACTGGAAACGGGCTATGGGGCGGTGGGCTAAGACTAGAAATGGGCTGATGGGGTGTGTTAGGACTGGTAATGGGCTGTGGGGGGCATTAGGACTGGTAATGGGCTATGGGGAGCTACGACTACAAGTGGGCTGATGGGGGGATTAGGACTGGAAATTGGCTATGGGGAGGGGTTAGGACAGGTAATGGGCTGATAGGGGGTTACAACAGGTAATGGGCTATGGGGGGGCTAAGACTACAAGTGGGCTGATGGGGGGTTAGGACTGGTAATGGGCTGATAGGGGGTTAGGACTGGTAATGGGCTGTGGGGGGCGTTAGGACTGGTAATGGGCTGGGGGGGTTAGGACCGGTACAGGGCTATGGGGGGGTTACAACAGGTAATGGGCTATGGGGAGCTACGACTACAAGTGGGCTGATGGGATTAGGACTGGAAATGGGCTATGGGGCAGTTAGGACAGGTAATGGGCTGATGGGCGGTTACAACAGGTAATGGGCTATGGGGGGGCTAAGACTACAAGTGGGCTGATGGGGGGTTAGGACTGGTAATGGGCTGATGGGGGGTTAGGACTGGTAATGGGTTGATGGGGGGGTAAGACTGAAAATGGGCTGATGGGAGGGTAAGGACTGGAAGTGGGCTGATGGGGGGGTTAGGACTGGTAATGGGCTATAGGGGGTTCGGACTGGAAGTGGGCTGATGGGGGAGCTAGGACTGGTAATGGGATGGGGGGTTGCTAGGACTGGAAATGGGCTGAGTGGAAGCGGGGCTTGAACGGCACATCGCTGATGGGGAGGGGGCTTGGACTGGAAATGGGCTGTGAGGAGAGGGAGCTAGGACTGGAAATGGGCTGAGTGGGGGTGGGGGCTAGGACAGGAAATGGGCTGATGGAGGGGCCAGGATAGGACTGGAAATGGGCTGTTGGGGGTGCTAAGGTTGGAAATGGGCTGTGGTGGGGGCTTGAATTGAAATGGACTCATGGAGGGGCTAGAACTGGAAGTAGGCTCATGGGGGGCTTGGATTGGAAATGGGCTGAGTGGAGGGAAGTTAGGATTTGACATGGGCTGATGGTGGGGCTAGGAAAGGAATAGAAATGAGCTGATGGGGGGCTGGGATTGGAAATGAGCTGATGGAGGAACTGATAGGACTGAAAATGGATGGGGGAGCTAGGACTGGAAATGGGCTGATGGTGGGGCTAGGATAGGACTGGAAATGGGCTGATGGTGGGGCTAGGATAGGACTGGAAATGGGCTGATGGTGGGGCTAGGATAGGATTGGAAATGGGCTGATGGGGGACTAGGACTGGAAATGGGCTGATGCAGGGACAAGAAGGGAGCAGATGCTGGGTGGGGCTGGAACTAGAAAGGAGCTGATGTTGGGGGAGGATTAGAATGGGATGGAGCTGGGAGAGTGAAATGGAGAGGGAAAAATATTTTGCGTGGGAGGGAAGACAAATCTACAATTGGCCAGATATTGGGAGAGTAAGTGGGGATTGAGGATGGAGGGGTAAAATTTGAGTGGATGAAATAGGAATGAGGAAAGAGCAAAAGGAGAAATATTAGTATGTTAAAGCAGATGTAGAGAGAGAATGGAAAAAAAAACAAGAAGACAGAAGAAAGGACAAATGGACAGCAGATGGAGAGTTAGCAGAAGACACGAAGAAAGAAGAAACCAGAAGAAAGTGGCTGGAACAATTGCAACTGAAAAAAAATGCACAAAAGGTAGAAAAATATCTCTTTATTTTGAATTTATTAACTGGAATATGTCAGATCTGGGAAATGTGCATCATTAATTTTTGCGCTTTGTTTAGTACAAGAGGAAATTAATTTATAGTTTTATTTCTACAGTGTTGTTGTATATTCCAAGTTTGGCTTTTGGGGTTCCCAGTTTAATTATTGTCTTCCTGTTTCTAAATTGTGATTCCTTGTTTGGTGATGGTCTATGTTCTGCATGTGTAACTGAGCTGAGGTATTCTGTTTATATAATTCCTATTTGACATTGCCACTTGTTCTTTCCCCAGTAGGTCATGTATTGTTGTTCTCTGAAATGTATTGGTTTAATATTTGCAGTGTTGCCTTTTGATAGTTAGGGTATGGTGCTTTGTGAGTCCTGGTAGTGCTGTTAGGATACGGCGGGTTTGCTATGGGTTCTAAATGGGCAGTGTTTGTAGTAGTTCCTAATGTGCCTGGCAGTTGGTACTGGATTATAGTAATGTAGAAACCTTTTAGTCTTTCTTTATCCATATACTCATTAAGAGGCATGTTTACTAAAAGTTAGTGTATGGTAACATTATGCAAATATTTATGCAAATGAGGCACCTTATGCAAATGAGGCCCCGCACCGAGTCTCCGCACATGGCCCCGCACCCCCCTTGGGCCGCCCCTGGCTGCAGGTAAAGGGTGAAGAATTGTAAGTTTAAAAGCTACCCAAAAGATAAGGAAAGGGAGATAAAGACCTTATTCTTCTGTTAGTCACAGCTTTGAAGGTCCTTTGTGTTCCTCTTTGCTTTAAAATCTGGTAGATAAGAGGTGAACTTTTGAGCCTCAGTATTCAGAAACACTCCCCCCCCCCCCCAAAAAAAAAACCAAGACACCGAAAAATGTAGATTTTGCATCATCTAACTGTATGGGATCTTAAATTGCCTTTTCTGAAATCTCACACTATTCATCTTCCTGTTACATTTCACCCTTTACAATTAAGTCTGCATCTGATAGATTTACTAATATGTATACACTATCTTTTTGGCTACAATTAATAAATCAGACCTTGAAATAAAGAAACCAAATTTGAGAACAAAGCATAGAGTATATGCAGCATTCTCAAAGAAAGACGCTGCCAGCAACTGAATTTTGATTTTACTTGCTACGTTTGAAAAACTGTAAGAACGGGGCTCTAAAATGCAATCATGGGCCCTAAACATGGCCCCTAACGGCCTAATTTTATAAAAGGATGTCTATATGTAAGAAGTCCAGAAAAGTGTTTATTTTAAACACCACAGGGTAAATAGAGCAGGTGTCACCCATGCTTGTTGTCCTACTAAAGCACTGCATTTAACTCAGTGATTCAGAAAATATAGTCCGAGAAGTTCACATTTCGATAGCTGTCTTCCCTAAACAAGCAGGCAACCACACACCATGGATGGACACGTCTCCTGTGGTGGGGGAAAGGAAGACAAATGAGAAGTCTTTTACAATATGAAAAAAAATGTCCATATTATGTTGTGGGAAATGAGTTAAGTAATTGCATCTCTTATTGACAGGCTTAATCACAGCCTGGGCCTGCCTCGCTACCAGGCGAACTAGGTGCCCACCAAAGACGGCAGAATTAGGAGGAGGAGGGGGGCACCCAACAGGCTCCGATGTTGTAGCACATGATGCTTTAAGCCTTTTCACATAGCGCTGTGCTCAAGCCCTATTGCATCCCCACTTCCTCCAATAGGAAGTCCAAGTCGGGAGGGGGAAATGTGGCAGCACTTGAGCATCAGCCTGTATTGAAAGGCTGCGGTGCTGAAGCAGCATGAAAGTGCTCTTTCCTGCTGGATAGGAGGTGAACAAATATTTAATTGTGCAGTAGCACTGATAAGAGAAGAATGGAGGTAATGTGTTGATAGTAGCAGAGGGACCGGAATGCAATTTTGTACACCTTGGGGGTGTGTAACAGGGAAGGAGAGTAAGGATGCTAGATGTTCTGAGGGGGCAGCTAGAGAAAAGGAGAAGAGTCGATTGTGTGTGTGTAGGGGGCAGGGGGCAGTCGATCACTTTCTCTTGTGAGAAAGAAATCAAATGGTAAACACACACTCTATTTTCCAAATTGCAATATTTTAGGCTTCACAAATTAACAGCTGGTTGAACAAAACAATGAAGCTGTTTAAATGATAACTACGTCTATCATATGTCACCATACTGAAGTTTGACTATATCAGCTTGTCACAGTTGACAAGAATTATTACCTAATTCTCCTAATTACAACTTTCAGCAGATTACAGTCAAGACTAGCCATTGATTCAGTTCTATACAGACAACTGCTGAATTTGCCTGAGAATGATCTGTCATCTTTCACAAGTGACAAATACTCCATTCTCTTTCCTGCAAATCCCAGAGACCAAATTATGCAATGTCAGAACTAGAAAGAGCTTATTTAGAGACAGGCTATTAGAATATTTTTTAAACAACTTACTAGAAAGCAAGGGTATGAATTCTTTCAATTACCCATATGGTTATGTGGCATATCATCAATTCTGCCACAGCTAAAAGGCAGTAAGAATTTGTCAGACTAAAACCACACTTTATAATAAGCAACTGACCACTCTACCATAACCGAACCTTCCTTCGACACGCCGGGCGTATCTGGCATGCTCGGCCTTCTTCCGATAACCTTCGAATCTTTCACTATCGTAACAAGGAATATCGTTCAATGATCCACTCAGCCAAACAAACAGACTTACTTTTCCAACCTGATCTTCACCTCTTCAAACTCCTCCCATAGTTTTACTCTGTCTTTCGGGCCTTTTCTTCTGGTGCTTCTTCATCCTTACTCTCATCCCCAGATCCCACCGCACTCGTTGATTTTTTTCACCAACAAAGTTCTGTCCTTTCTCTCAGCATTCCTGTCCTGTCCATCCCCTCTCTCGTCTGATCCCTTGTTGCCTCCTCCATCAGTCTCAAGCACCCCCTTTCTCTCACTCCTGGTCATCCTTCCGTCTGATTATCTCTTTGAACTGACAACTATCTCCGCCATCCTGGGACTGTGATCACTACCAGTACCCAGGAGGGAGAGAATCAGGGCTCACTCGCTCCCAGCTGCAGGCAGCTCCACGATCCACCGAAGAGCAACTAACCAAAACAGGAGGTGAGACAGATTCCTTTGTGCTGTGCTTTTCCCACACCAGCATCTCTCCTCCGCACGGAACCTCCCCCAGCTGCATGTGCTTGGCCAGCTCCACCTACAGAATACCTCCACTGGCGGCAAAAGCACCTATTTAAAAAACTAGCATGCTGTGGGTGGGCCTGCTCCTGAAGGCCTCGCCAGAGGGCCCTTTGGCATGGCCCTTAGGCATGGAAATTAGGCGCCACAAAGGACACTGAACCCAACAAAGCAGTCTGGACTTCCACACCAGCCGGCAATAACTGTGAATCAGAAAACCAACAAACAGGATCCCAGTCTCCAGCCCAGACTCAATCACAGGTGTAACCAGGTGACCGTTTGTCCTTATACTACCACTTCCTACTGTTATTTTATTTAAAAGGATTTATAAACTGCCTTCTCCTGTAATCAAGGCGGTTTACACAGCAAACAATCGAAGTATGACGACATTTGTGTGTGCATGCATCATAGGTCATCAGGGAGGGTGTTCCATATTGCAGGTGTTGCCAGCGAGAGAGCTCTTTTTGCGGTGTCCTTGCGTACCTTGGTGAAGTCTTTTGGTGTATTGATGAGGTCAGAGGTGCCTCTCCTCCGCGGTCTTGTGCTGCTGTCGGGTTGTATGAGTGGTTGTAGGCTGAGTGCTGAGGTCTGTTTGATTTTGAATATGTTTATGACTGTCTTATATCTGACTGTCTGTTATATACCTTTGAAATTATGTACTGCACTTGCCACTGCTAATCCGTTTGCATTGTTACCAATAGGCCTGCTTAGTTCAGGTTGTAACATCTACCTCTTTGCCGTACCATTTAAATCTATCTCCACCCCTGCTCACCCTTTTTCCTATCCTCTCACCTAACTCTTACAGTCTGGTTAAAATACACTATCTTCTATTTAGTCTAAACACATGCACTGAACCCAACCCAAAACTATGCTATTCCTACCATCTATTCCCCTATCAGACACCCCCCTACCCTCAATCTCCCCCGACACTTACACTCTAATAAACCAAACCGCAGCAGACTCATCAACATCCATCCTTCAACACCTCACATAATATAGCTAGACCTTACACCCACATATCATAAAAACCTAGAATGTTACCTCATTAACACAAGGTCTATAAGGAACAAGGAACAAGATACCAATCTTTCAAGACCTACTGACAACACCCCCAACCTCATATGGATAACCGAGACCTGGCTCTCAGTCAGATCCAGTACTAATAAGCCAACTGAAAACCCCAGGCTACAACATATTTCACACACATAGAACTACAAAAAGAGGTGGAGGCATCCTTGTATTTATAAAAGAAAGCTTAAATGCCTCACTTATAACATAAAAAACATAGGCAACATAGACATACTTACCTTAAAGTCCAATTCCTTATATATCTGCCTAACCTATAGGCCTCCCTCCTCGGACGCAGACAACCTGGATATAATATCAGAGATATTTTGTTCATCCACTGACAAGAACCCATTAATCCTGTTAGGGGACTTCAACTTAGCATCACTACCTCATAACCAAACCTCACCTCTCCTAACCACCATCAAGGACATGGAGCTACCACCAAATTATAGACACACACACCCATGTTAAAGGTAACATATACTTGACTTGGTGTTCCTACCTAAAGCAATATTTAGAAATTACAACCCATCCACACTTGAAGTACTATACCTGTTCCCTGTCAGACTACCACCTCATAAAATTCCAACTACCAACCTATGACAGACCTACTACAACAAAGCCTGACCCATACCAAAGGAAATATAAGAAATTTGATAAAGAAAACTTCCTCAACCAGACACACTCCAAAAGCTCACAACAAACCCAGTGAATCTTGACGAAGCTATAACTTCCCGGAACTCCTCCATATCCAATGCATCAACCATAGATTCATCCCCTCACTCACCCCTTAACAGCAACACAAAAAAGAAAAACACCGCTTGGTTCAGACCTGAACATAAGCAACTGAAAATCAATCTACGAAAAAGTGAACACAAATGGCGATACACTAAATCCCCTGAACACCAATCCCAATACATGGCCAAGCTCAAACACTAACAAGAAACCATTACCTCTGCAAAAAAGATTATTATCACTCCACCCTATCAAAATCTATGAACCGACTAAGAGAACTGTTTGACATTATAAAATCTCTCACTAGTCACATGTCAAACACAAACTCTAATGGACCAACTTACTGACCCCCAAACCCTAGCAAGCCACTACAAAGAAAAACTAAAGCACCAAGCACCAACAATAACAGAGTTTAATAGTCCACAGAACACCCAACACATGTTGGTCAACATTTTCCCCTACCTCAAAAGAAATGCTTGGAAACCTCATCTCCAAAATTAACACCACCACCTCATACCATGACCCCTGTCCAGTAAGCTGGATAAAGGCAATGAAAGCTGAATTAAACCCCTTCATTCTCCCAATTGTGAACCTCTCGCTACAAGGCTACATCCCCCCTCTCCTAAAGCATGCCCTAATATGACCCATCTTGAAAAATAACATACTAGACAAAAACCTCCCCACTTCATACAGGCCTATTTCTAGCCTCCCGTTCCTGGCCAAGCTGATTGAAAAGGTTGTACAAGCCCAACTCCAGGACCATGTTATCATCTTTGCCCCCTTAGATGAAAACCAATATGGCTTTCACCCCTACCATGGTGTAGAGACCCTCCTCACTGTTCTGATTGACTGGCTCTCACGGGGTATTGACAACACCAATCAAGCTTTTCTCCTCCTCTTCCTAGACATCTCAGCCGTCTTTGATCATATTAACCACCTTATAATGCTCAACAGATTACAACAGATAGGTATCAAAGATACAGTTCTTCAACGGTTTACATCATACCTTTCACACAGAACCCAACAAATACGTATAGGAACACGTACATATAAAATTTATGATCAAGAACAAGGTCTCCTACAAGGTTCCACCCTCTCTGCCCTTCTGTTTAACATCTACCTACAGCCCATCTGCACAATTTTCAAAAAATTCCAAGTGAACTACCACATTTATGCAGATGATATTTTAATATATCTTCCTTTTAATATCACTAAACCGGTAATGCATCAACTAAAAAAAACTCTCTCAGAAGCAGCAAACTGGCTATCATCCCAAAACCTTAAGATCCATTTCAGCAAAACTGAAGCACTTTACATTACTAAAAACCAAAACTTTATCCCACCAACACATTTCATTCCACGATGCTAACATAGCTGTCAAAAGCGAGGAAAATATCTCGGAGTTATGTTAGATGGTTTAATATGCAACAGCATGTTAAGCGAACTATCAACAAAGAAAATCTTCTACAAGATCAAAATGTTGAAACAGCTCAGCCCTCTCCTCTACCCCCATGACTTTAAATCAGTTATCAACGCCATTATCACATCCCACTTCGATTTCTGCAATATCACCTTCCAAGGCCTACCTAAATAATCCATAAAACAACTCCAATTAGCTCAGAATGTTGCTGGCCAGTATAACCTCAAATGTCAAACTAGCAGAACATATTACACCTATATTATACAACCTTCACTGGCTCCCAGTCCAAAGCCGCATTCAGTATAAAGTACTCCTACCTACCTTCAAACTTCAAGGCGTCGCACCATCCCACCTTGAGACACTTATTTCCAAAGACAACAATATGCGAAACCAACAAGAGTGTAACAAAAATAAGCTATCTATCCCATCCGATTTCAGGAAAGCCAAAAAATGACTAACAGGGCATTCTTCCACTTCTCCCCCATCTTATGGAATAAGCTCCGATATAAACAAATGTGATATGTTATTTTTACAATATAATATAATTCTTGTATTCCATTTATTTACCACTCTGTAATATAATTTTGTAGGCAATGACTTTCTGACTCCCTTTGTTGTATGTCTGCATCCTGGAAAGAGTGACTACGTGGCTAGTAACACGTAGCCTGTTACAGGTGCAGAAGTACAAAGAAGTGGAGTGAGACAAGTATTAACCAATGAGTTATAGACATGCTGGAAGGGGGAGAGGACAGTGTAGTATGTAATGACTTTCTGACTTCCTTTGCTATATGTCTGCATTCTGGGAAGAGAGACTACGTGGCTAGTAACATGTAGCCTGGCACATGTGCGGAAGTATTAACCAATGACTTATAGACATGCTGGAAGGGGGAGAGAACAGTGTATTATAAAAACTGTGAAACAGAGTATAGGTGTGCCTGCTCAGTCAAGCGGGCACCTTCTTGCAAGAATGTAATGTAATTAAAGTAACTCTTTGCTTCACCGAGGAGTCTGTTATTGTGTAAAAAGTTATGTTTATTACAGATTGGGGGCTTTTGTCCAGGATTGTGTCATCGCTGGAGAAGACCACTGCCGCCGAGGATGGGGAGATGCATCCCGTTGAGTTCAACGGCCTCATGTATCAACGACAGAGGGCTCCAACAGTGTACTGACAGCAAAATCCCGAGACCATGAAGGAAAAATCAATAGAGACTCAGTGAAGCAGACCAGGTATTAAGCAGGCACAAACACGTCAACCAGGTAACTCCGTGCACGGACCAAGGTAAGAAACAAGACTATAAAGTATTGCCTTGGTGGTTGGGTATCGAGACAGATTGTTGTGTGTATGAGACATGAAGTGAGTGCGGAGTCTCAATCCACGGTTCCGACACATCCGCAAAGAGTATGGCCGGAGAGAGACGAAGTGAAAAGCACATTGGGGAAACAGGTCTCGATGGGATTAGGAATTCTAAAGGAAACTCAAGGACGGGGCTGGCAGTACAGATCCCGGGGACATTCCTCCAGACAGTCAATTAGGGAGGATGTTAAAGTAAATGGTAGATTAATGAACACACTAAGAATAAGGATAAAGCAAAGAACTGTTTTAAGAATTGCTGTTTTATATGGACAAAAGAAAACAAAGTCATCTGCAGTCTTCTGGCCGAAATTTGGCACAAAGGGTGGTTATGTCAAATCCTTAACTTATATGTAAACAGTGAAAATATTAATTCAGCAAGTGTTTGCGGCTGCCAAAAAGAAATAGCAGTGGTGCATGTAAACTGTCATTAAGCAGGGAATTCTTTTGAAGCCAGAGAAAAATAGATTAGCAGATGAGAATGCTAAGTGAGCTGCCTTAGGGGAAGACAACCTTAGGGAGTCAGGCAGCAAATACTCATATATTAAAAAGGATATAGCATTATTAGAAAAGGTACAGAGAGGAGCCACCAAAATGGTAAAGGGGATGGAAGGATACTCTTATGAAGGAGAGGCTCAAAGGTTTAGGGCTCTTCAACCTGGAAAAGAGATGGCCAAGAGGAGATATGATAGAAGTGTATAAATTAATGAATGGAGTAGAACAGGTAAACGTAGATCGATTGTTTACATCATCAGAATATAAAAAGACTAGGGGACATGCAATGAAGCTAAAGGGTAACCTATTTAATTCTAATAAGAGAATATATATATATATTTTTTTTTACTCGATGTGTAATCAAACTCTGGAATTTGTTACCGGAGGATATAGTAAAAGCTGTTAGTGTAGCTGGGCTTAAAAAAGGTTTGGACAAGTTCCTGGAGGAAAGGTCCATAAACCATTATTAAGAGGGACCCAAGATATCACTGCGTGACCCAATACAAGCATTGAGGAACCTGTGTCTTTTGGGGAGACTGCTATGTACTTATGACCTAGATTGGCCACTGTTGAAAACAGGATACTGGGCTTGATGGACCTTGGTCTGACCAAGTATGGCATATCTTATCTTCTTATTTACTGAAAGGGAAAAATGAAAGCTCGAAGATACAGGGGCAGTAGAAACTGAAAGGGGGGAAATGGGTTTTACCCGATGGCAGGCAGATGGTAAATAAACAAACAATGAGAGAAATTATGGATGGGTGTATGGGAATATGCACAGTAGCCAAGCAAGTGTGTGAGAGGTGTATAACCTGTAAGAAAATACACAAAAAGGTCCTTAGGAAACAACCGCAGGGAGGCAGAGACCCTGATCTTCATCCATTCTAAAGTATACAGGTTGATTTTACTGAGTTACCCCTGGATGGGTGGGTGAAGTACTTTTTGGTAATAGTGGACCATTTGACGGGATGGGTGGAGGCATATCCCATGGTAGCTGCCACAGCATTAGGAGTAGCAAAAATAGTCTTGGAACAAATCATTTCAAGATATGGATTAATAGGTCACATTGACTCAGACCAGGGAAGTCACTTCACAGCCAAGGTATTGCAAAACATAATGGAAACTCTGGGAGTATCCTGGGATTTCCATACTCCATGGCATCCACCCTCCTCAGGGAGAGTGGAACGCATGAATCAAACTATAAAGAAGCAGTTAGCCAAAATGATGTTAGAAACAAAATTACCTTGGACTGTTTGCCCTTAGCATTGTTAAGAATCCGAACAGCCCTCGGAAAGATTTAGGATTGTCCCCCTACGAAATGTTATTTGGATTACCCTATATGGTACCCTATACTATCTATTTGACAGAGGTAACATATCAACACCCTCTGTCACACCTGTGCCGTGGTCAGACCATCACATAATTAAAATAATTATTGTGCCACAAGGGGGAAAACACAACGAGACCCGGGACAACCCATCTGTACAAAGAAGATTCAAAAGCTTCGACAGGGACCAATTTCTACAGGACACTATACCTCACCTGAACTCTGAAACAGATCTAGACGAGCAAATCAGCAAATGGAATAGTATCATCAATGCTGCTGCCAAAGCCGCTGAATACAAACCCAAGAAAACTCACCACACCAAATCACATCACACACCCTGGTACTCAAAAGCCATATGAAACGAAAAGAAGGACCTAAGAAAACTAGAATGGCAATGGAGACGCACCAAGTCTCCCTCCACTCAGGCCCTATACCTAACGAAGCAAAAAGACTACATGAACTCATCAACCAAACGAAAAAAGAATACCACACAAACATTATAATCAAATCCAACAAACCAAGAGAGCTCTTCGAAATTGTGAAAACTCTTACCAAAGAACAGAAGATAGAAAGCGAAGTGCAAATAGACCCACAAGCATTCGCAGACCACCTCCAAGAAAAATTCCATACCTCATCACAACCACAAAACCAACCACCTCCTTAAAAACCTGGGACAAATTCAGCACCCCATCCACAGAGCAGCTCTCACACATCATCACCGCACTCAATACAAGCACGGCACCAACAGACCCATGCCCAGTGACATGGATTAAAGCAACAAAGACAAACTTCATCCACAACATACACAAAATGGTGCACAATTCACTGAATGCCAAGGAAGCATGCCAAACCAGCTAAAGCTAGCTACAATAAGACCAATCCTGAAGAAATCCACACAAGACAAGAGCAACCCAGCCGCTTACAGACCTATCTCAAGCATACCACTACTGGCAAAAATTATTGAAAAGACGGTACAGCATCAGCTCTAAGAACACATTTACAACCATGCACTACTGGACATCAACGAACACGGTTTCCGCCCCAACCACGGAGTCGAAACATTCCTGTTATACCTCTTTAACAACATACTCCACCTCAGACAACTGCAAGAATGGAATACTTATGAACTTCATAGACATCTCATCAGCATTTGACACAGTGGATCACAGAAATCTACTAGCAAGACTACAAAACATTGGACTACATGGAGCCACCCTGAGATGGTTCCACTCATACCTAACGGACAGACAGATACAGGTAAAGGTCGGCTCCAATACATCCCGACCCATAAATGTCAAGCAAGGCGTCCCACAAGGTTCCGCCCTATTGGCACTATTATTCAATCTCTACATTCAACCAATCTGCAACATCATGAAAGAACACAAAATACAATACACAATCTATGCCAACGACATCATGATATACACGCCAGTCACCCTCAACAACCCGAACTACACCAAAATAACAGACTGTCTCAGGCATATGAACAACTGGTTTCAAGATAACAACCTGACCATAAACAGCAAGACCGAGGCACTAATCATCTCCCGAAACGCCAACTTCGTCCCTCCACCCAACATCAAGATCAACAACACAATACCCATAAAACAGGAAGTGAAATACCTCGGAGTGACCCTTGACAAAGAACTAAACCTACAATCACACATCAGCAGAACCACCAAAAATGCATACCACAAGATGAGACTAATCAGATGCCTTAAGCCCCTCCTCTCTCAGGAACATTTCCGCACAGTCTGTCAGGCACTAACACCACCAATCCTAGACTTCTGCAACCCAATCTATCTCGGCCTAAAAAAACAGACACTCAGGCCACTGCAAATGGCTCAAAACACAGCAGCACGCATATCATCTGGCTCATCAAGACAAGAGCACATCACAACCATTCTAAAAAACCTGCACTGGCTACCAATCAGCTCCCGCATCAGATATAAGACAGTCATAAACATATTCAAAATCAAACAGACCTCAGCTCTCAGCCTACAACCACTCATACAATCCAATAGCAGCACAAGACCGAGGAGGCGAGTCACCTCCATCCTCATCAATACCCCAAAAGACTTCACCAAGGTATGCAAGGACACTGCAAATCGAGCTCTATCGCTGGCTGCACCTGCAATTTGGAACACCCTCCCTGATGACCTATGATCAACAGACATCAAAGACTTTCGGAAACAGCTAAAAACAACCCTCTTCATCGAATACTACGGTGACGTCACATAACCTGCCCGCCAGCCAGAGCTACAGACCAACCCCCCCTCCCTTTTCATAGTATTGTATAATAGCGCATGCTGTAAATAGCCCACCACGAATCAAAACCACCCAACACACACACACGCATTCACTGTTTTTCACTGCATGCACACACAAAAGTCAGTATTTCTTCGATAGTTTGCTGTGTAGACCGCCTTGATTACAGGAGAAGGTGGTATAGAAATCCTTTTAAATAAATAAAAGAAATAAATATGGGACAATTAAAGGAACCTCCTCAGTTTGAAACCAAAGATAAGTTTCTTAAAGAATATATACTTGGGCTGTCCTCTTCTTTATCTGTTCTCATGAATAAAGGACTGCTAGCACAAACAGCCCCGTTGAAGCTTGCAGTTCACAGTCTCAAACCAGGACAGTGGGTCTTGATAAAATCCTGGAAGGAGTCCAAATTGAAACCAGACTGGGAAGGCTCGTTCCAGGTCTTACTGAGTACTCAGACTGCTGTAAGAACTGTGGAAAAAGGTTGGACTCATACACGAATTAAAGGTCCGGTTGAAGCTCCTTCAGACGAACAATGGAAGGTCCAGGGAACCAATGACCCACTGCGCCTGAAAATAACAAGGAAAAATAGAAGTACAGGAGAGGAGTTGGTTAAAAAGGACTAATAAAAATTATAACATGGACAAAGAAAAGTGGATGGTGTTGCTATGATGGGGGGGATCACTTTCTCTGTTAAGGGGAATCACATGGGATTTAGGATGGGGAAAGGGATGGACGGATGAACAAATACATACACAGACATGATGGGGAAGGATGTACCCTAACATATTTACTGTAACCATACCAGAGGGAGAGGGACCGGGACCAGTGAGCCTAGAATTTGATGCCTGCCAAGTAATAAGTTGTGATGCGGGATACTACGAAAAGTTGTGGGGAAAGTCATAAGTATGTGTGTCCAGAGACTGCCCAGACACTTGTGTACGGGATGCCCTGTTACGGGTGGTCACAAGTTTGGTGGACCACAGAGGATGGAGGCTGGGTCTCCCCAGAGGGGAAGAAGCATCCAGTTCAAAAGAAAACAACAATGATAAAGAAACACAGCATTCAGCAATGTAACCCAAGAAGTTGCAACCCCATCGTGGTTACCTTCTCGGGAAGGGATGACTTACTGGATGGGACCTATGGACTAAGAATAGATGTTAGTGGGCAAGATCACCTGGGAAGATTGAGGATAAAAATACCCCTCAAGAATCAGACTCAGGTCTCCACATCATTCCCCAGTATATCCTTTGAACCTAATAAGGACCCTAAGGCAGTCAAGATAGTGGAGATTAAAGATTTGAGGGACACTCTAGAGGTGGAAACGGGTTATGGGGATGTGAACGCCTGGGTGGAATGGGTTAAATATACCGTAGGAAGTCTCAACCGTAGCAATCGTTACGCATGTGCCTCCGGGGGGCCCATTGCACAGGTTGTGCCCTTATCCTTGAAGTGGGATACAGATTCCAATGGAGTAAGATGCCTCATATCTCTGTATCAGGAAAAAATGGCTTGGGGAAATGAAAGTTGCAAGTCATTGAATTTGCTCTTTCCCCCTACAGACTTGGAGGTAAAAGTTCCCCCCCACACACACATTTTCAGCAGTGTTTGGAAATCACTCCACCTGTCTCATCAGGCAGGAGAAGAACTACACGAGGGAAGTGGGGGAACTGAACACCTGCGTTCTAAGCTTAAACCTGACAGGGATGGAAGGAGAAGAAAAGAACTACTCCAACCTGGTAATCCCTAGGGCAGACCTGTGGTGGTACTGTGGAGGGCAGACGTTGAGACCAACATTGCCCACTCTATGGTCGGGAACATGTGCAATAGTTCAATTGGCAGTCTTTCACCTTGGCATTCACAGAACAGGACATGGGGCAAATACAAAGAAAAAGGAGTACTTTGGGAGCCTCATTTGATGACAGGATATATATGATGCAATAGGAGTCCCTCAGGGAGTTCCAGATGAGTATAAAGCACAAAACCAGATTGCAGCTGGATTCGAATTCCTGTTATGGGTAATCACGATAAACAAAAATGTAGATTGAATAAATTATATATATTATAACCAACAGCGGTTTATCAGTTATACCTGGGATGCAATAAAGGAGATCACAGAACAATTGGACGCCACTAGCAGAATGGCCTGGGAGAACCGAATGATGTTAGATATGATGGCGGCTGAAAAAGGGAGCGTGTGTGATGTTGGGGGGGGGGGAAATGTTGTATGCTCATCCCCAACAACACGGCCCCTGAAGGCACTATCACTAAAGCCCTGCAAGGACTAACTACCTTGGCAGAGGAATTGGCAGAAGATTCAGGTACCTCTCTCACTGGATGGTTCGAGTCATGGTTTGGGAAGTGGAAAGGGGTGGCAGTATCTATATTTACCTCTGTACTTATTGTAATTGGAGTATTAATTACAGTGGGGTGTTGCATAATACCATGTATAGGAGGGTTAACTCAAAGATTGATAGAAACAGCAAGCACTAAACAAATGAATGTATCATCTCCAGTGCACAAAGGTGCAATGTTATTAATGGACAATAAAGGGGAAGAGATAGAGTCAGGAAGGATGTTATCTAAATTAGAAGCTTCCTATGGCACTGTAGAGTAAACGTAAAAAGTAACAAGAAAACTTTAAAAAGAAAGAGGGAGGGGTTTGATATAAACAAATGTGATATGTTATTTTTACAATGCAATATAATTCTTGTATTCCATTTATTTACCACTCTGTAATATAATTTTGTATGCAATGACTTTCTGACTCTCTTTGTTGTATGTCTGCATCCTAGAGAGACTATGTGGCTAGTAACATGTAGCCTGGCACAGGTGCAGAAGTATTAACCAATGAGTTATAGACATGCTGGAAGGGGGAGAGGACAGTGTACTATAAAAGAACTGTGAAACATAGTATAGGTATGTCTGCTCAGTCAAGCGGGCACCTTCTTGCAAGAATGTAATGTAATTAAAGTAACTCTCTGCTTCACTGAGGAGTCTGTTATTGTGTAAAAAGTTATGTTTATTACAGCTCCCAGATAACATAAGATCCATAAACGAACTCTCCACCTTCTGAAAGAAACTCAAAACCCATCTGTTTATCCTATACAATGGAGACACAAAGAACACAAGCGAACATACAAACACTGACGACACCCACCCGGAACTCACCCCTTCCCCTGAACACAATCCTTCTCTATCCTCAGAAAAGACACACAAGACATACTACTCCATGCAAAACAAGAAGACAAAGCAATCCTACCTATGTATATAATTAATTTGTTAGTTATTGTTTAGACTAATGTAACTAGTTCGCCGTTCAATGTAATTGAATATGTACCGTTCTATACAATTCAAAGCTTTGTTTACTGTAAACTAAATTTGATCGCCTGGAAAATGCGGTATAGAAATTTGTTATAAATAAAATAAAAAAATAAGACAACATGCCCCTTGGATCCAATCCCTTCTAAATGGTTACCTGAACCTTCTCAAACTCTTCTTCGTCCCATTCTTTCAATGCTCAATTCCAGCCTCTCCACCGGTCATTTCCCTTCACTTTGGAAACATGCTCTGGTTCGCCCTATCCTCAAAAAGCCTTCCCTTGATTTCTCTGTTCTTGCAAACTGGTGCCCATTCTCCAATCTGCCCTTCCTCTCTAAGCTCCTGGGGCGCTTTGTCTTTACCCAACTTTCTTCTCACCTCTCCTCCATCAATGTTCTTCATCCATGTCAATCTGGTTTTAGGGAAGGTCACAGCAGTCTATTCTCCTCCCTCTCTTGAACAAGCTTCACTCTGTCTACAATCATGGGGACTTTACTCTTGTTATTTCTCTCGACCTCTCTTCTGTCTTTGACCTGGTCGATCACTGCACCCTTCTCACATGTCTCAAACGACAGTATTTCTGGTACTCCTTGGCGATGGTTCAGGTCTTTCCTCAACGTTCTCTCATTTTCCATCCAGTCCTTCTCTGCTGTCTCCCCTACTTTGTTTTTGTCCTGTGGTGTTCCTCTGGCTTCTGTCCCACGCCCCCCCCCCTTCTTTCAATATTTTTATGGCTCTCCTTCTAATCCAACAATCAAGTATTTCTGTGTACTACTATGCAGATGATGATATCCTCCTCCACCGCACTCTCTCTTCAGTTCCCAACATTGCACCCTCAATTCATGTCTGGACCACATCTACACTAGGATGTCTTTAAACTTTCTCCAGTTAAATCCTTCTAAATCCTCTTCCACCTGGTTCACTTTTGGTGCTACCTCCCCCTCTTTGACCCCTATTCTCTCTTCCACTCCTATACCCCTGGTCTCTTCTTTCAGATATCTTGGGGTGATCACTGAGTCCTCTTTTTTTCTCAGAAGATCTAATATCTATCTCTCGCTTGTCCTTTTACCACCTCCGTCAGATTCGTACAGTGCATCCCTTCCTCTCCCCTGCTGCCCTGACTACACTTCTCCTCTCCTTTGTCATCACAAGAATGGACTATGGTAATGTTAGCTTAGCAGGTCTTCCGCAGTACCATCTCCATAGGCTCTAATTACTCCAAAACACAGCTGCTCGCATCTTAACCTTCTCCTCCTGCTTCGACCATGTTTCTCCACTCCTTCTCCATTGGCTTCCAGTCCGCTTTCAAATCAAATACAAAATACTTATATTTCTTCACAGAACTATTCATGCCTCCACCCTGCAATATCTTGCTGACCTCCTCCACTTCCACATTCCCTCTCGTCTTCTGTGCTCAATTCGTACTTACTGTCTAGCCCTTCCTAGCATCTCCAAAGCCTACCTTTAACGTACACTACACTCAGACTTCTTTTTCCTGGACCCCTCCCTCTGGAACTCTCTCCCTCATATCCTTTGTTCAGAATCTTCCTTCACTAAGTTCAAGGCCGCTCTAAAAACTCACCTTTTTAGTCTAGCATTTAATATTACCAATCCCCCTCCCTAATTAATATCTCAGCTCTTTCTTCCCTTCCCCTCCCTCTGTTCCCTTCCTCTCTCTGCCCTTCCCTTCTCTTCCCTTGGCATCTAGCTCTTCTTCTCCCTCTCTTTGCTTTTCTATCTGATAATGGCGTTCCTTTCTTTCTCAATTTCTTGCAGTCCTTTGTATTGTTCACCACAGTTATGCTTCAGCCTATGTGGTTTATTAAAAATAGAATAAAGATAAAGACTGAGATTTGCATTATGAAATTAATTCAGCTAGTTCTGTTCTAATTCAGCAAGTTTTGCTTGATTTTATTTCTGCAGAAAGGGTAGGATAGTATAGTGCTCCCCCTATATCAAGCACAAGACAAACTGCAAAGATGTAACCAACTCGCTGGAAAAATCAACTGTGATCATATCCTGCAGCACATGTTTGCTACATGTAATTTATGATAAGTGATAAAATATAACGTTTAAGGTGCTCATGGATCAGGTCTCACAAGCCATTTAAATGCCATAATTATGGGAAAATATCAGCAAGCTAAGCACTCTAAATTAAAATCAATAAAGCAAATTTATTACCAAAATTATGTGCACAGACATTTCAGTTGACTCTAGAAGGGTCAAGAGTGAACTGAAATGTCTGCATTTGGGAATGCAGTCAGTGCCTTTAATAAATTGTCTTTATTGACAGATCTGGAATGCCTGCCTTGCTACTAATATATTTTCCACTGGAGCACATCAATGGAACACTAGGTTCTCTAATTTTGTGTTTCAATTATAATATTCATCTATAATACTGCTGCATATGTCTACAGATCCTCACATGCATCATACTTCATCCAAAAATAAATGAAACGCTTAAGCCACACATCCTCAAATCTGACCCTTGAGAATCACAACCCAGCTAGATTTTCACAATTTCCACCCTGAATAGGCACAAAATCTGTTTTCTTATAATGGAGGCAATGTATGCAAACAAAATCCATTGGGGGGGGTAGTATTCAAAGGAATTTACAGTTTGCATACTTGCAAACACTGTTCCCTCTAAGCTGTGTGCGTGCGCACACACCTCGCCGAGTGAGCACACATACTTTACAACAGAGCGCACAAAAATTACGGTTCTGATTCTGATAGAAAACACAGACGTCTTAACATTTAAAAGTTGTTGTGTATTTACAGTTTTCACAAGTTCTACAATATTTTCTAGTGCAATCAATGTGGTGTACATACTGTATTCTGACATATAGTCAAATTTTAAAGTATATAATTCCGAGTGTCGTTATGTGGTGCACAAAAATTTAACCTTCCTTCAAAAGCTGCACAGCTGATATTTTATGCGCACACAGCCTACAGAAAATTAGAGGGAACATTGCTTGCAAAGAATGTAAATGCTGCTCAGCAGGATATGCCACACTGCCGCCGAATATCCGTAGGTGCTGCTGCTCCATGCTCCAATGGTAACCAGTTAGTATAAGGGCATGTCGGGTGGCACCCATCGATAATCGGGCAGCAGTGATATTGAGACGCTGCCTGGGTACTGAAATGCAGCGAAAGTCAGACGTAGTAAAGGCTGGCCTTTCACTACAGAAGCTAACCGGGCAGTGGCTCAATATTGCCACTACCCAGTTAGCTTCCCGACACGCCAGCCAACATGGATATTCAATGCTGTGGCCCGATATGGCCCCAGATTGAATATCTGGGTTTAGAGTTCAATGGCAGTGGTTAGCCACCACTAAATATCCCTTCCTGCCAATATATATTGTATTCTTTGTGGAAATAGTTTAAACCCAACTAAGTAGTGACTCTCACGATTTAAACAAAGTATTACTACTATTGAACTTACAATCTATTCAAGACAGACAAACAGGACATATAAGAGATTAGAGAGTCACATTTATTATGGGAAATGATTAAAAACAATATGGGTGATAAACAGAAGAATAAAGGGTTTAGGATTTAAAAGCAGCCTCAAAAAGGTGGGCTTTTAGCCTTGATTTGAATAGGATCGGAGAACTATATGTATTGGAATTGGGAGTCTGTTTCAGGTGTACAATGCAGCAAAGTGGAAGGAATTGAACCACCAGTGGAAGAGAAATGTACAGATAAATGTGACTTACCTGATTAGCAGAGTTACATAGGAGGGGTGTAGGGAGAGAAGAGAGAAGAGGTAATGAGGAGCAGAATGAATGCACTTGTAAGTCAGTAAGAGAAATTTGAACTGTATGCTGAAACGAATAGGGAGCTAATGAAGTAATTTGAGAAGAGGGTTTATATGAATGTAGCGACACTGGTGAAGATTAGTTGTGCAGTTGAATTCTGAATAGACTGAAAGGGGGAGAGATAGTCCAATGGAAGACCTGTGAGGAGTAGGTGCAGTGAAAAGCAATGAAAACGTAGATAAAGATTTTGGTAGTGTGTTTACAAAGGAAAAGATAAGAGGTTTTAGCTGTTCCTTCGATATGTGCAGAGAAAGAGAGAGGAAAGATGATGCCAAGGTTACATACCGATGAGACAGGGAGGATGACAGTGTTACAGAAATAGAGGAAGTGGGCGAAGGGGAAAGCAGAGTTTGGAAAATTCTGTCTTGACCATAATTCAGTTTCAGATGCAATGGGACATTCAGGCAGTAATGTCAGACAAGCAGGATGTGATATGGACCTCAATTCCTGGTGAAATTTCTTGTGCAAAGAGATATCTTGCAATCATCAACGTAAAGATGGTACTGAAAACCATGGAAGGGATCAGAACACCAAACAAGGGAAAAAATACAGAAAGAGACGAGGTCCTAAGAAGAGCCCTCAGGGTACACCAATTGATAGTCAGATAGCAGTGGAGGAGGAACCACTAGAGCTTACACTAAAAATGTGATGGGAGAGATTAGGAGAAAACAAGAAAGCAGGAAATCTTCTGTATGAACAACCACATACCAAGGAGAGGAAGCAGGCTATGTAGAGATCACTCAGGGGACAAAGTTGATAAATACATTTATTAAAAAGAGCCAACACGGACGTGTTTCAGCAACCTGTCTGTCAGGGGTCCTAAGCATAAACATAAAACTAATAAAAAAAATGAAATCAGATCTAAATAAAACAAAATATACATAACTATAAATGAGTAAATAAACAAATAAATATGCATAATAGACCCAAACTATACAATGACAAATTTAATTTAATTAACAGTTTCTTATATACCGCACCTTCCAGTGATCAAGTGCGGTTTACATAGAACAACATGGAACAGGCCAAATGGCTGTTTTTACAGTGAACATCTTAAAACTATAACTACTCATTACATTACATGAATCAACTAAGAACTGTGTACAAAAATCAACATTAGAACTATTTATAGTTGTAAGTAAACAGTTGTAATCAACATTAGAACTATTTACAGTTGTAAGAAGTCATGCATGAATCATAATGTATACGTTTTAGAGTCTCAGATACCTGTCGCATCCAGTTTAGTTTTAGGCAAACTGACATTGTTTTATCCTTTTTCTGGTTGGGAAGGTGAATTTGTAAATGGCCCGTAGTGTACTGTGAACAGGTATGTTTTAAGTTTCTTGCGGAATTCCATGATTTCAAGTGGTGATCTCATTTCTTCCAGCAAGGCATTCCATAGAATAGGGGCCGCGTGGGAGAATGCTTTTTTGTTTGTTATCTTTTTGGCTTTTATAAATTCCTTTGGTGTCCTTAATTTGTTTATACGATCTCTCCTTTGATGGTTTTTAGTAGGTTCTTTAGTGATAAGGTTGTTTAGTGTGGATGGTGCTATTTTATTTAGGGTTTTGAAGGTAGTTATAAGTGTTTTATATTGTATTCTACTTTGAATTGGAAGCCAGTGTAAGTTTGCTAAAATAGGTGTTATATGATGGAAAGGGGGGGCCTTCATGATGGTCCTGGCTGCTGCGTTTTGCGCTAGTTGAAGTCTTTTCAAGTTTAGCTTTGTTGCACCTAGTAGGGTTAAATTCGCAAAGTCGAAGTGGGGTGTAATTATAGCTTGTATTATTCGCAAATTACAAATAAACACATCTAGGATAGCAATGGCATATACTAAGCTTTTTTTAAAGCAAAGCTGCACTCACTCAAAAGATCAGACATCGTTTCGGCTCTCCTGCCTGTTTCAGTTGTCAAAGTGCTATGCAGAAATTGCAACTGCTCCAAATCTACCTTCATAACATGCTGTTGAAAGCAAGGACTACATTTTTTTCCTTGCTTTTCACAGTACATTATGTAGATGGATTTTGAGCAGTTGCAATTTCTGCACAGCACTTTGATACCCAAACAAGCAGGAGTGCTGAAACATTGATGCCGAGTCTTTTGAATAGGTGCAGCCATACTTTAAGAAAAAAAGCTATTAGCCACTGAATATTTTTTTTGTTCTATTGTTATATTCTTTGAAGCATGCTGTTTGATTTTCACACATTTGAAATTATAAGCTATATTTTGGAGACAAATGATGAACTGAAATGAGCAGATTTGAAGTAGACCTTGCAATGTGCTCTTTGATGTCTCTAGATTTTTAGACATCCTAAGTATAGTATTCTCAAAAAAATTATATAATTTTTTTTTAGGCATTTTAAGTGGAGCATTTGAGCAAAAGAAATATATGCAAAGAAAGGTGGGCACGTGTGTGTTCTGGTGTATTTTTGGTTAATTTTACAGAAGGCAACATAGGTGTTTATGTGCCTTCATAAAACAGGGTCCTAGAATCAACCCCTTTACCATGCAAATGCCAACACACACATTTACACTTGCTCCAAAGTAAATGCAAAATGTGTCCAGGTACTCTATACATGAACTTGAGCATTTTATGAAATTCATGTGTAGATGGTAACTCTGCCTCTGTTCCCTGGGAGAAAACCAAGATGGCGGACGCATGTTAACCGTGCTCACGTCGGCTCTTGTTTTTGGCATTAAAGTTTTTTCCTATCCCTTATGATGCCACAGAAATACAAGGCCAAGGCTTGGGAACCCTCGCGGAGTGCAGTTCCGGTTAAGGGCCGCTTGACGAGTTTGTCCGGCCTGCTGATGCAACAGGGACTATTCCGGTGCAAGACTCACTGGAGGCTGCGGGGGCAGAAGGAGGCTCTTCTGAGCCAGACATTACCTTGAGCCCAGATTCATCATTGGTTGCTTCTGCTGGTAGTGGGGAAGCACTCAGAGATGCCGGTGATAAGGGCATGTGTTGCGGCTATGTCCACTTCTGCTGCAGAGTCCGCTGTTGAGCTGGGGGCATAGCTTCCAGCGTGGAGAGCGCAGTTCAGTCCGCAGTTGGCAATCAAGCTGGAAATAATGTGCATCCGGCTGTGGATACTTTAGACTTGAAACCCATGATGCAGAAGCCATCTACTAGCACCTTGGAAAAGTTTTGGGGTGGCCTGCAGACTTTGGAGTCTTCTTTTCTCACCCAGTTTGCATCCTTTCAATCTTTGCTGGTCATGCTCAGGTACTGGAGTAACAGAAGCAAGCAGTAACTGCGTTAACAACAAGAGTGTCTCAATTGGAGGTGAAGATATAATTGCTGTGTCAGGTACTGTAACTAAAGATTTTTGAGTGTTCATCTAAAGATAGAGTCACTGGAAAACTCTGTGAAAGAGAGGAACTTGCGTTTATTGAATTTTCCTAGGGTTCCTACCATGTCTCCTAAGGAATTTTTCATTCATATCTTACTTCTGTGTTGAAAATTCCATCCGAGTCTATTCCTCCCCTGGTAAGGGTTTTCTATTTGCCCACTGCCAAGCGGAAAGAACCTGGGTCTTCTTCGCCACTTCAGAAGCCTGCTTTTGATTCTTTGGACCTGACTGGCTTTTTAGAAACCTCAGAACCTGAGGTTATTCAGTGGTCAACACTTTTGGTGATGTTGGTTTTGGAACCTGATTGAGACTGGCTGGTGAAGATGTATTTTAAGGCTAGGAATGAGTTGTTTATGGGTGCTCCTATTAGAATGTTTCCTGATGTCTCTAAGGCTACTCAAAAGCGTAGGCAGCAATTTTTATTGCTGCGTCCTAAGGTTCTGCAATGGGGGGGGGGGGGTATTTTTCTTGTGCTATCCCTGTAAATGTTTCATAAAGTATCAGGAGGTGAATTATATCTTTTTGACCCCTCATTTAACTCAATTTGTTGTTAGTAAAAATGTTAATTCTCTCTAGGAATTTGATCTAAGAATAGGTGGTATTGCACCAGTACGTGTTCTATTTCCTGGGAAAGTTTTCTTTTGATTTGAGTCAAGTTTTCTCCTTTTAATGGTGGACTAGTGGAAGTGATTTATTTGTATTTTTTTCTTTTGTATTCGCGGGGGGGGGGGGGGATTTTTCTTATACCTGCTTATGATTCTATTTATTCTTTTTCTGTAACAAGTAGTTTTTCTTGTGTAAAGATTTGAAAATTGCATAAATAACTCTGCCTCTGTTCTATCAAAATTTCACCCTTAGGAACGTCTAGATGTTGCATGTGTATGAATACTCACTGTCTTGTTACTCCCCAAACTTACACACATGTGTACTTCTGGGCAATTTTATAAAAGGCCTTTTCCGTGTGTAAAACAGCCTTTACACATTGAAAAACCTTTATAAAGTAATCTCCTAAATGTTGCTATTATACCATGACAGATTTCCCTTCCTTCCATCCCCTACCAGAAGCTATGAATGTTGCACCCCCAGCCCCAACTGATGCATGGAGAATGACTTGAAAACTAAAGCCAAACCTTCTGTATGGCAACATTGCAACTGAGCCATCAGACTATTCCTTTCAACATTTTTATTTTTAATAACTGAAAAAATATGAACGTTATTATTTTTAAAAAGAATTTCAATGACAGATGTATAGTTTTAAAAAAGCATTTACATCTACTGATTTAGACATTAGATATTCTTACCTTGCAATAGCTATCCCGACTATACATCCTCCCACTATAGACCAAAACCCAATCCAACCTGCATCTACCTGCAGAGAACCAGAAGCAAACAAACCAACCCATTAGTGCACTGTAAAAGGTTGTGAGAAACAACATTTGTGAGAAATTCACCTTTTATTCTCTTAATATCGACCTTCGCATAACAAGAAAATGCCTGCTATTATCTCAAGTGGAATGCGAGGATCATACTAGCTACTGAAATGACAAAGTAATCCATTCAAGTACAAATTGGAAGAAACTTAAAGGGAGTAAATTTATACAACTTTTTCCGCGTGCTTTACATGTGGAAGGTGACATTTCACTTACCAGATAATGTCCTTTCCTTGAGTCCTGCTAGACTAGTCCAAACAAGTGGATTGTGTTCCCCTACAAGTAGATTGGTGGAGACCAAGAACCAATGAAAAGCCCAGGTTGCAAAGACATCACTCCTGTACCTCTATTCACCTCAGCCACCAAAAGCCCTTTCAGTATTCATCCCAAAGCAAATGGGAGAAACAGAGCAAGCCTCACACAACCTCAATGTGGGTAACAATGAATAAACAACAGTAAAGAACTAAGTACACCAAGGTAGAAATTGCAGGCTGTCAGTAGAAGATGAGCCTGCAAAACCAAATACAGAATCATGGCAGACCTCAGCACTAGAACAGAGTAACACAGTTTAGGGGCAGGCCCTGGACTGGTCTAGCAGGACTCAAGGAAAGCGTAGTTACTCACCTGTAACAGGTGATCTCCGGGAACAGCAGGAATTTAGTCTTCACATATGGGTATTGTTGGCACCGATGGAGCCTGCGCGGGAACCCTTCCCAGCGTCCAATAGGAATGCTTTTGGGAGCATCCCTCAGCACATGCGCGCTGCCTTCCCGCCTTTCCAACTGTCCCTCTTCAGTTAAGTTTGTAGCTGAGTGAAAGGATAGAGGGAGAGAGGAAAGACAGAGAGATAGAGAGACAACTCTCCTAGGGGAGGTGGGTGGGTTGTGAAGACTAAATTCCTGCTGTTCCCGGAGACCACCTGTTACAGGTGAGTAACTACGCTATCTCCAGAAACAAGCAGGAATATAGTCTTCACATATGGGGACTCCCTAGCTGAAGATGCCAGGGAGAAGGCCCCAGGAAGTTGCCACCTATAGTGAGGTGGGCCATGCTTCCTCCCATGGATCTCTGGCATCCTACCAGGGTTGGTGGGTAGGAGTTGAATTAAGTCTGAAAGAGATGTTGAAGAACAGCCTGGCCAAAAAGGCATCCCGACGGGAGGCTTTATCTAGGCAGTAGTGGGCTGTGAAGGTGTGCACCGAAGCCCAAGTGGCTGCTCGACAGATATCATCGATAGACACAGAGTGAAGGTTAGCCATAGAGGCTGTCATGGCTCTCACATTATGCGCTGTGACATGGCCTTGAAGAGGAAGACTCTTACTCTCATAAGTAAAGGATATGCATTGTGCAATCCATTTAGATAGAGTTCTTTTGGAGACTGGAAGTCCCAAATGACTAGAATCAAAAGCAACAAAAAGTTGAGAAGACTTTCTATGATGCTGTGTTCTTTGTAGGTAAAAAGCCAAGTCTCTTTTACAGCCCAAAGTATGAAGGTTCCTTTCTGCATTAGAGGCATGAGGCCTCGGAAAGAATACAGGAAAGCAAATCGATTGATTTAAATGAAAAGGCGAAACCACCTTTGGCATAAAATGTGGATGAGTTCTGAGAACAACCTTATCATGGTGAAACCTTGTATAAGGGGAGGGATCAGCCACTAAAGCTTGCAATTCACTAATGCGACATGCAGAGGTGATTGCAATTAGGAAGATGACCTTCCAGGATAAAAACTTTAGGGCTGTAGTGGCTAAAGGTTCAAAAGGCGGTTTCGTGAGCTGTCCAAGAACTAAATTTAAATCCCATGCCACCGGTGGTGGCCTGATAGGCGGCTTTGTTAATAGAAGACCTCTCATAAATCTTGCTATGAGTGGATGAGAGGAAATTGGCTGTCCATTTACAGGATTATAGGAAGCTGCAATTGGACTAAGATGGACTTTTACTGAATTTGTCTTTAGACCAGAATTTGATAAATGAAGTAGGTACTCTAGTACCGATTCCAAAGGTATCACAAGGGAGTTTAAGCCCTTTTGAGAACACCATATAGTAAAACGTTTCCACTTGAAGGCGTAAGAACGTCTTGTGGAAGGTTTTCTGGAAGCCAGAAGGACATCCTTTACCTGTTGGGAAAGGTTAAGATCCTGCAGGTCTAGGCTTTCAGCAACCAGGCCCTGAGATGCAGGGACTGGGGATTCGGGTGCCATAGCATCCCGTTTTCTTGGGAGAGAAGGTCTGGAGCACATCCTAACTCCAGAGGTGCAGCTTGAGAGAGATGTAGAAGCAGGGGATGCCATGTTTGTCGTGGCCACCGTGGTGCTATGAAGATCATACGACCTCTGTCTCTCTGAAGCTTGAAGAGTGTTTTGGGGATGAGGGGAATGGGTGGGAAGGCATAGAGGAAGTCCTGACCCCAGTGAAGGAGGAAGGCGTCGCTTGCCTGGCAATTGTGAGCCGAGGAAGTTTGGCATTCAGTGGACTTGCAAAGAGGTCTATTTATTTTTTTATTTATTTATTAACATTTTTTATATACCGCACTATTCGTTATCAGCGCGGTTTACATGAAACCTCAGACAAGTTACATTTATCTGGTCATTACAGTTAACAGGAAAATCAACTTGGATAACAGGAGCAACTATTTATAAAACTACTATTTACATAACAGTGTCATAGTGTCTGAAAAGCGTACTGTTAATCTGGTGAAGCAGTGTAATGTGCTGTTGAGACAGGAAAGTTTACATGGTTGGAATGTAGTTATTGATATTTGGGTGTGATTGTGTTTCTTTGTCCCCTGGGAAGTATTTGAGGAAAAGGTGATGTTTCAGGGCCTTCCTGAACTGGCTGAGATCAGAGATGGCCCTAATGTGTGATGGAAGGGTGTTCCAAAGTTTTGGGGCACATAGACTGAAGGCTCTGCTCGATGTTGTAGAGTTGTATCTTATGACTTCCTTTGGTACGATTAGCATATTTAGTTCCATGGTTCTTCTTAGTCTGTTGGGTATGATTGGTTGTATCATCTCCAATAATGAGATGGAGGTGAGACCTTTGTACGCTTTAAAGGCCAGGAGCAGTGTCTTGAAAGTGATTCTCGCTTGAATAGGAAGCCAGTGTAGTTGTTTTAGAAGGGGTGTTACATGGTCTCCAAAAAGTACTCTCGCTGCACTGTTCAAGGCGAGTTGAAGAGGATTTAAGGTAGATTGAGGAAGCCCTTGTAGTATGGAGTTTGCGAAATCAAAATGGGGAATGATTAGAGCCTGGTAAACAGTACGGAAATCATCTGGATCAATCAATTGGCGAAGATGTCTGAGGGAGCGGATCTTGAAGTAAATTGCTCTTATTGTGTTGGATATGTGAGTCTTCATGTCAAGGTTTTGATCAAGAGTCACTCCTAGGTATCGGATATGGGGTTTTACTTGCAGTTTGGCATCTTGAACCTCCAGGCATGTAGGTGGTATGAAGTTCGAGTTCCTTGAGATAAAGAGAACCTCCGTTTTTTTATGTTGGATTCTGAGATTGTGTGTCAGTAGCCAGTTTGATATGGCGTTGAAACAGTTGGTTAAGGGAGTGAAGTCCATCTTATCTATGCAGATCGGCATGTATAATAACACGTCATCAGCATATATCATATAATTGACATTAAAAGTGGAGGAGTGGCCTAGTGGTTGGGGCAAGGTACTTCGGGCCGGAAGGTCGGGGGTTCAAATCCCACTAGAGGACAGCAACCTTGGGCCGGAAGGACTGGGGTTTCTAGTCCCACAGGTGCTCCTTGTGGTCTTGGGCAAGCCACTTAACCCTCCATAGCCCATGTTCCCTGTAAAATAGTTCTCTGTGTGCTGTGCTTTCCTGTCTAATCAATGTGTTTATACCTCAAAAATTTCCTGTCATGATTTGACAATTTCCAATCTGTAATCAAACCGCTGCTGATCGCTGGAAGTAGCGGTATACAAATGTATACTAAATAAATAAAATAAAAAGATCTGATAATGTTACATATAGGTTGCATGTATATGTTGAATAGTAATGATGATAGAGAGGATCCTTGTGGGACCCCTTGTCCTTGATGAAACGGATCTGATATTGCCCCATCTGATTGCACATGCTGCCATCTACCTGACAGGTATGAGTTACACCATTCGAGTGCCGTTCCACAGAGGCCCTTTTCTTTTAGACGGATAATAAGAAGCTCATGACATACTGAATCGAAGGCTGACGCAATGCCCAAAAAGATGAGTACGAATCCATGCCGGATGTTGTCAATGCCGGAGTTTAGGTTATTGAGGAGGGTGGTAAGGAGAGTCTCGACACCATGTGATTCTCTGAATCCATGTTGGCATGTATCCAGCGGAGCTGCAGAGTCAATGTGGTCTTGTAACTGCCTATAGACCACTTTTTCAATTATTTTTGCAAGCGTAGGTATGCTGGAAATGGGTCTGTATGAGTCTGCTTTTTGTGGATCTAACTTGCAGTTTTTTAGTAAAGGTCTGATGGAGGTCTGTTTGAGAGCAGCAGGGAATGAGCCGGTGTCAAATGATAGCCTTATAATCTTGGATATTATTGGAGCGAGATCATTGCGAAGATCCTTTATCCAGAAGGCTGGGCAGGGATCAGTGTGTGCTGTGGAAGTATTGAGAGTTGAGATAATGTCTTCAATCAGTTTCAAAGAGGGAGTAGTGAATCACATTAAAAGTGTTGGGTGCCCTTGAATTATAGGGGCAGAGGGTATTGCAATTTTATTTGTCCGGCACATCTTAGATTGTATGTAAGCAGCAAATTCTTGCGGGCTTATTTCGCACTGGTGCTCGGGAGATGGTTCCTTGGCTAATCTCCTGACTAAACTAAACAGGTCATGAGGTTTATTTAGAGCACGTCTCAGGGTGTCTGTGTGGTACTGTTTCATCTTTTCTGCAATGGACTTGTGGTGAGTAGCAAGATGCTGCATGTATGCAGTCTGATTGCTATTAGTGTGTGACCTCCGCCATCGCTTCTCAAGCTTTCGTCTATGTCTGGGGTTCCCCAGATGTGAAATATGTTTATCACCTGGTCTAGGTGGAGAGACCATTCGTGAGGCAGCAGTACTCGGCTGAGTTTGTCTGCCCAAAGGTTTTGAATGCCTGGAAGATATACCGCGAGAAGGTGAATTTGATGCTCTCTGGCGAGGGCCCATAGTCGTAAAGCTTCGTTGCATAACGACAGAGAGCCTGTTCTGCCCTGCTTGTTCACATAGAACATGCTACTTGATTATCTGTTTGGACTAGGACTGTCTTGTAGCTGAGCTGGGCATGGAATACTCGAAGAGCTAGATAAATTGCTCTGAGTTCTAGGAAGTTTATGTGAAGACAAGCCTCCTGTGGAGTCCAGGTACCCTGGGTGGAGAGATGGTGCAGGTGTGCTTATCATCCCACCTGTGATGCATCTGTTGTTACGGTGGCCTGGAATGGGGGTTGTTGGAAAGGAGACCCCACTAAAAGATTCTCCAGTGATTGCCACCATTGTAGGGACAAGATCTGTTGTTGTGAGTTTGATATCTTGTCCGACAGACGGCTTGTGTCCACTGTGTGGATAGGGTCCACTGGGCTGCTCGCATGTGGAGGCGAGCATAGGGAACTACATGAACTGTGGATGCCATATGTCCCAGTAATTGCAGCAGTTCTCGAGCAGTTAGTGAGGACTTTCCCGCTGCTTGAGAAGCTAGTTGCACTCTGCGAAGACAGCAGGGCTGTGGGAGGAAAGCCCTTGACTGTCTGGTATCTAAACAAGTTCCTATGAACTTCAGGGTCTGAGAAGGAACAAATTGGGATTTGGGGAAGTTTATGACCAATCCCAAGTATTGGAGAATTCGCATTGTGCAAGACAGTGCAGAGCTGGCTTCTGGAATCGTGGGGGCTCGAATGAGCCAGTCGTCTAATTAAGGGAAGACGAATATCCCTAGGACTCGCAGGAATGCAGCTACTACTGCCATGCATTTCACGAATACTCTTGGTGCCGAAGCCAGACCAAAAGGAAGAACCCTGTATTGGAAGTGTTTTCCCTTGAAAAGTAATTGTAAGAATTTCCTGTGAGCTGGATGGATCAGAATATGAGTACATGCATCCTTTAGATCTAGAGAGCAAAACCAATCCTGACTTTGAAGGTATGGCAGAAGAGTTCCCAGAGAAATCATTTTGAACTTTTCTGGGAACAGATATTTGTTCAATTCTCTGAGGTCCATAATGGGTCTGTGTCCTCCTGTTTTCTTTGGAATAAGAAAATAGGGGGAGTAGAACCCTGTACCCTGTTGGGGAATGGGTACTTCCTCTACTGCTTCCTGAGCAAGGAGTGTTGAGACCTCTTGATCCAGTAGATTGTCTGGAGAGGTTTGGGAATTGAATTGTCTTACAGTTGTAGGAGGGGGCATGCTGTGAAAATGAAGTTTGTACCTCTCCCCTACAATGGAGAGTCCAATTTTCTGCTATTATTTGGTGCCATCTGTTGACAAAATGACACAACCTGCCTGGAATGTTTAGGGGTTCTGGACCCTTCAGAGGCAGGAAATCTAAGCTCTCTAGGAAGGCGTTAAAGCCCTTGAGGGGGCTGAGCCTGTGGAGCTGGTTGAGCTCTCAGGCCTTTTGGCTTCTTTTGTTGTCTGGATTGTTGCTGTTGTCCCTTTTGGGCAACTTGACCCTGAGCTTGCCCTTGCTGGGTATAGGATGGATAAAACTTCCTCTTTTTGCTGAAAAAGAGGTTTTTATAGGGTTTCTCTTTGGCTAGAGTGGCTATAGATTTTGACAATCTGTCTAAAGTGAGATTGTCAGTATCTATCTCATTAGCCTTTTCCTGCCAATTCTTGCCAAAGAGGTTGTCTCCTGTGCAAGGAATGTTTCCTAATTTGTCCTGTATCCAAGTCTCCAAGTCTGGTGCCTGAAGCCAGGCAATCCGCCGTGCACCAATGGCAATAGCAGAAGTTCTGCTGATGCATTCAAAGCAGTCAAAGGCTGCACGATTTACAAACTTGGAAACGTCTTGAGCATGCTTGACAAGAGTAAGGAAGTCTTGTCGTTTGTCATCAGAGAGAAGGGGGCTCATAAGCTCCAAGTCTCCTGTGACTTCTTTGAGGAACCTTCCCATATATAAAATATATGAGCTGATCCTAGCTTAAAGCATGGAAGCCTGAAATGTTTGACGCCCAAAGGCGTCAAGAGTCCTGCATTCACGACCTGGAGGATTGGATGCATGTCTTTTTGCACTTTTCATCCGACGCATGGCCGATTCCACTACCATTGAATGGTGTGGCAGCTGAGTCTTTTGAAAACCAGGACATGGTTTAACTCGATACATGGTATTGAGTCTCTTAGAATGAGGAGCTGTGGTTAGAGATGTTTCCCACATTCTGAGCATCAAATCATGAAAAATTTCATGATTGGGCAGGGTAGCTGCCTCTTTGGGAGCCTTAGGGTATTGGAGAATTTCCAATTCCTTTTCTCTAGGTTCTTTTTCAGGAGCTACCATGATTGATAGGCTTCGGGCCACATCACGAATAAAATCCTGAAAAGACATGTCCTCCGGAGGAGACATTCTGCGTTGAGGAGAAGGAGTCTTCCGGAAGAAGTCCTCTGGTACTGACCGAGTTATCCGAGTCATCGGAATCAGAATATTCAAAGCATCTCTGATCCCGATGTTCATGCAAAGCACGGTATCGGTATTGATTGAAGTCGGCACCGAGTTGGTCCGGAACCGATCTGTCGATGCCCGAAAAAGTCGGCATGAGCAGAATTCCCACCGGGGCCGGTACCATCGGTGCTGGTACCGGTATCAGTACCGGTGCTTGTACCGGCATCAGTATCGGTACCGGTGCCCGCTGAACTGTCGGTAGCGGTGTCAACGGTACCGCAGCTGTAAGGAGAGCTGCAAGACTGCGTTCGATAGCGAGGGATCTCTGGTCTATCAACACTGCCAATGCCTGGGTGTCGGTACCGGTAGAAGCGGCCATAACCCCTGAGCATGGCACAAGTAGCTCTGCTGAGGTCGAGGCCTCGAGAACATCCTGGAGCCCCGTTAGTGCTTTGGAGGCCAAAGTCTCCCGCCGGGGCTGTTTTGCCGATATAGTTTCCTCACCGGCAATGCCAATGGCTTCTGGATGCTTAGAAGGAGATCTACCCTTTGAGGACCGGCTCTTATGTTTAGTTACCTGAGATCCATGGGAGGAAAATGAGGCTCTGGAAGACGTCGATGCAATAGACATCGCATCTGAAGAAAAGGGTACCGAGCTTTGCAGCCCGGTTCTGTCTTCCTCTTTTAGTCATCCCCATACAAGAGGAACACTCCGATGGAGAATGGTCAGGGCCTAAACATTTGAAACACCAATCATTGGTGTCGGTGACGGAAAAGGTACCGCCACACTTAGTACATTTTTTAAAACCACTAGCTGTTTTTTCCATTTTTCAGGAAAAGGGCCTAATGCCCAAAATGGCACCTAGCACCAAAAAGAAAAAGTTTCTGAAGAGAAACACTTCAGAAGTTTTTTTTTTTTTTTGAAAAGAAAAGAGAACCGGCGATACTAGTAGGTGTCAAACGGAGGCAGGCGCGACCACAAGAAAAGCAGTTTAAAGAAGAAATTTTCTGCGGTGACAGGGTATGTGACCTGTCGGCTCCGCGGAAAACGAAGAACTGAAGAGAGACAGTTGGAAAGGTGGGAAGGCAGCGTGCATGTGCTGAGGGATGCTCCCAAAAGCATTCCTATTGGACGCTGGGGAGCGTTCCCGTGCAGGCTCCATCGGCGCCAATGATACCCATATGTGAAGATTACATTCCTGCTTGTTCCTGGAGATAGGACATTATCTGGTAAGTAAAATGTCATCTTCCATATTGTCCTGCTAGACCAGTTCAGATAAGTGGGATGTACCAAAGCTAGACCACCACTGGAAGGGAAGAATACAGCAGCTCGCAAAACTCTTGAGCCAAATGCTATGTCTGCCAAGTGGTAATGCTTGACAATGTTGGAAATGATGCCCACGTTGCTGCTCAACGAACATCTGCAGGGGCTACCGAGCTCCGCTCTGTCCATGAAGACATGGGCTCGCAGACTCTCCAGAACCAGTTGGTTCTGTAACAGATACACTGAGGCAATAACCTCCTTAATCCTGTGCCCCAAAGTTGACATGACCCACAGCCTCATCCTTGTGCAGGCTAGCAAACAGCACAAAGACAATCTGACTTACAAAAGGAATTTGTAACCTCCAAGTACTGGAGAAGCATCCTCTGGACATCCACAAGGCAAAGATCCTTAGCCTTCCCCCAACACTGCTCCTTAGAGAAGGAGGGTAGGCAAACCAGTTGCTTCATCTGAAAGGGAGAATTCACTTTAGGTAAGAAGGCAGGCACAGGTTAAATGGAAATAGCCTCAGATGAAAAGGACAGCTAAGGATCCCAGCAAGAGTATCTGCAGCTTGGAGATATGCCTTGCAGTACAAATGGCAACCAAGACGACCATCTTGAGCATCAAATCCTTCAAGGAAGTGCGCTTCAACAGCTCAAAGGGGTCTACCATCAGGGCCCTGAGCACCAGAGACAAATCCCAGGAAGGGATCACAGATCGAAGGGGAGGACACAGATGTCAAACCCCTTGGAGAAAACATGAGATGTCCAGTTGCAAGGCCAAGGACTTATCTGCCACTGGACCATGGAAACTGGCCAAAGCTGCCACCTGAACCTTCAGGAAGCTAAGTGAGAGGCTCTTCTCTAGGCCATCCTGTAGAAAAGCCAACAGGAGATGGAGGCAGCTGAACAGGGGGCACTTGAAGGAGCTACATCAGGTCTCCGAATCACGCTCTCCGTGGTCAATCCGGTGCTACAAGAAGAATCCTGCTCGAGTGGCATGCCAAATCACACACCCTACCAGGGGCCATGGAGGAAACACATATAGCAGCCACTGACTGGGCACCACAGCCGCCGCCACCATGACCTTTGAGAACATCTCTGGGGGGTGGAGAGCCCAAAAGGAAGGGCATCAAACTGACAGTGAGAGCCAAGCATGGCAAAATGCAGATATTTATGCTGGGTCTGCCCTGATTGGGATATAAAACCATGTCTTGGCCAGATCCACAGAAGTCAAGAATTCTCCTCAGCGCACTGCCTGAATCACGGTGTGTAAGGTTTCCATCTGAAAGCGCATGACACGCAAGTACACGTTGACCCCTTTGAGGTCCAGAATGGGCCAGAAGGAACAGTCCACCTTTGGCACCATGAAGTCTGGGGGGGACAGGTATCAGCATCTTTAGGCGAAGCAACTTGTCTAAGGTGGTCTGCACCACAGCACCTTTGATCAAAGACCCATAAGGAGAAATTATGAAGGCATCGGGAATCTGCTCCTTGCATTCCAGGACATAGCTGAATTGAATGGTGTCTAGCACCCAGTGATCCTTAGTAACCTGGGCCTCATTCCTGAAAGAAAAGGTGAAGCCTGCTACCCACCAGAGGCACCAGGGAATGAGCCCCCAAATCTTCACCATGTGGCCCGGGAGGGTCCTCCTCTGGATGGGGCAGAGTCCCTGGATCCACATGCTCCGTGAAAGGAACAAGAATGAGCTCAATGCCCTGAAGTAGAGGTGAAGAAAAGTTTTCCAGGGTGGTAGTGATGCTAGTCCCAAAACCCCCGGTAATCTGGCCAGCGTGCCCTTGGTGGTTGGGTGGAGGCGGAAGAGAAAGGGGCTTCTAGGAGGGCAGTAAGATTTTATCTTGCCTAGGTCCTTTGTCAGTTTCTCCAAATTGGTTCCAAACAGGAGCTTCCCCTTAAAAGCCAGTTGAGCCAAACAGGCTTTGGAGGATGTGTCTGCCACCCAGCGATTGAGCCAAATCCAACGCCGTGACAGAGTCGTCAGGGCACCATCCCTGTCCACCAGGCATACCAGGTCATACATGGCATCAGAAAGGAAGGCCATAGCTGACTCCGAGAGAAGTAGTATCATCAGGTGGAAGAGACTGAATCCACTGGAGCAGGGCTCAAGATGTCAAGCTGGTACACACCCCCAAGTTGTAGAATAGCTGCCGTCACGGCAAACTGGCTCTTCAGCAAGGAATTGACCTTGTGGTCCAGAACATCCTTAAGGCCGATCTGCCTTCTGTGGGAATGGTGATCCATCTGGTAACTGCTGTGACCTGTGCATCCAACTTGGGAATGTAAAACTACTCGCCACACTCCTCCTCCAGGAGAGCGTAGATCTTCTTATACACCCGCAAGGCCTCTAGGCAGGGAGTCTGGCAAGTCCCGCTTGGACTGGATCATATCTTTGATCACCTCCAGGAACGGGAAGACAGTAGTGGATTTACACACCCCTTGAAGAAACGGGTGTACTTTCAGCTCCTGCTCTGTGCCGGAATCATGTGTCAAGTTCAAGGTGGATCACGCCAGCCTCTGCACAGTCTTCTGAAGATGAGAGTAGATCCCTCATCCACATCAGAGCCCAATACTGATTCATCTGGGTCCGAAGCGTAGTCAACATCTTGGATTGTTCCCAACTGTTCCTCATCTTCAGGGAGTGTCCTGCACCAGGGGCACTTAGCCAAAGGTAATAGAACAGGGCTTCTATTTCAGCCTGCCCAGCACAAGACTGCATCCGGGGGCACCTAGAGGCCGCAGGGTCTGAATTTCCACTTCAGAAGTACCAGGTCTGTTGCAAAAAGGAAAATAATTCTGGGGAGGACAATCTGGAAGCTGTCCTCTCAGAAAAGGCTCCCCGACACCAGGTGGGCATAGCCGCCATAGACCCCTAGAGAATGAAGAATGGCTCAGAGCATGGTCGCCAGAGCCACCTGCCAGCTTAGCATCCTTACCCGTAGCACCATCCTGTACCTCTTGCCCTGAGGCAGGTAAGGGCGGACTAACTGTATCCCCCCTGGCTGAGAGGGGGGGAAGCATGCCCTCTAGGGCTGATTCAGAAGCTGACATACAGGAAAGGCAGAGTCCGGTATCCAAGGAGAAGGCTCCTCACCTGACACAGGTCAAACAAAGTTTCTTGGAAGAAGACAGTTTGTATCACCAGAGCACATGCTAAGGCTGCGTCTGCCTGCAAACGTGCATTAACGATGTTCTTACATAATGCACATTTAAGGCATTAGGGAAGTAGAGCGTGTTGGAGTCGCTTGGGCAGAGCATACGTTAGGCCGCATGACCGTGAGGTGCACAATAGGCAAAAATATTACTAATGCTTGCAGAATACGGCGGGAAACCTCCACATAATGCCAACAGTCGCTAGCCGTCCAACACGAATTGTCTCTCTCAGAGTCAGAACTGGAAGCCCCCAACAAGGACAATGACATGCTCAAGCCTTGGTCACTCACTCCCTGAGAGCCCCAAGCATGTGTCTGCTCCCCTGGAACTGCTTCACTGGCTGGGTTTATTTTAACAGCACTATGTGAAAGGTGGCTGGCAGGCAGATCCCTCAGAGCCTTCTGTAATTTTCAGGAGGGAAAGGGGGAAAGGAGGAGGAGGAGGAGGAGGGAGGGGGCACTAAGGTTGTGCGAGGCTGCTATACCAGATTCTTCCAAATCCTTCTCATTTGTGGCTGCTCAACAGGCCCTATGAGCCTCCAGACACATCCATATCACTCCCATATTGAAATCCATCCATTGGCTTCCCATAGCATCTAGAATCAAATGCAAAGTTCTCACTATTATCCATAAGGCACTTATTAACACCATATCCAAGCACCTCCAAACGCTCATTAGACCACGCAGAGAGAGCATGCTCAACCCTCTTCATCTCACACCTCAAATACACAAGAGCATACAACGTGCCCGTACGAGAGCTTTCGAACTTTATGCTTCTACCCTCTGGAATCGTTTACCTCCTACACTACGGAGCATCCAATCACAAAGTTTTCAAAAAAACCACCTCAAGACATACCTCTTCAAAGGGCACTACGGAATATCCCCTCCAACTGATTCCTAGCAGGAATATCTGCCACTCTCGCCGATCATCCCCCTTCCCCCCCCCCAATCAGCTAGCCCTACACCAAGTATAGCAACTTCTTGTTCATTGTATCATAAGTTCTAATGTTCTAATGATCATGCATATTCCCTCAATCTTCTTGTTATATGCTGTTCTACATTTAATAAGTTCGATGTAACCTGCATGCTCCATTGTTCAATGTAAACCATTTTGACTGTTAGAAAAATGGTATATTAAAACCAGTTAAATAAATAAGAGCATGGAGCTGACTCAATTTTCCCTCCTCCTATGGCTACCAAAAAGATTGCAGTCTAGTGGAGCCTCCCACATTGCGCTCAAGTCAAAGAGTCACCTTTTTAGGCCTTAAGGTGGTCGTTCACAAGCATTTAATCAATCTCTTTTCCTCTCAATCTTCAGATTTTCCAGAGAGGAGAAAATCCATCCACCATCTGCTAGAGACAAAGAAATACTAAAGGGACCTCTGGTAGCCAAGATGGATAGAGACACAGGAGTGATGTCATTGAAACCTGGGCTTTTCATTGGTTCTTTGTCTCCATCAGTCTGCTGGTAAGAGAACACAACCCACTTGTCTGGACTGGTCTAGAAGGACGATATGGAAGAGGGCTTTTATAGAACTACATAATTGCCTATGCACACAACAGGTAGGCATACAGAAAAAGTGCATTTACTTTAATCCAATCTGCATGAAGGTGTTACCAGGGGTACAGTTTGGGTAGTGTGAAATGTGCACATACATGTTTAGAATATATGCATAAATTTACATATTTTATGAACATTTGTGCCCATTAATTTTGCTTTGATTCTTTGGGTCTGTTTTATTATAAATGAGATGCAGCTAACCTCACTTAATGCGCAACAGACTAGAGAGAGGGGATGTCAGATAATAATCATGAGTTATTTGGCTAATATCTACAATACTATATATCTGCAGCACCAGAGCACCCAAGTCCAGGCACATGGATTGTGTCAACCTGCCAGCATTTGGAGAGAGTGCAAAACTGTTTGGTTCCCTGTAAGAGTGATACAGCCAGTTTTTGGTCTCCACTACATGAGCAGATGTCTGGAATGGTACAGCAGTGAAAAAGCATTTTCCTGTAACAGAGGACCTTGGTCTGTTTCCAGAATTGAACCAGGATGGGGTTAAGGGCTTCCTCTCTTCACCACTTGGAAACCAGCTCTTAAAAGGGCCAAGTCCCCTTTGGTAGGTATAGACTACCATAGAGGGAGGTGGTTGAACTGTCAAGCAACTCAGGCTGGTAAACAGCAACAGCAAAATGGTTTAAAAGAAAAAAGTAGCAGCAAAAATATAACAAACCCTATGGAATGAAAGCAAAAGTACTCCCAAAGAATTATAGCGTACAAGTTCAAAATGTCTTACCTGGCTCACTTCAACTGGTGTTAATATCAAATCTAGAACACCAGACCATCCAGCAAATACTCCTAGGGGTATAGCATAGGCCAAAGCGATCATTAAAAAACGTATGTTGCTGAAAAGAAAGGAACCGTCATGTAGCCAGCACTTATTGAAACAAGACATTACATCTTTAGGCATGTTTCATATTAGACAAAATCATCTTTTACTGAGGATCAATCCATTTCTCTGTCTGCACGCATAGCTTTGTTTGCGCATGTGCACAATGCAAGCTATATCTACAAAGAGAGAATGCAGAAGGCAACAGGCTTCATCCCCCACCCAGGCTTCACTCACACACACACACGTTTCCAGATGTTGCACTCCCGCTCCACATCCCCAGATGCCCTGGCCCCGCACCACACTCCCTGCAGATACTCTACTCTTGCACCACACAGCCACCCCCCCACACATCCAGGCACCTGTCCCACATCACACACATATACAAACCCCGAGGATACCCACCTCTTGAACCACACACACAACTCCTGCACCACAGATATATCTCATAACTCCTCATTCCTGCACCCCACACCCACCCACAGATGTCCCACCCCACCCCACACCACACACACCTCCCCTCAGATGCACTCCATCAGTGAAACATGCCTTTTTGCAATGTTTACAAAAGCACAGTTATTCACCTGTAACAGGTGTTCTCCAGAGACAGCAGGGATCAGTCCTCATATATGGGTGACGTTGGTGCTGATGGAGCCCTAGTGGAAGCATCTCCCCAGCTTTCAAATAAAGCCTTTGAGAGATGCCACCTTGCTCAGTCAGATGACATAACAAGAGCAGACAAAAGAAGATGGCAAACATACAGCAACTTCATGGGGAGGAGGGAGGGAGGGTTGTGAGGACTGATTCCTGCTGTCCCTGGAGAACACCTGTTACAGGCGAGTACCTACGCTTTCTCCAGGAACAAACAGGAAATCGGTCCTCACATATGTGACTCCCTAGCTACAGGCTACCGGGAACCTGTAGAAAAACACGGCCAAGCTGTGAGCAGCCGCAAGCAAGTCTGATAAAGAGACTCTAAGGACTCCAGAGTCCAGGGAGAACCATCACTCCGGTAGCCTGAAAACAGAAGGGTTGGCGGGTAGAAGTTTCCTAGACCCCAAAGAGATTACAGAGTATAGCCTGGCTGAAGGTGCTGTCCCATTGGGACTCCCTCTCCAGGCAGTAGTGAGCTGCAAAGGTGGACTGAGGACCAGGTGATGGTCCGGCAGATGTCTGCCAAAGGGACAGAGCGCAAGCTTGCAGCCAAGGTTGCTATAGCCCTGACGTTGTGTGCCATGATCCGGCGCTCCAAAGAGAGCTGTCTGATCAATGGCGAAGGTGATACAGTCTGTTACCAAGATGGACAGGGTCTGCTTGGTAACAGCCTCCCACAGGCGACTTGGATCGTAGGAAACTACTGTAAAAGCTGTGAGACAATGCAGTGGCCCTGGATATGTTGCAGGTAGAAGGACAAGGCCATGGAAGGAAGGTGGGGAGCACCACTTCCTGATTGAGGTGGAACACAAATACCACCTTGGGAAGGAATTTAGGATGAGTGCAAAGCATGACCTTGTTCTTGCAGAAACTGGTGTAGGGTGGCTTGGCCACCAAGGCCTGAAGCTCGCTGACTCTGCGGGCAGAGGTGAGTGCCAACAGGAAGACGACCTTCCATGAGAGGTAACTCATATGGCAGGTAGCCAGAGGCTCAAATGGCGGCTTGGTGAGCTGCGTCAAAACCACGTTGAGGTCCCATTCCGCTGGAGCGGGTGGAAGGGAGGCTTAGAGAGCAGAAGACCTCACATGAACAGAGTAATGATGGGCTGAGCAGAGAGGGGTTTACCCTTCATAGAATGATGATGCGCCGAGCGCGCACTGAGGTGTACCCTGACAGAGTTGGACTTGAGTCCAGCTTGCGAGAGGTGAAGCAAGTACTGCAGCACCGTGTGCACATAGCAAGAGAACATGTCAATTCACTGCTCTGCGTACCACACTGAGAATCTGCACCACTTGAAGGCATAGGTCCATCTCATGGAGTTCTTACGAGAGGCCAGGAGGATTTCCTCCACCTCCCTTGGGAGGTTGAAGGGGGGCAAGCTACCTGTTCAGCAGCCATACTGTTAGCATCAGGAACCCCAGGTTGGGGTGAAGAAGGGAGCCCTCCTCCTGAGTAAGTAGCCCCAGAGCGTTCCCCAGAGGGACCAGGGGCTCCATCGAGAGGCAGAGCATCAAGGGGAACCAAGGCTGCCTCGGTCACCGCGGGGCCACTTGAATCATGGAAACCTTGTCCCGCAGGACACTATCTTTATTATAGCACTTGATTAACAGCTCAGGCAGATATTAGAGTGGTTTACAATAAATGAGCTTCAATGAAATTATAAAGGAATGCCAGATTGTCAGACAGGAAAACAGAGAAGACAGGGCACACAGGAAGGAATAAGTAGACATGGAGAAGAAAATAGATACAACAATTAAGTTGGCCAAGAAGCCAGTTCTGGGGTTGAGAGGAGGTCAAAGACAAGGGAGTTCAGAAGTTGTCTGGACACCCTTATCCTGTCTCTGAGGCTGACTGTGGCCTGTGACCACTGAGCCCGAAGGCACCACTGTGCAGGTCTCATATGGAGCCTGGCATTGGGGGTCACATGTACTGCCGAAGCCATGTGGCCTAGAAACCTCAGGCAGAGTCTGGCAGAGACCAGTGACCTGCTGAGAAACTGCTTTGCTAAGTTTATCAGTCTTTGGGCTCTGTCTTCTGGCAAGAATGCCTTTGCCAGCAGAGAGTCCAGCCTTGCTCCTATGAACTAAGTTCTGGGAGGGGAGCAAAGTGGACTTTGCAAAGTTTATAACAAACCCCAATCTTTGAAGAAGAGCAATAGTTCTGAGGGTGGCCTGTCGGGCCTCCTGGCACGTCTGACCTCTTATGAGCCAGTCGTCTAGATAGGGGAAGACAAAGACTCCCTGATTTCTTAGGTAGGCCACCACCACTGCCAGGCATTTGGTAAAGACCCTGGGAGCGGAGGTGAGACCAAAAGGCAGTACTCTACTGATAATGGTTTCCTCCCACAGTGAACCTGAGGTACTTTCTGTGGTCTGAATGAATGAGGATGTGAGTGTATGCATCCTTTAGATCTAAGGAGCATAGCCAATCTCCCTGGTAGAGGTAGGGCAGAAGTGTTCCAAGAGTAAGCATCTTGAACTTCTCCTTCTCTAGGAACTTGTTGAGGTTTCTGAGGTCTAGTATAGGTCGATGGCCACCTGTTCCTTTTGGGCACCAGGAAATACCTGGAGTAGAACCCTTGACCTTGCAAGTGGGAAGGCACAGGCTCCACCGCCCTGTCCACCAACAGACCTTGGAGCTCCTGAAGGAGCAGATCGGTGTGCAGGGGAGGCCTTGGAGGCTCCCATGGAAAGTATGGAGGAGGCAGTTGTTGGAAGTGTAGTAGATAGCCCTTGTGGACTATGCTTAACACCCAACTGTCTCCAGTGATGAGTGGCCACTGGTGGGCAAACAGGGCGAGGTGACCTCCTGTGCAGGGTTGGGAGAGCAGGGACGGAGAGGCTATGCCTAAGGAGTCAAAAATCCCCACCCTGCTGAATGGGAGCAGGGGCCGGAGGCTTGGGGGTCCTCTGCCTACGGGGCCCATTACCCTGCCCCCTTGGCTTGCTGACCCTGAGGGACAGCTTGGGCAGCCTGGTACTGTGGGTACTGTTTGTAGGCAGTGCCCTTCCTCGGGTAAGAGGGCTTTTTACCCGAGCCCTTCTTTTTGTGAGAAGGGGCAGAAGTCTTCCTAGACAGCCTTGTCCTTGTGAGGTGCTCGGTTTTGAGCTGTGTGGCCTTCTCGGTCATGGGCTTGCCAAAAAGGTTCTCACCTCGGCAAGGGACATCGACCAACTTGTCCTGAACCCATGGCTCGAGGTCCGATGACTGCAGCCATGCCTGGTGTCGAGCCACGATGCCGGCTGCCGCAACATGGGCCGAAGCCTCGAAGCCATCGTAGGCAGCACGGGACATAAACTTGGAGCATTCCAGGATCCCCGAGGACAAGGACTTGAACCTCTGCAAGGGATCCCCGGAGAGACCAGCAGAGAACCCGGCCAGCTCCTTGGCCAGGTCTCGCAAGTACATGCCCATGTATAGCTGGTAAGACTGGACACGGCAAGCAAGCATCGAGCCCTGGAAGCACTTTCTACCAAAACCATCGAGGTTCCGGGCCTCCCTGCCAGGGGGCACCGCGGAGTGCATCTTCTGACTTTTCAGGCGATGCATGGTCGATTCCACCACCATGGAATGGTGTGGTAGCTGCGCCTTTTGAAAGCCAGGACTCTTCCGGAGTTGATAGATCGAATCAACCCACTTGCTTAGAACCGGCGCCGAGGCCGGTGCCTCCCACATCCGGAAGAGGAGCCGTTCCTGCATCGGAGGAACAGGAACAGTAAAGGCCTCCTTCGGAGGAGAGTCGTACTGTAGGGCCTCGAGCTCCTCGGCTCGAGGCTCCTCCTCGGGGTCCGCAGGGATAGCCAACGCGGTGGCCATATCCCGGACGAACTCCGAGAACCGGGTATCCTCGGGGGGGGGGGGGGGGATCTACTCCGGGGCTCAGACTGCGGTGTGTCCGACGGGACGCACCGAGTCTGGAAGGTGTCGGGGGACTCCTCATCCTCCGTCTCCCAGGCGGACTCGTCCGATGAGGAATCAGGGTCCGACCACGCGGGGCCTGTGAGCACCCGCCCCAACGCTGAAGGCACCGGCGTCGACGCCCTCGGTCCCGAACGGGAGGTCGAGGGAGACCGCGACCGAGGTCGACCTCGAGCCTTTATGGTCTCAAGTATCGGCTCGGTCTCCGGGGTCGACTTTGATGTCGATGTCCCGGTGGTCGGGGCAGATGCGCCAGACAGGCTGGCCATCAGTGCCCGCTGCTGTTCCATGAAGGCAGACAAGTCTGCTCTCCAAGGCTGTCAGCCTGAGACCCAGCTCAGGAGACTCAGCAGCCCCCGACTCGGGGCCCGGCGACGTCGGCTCTCTGGGAGAAGAGTCCACGAGGCCTACAGGACTTACGTATCCAGCAGACTCCGGCTCCACTCGAGGTACTTTAGGAGGCTTCTCTTGTTCCACAGACCCGGGGCGACGGTCGGGGGTCTGAGACCTAGCTCTCAAGGAGCCAGGGACCTCTTCCGACGACACCCTCACGAGTCGCTTCTTCCTCTTTCGTTCCTGGTCGGGGGACCCCCTGTCCGAGGAGCACCGACAGTGCTTGGGATCCGATTCCCGAGATGTCGAGGCCTCAGACGAGGTCCGGGCCCGGCCGGAGACCAATTCAGAAAAAAGCCTTTCCTTTTGGTGCTGACGACTGCGAAGTGCCTTGAAAGACATTTTTCCACATGGTCCACACGTCTTAGGATCGTGGTCAGGACCAAGGCACCGAAGGCAGCAGTCGTGTGTGTCAGTGAGAGACATTAGCTTCTTGCACCGATCACACTTTTTAAACCCACTGGATGCCATCGGGGAAAAAAAAAAAGAGTCCCCGCGAGGTCAAAGGACCGGCCTTCCAGGGAAAAAGAAAAAAAGGGCGCGAACGCCAGCCACGAAGGGCAAAAACCGAAAAAAGAAGATCGGGCTCGATACCGGTGTACCGAACCCGGCGTGAGGGGAACCGGCGTCAAACCGGAGAAAAAAATAGCGAAGGATCGCCAAAAAAAATCTAACTATTTTCCGGGAGGACTAGGACACATGTCCAGTGGGCTTCATGGAAAAAGAGAGACTGAGCAAGATGGCACCTTTAGGCGGGAAGGGAACCGCGCATGCGTGCCTGCATTCCCAAAGGCTTTTATGGAAAGCTGGGGAAATGCTCTGCAAGGGCTCCATCGGCGTCGATGTCACCCATATGTGAGGACTGACTTCCTGCTTGGTCCTGGAGAATACTCTGTACTGGTAGTGGTGAATGAATCTCAGGTACTGCCTATGGCTGGGATGATTGAGGATGTGTGTATAAGCATCCTTTAGCTCTAAGGAGCATAGCCAATCTCCTTGCTGGAGGTATGGCAGCAATTTTCCAAGGGAGAGCATCTTGAACTTCTCCTGCATCAGGAACTTGTTCAGGTTTCGCAAGTCTAGGATAGGCCTTAGGCCCCCTGTGCTTTTTGAGACCAGAAAGTACTGGGAGTAGAACCCCTTGCCCTTGAGGTGATGGGGTACTGGTCCCACGGCTCTGTCTGTAATAGCAGGACCTGGTGTAGGGTAGTCCGAGAGGGCTCTCCTGGAAAAAAAGGGGGAAGCGTCTCTTCCAGGTGAAGGAGGTAGTCTTCTGTGACTACTTGGAATGCCCAGAAATCAGTGGTGATAGTGTTGATAGCTACTCCCCCAAAGTTGGAGAGGCTATGCTCGGAGTCAAAAACTCATCCCCGGCTGGGCAGGAACCAGAGTTTGGGGCTTGGAGCCCTTAGGCTTGTGAGGGCCTTGGCCTGCCCCCTTGCTCTGGTGACCCTGCTGTGGGGTCTGGGGAGCCTGATAGTGGGAGTAGTCCCAGTAAGGTTGGCCCTTTCTCTGGAATGGAGGCTTTTTCCACAGTGGTTTCTTCTTAGGGAGGGTGGAGGTTTTCCTGGAGAGCTGAGTCCTCATAACATACTCTGTCTCGATCACCGCTGCCTTCTCCTCCATCGGCTTGCCGAATAAGTTTTCACTGAGGTAGGGGATGTTGAGGCGTTTCTCTTGAACCCACTGCTTGAGATCCGATGCCTGGAACCAGATCTGGCATCCAGCGCCGATACCCGCGGTGGCTATCTTTGCATTTGACTCAAAGCCATTGTAGGCAGTTTGAGACATACTTCGAGCACTCCCCGAAGCACTTCATGAGGGTTGGAACCACTGGAGGTGATCCCCTCCGAGGCCTGCTGAGAAACCTGCGAGCTCCTTTGCTAAGTCCCGAAGATAGATGCCGATATACCACTGGTAGGCTTGTATTCGGCAGGCCAGCATCAAGCCCTGGTAGCATTTGTGGCCAAGGGCACGGGACTCCCTATCCGGGGGCACAGAGGAGTGTGTCTTCTAGCTCTTTTGGCGGCGCATAGTAGACTCCACCACCATGGAGGTATGTGGCAGTTGCGACTTTCAGAAACCGGGGCCCCACTGAACTCGGTACATAGTGTCCAGGTTTCAGCTAACTATGGGTACCGATGCCAGTGTCTCACATGCAAAGGAAGACCAACCCAAGGTTGGTGGGACACGAACCGTCAGGGCTTCCTTGGGTGAGGTCTCGAATTGGAGGATTTCTAGTACCTCTGTACGAGGGTCTTCCTCCAAATCCGTGTTGAAGGACAAGGCCTTCAACATATCCCGGACAAACTCGAGGAACAATGTGTCCTCAGGCAAGAACACTGCTGTGATGTTGGGGAAGACGAGTCTATGATAATTCAGCATCTCCAAGGATGACTCGTCCTCAGACTTCCAGTCAGAGTAGTCAGTGGAAGACTCGGCGGCCAACCAGGCCTGAAGGTGCAGGACCCGGGTTGGGGACCTGTGGTGGCTATGTGGCTAGAGCCATGAGCACTTGCCAGGGAAAGTCTCGCTCCTGAGGAGTGGAAGCAAGATCAAGAACCTCACCAAGGATCGACTCGAGGATTTGGGCTCACGAGGATCGGCTAGGCAATCAGGGGAGTCCTCAGTGACGAGGTCCCTGCGGTCTTGGTGGATGTACCGGCAATGCAGGGCATCGGTGCCTGCTGTGTGGTGAGAAAGGCAGTGAGTCTATGCTCCAGCACCATCATCCTGGTTTCCCACTCAGGAGGTGCAGCCTTCAATGCAAACACCGGGGGTCACTGGGTACGGTGTCTGTGAGGAAAGGGAGTCCGCAGTGAGACAGGCTTCGAGGGTCCGGGACCTGTCACCGGAAGCCTCTGCATCCATTTGGGAAACTTTAGCTGGCTGCTCCCGCTCTGACTCCTCGAGTTCTCTCTGTGGGCTGCAGGACCTGGTGCAGGACCTGCCTGGTGTGTCTGAGCCCTGGGATGGGTGGATGGAAAAAAGGTGCGAATCGTGTCGGTAGAAAAAAGCCTAGTACTGTTCTGAGACACAAATGCCGGGGTAAACATGCTCAGACGGGAAAGGGACCGATCGCAACCGGACAAGGAAAAGGAGTTTTTTCACAAAAATTAATCTACTTTTTCTAGAGAAAAAAAAAAAAAAAAAAGACAGTGCCTGTTGGGCTCCATGGAAAAAAGGAGACTGAGCAAGATGGCACCCTTGGGTGGGAAGGGGACCATGCATGCGTGGTGGCATCTCCCAAAAGCTTTCTTTGAATGCTGGGGAGATGATTCCGCGAGAGCTCCGTCGGCACATACGTCACCCATATATGAGGGCTGACTTCCTGCTTGTTCCTGTAGAACATGCACTTTTCAACTTGTTTAAATTCAAATACACCATAAATTGCTCAAAAAGCATTTCTCACTGACTGTATCTGCTAAAGGTTTGCCATAAAAAAAATGAAAATACACCACACTGTCCAGAAAGCACGTTCTCTAAAATCAATAAATAATGGACTATACCATTTACAGCTTCCAATCAAAATCTTAACGGTTGATGTTTATTTAGGGGATAATTTGATAACTGGCTGAATGGATAAACAGTACATGCAAACTTTTCTGTGCGGACTTTGATGGATTTTTTTATTTTTATATTCAACCTTGATATGCTACCTGCACAAAAAAAAATCTCTAAGCAGTTTACAATAAAAGTGCAAGTACAAAATCTAATAGCAGTGACTTAAAATCCCCCAAAACAAAACAAAAACAGCTATAACTGCTCATATTAACAGATGTCTGGAAAAGCCTGAACATCCAGGCCTTAAGATGTTTTCAAAAACTTCAGTAAATCATTTCTAGTCATAAATCACTTTAGAAATTATCCCAAGAAAACTGCGGGCCTGATATTCAAAAAACAGTTAAATGCTCAGTGTCACTTTTGTTTTAAGAATCTAGTGCTATTACAATTTAGGAGATGATTAAAGTAACTTTCTTTCATAATTTCACATTAGGCATAAGGAGAAAGAACATAAAATATGTACATCAAGAATATTCCATTAAAAGAAATAACAAAAACAGCCCACATTAAGGGGGGAAGGATAATTTTATAAGGAGATGGTATTGCAGTCATTTATATATGAGTGACAATTTACTCGTGTACATTCTCTCACATAAAATACTGACTAATGTGGAAAAATGCATGTAGTTTGCATAGTGTGAACTTTCACTATGGGTGTGCAAACTGGATGCAGTTTGGGCCAAATCAGCAGATACATGCTTAGATTATAAAATTATTTAATATATGTGCGTAACTGAAAAAAGTAGACACGATCATTTGCAACAGCCCTAGTGCTGGTGTAAGTGATTGCATGTTAACATAAACACATACTGTTTGTGGGCTGGTGGATGGGATGTCCTTATATTTATTTTCCTCATGTTGATCAATGATTATCTTGTTCTATTTTGTATTTGTTTTGTGGACTATCCACTTTTCTATTCAAATATATGGTTTGTTTGTATATTTGAAATACTGCATAATTATAAAATTAAAAAAACAAACATATGCGCATACTTTCGCACTTATGCTCTATTTTATATAAAGTGAAGTATGTGCATATTTGACTTTATAAAATAGGCATATAGTACCCATGTGAAAATACACATGAACTATGTGTCAGTTTATAAAATAACCCTCACTGTTGGACATACAACACAGGGCTCAATGTTGCCACGGCAACTAAAAGAGAGAAGTTACTCACCTGTAACAGGTGTTCTCCAGGAGCAGCAGGAATCAGTCCTCACATATGGGTGACGGCGGCGCCGACGGAGCCCTCGTGCGGAGCATTTCCCCAGCTTTCAAAGAAAGCCTTTGCGGATTGCAGCGCGCATGCGCGGTCCCCTTCCCGCCCAAGGGTGCCATCTTGCTCAGTCTGATGACATAGCTAAAAGACAGCAAAAAATTAGCAAAAATAAATCATACGACTGCAACTCCAAGGGGAGGAGGGAGGGTTGTGAGGACTGATTCCTGATGCTCCTGGAGAACACCTGTTACAGGTGAGTAACTACTCTTTCTCCAGGACCAAGCAGGAAGTCAGTCCTCACATATGGGACTCCCCAGCTTAAGGCTACCGGAGACCTCAAGCGGAAAAATGAGCTCCCTCTAGCTTGTCAGTACGTAAGGAAGGAATCTTCTCTGAGAACGCCCCCAACCGGTAGCCCAACACCAGGGCCGGAGGGTAGGAGTTGCCTAAACCCCAAAGAGATTATGGAGTACTGCCTGTCCGAAAGCACTGTCCCTGCGGGACTCCCTCTCAAGGCAGTAATGGGCCGCAAAAGTCTGGCTTGAAGACCAAGTAGCGGCCCGGCAGATGTCTGCCAACGGAACAGAGCGGAGATGAGCCACTGACGCAGCCTTTGCCCTGACACGATGAGCCGTGACTCGACTCTCCAACGAGAGGCCGGCTGCCCCATAAGCCCAGGCGATACAGTCAGCGACCCATATGGACAAAGTACGCTTGGAGACAGGTAGCCCCAACTTATTGGGGTCAAAAGAAACGAAGAGCTGAACAGCCCTCCGGTGCTCCCGCGTACGGTCGAGGTAGAAGGATAACGCTCTCCTACAGTCCAGGGTATGCAGGACCATCTCAGCCCGGCTGGCATGCGGCCTGGGAAAAAGTCGGAAGAACCACCTCCTGATTGAGGTGAAAAGGGGAGACAACTTTAGGGAGAAACTTAGGGTGAGTCCGTAAGACTACCCTATTCCTGTAGAACCTAGTGTAAGGGGGATCAGACACTAGTGCCTGAAGTTCACTTACTCGCCTAACAGAGGTAAGAGCTACCAGAAACAAGGTTTTCCAGGAGAGAAAACGGAGGGGGCAGGTAGCCATAGGTTCAAAGGGCGGACAAGTAATCCGCTGTAAGACCACATTCAGATCCCACTCAGGGGCTGGTGGACGCAAAGGAGGCTTAAGCAGAAGGAGGCCTCTGAGAAAACGAGCCACCAAAGGGTGGTTGGAAAGAGGCCTTCCGTCCACCGGCAAGTGGTGCGCTGAGAGAGCACTGAGGTGAACCCGGACAGAGTTGGACTTAAGGCCTAGATTGAAGAGGTAAAGCAAATATTGCAATACTACTGCTACCAAGCACGAGAAGGGATTCTCGCTGTGCTGAGCACACCATGCGGAGAATCTACGCCACTTAAGAGCGTAGGATTTCCTGGTGGATTGCCGCCTAGAGGCTAAGACTACATCTTCCACCTCACGGGGCAGTAGTAGTAGGGGAGCCAGGACTACCCTTTCAGTAGCCAGGCCATCAGATGAAGGGACTGGAGGTTGGGGTGCAAGAGAGTCCCCTGATCCTGAGACAGGAGATCGTGCTGAAACCCCAGAGGAAGAGGGGTGGATACCGCCAGTTGCAGCAGAAGCGGGAACCACGGTTGCCTCGGCCACCTGGGAGCTATCAGGATCATTGAGGCCCCGTCCTTGAGGACTTTGAACAGTGTTCTGGACACCAGTGGCGTGGGAGGAAACGCATACAGCAGGTCTGTGGACCACAAGATCAGAAACACATCTGCTGCTACTCTGAGAGGATGCGGTTGTCTGGAGCAGAATCTCGGGAGTTGCCGGTTCAGAGGACTGGCGAAAAGATCCATGGTGGGGAGGCCCCACCTGAGAAAGATCTGCTGAACCACCAACGGGTTCAATAACCATTCGTGTGGTTGCAGGATCCTGCTCAGTCTGTCCGCCAGGTAATTTTCTTGACTTGGGAGGTAGACAGCCTTGAGGAGGATTCCGTGATTGACGGCCTAAGAGCACAGCCGTTGTGCCTCCTGACATAGAAGGAAGAAGCCTGTGCCCCCTTGTTTGTTCACGTAGAACATGGCAACTTGATTGTCCGTCTGGACTAGTACAGACTGGTGAGAGACGAGATGGGAGATGGCTCTCAGAGCTAGGCGTATAGCCCGTAGCTCCAGGAAGTTTATCTGTTGAGTAGCCTCCCAAGGGGTCCAGAGACCCTGAGTACATGTCCTTTGGCAATGTGCTCCCCAACCTAGAAGAGAAGCATCTGTTGTCAGCACTTGAGAACGAGGAGGGGATTGAAAAACCACTCCAAGTACCAGATTCGGAAGATGAAGCCACCATTGCAGAGAGGAGACCAGCAGGTCGGATATTCTTACTGAGTCTGCAAGGCTCCCTGTGGCCTGATGCCACTGAGTGCGAAGGCTCCACTGAGCAGGCCGCATGTGCAGGCGGGCATTGGGGGTGACATGAACCGTGGAAGCCATATGGCCGAGTAGTCTCAGGAATTGCCTGGCAGAGACCAGGGAATTGCTGTGAAACTGCCTGGCCAGATCCATCAGCCGGTGGGCCCTGTCCATTGGCAGAAAAGCATTCGCTTGAAGAGTGTCCAGCCTTGCTCCTATGAATTCTAAGTTCTGGGACGGGAGCAAAGTGGACTTTTCGAAGTTTATGACAAACCCCAAGTGCTGAAGCAGAGCCACAGTGCGAAGGGTGGCTTGATTGGCCTCCTGGGAAGACTGGCCCCTTATGAGCCAGTCGTCCAGGTACGGAAACACAAAAAGACCTTGAAGCCTTAGGTAGGCCGCCACCACTGCCAGGCACTTGGTGAACACCCTGGGAGCGGAGGACAGGCCAAAGGGTGTACTGATAGTGGTTTCCTCCCACAACAAATCTGAGATATTGTCTGTGGTCTGGATGAATAAGGATGTGAGTATAAGCATCCTTTAGATCCAAGGAGCATAGCCAATCTCCCTGCTGGAGGTAGGGCAGCAGGATTCCAAGGGTAAGCATCTTGAACTTTTCCCTCTCCAAGAACTTGTTGAGGTTGCGCAAGTCTAGGATGGGTCTGAGACCTCCTGTTCTTTTTGGTACCAGAAAGTACCTGGAATAAAAGCCGTGACCTCTCAGGTGGTGGGGCACCGGTTCCACAGCCTGTTCCTTTAGTAGACTTGCCCACTCCTGAAGGAGTAAGTCCCTGTGCAGAGGGAGTCTTGGAGGCTCCCCTGGAAAATAGGAGGGAGGCACCTGGTGAAAATGGAGAAGATAGCCCTTTTGGACTATATGAAGTACCCAGGTATCTGATGTGACGGCTGACCACCTGTGGGCAAAGTGGGCCAGCCGGCCTCCTGTGCTGAGAGAAGCCAGCTGAGGAGAAGAGGTTATACTTTCTGAGTCAAAAACCCCTACACTGCTGAGCAGGTGCCGGTGTTGGTGGCTTGGGGGCCTTCTGCCTACGGGGCCCATGACCCTGCCCCCTGGCCTGCTGACCCTGTTGGGGAGCTGCAGAGGCCTGATAATGAGGGTATTGTTTATAGGCAGATGACTTCCTCGGGTAAAAGGTCTTTTTCCCCGAGCCCTTCTTCTTCTGAGAAGGGGCAGAGGTCTTTCTGGACAGCCGAGTCCTGGTCAGAGTCTCGGTCTCGAGTTCTGCAGCCTTTTCAGCCATGGGCTTGCCAAAGAGGTTTTCACCTCAGCAGGGGACATCGACCAACTTGTCCCGTACCCATGGCTCGAGGTCGGATGACTGTAGCCAAGCCTGTCGGCGGGCACCGATGCCGGCCCCGGATACTCGGGCCGAAGTCTCGAAGCCATCGTAGGCTGCCCGAGAGATAAACTTCGAGCACTCTCGAATACCGGTGGACAAGGCCTGGAACCTCTGCAAAGGTTCCTCGGAGAGACCAGCAGAGAACCCGGCAATATCCTTTGCCAGGTTTTGGAGATACACGCCCATGTAGAGCTGGTATGTCTGGACACGGCAAGCAAGCATAGAGCCCTGGAAGCACTTCTTACCAAGGGCATCCAGGTTCCGGGCCTCACGGCCGGGAGGCACCAAGGAGTGCATCTTCTGACTTTTCAGTAGATGCATGGCCGATTCCACAACCATGGAGTGGTGCGGTAATTGTGCCTTTTGGAACCCGGGGCTCTTGCGGACTCAATAGATGGAATCGACCCACTTGCTTAACACCGGCGTCGAGACCGGGGTCTCCCACATGCGGAAGAGCAGCCGCTCCAGCATCGGAGGAACCGGTACAGTAAAGGCCTCCTTCGGGGGAGAGTCATACTGGAGGGCTTCGAGCTCCTCGGCTCGAGGCTCCTCCTCGGGATCCGCGGGGAAGGCCAAGGCCTTGGCCATATCCCGCACAAAGTCTGAGAACCGGGTAACCTCCGGTGGGGATCATCTCCGAGGTTCGGACTCCGGTGAGTCCGATGGGACACACCGAGTCTGATAAGTGTCGGGTGACTCTTCGTCCTCCGTATCCCAGCCTGACTCCTCGGAGGAGGAATCGAGTGGCTCCGGTCGGGCGGGCACCGATGCCATCCGCCCCGACGCCGAGGGTACCGGCGTCGACGACCTCGGTCCCGAAGGGGAGGCCGAGGGAGACCGTGGCCGAGGATCGACTCGAACCCGCATGGACTCAAGGATCGGATCGGCTCGGCCTCCAGGGTCGACTTGGATGTCGAGGTCCCGGTGGTCGGGGCAGATGCACCGGTGAGACCGGCGATCAATGCCCGCTGCTGTTCCATGAAGGCAGTGAGGCTGCTCTCCAAGGCTGTCAACCTAAGTCCAAGCTCAGGAGACCCAGCAGCCCCCGACTTGGGCCCCGATGGCGTCGGGCCCAACGTCGGCTCCCCTGGAGGAGAGTCCACGAGGACTACAGCACTCACGTGTCCAGGAGACTCCATCTCGATACGAGGATGCTTGGCAGGTCTCTCCGACTCCGAAGACCCGGGACGGCTATCGGGGCTATGCGACCTGGCCCTCGAGGAACCAGGAGCGTCCACCGACGCCGCCCTCGCGGGTTTCTTCTTCCTGCGATGTTCCCGCGAAGGAGACCCCCGCTCAGAGGAACCCCGATGCTGCTCGGGGCCAGAGTCCCGAGATGTCTTTCTTCAAATAGGGGTGTCCTATATGGAGTGGTGGGTTTACCCCTGAACAAGGATATGGAGAGGGGTGGCCTGCGCGGAGCGACAGGTGCACCTACTCTTGCCATCTCGCTGGGCAGACTGGATGGACCATGCTGGTCTTTATCTGCCGTCAACTACTATGTTACTATGTTACGTCGAGGCCTCTGACGAGGTCCGGGCCCGTCCGGACGCGGAGTCAGAGAAGATCCTATCCTTCTGGTGCTGCCGACTCCTCAATGCCTTCAAGGACATTTTGCCACATGGAGCACAGATCATTGGGTTATGATCGGGTCCGAGGCAGCGGAGGCAGCAGTCATGTGTGTCGGTAAGAGACATAAGTTTCTTATACCGATCAAACTTTTTAAACCAGCTGGTAGCCATCGGGGGAAAAAGGGCCCCTGCGAGGTCAAAAGACCGGGCTGCCAGTGAAAAAAGAAAAATGGCGCGAACGCTAGTCACAAAGAACAAAAAACGAAAAAGAAAGAGTGGACTCGATACCGGCGTATCGGGCCAAGGCGGGAAAAGGATCCGGCGTCGAACTGAAGGTAGAAAAAGAAAAAACAGGGAAATCAACTTTTTTCTCGGGGAAAAACGAACTACGTCCATCGGGCTCCGCGGAAAAAAGAAGACTGAGCAAGATGGCACCCTTGGGCGGGAAGGGGACCGCGCATGCGCGCTGCAATTCCCAAAGGCTTTCTTTGAAAGCTGGGGAAATGCTCCGCACGAGGGCTCCGTCGGCGCCAACGTCACCCATATGTGAGGACTGACTTCCTGCTTGGTCCTGGAGAAAAATCAGACCTAGCGCCTAGGGTTGAAGGGAGAGCATAAGAGCACACATCTAGGGGCTGCACAAATCTGCTGGTGCAGTACTGAAACTGTGGTCATTAGGGCAGCACAGTAGCAGGGAGCAGCAATCAATGGGCACAATTTTAAGGTAGCAGAAGTGAGGAGGGCCTGATCAGAAGGCAGCAGTGGAGAGCACAATTGGTCTTAGCTCCTTGGCCCGATCATGAGGCAGAGAGCACGATTGGTCTCTGCTCACTGCTGCCACCGCAGCTGCTAAGATCAATCCTGCTCACTGAAGCAGCCAAGACTCTTAGCGGCGATGGCAAGCAGGATTGATCTTAGCAGCTGTGGCAGCAGTGAGCATGGCCAAATCATGAGGCAGTGGTGGAAAGCATAATTTATCTTAGCAGCGGCAGTGAGAAAGCCCAAATGAAGGAAGCAATGGCGGCAGTGAGCAAGCCTGAATCAAGGCAGCGGCAGCTGAAATGGCTCACCTCTGGCTTTTGAAATTCTGAGCAGCAGCAGCGTCTAGGTAGGACCTTTGTTTATAATTTAAAAGGGGTCTATTTTAGAGGCTGCTGTGTGTATGTGGGGTGATTGAAAAGAGGTTGCTGTTGGAAAGGCAAATATATTAGAGAGGCAGGCTACTGCAAAGGGAGAAAATTGAACAAATTGGCTGTTGTGAGATAGGGTGTTGTGGCATGAATTGGCTCCTAGATTTTTGTGCTGGCTGCTAGATCCTAAGAAAATTTGTCGAGGCGTGGTGTAACACATTATGGAGGTAATTTTATAAAGGGTGCATGGAAAGTTACCTGCTAGTAACACAAGAGTCCCTTTTTTTTTAAAGGCCTTATGCTTATAAAAGGGCATTTATGCGCATGCTTTAGTAAGTCGCTATTCTCTAAGCATGCATGCAAGTCTCATCGCGTGTACTTTCAGTTTGGGTGTGCACTAGGGCAAACCATAGGCACATCTGAATTATAAAATACTATAACTTGCGCATGTTCTGAATGATTTAGGTATGAACATTTACATCTACTCTAGAGGAAGCCTAGCTGCCATGACGAGGTCATGTCATTACACCCCTATTTTATAAAGTAAAGGGCATACATGTCTGGTAATGTACATTAACTGAATGGGAGATTATAACATTGCCCTCTAGATGTCTGGCATCATGCACAGAGCAAAAAGGGCACGGTTGGGGCATTCTGGGGGCTGCGCTCATCATACATATAAATTATGTGCAAGTACAGACATTCAGCTACTATATGTAAAGCTCATACATCTTCCTCGGCTATATAAAAAACAGGTATAAAGGGGGTGGCCAAGTGAGATGTATTAGCTATACTTAGACGTACTTCTCTTTGGAGCTTTCATGCATAATTTCTACATATACAAGGATGTCTACAGATATCTTTATATGCAGTATTTACTATACATAGAGGGTAATTTTATAAATTCCCACCAGTGGCAGAAATTCAAATTGAGGGCTCCCAAGCAAAATATCAGAAAAGGCCTCCAGAGCAAGTGAGAATCCATCTCAAATGATATGTGAGTGGCTATAGATATGCCCCCACTTTCTCTGGGTCCTCCCTGCACAACAGGGGCAGCTTAGGTAGAATTTATGCTACTGACTCCCACATAGGCAACACGCATTTTTATATGCATACAAAGGCTATTTTATAAAATCAAGTCTGCATATACCTTACTTTACAAAATAAGGGTGTAAGTTGCTGAAAACGCGTGTTAAAATCTAGGTGTGAGCACTTACACTAGCCCTTATGGCTAGAATAAAAAGGTCTCTATTTTATAAAATAATCATATAATTGGATGTTATACCCAAATTCTACCTATGCACACACTCACAACGAAAGCACACACCGTCAGCCTTGTGTTGTACATATAGAACAGCAAGCAGGTAAAGCACACACGTAAAGGCCCATCTACACAATTAAGTCACCAAAAATGTGATTTATACAAATAGATTGTAGATGGTGAGTAACTTTACAAAGCTCCTTATAAAATTATCCCCAGAGTGCCACTAAATATATAAATAATGTTTAATTATTTTAAATTATCCCCTAGACATCCCACTGAAAACTGACCTCAATGCTGCAGTTTGGGATGTAAAATATTTCTGAGCTAAAAGATGCACATATGCCCTTGGGAAAGTCTCATCAAAAAGGAGGGTAAACCTATGCATACACAAGCTGCATGCATGTCTGTCTGTGGGCAATGCTATAACATTTTTGTGGGTAAGCGCTGCTTTGCCCCCGGAAATGCCTTTGAAAACTACTTTCTTAGGTGATAATTTTATAAAGGATATGTGCCAGGTACATGCGTATATAGAGAGTTATGCATTTAATGCTATTTATAAAAGGAGAGTAATGTGTAAACATAGGGCGTGACACCTTGAAGCAAGCACCTAGAAAACGAGCATGTAAGAGGTGCATACTACATATTAAACAGGATACTGGGCTTGATGGACCTTGGTCTGACCCAGTATGGCATATCGTATGTTCTTATGTTCTTATTTTGTAATCTAAGTATGTGCCTATGTCACAAAAAAATAGTGCATATGTGGTGCCTTAGCCTCAAACCTCTTCTCTTTTGGGACCTGGTGCATGGATTACTGGTTGCAGCCGGAGATTAGCTTGACAATTTGTGGTCGGTCAATTTTCCTCGTTATTTTTTTTAGCTCTGCCTCCTCCCACTCTTTGTCCCTCCCTCCCCTGCCATCTGTGTTCTGCAGAGATATGCCTGTTTTATAAACATGTGGCCCCTTTCTGAACAGTTTATAAAATAAAGGCATATCTTTTTCTTGACGTACACATCTCCTTTCTCTGGCATTTTGTAAATATGAAATCATTAAACATATCAGTGTGATCTCATCTGTTTTATGACTTTTTTGACATCTTCCTTTTTTCTTTAAAGGAGCTTGCTCTAGCACAATAGTTTGTTATTTTGTTTTCTTTAACTCAGCTATATTAGGGCACAACAGAGTTGCACTGTATTCTTCCATCAAGTCACATTATATAGTCTATTGACTTTTGTTAATTGCCCGATAATGGGATAGAAGAGTAAAACTGCTTGAATTTCATAAACCATTTTCACTGCAGTAAATGAGACTGTAAAAAATGTTCTAACTAGTAAATTGAGCACATCTGATCTATGAAAGCGAGAGCGAGAACACTTAGAGAAGCCCAAAGGGTTTTGCTTTTAAAATGAAAATAGCGCCCAAGGGATATAGTCATCCTAGAGAAATGTGGAAACTTATCACAAACAAATGAGCTTATACACCCATGAACTTGCTTCTGAATAAAGCGTAGGCCCATTGTCCGCTGAGAGGGTTCACCTTCACCATTCTCTGAAGGTGAAGACATTAAATCTGTCTCATCATTTTCAGCCCAGAAAGTCAAAGAAGAGTTGTCACATAAATTTCACAACATTCATTCACTGGAGAAAGTTTTACTGCCACTGAAAGAAAAGCATCGAAGAGACTCAAAAGATCAAACCACATTTCAAATAGCATCAAAGCTTCTTTAAAAGGGGAGAACAAATGCGTTTTTACATTTCATTCTCAGGACCAGATTTTGAGGTAGCAATTTTTAATGGCAAAACCCTTTATAATGTAAGGCACTTTCCCCGTCTGTCTCTTTTTTGCACAGCATTTAGAGGACCAACCCTTTAATGAAATAAAATGAACAGCGAGATCATATGATCAGTGCTGTCTGAGAGGATGCTTGGTAGCTAAACTATAGAACATATCCAGGTATCACCTCTCGCCTTTTAAGCTCAAACATAATACCTAAAAAAATCGGATTCGGAAAAAAATGAGAAAGAAAACACTTCATTTTATTTCAAGACAGTAACTCTGCTACTGCCTGTCCCTCAGAAAGGAAATTATTTTAATGCAATTTTTTTTTTGTTTGCATTTAATACAGTTCTAAGTCCTTTTAATTTTGTTGTAGAGGCAATCACAATAAGCAAGCAAACAAGATTGTGAAAGACAAGATGGCACCAATCAGGAACTCTTGTTATAGAGAACCCAGCAAGTAAGACTGCCAAGGTGATATAAGTGCAAGAAATATGGACCAGTCCCATCGTTCAAGACACAGTACAGCAATACAGGAGATTGGAAAGCAGACTACAGCTCAGAGAGGAAGGATACATGGAATGTCCCCAATCTGTATGGTGGCTGACCCCTTATTTAGCCGAGTTATTGATAGGCTAACAAAAATATCCTGTAATGTACATACCTTAGCAGCTTGCAAATGCTGCTTCTGTAGCTGAGTCGTCGGCTTGCTGCCGCCACACTGGGTGGGACTGGAGGGCGAGCAGGGAAGTAGGCCAGGGCTGCAGCAAATACCAGTGAGACCATTCCAAACTCTAGGAAATGAGAAGGTTGGGGTGTTTTTTGTAAAAATTATTGTTATAAAGGAACTGTTATGAAAATAAATGAAGCAACTTTGCGCACATAGGAAGATTTGACCTATTTGACCTATTTCATGTTTATATTTCATGTATATAGTTCATGTATATAGTTCAACCCCCCCTGTTATCCAAGTTTATACCCCTGTTCAATGTAAAACCAAACAGAAGTGTGTTTTGGTCATTTTGTTATACTGTGAACCGCGCTGATGCCGAATAGTGCGGTATATAAGCAACTGTAATAAAATAAATAAATAAAATAAATAAATAAATAAAATAAGATGCTCTTTGAAGATAAGAAGTTTTTGAAATAAAAAATGATCTCTCCTGGATTTCAGCTAGAGCTTAATAAAGGAACTGTAGCACAGCTGATAACTGCTTTGGTTGTTATACCGCAAGTTCATTGAATCAGCAAGCAGTAGAGCTGTCATGGTCTGGGGGCCAGACAATCCACTCTCCAAAATTGAGAGGGTTTAGAATTATGGTAGACGGTTGGTAAACAGCCTTCAACAGGTCATGAAATAAACAAAGAATCTTCCTCAAAAATCAATCCCTTCTACATTCTTGAATATTTATTTACATAAATTTAAAGTAGATTTTAAATTGTCATGCTGGTTCTCTAATTTTCCATTCATTTTTGATATACAGTGAACCTTTGGCTTCCAAACAGTACTACATCTGATCACATCAATGATGGCAATTCTATTGCTCTCTCTTCCCATTTCCTGTTTGAATAATTTATTTACATGATTTATACCTGCCTTTCCAAAAGGAATGCTCAAAGTGGGGCACAATATCATAAAACATAACTCTTTTTAATAACTGTGACAGCTCTTCTATCTGCTAATGCAAAGAGAGTTAATTCGTGTGACTGAAAATAAACGTTTTATAGCATTGCTATCCAGCAGTGTAAAAATAGCAAAATCTACCCCATTTCTTCATTACAAACTAATCATACAAAAACAAATTTCCATTCTGATTGGTATGGAAATTTCATTTGCTACTATCTTCGATCAAGCAGATGATTACATCCATTTCTTTTGTTCGATCTGGCAGTTTCCTTCTACTCCTCTTGTGTTTCCAATACAGTCAGAACCAGGGTTGAAATCTGTCATGAGCTTTCAACAACCTAGAAGTGTTTTCCCTCTTTATACCCTTCCCACCCCTAAAAGTCATGAGTGGGTCATCCCCCAGAGAGACTGAAGTTCAAAGTGTAAGACTGTTCAAGTGGAACCTTTATAAAGTTTTAAAGGGGCGTGTTTACTAAATGTTAGCTCACTCCAACATTTGGTAAACTGTCCCATAGGTGTCATATGGACTTTACAATGAAAGAGGAAAAACAAAATGATCTTCAGCTTTCTTTGGTGCCTCTGAAGGATAAAGAGTGGAGATGAAATGAAGACAATTTTCAAAGACATTTGCCCAGGCAACTGTAACAGCTACCAAGAAAAATCCCCGAGGTTGAAAAATGCCTTCTACTGAGGGGATAATTTTATAAGCAATTTAAATGTGCAAAAATGCTGTTTTACAAGCTTACGTAGGTGCTAAGAAAATTGCTACAAGGGTATACACACATAAAAGTAAGTGCTGGGCACACATAGCACCTCATGTAAAATGTGTGCAGACAGCTTTCAGGGAAGCAATTTTATAAAAAGGTACTTGAGTACACATGTGTGCATGTCGGCAGGTGGCATTATCTGCAGTACACACTATCAGCAGCCCAGCAGTGTAGCCACTACTAATATACAAAAGGCATGTCACAGTGGCACCCCCTCCCCCCCAGTACAGACCTCTTCCCCCACTCTGATCCCTTACTAGCAGAAGAGGTCACCCCATTAAATCTTCCCCCAACACAAGACCCCCTCCCCCCCCCCTTCAGCACTCTCCCCCAAAGGACAGCTAGGTATACTGGCTAGCCAAGGTCCCCCTGGATGCCCTCCCCTCCCTCACAAACGGCCCCCTCCCTCTGAAAGGGTATAACCATCCATGTGAAGCAGAGTTCACTGCCCACTGAATCTTCAGAGAGCTAAGGGATTTCCTAGCTTCTTTTGTATACTTTCACTGCTAGGCTGGTTTTGCTGCAGCTTTCTACTACCTATTCTACCTGCAGTAATCTTTTATAATATTGCTTAGTCAATGTGTGTTTCTGGGTGGCTATAAACTTACAAACAAAAAAAAAATTCTTGCCTTTTTCTCTCTCTCTTTCTTCAAAAGGGAACAGACTCGCTAATTCCTATGTCTATAGCCTTGCTGTTCTAGACGCTAGTAGCAAACTTCTTAAATTTTTGGCTATAAGCTTTGGAAAGTCCAGCTGCTCTATTTCCTACTTGGCCTATATAAAGGTATTTTGAAACTGTCTTCACTTCAGAAAAGGCCTAGGCATTTAAAATATCTCCTTCCCTACCCCTCACCCACCTACCTTAAGGCTGGTTTTTCCTATATAATCTTCCTAAGACACAGTCACTCTATTAAGCGAGCAGCACACCCATTACTTCAGCTGGAATTTTGAAAGCAATTCTAAATTTTACACATTTTGGTGATTTTTTTTCTGTCTTGTATTTTAAATTAAGTATCACTCAAAAAACAAATTGCTTTGTTATGTGGTGAGGAGAGCTCCCAGGAAGAGATGGAAGTGGAGGAAAACACTGTTTTTTCCTTTAAAACAAGTGACAGTTCACTTGTGCACAGTGCTTGCAAGAAAAAAAACTCAGCTCTCTGCAAAGGCCAGGCCACGCCCTAGTTCAGACAGGGAGCCAAGCTTGCTCAGTGATTGGTCACACCTGTGCAAAGGCAAGGGAGTGCCCGGCAGCAAACGGCTTTTAAAAACACATTCAGAGCAGAGAGAGAGAGAAGCACATGGAAGAGACGGAACACAAGGGGAGACACACACACAGGAGATGCAGCAGAGAGAGCCAGAAGGAGAAACTCTGAAAGATCCTGGAAAGGGAGAAAGGTTCCAAGGAAACTTTCAAGAGAGTAACTATCTGGGAAGGAGTGGAGAAAGACACCAGAAGGCTGAGTTCCATGGCCTGAAAGGTATCAGGAGGAAAGGAATCAGTAGTTGTCTGAGAGACTCGCCCCAAGGTAAAGCCAGCACTTGCAGAGCTAAACAGCTTGCAGGAAAACAGTTTGCTACAGCTAGTGTCCAGGAGACTGACCTAACACCTTCATCTGCTAAGAGGTGGGTGGATAGTTTTATGCATGAAGAAAACAGAAACCCAGATAGGAGCAGAGAGTCTGAGCTTTTAACACTAGAAGCATTAAGAAAACTGTTTGCAGAAAGGAAGCTTTACCCTCCCAATACCAGTGTGCCTTCTCAGGGTGATTTGCTGTGGGAACAGTTCCAAGAGTTTTTAGAAGACAGGAAGTCTGGGAAAGTTTATAAAACTGGTGAAAGAGAGAAATACCCGGTATCCATAGAAGATATGCAGGTGGATTCTTGTATGCCAGACTCTGACTCAGAAATATCACCAATGGATTGCTCTTTTTGTCTCAAGGAGAATTAAGCTTTGCTGAACAGGGATGAAAGACTGTGAAACAATATAGCTTCTAATTCTTATGACTGCAAAGAGTTGAGAAAAGCCTGGAATGTGTTTTTACTAAGTATGCGAGCTTCTGAAGCTCAGGAGCTGTCGTTAGTAAAAGTTTGATTTGGAAAAGAAAACAACAGCTGTGCAATGTTTACCTTGTTATGTTGAATGACCACCTCCAGGAGTGTGCTCTGGGGAAGTTTATTTGGATGAAAGCTGCTGCTCAGTGAAAGCAGCCTTTTTGTTGCATTTTTTCTTTGTTATCCTGATTTACTCTTGTGTTGGAGAAGCATCCTTTTTGCATTTGTGTTTTGAGCTTTAATGCCTTGGGAATCCTATAAAAAATAAATTTCTTGCTGCCTTAAACCACAGGACTCGCAACTACATTTGTCCTTATATAAGTAAGCCAACTACAAGTCCCAGAATCCCTGGGGACAAACAAGGGAAGCTTTATTTAAAAAGGACATAAGGCTGTTCTATGCTTGTAAGCCCTCAGGCCCAAGCTAGGGCATCGCAGTTATTACAACAAACAAATAATGGAGAATGTTGCACAATTCAGACTTTTTGACAAACAAATTGAATATTGTGTAGAATTCCAGCAGGTGTGTGATCTGTGTTGCTTTTTTTTTTTTTAAACCAACTGCTCTATATCAAATCCAGTAATCTAAATGATTTATTATGCAATAGCTGTGATGTCTTAATTCTTACCATGTGGATGGAGTCTTAGAGCTTGCCCCATATGCTATGAAAAATGAGTTGACTCAACCAAAGGAAGAATCATCTGCAATAAAGCAAGCATCCCCCAGAATACAACTTGAAAATAATCCATCACCACTCCCACTAAGAATCGAACAACCCAGGAATAAATGGATCACAGAGGCTTTTGATGGGTTACAACCTGTAACATGGAGGCATTCCACCAAGAAATATCCCTGTAAAATATCTACTTTTGATAAATAAGGAGGCTCCAGTAATGGAAACCAAAGTGGCATCCAATGTACCAGAAATGCCACAGTCATTGTATAAAAATCTCAAAAGAGAAAGCGGTTACTACTTGGAGACTCCATCATCAGAGGCATTAACTTGGGAAGAGTTCAAGGGACAGAAAGGTGGTCAAATGCCTCCTAGGATCTTCAGCCAGCAAGAATACAAACCAAACTTAGAGAGGAAAATAAGGCATCTAAAGTTGACGTTGTTAACCATTTGGCAACAAATGACCTGGCTAAAAACAGTACCTTTGCAGTGCAAAGAGACTTTCAAATGTTGGGGGAGACTTAAATCCATTGTAAACACTACAGCATTCTCAGAAGTTCTACCTATTCATGGTAAGGGGGAAGAGAGGTTGCATTGCACAACCAGCTTTAATACATGGCTCCAAACCTGATGTAGACAAAAAGGTTTTAGCTACATAAGCAGCTGAAGAAATAGGTGGACTAATAAGAGGCTATACTTCATAGATGTACTACATCTTTCTGCAACAGAAAAAGTATCCTAAGTGAAAAATGCCGACAGTATGTTGTAGGCATTTAAATTAAAGAGGGTGGGGCAACAACTGGAAGAAAACATATTCAGGATGTCACTCCCAGCAAAGCATCTCAGCAATGTTGAAAATAGAAAGACACCATCTTAGCTCAAACATCAAGAAAAGGGAAGAAGAGTCAGGAACAAAAACCAGGCAAAACACAAGCAAGCCAATAAAATATTGCCGGAAGACAATGAGCACAAATGCTCACAGTCTAGGCAACAAAGTTGTTGACCTGGAAACTCCGATCGTGGAAATGGACTTGGACATTGTGGTCATTACAGAAACATATTTCAAAGAAACTCATGAATGGGATATTTCTATATCTGGCTATAATCTATTTAGGAGGGACAGACAGGGTAGAAAAAGAGAAGCAGTCGTTCTCTATGTCAAAAACAATATTAAAGCAGCTCAAATGCAGGAAACATGGGTAAAAGCAGCTGCACTCTGGAACATTTTGGAAAAAGGAGATGGCACTACCCATCGACACTAGTGTAGTCTACAGACATCCAACTCCAAAAGAAGAAATGATTAGACACTTAATCAATGACATTACAAAGGTGGTAATGAAGGGAGAAGTGATACTAGACAATTTTAATCTACTGGATGTGGATTGGAATATCCTATCTGCAAATGTAGAAAAGATGTGGATTTTATTTATTTATATTATTTCTATACCGCGCTCTTTAAAATCAGCGCGGTTTACATTTAACAACCAATTGCACAAAGCAGCGGAGCATGCGGTGTACATTACATATAACAGGTTTTACAACTTGGGTTAACAGGGGAAACTATATACACTATGTACAACTAATCTGTTCTACTTCTACGGAACACATGGACACTCACTGAAACTATTCACATATTTATATACAGGTTTGGGCAGTCGCGTTCAGAATGGGTTTATCGGTGGTGTCCTTGATGTTGGCGGGGGTGAGCTTGGTTGTGTTGTTCCATTGGGCAGGGAGTAATTTAGGAGGAACAAATGGTGCTTCAGTGCCTTCCGAAATTGGGTGAGGTCAGGTATTGTTCCGATGGGGGTAGGGAGGGCATTCCAGAGTGTAGGTGCGTAGAATCTGAATGCTCTGTTCCTTGCTGCTTGGGAGCATTTAGTTATTTCTCTAGGTATTACAAGGGTGTTTATAGCGAATGACCTTCTGGCCCCGTTTGCAGGTACGGGGAGGATAAGGTCTGTTAGAGAAGAGGGGGATAGGTTGTTGATGGCTTTGAAAGTCATTAATAAGACTTTGAACGTGAGTCTACAGTGGATCGGCAACCAGTGGAGGTGTTTCAGGACCAGGGTGATGTGGTCCCTTCTGGAGGCTCCATGAAGGACTCAGGTTGCTGCGTTCATGGCCAGCTGGAGGGGGTTCAGGGTGTTCTTGTGGAGCCCCTGCAGGATAGCGTTAGCATAATCAAATTGCAGGGTTACCAATGCTTGAAAGATTGTCCGGAAATCATCGGGTTCCAATAGGGGTCGCAGGTGGCGGATGGTTCGTATCTTATTATAGATTGCTCTGACTGTATTGCTTATGTGTGCCCTTATGTCCAGATGCTGGTCGAGGATGATCCCCAGGTAGCGGATGGTGGGCTTGGTCAAGAGCTCCACATCTCTTACTCTTATTGATGTTGGGGGGATGAAGGAGTGATTCGTCGTGATGAAGAGGACATCGGTTTTTTTGAAATTAATTTTTAGGCTCTGTGTAAGAAGCCAATCTGTGACAGCCTCAAAGCATTTTGTCAGGGTCGAGAAATCGAGAATGGAGTGAAGAGTAGTACATCGTCGGCGTACATGGCAGGAGACCTTGAAGGAACGGATGACTGCGCAAATGGGTTGCATGTATATGTTGAAAAGGAGGGCTGAGAGTGATGATCCTTGGGGGACCCCTTGCGTTTGTTCAAACGGCTTGGAGGTCCCTGAGTCAGTTCTTACCTGCTGCCATCTATCTGTCCGGTATGACTTGCACCAATTCAAGGCTGAGCCATGGATTCCCTTCTCTTGTAGCCGTGTCAGAAGCATCTCGTGGTTGACCGAGTCAAAAGCGGCAGCAATATCCATGAAGATTAAGGCGTATCCTTTACTGCTGTTATCAATCCCTGAGATTAGGGTGCTGAGTATCGTGGTAAGGAGGGTCTCAACGCCATGGGATTCTCAAAATCCATGTTGACACGGGTCCAGTGGGGCAGTAGTATCAATGTGGTGTTGTATTTGACATTGCACGTCCTTCTCTATTATCTTGGCCAGCAGGGGAATGCTGGAGATTGGACGGTAGGATTCCGCTTTCTTGGGGTCGAGCTTGTTGTTTTTAAGGAGGGGTCGGATGGAGGTCTGTTTCAAGGCCAGTGGGAACAACTCCTGTTGAGAAGGATAGGTCCATGATCTTGGTTAGGTATGGACTTAACTCAGTGTGCAGTGATTTTATCCAGAATGCTGGGCGGGGGTCATTGGGGGCTGTGGTGGCGTTTATAGATGTGATGGTCTCTTCCATTTTACTGGTGGACGGAGGTGTGAATGCTGTCAACGGTGTAGGGTGGTGCTGCTTAGGTTCTGGAACTTGGGTTGTGGGGGTGTTGGTTCGGCTGGACTTGGCTTGTAGGTACAGCGAATTCCTGGGGGTGTAATAGTCCTGGTTGGGGGGAGCAGGTTCCTTTGTCAGGGATTTCACAATGTTGAACAGGTCGTGGGGTTTATTTAGGGATCGTCTTAGGAGTACAGCATGATGTTCTTTCCATTTTTTGAGATAGTGTCTCGGTGTATGTCCAAGTAGGAGGTGTAGGATTCCAGGTCGTCTATGGATCGGGAACGCCTCCATCGTCTCTCGAGCTTCCTAAGCCTTACAAGAGGCTTTGCTAAGACAACTGGTGATGGAGCCCACAGGGAGGGGTCAGTGCTGGATCTGGTACTCACCATTGGGGATAGTGTGCCTGATGTCCATGTCCATGACCATCCGAACAGCAGTGATCACCACTCACAGAGTGAGGTAAAAGCCAAGGCAGAGTCCAATCACAGCAAACTCAAAGTCCTAGATTTCAAAATTGCTGAGGTCAGTAAAATGGGAAAGCACCTGAAAGAAGAGCTAGCAGGATGGGAAGAGATAAGGGAAGTGGAAAGGCAGTGGGCTGAACTGAAAAAAGGCTATAAAAAGGGAAACAGATCTATATGTAAAGAAAGTAAATAAAAACAAGAGGAAAAAGAAACAGATACGGTTCTCCAAAGACGTAACTGCAAAAATAAAGGCAAAACAGCCAGCATTCACAAAAAGAGTAGTTACTCACCTGTAACAGGTGTTCTCCAGGAGCAGCAGGAATCAGTCCTCACATATGGGTGACATTGACGTCGATGGAGCCCCTTGCGGAGCATTTCCCCAGCTTTCTAAGAAAGCCTTTGGGAATACTGCACGCATGCGCGGTCCCCTTCCCGCCCAAAGGTGCCATCTTGCTCAGTCAATGACATAGCTAAAAAACAGCACACAAAAATGTAAAAATGAACTATGTACAACTGCAACTCCCAGGGGAGGAGGGAGGGCTGTGAGGACTGATTCCTGCTGCTCCTGGAGAACACCTGTTACAAGTGAGTAACTACTCTTTCTCCAGGACCAAGCAGGAAGTCAGTCCTCACAGATGGGTGACTCCCTAGCTCTGGGCTACCAGGAACCCAGGCTGAAAAAGAGAACTCCCTCTAGCCGCAGCATCAGAGAAAAGGCTTTCACTGAACATACCCCCACCGGTAGCCCAACCAGAGGGCAGGAGTTGCCTAAACCTCAAAGAGATTCCGGAGAACTGCTTGACCAAAAGCACTGTCCCTACAGGATTCCCTCTCCAGGCAGTAATGGGCTGCAAAAGTCTGGCTTGAGGACCAAGTTGCAGCCCTGCAGATGTCTGCCAACGGTACAGAGCAGAGATGAGCTACTGAGGCAGCCATAGCCCTGACACGGTGGGCCGTGACCCGACCCTGCAAGGGAAGGTCAGCTGTCCTGTAAGCCCAGGTGATACAGTCAGCCACCCAGATGGACAAGGTACACTTGGACACAGATAACCCTAAGTTATTAGGGTCAAAAGGGACGAAGAGCTGAGTAGCCCTCCTATGCCCCTGCGTACGGTCAAGGTAGAAGGATAAGGCCCTTCTACAGTCCAGGGTATGCAGGACTGCCTCAACCTGGCTTGCATAAGGCCTAGGGAAGAATTTCGAAGAACCACCTCCTGGTTGAGGTGGAAAGAGGAGACCACTTTTGGGAGGAACTTAGGATGAGTCCTAAGGACTACCCTGTTCCTATAGAAGTGAGTGTAGGGCCTGTCACAGACCAGGGCCTGAAGCTCACTCACTCGCCTGGCCAAGGTTAGGGCTACCAAGAAGAGAGTCTTCCAGGAAAGGAAGCGAAGAGGACATGTAGCCATCGGCTCAAAAGATGGGCGAGTCAGTTTATTTATTTTATTTATTTATTTAGACAGTTTTGTATACCGCCTTATCCTTCAATCAAAGCGGTCACAACACAATTGGGGGATACATTTAACACGCAGGGATAGGAGACACATACACTAATACTTACAGGGAACATGGGCAATGGAGGGTTAAGTGGCTTGCCCAAGACCACAAGGACCACAAGGAGCATCTGTGGGACTAGAAACCCTAGTCCTTCCGGCCCAAGGTTGCTGTCCTCTAGTGGGATTTGAACCCTTGACCTTCCGGCCTGAAGTACCTTGCCCCAACCACTAGGCTACTCCTCCCCACTTTCAACTCCCACTCAGGGGCTGGAGGACGGATAGGAGGCTTGAGCAAGAGCAACCCTCTGAGGAACCGGGACACCAAGGGATGAACCGACAAAGATTGTCCTTCCACCAGTGAGTGGTGAGCTGCTAGAGCAGAGAGGTGGACCCGAACAAAATTTGACTTGAGGCCCTGATTGGATAAGTGCAGCAGATACTGAAGCACTACTGGTACAGTGCAGGAGAAAGGTTCTTCCCTGCGCTGCTGACACCACAAAGAGAACCATCTCCACTTCAGGGCATAGGTTGTCTGGGTGGATTGCTTTCTAGAGGCCAAGACCACCTCCTCAACATCCTGAGGCAGGCCCCAGGGAACCAACACTACCCTTGCAGCCTCCAGGCCACCAAATTCAGAGATTTGAGATTGGAGTGCAGAAGGGAACCCTGATCCTGAGAGAGAAGATCGGGTTGCAACCCCAGAGGCAGTGGTGGTTCCACGGCTAGCTGAAGCAGAAGTGGAAACCAGGGCTGCCTCGGCCACCTGGGGGCTACCAGAAGTACCGAGGCATGGGAGGAAATGCATACAGGAGGCCCTGGGACCATGAAATCAGGAAGGCATCCGCTGCTAATCTCAGGGGATGCGATTGCCTGGAGCAGAACCTGGGCAGCTGCCGGTTCAGGGGACTGACAAAGAGATCTATGGATGGAAGTCCCCATTTCAGGAAACGTTTCTGAACCAGTAATGGGTGCAGTTGCCATTCGTGGAGCTGCAGAACTCTGCTCAATCTGTCTGCCAGGAAGTTCTCCTGGCCAGGGAGGTAAACAGCCTTGAGAAACATGTTGTGCCGGAGCGCAAACAAGTAAACATCCTGCACCTCCTGACACAGGAACCTGGACCCAGTGCCGCCCTGTTTGTTCACATAGAACATGGCCACTTGATTGTCTGTCTGTCTGTACTAAGACAGACTGGTGAGCCAGGGTGTGAGAGAAGGTCTTGAGGGCTAAGCGAATAGCCCTGAGTTCCAGTAGGTTGATCTGTTGTGTGGCCTCCCATGGAGACCAAAGGCACTGGGTGCACTTGTCCAGACAATATGCTCCCCAGCCTTGCAAGGAGGCATCGGTGGTTAATACTACTGTGAAAACAGGTATCTGAAAGGGCACCCCCTGTAGTAAGTTGGGGGGGGGGGGTGCAGCCACCATTGCAGGGAGTTCAGAAACGGTTTGGACACCCGTACTTTGTCTCTGAGGCTTCCTGTGGCCTGTTTCCACTGAGTTCTGAGGCACCACTGGGCAGGCCTCATGTGGAGGCGGGCATTTGGAGTCACATGCACTGTCGATGCCATGTGGCCCAGAAGCCGCAGACAGAGTCTGGCGGAAACCAGTGGCAGGCTGAGAAACTGGTTTACCAAATCCATTAGTCTTTTCGCTCTGTCCTCTGGCAAGTAAGCCTTTGCTTGCAGGGAGTCCAGCCTTGCCCCTATGAACTCTAGGTTCTGGGAGGGGAGCAAAGTGGACTTTGCAAAGTTTATGACAAAGCCTAGGTGCTGAAGGAGAGAGATAGTTCGGAGGGTGGCTTGCCTGGCCTCCTGGTACATCTGACCCCTGATGAGCCAGTCGTCCAGGTAGGGGAAGACAAAGATACCTTGATTCCTCAAGTAGGCCGCCACCACTGCCAGGCACTTTGTAAAGACTCTTGGGGCGGAGGTGAGGCCAAAAGGCAGTACTCTGTACTGGTAATGGTTTCCTCCCACCATGAACCTGAGGTACTTTCGGTGGTCTGGATGAATGAGGATGTGAGTGTATGCATCCTTGAGATCTAAGGAGCATAGCCAAACTCCCTGCTGGAGGTAGGGCAGAAGTGTTCCAAGAGTAAGCATCTTGAACTTCTCTTTCTCCAAGAACTTGTTGAGATTTCTGAGGTCGAGAATAGGCCTGAGGCCCCCGGTTCTCTTTGGTACCAGGAAGTACCTGGAGTAGAAACCGAGACCCTGTAGGTGGGGAGGCACAGGCTCCACCGCCTGGTCCAGTAACAGACCCTGAAGCTCTTGAAGGAGGAGGTCTGTGTGCAGAGGAGGCCGTGGAGGCTTTCCTGGGAAGTAAGGAGGAGGCAACTGTTGGAAATGGAGCATGTAGCCCTTGCGGACTGTGCTTAAGATCCAAGTGTCTCCTGTAATGTGTGGCCACCTGTGGGCAAACAGGGCCAGTCGACCTCCTGTGCAGGGATGGGACAGCAGAGATGGAGAGGCTATGCTTTGGGAGTCAAAACCCCCCACCCTGCTGAGTGGGAGCAGGAGCCGGAGGCTTGGGGGTCTTCTGCCTACGGGGCCCATGTCCCTGCCCCTTGGCCTGCTGACCCTGCTGGGGACCTGGGGAGGCCTGATATTGTGGGAACAGTTTGTAGGCAGCCACCTTCCTCGGGTAAAAGGACTTTTTATCCGAGCCCTTCTTTTTATGAGAAGGGGCAGAAGTTTTTCTGGACAGCCTTGTCCAAGTGAGGTGCTCGGTTTCGAGCTCAGCAGCCTTCTCGGCCATGGGCTTGCCAAAAAGGTTCTCACCTTGGCAAGGGACATCGACCAACTTGTCCTGCACCCATGGCTCGAAGTCCAGCGACTGCAACCATGCCTGGCGTCGAGCTGCGATGCCGGCTGCCGCAACACGGGCCGAGGCCTCGAAGCCATCGTAGGCTGCTCGGGACATGAACTTCGAGCATTCCCGAATCCCCGGAGGACAAGGACTTGAACATCTGCAAAGGTTCTCCGGAGAGACCAGCAGAGAACCCGGCGAGCTCCTTCGCCAGGTCCCGCAAGTACATGCCCATGTACAGCTGGTAAGACTGGACACGGCAAGCAAGCATCGAGCCCTGGAAGCACCTTCTACCAAACGCATCCAGGTTGAGGGCCTCCCTGCCGGGGGGCACCGCAGAGTGCATCTTCTGGCTTTTCAGACCATGGAATGGTGCGATAGCTGCGCCTTTTGGAAGCCAGGGCTCTTGCGGAGTCGATAGATGGAATTGACCCGCTTGCTCAGAACCGGCGCAGAGGCCGGCGCCTCCCACATCCGGAAGAGGAGCCGTTCCAGCATCGGAGGAACCGGGACAGTAAAGGCCTCCTTCGGAGGAGAGTCATACTGGAGGGCCTCGAGCTCCTCGGCTCCTCCTCGGGGTCCACGGGAATCGCCAAAGCTGTGGCCATATCCCTAACGAACTCCGAGAACCGGGTGTCCTCCGGAGGGGACCTACTCCAGGGCTCGAACTGCGGTGAGTCCGAAGGGATGCACCGAGTCCAGAAAGTATCAGGGGACTCCTCGTCCTCCGTCTCCCATGCAGACTCGTCTGAAGAGGAGTCGGGGGACTCCAACCGCGTGGGTCTCAGTGGCACCCGCCCCAACGCCGAAGGCACTGGCGTCGACGCCCTCGGTCCCGAGCGGGAGGTCGAGGGTGACCGCGACCGAGGACGACTTTGAGCCTTCATGGTCTCGAGTATCGGCTCGGTCTCCGGGGTTGACTTCGACGTTGATGTCCCGGTGGTCGGGGCAGATGCAAAAGCGAGGCAGGCCATCAGCACCCGCTGCTGATCCATGAAGGCAGACAGTCTGCACTCCAAGGCTATCAGTCTGAGTCCAAGCTCAGGAGACTCAGCAGCCACCCACTCGGGCCCCGGCAGTGCCGGGCCCGACGTCGGCTCCCTGGGAGGAGAGTCCTCGAGGACAACAGGACTTACGTGTCCAGCAGACTCTGGCTCCACACGGGGCAGTTTGGACAGCTTCTCCTGTTCCAAGGGCCCGGGACGGCAGTCGGGGGTCCGAGACCTGGCCCTCGAGGAACCAGGGACCTCCTCCGATGCCGCCCTCGCGAGCCGCTTCTTCCTCTTCCATTCCCGAATGGGGGACCCCCTGTCCGAGGAACCCCGGCGATGCTCGGGGTCAGATTCCCGAGACGTCGAGGCCTCAGACGAGGTCCGGGCCCGGCCGGAGGCAGAGTCAGAAAAAAGCCTTTCCTTTTGATGCTGGCGACTTCGCAGTGCCTTGGCGGACATTTTACCACACGGGCCACAGATCTTAGGATCATGATCTGGACCGAGGCACCGAAGGCAGCAGTCATGTGTGTCGGTGAGAGACATGAGTTTCTTGCACCAATCACACTTCTTGAAACCACTGGAAGCCATCGGGGGAAAAAAGGGCCCCCGTGAGGTCAAAGGACCGGCCTTCCAGGGGGAAAAAAAAAAAAAAAAGGGCGCGAACGTCAGCCACGAAGGGCAAAAACCGAAAAAGAGAAGACGGGCTCGATACCGGTGTACCGAACCCAGCGGGAAGGGGAACCGGCATCGAACCGGACAAAAAAAACGCAAGGAAATCGCAAGAAAAATCTAACTTTTCTCTGAGTGACACGGACAGACATCCGATGGGCTCCACGGAAAAAGAAAGACTAAGCAAGATGGCACCTTTGGGCGGGAAGGGGACCGCGCATGCGTGCAGTATTCCCAAAGGCTTTCTTAGAAAGCTGGGGAAATGCTCCGCAAGGGACTCCATCGACGTCAATGTCACCCATATGTGAGGACTGACTTCCTGCTTGGTCCTGAAGAAATCAGAAGATCACAAAAGTGGGAAAAGAAAAGAATACCAGATTAAGCTGAAAGAGGATATTGTGGATAACATGTTAAAACCCTCGGCCCAGTGTGCAGCGGCAGCCAAAAGAACAAATAGAATGCTAGGTATCATAAGGAAAGGAATGGAAAAAAAACAAAAGATATTATAATGCCTCTATACCGTTTCATGGTGAGACCGCACCTTGAATATTGTGTGCAATTCTGGTCGCCGTATTTTAAAAAGTATATAGCGTTATTAGAAAAGGTTCAGAGAAGAGCCACCAAAATGGTAAAGGGGATGGAAGGATACTCCTATGAAGAAAGGCTAAAAAGGTTAGGGCTCTTTAACCTGGAAAAGAGACGGCTGAGGGGAGATATGATAGAAGTCTATAAATTAATGAACGGAGTGGAACGGGTAAACGTAGATCCACTGTTTACGTTATCAGAATATAGGAAGACTAGGGGACATGCAATGAAGCTACAGGGTAAACTATTTAAGACAAATAAAAGAAAATATTTTTTCACTCAATGTGTAATCAAACTCTGGAATTTGTTACCGGAGGATGTAGTAAAGGCTGTTAGTGTAGCTGGGTTTAAAAAAGGTTTGGACAAGTTCCTGGAGGAAAGGTCCATAAACCATTATTAAGAAGGGGACCCAGGATATCAATGCTTGACCTAGTACAAGCATTGCAGAACCTGTGTCTTTTGGGGAAACTGCTATGTACGTATGACCTAGATTGGCCACTGTTGGAAACAGGATACTGGGCTTGATGGACCTTGGTCTGACCCAGTATGGCATATCTTATGTTCTTATGTTCTTAAGCAATATTAAAGCTACTACAATGCAGGGGGCATGGGGAAAAGAAGCAGCGCTCTGGATTGTGTTGGAAAGAGGAGATGGCATTGTCATCCATACTGCTGTAGCCTACAGACCTCCGACTCAAATCAAAGAAATAGATAATGAATTGATTATAGATATTGCCAAGATAGCCACAAAGGGGGAAGTGATCTTATTGGGTGACTTTAATCTACCCGATGTGGATTGGAGTACTCCTTCTGCAAATCTGGCAAGAAGCAAAACAATTGTGGATGCTTTCCAAGATGCGTCACTTAAACAAATGGTGATGGAACAAACCAGGGAAAGCTCAATGCTGGATTTAGTACTTACCAATGGTGAGAGCGTGTCGAATGTCTGGGTGGGTGCCCCTGTGAGCAGCAGCGATCATCACATGGTGTGGTTTGAGATAAAAGCCAAGGTGCAGTCCAATCATAGCAAGCTCGAAGTCCTAAACTTCAAAAACACTGACTTCAGTAAAATGGCCAAGTACCTGAAGGAGGAGTTGGCAGGGTGGGAGTGGATAAGGGAAGTGGAATTGCAATGGGCTAAACTAAAGATGGCAATAAAAGGGGCAACAGATAAATATGTAAGGAAAGCAAATAAATACAAGAGGAGAAGGAAACCTATTTGGTTCTCCAAAGAAGTGGCTACTCAAAGGCAAAAACCACAGCTTTCACAAAATTCAAAAGCTTGCAAACAGAGGAACATAGTAAGGAATACAGGATCAAACTAAGAGAGACAAAAAGAGAAATAAGGAAAGCAAAATCAAAGGCAGAGGAAAAGATGGCTAAAGATGTGAAGTGTGGCGACAAAACTTTCTTCAGGTATATTCGGGAGAGGGGGAAAATCAGAGATGGACTTGCAGGACTCAGAAGTGCTGGGAACGGATTTGTGGAAAGTGACATTGAAAAAGCAAAATTGCTAAACAAATACTTCTGCTCTATTTTTACTAAAGAAAATCCTGGAGAAGGACCATCTGTGACTCCCAATAATAAAAATGGGAATGAAGTAGATACCACACCATTCACTGAAGATGATGTGTTAGAACAACTTGCAAAACTGAAAGTGAACAAGGCCATGGGACCGGATGGGATACATCCCAGGATACTGAAAGAGCTCAGAGAGGTTCTTGCAGGGCCGTTAAAAGATGTTTTCAACAGATCCTTGGAAACAGGAGTAGTTCCTCAGGACTGGAGAAGGGCGGATGTGGTAGCTTTTCACAAAAGTGGTGACAGGGAAGAAGTGAAAACTACAGGCCCGTGAGCCTTACCTCGGTGGCAGGAAAAGTAATGGAGGCGCTTCTGAAAGAGCGAATAGAGGACTCTTTCAAAACCAACAGGTTGCATGATCCGAGCCAACATGGTTTTACCAAAGGATGATCTTGCCAAACAAATCTGATTGAGTTCTTTGACTGGGTGACCAGAGAACTTGATCAGGGGCATGCGATGGATGTCATCTACCTGGATTTCAGCAAAGCCTTTGATACTGTTCCTCATAGGAGGCTTATTAATAAACTCAGTAGTTTGGGGATGGGTCCCAAGGTGGTGAACTGGATCAGAAATTGGTTGACTTACAGACGACAGAAGGTGATGGTAAATGGAGCTCACTCGAATAAAAGGAGGATGGTTAGCGGGGTGCCCCAGGGTTCAGTCCTGGGCCCAGCACTGTTCAATGTATTTGTGAGTGATATTGCTGAAGGACTGCATGGAAAAGTCTGTCTTTTTGCAGATGACACGAAAATTTGCAACAGAGTGGACTCCCCTGAGGGAGTGGATAACATGAGGAAAGATCTACAAAAGCTGGAAGAATGGTCTAATGCTCGTCAGTTAAGATTTAATGCGAAGAAGTGCAGTGTCATGCATTTGGGAAGCAGAAATCCAGGGGAAATGTACGCAATAGGGGGTGAGAGGTTGGTGTGCGCGGACCAGAAGGACCTTCGTGTGATTATTTCTGTGGATCTCAAGGTGGCAAACACAGTGCGACAAGGCAGTGGCAAAAGCCAGGAAGATGTTGGGTTGCATACAAAGAGGAATTACCAGCAGAAAGGAAGAGGTACTAATGCCACTGTATAAGTCACTGGTGAGGCCTCACTTGGAATACTGTGTTCAATTTTGGAGACCATATCTTGCAAATGATATAAAAAGACTGGAAACTGTTCAGAGGGAGGCAACCAAAATGATTTGGAGCCTGCGTCAGAAGCCTTATCAGAAGAGACTTGAAGACCTAAATATGTACACTCTGGAGGAGAGGAGGGACAGGGGAGATGTGATTCAGACCTTTAAATACTTAAATAGAAATAATGAACAAACCTCTTCCAAAGACGGGGAAGCTGTAAAACTAGAGGGCATAACATGAAGCTGCAAGGGGGTAAATTGAAAGGCAATGTCAGGAAATACTTTTTCACTGAAAGGGTGGTGGATGCTTGGAATGCCCTCCCGATGGAAGGTTGGGGGCAAATAAAGTGACAGAATTCAAAATGGCATGGGACAGACCCAGTGGATCCCTTTACAGCAACAGGATAAAATCAAAATAAACTTAACTAATTTCTCAACATACAGGGGTGTCCTACACGGAGCAGTGGGTTCACCCCTAAAACAAAGACATGGGGAGGGGTGGCCTGCACAGAGCGGCAGGTGCACCTACTCTTGCCATCTTACTGGACAGACTAGATGGACCATACTGGTCTTTATCTGCCGTCATTTACTATGTTACTATATATTTGAAAAGAGTTGTGCATGGTCTGCTTGACCAGTCTGGGTATTGACCAGTTCCAAGGGTGGCATCGGCCTTGACGACAGTGGTTCCAAATCTGGTATGGATGAAGTCGAAGGCCTTACAGGACAGACGTACCAGGTTTGGAATGGAGAGCTGGGATCCAGAGGGCCTCAAGGTCACTGGCACTGATGCCGCCAGAATCGCTGCCACACTTTGCTTGAGAGCGAGCATATGCTGATTGAGGGAGATGGACGAAGTCTGGGTGGACTGCCATACGGGGCAATGAGCCACCATCCCAGAACACGGAACTGGCAGCTCCTCGGAGGTCTGTGCCTCGGGAGCATCCCGGAGCCCCTCTTGTGCTTTCTGCCAGGGCTATTTGGCCTTGCCGATCAGTCAGATTCATCTCTGGGGGACTCTCAATGCTGCTGTCCTAGCCAGTCTCTGGAATCAACATCGGTTCTTGATATTAACAGTGTTGAAGTCTTCACTAGATCAATGGAAGTCTTGTGCTTACTCAGGTGTTTGACTTCATGTTGATGTGGGAACTGCCTGAAGAAGTCTATGCCTGTGAGGTTGTGGAAGCCACTGACGAGTGAGCTGAAGCAGCACAGTCTGACACAAAGAGACCCACGTCATCTTTCATGGTTTTTTTTAATCCCCTTTTAGTCATCTGCTGATACAAGGGACAAGTAGTTGGCTCATGGTCAGAACCTAAGCACTTTAAGCACCAGTCATGCTTATCGGTAGCTGAAACAGTGTTCCGACTCTTTAAATCCACTGACTTGTTTCTCCATACTCGGGAACACAGCTGTTGCCAGGTCAAAAAAGGCAATGGTGGCCTAGGCCGTCAAAGACCAATGGTGGGAGCCGCGGTAAAAGACGAAAAAAAAAAAAAGAAAAATGGACTCTGGCGTCGAGCAACATTACTGGAGCCAGCAAGAAGGTAAAAAAATGAAGCACAAAAGGCACAAAGAAAATAGCCTAACAGTGGTGACGGGACAGATTTCCAAATGGCCCCACAGAAAACTAAAATCTGAGAAGAGCTGGGAAGGTGGGAAGCCAAGCACACAGGCGCAGTGGGATGCTCCCAAAAGCTTTCCTATTGGATGCTGGGGAGCATTCCCGCATGGGCTCCATCGGGGGACGTCATCCATATGTGAAGACTGCATTCCTGTTTGCTCCTGGAGATATACTTTTCCTTACAGGGTGGGGATGCCCTCTCAGTAGAGGTGGTAGGAGCAAAAACAGTGACGGAATTCAAAAAGGCATAGGACAGGCACAGAGGATCACTTTATAGTAAGAGGCACGCCGTATTTAGCCCTGTGTGAGTGGTCAGCTGCACAGGGCGCAAAAGATTAGGGGCTCATTTCAGGCTGCAACCTCTGCTCCCCCCCATGCTGCTTGCTGTTGCCCTGCCGCCGCCACATTTTGCTTTCTCAGCGGCAGTGGCACAGACAGCAGTGGAACAGACCTTACTTCAAATTAAAAAACAAAACAAAACACAAAAACATGTGGATCTTTCCTCCATGATAGTACAAAGATCTGATCCCTTCCTCCCTCCCTTCTCTGATGTAGGTTGCATCAGAGAAGGGAGGGACCAGGCCAGCCATTCAAGTGCAGAGTTGCAAAGACCCATATTTGAATGACTAGTTTAGTCCCTCCCTCCTCTGATGTGAACCTACATCAGACCAAGGAGGGATCAGATGTGCTTACAAGCATGGAGGAAAGACCCGTGTGTTTTTTAAAATCTAAAGTCAGGTCTGCACCGCTGCTGCCAGCGCAGCCGCGAAAACCAAAAGTGGTGCCAGCAGGGCAAGGGCATTCATCTGGCTGGACGGAGGTATGGGTGAGATGGGGGGTGTGGGTGGGCACACCAGATGTGCAAGTCACACAGGGTGCAATTATGGCTTGGTAGTCTTGGTAAGAGGATGGAATCAAACATTTAAATAAAAAAAAAACTTTTACACTTTAAAAAAAGAGAGGAGCAGAGGGTGCAACCCTAAATAAAGGCATAAAGGGGAATAACCTACATGAAGTAGTGTATGCAGCTTTTACCACCTCACTGGGTGGACCATGCAAGCCTTTGTCTGCCCTTATTTGCCCACCTCCCTTCTAAGCCCCGCTTCTCGGGTCTTAACCAGGGTATTCCCAGTGTCTAGTAATCTTCAAGATAGGAGAAGTGCCCCTCTGCTCCTGCCCTGTAGGCGAGGAATCCAAAATAGTGGTGGTAACCCCTAGGAGTTAACACCACCATTTTGGATGCCTTCCCAGTTGGGGCAGGAAAGAGAGTGACCGTTCCTGCCACAAAGAGCACTAGATGCCAGGGATGCCCTGGGTAAGGCCGAAGGTGGGGCTCAGGAATGTGGTGGGATGGTAGGACTTATGACCATGTTGGGGGGAGCTGTTTGTTGGGGGTTGTTACAGCAGAGAGGTGGTTCCTTTCAGTCTGTGTTCATTCCAGTCCCAAGATGAGTGGCTCTACTCACTGGCTGGGCAGCTGGCTGTTCTAGGCCAACAGAGGCTCCATGACAGCAAGCTATCATTCCATTTAGAGGGATTCTGACTTAGATGCATTAAGTCATAATCCCACAGATTCTCGTTAGTAATAAAAAGCTTGTTGCTTTGTTCTTTTTCATCTTGACATTTTAATAGACCTACTAAAGTCTGAGAAAGGCATGATAAAATGCATTGACAGTTATAGAGGAAGCAGGTCCTGTCACAGAGAACATTTTCTAAACAATGCTACACAAAGTAAAGGAGAATCCAAGTGTCTAGTTTCTGGCACTGAAAATCTCCATCTATAGTTTCTCAGATCTCTGAAACGTTTACAAAGAACATGCTAGAAAGAGACAGGTCTGCATCTACTTGGCTCACTATTATGTTTGTATTTGCTTTCAAAGTCACCAAGTTCCTAAGTTGGAAAACGGAAAAAGCAGCAATAGTGAAACTGAGCTTTGACAACCTACCTTATGAATAAAGGAGAAATGTTACATACCTGATCATTTCTTTCCTCAAATCCTGGTAGAGCAGTCCAGATAGGTGGGTTAGGTCCCCTTCCCAGCAGCCCCATTGGCAGAGCAACTTTCACTGATGTCATCACATATATTGGTAAAGCACCGAGTAACCAGTAGGACCACTTACCAAGCAGAAAGCAAGACTGAAATGCTCATAAGAAGCATTAAAACGATCACAACTGTTTGTTCAAAACTATTGGCTCTCTTACTATTTATGATTCTGCAACAGAGAAAGACACAGACAAGCCATGAAAAGACAGCCAGGCCTCCCAACCTGTAGACAGTCTTCCCAGCGCGGGTCTAGCAGGATTAAAAAAAAATCATCATGTATGTAAAACTTCTTCTTGGATCATCCTGCTAGATTAGTCCAAACAAGTGGGATATACCCAAGCAATGAGGACACATGGATTTCCGGATAGCACTCCTCTGCCAAAAGGCACCAGCTGCATCAGCTCCAACAAGCAATCTGTAGCACTTCACAAAATTGCCCAGGGATGAAAAGGTAGCTGCCCAACAGATGTCTTCTAGAAACACTAAGGTGGAAACAGGCCAGAAAGAGGCTCGAACCCTAGTGGGGTATGCTCAGAGCCCTTTTGGCACACATCTCCTATAGAAAAGACAAGTTGAACTAAACAGTTTCCTCAAAACCAGCAGACAGTCAGAAACATAGCCACTTCCTGTCTTGTCCTTAGACCATGTGAGAAAGTCAAAGGCCCAACTGACGGAAGGAATTAGTCATCTCGAATATTACCCAATACCCTCCTCATGTCTAACCAACACAGTGATGGGTCTGACCGAAGATCCTCCTTCACGAAAGAGGGCAGATATATTCAGCCAGAAAAAGGGGAAGACAGTACTTGGGGGAAAAGGAGGCACCATCTGTAGAGAGAGACACTGAAGAGTTGACCAGAAAAAAAAAGTATTCTACTACTAGCTCAGCAACCTCGCCGCTACCATCTGTTATGCTCCCCCGATTGGGGTTGAGAGGCAGAGCGGGAAAGGAACTCCACCGCCCCGCAGCTCCAGCCCAACCCGGCACGCCTGTGCCTAGGGGCCACGCCAAAGGGCCCTTTGGTGTGGCACGAGGGTGGATATCTCTGCAAATGAATTCAACATATCTAAGTCTACCACAGCATTCCAGCACTTCATTGCAAAACTCAAAACACAGCAAGTAGCGACAACACAAACCAGTGAAACCTTTTGATACCGAACTCTACTCTACTCACCTTGGACAAGGTATGAGTTAATTAGGCCTTACCTGCTAATTAGTGTTCCTGAAGGAACGACAGTCCAGTCCCTTTACTTCTGGGTTGCGTAACCCTTCCAGCAGCTTGGAGGCCGAGTCAAACCCTTTTGAGGCTGGATGGGTATAAATACCCCTGGCACCACCCCTAAGCCCCAGTAATCTATTGAAAAAGCAGACTTAACCAACATAACCATTAACTGTAGTAACGTGAAAACAAAAGGCACTCCACGAAAGATATATATGTATTAAATTTTTTTTTTTTTTTTTTGTGTAATGTAGGAACAGAGAAGGCCTGTAGAGGCCACAAGCAGGAGGAGAAGGGGGAGAAGGTCCACCTGAGGTTGCCGCATCCTTCCCCGCCCCCCGGCTCCCCGTCCCATGCAAACAAAGACACCTTCCGCCGCTGTCACGGATTCGTAATCGTTCCGCTATATTTACCGTAGCCCGGGTGGGATCAGGGACTGGACTGTCGTTCCTTCAGGAACACTAATTAGCAGGTAAGGCCTAATTAACTCTTCCTTATCGTCACTCCAGTCCAGTCCCTTTACTTCTGGGATGTACCCGAGCAGTTCAAACTTGGGTGGGGTTCGCTAACCCGGAACGAATTACCGCGTCCCCAAAGCTAGCGTCTGCCGACCTTTGCACATCCAGTCTGTAGTGCTTGGTAAAGGTATGCAGGGAGGACCAAGACGCCGCTCTGCAAATATCAATTGGAGGAACCAGGCTGTATTCAGCCCAGGAGGAGGCCTGCGCCCGGGTAGAGTGGGCCCGCAGACCTGCTGGAACCTGTTTTCCCCTTCAGGATATAGGCAGAAGCAATCGCTTCCCTGATCCATCTGGAGATGGAAGCCTTAGCCGCGGCCTCCCCCTTGTGGGGACCCCCAAACTGGATGAACAAACGTTCAGACCTTCTAAAGGGGGCCGTGCGGGAGAGGTAGTGCTTCAACGCTCTGTACATCTAGGCGTCGTAGATTGCCATCCTTCCCTCCCCGCCCGGCGGCTGGGAACGCAGGCAGCGAAACCGGCTGGTTCAGATGGAAGGGCGAAATTACTTTTGGAAGGAAGGAAGGAACTGTTCGTAAAACCACCTTTTCCTTAAAGAAGGAGAGGAAGGGTGGCTGGGAGGACAGCGCCTGAATCTCAGAGACGCGTCTTGCCGAGCAGATGGCTACTAAGAAGACCGTCTTCAATGTCAAATCTTTAAGAGAGGCTTCTCTCATTGGCTCGAAAGGTTCTCTGACCAAGGAATTTAATACCAGGTTGAGGTCCCAGGGAGGGATGACTGATCTTTTCTGTGGGCGCAGACGACTAACCGCTCTCAGGAACCTGGTCACGTCCGGGTGGACTCCTAAGGACTTCCCCCGGACCTTGCCTCTATAGCAAGAGATGGCAGCCAGTTGAACCCGTAGAGAGCTGGGAGCAAGACCCTTCTCAAAACCCGCTTGCAAGAATTCTAGGATCTCTGGGATGGAGGTTGAAAGGGGTTTCTTCCGACGTCCCGTGCACCAGGCTTCGAATATGCGCCACACCCTCACATAGGAAAGACAAGTGGAACGCTTTCGCGCGCTCAACAGGGTTGAGATCACTGGACCCGAATATCCCCACTTCCTGAGCCGCGCCCTTTCAATAGCCAGGCTGTAAGCGAGAATCGATCCACGTGAGGCATCAGTATAGGACCCTGCCTCAGAAGATCCTTCTTGTATGGAAGCCGCCACGGCTGGTCGACCGCCAACCTCACTAGGTCCGCATACCAAGGACGGCGAGGCCAATCTGGAGCAATGAGGATGACCAAGCCTTGGTGGGATTCCACTCTCTGAAGAACCCTTCCGATCAAAGCCCAAGGCGGGAACACATACAGAAGTCCCCCGGAGGGCCACCTCTGAGCCAGAGCATCCAGGCCTTCGGACATTCTTTCCTTTCTCCGGCTGAAGAAACGATTTGCTTTGGCTGACGAGAACCAGGCCATGAGATCCATGATTGGGGGACCCCAGAGGGAGACAATCTGGTTGAAGACTCCCTGCTCCAGCTCCCACTCTCCCTGGTCGATCTTGAACCTGCTGAGGTAATCTGCTGTGACGTTGTCTGAGCCTGCCACGTGTTGCGCTGAGAGGGCCGTCAACCTTGTCTCGGCCCAATGGAACAGACTGGGCGCCTCCTTCTCTAGGGCGGGGCTGCTTGTTCCCCCCTGGCGGTTGATGTAGGCCACCGTGGTGACATTGTTCGAGAGGACGCGGATTGCGTTTCCCCTCACTAGTGGCTCGAGCGTCCTGAGCGCTAGGGCAACAGCTCGTAACTCCAGCCTGTTGATGGGCCACTGTGACTCCACAGGGGACCAAAGGCCCTGAGCAAACTGGCCCTGGCATTGAGCTCCCCAGCCCGATAGGCTGGCGTCCGTTGTTAGCAGAATCCACTGCGGGGTTTCGAGAGGCGTTCCGCATTCTAGGTTCTTCTGGCACCTCCACCAGTGGAGGGCTTTTCTGGTTCGAGGAGCGCAGGATAGAGGAGCCGACAACGGATGATTCTGAGGAGACCAACGACGTAACAGGGAGCGTTGAAGAGGTCGCATGTGGGCTCTGGCCCACGGAACTACCTCTATTGTCGCAGCCATGGTGCCCAATAATTGGAGGTAAAGCCACGCTGAGGGATTTCTTCTTCCCAGGAACTGCGAAACGAGGGTCCTTAGATCCTTTGCCCGCTTCCGAGGGAGGAACACCTTTCCTTCTCTGGTGTCGAACCTTGCCCCGAGATACTCGAGATCCTGAGTGGGTATCAATTTGCTTTTTGATCGATTGATGATCCAACCTAACTCCTCTAGGACTTCTACTACTCGGGCTGTAGCCGAGTGACTTTCCTCCTCTGATTTCGCCCGGATCAGCCAATCGTCGAGGTATGGGTGTACCAGAATTCCTTCCTTTCGGAGGAAGGCGGCGACCACCACCATTACTTTGGTAAACGTCCGAGGAGCCGTAGCTAAGCCGAAGGGCAGAGCCTGAAATTGGAAATGACCTCTTGGCACTGCGAACCTCAGGAACTGTTGATGAGAAGTTCGAACCGGAATGTGTAAGTAAGCTTCCGTCAAGTCTAGGGAAGTGAGAAACTCCCCGGCCCTTACGGCCGCAATGACTGACTTCAGGGTTTCCATGCAGAAATGGGGAATCTTGAGACAGCGATTGACCTGCTTTAGGTCCAGGATAGGACGAAAGAGGCCTTCCTTCTTTGGGACTACAAAATAAATGGAGTACCGACCGGAGCCGCATTGGTCTGGAGGGATGGGAGACACTGCCCCGAGCGCTACAAGCCTTGACAGAGTGGCTTCTATGGCCCTCCTCTTTATCGGAGAGCCGCAGGGGGATTGAATAAAGGCCGGAAGAATCTGTTTCCCAAATTCGAGGGCATAACCTTCTCTGATTACTTCCAGGACCCACTAATCGGACGTGACTCGGGTCCAGGCGGGGAGAAATAGCCTCAGACGACCCCCTAAAGGAAAATCGCCCGCCCGGACCCCTTCTATCTCATTGTGATTTTCTAGGTCCCGAGAAGGAGGTAGAGGCCCCAAAACCTCTCCCTGCTCCTAGAAACCCCCTAAAGCTTGACCCCCTGGTCGGAAAGCGACCCCTGGAAAAGGGATTCGTCCTGGGAGGCCGAAACCTCCAGGCGTCTCTTGGTTGACTCCGGGATGGAGCTGGGAGGCGAGCCTGCTTCGGCCTGTCCTCCGGAAGTCTGCCTCCCTTGGATTCGCCCAGGTCCTTTACTAACTTTTCCAGGTCCTCGCCGAATAACAATTTCCCTTTAAACGGAAGGCGACCTAACCGAGCCTTTGAAGAGGAGTCGGCTGCCCAATTGCGGAGCCACAGATAGCGCCTAGCTGCGACTACGGATGCCATGCTCTTAGCTAGGCTCCTGATGAGATCGTACTGACTATCCGCCAGGTAGGCTGCTCCTGACTCCAGTCTAGCTGCCATAGGTTGTACGTCTCCTGCGGTACCCTCAGAAAGTTGAAGCTGTTGGGACCACCTCAGGCAAGCCCGAGCCACCCAGGCCCCCAACACCGAAGCCTGCAAGGCAAGGGCACTAACATCAAAGGCCTGCTTTAGCAATGTGTCTAATTTTCTATCCTGCGTGTCCCTCAGAGCCGCGCTACCTTCTACTGGAATAGTTGTCTTCTTAGTAACTGCAGAAACCGCTGCATCCACCTTGGGAGACTTCAGCAATTCTCTGTCCGATTCCGGTACTGGATAAAGGCGTGTCATAGACCGCACACCCCTCAGGGAGGATTCAGGATGGTCCCACTCTTCCTGAATCATCTGGCGGACGACCCTGTGAATAGGAAATACTTTTTGGGACCTTCTGACCGCTTGGATCAGGGGATCCTCCAGCACTTCCTCCTCTGCTGGAGTGTCCGAAGTCACCTTGAGGATCTTCAGGGACTCATTGATTAGGCCCGGGAGTTCCTCCCGACGGAAGACTCGCACTATGCGGGATTGATCTTCCTCCGGAATCTCTCCTTCCTCCTCCTCCTCATCCCCTATCTCCTTATCGGAGAGCTCCTCCTCCTCCTGCGTGTCATGAGAAGGAGAAGCGGGCGGCTCTTTGTTCGCTAGCCTCGCGCGCTTAGATGGGATGCCGGACTCCTGGGGAATGGGCTTCCCTGGGTTCACCACCAAGGCCTCCTTCCCTGAGCTCTGGATCCTGCCCCCAGCCCCTGCTTGCGCATGCAGTATGCTTTGTGCAGCAGGAGGACGAATTCTGGAGAGAACAGATCACTGGGTCCCTCTTCCTCAAGGACAGAAGAGAGGGGGGGCAGGGATGGAGTGGGGAACTCAGAGGCCGCGGCCGGAGGGATGCAGGTCTCCCCTTCTTCCCGATGCTCCACTGAATCCTCATTAGATTGAGGAGTGGACAATTGGATGCCTTGTTCCACAGAGGCAGCTTCTGCAGCGCAACCCCTGCAGATCCCTGTCTCTGAGGCGGTGCCCCTGCAGACACCACAAGACGGGCACCGCAGCTTGGACATTGCTGAGTTAAAAACTTTGCAAATACAGGCACTGAACAAAATAAAGCAAACAAATTAAATAAAAGGGGACAAAATTAATAGGGATCCCCCCTAAGCTTCCTCCTGTGTTGTAGCTGTGGCCTGAAACAGGGCCCAAACTTATTCCCCCCACACTCCCCGAAGAAATCCTAAACGTAACTTAGATTAAATTAAATTAAATGGATAGCCGCTCCAAAGCATAAATATATATCCATATAGGAGCAAAAAAGCCCTTGTACTTGCGTTTTGTAGCCTTCTACTATCCGCGCTGAACTCCGGGACAGTAGGAAATGCTCTCCGGGGTATTACATGTGGCTGGGCCTCAGCCACGTGGAGAGCAGGCCGGGACCCGGGAGTCGGCTCGCACCGCTGACCCCGCAATCAATTGAAGGGTGAAAATCTACAGCCGACTGCAACCTCCGACCACTCCCGGGCTGCTTCGCCAAGCCGGGAGGGAGGGGGGACGGCGCTTTGAGGCCTCAAGCGCTCAGCCGCCTAAGGGCTTCGGCGCGAGGCAGATGGGTCCGTTGCTGAGGTCGGGGAGCCGGAGGAGCTCAAGAAACCCACGGTTCACCTCCTGCCGTTGGCAAACCTCTTCGGTGCGCTAGCACCTCTCCCACCGGTAAGGAGGCCTTGCAAGCCGAGCTCTACCGCCGGAGGAGGGCGTGAGGGGGGGGGGAGGAAGGAGCAGAACAAAATTTAAAGGAGCACTACCAAAATAAGTAACTTAGAAATTAAAGAAATAAATCAGGTACAAATCATTAAACAAATAATAGAACTTAAATGAAAAAGACTAAAGGGAGACTCCAGTAAGCCCTTGGCTTACGGAACCCTCCAGCTGCTTGGAGGCTGAGATTACTGGGGCTTAGGGGTGGTGCCAGGGGTATTTATACTCATCCAGCCTCAAAAGGGTTTGACTCAGCCTCCAAGCTGCTGGAAGGGTTACGCAACCCAGAAGTAAAGGGACTGGACTGGAGTGACGATAAGGAAAAAGTAGTTACTCACCTGTAACAGGTGTTCTCCAGGAGCAGCAGGAATCAGATCTCACATATGGGTGTCATCGACGCCGATGAAGCCCCAGCGGAGCATTTCCCCAGTTTTCTATGAAAGCCTTTGGGAATGCAGGCACGCATGCGCGGTTCCCTTCCCGCCTAAAGGTGCCATCTTACCTCAGTCAAATGACATAGCTAAGAACAGCACACAAAAACTGTAAAATAAACTATGTACAACTGCAACTCCCAGGGGAGGAGGGAGGGTTGTGAGGACTGATTCCTGCTGCTCCTGGAGAACACCTGTTACAGGTGAGTAACTACTCTTTCTCCAGGACCAAGCAGGAAGTCAGTCCTCACATATGGGTGACTCCCTAGCTCTGGGCTACCGAGGAACCCAGGCTGAACAAGAGAACTCCCTCTAGTCCCAGCATCAAGGAAAGGCTTTTCACTAACACAACCTCCACCGGTAGCCCAACAGAGGGCAGGAGTTGCTTAAACCTCAAAGAGATTCCGGAGTACTGCCTGGCCAAAAGCACTGTCCCTACAGGACTCCCTCTCCAGACAGTAATGGGCCGCAAAAGTCTGGCTTGAAGACCAAGTTGCAGCCCTGCAGATGTCTACCAAGGGCACAGAGCGGAGATGAGCCACTGAGGCAGCCATCGCCCTGACACGATGGGCCGTGACCCGACCCTGCAAAGGAAGGTCAGCCGCCTTGTAAGCCCAGGTGATACAGCCAGCCACCCAGATGGACAAGGTACGCTTGGACACAGCCAGCCCCAACTTATTAGGGTCAAAAGAAATGAAGAGCTGAGTAGCCCTTCTATGTCCCTGCGTACGGTCAAGGTAGAAGGATAAGGCCCTCCTACAGTCCAGGGTATGCAGGATTGCTTCAGCCTGGCTAGCATGAGGCCTAGGGAAGAATGTTGGAAGAACCACCTCTTGGTTAAGGTGGAAGGAGGAGACAACTTTTGGAAGGAACTTTGGATGAGTCCTAAGGACTACCCTGTTCCTATAAAAGCGAGTGTAAGGCCTATCACAGACCAGGGCCTGAAGCTCACTCACTCGCCTGGCTGATGTAAGGGCTATCAAGAAGAGTGTCTTCCAGGACAGGAAGCGTAGAGGGCAAGTAGCCATCGGCTCAAAGGGTGGGCGTGTCAGCTGCTGCAAGACCACATTCAACTCCCACTCAGGAGCAGGAGCAGGAGCAGGAGGACGGATTGGAGGCTTGAGCAAAAGCAAGCCCCTGAGAAAGCGGGACACCAAGGGGTGAACCGACAGAGAATGTCCCTCCACCAGTGAGTGGTGAGCTGCTAGAGCTGAGAGGTGGACCCAAACAGAATTGGACTTAAGTCACTGATTAGACAAGTGCAGTAAGTACTGAAGCACTACTGGCACAGTACAGGAGAAAGGATCCTCTGTACGGAGCTGACACCACAAAGAAAACCTTTTCCATTTGAGAGCATAGGTTTTCCTAGTGGACTATTTCCTAGAGGCTAGGACAACCTCCTCAACGTCCTGAGGGAGGCCCCAGGGAGCCAAGACTACCCTTGCAGCCTCCAGGCCATCAAATTGAGAGCTTTGAGATTGGGGTGCAGAAGGGAACCCTGCTCCTGTGAGAGAAGGTCGGGTTGCAACCCCAGAGGCAGAGGGGGATCCACAGCCAGTTGAAGCAGAAGCGGAAACCAAGGCTGTCTCGGCCACCTGGGAGCCACCAGCAGGACTGAGGCCTTATCCTGAAGAATCTTGAAGAGAGTTCGGGCCACCAAGGGCGTGGGAGGAAATGCATACAGGAGGCCCTGAGACTAGGGAATCAGAAAAGCATCCGCTGCTATTCTCAGAGGATGCGGTTGCCTGGAGCAGAACTTTGGCAGTTGCTTGTTGAGTGGACTGGCAAAGAGATCTATCAAAGGGAGACCCCACTTTAGGAAGATCTTCTGAACCACTAAAGGATGCAGCTGCCACTCGTGGGACTGCAGAATCCTGCTCAACTTGTCGGCCAGGTAGTTGTCCTGGCCTGGAAGGTACACAGCCTTGAGGAGCATGTTGTGCTTGAGGGCAAATAAACAAAGGTCCTGAGCCTCCCGACAGAGGAGTCTGGACCCAGTCCCGCCCTGTTTGTTCACATAAAACATGGCTACTTGGTTATCTGTCTGAACCAGGACAGATTGATGAGCCAGGGTAAGCGAGAAAGCTTTGAGTGCTAATCGAATAGCCCTGAGTTCTAGGAGGTTGATCTGCTGTACAGCCTCCCAAGGGGACCACAGGCCCTGGGTGCACTTGTTCAGACAATGAGCTCCCCAGCCCTGCAGGGAGGCGTCTGTGGTCAGTACCACTGTGTACCCAGGAATTTGAAAAGGCACCCCTTTTAGCCGATTGGGTGGGTGCAACCACCAGCTGAGGGAGTTCAGAAATTGTCTAGACACCCTTATCCTGTCCCTGAGGCTGCCTGTGGCCTGTGACCACTGAGTCCGAACGCACCACTGTGCAGGCCTCATATGGAGCCTGGCATTGGGGGTCACATGTACTGTCGAAGCCATGTGGCCTAGAAGCTTCAGACAGAGTCTGGCGGAGACGAATGACCTGCTGAGAAACTGGTTTGCCAAAGCTATCAATCTTTGTGCTCTGTCTTCTGGCAAGAAAGCCTTTGCCAGCAGAGAGTCCAGCCTTGCTCCTATGAACTCCAAGTTCTGGGAGGGGAGCAAAGTGGACTTTGCGAAGTTTATTACAAACCCCAGGCTTTGAAGAAGAGCAATAGTTCTGAGGGTGGCTTGTCTGGCCTCCTGGCATGTCTGACCCCTGATGAGCCAGTCGTCCAGATAGGGGAAGACAAAGATTCCCTGATTTCTCAGGAAGGCCGCCACCACTGCCAGGCATTTGGTAAAGACCCTGGGAGCGGAGGTGAGGCCAAAAGGCAGTACTCTGTACTGATAATGGTTTCCTCCCACAATGAACCTGAGGTACTTTCTGTGGTATGGATGAATGAGGATGTGAGTGTACGCATCCTTTAGATCTAAGGAGCATAGCCAATCTCCCTGCTGGAGGTAGGGCAGAAGTGTTCCAAGAGTAAGCATCTTGAACTTTTCTTTCTCTAGAAACTTGTTGAGGTTCCTGAGGTCCAGAATGGGTTGAAGGCCACCGGTTCTTTTGGGCACCAGGAAATACCTGGAGAAGAATCCGTGACCTTGCAAGTGGGGAGGCACAGGCTCCACCGCCCTGTCCACCAACAGACCTTGAAGCTCTTGAAGGAGGTGGTCTGTATGCAGGGGAGGCCTTGGAGGTTCCCCTGGAAAGTATGGCGGAGGCAGTTGGTGAAAATGCAGTGCATAGCCCCTGTGGACTATGTTCAACACCCAACTGTCCCCAGTGATGTGGGGCCACTGGTGGGCAAAGAGGGCGAGGCGACCTCCTGTGCAGGGTTGGGAGAGCAGGGACTGAGAGGCTACGCTCAAGGAGTCAAAAACCCCCACCTTGCTGAGTGGGAGCAGGGGCCGGAGGCTTGGGGGTCCTCTGCCTACGGGGCCCATTACCCTGCCCCTTGGCTTGCTGACCCTGGGGTGCAGCTTGGGCAGCCTGATATTGCGGGTACTGTTTGTAGGCAGTGCCCTTCCTTGGGTAAAAGGGCTTCTTACCCGAGGCCTTCTTCTTGTGAGAAGGGGCAGAGGTCTTCCTAGACAGCCTTGTCCTAGTAAGGTGCTCCGTCTCGAGCATGGGCTTGCCAAAAAGGTTTTCACCTCGGCAAGGGACATCGACCAACTTGTCCTGAACCCATGGCTCAAGGTCCGATGACTGCAGCCATGCCTGGCGTCGTGCCGCGATGCCGGCTGTCGCAACTCGGGCCGAAGCCTCGAAGCCATCGTAGGCAGCGCGGGACATAAACTTCGAGCAGTCCCAAATCCCCGAGGACAAGGACTTGAATCTCTGCAAGGGCTCCCTGGAGAGACCAGCAGAGAACCCGGCCAACTCCTTGGCCAGGTCTCGCAAGTACATGCCCATGTACAGCTGGTAAGACTGGACACGGCAAGCAAGCATCGAGCCCTGGAAGCACTTTCTACCCACACCATCGAGGTTCCGGGCCTCCCTGCCAGGGGGCACCGCGGAGTGCATCTTCTGGCTTTTCAGACGATGCATGGCCGATTCCACCACCATGGAATAGTGTGCTAGCTGCGCCTTCTGAAAGCCAGGGCTCTTCCGGAGTCGATAAATTGAATAGACTCGCTTGCTTAGAACCGGCCCTGAGGCCGGTGCCTCCCACATCCGGAAGAGGAGCCGTTCCAGCATCGGAGGAACTGGGACAGTAAAGGCCTCCTTCGGAGGAGAGTCATACTGCAGGGCCTCGAGCTCTTCAGCTCGAGGCTCTTCCTCGGGGTCCGCCGGAATAGCCAACGAGGTGGCCATATCCCGGACAAACTCCGAGAACCGGGTGTCCTCCGGAGGGGATCTACTTCGGGGCTCAGACTGCGGTGAGTCCAAGAGGACGCACCGAGTCTTGAATGTGTCGGGGGACTCCTCATCCTCCGTCTCCCAGGCGGACTCGTCCGATGAGGAGTCAGGATCCGAACCCGCGGGGCCCTGGAGCACCCGTCCTGATGCCGGAGGCACCAGCGTTGACGCCCTCAGTCCCGAACGGGAGGTCGAGGGAGACCGTGACCGAGGTCGACTTCGAGCCATGATGGACTCGAGTATCGGCTCGGTCTCCGGGGTCGACTTCGATGTCGATGTCTCGGTGGTCGGGGCAGATGCGCCAGACAGGCTGGCCATCAGTGCCCGCTGCTGCTCCATGAAGGCAGACAGTCTGCTCTCCAAGGCTGTCATCCTGAGACTCAGCTCGGGAGACGCAGCAGCCACCAACTCTGGCCCCGGCGGCGCCGTGCCCAATGTCGGCTCTCTGGGAGGAGAGTCCTCGAGGACCACAGGGCTTACGTGTCCAGCAGACTCCGGCTCCACGCGAGGAACTTTGGCAGGCTTCTCTTGTTCCACGGGCCCGGGGCGACGGTCGGGGGTCTTAGACACGGCCCTCGAGGAGCCAGGGACCTCTTCCGACGACGCCCTCATGAGCCGCTTCTTCCTCTTGCGTTCCCGGTCGGGGGACCCCCTGTCCGAGGAGCTTCAACGGCGCTCGGGATCCGAATCCCAAGATGTCGAGACCTCAGACGAGGTGTGGGCCCGGCCGGAGGCTGAGTCCGAGAAAAGCCTCTCTTTCTGCTGCTGGCGACTTCGCAGTGCTTTGGAAGACATCTTCCCACATGGTCCACACGTCTTAGGGTCGTGATCAGGACCTAGGCACCGAAGGCAGCAGTCGTGTGTGTCGGTGAGAGACATCAACTTCTTACACCGATCACACTTTTTGAAACCGCTGGAAGCCATCGGGGAAAAAAAGAGTCCCCGCGAGGTCAAAGGACCGGCCTTCCAGGGAAAAATCAAAAAAGAAGAATCGGGCTCGATACCGGTGTACCGAACCCGGCGGGAGGGGAACCGGGAAGAAAAAATAGCGAGAATCGCCGAAAAAATCAAACTTTTATCCAGGATGACAGGACGCACGTCCGGTGGGCTTCTCGGAAAAAGAGAGACTGAGGTAAGATGGCACTTTTAGGCGGGAAGGCAACCGCGCATGCGTGCCTGCATTCCCAAAGGCTTTCATAGAAAGCTGGGGAAATGCTCTGCTGGGGCTTCATCGGCGTCGATGACACCCATATGTGAGTACTAACTTCCTGCTTGGTCCTGGAGAACAACATCATACCCAGAGAATATTTCGCCTTCACCCAATCATTATAAGCAAGTTTTCTCCTGCTCCCACTCACCATTACCTCTACCTCTTTCTCACAGCAAGAACCTCACAATGATTTCATCAAATTACCTCCCAACTGCTATACTCCTCATATATTCTATCCTACACCAAACACAAACCACCCCACTCTCCACTAACAAGATTCCGCTGCCACCCCTCTACCAAACCATTTTGCCACAAGACTATATGACACCCCAAGCAGCTCACAAACGGTCTACCTGAAGAAACCTCACAGCAGTAAGCTCAACCCTCCCTCTAACCCAGGGGTCTCAAACACGCGGCCCGCGGGCCGCAGAGACCTTTGTGCGGCCCGAGATGCATAGGGGGAAAAAAAAAACACCCCGGCTTCTGCTGCTGCTGCCGCCGCTGCCGTGGCCAGCAATAGCAGCAATATCGCAAGCCCCGCGGGCTCCGCTCCCCCCCCTTCCTTCCTGCTTGCCTGCCAGTTCTCCGCTTCCGCTTCGGCTTCGCCTTTCAGAGCCGCGAAGGGAGAGCTTCTCCCTCGCGACTCTGTTCAGCCCGCTGGGGCAGATGGGAAATTTCCCATCTGCCCCAGCGGGCTGAACAGAGTCACGAGGGAGAAGCTCTCCCTTCGCGGCTCTGAAAGGCGAAGCCGAAGCGGAGAACTGGCAGGCAAGCAGGAAGGAAGGAGAGGGGGGGGGGGGGAGCGGAGCCCGCGGGAATTGCGATATTGCTGCAATTGCCGGCCACGCCAGCGGCGGCGGCACCAGCAGCAGAAGCTGGTTTTTTTTAAAAGTTTAATTTTCCCGGGGGGGGGGGAGGGAGGAAGGGAGCAGGACTTGATGGGGGGGAGAGCAGAACTTGATGGGGGGGAGCAGGACTTGATGGGGGGGGGAGAGCAGGACTTGATGGGGGGGGGAGAGCAGGACTGGGGGGGGAGCAGGACTTGATGGGGGGGGAGAGCAGGACGGGGGGGGGGGAGCAGGACGGGGGGGGAGCAGGACGGGGGGGGAGCAGGACGGGGGGGAGCAGGACTTGATGTGTGGCTGGGGGGGGAGCAGGACTTGATGTGTGGCTGGGGGGGTAGTACTGAAAATGGGGTGATGGGGGTTAGGACTGGTAATGGACAGATGGGGGTTAGGACTGGAGGTGGTCTGATTGGGGGGCTAAGACTGAAATGGGGTTATGGGGGGGCTAAGAATGAAGATAGGGCGATGGAAGGGTTAGGCCTGGAAGTGGGCTGTTGGGGGGCTTAGGACCGATAATGGGTTAGGGGGGGGGGCTAGAACTGGTAATGGACTGGGGGGGGTGCTATGACTGGAAATGGGCCGAGTAGAAGGGGGAGCTTGAACTGCAAATAGCTGATGGGGACAGGGTCTTGGAATGGTAATGGGCTGAGTGGAAGGGGGCTTGGAATGGAAATGGGCTGATGGGGAGGGGGGCTTGGAAAGGAAATGGGCTGTGAGGGGAGAGAGCTAGGACTGGAAATGGGCTGATGATGCGGGGACTAGAAGGGAGCGGATGCTGGGTGGGGCAGGAGCTAGAAGGGAGTTGATGTTGGGGGACGATTAGAATGGGATGGGGCTGGGAGAGTGAAATGGAGAGGGGAAATATATTTTGTGTGGGAGGGAAGAAAAATCTACAATTGGCCGGGTATTGGGAGAGTAAGTGGGGATTGAGGATGGAGGGGTAAAATTTGAGTGGATGAAATAGGAATGAGGAAAGAGCAAAAGGAGAATGATTAGTATGTTAAAGCAGATGTAGAGAGAATGGAAAAAAACTAGGAAAGAAGAAAGGACAAATGGACAGCAGACGATGGAGAGTTAGCAGAAGACACAAAGAAACCAGAAGAAAGTGAATGGAACAATTGCAACTGAAAAAAAAAATGCACAAAAGGTAGAAAAATATTTCTTTATTTTGAATTTATTAACTGAAATATGTCAGCTCTTGGAAATGTGCATCTTTAACGTCTGCACTTTATTTAATACAAGAGGAAATCAATGTATAGTTTTATTTCTACAGTGTTGTACATTCTAAGTTTGGCTTTTGGGGTTCCCAGTTTAATTGTCTTCCTGTTTCTAAATTGTGATTCCTTGTTTGGTGATGGTGTATGTTCTGCATGTGTAACTGAGCTGAGGTATTCTGTTTATGTAATTCCTATTTGACATTGCCACTTGTTCTCTTTCCCGAGTAGGTCATGTATTGTTATTCTCTGAAATGTGTTGATTTAATATTTGCAGTGTTGCCTTTTGATAGTTAGGGTATGGTGCTTTGTGAGTCCTGGTAGTGCTGTTAGGACACGGCAGGTTTGCTATGGGTTCTAAATGAGCAGTGTTTCTAGTAGTTCCTAATGTGCCTGGCGGTTGGCACTGGTTTATAGTAATGTAGAAATCTTTTAGTCTTTCTTTATCCATACACTCATTAAGAGGCATGTTTACTAAAAGTTAGTGTATGGTAACATTATGCAAATATTTATGCAAATGATGCCCTTATGCAAATGATGCCCTTATGCAAATGAGGCCTGCGTCTTGTGCGGCCCCCGGGTTACTCTACAAGTCCTCATTTGGCCCTCAAAGCAATTTGAGTTTGAGACCCCTGCTCTAACCCCACATAGACCACACACTAACATCTTTGGCAGCATCAGGGGCTGAGCAGTGCTAACTAAAACCCCCACGAAGGAAAGATTTTGCACTCCCTCGTTCTGCAACAAAGGAACAAAAGAAACTACCACCCGAGGCGAGACTGATTCAACCTCTCCACCTCCTCAGAGCACTCTCCTCTGTACATGATCTACCTGCTCCTTGCACAGGCAAGGAGATCAACTTTAAAAACCCAGCATGCTTCAAGGAAGTTCTCTTTGGCAGCATCAGGGGGGCTGAACAGTGCTAACTAAAACCCCCACAAAGGAAAGAACTTGCACTCCCTCGCTCTGGAACAAAGGAAACTACTACCCAAGGTGAGACTGATTCAATCTGCATGCTTTCCTACCTCTCCACCTCCTCAGAGCACTCTCCTCTGCACATGATCTGCCTGCTCCGCCTTCAGCATCATCACCAGCATGGAGATTGCCTGTAAAAACCCAGTGTGGTACAGCGGGCCTGTGCTCGAGGGCCGTTTGGTGGGGCACGTAGGCGAGCACAGTTTGCCAGATATCAACACACTGAAGCGCCAAGTGCTATAGCCTACATCTCCAAACCATTCAGACACCACAGCTCAAACTCTCCATAATCTACTTATGACCAATCGTATGAACTATAAATTTGCATTAATCCACATAACTCGCTGTACATGTCTACTTTTAGAGCATTCAACTGTGCATAATATATGCATTACAAATTGTACCTCAGTGTAACTATCGCCCAATGGTTTACTCTACTTAGTGCTTGAAGCTGTTTCTCTAATCTCTACAATTTAGCTGTTTTACGGTTTCCCTAAGAACAGTTATTTCTGCATAAGCTATCTTTTGTTCAACGGAGTACCTACTGCTAAATGTTCTTGCTACCTGTGCTTGAATCTACAATGATTTTATCCTGGCTGATAACCGTTTACCTCTCACACACAGAGGTTAACATACAATTTATAGTGTGCCACAGAAAGTATCTTCCTTGCCTGTCTGAAGTATTTTGTAAAACATGTCCCCAAAGGAGGTACCAGTTTTTTGTCTACTCTGTATGCGTTACATCCTTCTTAGTTCATTATTAATAACCTCCGCACTTAACCCCTTACACACAATCCATTCCCACCATCTACAACCAATTAAATATCCATACACACTCCCCTATCTCTGACAGCCTTACACCATGAAACAAAACCCCAACAGACTAATCAGCATCAAACTCAAAAACAATCCCCCTACCCAAAACCACCCCAACCATAACCTCACCACAACCTAAAAAACTTACAAGGTTACCTCAAATGCGAGATCAATAAGAAATAAAATTCCAATATTCCAAGACTTACTTATTGACCACTCCCCTGACCTAGTCTGCGTTAACAGAGACCTGGCTCTCCATCCTGACACAGTAATAATTAACCAAGTGAAGGCCCCAGGCTACGATATCTTTTACTCTCACAGAACCTCAAAAAGAAGAGGGGGAATCCTCTTAATCATAAAAGAATATCTTAAGGCGTCCGTTATCACCTCAGACAACATAGAAAACATTGATATCTAAACATAAAATCAAACAAATCCACATCTGCCTAGCATATAGACCACCTGACCCAAAACCAGACAACCTCAACACTCTTACTGAAATACTATACTCCTCCACAGACAAGAAGCCAATAGTACTGCTAGGTGACCGTAACCTACCATCTTTACCACAAAATCACGTCAGCCTTTCTAACCTCCTTAAGAGACTTGGACTACATCCAAATAATCAACACCCAAACTCATTTTAAGGGCAACATGCCAGACCTAGTGTTCCTACCCGGTTCCCCTTCACATAGCATACAACCCATCATCACTAGAAATACAACATATTCCCTAGTCAGACCATCACTTAATAAAGCTCCAACTTCCATACTATAAACTCGTGCATTCAAAACCTACACACACCCACTATCACAAAAGATACAAGAAACTTGATAAAGATGACTTTCTAAAACAAAGAACTCAAAACTTCACCCAAGTCCCAAATGATATTAATAAAGCAATAATTTCTTGGAAAGAAACGATAGCTGAGCCATCCACTCTACACACATGCCATGTATACCCTACAAGGAAACAACATGCACCGTGGTTCAGTACCGAACTAAAACAATTGAAAACAGAATTGCATAAAATTGAACGCAAATGACGCAAAACAAAATCTACAACCTTCCAATCACAATATATAACTACACTCAAACTTTATAAGGATACCATTAACTCTTGTAAGAAAGACCACTACTCCAGCATTCTATCGAAAACCCTAAAACGCCCAAGGGAGCTTTTTGAAATAGTAAAATAACTAACCAACAAGACATCCAATAAAGACACAGAGCCCCCCCCATAGCATCCCAAACCCTGGCTGACTACTGTAAGGAAAACTAAAACATAAAGACCTATCTATAAGTTATCAAAACAAACCTCGCCCTCAGAAAACATACCTAACCCAACACAAAACCTCCACTGTTCAAGGTTAAGAACATAAGATATGCCACACCGGGTCAGACCAAGGTCCATCAAGCCCAGTATCCTGTTTCCAACAGTGGCCAATCCAGGTCATAAGTACCTAGCAGTCTCCCTAAAAGACACAGGTTCTACAATGCTTGTATTGGGTTAAGCAGCGATATCCTGGGTCCCTTTTAATAATGGACTTTTCCTCCAGGAACTTGTGCAAACCTTTTTTAAACAAAGCTACACTAACAGCTTTTATTACATCCTCCGGTAACAAATTCCAGAGTTTGATTACACATTGAGCGAAAAATATTTTCTCGTCTTAGTGTTAAATAGGTTACCCAGTAGCTTCATTGCATGTCCCCTAGTCTTTTATATTCTGATGACGTAAACAATTGATCTACATTTACCCATTCCACTCCATTCATTAATTTATAGACCTCTATCATATCTCCCCTCAGCCGTCTCTTTTCCACGTTGAAGAACCCTAATCTTTTTAGCCTCTCTTCATAGGAGCTCTGTGATCCTCAGTCTTGAAGGACTAGAAAAAGGGACTGCTACTTCTGGAGAGAGATCTGCAATTGTGAGTATATACTTCTGGGAATTTTCTGAAAGGACTTCTTTGTATTAAAGCTAATTAATCTGTGAACCCAGTGTTTTTTGTTAAATCAGTCAGGGCCTAGTAGCAGCAGTTTAAGTTTAAATTTAAAACACAGAAGAGAACTTTCTGGCTACATTTCATACCCAGCAGAAAGCTTGTAGTTTAAATTTAATAGTCACTCAGGGCCTAATATCAGCAAAGTACTTTTAGTTTAACTTTAAAACACAGAAGAGAGCTTTCTGGTTAAATTTAGAACCCAGCAGAGAGCTTGTAGTTTAAATTTCATAATAAGTCAGAGCCTAGCAGCAACAAAGAGCTGTAATTTAAATCAAATCAGAATATAACTTAGCATAAAAGGCAAAACAGGGTCAGTACTCTTTGAGCAACAAAAAGTCTTCTAGAGACCTTTACAAAGAGGCCTTCTACCTAGGGGGCAAGAGACCTGTGAAACCTTTTGAATACGTGTTACCACCAGGTGGCACGTCAAAAGGCCATTTTGAAAGACTCCTTCTATCCAAGCAAGGACTGTTAATCACCCAGGAAGTCGGTCACAGCTTACCTCAGCAGCACAGGACAGGATACTGTGTAGCAGCCCTCTGTTAGTAAGTGTTATTTCCCTCCCTCACTCCCCAACACCCACCCACCCACGGGATAATCGTAGCTTTATAGGTACTTACACATCTTAAAGGAAAGGAGGTGCTCTCAGGTGAAGTTCGTTATCCAAATCAGTCATACACTAAAGACCTGAGATTAATTAAGCTTCAGGTGAACAAGGTATATTAAACGTAATAGGTACAGTTTTATTAGTATAAATATCCATAGCAACCCTCAGTAAGTAAAGAACTTAAAGATCTAAACACAAGCTTAAAACTAAGATGCAGACAGCAGTCCAGCAGCGAGATGGGGGCTTTCCAGTCTTTTGCATTGAGTGTCACATGTATGTTTTTCTCCAAGTTGGTGAGAGGTCTTACATGTGCACTAGGTGCAAGGAGCTCTTTGCTCTCAGGGAATCAGTCCATTTTCTAGAGGCTAGAGTAGCAGACTTGGAAGACATAAGAAAGACAGAGAGGTACATAGACGAGACCTACAGGGATATAGTCCTGAGGTCCCACCTCCAGTCTGGCAGCATCCCTGTTGCCATGGAGAAGAGGTCACGTGACAGGATAGCATCACCCTGGTGTGGCAGGAAGTGATCCTGTAACTAGGACCTGTCCTCCAGGTGATGTAAAACCCTCTCGCACCAAGGAAGTTTCTCCAGGGCCATGTGCTCATGAGGAAAGTGTTAGGACAGCCGTTATAGTTGGTGATTCGATCATTAGGCATGTAGATAGCTGGGTAGCTGGTGGACGTGAGGATCACCTGGTAATATGCCTACCTGGTGTGAAGGTAGCGGACCTCACGCGCCACCTAGATAAGGTCTTAGATAGTGCTGGGGAGGAGTCTGCTGTCTTGGTACATATCGGTACCAATGACATAGGAAAACGTGGTAGGGAGGATCTGGAGGCTAAATTTAGGCTTTTAGGTAGGAAGCTGAAATCCAGAACTTCCAGGGTAGTGTTCTCCGAAATGCTTCCCGTTCCACGCGCAAGACCCAAAAGGCAGGCAGAGCTCTGGAGTCTCAATGCGTGGATGAGACAATGGTGCAGAGATGAGGGTTTTGGATTTGTTAGGAACTAGGGAACATTCTGGGGAAAGGAGGGGCTCTTCCGAATGGATGGGCTTCATCTTAACCGGGATGGAAGCAAGCTGCTGGCATTAACCTTTAAAAAGGAGATAGAGCAGCTTTTAAACTAGATAATAGGGGAAAGCCGACAGTCGCCCAAGAGCGCATGGTTCGGAAGAATGTATCCTTAAAGGATACTACCAATAGCAGAGAGGTTCCAAAAAAGAGTAAAGTAGCCCAAATGCCCTCGAGAATGGAGCAGACAGAGCTTTAAGATTGCAAACTACCCATGTCTACCAATAGCCAGATTAATATGAATAAAATACAGTCTCTAAAATACTTGTATGCAAATGCTAGAAGTCTAAAAAATAAGATGGGAGAGTTAGAACATATAGCACTGAATGAGAGGTTAGATATGATTGGAATATCAGATACATGGTGGAAGGAGGACAACCAGTGGGACACTGTGATAACTGGGTAAAAACTATATCGTAATGATAAAGCTGATCAAATTGGTGGAGGGGTTGCGCGCTATGTTAGAGAGGGCATTGAATCAGAATGGATTAAAGTTTTGCAGGAAACAAAATTTGATGTTGAATCTCTATGGATTGAAATTCCATGTAAAAAGGGGAAGGCGATGGCAGTGGGGGTGTACTATCAACCGTCTGGCCAGAATGAACAAATGGATGATGAAATGCTCAAAGAAATCAAGGAAGCTAACAAAGGTTACAGCGCAGTAATAATAATGGGTGATTTCAATTACCCCGGTATCGACTGGGTCAGTGTCACAGCAGGACATGCTAGGGAGATAAAGTTCCTAGATGACATAAATGACTGCTTCTTGGAGCAGCTGGTTCATGAACCAACCAGAGGAGAAGCCATATTAGACCTAGTCCTTAGTAGAACACCAGATCTAGTGCAAGAGATAAGGGCATTGGGGCCACTTGGCAATAGCGATCATAGCATGATCGCGTTTGATTAAATTAGTAGAGGAGGGATAGTAAGGAAATCCACAGTACTACCTTTTAACTTTCGAAAGGGAGACTGATAAAATGAGGAAATAGTTAAGAAAAAACAAAAAGGAGCAGCTGCAAAGGTTAAAGACTTACATCAAGCTTGGGCGTTGTTGAAAAATACTATCCTGGAAGCCCAAACCAGCTGTATTCCATGCTTTAAGAAAAGTGGAAGGAAGTCCAAAAAACTGCCAGCATGGTTTAAAAGGTGAGGTCAGAGAGGCTATTGCCAAAAAAGCATCTTTCAGGAAATGGAAAAAAGAGCCAAACGACGAAACCTGGAAACAGCACAAGTACTGGCAAGTCAAATGCAAGGCATTGATAAGGCAGGCAAAGGGAGAATTTGAAAAGAAGCTTGCTGCGGAAGCAAAAACGCAAAATAAAGACTTTTTCAAGTACATTCGTAGCGAAAAACCTGTGAGAGTATCAGTTGGTCCATTAGATGATAGAGGGGTTAAAGGGGCACTAAGAGGCGACAAGGCGATAGCGGAGAGACTGAATGAATTCTTTGCTTCGGTCTTTACTGAGGAAGACTGAAGTGGTATTTAAAGGTGTGGAAGAATTGAAGGAAATAAATATCGATACATCTGGAAGAAGTACTACAACTATTAGATAAACTGAAGAGTAGCAAATCACCTGGGCCGGATGGTATACATCAGAGGGTGTTGAAAGGACTGAAATGTGAGATTGCAGACCTGCTATTAGTAATCTGTGAATTTTCATTAAAATCATCTGTAATACCTGAAGACTGGAGAATCGCCAATATAACGCCAATTTTTAAAAAGGGTTCCAGGGGCGATCCGGGAAACTACAGACCGGTGAGCCTGACGTCAGTACCGGGAAAAATGGTAGAAACCATCATAAAGAACAAGATTACTCAGCATGTAGATAGTCATGGCCTAATGGGAGACAGCCAACATGGCTTTAGACAAGTAAGATCTGGTCTTACTAATCTGTTATGTTTTTTTGAAGGTGTGAATAAACAGGTGGACAAAGGTGAGTCAGTCGTTATAATGTATCTGGACTTTCAGAAAGCCTTTGACAAGGTCCCTAATCAGAGACTTTTGGCAAAACTAAAGAGTCATGGGATAGGAGGCAGTTTACTATTGTGGATCAGGAACTGGTTAAAAGATAGAAAGTAGATGGTAGGGCTAAATGGCCAATTTTCCCAATGGAGAAAGGTGAATAGTGGTGTACCCCAGGGATCTGTGCTGGGTCCGCTGCTTTTTGACATATTCATAAATGACCTGGAAAAGGGAATAACGAGTGAGGTTATCAAATTTGCAGATGACACAAAACTATTTAAAGTTGTTAAAAACCAAGAGGATTGTGAAAAATTGCAAGAGGATCTTGATAAATTGGAAGACTGGGCATCAAAATGGCAGACGAAATTTAATGTGGACAAGTGCAAAGTTATGCACCTAGGGAAGAACCACCCAAACGATGCAAGGTTCCAAATTAGGAACCACCACCCAGGAAAAAGACTTAGGCGTCATTGTGGATAATGTGTTAAAACCCTCAGCCCAGTGTGCTGCAGCGGCCAACAGAGCAAATAGAATGCTAGGTATCATAAGGAAAGGAATGGAAATAAAACAAAAGATATTATAATGACTCTATCGTTCCATGGTGAGACCGCTCCTTGAATATTGTGTGCAATTCTGGTCGCCGTATCTTAAAAAGGATATAGCGTTATTAGAAAAAGTTCAGAAAAGAGCCACCAAAATGGTAAAGGGGATGGAAGGATACTCCTATGAAGAAACGCTAAAAAGGTTAGGGCTCTTTAACCTGGAAAAGAGACGGCTGAGGGGAGATATGATAGAAGTCTATAAAATTAATGAACGGAGTGCAACGGGTAAACGTAGATCAATTGTTTATGTTATCAGAATATAGAGAGACTAGGGGACATGCAATGAAGCTGCAGGGTAAACTATTTAAGACTAAGAAAATATTTTTTCACTCAACGTGCAATCAAACTCTGGAATTTGTTACCGGAGGATATAGTAAAAGCTGTTAGTGTAGTTGGGTTTAAAAAAGGTTTGGACAACTTCCTGGAGGAAAGGTCCATAAACTATTATTAAGAAGGGACCCAGGATATCAATGCTTGACTCAGTACAAGCATTGTGGAACCTGTGTCTTTTGAGGAAACTGCTAGATACATATGACCTATATTGGCCACTGTTGGAAACAGGATACTGGGCTTGATGAACCTTGGTCTTACGCAGTATGGCATATCTTATGTTAGGAGCATCCTTCCATCCCCTTTACCATTTTGGTGGCTCTTCTCTGTACCTTTTCTAATAATGCTATATCCTTTTTAAGATACGGCGACCAGAATTACACACAATATTCAAGGTGTGGTAGTATCATGGAACGATACAGAGGCATTACAATAGCCTTTGTTTTATTTTCCATTCCTTTCCTTATGATACCCAGCATTCTATTTGCTCTCTTGGCTTCCGCTGCACACTGGGCGAAGGGTTTTAACATGTTATCCACCATGACGCCTAAATCAAGGTTGAAAGGGGCCAGAGTCATCCTCTCAGTAGCTACGCTGTCAGCGACAGGGACCCCAGGTTGGGGTGAAAGAGAAAGCCCCCTTCCTGAGATTGGAGTCCCGGGGAGGTCCCCCAAAGGGATGGGGGCCTCCAACGCCAACTGCAGAAACAGCAGAAACCACGGTTTCCTGGGCCACCGAGGAGCTATCAGGATGAGTGAGGCCCTGTCGCGGAGGATCCTGAACAAGGTCTTGGCGATCAGCGGCATCAGAGGGAAGGCGTACATGAGGCCTTCTGACAATGAGACCAGGAACAGGTCCGCTGCCACCCTGGAGGGGTGGGCCTGCTGGGAGCAGAAGCAGGGCAACTTGAAAGTTGTCCAGGATGGTGAACAGGTCCATCACATATTCACCCCAGAGCTGGAAAAGCCGACCGGCTACTCGGGGGTCCAGCTGCCACTCGTGCGGTTGAAGAACTTTGCTGAGTCTGTCAGCCAGCAGGTTGTCTTGGTCTGGCAGGTACACTTACCACAGGAAGATTCCCTGTTGGCCTGTGTACGAGCAGAGGACCAGTGCCTCCTGACAAAGGGTATGAGACCCCGTGCTGCCCTGTTTGTTCACGTAGAAGATCGCCACTTGGCTGTCCGTCTGGACTAGCACCGGCTGGTGATGCAGGTGGTGATAGATCCTCAGGGCTAGGTGTATGGCTCGGAGCTCCAGTAGGTTGATCTGCTGGTTGCTCTCATCTGGTGACCAGTTGCTCTGAGTGCAGACACCTCTGAGGTGGGCTCCTCAGCTGAGCAGGGAGGCGTCCATGGTGAGGACCCTTGAGGGACGAGGGGCTTGGGGCCCAAAAGGGCATACCCGCCTCTAGATGCTGGGGTGACTGCCACCAGACCAGGGAGTCCGCCAATTAATGGGTCACAGAAACTTTGTCCCGGAGGCGGCCCGTGGCCCAAGACCACTGGTCTTGGAGACACCACTGCACCGCCCTCAAGTGGAGGCGAGCGTCTGGGGTGACGTGGACGGTGGAGGCCATATACCTGAGGAAGCACAGGAGAAGCTGGGCGGGCACTGAGGGACAGTACTGTACGTCCCGAGCTAGAGACCTGAGATGATTGGCTCGGTCCCTGGGCAAGAAAGCTTTTGACTGAAGAGAGTCGATCCTTGCCCCAATGAACTCCAAACACTGTGTCGGGAGGAGGTGAGACTTGGGGTAGTTTATGACTAAGAAATTCTATCCATTGTATATAGGTTCTTTCAAATATGTATAAAGTTTCTCAAAGTATATAGGTTCTTTACAAATATGTACTAAGTTTTTACAAAGTTTTTACAAATATGTACAAAGTTTCCCAAAGTTAAAATCCCAGTTGAATTCTCCTGTTATATGTAAACTCATCACAGTCTGTTGCTTGCAATGAGTATTCCTGTTTAATGTAAACCGTGCTGATGAAAAAGAGTGCGGTATAAAAGAACTATAAATAAAATAAATGACAAAGCCTAAGTGTTACAAAACCTGAATGGTGCTTGCGATGGCCTGATGCAGCTCTGAGGCTGTGACTCCCTTTATGAGCCAGTCATCCAGGTAGGGAAAGATGATGAACCCCTGGAGCCGGAGGAAGATGGCCATGACTGCCAGGCATTTTGTGAAAACTCTTGCGGCAGAAGCTATGCCGAAGGGGAGCACCCTATGCTGAAAGTGCCCGCCCCCCACCATAAACCGCAGGTATAACATAGCCAGTCTCCTGCTGGAGGTATGGCAGTAATGTTCCAAGGGAGAGCATCCTGAACTTCTACCTCACCGGGAATTTGTTGAGGTTGCGCTGGTCGAGGATGGGCCTTAGGTCCCCTGTCCTCTTTGGCATGAGAAAGTAACTGGAGTTGAACCCCTTGCCCTTACATAGAAACATGATGACAGAAAAAGACCACAAGGCCCATCTAGTCTGTCCTTCCATAACAACTACAACAGTCCACTTTTTACCTTTAGAGATCCTCTGTGTTGGTCCCATGCTTTTTTGAATTCAGTTACTGTCCTCATCTCTACCACCTCCACTGGGAGACTATTCCACGGATCCACTACTCTTTCCGTAAAGAAATATTTCCGCATATCACTCCTGAATCTATCTCCCTTCACCCTCATCCCATGTCCCCTCGTCGCAGAACTTGCTTTCAATTGAAAGAGGCTCTCTCCCTGAACATTTATGCCACGGAGGTATTTAAACATCTCAATCATATCACCTCTATCCCGCCTTTCCTCTAAGGTGTACATATTAAGATCCTTAAGTCTGTCCTCATATGCTTTATAATGAAGACTACTAATCATCTTAGTAGCAACCCTTTGCACCGACTCCATCCTGTTCACATCCTTTTGAAGGTGCGGTCTCCAGAATTGCACACCATACTCCAAATGAGGTCGCACCAAAGACTTATACAGAGGCATTATCACCTCCTTTTTTCTGCTAGCCATTCCTCTCCGTATGCACCCAAGCATCCTTCTAGCTTTTGCCGTCGCTTTTTCTACCTGTTTAGCTACTTTAAGATCATCGGACACAACTACGCCTAGGTCCCGCTCTTCTTTAGTGGACAAAAGTACTTCACCTCCTATGCTGTATTGCTCCCTTGGATTGCTGCAGCCCAAATGCATGACCTTACATTTTTTAACATTAAATCCCAGCTGCCAAATTCTAGACCATTCCTCAAGCTTAGCTAGATCCCTCCTCATGTTATCTACACCTTCCTGGGTGTCTACTTTATTCCCTTGAGGTGGTAGGGCACCGGTTCCATTGCTTTCTCTTCGAGAAGACCTGCCAACTCCTTCAGAAGGTGGTCCCGGTGAAAGGGTGACCTGAGGGGCTCTCCCTGGACATATGGGAGAAGTGTCTGAGTCAGGTGGAGGAGGTAACCCTCCCTGACTACCCTTAGTGCCCAGGAATCAGTGGTGATGGTCAGCCACCTCTGGGCATAGAGGGCCAGACGTTCCCCTGTGGGTTGCTGATCTCCTTGGGGTAGAGAGGCTAACATCAGCAACAGTAGCAATCAGGCAGGCAAGCCCTCTCAACATACGTCCCTAACACTGTAAACCACCAAACAAGCTCCTTTCTCTTTGACACTCCTCATGTAAATAGTTTCCCCTGTTATCCAGGTTCTACTTCCTGTTAATTGTAAGACCAGGCATTTGTAATTTTGTCGGATGTTTCTGTTCCATGTAAACCACGCTGATGTCAAATAGTGCGGTATATAAGACATGTAAATAAATAAATAAATATGTTATGCTCAAGGAGTCAGTGCCTGGGGTTTTGGAGCCTTCTGCTTACGTGGGCCATGCCCATGTTCCTTGGCCTGCTGACCCTGTAGGGGAGTTGGGGAGGCCTGATAAGGTGGGTAGTTTCTGTAAACAGCCCCCTTCCTCGGGTAGAAGGGTCTTTTTAGAGAGCCTGGTCCTTGTCATGAACTCGGTCTCCAGCTCGGCAGCCTGGTCGGTCATGGGTATGCCAAAGAGTTTCTCTCCTTAGCAGGAGACATTGACCAATTTGTCCTGAACTCACTGCTCGAGGTCGGATTACTGTAGCCAAACTTGGTGGCGTGCACAGATGCCAGCCGCCGCTACTCAAGCCGCCGACTTGAACCTGTCATAGGCTGCCCGAGACATGAATTTGGAGCATTCATGGACTGCTTTGGCCAGGTTCTTGAACCGCTGCAAAGGTTCCTCGGAGAGAGCAGCCGAGACCCCGGTGAGTTCCTTTGCCAGATCTCTCAGGTACATGCACATGTAGAGCTGGTAGGCCTCGATGTGACGGATGAGCATTGAGCCCTGGTTGCACTTCCTGCCAAGCGTGTCCAGGGTGCAGGCCTCTATACTGGGGGCACAGAGGAGTGAGTCTTCTGACTTTTCAGCCGACGCATGGCCGACTTCACAATCATAGAGTTATGTGGCAGTTGTGATTTCTGGAAGCTCGGGCTCCGGTGGACTCGATATATCGAGTCTAGCCGCTTGCTCACCACCAGCACTGATGCCGGTCTCCTCCACATTCAGAGCATCAGCTGTTCCAGGATGGGAGGAATGGGCACTGTAAACGATTCCCGCGGAGGAGCCTCATACTGGAGGATTTCCAACTCATCCGCCCGAGGATCCTCCTCGGACTCCGTTAGGAATGCCAGGGTCTTGGACATGTCCTTGACAAAATCGAGGAGCAGCGCATGTCAGACTTCGAGGACACGAGCCAGACCTATGAGCACACGCTGAAAAGACTGACGGCTTGACTCGAAGAGCAAGCCAGCAAAGTGGATGATTTTGAAAATAGAGGAAGGAGGAGAATGTGTGGCTGGTGGTAATTCCCAAGGCAGTGGTGGATGCTGAATTAGGGGGATTTTTGGACACATGGTTACTGCTGCAACTGCACCTAAACGATCTAAGGGGAAAGCTACTGCCTAGGCCCCTGCAGGTAGAATGAAGGTAGGTCACAAGTAGTTATTGCTCGAATTCATCACTTTGTACATAAAGAAGCAATCTTGAGAGCTGCTCGCGAATGCTGGGACCTGTAGCATAGTGGCAATAAAGTCTTGTTATTTCAAGATTACTCTGCAGAGATCACCAAGTGCCAGAAAGAATATGCAGAGGTATGTGGGAAGTTGATTCAGCGCAACATTCGCTTTGCTCTGCTATACCCAGCTCGATTGAGTGTGTCCCACAATGGCAAACAACAAGTTTTTGAGTCTCCCAGAGATGCAGTCACCTTCCTGACTTCACTATTAACTGCCACAAAGTAAAGTCAGATTGGAAGAGGGAACTTTGTGATATGAGAAGTGACTTTTGCAATATTTATTTATTTAGCCAGTTTTGTATACTGCCTTATCCTTTAATCAAGGCGGTCAGGGACAAGACAGGGTTTACAATTAACACTGGGGGTTCCGAGACGTACATATTTATTCCTGGGGGGGACCCAAAGCTGGGTCTTTGGATTTTGTGGCCAGGTGGCCAAATTGTGTGTGTGTGGGGGGGGGGGGGGATTATGGTATTTGTTCAAAGGATTCTGTGAACAGGTGTGTTTTGAGGGGATTTGCGGAAGTCCTTGAGGTCTTTTTGTGTTCTTAGTTCCTTGGGGAGAGAGTTCCATAGGTCCGGTGCCGAGAGTGATATTGCTTTTCTGGATGTGGTTTGCTTCATTTTGTGGTATCCAGATGGGTGGCATAAACTATTGTTGCCCTAGGTTCATCTGGGTCTGTTTGTGTCTCTGGTTATTGAGGTCTGAAGTACTTCTGCGGAGCAGTGGTGTAAGATCTTGAAGATGAGTAGTATTGCCTTGAATTTTGCGCTTGCTTTTATTGGAAGCCAGTGTAGGTGGCGGAGTACTGGTGTTATGTGCTCATGTTTAGCCATGCCTGTGATTATGCATGCTGCAGTGTTTTGCACCAGCTGTAGTGGTGAATGCTTTGGTAGTCCTTGATATAGTGAATTTCCGTAGTCCAGTATGGGGGTAATGACAGTCTGGCAAACGGTACGGAAATGTTCATGGTTGAGGATTGGCTTGAGTCTTCTGATGACTTTTAGTCCGTGGTATGCTTTTGCTGCTGTCTTGGTTATGTGAGAATGGAGGTTTAAGTTCTTGCTTATGGTGACCCCGAGATATCTTACTTCGTCCTTTGTTGCGATTATCCTGTGAAGTATGTTGAGATCTTGGGGTGGGTTGAATGTGGTGTTCCTGGAAACGAACATTGCTTCCGTCTTGTCGAAGTTTATCTTGAGGTTACTGTTGGTGAGCCAAGTGTTCATGTGTTCAAGGCATCGGTTATTGATGTAAGGTCAAGGGTGTTCAAGTCAATTGGAGTGTATACCATGATGTCGTCTGTGTACAGGTGGTATTGAATGTTGTGCGTCTTGATGATGCTGAATAGTACAGAGGAGAGCGCAGAGTCCTGTGGTATTCCATGGGTGGTTGGAACAAATATACTTGGGTGGTGGGAAATAATATCAAAGTTCAATTAGGACTATAAATAGTCATCCAGAACCTGTACAGAGATGGAGTGGACAATTGTAAAGACCATGGTGGAGGACTCATCTAAGATTTTGACCCTACTGGCACACCTAGAAAGGAGGGTAGATGTAGTAGTGGATCGAACACACAGTCACAGTGAAAGGTACCCTCCCGCTGTCTGAGCCATAAAAAAAAGATTGTGGAAAACATTGAAGTTCAACAAAAGACGATGAACTGAACTGAGAACGAGGACAAACTGGCCCCTCCTTTTGGACTGGGGGGGGGTAGTTAAAGGGTTCTTTTGTTAAAAGCCCAATTAGTAGTTATGCTAAATTGGATTAGGGCTTTTCATTTGTGCTATGCTCTATGATAGATTAAGGTTCCCTGTTAAAAAGTAAATTGATTTTGGGAACAAATCTTGGTTAAATGGGACTGAGGTAGTTAATACTTATTGTGGGAGGGGGGAGGAAGCAATACATAGGGGTCCTTCAATGCTGGAACCATACATGAAAAGCAAACAGAGTGGGTAGGTAGCTGCAGGGGGAAATAGATAATTTATGATAGGTTGGGGTTGCGGGAGGAGGGTGGAGGGTGAGTGGCTCTAATGCAACACTCTCACACTTTCCCAGGGGAGGATGGGGGAGATATTAGGAGAGGGTGAGGGGCAGGGGTGAAGTGGAGGGGGGCAGTGGGAGGGGAAGGGAATGGAATCAGTAAGGGAGGACAGGAGGGCCAAGATAGAAGGGAGGGTAGATATGATAGGGAATTATGGGTTTTATCTTTGGTTGTTAATAGGGAGGGGTTTAGGTTTTCATTGGGAGAAAAGTAAAAGAGTTCAGAAGATTTTGGGTCACGTCCAGTGGCTGTCCCCAAGACAATTAGAACCCAGGGCTTTGGGCTTAGGCTGGGGAGCCCACCTGGATCAATCACAGTCAACAGCTTTTTGGTTTCTACTATGACTGGGAATCACATGAATAGAGGAGTGATCGCTTGGAATATTTGTAATATGTGGACCCGATAAAACGATATAGGCATTAAGGGCGTTGCAGGACTCACTAGCAGATGTCACCATGCTCTAAGAGGCCCCACATGACTGATTTGGAACATGACAAGCTCAAAAGATTGTGGGTGGGGAAGATGTATGGTGCCACAGTGAACGGTAGGAGGGGGGGGGGCATAATCATTTTGATTAAGAAGTCTTAGCTTTAAAGTAGAGCAGATTGAGCGGGACGTGGAAGGAAGATTTGTATTGATACAGGGACATACACAGGGCCAACCCATTATGTTAGGGAATGTCTATGGCCCAAATAGATACGAACGTCAGTGTTTTGATGAACTTGTGTGCAGATTTACGGGACAAGGCAACCCGGAAATAATCCTTGGAGGCAACTATAATTGTGTACTTGACCCAGTGGTGGACCGCTCTCGGGAGGTTCAGAAGGGGAGGCTAGTCAACGACGACGGGTGTTAAGCTTATGTGATGGTAATGATTTAGTGGACATTTAGCAAATTCTCCATGCAGAGGAGCGAGAGTATACGCACCTCTTGAGAGCACATGGTACTTGGTCCCGGATTGATTATTTTTTTACTCTCTCAAACTCTTATACATAAGATCACAAATACCCAGATAGGTAATGTGCAGATCTCAGATCATGCAATGGTCTGGACAGACCTCCAGATCTCTCAGCAGGAAGGCCGTTGTAGGGGTTGGTGCTCCCCCCTCTATCTGAGGGGGGCAGGTGCGGACTTTCGATGGTTCCTTAAGGAGCAGTGGGATTTGTTTGAGGAGACAAATAAGGTTCAGAAGGACAATTTGTCACTTTTTTGGGAAATGGCTAAAGTGTATTTACGCGGAGTCACAATTGGATATGTAGTCTGGAGGAAAAAATATGACAGCCGCAAATTGGTGGAGTGTAGAACACGGCTCCGTGTTCTAAGGTGATAAAGCACAGTTACTTACCTGTAACAGGTGATCTCTGGGAACAGCAGGAATAAGTCTTCACATATGGGTACATCGGTACAGACGGAGCCTGCGCGGAAACGCTCCCCAGCGTCCAATCAGAAAGCTTTTGGGAGCATCCCTCAGCGCCTGCGTGCTGCCTTCCCGCCTTTCCAACTGTCTCTCCTCAGTTGAGTTTTATAGCTGAGACAAAGAGAGAGAAAGAGGAAAGGAAAGCACAGTTACTTACCTGTAACAGGTGATCTCTGGGAACAGCAGGAATTAGTCATCACATATGGGTACGTCGGTACCGACGGAGCCTGCGCGGGAAAGCTCCCCAGCTTTTCAAATGAAAAGCTTTTGGGGGCTCCCACTGCACATGCGCGCTGCCTTCCCGCCTTCCTGACCAGCTCTCCTCAGTTCGAGTTTAAAGCTGAGACAATAGAGAGAGAGGACAGGAAGATAGAGGAATAGAGAGACAACTCCTAGGGGAGGTGGGTGGGTTGTGATGACTAATTCCTGCTGTTCCCAGAGATCACCTGTTACAGGTAAGTAACTGTGCTATCTCTAGGAACAAGCAGGAATAAGTCATCACATATGGGGACTCCCTAGCTGAGATGCCTGGGAGATCCCCCTCCAAGGGTAACCATCTTCGGATGGATCTCAGGCATCCATTCTGGGAAGGTGGGCAGGAGTTGTTTAAGTATGGAACAGGTGTTTGAGGACAGCCTGACCAAACAAGGCATCCCGGCGGGAGTCCTTGTCCAAGCAGTAATGGGCTGTGAAGGTATGCACCGAGGCCCAAGTGGCTGCTCGACAGATCTGATCTATGGATACAGAGTGAAGATGAGCCATAGAAGTGGCCATGGCTCTCACATTGTGAGCTGTGACATGGCCTTCCAGAGAAATGTTCTTACTCTGGTAAGCAAAGGAAATACACTGAGCAATCCAGTTGGAAAGTGTGCGTTTGGCGACTGGAAGTCCCAAATGAGAAGGATCAAAAGCCACGAAAAGCTGAGAAGACTTTCGATGTGGCTGAGTTCTATTGAGGTAAAAGGCGAGAGCTCTTTTACAGTCAAGAGTATGAAGGTTCCTCTCTGCACTGGATGCATGAGGAGCCGGAAAAAAGACAGGTAGATATACCTCTTGATTAAGATGAAAAGGCGAGACCACTTTAGGCATAAAGTGGGGATTCGTCCTAAGGACCACCTTATCATGATGAAATCTGGTATAAGGTGGATTTGCCACCAAAGCCTGCAGTTCACTGATGCGGCGAGCCGAAGTGACTGCAATAAGGAAAAGGACCTTCCAAGAAAGAAATTTCAGGGAGGTAGATACCAATGGTTCAAAAGGTGGCTTCATAAGTTGACCCAGAACTAAATTCAAGTCCCATGCTACCAGAGGAGGCCGGATGGGAGGCTTAGTGAGGGTTAGGCCTCTCATGAATCTTGTAATAAGAGGATGAGAGGAAACAGATTGTCCATTTATAGGTTTTAAAGGATGCTGTAATAGCACTTAAATGGACTCGTACTGAATTCGTCTTGAGGCCTGCATTGGAAAGATGCAGGAGATAGTCTAGTAGAGAATTCAAAGGAAGTGCCAGAGGGTCAAGACCCTGTTGAGCACACCAAATGGAAAAACGTTTCCATTTGAAAGCATAGGAACGCCTGGTAGAGGGTTTCCTAGAGGCATAAAGGATATCTTTCACTGGTTGAGAAAGATTAAACTCTTGAAGGCTTAAGCCTTCAGTAACCAAGCTCGGAGATGTAGGGACTTGGGGTTCGGATGCCACAAAGTCCCCTGCTCCTGAGACAGAAGGTCTGGTGCAGCTCCCAGGTCCAGGGAGGAGCCCTGGGAGAGCTGTAGAAGGAGAGGGAACCACACTTGGAGTGGCCAGCGTGGAGCAATGAGGATCATGGATCCGTGATCCCTCTGAAGTTTGAACAGAGTCTTGGGAATCAAAGGAATGGGTGGAAAAGCGTACAGGAATTCCTGACCCCAATGCAGGAGAAAGGCATCGTTGGCCTGAGCTCCCTGACACGGAGTCCTGGAACAGAACCGGGGAAGTTTGGCATTCCACGAACTTGCAAAGAGGTCTATGTCCGGGGTCCCCCATTCCTGAAAGATTCTGCATATCTGGTCCATATGTAGGGACCATTCGTGTGGGAGCAGAACTCGACTGAGTCTGTCTGCCCGAGAGTTTTGAACTCCTGGAAGATATACTGCCAGAAGATGAATTTGGTGCTCTCTGGCGAAGGCCCATAATCTGAGAGCTTCATTGCAAAGCGACAGAGAGCCCGTCCCTCCTTGTTTGTTGATATAAAACATGGCCACCTAATTGTCTGTCTGAACTAGGACAGTCAGGTTGGCAAGGAGGGTATGGAAGACTGTGAGGGCAAGGAAGATTGCTCGCAGTTCCAGAAGGTTGATATGAAGGGTGGTCTCTTGGGGAGACCAGGTGCCCTGAGTGGAGAGATGTTGAAGATGAGCTCCCCACCCTGTTTGGGAGGCATCTGTTGTGAGGGTTGCTTGGGGCAACGAAGGTTGGAAGGGGGTCCCCAACAACAGATTTTTGGAGGATGTCCACCACTGGAGAGACCAAAACAGACGTTTTGAGGTGAGTACCTGGTCTGACAGCAGTCCCGATGCTTGAGACCACTGGGTGGCCAATGTCCATTGAGCTGCTCTCATATGGAGACGAGCATAGGGTACCACATGAACCGTGGAGGCCATGTGGCCGAGAAGTTGCAGCATTTCTTTGGCTGACAAGTGACTTCTGGACTGAGCCTGGGAGGCCAAGCTTATTAGCCTTTGGCCTCGGACCAGAGGGAGGTAGGCCCTTGCAGTGGTGGAGTCCAATTGGGCCCCTATGAATTCCAGGGACTGAGTAGGGATGAGATGGGACTTGGGAATGTTTACCACAAGTCCCAGATATTGAAGAATACGCCTTGTGCGGTCCAGAGAAATCTGGGCTTCTGATTGAGATGGAGCTCGGATGAGCCAGTCGTCCAGATATGGGAAGACAAAGATTCCCATGCCTCTGAGAAATGCGGCAACGACTGCCATGCATTTTGTGAATACTCTTGGAGCAGAGGCCAGACCGAAGGGTAGTACTTTGTACTGGAAATGTTTTCCCTGGAACAGAAATCTTAGATACTTTCTGTGGGATGGATGGATGAGTATATGAGTGTACGCATCCTTGAGATCTAGAGAACAAAGCCAATCCTGACTCTGAAGGTATGGAAGGAGAAGGCCCAGAGAGAGCATTTTGAATTTCTCCTTGAATAGAAACCTGTTCAATTCTCTCAGATCTAGGATAGGTCTGAAGCCCCCTGTCTTCTTTGTTATGAGAAAGTAAGGGGAGTAGAAACCTAACCCCTGTTGTGGAGGAGGAACCTCCTCTATTGCCCCTTGGGCAAGAAGAGAAGAGACTTCCTGACCCAACAGGGTCAGAAGAGATGGGGGAGAACTGAATTGCCTCACCATGGTATGGGGAGGAAGGCTGGAGAAATGAAGTTTGTAGCCTTCTCGGATAATAGAGAGGGTCCATTGCTCTGATGTTATTTGCTCCCATCTGGGAGCAAAGTGAGCTAGCCTTCCAGGAATGGTGAGGGGCTCTGGTTGTGCTAGAGCCAGAAATGGCAAGTTCTCTAGAGGGAAGTCAAAACCCCTGAGGGGGTTGAGCCTGCTGGGATGTAGCAGACACTGCAGGCTTTGACTTTACCTGCTTAGATTGTTGACGCTTAGCCGCAAGGCGAGGCTGAGCAGATTGCTGGCCAGTATTTGTGGGAAATCTGGTCTTTTTATAGTAAGGCCTTTTAAAAGGCTTCTTTTTGGTAGGGGTAGAAGTAGACTTGGAAAGTCTATCTAGAGTGGCATTTTCTGCATCCATTTGAGCAGCTTTAATCTGCCAGTCTTCCCCAAATAAGTTCTCACCGGTACAGGGCAGATTCCTGAGGCCTTCTACAACCCAGGGTTCTAGGTTAGAAGCCTGGAGCCAAGCGAGACGTCGGGCTGCAATAGCAATTCCCGAAGCTCTGCCTGCAACTTCAAAGGAATCAAAGGCTGCCCTGTTGGAGAACTTGGAGACCTCGGAAAGTTGTGTCACCATAGAAAAGAAGTCCGCCCTTTGATCATCAGGGATAAAGGGGGCAAAATTCTGTATTTTTAGGGCAAGTTGCCCAAGATACATGCCCATATAAAGGCTATAAGAGTTGATCCTGGCTATAAGCATACTAGCCTGGAACATCTTTCTTCCAAAAGAGTCTAGGTTCTTACATTCTCGCCCTGGAGGGGTAGAAGAATGCCTCTTAGGACTCTTTATTTTCTTCATGGCAGACTTCACCACAATGGAGTGGTGAGGCAGCTGAGTTTTCTGGAACCCAGGCGAAGGAGGGACCCGATACATGGTGTCCAACCTGCGGGAATGGGGAGACAGTGTTAAAGGAGTCTCCCACAAATCCATCAAGTGTTCTTGAAGGATTTCATGGACAGGCAGAGTGACTGCCTCTTTAGGAGCTTTTGAGTATCCTAAAATGTCCAATTTTTTTGATCTGGGTTCTCTTTCAGAAGATGTAGTAATAGAAAGTGCTTTAGCTACATCAACAATGAAATCCTGAAAGGATAAATCCTCTGGAGGAGACATCCTCCTCTTGGGAGAAGAGGGCTCCTCAGGAAGAGTAAGCTCAGCAGAGTCATCAGAGGAATTGAATTCATCAGAAGAATCTGAGTACTCTTTCTGTGCTTCCAATGCACGATACGCATACCGATTGGTATCGACATCGGGCGTATTGGGCATGGGATTGGTACCGGGCGAAAGCCGGAATCCGGCATGCGGAACCGATCGACGTTTGGAAGTCGATGGTCTCGGTTCCGGTGTAGATACCGGAACCGGGGTCGGTACCGATGAAATCGGTACCGAGGGCGTCGCAGCCTTAATGAAGGCCAGTACGGCCTGCTGCATGGTCTGGACAGTACTGCCCATAGACGCCACTACTGCCTGGATGTCGGTACCGGTATGGGCCGGTACCCCAGAGCAGTCCAACAGGTGATCTGTCGAGGCCGTGCCATCGATGTCAACCTGTGACCCCATGATTGCTTTGGAGGCCGGAACCTCCCGCCGGGGTTTTTTGGCCTGGGCAGAATCCTCGAACTCAGAACTGAGAGCCTCTCGATCTTTAGAAAGAGATTTGCTTTTAGAGGATTTGCCCACAGAAGTTTTAGTTACCTGAGATCCATCCGGAGAGGAAGACCTGGATGACTGTGATGCTTCTGAAGGAAACAGCACATGGAGCTTGTTAGCCCGGTTCTGCAAACCGCGTTTAGACATCTGGGTGCAGGATGGGCAGTCCGGTATGGAGTGCTCAGGTCCCAAACATTTGAGACACCATTCATGGGTGTCTGTGACAGCACTGCATTTGGTACATTTTTTGAAACCAGGGACTGGCTTCTCCATGAGGAGAAATTGTGTAGGCCTTAAGGCCTAACACCGGGTACCAAGCTGTGCTGAAGAAAAATAAAAAAGTCTTTTTTTTTTTTTTTTTAATATAGAAAGAAAGAAAGACCGGCGATACCGGTTTCGGTATGGGGAAGGCAGGTACGCGGTCTAAAGAAACAAACAAAAGTAACAAATTCTTCAGCGGTGACAGGAACACGACCTGCTGGCTCCGCGGAAAAAGAAGAACTGAGGAGAGCTGGTCAGGAAGGCGGGAAGGCAGCGCGCATGTGCAGTGGGAGGCCCCAAAAGCTTTTCATTTGAAAAGCTGGGGAGCTTTCCCGCGCAGGCTCCGTCGGTACCGACGTACCCATATGTGATGACTTATTCCTGCTTGTTCCTAGAGATAGATAGATAGAGAGATACAACTCCTAGGGGAGGTGGGTGGGTTGTGAAGACTTATTCCTGCTGTTCCCAGAGATCACCTGTTACAGGTAAGTAACTGTGCTATCTCCAGGAACAAGCAGGAATGAGTCTTCACATATGGGGACTCCCAAGCTAAGATGCCTGGAACCCTAGCATGTTGGAGATTTAACATGCTATACCTCATATAGCCAGGCATCCTGAGGATGGAGTGTAGGAGTTGAAAAGAGAGGAGCTGTAGAAAACAGCTAACGTAAGAGAGGACTACAGGCAAGGAGTCCTTGTACGTATGATAATTATCATGAAATATATTGAAATAAACAATTGCAATATAAACCTCACCTAGTGGATTGCAGGAAGTGGAGAGGCTGATGGAGTCTACTGGGGATCGAGTAGAGGAGTCTTCAAGGTGACCTCACTGAAGTGAAGGTGAAGGTCAAATCTGGAAGTGACAGGTGACCCCAGGATTTAATTGGGGTAGTACAAAAACGGTAGGTCTTTAGTGGGAAGCTTTATGGAAAAAGCTGAAAACTCTTTTGGCTACAGAGTTATTCACAGTGAGGAGCAAAAGAGGAAGACTGACCGATTTGGACAAAACTGGCCTAGTCCTTGAGGGAAGAAGGAATATGGAAAAAACCTCGTATTCCCAAAGAAAGGACAGGTGTCTGAGGAGTTGAAACTTCAGATCTACTGAAGATCCACCATATCTTTCCTAACTGATAAGAAGTAGGAAGATAGTGGAGCATGGAGCTTCAGGGATACTTAAACCTAGGGTTATGGAGGAGCTGTCAGAACCACAGCAGCGGTTGTGTGCATAATACCCCAAAAATACTGTGGAACAGAATGAACATGGGCCAAGTCCACTGTCTGGAACATATAGGAAGGGACAAACCTTTATGAGCGTAGACAGTCAGGGAGATAATTATCTCGACAGATACACATATATATGTACATAAGAACATAAGATATGCCATACTGGGTCAGACCAAGGTCCATCAAGCCCAGTATTCTGTTTCCAACAGTGGCCAATCTAGGTCATATGTACCTAGCAGTTTCCCCAAGAGACACAAGTTCCACAATGCTTGTACTGGGTCAAGCATTGATATCTTCGGTCACTTCTTAATAATGGTTTATGGACCTTTCCTCCAGGAACTTGTCCAAACCTTTTTTAAACCCAGCTACACTAACAGCCTTTACTACATCCTCCGGTAACAAATTCCAGAGTTTGATTACATGTTGAGTGAAAAAATATTTTCTTTTATTAGTCTTAAATAGTTTACCCTGTAGCTTCATTGCATGTTCCCTAGTCTTTCTATATTCTGATAACGTAAACAAAACAATCGATCTACGTTTACCCGTTCCACTCCGTTCATTAATTTATAGACTTCTATCATATCTCCCCTCAGCCGTCTCTTTTCCAGGTTAAAGAGCCCTAACCTTTTTAGCCTTTTCTCATAGGAGTATCCTTCCATCCCCTTTACCATTTTGGTGGCTCTTCTCTGAACCTTTTCTAAAATCGCTATATCCTTTTTAAGATACGGCGACCAGAATTGCACACAATATTCAAGGTGCGGTCTCACCATGGAACGATATAGAGGCATTATAATATCTTTTGTTTTATTTTCCATTCCTTTCCTTATCATACCTAGCATTCTATTTGCTCTCTTAGCCGCCGCTGCACACTGGGCCGAGGGTTTTAACATGTTATCCACAATGACGCCTAAATCTTTTTCCTGGGTGGTGGTTCCTAATGTGGAACCTTGCATCGTGTAACCATAGTTTGGGTTGTTCTTCCCTAGGTGCATAACCTTGCACTTGTCCACATTAAATTTCATCTGCCATTTTGATGCCCAGTCTTCCAATTTATCAAGATCCTCTTGCAATTTTTCACAATCCTCTTGGGTTTTAACAACTTTAAATAGTTTTGTCTCATCTGCAAATTTGATAACCTCACTCGTTATTCCACTTTCCAGGTCATTTATGAATATGTCAAAAAGCAGCGGACCCAGCACAGATCCCTGGGGTACACCACTATTCACCTTTCTCCTTTAGGAAATTGGCCATTTAGCCCTACCCTCTTGCTTTCTATCTTTTAACCAGTTCCTGATCCACAATAGTACACGGCCTCCTATCCCATGACTCTTTAGTTTTGCCAAACGTCTCTGATGAGGGACCTTGTCAAAGGCTTTCTGAAAGTCCAGATACACAATATCAACCGACTCACCTTTGTCCACCTGTTTATTCACTCCTTCAAAAAAACATAACAGACTAGTAAGACAAGATCTTCCTTGTCTAAAGCCATGTTGGCTGTCTCCCATTAGGTTGTGACTATCTACATGCTGAGTAATTTTATTCTTTATGATGGTTTCTACCATTTTTCCCGGTACTCACGTCAGGCTCACCGGTCTGTAGTTTTCCGGATCACCCCTGGAACCCTTTTTAAAAATTGGTGTTACATTGGCGATCCTCCAATCTTCAGGTATTAGAGATGATTTTAATGATAGTTCACAGATTACTGATAGCAGGTCTGCAATCTCATATTTCAGTTCTTTCAACACCCTTAGATGTATACCATCCGGCCCAGGTGATTTGCTACTCTTCAGTTTATCTAATAGTTGTAAGACATCTTCCTGATGTATCGATATTTCCTTCAATTCTTCCGCACCTTTAAATACCACTTCAGTCATGGTAACATCCCTACATCTTCCTCAGTAAAGACCGAAGCAAAGAATTCATTCAGTCTCTCCGCTATCGCCTTGTCGCCTCTTAGTGCTCCTTTAACCCCTTTATCATCTAATGGACCAACTGACTCTCTCACGGGTTTTGTGCTACGAATGTACTTGAAAAGGGCTTTCTTTCGCGTTTTTTATTCAGCAGCAAGCTTCTACTCAAATTCTCTCTTTGCCTGCCTTATCAATGCCTTGCATTTGACTTGCCAGTGCTTGTGCTGTTTCCAGGTTTCGTCGTTTGGCTCTTTTTCCATTTCCTGAAAGATGCTTTTTTGGCAACAGCCTCTCTGACCTCACCTTTAAACCATGCTGGCAGTTTTTTGGACTTCCTTCCACTTTTCTTAAAGCGTGGAATACAGCTGGTCTGGGCTTCCAAGATAGTATTTTTCAACAACACCCAAGCTTGATGTACGTCTTTAACCTTTGCAACTGCTCCTTTTAGTTTTTTCTTAACTGTTTTCCTCATTTTATCATAGTCTCCCTTTCGAAAGTTAAAGGGTAGTACTGTGGATTTCCTTACTATCCCTCCTCCACTAATTAAATCAAAGGCGATCATGCTATGATCACTATTGCCAAGTGGCCTCAACACCCTTATCTCTTGCACTAGATCTGGTGTTCCACAAAGGACTAGGTCTAATATGGCTTCCCCTCTGGTCGGTTCATGAACCAGCTGCTCCAAGAAGCAGTCATTTATTTCATCTAGGAACTTTATCTCCCTAGCATGTCCTGACGTGACACTGACCCAGTCGATACCGGGGTAATTGAAATCACCCATTATTACTACTGCACAGTAACTTTTGTTAGCTTCCTTGATTTCTTTGAACATTTCATCATCCATTGGGTCATTCTGGCCAGGTGCTCGATAGTACACCCCTACTGCCATTGCCTTCCCCCTTTTATATGGAATTTCAATCCATACAGATAATACAGCAGATTTTGTTTCCTGCAAAAAACTTTAATCCTTTCTGAGTCAATGCCCTCTCTAACATAGAGCGCAACCCCTCCACCAATTTGATCAGCTCTATCATTACAAAATAGTTTGTACCCAGGTATCACAGTGTCCCACTGGTTGTCCTCCTTCCACCTTGTCTCTGATATTCCAATCATATATGTATATCTGTATATGTATATCTATATATATCTATAGTGAGATCTAAAGGGCATAACATATGCACACTTCGCTGACAGACAGATATAGCTATAGAGATGTGTATATATATATATATATATATATATATATATATATATATATATATATATATAGGTTTAAGATAGATGCCTGCAAGGACATTCACATGGAGATGTGAAGAGGAAAGATTAATCTAAGAACAAGAAGGTGGAATCTACTTGAGAAGATATATAGAGAATCAATTCCTCAAAGTTATAATGGTGCTGGAATGCTATCCAGTGAAATAACCCGGATGGTTACGTGAAAAAACAGAGGATAATATCAGTCTGTAAATAGCAAGTCCTGAGTCCTGCAGAACTCTAGCATGGTAAATGGACAGAAACGCTTAGGATGAGATACCCAGTTGACCCACTTGAGGTACAAAAGGGGTATCATGCGTTTTTTAGTCTAATATGTACTGTCCATGAAGGATTAGGATACCATGAGGACAAGCTATAAGTAAAAAAAAAGAGCATATTCCCTTTAGGAATTGGAGAACTCTTTAGATTTTCACGTAGAGAAGGGTTATGTCCTTTGTTTTAAAAGGAGATAGTAGGGTATGAAGAACCCACACAGTCATGGGGCATGACTGAGGAAGCCTTTTACAACCATGATGGATAGTCATTAGAGAAAAAACTCCATGCTCTCTAGCAAGGGCCCATAGTGGAAAGCTTCTCTGTAGGATTGCAGAGAGCATTATGCAGGAGAATTGGGAGATAGAACTGGCTGTTAGAAAAAACCAGCAGCCACGTCAACTATGCTGCCAAACGCAAAGGATTGGAGATGGCAAGAATAGAAGATAGTGTGATAAGCCTGTAGTGATAAGAAGTATCCAAGAAAGATGTAAGTACTGTCTTGGAATCACTACTAAGGCCAGAAAGAAAGCAATGGAAGACAAGACTGGAACTTGTGGAAAAGTACCAGTAGTCAAATCACTGGAACTCCTGCATGGGCAGCTACTGGGTAAGACAGCAGAGAGAAACTTTCTGTGTCAAACAGAGGGAACAGACTGAACAAGGAGAGAAAATCCTGTCCCTGTCTGATGAGCTGCCCAGACAAAAGAAGGGAGTTTACTGAAGAGAAAAAACTCCACAGTGGAAAGAAAGACAAGAAAGGCTAAAAAAAGTCTTTCAGTGGTATGGTACCACTCTTACAGGGGAAAACCTGGAGAAGAGGGTAGAGATACAAGAGCTGAAGAATGACTTGCCATATGTTAAGTCTCTGAAAGGAAAAAAAATCATGTTGGTACAGAAAAACTATCATGTGATAGTTGTTAAACCTCTCTTCTTGCTAGGAAGAGGAGGAAAACTGTGACCTATAGACATGAATATCCTGACAGCTCAGCATACGGAAGAGCAAAGGGATGTCCTAAGAATAGGAATCTCTGTATAGAGGTTTGAAGGAAAAAACTGAAAAACTTCTGCTGAAAAGAAGTTAACTGTAGGTTATAAAGAGATTAATCAGAACCCTATGGTTGCTGGGTTTATTCAGCCTGGCTAGAGTTTGGATTCTTCAGACCAGGGCGAGGTTACCCCTGCTTGGGAACATCTGTATGATGGGCAGGAGAAGAATAAAACCTCTTTCTCCTAGGGAAAGAAGGTTTGGTAGGGCATTTCCTACCTAATGGGGAAGGAGAAGGCTTAGGATAGCCTTCAGAAGCAGGGAAGTCAGTGGAACACTGAGCAACCTGATGTAAAGACTCCTTATTGAAGAGATTTTCTCCAGTGCAAGGAGTATTACCCCAGTTTGTGTTGTGCCCATTTGTTCAAGTCTGAAGCTTGGAGCCAGGCTCTACGTCGTGCTCCTATGGCTATAGCAGAGGTTCTGCTAACAGACTCAAAAGAGTCTAGGGAAGCACGAGTAAGAAACCAAGAGATATTTTGACTATGACTAAGTAGTAAGGAATAGTCTGCAGTCTTGGGCTCAGATAGAAAAGGAGTTAAAAGAGATAATTTCTTTGTGACCTCCTGAAGGGATAGACTCATATAAAAAATATATGAGAGAATCCTTGATGACAGCATAGATGTTTGGAAGGTTTGACGTCCAAAGGCATCCAGTGTTCTAGACTCACGACCTGGTGGGTATGAAGAGTGCTTCTTCTTACTTTTCACCTTCCTCATTGCTGATTCCACCACAATGGAATGATGGGGAAGTTGAGTCTTTTGAAACCCTGGAGAGGGGGGCACCTGATACAACAGATCAGCTGCTCTAGAGGGTGAGGAAACCCTTAAAGGTGCTTCCCACATTTTTAGAAGAAGATCCTGCAAGGAATGATGTAAAGGAAGCATTACATTTTCCTTTTTCCAAAAAAAAAAAAGAGAGCCTTGTGCAGGATCATAGCCAGGGGTAGGAATAGCAAGGGATGTTGCTATATCCAGGAGAAAATTCTGAAAAGAAGGATCGCCAATGGGAACCGTCCCTGGACAGGCGAGATCTGAAGAACTAGCCTGGGCACCGGAGTAGCTACTTGCCCGGTGCAGAAAAGGATCCCTAAGGGATGGATGCTGGTACTGGAGGTCGTGACGTGAGACAGTCAGTACTGCATCGTCCATGCCAGGTATCGACTCCAAACTAGGCATAGAAAGGAGCGACCCTGGTGAAAGCAGCATGGAAGGAGCTGGCCCCGATGATGCTGCAGGTACCGGCACCGATACCGATGCCTGTAGCTGTGCCGGAATCGAAGACGATACCGACATCGAAGCAGTCATCGGAGGCTGCTCAAGTGGTACCGAGGAAACCGAAGACCTTTGGTAATTACCTTCAGTATCGAGCATCCGGAACCGATAAGCGTCGGATCCGAGACGTGTCGGTACCCAGTCTTCCAGACTGGAAATCAATTCCAGACTCGGCATCGAAGGAAGCGAGTCTATTGATGCACGTCTAGAAGGGACCGACGTCGGTGGTAGTATCGGCGGTGATGCCGATACTGGAAAGTCAATCTGTGATGTATCGAGCGGTCCCGAAGGTACCGAGAAACCCAGATGACGATCCCTGGTGAGGAGTGAATCGCTCAACACCAGTGCCGATGCCGGGGTATCGGTACCGCTCAAAGCGGATGCCACCACCGAGCATGGCTCAGGTATGTTCTGTGAGGGGTGAGCCCCAGGAACAACCTGAAACCCCTGAAGGGCTTTGGAGACCGAAGACTCCCGCCGGGGTTTTGAAGCCAATGGACCCTTGAGGGCAAGGCCGGAGCCGTCATCATGCTGTGCATGAGACCTACCACTCAAGGATTGGCTAGTCTTAACAGACTGTTTGTGGGTTACCTGATCCTGTAGAGAAGAAGAAATGTTCGGTGCCCTGCCACTGGAAGGGAACTCAGTATGGAGGGGAACTCGGTATCGAGGGAAACTCGAAATGGAAAATCTCTTCTCATAATATTGTAGCCTAATGGCTCCGGAGGAAAATGGTCAGGACCCACACAGGTTAGACACCAGGACTTGGAGTCTAAAAACAATACTGTACTGCCACAGTTAAGGCACTTCTTAGGAAAAGAAGGTGGCAGCTCCATAATGTAGAGGCCTTTAAGGCCCAAAAATTTAAAACTGAAACTGAGGGAAGAAATTCCCTGGATTCAAGAAAAAAGAAAAAAAAACGGCGATACCGGTGGAGTCGGGGAGACAGCCACGACCACAAAACAAGAATTAAGAATTAAAAAGAAAAAATTTTCTGCGGTGACAGGAGGACGTCCTGCCGGCTCCGCGGAAAAACGAAAACTGAGGAGAGACAGTTGGAAAGGCGGGAAGGCAGCACGCAGGCACTGAGGGATGCTCCCAAAAGCTTTATGATTGGACGCTGGGGAGCGTTCCCGTGCAGGCTCCGTCGGTACCGACGTACCCATATGTGAAGACTCATTCCTGCTTGTTCCTGGAGATGTAATGATACTGATGAGAACAGAACTGCTTATTAAACTATGCAGAGCCAGATAAATACCCAGATTCATGCAGGAGCAAAAAGATCCATGTTGCACTACAAATATGCACTTTATAGGTTTGGGAACCATTTGAGCCACATGCGTTGCTAGGCTGATTAAAAAAAAAAAAAAAAAAGGCAGTCCCCAGGCGGTAGCGGCTATCAAGGGAGGGGAGGGACCATCCGCACAACACAGCAGGCAGTAGAGATTGGTTTCTTGGTGTACTACCGTGACCTGTATAGAGAAGACCCGAGTGATGGCCAAGGAGCAGTAGAGTACCTGCGGAGTTGTAAACTCCCATGTTTAGAACAATCTCAACGTGAACAGTTGAAAGCACTTATCAGTCTGCGGGAAATACAGAAAGTGATTAAAGATCTGAAGAACCTTGAGCGCCTGGCACGACGGGCTTAGTGCAGAATTTTATCAAATTTTGGAAGATAAGGTTTGTATCCCCCTTGGCTGACTTATTATCAACAATTGGCAGAACTTCAGCATTTTCCATACCCGACTAAAGAAGCGTTAATCACCATTATTCCTAAACTTGGTCAGGATCATTGCCTGCCGGGGTCTTATCGCCCCATATCCTTACTGAACGTAGACATGAAAATCTTGTCTAAAGTACTTGTGGAGCTGCTCTCCCCTAAAATGCTTGATTTAATACATCCATCTCAAATAGGTTTTGTTCGAGGGAGACAAGCTGTGTCTAATATACACCAAATCTTGGCAACTCAACTTTACTGTAAAAATAACACTCTCCCATCTATCCTTATAAATTTTGATGCCAAGAAGGCATTCGGCCATGTCGTATGGCGGTACAAGTTTGCTACCCACAGTGACCACAAGGAAACGAAAGATAGTGGTGGTTGGAGACTCTCTTCTGAGGGGTACAAAGGCGTCCATCTGCCGACCAGACTTGATGTCCAGAGACGAATGCTGTCTGCCTGGTGCCAAAATCCAAGATGTTATGGAGAGTTTGCCGAGACTCATCAAGCCCACTGACTATTACCCAATGTTGCTAATCCATGTTGGAACAAATGATACTGCCAGGTATACCACGGAACGTATCAAAAGTGACTTCATGGCTCTGGGAAAGAGGGTGAAGCAGTTAGGTGCACAGGTGGTGTTCTCTTCAATCCTCCCTGTTGAGGGTAAAGGCCAAGGCAGAGAGGCTCACATCCTGGAGATGAATGCATGGCTGCGTGGATGGTGTCATCGAGAGCGTTTTGGTTTCCTAGACAATGGGATGCTGTTCCAAGGGTTGCAGAGCAGAGATGGCATCCATCTGTCCAAGAAAGGTCAACGCGTCTTCAGTAGTAGACTGGCAAATCTACTGAAGAGGGCTTTAAACTAGATTTGTTGGGGATGGGTGAAGAAAGTCCACAGGTAAGTGAAAGCTCCCAGGTAGGTGATACATTAAATAACTTTATGGAAATGGGTAACAGGGGTAACATATGGAAAGCAGTGTGTATAAATGCCCGTAGCATGGGAAATAAGATCCCTGATGTTGAAGCTTTGGTGGGAGTGGCTGACTTGGATTTAGTGGCAGTTACAGAAACATGGTTCACAGAAAACCATGATTGGGATGTAACTATACCTGGCTATACTTTATTCAGAAAGGACAGGGTAGGAAGTAGGGGAGGAGGAGTGGCACTATATGTAAAAACTACTATTAAAGCTTTGGAATTACAGAGCTTAAAAGGGAGAGGGGAGGCATTGTGGGATAAACTAGAAAGAGGGAAAGAGAAATCTATTTACATTGGTGTGATATACAGACCTCCCTCACAAGAGGAAGAGGTGGACAGAGTTAATTGAAGACATGCGCAGAATTGCTAGGAAAGGGGAAGTGCTACTGATAGGAGATTTCAATATGCCAGATGTTGACTGACACATTCCTGCTTCAGTATCATCTAGAAGTAAGGAGATCCTGGATTCTCTACAGGGAGAACTATTCAGGCAATTGGTAACAGATCCCACATGTGAAGGGGCCATACTAGACTTGGTGCTTACCAATGGTGAAAGTGTTTCTGATGTTATAGTGGGAGATCATTTTGCATCCAGTGATCACCAGATGGTGTGGTTCAGTATTAGGACTAGGACTGTTAGAATCCATTCAAAGGTGAGGGTCTTAGACTTTAGGAAGACTAACTTTGCCAAGATAGGCCAATACCTCAGGGAGTCGTTAGCGGGATGGGAACAGCTGGCGGATGTAGAAAAACAGTGGGAAAAACTGAAAGGGGATATTTTCAGGGCAACCAACCTTTTTGTTAAAATGGTAAACAAAGGTAAAAGGAAAAGGAGACCGCTATGGCTTTCGAAAGTAGCTGAAAAAGTGAAGAAAAAGAGGGAGGCCTTCATGAAATACAAGAGAACACAGAGAGAGGAAGACAGGCATCTATATTTGGAAAACTTAGAGAGGCTAGCAAAGTAGTCAGGAAGGCAAAGATTCAAAAAGAGGAGGAAACAGCAAATGCAATAAAATGGGGGGATAAGACATTTTTCAGATATATTAGTGAGAAGAGGAAGGGCAAAAGTGGTATTGTCAGACTCAAGGGTGAAAGGGAGGAAATATGTAGAAGCTGATGAGGATAAAGCAGAATTGCTTAACAAATATTTCTGTTCTGTGTTCATAGATGAAGAACTGGGAGCAGGACCTCAGAAAACACCCACAAATAGGAACAAAACGAGGGACATCTTGAACAATTTTCAGAAGACTGTGTTCATGAGAAACTAGCTCAACTTAAAGAAGACAAAGCGATGGGACCGGATGGGATACACCCTAGAATACTGAGGGAACTTGGGGACGTTCTAGCAACTCCACTAATTGACCTTTTCAATGCCTCGTTAAGAGTCCGGAGTGGTGCCAAAGGGCTGCAGAGAGGTCATGTGGTGCCTTTACACAAAAGTGGAAGTAAGGATGTGGTTGAAAACTGCAGGCCGGTTAGTTTAACTTTGGTGGCGAGTAAATTATTGGAAACCCTGCTGAAAGAGAAAATAGTGAGGTTTCTGGAGTCCAGCGGATTACAGGATCCGAGGCAGCATGGATTCACCAGAGGCAGGTCTTGTCAGACAAATCTGATTGATTTCTTTGACTGGGAGACTAGGGAGTTGGACAGAGGGAGAGCCCTAGATGTGGTGTATTTAGATTTCAGTAAAGCTTTTGACATGGTTCCTCACAGGTGACTTATAAACAAACTGAGCACCCTAAAGTTACTGCTTGGGTTAGAAATTTGTTGGGTGGGAGGCGACAAAGAGTACAGGTAAATGGAGCTCATTCTGAGAAGGATGTTACCAGTGGTGTGCCCCTGGGATCTGTCCTTGGTCCGATTCTTTTTAACATCTTTGTTAGTGATATAGCGGAAGGGCTGTCGGGTAAGGTTTGCATCTTTGCAGATGATACCAACATCTGCAATAGAGTAGACACCCAGGAAGGTGTAGATAACATGAGGAGGGATCTAGCTATGCTTGAAGAATGGTCTAGAATTTGGCAGCTGGGATTTAATGCTAAAAAATGTAAGGTCATGCATTTGGGCTGCAGCAATCCAAGGGAGCAATATAGAATAGGGGGTGAAGTACATTTGTCCACTAAAGAAGAGCAGGACCTAGGCGTGGTTGTGTCTGTTGATCTTAAAGTAGCTAAACAGGTAGAAAAGGTGATGGCAAAAACTAGAAGGATGCTTGGGTGCATACAGAGAGGAATGGCTAGCAGAAAAAAAAAAAGGAGGTGATAGTGCCTTTGTATAAGTCTTTGGTGCGACCTCATTTGGAGTATAGTATGCAATTCTGGAGACCGCATCTTCAAAAGGATGTGAACAGGATGGAGTCGGTGCAGAGGGTGGCTACTAAAATGATTAGTGGTCTTCATTATAAAGCATATGAGGAAAGACTTAAGGATCTTAGCGAAAAGGCAGGATAGAGGCGATATGATTGAGACATTTAAATACCTCCATGGCATAAATGTTCAGGGGGAGATCCTCTTTCAATTGAAAGCAAGTTCTGCTACAAGGGGACATGGGATGAGGGTGAAAGGGGATAGATTCTGGAGTGATATGCGGAAATATTTCTTTATGGAAAGAGTGGTGGATCCATGGAATAGTCTCCCAGTGGAGGTGGTGGAGTTGACAGTAACTGAATTCAAAAATGCATGGGACAACACAGAGGATCTCTAAAGGAAAAAAGGGGACTGTTGTAGTTGTTGATATGGAAGGACAGACGATAGAAAAAGACCACATGGCCTGTCGTCCTATTTCTATGTGGCAGGAAAAGAAAACGTACTGGCTGATTTTCTCAGTCGGCACTGGTTGCATCTAGGAGAATGGGAGCTGAATCCCGCAGTGTTTCAGGATCTAAAGCAGCATTGGGGCGAACGTATTATGGACCTGATAACCTCTGCCTTGAACACCAAAGCCAGTCAGTTTTTCAGCAGGCAGAGAGAGATTGTCGGAGGGGTTCGATGCTCTGGCAAAGCAGTGGTCAAGAGGTGGTCTGCTATGTGTGTGTTCCCTCCATGGCCTCTCATTGGCTGTCTGCTCCAAAAGAAAAGAAAAACACACTCAGGGCCAGTGATCCTCATTACACAGTATTGACCTCTTTGACCGTGGTATGCCGACCTCCTCAGGTTGCTGATAGCGAAGCTGTGGCACTTGCCAGTCATGAACTTCTTAATCTCGTGGGGTCAGCTTTGCATGACACAGGTGGATCAATTCTCGCTTATGGCCTGGCTCTTGAAAGTGGAGGTGCAACACAACAAAAGCAGATACAAGTATCATGTTGAATGTAGAAACCAGTCCAAAACGTGATTAAATGTGGAAAGATAGAGCCTTTATTAACCAATTGACAACCCGACACAGGCCGTGTTTCGCTATCCTTCGTCAGGGGTTTGTCAAACAAATTCTAAAAACAAATACATAAACACTTAAAACAACGTTAAAAAACAGAGCACTTAAAACCATATATAATCAAATAAAAAATAATAACTTAAAAGATTATTAAAAATGTCATCAATAAATAGAAATCCATGAATGGAACACAATATTGAAGTATTCAACTGTGTAAAAGCCCAACTGAAAAATGCCAACATACTGATAAATACATAGAATACAAAACCACAGAAAAAAGGATGAGACACACAAACTATAAATACCTCTGCTAAAGAACAGAAGACCAAAGAGTCTTGTGTCTCGTAGTGGTCTATTAAGAGTCTGTACACTATAAAGAAAATATAAATAAAATGAATAAAATAGGTACAATTAATATACATAAATACATGAATATCAAGCATCATTGCATGCATAATGTATAAGTGAGCAACATGAGAAAGTGGAAAAAACAAAAACATAAATATTATCTGTAAAGTAACTAAGAAACCGTAATTGATAGGAGTGAGTCAGTAAGAGAGGACATGATTATGTCTAAACAATGGCAACGATGGTACCACAAAAAATACAAAGGGGTTCATTATTAATTAATTAATTATTAATTAAGTAAGTTTGACACGATATCAACCAAAGATATTGAAAATACTATTGCCTCAATCAACGCTACCACTGCATCAAATGACCCATGTCCAGCAGCCTGGATAAGAGAGCTCAGAGGTGAAGTAAGCTTCTTCATACATAAAATACTAGAGCAATCTTTTTCATCTGGAACCTTTCCTCAGAGCCTAAAACAAACATCCATTAGACCATTACTAAAGAACAATAAACTGGACCCCCTAAGAGTAGAATCATACAGGCCAATATCCAGCATCCCACTATTAGCCAAAATAATCGAAAAAGTGGTCCAACGTCAAATACAACAACATATAGACACTGAAGCTCCGCTTGATCCGGCACAACATGGCTTTAGGGAAGCCCATGGAGTAGAAACCCTCCTCATCACCCTCTTTAATACATTAATCACTGGAATAGACAACATCCGACAAGGATTCATCCTTATATTCATGGACATCTCGGCTGCGTTCGACTCAGTCAATCATCAAATACTTATCGATCGCCTTAATGAAAAAGGAATACATGGACCCGCACTGAACTGGTGTAAATCCTACCTATCCAACCGATGGCAACAGGTTAGGATGGGCGAAAGAACATCAGACCCATTCCTGCAAGATCAAGGGGTACCACAAGGCTCCTCTCTTTCAGCATTAATGTTTAACATCTATATGCAACCTATCTGTGACCTCATCCGTTCCTTTAAAGTTACCTGCTTAGCCTATGCAGATGACATTCTCCTATTCATGCCATTCTCCATCGACCATCCAGATTTCACACCACTGATACAATGCTTTGAAGCAGTAGAAGATTGGCTCCTCACACAGAATCTAAGAATCAACCACAGTAAGACCGATGTCATGTTTATCACGAAGAACCAAAACTTCTCACCCCCTCCTACATTAAAGATAAAGGACAAGGAATTAACAGTAAAACCTACTATACGATACCTAGGCATCACCCTTGACCAGCGTCTCAATATGAAAACTCACATAAAAAATATAACAAAACTAATATATCACAAGATACGCACACTACGTCACATACGACCCCTACTGGAACCCTCAGATTTTAGAACCATCTTCCAAGCCTTAGTGATGCCACACCTTGATTTTGCAAATGCAATCCTATGTGGGCTCCCTCAATCAACTTTAAATCCTCTCCAATTGGCAATGAATACCGCCGCCAGAGTACTCGAAGGAATATCAAAGTCGGACCACATAACTCCAATCCTGGAAAGACTCCACTGGCTACCAACCAATGCAAGAATCCAATACAAAATCATAATCACCACCTTCAAAGCCCTAAACAATCAAGCACCCTCAACCATTGCTAACCTACTACACACCCAGGCCCTCAACAGAGCCAGAAGAACATCAGCAATAAATACACTAATCGTCCCGAAAATAACAGTCAAATACACCAAGGAAACGTCTAAAAGAGCCTTCAGCATTCATGCCCCAACAGCATGGAATACCCTCCCACCAGAACTGAGAGCCATAACCAATTTAGTACAATTCAGGAAAAGTCTCAAGCACTTCCTATTCTTAAGTTACTTTCCAGTATAAACCTTCCCTAGAGTAATAGCCACTCCATCTTCAGACCTAGTGAATCTTAACTGCATTTAATGTATATAGTTCATTGTTTATGACTTAATTAGATTACATTGTTTTCCAAGTCCTCTAATCCCTGTTACTTGTAAAATACACTACAGTTACCCTGTATGTATATGTTTTGTTCCATGTGAACCGCGCTGATGTCAATAGTGCGGTATATAAGAGATGTTAAATAAATAAATAAATAAATTATAACATGTATGTCTGCATAAAGGGATCATATATACACGCAAAACCCAGTAAGGGATGAACAAATTTAAAAAACAAAAAAAATAAACAACAACATCGTATCTAAGGTTACAATAAAAAGTATGAATAATGCCGTTGCTCAATAAAAACACGTAGCATATCCGGTTCATGAAATGATCGTTAATGTCTGGAAACTATGCACCTATATACCGTATTTTAGCGCATATAACGCGCACCCACATATAATACGCACCGGCATATCATGCGCGGAAATTGGGCTTTTATGTAATAGAGTTCTCACATTACACGCCCTCGCTTTTATCGCGCATGTGCCTCTGATTGACTAGCTCGAGAATTGTTTTATCATGAATGCCCTTTCAGATCAATGAACGTCTCCAGCTTTTAATGGTTTACAATAATTATACACGTAACTACTCATTTAACTATAAAAGTTCTACAGTCATATTCTGGTTTTCATTAAAGTTTACCGTTGGTTACAATTCGTGGCAGAGATTTTATATCTTGAATGCGGCTCCCTGTAAAAAGGTTTTGGTATAGCGCTCCTTCGCAAATACCGCGTGAGGGGGTTGCGCGGTAAGAAAAAAAAGCATATACCACGTGCGTTATATGCACTAAAATACGGTAATCTACTCGCAAGAGACATATGAGGAGGAAGTATGAGGAAATCCCTTATTCGGCTAATATTATAAAATACGGGATATTTACAAAGGAAATCAACAGTGTAGACGCCGCTATGGGCTGTGTAAAAAACGCTGAAATGCATAGACACGGCTTTAAGGAGAAAAATGAAGTGAATAGAAGTGTCTGAAAAGTGCATCCAAAACTTTAAAAACAGTTACCTTTACCAGCGACGACGCTTGCCCGACTGTCAAAAGTAAAATTTCGCAGCCGACAGAACGCCCGCACATGTGTTTAAGAGAAGGCAGGGGGCGGAATAAAAACTGCAGGAAACTGTTTCTTTGAGCAACTGTTTCAGTTTTTTCATTTTTTCACTTTTATGTATGCTCTTTAATGTATTTTACTAGTTTTTTGATTATTACTTTACAGATAATATTTATGTTTTTGTTTTTTCCACTTTCTCATGTTGCTCACTTATACATTATTTATGCATGCAATGATGCTTGATATTCATGTATTTATGTATATTAATTGTACCTCTTTTATTCATTTTATTTATATTTTCTTTATAGTGTACAGACTCTTAATAGACCACTACGAGACACAACACCCTTTGGTCTTCTGTTCTTTAGCAGAGGTATTTACAGTTTGTGTCACATCCTTTTTTCTGTGGTTTTGTATTCTTTTTTGTATTTATCAGTATGTTGGCATTTTTCAGTTGGGCTTTTACACAGTTGAATACTTCAATATTGTGTTTCAAAGATTCATGGTTTTCTATTTATTGATGACATTTTTAATAATCTTTTAATTATTATTTTTTATTTGATTATATATGGTTTTAAGTGCTCTGTTTTTTTACATTGTTTTAAGTGTTTATGTATTTATGTTTTTAGAATTTGTTTGACAAACCCCTGACGAAGGATAGCGAAACACGGCCTGTGTCGGGTTGTCAATTGGTTAATAAAGGCTCTGTCTTTCCACATTTAATCACATTTTGGACTGGCTCTTGAAAGGACATAATTGAGATAAGAGTCTGGCGAGTGTTTGAGAGTTGGTGTGCAGACAGTGGGCTTGAGGCCTCTTCGGCTTTTCTGCCGGATATTTAACCTTCTTACAGGTGGATCTGAAAAAAGGACTGGGCCAAAACCTCCTTGTGGGTCCAGGTAGCGGCCCTCACATTTTATTGGGGCTGCTTGCAGAGTCTCTATTGCGGCACACCCAGATGTGGTTTGCTTCCTCAAGGGATAACAACTTGAACTTCTCCCACAGCAAGAACTTGTTCAACTTTTGGAGGTCGAGGATGGGCCGCAGACCCTCCGTCTTCTTCGGGACGAGGAAGTACCAGGAATAGAAGCCCTGACCTAAAAGGTACGGAGGGACCTTCTCGACTGCCGGTTGGGCGAGGAGACAGTAGTTCCTGCTGCAGGAAAACCTGGTGTGCGGGGAGTCGAGAAGGCTCCGCCAGGGAAAGGGAGTTGGAAGCCTGTTGAAGCAAAGGCGATAGCCGTCTCAGACGACCTGGAGAACCCAGGTGTCCGAGGTGATGGAAGCCCACAGAGGGGAGACAGGCAACCCCCCACTGGCTGCTGCATCGCCGGAGGGCAAGGGGCTATGCCAATGGCGTCAAAACCCCTGTGCAGGTTATGGTGGGGCCGGGGTTTGGGCTTTTGACCCTTTTGCCTTCAGATGCCCCTGGCTGGACTTACCCTGCACTGGAGTGGTCAGCATAGGGGTGGTCAGGTACGCTGGGTAGCCAACAGTACTGAAGACCCTTCCTTGAAAAGAAAGGCTTTTCGGCCTGTTGCTTTTTCTGGGGGAGAGTGGAGGTCTTGCGTGAGAGACGAGTTCTGGTGACAAACTCAGTCTATCTCCGGGGCCTTATCCTCCATTGGCTTACCAAAGAGCTGCTCACCGAGGCAGAGGACGTCCAGGAGCTTTTCCTGCACCCACTGCTCCAAATCTGATGATTGGAGTCATGTATGGCAGCGGGCACCGATGCCTGCGGCCGCCAACCGAGCCAATGACTCTAATCCATCGTAGGCGGCTCGGGAGAAATATTTTGAGCAGTCTGCAATGAATTTCAACAGAGTACTGAACCTATTGAGAGGCTCACCCTCGAGGCCCGCGGAGAAACCTCTGAGCTCCTTGGCCAAGTCACGCAAAACATGCCCATGTATAGTTGGTACGCTTGAATGCGACAAGATAGCATGGAGCCTTGGTAAGCCTTGCGGCTCAGGGTGTCAAGGGCTCTCGACTCTCAGCCCCGGGGGGCCGACGAGTGCGACTTTGGGCTCTTCTGTTTCCTCATGGCCGACTCCACCATCATGGAGGTGTGGGGAAGTTGGGTCTTTCTGAACCCAGGCCCACGTTGTAACATGTACATAGTGTCAAGGCTCTTACTCATGATGGGGACCGAGGCGGGTACTTTCCCACATGCAGAGCAGCAGCCGGAACAGAATGGGAGGGACCAGACCAGTGAGAGACTCCCTAGGCGGGGACTCATACTGAAGAATGTCAAGTTCTTCAGCTCGAGGGTCCTCCTCGGCCTGGGTGATCAGGTTAAGAGCCGGTGCCATATCCTGAACGAACACCAGGAAGGAGGTGTCCTCGGGTGGTGAGTGCCGCTGGAACGCAGGCGGGGAGAGGTCTGATGGAAGGTCCCGATGAGTACGGGTTTCCGGGGAGGTGTCCCCATCGGACTCCCAATCCAAGAACTCGGTTGAGGAGTCATAGAAACATAGAAATATAGAAATATGACGACATAAAAAGACCACATGGCCTATCTAGTCTGTCCTTCCTTAACAACTACAACAGTCCCCTTTTTACCTTTAGAGATCCTATGTGTTTGTCCCATGCTTTTTTTAATTCAGTTACTGTCCTCATCTCTACCACCTCCACTGGGAGACTATTCCACGGATCCACTACTCTTTCCGTAAAGAAATATTTCCGCATATCACTCCTGAATCTATCTCCCTTCACCCTCATCCCATGTCCCCTCGTAGCAGAACTTGCTTTCAATTGAAAGAGGCTCTCTCCCTGAACATTTATGCCACGGAGGTATTTAAACATCTCAATCATATCACCTCTATCCCGCCTTTCCTCTAAGGTGTACATATTAAGATCGTTCAGTCTGTCCTCATATGCTTTATAATGAAGACCACTAATCATTTTAGTAGCCACCCTCTGCACCGACTCCATCCTGTTCACATCCTTTTGAAGGTGCGGTCTCCAGAACTGCACACTACACTTCAAATGAGGTCGCATCAAAGATTTATACAGAGGCATTATCACCTCCTTTTTTCTGCTAGCCATTCCTCTCCGTATGCACCCAAGCATCCTTCTAGCTTTTGCTGTCGCCTTTTCTACCTGTTTAGCTACTTTAAGATCATCAGACACAAACACGCCTAGGTCCCGCTCTTCTTTAGTGGACAAAAGTACTTCTCCCCCTATACTATATTACTCCCTTGGATTGCTGCAGCCCAAATGCATGACCTTACATTTTTTTTAACATTAAATCCCAGCTGCCAAATTCTAGACCATTCTTCAAGCTTAGCTAGATCCCTCCTCATGTTATCTACCCCTTCCTGGGTGTCTACTCTATTGCAGATGTTGGTATCATCCGCAAAGAGACAAACCTTACCTGAAAGTCCTTCCGCTATATCACTAACACAAATGTTAAAAAGAATCAGACTAAGGACAGATCCCTGCGGCACACCACTGATAACATCCTTCTCCTCAGAGTGAGTTCCATTTACTTGTACTCTGTCGCCTCCCACCCAACCAATTTCTAACCCAAGCAGTAACTTTAGGGTCCATCCCTAGGGTGCTCAATTTGTTTATAAGTCGCCTGTGAGGAACAGTGTCAAAGGCTTTACTGAAATCTAAATACACCACATCTAGGGCTCTCCCTCGGTCCAACTCCCTGGTCACTGTGATGGCGCAGCTGGGTTAAACGCTAGTGAAAGGAGCAGAAATCACTCTTTTTCCCCTGTAGCTAAGAGCAGTGCAGGAAGGGAAAGGGTTAAACCTTTAACTAATGGAAAAAACCCTGTGCACAGAAAGCAAGAGAGTGAGCCACACCTCAGCTCCATGACAACCAGGGGAGCTGACGTGAGAGGCAGGGGGGCGGAGTCAAAGTCCATAGGACAGCCCCAAACATTTAGGCACGAGGAAACAGAGAGAGGTCAGGAATAGGAAAGTCAAGAACAGAAAGCTCAGGAAGAACGTCAGCAGCAAGGAGCTGTAAGAGTTCTGGAAGGGACGCTGAAAGGAGTTCTGAGGGAACCTGTGAGAGGAACCGAGATGAGAATTTAAGCAGGAGCAAAGTTCCATTTGAAAGGCTGCACAGATGCTCTGATTGCAGGCAACGTGTGAGTAGCTCTAGTTCAGAGAGAAGCACAGCTGCCCATGAGCAAGTGGCTGATTGGAAGCTCTGGAGACAGGAGTCAGAGTCAGACCCTGTTGAGCAGCTTAACGGCCGGGAGCAGAGGAAGCAGTCTGGGGACAAGAGGTTGCCTGTAAGCTTGCCAGAAAGGGTACGGAAAGCCAGGAAAAAGGTGAGCCCTTTTGAATCTATTAAGGCAGCACTCAAAGAGACTGGTGTCCTAAGTTCCTCCCCCTCAGCTCAGACTAAAGAAGAGTCCCGTTGGAAACAGTTAAAGGCTTTATTAGAGCAGTGGAAGCCTGTTCAGGAGAAGCCTGTAATTGAAGAAAGCATATCAGACTCAGAGGGAGAGCCCATGCAGTTTGAAGAAGCTGGTACTGCTAGCGAGGGTTCTGATATGGAAACTGATTGTGCATTTTGCCAGACAGGGTAAAAGCCATAAATGATATACTAATAGTAAGTGCTGTAAGAAGCCTGACATTGTGCTAGTAGGATTTTACACGGGAAGAGGCAGAGAGCTGCTGGAGTTGGAATTAAGTTTGCCAATTAGGCAAAACCTGGAAGAAAAGAGCATTACTGCTTTTGGTGTTTTAAGAAAGCATTTTCGTTGCTGAAGGAGAAAGCAGTAAATGTTTTATAACAGAAGGAAGCTTGAAGACAGTGCTGTGAAAGGAACATGCCTGTATGTTTAGAAGCTGAATAATCCTGCTTCAGTTAAAGAGACTTTGCTTTGGAGAAGAATCCTTTATTTCTGTTTATTGGGATAGTAGATGGACACTTGTGCAACAATAACAATAAAACTTATTGTTAACCCTATTCCTTGCTGACTCAGTCTTTGCCACAACTACAAGGGAACAGAGACCGCAGCACTTAAAAGGATACAAATAAATATGTGGTCTGCCCACTCCCACTAGGCAGCCGCCTATATAAGGGGTGGTTGCGACATCACCCAGTCAAAGAAATCAATCAGATTTGTCTGACAAGACCTGCCTCTGGTGAATCCATACTGCCTTGGATCCTGTAATCCGCTGGACTCCAGAAACTCCAGAGTCTGAGCCAGGCAGATCGTCCTGTTGAGCTGCCAGGACCCGCTTGGAGCCAGAGGCCCTGGAAGGCAAGCGAGACCGACGTTGAGGACCCTCGTGAGGCCCGCTGCTCTCAGTGGTTTCCTAGATGGATTTTGGTGTTCCACAAGAGGGACCCACGGTCTCTGGGCGCAAGTCATCGAAGCTGGCTGTGAGCGCCTGTTGGGAAGCAATGAACGCAGAAACGCTGCGTTCCAGCGCCAGCATGTGGAACTCCCACGTGGGCTTGGGGCCCTGTGATGTCGACCCCGGGGTCACCAGGTCGGGCGTCAAGGAGGAGAGGGGGTCCTCACCGGGATGGCCCTCAGGAGACCGGGCGCCTTCGCCGGAGGCCTCTGTATCTGTGCAAGGTACCTTGCGGGGCTGCCTCCTTGTCCAACTCTTGAGAACGCCGAAAGGGGCTAAGCGACCGAGCGTGGGAGCGCTCGTGCTTGTTGGGAGCCCCCGACAGCGACTGAGGCCTTCTTCCTGAACTGCTCCACTTCACGGGACCGCTGGTCAGAATGCCACCGAGCGTGTGGGGCCAAAGTGGGGGATCCCACCGGAGGAGAGACAACCGAGGGCACCACCGGGGATACTGAGGCGGCCTTTCTGAAAATGTCTTTGGACTTCTGCTTACAGCTGAGCAGGGCTTTAGAGGACATTTTCTTACAGAGCAAACAGAGCTCCGGATCACGATCAGCTCAGAGACACCGCAAACAAGAGTTGTGGGTGCCCGTAAGCGACATGTTCCTAGAGCATCTATTGCATTTTTTGAATTTGGTGACTATAGGGGCAAAAATGGCCTCCGCAAGGTCAAAGACCCACGCAGCCAGCAGTTAGGTAAAGAAAAGGGCATGAAGCCCATTGGCAAAAAAGGGCAAAGAAAAAAAAAAAAAGTCCCCGAACAGCTCTAAAAAGGTAAAGCAGGGGAAGGACGGGTCGAGGACCGGTGCAACTGGAAAATAGAAGGCCAGTAGGCCAAAAACAAAAGACTTTTTCCGAAGGACGAGGACATGCGTCCAAAGGGCTCTGCGGAAAAATGGAGACTGAGCAAGATGGCACCCTTGGGCGGGAAGAGGACCATGCATGCGTGGCAGCAATCCCAAAGGCTTTCTTTGAAAGTTGGGGAATTGCTCAGCACGGGCTCCATCGGTGCTGACATCACCCATAAGTGAGGACTAACTTCCTGCTTGTTCCTGGAGAATGTTTTTTTTCTCTTTAATTTTTATTTTTTATTTATTTATTGGATTTGTTCCAGGGTTCCCTTTGTAATGTATTTAATATTTCCCTGTATGTGTTTACTGCTATTCTTGATATTCAAAGTAAAACTGGGAAAAAAAAAAAAAAACCACCATTGGTATGATTTAAGTTATGTTAATCTGTTTTTTTGTACTCGCCTTCAGTTTTGCTTTGTCAACAGGATACTGGTTTCTGGAGTCAGGGGAAGGAACTTTTCTACTGTGATATCACAAACCTGGCATGCTCAGCTGCTGATGGAGGGAGATAACCTATGCGTCTATTCTGGAGTAGAGGGACTCAAGGAAATACAATTAGCAGCTAAGGCCTAATTTCACCATTTAACTAATCAAGGATTAAATACTGAATTTAGGGTTTAGCTTGTGTTAAAAACCATTAACCCATGATTAGCAATAATAGCACAAATATTACATCAAAAAAATATTGAGTTGTGTAGCAAAGCAGTTCATTAATGTCACAAAATGATTTTAACATGGATTGTTACAAATGATGGAGAAGGGATATTTAAAAGGCATCACCCGGCTTGCAAGCCTTGCATTGTCTCTCTAAGGGATATTCAGCAGAACATGTTAGTGCCGCTGAATATCCGCCTGCAAGTGCTGCCATTACACACCCCGATGCTAACCAGTTAGCAATGGGGCATGCCGGGGGCATTCTGGGGCAGCACCTATCGCTAACCAGGCAGCGGTGATATTGAACCACTGCCTGGTTACATAAGAACATAAGATATGCCATACTGGGTCAGACCAAGGTCCATCAAGCCCAGTATTCTGTTTCCAACAGTGGCCAATCTAGGTCATATGTACCTAGCAGTTTCCCCAAGGGACACAAGTTCCACAATGCTTGTATTGGTTCAAGCATTGATATCCTGGGTCCCTTCTTAATAATGGTTTATGGACCTTTCCTCCAGGAACTTGTCCAAACCTTTTTTAAACCCAGCTACACTAACAGCCTTTACTATATCCTCCGGTAACAAATTCCAGAGTTTGATTACACGTTGAGTGAAAAAATATTTTCTTTTATTAGTCTTAAATAGTTTACCCTGTAGCTTCATTGCATGTCCCCTAGTCTTTCTATATTCTGATAAGGTAAACAATCGATCTACATTTACCCGTTCCACTCCGTTCATTAATTTATAGACTTCTATCATATCTCCCCTCAGCCGTCTCTTTTCCAGGTTAAAGAGCCCTAACCTTTTTAGTCTTTCTTCATAGGAGTATCCTTCCATCCCCTTTACCATTTTGGTGGCTCTTCTCTGAACCTTTTCTAAAATTGCTATATCCTTTTTAAGATACGGCGACCAGAATTGCACACAATATTCAAGGTGCCATCTCACCATGGAACGATATAGAGGCATTATAATATCTTTTGTTTTATTTTCCATTCCTTTCCTTATAATACCTAGCATTCTATTTGCTCTCTTGGCCGCTGCTGCACACTGGGCCGAGGGTTTTAACATGTTATCCACAATGACGCCTAAATCTTTTTCCTGGGTGGTGGTTCCTAATGTGGAACTTTGCATCGTGTAACCATAGTTTGGGTTGTTCTTCCCTAGGTGCATAACCTTGCACTTGTCCACATTAAATTTCATCTGCCATTTTGATGCCCCGTCTTCCAATTTATCAAGATCCTCTTGCAATTTTCCACAATCCTCTTGAGTTTTAACAACTTTAAATAGTTTTGTCTCATCTGCAAATTTGATAACTTCACTCGTTATTCCACTTTCCAGGTTAGTTCACTCGTTATTCCACTTAGTGGTTAGTTATATGCAGTGAAAGTCAGGCACAGGACAACTGTCCTAACGTTCGCCGTATAAACTAACTGGGTAGTGACTGAATATCACCGCTGCCCGATTAGCTTTGCAGCAATCCGGGCAGCAGATGTATTCAATACCAGAGCCCAGATATGCCCCCTGGCATTGAATATTTGGGTTTAAAGTTCAGCGCTGGCGACTAGCTGCGTGTGCTGAATATCAGACCCAATTTTCTTGGCCTCCTACCCTAGTATCTGTAAAAGGCTAGTAGCACTGTGGGAGGCTTCTCCCTCCCTGGCAGAAATCAGCAACACAAAAATAACCTCTCTATATACCCTCCCTCCCTTAAGAAAGTCTAGGCTGGCAACACTGTCCCAAAATCTTACCATCCCCCCCCCCACCCTACCCATACAGAGCTACCTCAGGACCCTATCACTTTTCAAACCCTTACCCCTAGCCCAGGGCAGCCAGAAGGTCTTTCGGGTAGAACAATGCCCGATCATTCCTCTAATGCTGATACTGTAATTCAAAATGGAGCTGGCTGACTGATGGGTCCCCCTCTGCCTAGCCTCCACTGGGGAAACAGAGAAAGTGGGGCTCTCTGGTAGGGGTAAGGAGGGGTTCTTTTTTATTACAGGGATGATTTCTGCTGAAAGTGGCTTTGGGGGAAATTTACTTGGGACTATTTCCCCATTAAAGATGGCTGCTCAAGACTATGTGTACTGACCCGGCTGGTAACACACATATACTTACAGTTATGGTAATGAATGTTTCCAGCACCAATGTTGGATTTAATAAACTGTAGCACTTAGTTATTACAGTTTAGTGAACTGCACAGAAATTTACTTGCACGAAAACTATGCATTAATGAGCTTCTTTTTAATGCAGGCTACTGTCTAAAAAAAATCCAGCAAGCGGAAGCCACGTGTGAAAGATGAAAAAAACAAAAAAAGAAAGACCCCCAATTGTTAAATAAAGCTTGCAATACCTGCATACATTACAGCTTCAATGCGGTCTCTTATATATCCAATATGCCTAGGTGAAAGTGTTGTTTTATTAGGAGCTGGAACTACCAGTGGTCCAACCAGAAATGCACATGCTCCTCCAAGATAATTAAACATGGATGCAATAGCTGTTGCTGTGGCACGCTCATCTGGAGAAAACCAAGTGGTGGAAAGGTATGTGGCAGCATTCATCACAGTTGGACCTCCCAATCCATTCAACAGCTGCCCAGCATGGATGAGTCTGGAACACATAAGAAAACTGGAGAATGAAAGGAACTTTCTACATCAGGAATTATGTAGGCATAGAAACGTTCTGATAAATGAAATGACATTAGCTTAAATATTTGCTTTATGACACAGGGCAATCTTCACAAAATGACAAACAAAATACAACTAAAAGGAGAAAATTGATCAAAATCTTCAGAATGCAAACAGCCAGTAGTTTAGGCAATGCACTGTGGTGAAGTTCTACATACACAGTCATTGGCTCATAACTGGTGAATGCAAAATCACTACTGTCCAGCTCCAGCACTCCAGTATTAGTGGGCTAGGGGGCATTAAGTGCTTTTCTCAAAGGCTACTACGTCCATTTTCATATGCCTCATTAGTTAACACCACATGTGCTGAAAACCAAAAAGCCTCAAAGTGGTAAAGTAGCAGTGCTTGAGATTAATTTTTGATCAAGAAGGATTTTAAGTGCCAGTGCCATCTTCCGCAAAGCAGCATGAAACATCTGGAGGGAAGGAGCAGGAGGGTAAGGTGAAAGAGTGAGAGAGCAAAGGGGTGAAAGAGAACAGAGGACAAACATGAGACGTCTGGGTGCAAGCCACTGGACCACCGAATCAGGCCAGAACTGCCACCTGAACCTTCAGGGAGCTAAGTGCGAGGTCCTTCTCTAGGCCACCCTGCAGAAAGAGTAAAGGGGAGGACACCTTGGCCACCTCAAGAGTCAAGTGCTGCATGCCACACCAGTGCGCAAAGAAGCACCATATCTGCATGTATGCTAGCTTGGTAGAACTCTTCTGGAATCAAAAGTATGGTAAAGCATAGTTACTCATCTGTAACAGGTGATCTCCAGGAACAGCAGGAATTTAGTCTTCACATATAGGTATCATAGGTACCGACGAAGCCCGCGTGGGAACGCTCCCCAGCGTCCAATAGGAACGCTTTTGGGAGCAGCCCACAGCGCATGCGTGCTGCCTTCCCGCCTCTGTACCTCTCTCACTTCAGTTGAGTTTATAGCTGAGACCAAAGGAGAGAAGTAGAGAAAGAGATAGAAACACCTCCTAGGGGAGGTGGGTGGGTTGTGAAGACTAAATTCCTGCTGTTCCCAGAGATCACCTGTTACAGGTGAGTAACTACGCTATCTCCAGGAACAAGCAGGAATGTAGTCTTCACATATGGGGACTCCCCAGCTGAAAGATGCCAAGGGGTGACCCCAGCAAGCTGCGAACCCAGGTGAGCTGGGTCATGCTTTCTCCCATGGACCTCTGGCATCCAAACCATGGATGGTGGGTAGGAGTTGTATTAGGTATGGAAGAGATGTTGGAGAACAGCCTAGCCAAACGAGGCATCCCGGCGGGAGTCCTTGTCTAAGCAGTAGTGGGCTGTGAAGGTGTGTACTGAAGCCCAAGTGGCTGATCTGCAGATGTCATCAATAGACACAGAACGAAAGTTAGCCATTGAGGCTGCCATTGCTCTCACATTGTGAGCGGTGACATGGCCCTCGAGAGAAAGTCCTTTACTCTGATAAGTATAGGATATCCAATCTGCAATCCAATTTGACAGAGTTTTTTTGGAAAGAGGAAGTCCCAAATGACTAGAATAAAAAGCCACAAAAAGCTGAGAAGATTTTCTATGTGGCCTAGTTCTTTGGAGATAAAAGGCTAAGGCTCTTTTGCAATCCAATGTGTGACGATTTCTTTCCGCACTAGAGGCATGAGGCCTAGGGAAGAATATAGGAAGATAAACCGACTGGTTTAAATGAAAAGGCGAAACCACCTTTGGCATAAAGTGAGGATGAGTCCTGAGGACTACTTTTATCATGATGGAACCTTGTATAAGGAGGGTCAGCTACTAACGCCTGTAGTTCACTAATGCACCTTGCAGAAGTGATGGCAATTAGGAAAATGACTTTCCATGAAAGAAACTTTAGGTCTGAAGTGGCTAAAGGTTCAATGGGTGGTTTCATAAGCTGATCAAGAACAAGATTCAGATCCCATGCCACCGGTGGTGGTTTAATGGGAGGTTTTGTTAAGATAGACCTCTCATAAATCTTGATACAAGTGGATGAGAGGAAATAGGTTGTCCATCGAAAGGTTTATGGAAAGCAGCAATAGCACTAAGATGGACTCTCACTGAATTGGTCTTCAGACCAGAAGTTGATAATTGGAGGAGATACTCTAGTAGCAACTCTACAGGCACCAAAAGGGGGTTAAAGTCCCTTTTGTGAACACCAGACAGAGAACCTTTTCCACTTAAAAGTGTAAGAACGTGTTGTGGAAGGTTTTCTGGAAGCCAGAAGGGTATCCTTTACTTGTTGAGAAAGGTCAATATCCTGGAATTCTAGGCTTTCAGTAACCAGGCGGGACTGGGGATTGGGATGCAGTAAGCATCCGTCCTCCTGAGACAGAAGATCTGGAGCATTCCCCCAACTCCAGAGGAGTGGTTTGACAGAGACGCAGAAGAAGTGGCCAACGTGGAGCTATGAGTATCATACGACCTCTGTCTCTCTGAAGTTTGAATAAAGTTTTGGGAATGAGGGGAATGGGTGGGAAGGCATAGAGGAAGTCCTGACCCCAGTGGAGTAGGAAAGTATCTCTTGCCTGACAGTTGTGAGCTTGGATTCTGGAACAGAATCAGGGAAGTTTGGCATTCTTGGACTTGCAAAGAGGTCTATATCTGGTGTTCCCCAGATTTGAAACACTCGAGCAAGCCAGTATGAGTGGAGGAACCACTCATGGGGCAGCAGTATTCGACCGAGTCTGTCTGCCCAAAAGTTTTGAATACCCGGAAGGTATACCGCAAACAGGTGAATTTGCAACTCTCTGACAAGGGCCCATAGTCGCAAAACTTTGTTGCACAGCGACAGAGAGCCTGTTCCACCTTGCTTGTTCACATAGAACATAGCTACCTGATTGTTGGTTTTGGACCAGAACTGTCTTTTCGCTGAGATGGGCCTGAAAGACGAATAGCACTGAAGATGGCTCTTAGCTCTAGGAGGTTTATGTGAAGGGAAACCTCCTGTGGGGTCCAGAGACCCTGAATGGACAGATCGTGCAAGTGGGCCCCCCAACCCATCTTGGATGCATCTGTTAGGGTGGCCTGATATAGAGGCTGCTGGAAAGGAGAGCCTACAAGGAGGTTTTCCAGAGATTGCCACCATTGCAGGGAGGAAATCAAACGTGTGGTGTTTCTAATCTTGTCCATTAGCTGACCCAAGGCCTGTGACCACTGAGAGAATAGGGTCCACTGGGCTGCTCGCATGTGGAGGCGAGCATAGGGAAATACATGGACAGTGGATGCCATATGTCCCAGAAGTTGAAGCATCTCTTGAGCAGTAAGGAACACCTTCATAGATGCTTGAGATGCTAGCTGTATTATCTTTAGACAGCGTGGCTGTGGCAGGAAACTCTTTGACTGCCGTGTGTCTAGACGAGCCCCTATGAATTTGAGAGATTGAGAGGGGGTGAGATGAGATTTTGGGAGGTTTATGACCAGTCCCAAGTATTGAGGAATGCTCATTGCTCGAGAAAGAGCGAAGCCAGCCTCTGGAGCCGTCGATGCTCAAATGAGCCAATCGTCCAAGTAAGGGAAGACGAATATTCCCAAAGTCCTCATAAATGCTGCTACCACTGCCATGCATTTTGTGAAGACTCTTGGAGCAGAAGCCAGTCCAAAAGGAAGAACTCTGTACTGGAAGTGTCTTCATTGGACCAGGAATCGAAGGAACTTCCTGTGATCTGAGTGGATGAGAATATGCGTGTACGCATCTCTTAGATCTAGAGAACATAGCCAGTCCTGACTTTGAAGGTATGGAAGGGAGTATCCCGAGGGAGATCATTTTGAACTTTGCTCGGAACAAATATTTGGTTAATTCTCCGAGGTCTAGTATAGGTCTGTGCCTCCCTGTCTTCTTTGGAATAAGAAAATAGGGGTAGTAAAACCCCAAACCCTGTTGGGATATGGGTACTTCTTCAATTGCTCCTTGAGCGAGAAGTGATGTGACCTCCTGCTACAAGAGGTTGGTGGCAGGGGCCTGAGAATTGAACTGTTTTATTATTGTAGGTGGGGGCAAGTTGAGAAATTGAAGCTTGTACCCCAGTCGTACAATGGACAGAGTCCATTTTTCTGATGTTATTTGTTGCCATCTTTTGGCAAAATAGCATAGTCTTCCTGGAATGGTTAAGGGTTCTGGACCTTTCAGGGGCAGAATGACTAAGTTCTCTGGGTAGATATCAAAGACCCTGAGGGGGCTGGGTCTGTTGGGCCGGTTGAGCTCTTTGAGCTTGCGGCTTTCTTTGCTGTCTATTCTGTTGTTGCCCCTTCTGGGGAACATGAAGCGGACAGTGGCTTTGATGGGTGTAAGATGGGCAAGGCTTCTTTTTCTTGCTGAAAAAGGTTTTTTGAATGTTTTCTTCTTTGCTGGGTTGGCTGTAAACTTTGATAGTCTGTTCAAGGTAGTATTTTCAGATTCAAGCTGATTAGCCTTGTCCTGCCAGTCCTTGCCAAAGAGATTTTCTCCTGTACAAGGAATGTTTCCCAGCTTTTCTTGCACCCACTGTTCTAAGTCTGATGCTTGAAGCCAAGCAATATGACCTGCTCCTATGGATATAGCAGAGTTTCTGTTAATACACTCAAAGCAATCAAAGGTAGCACGGTTCATGAATTTAGAGACATTCTGGGCGTGCTTGACCAGAATAAGGTAGTCTGCTCTTTTTTTCCTCAGAGACACAAGGGCTAATGAGCTCTAAGTCTTTTGTGACGTCTTCCAGGAACATTTCCATATAAAGAATATAGGAACCGATACTGGCTGATAGCATGGAGGATTGAAAGCATTGACGCCCAAAGGCATCGAATGTCCTGGATTCCCAGCCTGGATTAGAAGAATGTGTTTTAGCACTCTTGATTCTTCGCATGGCCGATTCCACTACCATTGAATGGTGCGGTAACAGTTTTTTGAAAACCAGGACAACTTGGCACTCGGTACATAGTGTCAAGGCATCGGGAATGTGAAGATATCGTTAAAGGAGTTTCTCACATTCTCAACATCAGATCATGTAAGATCTTGTAAATGGGAAGCATAGCTGCCTCCTTGGGAGCCATAGGATATTGTAGAATTCTTAATTCTTCTGCCCTAGGTTCCTTTTCTGGAATCACAGTGATTGCAAGGCCCTTTGCAAATCACGAATGAAATCCTGGAAGGACATATCTTCTGGAGGAGACATCCTGCGTTGAGGATGAGTTGAATCCTCTAGTAGGTTCACTCTGGTACCGGTAGAATCGTCAGAGTCATCGGAATCGGAAGACTCAAAGGCACTCTGTAATGGATGCTCCCGTAACGCATGGTATCGGGTACCACTCGAAGTGGTTCCTGATCCCCGATACCCGAGATAGACTCAAGGCTCGGCATGGGGGAAGCAGTCCTGTCAAAGCACGTACTGTCGGTACCAGTACCGATGTCGGTACCGATACCTGTTGAACCGTCTGTAGCGGTCTTAGCGGTACCGAAGCTGCAAAGAGGGACGCTAGACTGCATTCAATAGCGAGGATTCTTTTATCCATCGCTCCTGACGATGCCTGGGTGTCAGTACCGGTGGAAGCGGCTATGACCCCAAAACATGGCACCAGTAGTTCTGCAGAGGTGGAAGCCTCTGGAACATCCTGGAGCCCGAAGACTTCTGCCGGGGCTGTTTTGCCGGTGAACTATCCTCGAGGGCAACGCCAGTGGCATCTCGATACTTTGAAGGAGATTTACCCTTTGAGGACCGGCCAGTCTTAGAAGACTTAAGTTTAGCTACCTGAGATCCATGGGAGGAAGATGAAGCCCTGGAGGACGGTGATTCAAGTGACATCGTATCCGTGGCAAAAAGAGTTTTGCAGCTCTATTCTGCAGGTCCCTTTTGGTCATCCTCGTGCAGGAGAGACACTCCGTTGGACAATGTTCAGGACCTAAACATTTTAGACACCAATCATAGGTGTCTGTGACGGAAATGGTACCGCCACACTTTGAGCATTTTTTGAACATAAGAACATAAGATATGCCATACTGGGTCAGACCAAGGTCCATCAAGCCCAGTATTCTGTTTCCAACAGTGGCCAATCTAGGTCATATGTACCTAGCAGTTTCCCCAAGAGACACAAGTTCCACAATGCTTGTACTGGATCAAGCATTGATATCTTCGGTCACTTCTTAATAATGGTTTATGGACCTTTCCTCCAGGAACTTGTCCAAACCTTTTTTAAACCCAGCTACACTAACAACCTTTACTACATCCTCCGGTAACAAATTCCAGAGTTTGATTACACGTTGAGTGAAAAAATATTTTCTTTTATTAGTCTTAAATAGTTTACCCTGTAGCTTCATTGCATGTCCCCTAGTCTTTCTATATTCTGATAACGTAAACAGTCGATCTACGTTTACCCGTTCCACTCCGTTCATTAATTTATAGACTTCTATCATAACTCCCCTCAGCTGTCTCTTTTCCAGGTTAAAGAGCCCTAACCTTTTTAGCCTTTCTTCATAGGAGTATCCATCCTTCCATCCCCTTTACCATTTTGGTGGCTCTTCTCTGTACCTTTTCTAAAATCGCTATATCCTTTTTAAGATACGGCGACCAGAATTGCACACAATATTCAAGGTGCGGTCTCACCATGGAACGATATAGAGGCATTATAATATCTTTTGTTTTATTTTCCATTCCTTTCCTTATCATACCTAGCACTCTATTTGCTCTCTTGGCCGCCGCTGCACACTGGGCCAAGGGCTTTAACATGGTATCCACAATGACGCCTAAATCTTTTTCCTGGGTGGTGGTTCCTAATATGGAACTTTGCATCGTGTAACCATAGTTTGGGTTGTTCTTCCCTAGGTGCATAACCTTGTACTTGTCCACATTAAATTTCATCTGCCATTTTGATGCCCAGTCTTCCAATTTATCAAGATCCTCTTGCAATTTTTCACAATCCTCTTGGGTTTTAACAACTTTAAATAGTTTTGTGTCATCTGCAAATTTGATAACCTCACTCGTTATTCCACTTTCCAGGTCATTTATGAATATGTCAAAAGCAGCGGACCCAGCACAGATCCCTGGGGTACACCACTATTCACCTTTCTCCATTGGGAAAATTGGCCATTTAGCCCTACCCTCTGCTTTCTATCTTTTAACCAGTTCCTGATCCACAATAGTACACTGCCTCCTATCCTATGACTCTTTAGTTTTGCCAAAAGTCTCTGATGAGGGACCTTGTCAAAGGCTTTCTGAAAGTCCAGATACACAATATCAACCGACTCACCTTTGTCCACCTGATTATTCACTCCTTCAAAAAAACATAACAGATTAGTAAGACAAGATCTTCCTTGTCTAAAGCCATGTTGGCTGTCTCCCATTAGGTTGTGACTATCTACATGCTGAGTAATTTTATTCTTTATGATGGTTTCTACCATTTTTCCCGGTACTGACGTCAGGCTCACCGGTCTGTAGTTTCCCGGATCACCCCTGGAACCCTTTTTAAAAATTGGTGTTACATTGGCGATCCTCCAATCTTCAGGTATTAGAGATGATTTTAATGATAGTTCACAGATTACTGATAGCAGGTCTGCAATCTCATATTTCAGTTCTTTCAACACCCTTGGATGTATACCATCCGGCCCAGGTGATTTGCTACTCTTCAGTTTATCTAATAGTTGTAAGACATCTTCCCGATGTATCAATATTTCCTTCAATTCTTCCGCACCTTTAAATACCACTTCAGTAATGGGTAACATCCCTACATCTTCTTCAGTAAAGACTGAAGCAAAGAATTCATTCAGTCTCTCCGCTATCGCCTTGTCGCCTCTTAGTGCTCCTTTAACCCCTTTATCATCTAATGGACCAACTGACTCTCTCACAGGTTTTTTGCTACGAATGTACTTGAAAACCACTAGCTGGTTTCTCCATGCCTGAAGAAAAGTGGGCCTAGTGCCCAAAATGGCGCCTAGCACCAGAAACAGAGGAAAGACCCTGAAGAACATACAAGGGTTTTTTTGTTTTGTTTTTTTTTTAAAGAAAGAACCACCACCGGCGGTTCCGGTAGGCATCAAATGAAGGCAGACATGACCACAAAAAAAAAAAAAAAAAAAAAAAGAATAAAAGGAAATTTTCTACGGTGACAGGGTACACGTCCTGTCGGCTCCGCGGAAAACAAAGAATTGAAGTGAGAGAGGTACAGAGGCAGCAAGGCAGCATGCATGATGCGCTGTGGGGTGCTTCCAAAAGCTTTCCTATTGGACACTGGGGAGCGTTCCTGCGCAGGCTCCGCCGGTACCGACGATACCTATATGTGAAGACTACATTCCTGCTTGTTCCTGGAGATAGGTTACTGCTGGAGAGCAGCCTTCACGTGCCAGCAGTTTCCTTTCAAAAGCCATGCAGTAAGTGAGAAGGGAGCCAGGATCCTCCAGGACGATCGGTCCCTGCTGCGATAGCCTCCGAGACAGAGGCAGCCAAAGAGGAGGCACTACCAGAAAAATTCTGCTCTGGTGATGCTTTATATGCCGAATCACATGCCCCACTAGGGGCCACGTAAGAAATACTACAGCAGCTGCTGACTGGGCCAAGGCTGGGACAGGGCATCAATGCCCTTGGACCCCATCTCTGTTTAGCGACTGAAGAAGCGGCAAACTTTGACAATGGAACAGGTCACCATCAGATCCATTTCAGGGCAGAGCAGAATCAACTGAAATTCCTCTTGACTCAACTCCCACTCGCCAGGATTCAGAGAGTGACAGCTGAGGACATCCACTTCAGTTCTTCTCCACCCAGGCAAACAGGAGATCGATCTACAGGGCCACTCCAGCATTTCTTGTGCCGCCCTGCCATAAGCTACCGCCATGGCATTGTCTGAAAACACTTGAATCGCCCGGCCCTCAACCAGGGGCTGGAAATGCGAAAGAGCCAATCTGATGGCCCTACTCTCGAGTCAGTTGATGGACCACACACCAAAACTCGCTGTGGTACCAATGGTCCTGAGCTATATGGTCTCAGTAGTGGACTCCCCAGCCTGAGACTGGCATCCATTGTCAGCAATGATCCACGAGAAATTGTTCAGCAGTACATCCTTCCTGAGATGACAGGGTTGCCGCTACCACTGCAGGCTGGACCCCACCCTCAACATGAGTGGAAGCATGTGCTCAAACTCCTGAGAACTCTGTGACCATCAAGTCAACAAGGACTGCTGAAGCGGCCACGGGCGAGCACAATCCCACAGGACCATCTCTATGGTCGCCACCATCAATCTGAGGAGCTGAAGATAATACCAGACTCTGGGGGACTGCTGCAGACAGAACGTCGCCAGGCAACTCAAGTCTTCAGATTTTCTCCTCTGGCAGGGAAAATCTGCCCACTCGAGTGCTCCCAGAAATTTCAAGAACTGGGAAGGTAAAAGTTGGCCCTTTTCCTAATTGATCACCCAGCCAAGGCTATCCAAAAAGGGCACCACTCAGGACGTCAGCAGAGTTGCTTCTGACAGGGACTGGCTCAGATGAGACAGTAATCTAGATAGGGATAGGCACAGATGCCTTGGTGCCGCAGCACCACAGCTGTCATTACCATGACTTTTTTTTTTTTTTTATTTAAGGTCTTTTAGTCATATACAATAACCAAATCAGAACAAGACATATTACTGATGTTAAACAAAGGTAAGACTGATATCAGTACAAAAAATAGGCAAACATGACATAGGAAACAGACTTAAAGTCCACATCACGAGAGCTAACCACTAATCAAATACCAGAAACAAAAAAGTAAGAAACCAAGTCAAATGACCATTTACTAGGAGGAAACAACCATGCTACGAGACCCAATTGAACCCTGCCTGTCAAGCAAAAATCTTTCCAAATGTGATACCTCAAGGAAAATAAAAGAAGCACCCTCATATACAATCAGGCACTTACAAGGAAATTTAAGGAAAAATGTGGCACCCAGAGCAATAACGCGCGACTTTAAAGATAGAAACTGTCGGCGTCGCATCTGGGTGCTACGAGACACATCTGGAAAGATATTTATTTTTTGTCCACAAAATAACGCGGACTTCACCTTAAAAAAAGCCTTTAAAATACGCTGTTTGACCATAACAGAAGGCAAGGTGACCAACAAAGTAGATCGGGTATTAATAGTATCTGAGGAATCTTCTAGAAAATCAGTGAGATTCACCACATTAGGAACAATTTCATCTAATTCACCATCTATGGGGTTAAGCTTTTTTGTGCCCGAAGGAATATAATAAATCTGCAAAACTTCAAAAACATCAGATATAGCAAGTATTTCTTTTACATACTTATCAAAAAGAATTTTTGGTGATAATAAGGAAGTACAGGGAAAATTCAAAAACCTTAAATTACAAATTCGTATGGAATTCTCAAGCGATTCAATCTTAGAATGTAAAGCAAAGAGTCCTTAATTCCCGTCACATTTGTAGCTTGCAATGAATGCACCTGGGACTCCAATTTAACAACTGCTTTATCTATTAAAGACATTTTCTCATCAAGTTGCTGCACAGCAACTGCAGCATCTTGTGAGAAAAGAGTAAAGGAGCTAACAACAGTAGACACTTTAGAATCTATGCACTTCAGAGCCCCCCACAGATCTTTTAAAGTAACTTTAGATTCTGAGGGACGGGCTGGAAGCTCAAAAGAAGTATCCAGCACCGCCGTCTGAACAGGAATAGGCATCTTAATAACAATTTTCTCTCTCACTGCAACTTCTGAAAGAACCCCCAAACCAGAAACGTTAGTGATAGGACGGGGGGGGGGGGGGATCTCCCCCCAGGGCTCAGAGACGCCCCTCAGGAGAGGACTGCGCAAGAGGGAGGGGAGCAAAATGTTTATCCAATGGGCCCACCGGTTTATCAACACCGGAATCAGCCGATTGGATTTTGCTCTGTGGCTTGGCCTGCCTCTTACCCATAATTTTAGGACACAAATCAACCCACAATATCGCAAAAGGACGGTCACCTAACCCTCACCTGGCTGCAACTTCACTCTGACCCCAACAGCTCCGTCAAAAGAAATAGCGTCGAAGGGGCGTAGCCCGCCCCTTAGACACGCCCCTTAAAACACGCCCCACGGTCGCGGAGAAAACTACCTGGAAATTTATACAAAGAAAACAAGAAGCCCCCTCGAGCAGCAGGCTGTCCCCGGAGTGCCTGATGGTCCGGCAACACGGCAGAGCAGTCGCAGCACTCCTCCAGCCCTCAACAGGGCGCACACTCCTCCAACACTCTCCAGTAGGTAGCTCCCTACCATGACTTTTGAGAACATCCTTGGGATGGTGGAAAGCTGAAAAGGAAGGGCAGCAAACTGATAGTGACAGCCAAGCATGGCAAAATGCAGACACTGCTGCTGATCTGTCTGGATAGAGATAAGAAAATATGCCTCGGCCAGATCCAGAGGAACCAAGAACTTCCCTCAGCGTACTGCTTGAACCATGGAGCCTAAGGTTTCCTTCCAAAAGTGCAGGGCATGCAAGTGCGCATTGACCCCTTTGGGGTCCAGAATGGGCTAGAAGGAACTGTCATTTTTGGCACCATGAAGAAGATAAAGTATCTGCCCTTGCTCCATTCTTCTGGGGGAGATGGGGGGGGGCATCACCACCTTTAGGCAAAGCAACTTGTCCAAGGTGGTCTGCACCACAGCACCTTTGATCACAGACCCTCAAGGGGAAACGATGAAGACCTAAGGAATTGGCTCCTTGCATTCCAGGACATAGCTGAATTGAATGGTATCCAACATCCAGCAATCCTTGGTAACACGGGCCCTTTCCTGAAAGAAGAGGTGAGGCCTGCTGCCCACCAGAGGCACTAGCGAATGGGCCCCCAAACCTTCACTGCGTTGCCCAAGAGGGTCCTCCTAAGAACACAAGATATGCCATACTGGGTCAGACCAAGGTCCATCAAGCCCGGGTCAGACCAAGGTCCATCCTGTTTCCAACAGTGGCCAATATAGGTCATAAGTACCTAGCAATCTCCCCAAAAGACACAGGTTCCTCAATGCTTGTATTGGGACAAGCAGTGATATCCTGGGTTCCTTAATGGTTTATGGACCTTTCCTCTAAGAACTTGTCCAAACCCTTTTTTAAACCCAGCTAAACTAGCAGCTTTTACTACATCCTCCGGTAACAAAATTCCAGAGTTTGATTACACGCTGAGGGAAAAAATATTTTCTTTTATTAGTCTTAAATAGGTTACCCTGTAGCTTCATTGCATGTCCCCTAGTCTTTTTATATTCTGACGACGCAAACAATCGATCTACGTTTACCCTTTCCACTCCATTCATTAAATTTATAGACCTCTATCATATCTCCCCTCAGCCGTCTCTTTTCCAGGTTGAAGAGCCCCAACCTTCTTAGCCTCTCTTCATCGGAGTATCCTTCCATCCCCTTTACCATTTTGGTAGCTCTTCTCTGCACCTTTTCTAATAACGCTATTTTTATTTATTTATTTAGCTGTATTTATATCCCACTTTTCACCGGGTCAAAGCGGTCAATTGGGGGATACATTTAACACGAGGGGATATGAGACACATACGATAATACTTACAGGGAACATGGAGGGTTAAGTGGCTTGCCCAAGACCACAAGGAGTATAGGACTAGAAATCCCAGTCCCTCTGGCCTGAGATTGCTGTCCCCAGGTGGGACTTGAACCCCCGGCCCTCCGGCCTGAAGTACCTTGTCCTAACCACTAGACCACTCCTCCCTCTCAATATCCTATATCCTTTTTAAGATACGGCGACCAGAATTGCACACAATATTCAAGGTGCGGTCGTACCATGGAATGATACAGAGGCATTATAATAACCTTTGTTTTATTTTCCATTCCTTTCCTTATGATACCTAGCATTTTATTTGCTCTCTTTGCCGCCACTGAACACTGGGCGGAGGGTTTCAACATGTTATCCATGACGACGCCTAAATATTTTTCCTGGGTATTGGTTCCCAATGTGGAACCTTGCATCGTGTAACCATAGTTTGGGTTGTTCTTCCCTAGGTGCATAACTTTGCACTTGTCCATTTTAAATTTCATCTGCCATTTGGATGCCCAGTCTTCCAATTTATCAAGATCCTCTTGCAATTTTCCACAATCCTCTTGGGTTTTAACAACTTTAAATAGCTTTGTGTCATCTGCAAATTTGATAACCTCACTCGTTATTCCCTTTTCCAGGTCATTTATGAATATGTCAAAAAGCAGCAGACCCAGCACAGATCCCTGGGGTACTCCACTATTCACCTATTTCCATTGGGAAAATTGGCCAGTTAGCACTACCCTCTGCTTTCTATCTTTTAACCAGTTCCTGATCCACAATAGTACACTGCCTCCAATCCCAGAGTCCCTGGGTCCATGTGCTCCACAAAAGGACCATGAATGAGCTCGAGGCCCCGAAGCAGAGTCGAAGAATGGTTTTCCAGGGTGGTAGTGAAGTTAGTCCCAAGACCACTGGGAATCCGGCCTCTTCCAGGAGGCAGTAAGATATCATCTTGCCTAGGTCCTTAACCAGGTTCTCATAAGAACATAACATAAGAGGAGAAGAAATGCCATGCTGGGTTAGATCAAGGTTCATCACAGCCGAGTGTCCTGTTTCCAACAGTGGCCAATCTGGTAAACAGGTTCCACAATGCTTGTTCAAGGGTAAACAGTGTATTTCCTGGGTCCTCTTTAATACTACTTTATGGACCTTTTCCTCCAGGAATTTGTCCAAACCTTTTTTAAACCCACTACATTAACAGCTTTTACTATATCCTCCGCTAACTAATGTACCTGAATGATCTGCAACCAGAATCCTGGTACCAAGGAGCTCCGTGTCCAGGGCAGTGTTGGTATGGCATACTAAACTCAGAAATGTGAATAAACTATATTCCTTCTCTTACCCAGGAGTTAAATTTCAGGTGTTAGGGCTATGCAGGCTTCTCATGGCTAGCATACCTCCCTGCAGAGGAGAGCGATTCTAAATCCCATGTAAATGAAGGAACTAGTTGGGGTAGGTGCTAATTTTGGCACACATTTTATTGCATCTTTATTGTGAGGTATAACACTTTACTCATTTAATAATGTTAACTTGCTAAAAGGTGTGTTAAAGAAGAGCCACCAAAATGGTAAAGGGGATGGAAGGATACCCTTATGAAAAAAGGTTAAAAAGGTTAGGGCTCTTTAACCTGGAAAAGAGAAAGCTGAGGGGAGATATGATAGAAGTCTATAAATTAATGAATGGAGTGGAACAGGTAAACATAGAAAGATTGTTTACATTATCAGAATATAGAAAGACTAGGGGACATGCAATGAAGCTACAGGGTAAACTATTTAAGACAAATAAGAGGGAATATTTTTTCACTCAATGTGTAATCAAACTCTGGAATTTGTTACCAGAGGATGTAGTAAAGGCCGTTAGTGAAGCAGGGTTTAAAAAAAGGTTTGGACAAGTTCCTGGAGGAAAGGTCCATAAACCATTATTAAAAAGGGACCCAGGATATCAGTGCTTGACCCAATACAAGCATTGTGGAACCTGTGTCTTTTGGAGAAATTGCTAGGTACCTATGACCTAAATTGGCCAGTGTTAGAAACAGGATACTGGGCTTGATTGACCTTGGTCTGATGCAATATGGCCTATCTTATGTTCTTATGAATTTAAAAACATATCTCCCTAAGGCTGTATGCAAGGCAAGAGAGAGTGAAAGGATTTGCCCAAGGTCACAAGAGTATTAGCATGTCGCCTGATGCAGCCTGTGATCTCTTTCCCCCCCCTCCCCCAAATCATTTTTTTTCCCCATGGCTGCAACTGTTTACCCCAGGACTTGATGAAGTTTCTGTAGACTCTATCCCCTCCTTCACTTTTTTTCCCAAGTGAGCACCATGGCCATTGGAAATGGAAGCTTGGTCCTGGCAAAGGTTGAGTCTCTTGGGGTGATGCTAGCCACATGGGGGGGGGGGGGGGGAGGGTCCTTCCAGGCTTTTGGGTTCTTCTTTTTAGCAAGCTTGCACTGCAAATCCAGAAACAGCTTGTGGGTTGTTTTCAGTCTTTGCGAGCTGCTTGGCATTCCCCTTTGTGATTGTCTGAAACCTAGCCCTCCCTTATGTGGAACTCTAGGCCCACAGATGTTTCTGTCCTGGTTCATCTGTTCCTTTGGGAGCCCAACCTTATCACCTATGGAAGTTGGTTGAAGAACTTGAGAAAATCCTTCTTCATGAGACGTTAAGTCTGAGAAGGATAAGGTGATTTTCTTGGTGAAAGATGGGTCTCTGTGCGTTCTCTTATTGCTCTTTCAGGACATTGTGGCAGCTCTGCATATAGTGGAGTCTGCTCTTGGGAAAAATTTGCAGGTGGGTCTCCCCTATTTTTTTCCTTGAGGGTTTCTGGTGTTCTATTGCATTCATTCATCTATCTGATCCTATGCGGAAACACAGGGAAACAACCTTTGAGATGGACTCTAAGGTCCTGTCTCTGCTGTACTCTCTGCCCCAGGATGAGCAGGATAAGCTTTTTGAGCTTGCTAAAGTAGGAGCCCTGGTCACAGCACTTGAGGAGTCTCCTTAAGAATGCCTTTGCAGCTGCCACTTTAGGCTCTCAGGTGGCACTGTATGCAGTCTGGTGTCAAGCCCTCTGATGTTGGATCTGGCCACTGTCGGGCAGCCTGATGGCTGCAAAGTTGAAAGAGGACCACCTAGGTGGTTGGTACCCTCTAAGACTTGATCAATGTCTCTCCCAAGTCCAGTGATAGTAGCCAAGCACAGCGTCACTGGATTCACCACCCTTCACCAGAGCTTCACCTACGCTTCAAACATCTCTCTTCCGAATATCGTTTGGCTATCCAATCTGCCCGATCAGCTTTTTATTCGGCCCAAATCTCAGCTGCAGCCAGCTCCTCCCGCCAACTTTTTAACATCCTGAGGACGTTATCTTCTACTAAGACTAGCAAGTCTGAAGCCCCTGTTGCCCCCCATCCTCAATCTCTTGCAGATTTTTTCTCTAATAAAGTGTCATCCCTCCGCTCATCCTTTACCACACCAGCCCCTCCTTCCCCTCTTCCCTCTCTCCCTGCAATGGCCTCTACCCCCTCTCCGCCTCTCATAACTACTATTTCACAGTCCAATTCTACTCCCATTGAGTCTGTATATTCACATACTTGGTCCTCTTTCCAACCAGTTCTTGCGGCGGAAGTGCTTGCTTTTCTTTCCGCGGCAAGGAAAACTACCTGCACCCTTGACCCTGTTCCCTCTAGATGGCTCTCAGAACCTTCTCTCGAACTAGTCCCAATCATCACTACTATTGTCAACACTAGTTTTTCATCTGGTCACTTCCCATCCTCTTGGAAATCAGCAATTCTCCGCCCGCTATTAAAACAACCGTCCCTAGACCCTTCCATTCTCTCAAACTGGCGGCCGGTATCTAATCTACCATTTCTTGCGAAACTTCTTGAGCGGTGCGCCTTTAGTCAGCTCAGTTCCCATGTCGAAGCCATCAATGCTCTTCACCCCCGTCAAGCGGGGTTCCGTCAAGGCCACAGCACCGAGACCGTACTATTGGCTCTACTCAATGAACTACACATATCTCACGACCGTGGTGACATTACTCTTCTTGTTTCCTTAGATTTATCCGCGGCATTTGATTTAGTTGACCATCAAACACTTCTGTCCCGTCTCTCTGATATTGGTCTCCGTGGTTCTGTTTGGTCTTGGTTCTATTCTTTTCTTTCATCCCGCTCCTTCTCTGTCCATGTTAAGAACCAGTCCTCATCCATCCTTCCCCTCACTTGTGGTGTTCCACAGGGCTCAATCCTTTCTCCTCTGCTGTTCAACATCTTTCTGGCTCCTCTACCATTGATAATACAACAATACTCTATCTCTTCTTATCTGTATGCAGATGATATAGTTCTATTATTTCACACGTCAACCCTCTCTCCTGATATTACGCAGTTAAACCTTTGTCTTTCGCACATTGCTTCCTGGCTATCAGACAACTTTCTTCATCTTAACCCAACTAAATCCTCAGCAATGTGGGTCTCACTTAGTGGTACATGTCCTACTCTCGCACCTTCTATTGGTCAAATCACAATCCCTCTCACCTCCTCTGTCCGGTATCTGGGTGTCACTCTAGACTCTCGCTTAACTTTTTCTGAACACATTTCCAACGTTTCACGCCGTTCCTTTTCTGCTCTGCGGCAGATCCGAGCCGTTCGGTCCATTGTACCTCCTAATGCCCTTCTCACTCTTGTTATTGCCCTTGTAATAAGCAGACTGGATTACTGTAATATATACCTGGCCAACCTTCCCAAATATCGCCTTCAACGGTTACAACGCATTCAGAACACTGCCGCCCGTCTCATCACTTTCTCCAACAGATACGATCATATCACCCCGGTTCTGTTCCGACTGCACTGGCTCCCCCTCCAATACCGTTTTCATTTTAAGTTTCTGATTCTCCTTCACCGGGCTATTTACACATGCACTCCGCGATATTTGTCAGACTGTATCTCTCGTTATACTCCTCATAGGTTACTTCGCTCCACTCAAACAAACCGTTTGTCTCTTCCGTCACCTTCACAAGCCCGTTTAGAACAAACATGACATTCAGCCTGGTTTTTCCTAGGACCTTCCCTATGGAACACACTCCCCACTTCATTACATTTAGAGCCCTCTTACCCTCAGTTTAAATCACTCCTTAAAACCTACCTTTTTCAGAAAGCTTTTGACCTCCCCCTGGAAAACCTCCCTACTTGATTTGTCTGTATGTCTACCCCAAGTATTGTCTATGTTTGTTAATTTTGCATTCCTGTATTCTGGCTGGCTAATATTATCATTATGATTTGTTAATTACTGTCAAAACCACTTGTACCCAGTCTACTATGAGTTATTGTTTAGCTGTTTTTATTATGATGTGTCCACTTTCTCTAAACCCTCTTTCCTGTCTTATTTTGGCGTTCTGTTTCTTGGTTTGTGGTGTTAATCAACTTTTGCAACAGCGGTATATCAAATTTTTAATAAAGATAAAGATAAAGATGATAGCTCAGGCTTTGTATTTGGTCAGCAGATATAGTCTCCAAGCTGCGACTGAGCAAAAAAGAAATTAGGTCTTACCTGCTAATTGTCTTTCCTTGAGCTTTCTCCGGGCCAGTCCAGGGAAAGGTAGGGTTGTCAATCCCCTATAGCAGCTGAGGACTGAAGACTTCAAGTTTTCTTGAGAGGTGAAGCCACTCCCCCTGAGGGTAATCCAGCAGTCTCCTTCTGACAAAGCAACTAAAACGAAAGAACTGACAAACCGCAGATTAACCCTTGAAAAACTGATAACATTCTATAGCCCTCAAAAACTCGGAAGCTTGAAAATTTGCCTCCTTGGTTTTTTTTTTTTGGAGATACCGAGAAGATCGGCACTGAGCGAAACCTAGAAGCCCCACGCCCGCCCCTCTCAGACGAACACGCAGATACAGTGAAATTCTTATCGTTATTGAACAAAGCGCTCGGAAACACGAAAGGGGTGGGACCCTGGACTGGCCCGGAGAAGGCTCAAGGAAAGACAATTAGCAGGTAAGACCTAATTTCTTTTTCCCTATCGCTTCTCCGGGCCAGTCCAGGGAAAGGTAGGGCAGTACCAAAGCAGTACCTATACTCGGGAGGGACCTGCCAGTCCTGCAATAAGAGCCGAGGCTCCCACTCTCGCATCGTCTCTGGCCTGTACATCCAACCGGTAATGCTTCGTAAAAGTATGCAACGAAGACCACGTCGCTGCCCTGCAAATATCCACGGGCGGCACGAAAGCATACTCCGCCCAGGACGTCGCTAGAGCTCGAGTTGAATGAGCCCTCAAACCGACCGGTAGTGGAATGCCCTGAGCAGCGTAAGCTGCCCCAATAGCGCAGCGAACCCAACGAGCAATGGTGGACTTAGACGCTGCTTGACCCTTCCGAGGACCGGCATACTGGACAAAGAGCCTATCCGTTTTCCGAAAGGGTTTCGACACCCGAAGATAAGTCTTTAAGACCCGCTCAAGATCCAAATGTTTGAGAGCACGATCTATAGGAGAAGCGGAGGTATCAGAAAAAAACAGTAATGCCACAGATTGGTTAACATGGAAAACGGAGAGCACTTTTGGCAAAAAAAAAGGAACCGTCCATAGCAAAATCCGTTCCGGAAGAAATTGAAGATAAGGCTCTTGACAAGACAGGGCCTGCAAATCCGAAATGCGGCGTGCCGAACATAAAGCTACAAGAAAGGCCGTTTTCCATGAACACTCCCGGAGACTTCGAGAGCAAAGGGAAGTTAATGGCGACCGGGACAAAGCCCCTAACACTACATTCAAATCCCAAGGCGGCACAATAGGACGCACTGGAGGTCGGAGAATCTTCGCTGCGCGTAAAAAGCGATGTATATCCGGATGCGCCGAAAGACGGCGATGTTGGACAGAACCCCGAAAACAAGAAAGGGCAGCTACTTGAACCTTAAGGGTACTAAGCGCCAAACCCTTGTCCAAGCCATGCTGTAGAAAGAGGAGCAACTGAGGCAAGGAAGACGCCATCGGAGAAACAATGTGCTGTGCACACCAAGTTTCGAAAAGACACCAAACTCTCACATACGCCAATGAAGTCCCAGGTCTCTTAGACTGAATTAAGGTGGTTACAACGGAACTGGCATATCCTTTACGTTCTAAGCGAGCCCTTTCAAGAGCCAAGCCGTAAGTAAGAATCGATCCACTCGAGGCATGAGAATAGGCCCCTGATGCAACAGATTGATGCGGACTGGCAGAGGCCAAGGTGGAGGTACGAGGAGTCGAATGAGGTCGGCATACCAAGGCCGACGAGGCCAATCCGGAGCTATGAGAATCACCACCCCGCGGTGCTGCGTTATGCGCTGGATAACTCGACTCAACATCGGCCAAGGCGGGAAAACGTACAAGAGAGAGTCTTGTGGCCAGGGCTGCACGAGAGCATCTAGCCCCTCGGACAAGTGTTCCCTGCGCCTGCTGAAAAAACGGCTGGACTTGGCATTGTTGCAGGTCGCCATCAGATCCATGATCAGCTGCCCCCAACGCAACGTCAGCTCATGATACACTGCCGCGTTCAATTCCCATTCCCCTGGATCGAGTAGATGGCGGCTGAGATAGTCGGCGTGCACATTCTCCTTGCCAGCCACATGTGCCGCTGAAATCGCCAGGAGATTGGCCTCCGCCCAAACCATCAGCTCCTGACATTCGGAGAGGAGAGAAGGAATCTTGGTTCCCCCTTGACGATTGATATATGCGACCGTCACTGCATTGTCGGAGAAAATCTTGACCGCTGATCCGTTGAGGAAGGGCGCAAAGTGGAGAAGAGCCAGACGAGCCGCCCGAAGCTCCAGCCGGTTGATCGACCACGAGCTCTCCTCTGGGGTCCAAACACCCTGAGCAATGTGTGTCTGAAAATGAGCTCCCCAGCCCGAGAGACTGGCATCCGTGGTGACCAACACCCACGAGGGCTCTTGTAAGGGCATACCCGCGGTTAGATGATCTCGAACTAACCACCATTGTAGACTGCGCCGCACGAGGTCCGGACAGGGCAGACGCTGCGAAAGTGGGTGAAGCTGCGGTGACCATCGGGAAAGCAACGCTTGTTGCAAAGGCCGCATGTGAGCCTTGGCCCACGGAACTAGATCCAGAGCCGCCGCCATGGACCCTAAGAGCTGTAAATAGGTCCACGCTGACGGCGTCGTGAGATGTAGAAATGCCTGCACCTGGTGCAGAAGCTTCGCGACACGTTCCTCTGGCAAAAAAACTTTCCCGCGCTCGGTGTCGAAGAAGGCCCCGAGATAAGTGAGCTGTTGCACTGGTTCGAGACGACTCTTGGCCCGATTGATCACCCAACCGAGCTGTTCGAGAAGTTGAACCACGCGAGCGGTCGCCTCCACCGAAGCTGAGCGAGAGTCGGCCCTGATCAACCAATCGTCTAGATAAGGATGCACTCGGATACCTTCCTTGCGAAGTGCCGCTGCAACAACCAACATCAGCTTCGTGAACGTCCGCGGAGCCGTAGCGAGCCCGAAGGGCAATGCTCGAAACTGGAAATGTCCCACCGGAAGGGCAAAACGCAAAAATTTCTGATGAGACGGTCTGATGGGAATATGAAGGTAGGCCTCCGTGAGATCGATTGAGGAGAGAAACTCGCTCGGCCGTACCGCTCGAATCACTGTACGTAGCGTTTCCATCCGAAAGTGAGGAACCCGCAAAGTATGGTTTACTTCTTTGAGATCGAGCACGGGACGAAAGGAACCTTCCTTTTTGGGGACCACAAAGTAGATCGAGTATCGACCGCAACCGTATTTGTCTAGAGGCATGGGAATTATCACTCGCAGCTGAAGGCGGCGGTAGAGCGTGTCCGCAATGGCCTGGTTCTTGCGACCGGGCGCAGAGGGAGACATTACAAAGGCGGGCGACAAAGGGCATGCGAAGTCGAGAGCATACCCCTTCTGAATTATCTCTAATACCCATTTGTCGGAAGTGATGTTGGTCCAGGCTGCCAGAAAATCCCTTAGGCGACCGCCTACAGGTACTAAGCCTGAACCAGCAAAACTTCATTGCGGCTTTTTGACGGAAGGTTGAGAGGTACTAAAGTAGGAGCGGGCAAAACCTCTGGCTCCATGAAAGGATTGCCCACGAAAACTCGAACGGCCCCTGGAATAGGGAGCAAAGCGCGCCCCGCGAAATCTACGGGAGTCGCGACCGGAGCCCCGAAAACCCCCCGTACCTCTAGATGGTTTAGGCTTATCCTCAGGCAAACGACCCCCTTTGGATTCGCCCAAATCCTTCACAATTTTTTCCAAAGCCTCCCCGAAGAGCAATTTCCCTTTATAGGGCAATTTACTGAGTCGCAATTTCGAAGATACATCCACAGACCAGTTACGCAACCAGAGAAAACGGCGTGACGCCACTAGAGACGCCATGGTCTTAGCCGCAATACGCAGCAAATCATAAAAAGCATCCGCCATATAAGCAGCGGCGGATTCCAATTTCGCAGAATCTGCAGCTTCCGAAGAAGCGTCCCCGGAAGCATCGCCCTGCAACCATGTAATGGACGCCCGAGAGACATATGCTCCACAAACTTCAGTCTGCCGCGCCAAAGCACTAGAATCAAAAGCCTGCTTAAGCAGTATTTCTAATTTTCTATCCTGCAGGTCTTTGAGAGCTGCCGCTCCCTCTACAGGGATAGTAGTCTTCTTAGTCACTGCCGAGATGATAGCATCCACCTTTGGCATGCGTAACAATTCCTTTTCTTCCTGCGGAAGGGGGTACAAGCGAGCTAACGCGCGACTGCCCCGGAGGGTGGCCTCTGGACACTCCCATTCAGATTCAATCATCTGTTTGATAACTCTGTGCATTGGGAAACACCGTTGCTCAGCCTTAAAGCCCTGCAACAAGGGATCCTCCAACGGTTCCTGAGAGGCAGAAGGAAGAAGCAAGTGAAGTGCTGCCAAGGATTGTGAAATAAGCGCCGACAGCTCTTCTTTACGGAAGACCCTAAAAATATTTGGATCTTCACCTGGAGCAATCTCCCCTTCTTCCAAGTCATCTGTCTCCAGCTCTAAATCAGGTTCAGCCAACACTTCTGTGCCCCCTTGACTCAGAAGAACCGAAGGCAGAGAAGGAAACGGATCTAAAGGGTCCTTAATAACATTGTGAGCATAAGAAGACCCTTCCCCAGGATCCTCTGGCAGCTGACAAGGAAGAGAAACAGGTCCAGGACTCTGAACCGCTGAACAGAAATCAGGTTGAGAGGAGCGAAGCAAAAATGCCTTGTGTAGGGCTAAAATAAATTCGGGGGGAAAAAAGGAGCCCATGCTCTCCTGCGGAGCAGCAACCGATGGTGAAAGCTTTTCTGGAGGAACGGAGTCTTTAGAAGATTTTGTCCTCTTATGTGGCCGGGACTGATCTGTCGGTGCACTGACTGAGGGTGCCAAAATGGCCGCCTTTCCCGCGGGCAAAGAGGGCTCATCTAATTTAATGGCCGGCTTGTCTGCCATGAGAGAAGTGAACCCGCGACGAAAAACAAAAGCTCACAATAAAAAACACGGCACTCTGAAAAACACCGCGGAGGGGAAAAACACTCAGAGCCTGCGCTGAACGCGCCGACGCGATCGCGACCGGAGAAAAATAAAAGAAAGGCAAAGACTCACCGGAGCTAAAGAGAGGATAAAAGGCTGACCCTTCAAAGCAGTCCAAGAAAGAACAGTCCTTTCAGTGCTTTCTGCATGCTCAGGTTACCACCATGGCTTCATTGAAGCCAGTAATCTCCCTCCAGTGGTTTCCGCTGGTCCCTTCCAAGATGTAGCTAGTGGGGTGTGGCTTTGACTGTTGGTCTCTGAAGGGACTCATACGACTTCAGACTAGTGGGTTCTAAGGGTCCTTGTTCAAGGCTGAAGTCGTGTTAGCAAGACCGCCTGCCTTCTAACCTTAAGGTCACTGGTTCAGGCCAGCCTTAGATAAAAAGAAAATACATATAGATAGGCTTTGACAAATTTTCAAAGTATCTAGAAGCCAGACTTACAAACAATTAGAATGCTCCTTTATTTATACTGACCTCTGTCTTTCCATGCAGCTTCACTCTTAGCTTCTGCCTGCTACCGCTTGGCCACACTCCACAGCAGCCTTGGCCTCTGCCTCAGCCTCTAGTTGCTACCATCTGCCCACACATCCCAGGAGCCTTGGCCTCATCTTCTGGCCACTGCCTACCTTTCCACCCACCTACCTCCCCACCTATCTCTCCCTATTTATTTTTTCTATCTGCTTGCCTGTCTACCTATACGTCCCAGACACTCTTCCTCTTTTCCCCAGCCGCTTTCTCCTCCTTGTCAGCCCTCATTTTCTGCTTCAGCCAACTGCCTCCCAGCTCCCTTCTCTCAGGCCCAGCATTAGATCCCCCCTCTCTCATCCCCCATCCCTTTTCTCCCATTTCCAACCCCTGTGTTAGTTCTGAGCTCTCTTCTAGCTGCAGTATTAGAGCCTTCCTTTTCTCAGCTCTAGAATCAGTCCCCTTCTGCCATCTCTACCATCTGCGAGCACGAGTCTTTCTGTTATTCCCAGCATTAGACCTTCTCTCATCATCGCCCCTTCAGTGTATGCCTCTTTTTGTCGTTCTCAGCCGCCCTTAGCATCTGCCACCTTTTCCCAGCCCTGTTGCCAGCATTGGCAGGTTCCAAAAAAGGCATACAGGTTCCACAATGCTCATCCCAGGGCAAGCAGTGGATTTTCTGGGTCCTTTTTAATAATGGTTTATGGACCTTGGCCCTTGACTGGGATTTGTCTATCTGTACAGAAGCAGAAGCTGTAATGGGAGCAACAGCTTTGCAACACTATTCTTCCCAGCAATAGTTCAGTTTGGAGCTGTGGTACCTATTGAAGGAAATGAGAAACACCTACCAAAGTCCCTAATGTTTCCTTGGAGAAAAAATGTTTCCTCAGAAGCAACTAACCTCTTATGTGTGTTCTAACAGCTCTTTTCTATGTATCTGCATGTAGTCCTGCTAGCTTGCTAAACAGCTATTATTTTATACTACTAAATTCCGATATTGTCTCTGAGGTTTATTGTTTAATGTGCTCCCTTTGTAAAATTACCTAATCAAAGCTCCTTCAAGAATATCAAACTGTTTACTCTTGTGTGTAACAAATTCTTAGCCGGGGGCAACACACACAGGGATCCTTCCTCGGCCCTTGGTTTCCTATCTCTGGTCCCAGAAGCGAGAGGAAATGAGAACACAACACATAAAGAGCTATACCATAACAAAGTCTGCTGAAGCTTTAGGCAGTCACAGACCCGCAAAACCTGAGAAGTTTCCCGTAAGTCCCTTAATTTGCTTGGTTGCAGCATCTACTTTTATTAGGAAAAAACTGTCAAAAGAATGTATAATGTAGCAAACTGTAAGCAAAAAGCATGACTCGGTGCTATCTATATCTACATGTTACAGGTCATGCAAGCACAAACACATTGCTCACACTTAATCAGGACAAGCTTCTTGCAAACAGAAGCTCTGTCTTGCAAGATGTAACCTTGACTGTCTCACTTATTCATAAACTGTGAAACTGTCAGCATATTCAGAGCTGTTCTCACACTCTAAACTTTTCCCCATTAGACCCAAGTCCCACTTCAGATCCCTATCTACAGTCCCCCCTATGATTCTGTAAAGAATCACAAGAAAGGTAGCTCAGACATGTCCAAGTCCAGAATAAGTCTTCTGCCACAGTGGGGAACACCTTCTGCTTTAATTTGCAGATGCAGGGAACCACCTTCAGAGTTCTAGGCACCACATCTGGTCCACAGGTTAATTTCATTTTGCTGGTTGGGAGAAGTCAACAAATGGATTTCTTTTGCAAATATAGGAAATGGATTACAATCATCCTGCAAATTAACCAAAGTGATGTGACCCTGTTTATCTTTGCTAGGTCTCAAGAAGACTGTGTACAGAAAGTAAGGCTCTGTTGATTTCTTGCAATAACTATCTGCTGGCAGTGGCCAACTGCCCTCCATAGATCTTTCAATAGTTCAGAGGTTTGCACCATCATTCAGATCATGACACTGGTAATAACTCCAAATTCTTCAGCAACATCTCTTTTTACCATGGGGTATGTTATGCACATCTTGGACAGAGTTTCAGTGACTGTCCACCCAGGCTTCATGTCTGCATATATATGCGAGTAGCCCTGCTGTAATGGCTGATCTTTGCTCCTACTCGGAATCCACACATTCAGTAACATTGCAGACTTCTTTTCATTCACAGTAGTCATCGTCTTCGGCCCATAGGATTCTACTGCATGCAATATATAATTTGCAGAACCAAAGCTCACCATTACAACATCGTAGCCTAGTGGTTAGAGCACTGGCTTGGGAACCAAAAGACCAAGGTTTGATTCCCATTAGCATTCCTTGTGGCCTTGGGCAAGTCACTTAATCCTCCATTGCTCAGAAAAATCCAAGTTATCAATGTCCCTGTTTAATGTACGTTTACCAAGTTTAAGTTACAATGTAAACCGCTTTGATTGAAATGATAAAGCGGTATAAAAAAACTTAAATAAATCTCTCTGATTCCATGCAGGAGATAGCTGCCCCTTAGGGCTATGCCCTGGCGAGCCGCGAAGGACCACAGGGCTACTGCCTCCAGGCAGAGGCTGTAAGAGCCAGTGCCCCCTTGCTTGTTCATATAGAACATTGCCACTCAGTTGTCCATCTGGACAAGCACCACCCGGTGGTGAATGCGGTGGCTGAATGCGTGGAGGGTGAGGACCACCGCCCGGAGTTCAAGAAGTTTGATCGGCTGCTAGGACTCCTCCAGGGTCCAAGTCACCTACATGCAGAGCTCGCCACAATGGGCTCCGCAGCCCTTGAGTGAGGTATCCGTGGTCAAGACCACATTGTGTTGTGGGGACTGGAACGGCATGCCTCGCAGCAAGTTCCGGGCATCCCGCCACCAGTCGCCACAATTGCTTGCCCAGAGGAGTAACTGAGACGTTGTCTTGGAGGCAACCTGTTGCTTGAGACCACCGAGCTCGAAGAGACCACTGAGCTCGAAGGCACCACAGCGCCACTCGCTTCTGTGGGCGGGCATCAGGGACAACATGAACTGTGGAGGCCATATGGCCGAGGAGACAGAGCATAGCTCGGGCCGATACCGCATCGCGGCATTGAACCGTGAATGCCAGAACGATGAGGCGGTCTGCCTTGTTCTATGGAAGGAAGGCTGTTGCCTGCTGCATGTCGAGGTATGCGCCAATGAACTCCAGGAATTGGACTGGAGTGAGATGAGACTTTGGGTAATTGACCACGAAGTCGAGGTGCTCAAGGAGGTGGATGGTGAGGGCTGTGGCCCGCTGTGCCTCGTCAGCCATCCCCCCTGTAATGAGCCAGTTGTCTAGATAGGGGAAGACAAACGTGCCCTGCAGTAGAAGGTGGGCCATAGCTACCGCGATGCATTTTGTGAACACTCGCAGGGCAGACGCGAGGCAGAAGGGAAGCACCCTGTATTGATAGTGGTTCCCTTGTATCCTGAAACACAGGTATTTACTGTGCTTGGGATGGACAAGGATATGAGCGTACGCATCCCGAAGGCCCAAGGAGCATAGCCAATCGCCCTGCCAGAGGAAGGGTAGCAGGGTGCCAAGGGAGAGCATTTTGAATCTCTCCCGCACCAGATATTTGTTGAGATTTCTTAAAGTGAGGCTGGGTTGGAAACCGCCCGTCTGCTTTAGAACAAGGAAGTAACAGGAGTAGAACCCACGACCTCTGAGGGGCGGCGGGACCACTTTCTCTGCTCGTTCATCAAGGAGGTTGGCAATCTCCTGCGCCAAGAAGGCCTGGTGCGCAGGGAGCTGAGGAGGTTCCGCCTGGCAGAAGGGTTGGGGGGGGTGGGCGGTCGGTCCAGGTGAAGGAGGTGACCCTCCCGGATGACCTGGAGGACCCAGGTGTCTGAGGTGACAGACTCCCATGGGGGAGCAGGCGCCTTCCCACCAGTAACATGGTCATCGGAGGGTGAGCAGCTATGTATCTAGCGTCAAAAACCCAGGGTGGACTGGGCTGGGGTTTGCCTTTTGGGTCCCTTAGGTTTACGTGGGCCCTGGGGCCTGCTCTTGCTCTGTACACCTTGGGGTGGCAATGGCACCCGAGGGTAAGGTGGATAGTCTGGTAGGGGAGACCCTTTCTCTGGAAGAAGGGCTTTTTGCCCTGTTGCTTCTTCCACGGGAGGAAGGAAGTCTTTCGGGAGAGATGGGTGCGGGTGACATACTCTGTCTCAATCAGTTTACCAAACAATTGCTTGCCCAGGTATGGAACATCGAGCAGCTTCTCCTGGACCCATTTGTTCGATATCCGAGGACTGGAGCTAGGCCTGCTGCCTGGCCCCGATACCAGCAGCCGCTACCTGAGCGGAGGACTCAAAGCTGTCATATGCAGCACGAGAGAGGTACATTGAACAGTCCCCCCACTGACTTTAGGAGGGACTAGAAATGGCGGAGGTAATTGCCATCGAGGCCCACTTGAAAACCTCCGAGCTCCTTCGTGAGGTCGCGAAGGAACATACCTATGTTTAGCTGCCATGCCAGCATGGAGCCTTGGTAGGCCTTACGCATGAGGGCGTCAAGGGCATGAGATTCCCTACCTGGTGGGACAAGAGTGGATTTTTGGTCTCTTTGGCTTCTGCATGGCAGACTCCACCACCATCGAGGTATGAGGAAGCTGTGCCTTCCGGAAGCCGGGCCCTTGCTGGACCCTATACATGGTGTCCAGGTGCTTGCTGACAATGGGGATGGACACAGGCGTCTCCCACATAATGAAGGGCAGCTGGGCTAGGATGGGCAAATCCGGGACAGTGAGGGATTCCCTCGGTGGGGCCTCGTATTGCAAAATATTGAGTTCCTCCGTACAGGGCTCCTCCTCGGACTGCAGAGAGCACTAGGGCTTGAGGCATGTCCCGCGCAAACTCCAGAAAGGGAGGTGTCTTCAGGGGGGGAGGGGGGAGGACTGCCGTTTCTGAACCGGCGGGGAAGGGTTCAAGGGGAGGTCCCAATGAGCCCAGGATTCGGGGGAAGCATCCCTCTCGGACTCCCAGCCCGAGTATTCCGAGGAAGACTCGGAGCTAGGCTGCTCGAGCAGAGCCTGTGCCTTGCACTGGGCTCCCGAGGCCGAAGCCCACCTGGAGCCGGAGGCACTAGCTCAAAAAGATCTCACACCCAAAGACTGGGATGGAGATCAAGACCTCTGCCGGGTACCCTCACAAGGCCCCTGGCTCTCAGGGGTTGTCACGGCAGTCTGGGAAGCCATTACAGGCATTGCCCTCAAGGTCTCAGGGCGTGTGCCAATGGGGCCTGGCACCAGCACCTGCTGGGCAGCAAGGAAGGCAGAAACACTGTGCTCTAGTGCCAGCATTCGGGCCTCCCACTCAGGAGTGAGGCCCTGCGATGCCAACGCCAGGATGAATGGGTTGGGCATTGAGGAGGAGAGGGAGCCCTCACTGAGACGACCATCGGGAGACCAGGTGCCATCGCCAGAGGTCTCCATATCTGTACGAGTTATCTTTTGAGGCCGCTCCTTCTCTGACTCTTGGGACTGCCAAGGGGGGCTGAGGGACCGAGAGTGAGAACACTCACACTTGTCCAGAGACCCAACAGATTCCTCGAGGCCTTCTTCTTCCGTTCCCTTTCGGGGGACCCTTGCTCAGAGTTACGGCGGGGCTGCAGAGTGGCTGCAGGGGACCCCAGAGGCTGAAGGTTGGTGAAGTGGGAAGCTACTGGGGACACCGGGGCAGTCTTGCAGAAAATATTATCCAGCTTCTGATTACGGCTCTGGATGGCCTTGGAGGACTTTTTTTTTTTTTTTTAAATAGCTTTATTTACATTTTCATCACAAACAAGATAACAACCAACAATACATAAAATGCAACCAACTACCAAAGAAACCCAACACTTCCACTCACCCCTCCTAGCCCCCTACCCCCCCCCCACTCCCCCGTGCCCAACCACATAGCCTGTACAGCAAGGGGTGGTCAATCTCCCAGACCAAACAATCATCAATTAACATCAAACCCCTTCATTCCTTGGCCCTGAACATTTAGCCGCATCCCCGAACTCCAGTAATGCCCTCCACTTGCTTCTACGGGAAGGGGATTGTAGCTGTCCCTTCCGGGGCATTAACTAAAATTTGCTATAAGTACAAACTAGACACCACCATGCTTGCCCATGAAGACAGGTAATTTCTTTCCAGTTACGTATCCGATGACAAATGGCTATACCGACCAAAAAATCTAAAAAAAAAAAAGCATCTTTACCACACCTTAGCGAGATGTCCGATCCTGAGCGAAAAACTACTATTTCCCACGTAAGGGGAACACTAAGGCCCAAAATCTTTTGAATGAGGTTCCACACCTGCGACCAATAAGTATGGATCTTAGAACAATCAAAGACAACATGCCTAAAAGTGCCAGTCTCTTTAACAAAACCAGCATTTTTCACTGACGGATTTATCCCACCTACTAAGGCGTACTGGGGTGATATAGGTCCTGTGCACAAAGAAGAATAGCGTTTGAGTGAGGGAGGCAGACTGGGTAATTCTGACCTGGGTAGCCCAGAATTTCTCCCACCCCTTTTCCGAGAGGGTAAGGCCAACATCACTTTCCCAAGCCCCTCCCAACCTGCACGAACCCTCCAAGTTTATTTATTTAACAGTTTTTATATACCGCACTATTCATCATCAGCGCGGTTTACATTTTAACAACTTTGTACTTAAGCATAAAACATATTTCAAATTTACAGATAACAGGGAGTGAAACAGGGATAAATGGGGTTAAAGATAAGATAAACAACAAATATTCACAGCCATTTATAGCAAATTAGCATAAGTTTTGAGCTTCATAGGTTAAGGATGCATGAGATTTTAATCTGGGGCGAGCAATGCAGTTTAGAGAACTTACTTGACTAACCATAGTCGTTGGTTTGGGTTGGAAAGGGAGGAGGTGGGGAGCTAATGCTTTGGGAGAAGTATTGAAGGAAGAGGTGTGTTTTTAGAGATTTTCTGAATTGGGACAGGTCTTTTTGTGATCTGATGTTAGGTGGCAGCATGTTCCAGCATCTGGGGGCAAAGGATGAGAATGCTCTCATGGTAGTCGTCTGGGTGAGTTTTGCTAGGTCTTTTGGGATCATTAGTGTGTTTTCTGTTACATATCTTCTAGATCTGGTGTTTTGAGAGTGGTGAAGGAGGTCAGAAAGTGAGGATGGGGAGATTTGATGGAACGCTTTGAAGGTCAAAAGATTTTGTATAAGATCCTACATGTTACTGGGAGCCAATGAAGTTCAAACAGGATGGGAGTAATATGTTGACTCCTTGAAGCCCCATATAAAACCCTGGCTGCTGTATTCATGGCCAACTGTAGTGGGTTCAGCGCGCTCTTGGGAAGGCCATGCAGTACAATGTTGGTGTAGTCAAAGTGCGGGGTGACTAATGTTTGGAAGGTTGTGCGGAAATCATTTGGTTCAAGCATGGGTCTGAGAAGTCGTAGAGTCCTGATCTTGTGGTAGATGGATTTTACTGTACTTTTTATGTGTTCTTTGAATTCCAGTCGCTGGTCGAGTATGACACCTAGGTAACGTATCGTGGTTTTGAATGGTAAATCGGCATCTCTTGTTCTTAACGTTGTTGGAGGAGAGAAGTCTTTATTCCTTGTGACAATCAAGACTTCTGTTTTTTTTTAATTGATTCGGAGATTTTGTGTGAGCAGCCAATCTGAGATTGCATTAAAGCAGGTGATTAAAGGTATGTAGTCAGGTTTCATCACATTAATTGGTGTGAATAGAAGCACATCATCAGCACAGATAAGGCATGGAATTCCAAATGAACGGGAGATGTTGCAGATTGGCTGCATGTAGATATTGAATAGCAATGCCGAGAGGGAGGAACCCTGCGGTACTCCTTGTTTTTGTCGAAAAGGCTGGGACGTAATGTTACCGATCCGAACCTGTTGCCAGCGATCCTCCAAGTATGATTTGCACCAGTTCCAAGCAGTTCCTTGCATCCCTTTTTCATGGAGCCGGGCTAGCAGTTGATCATGGTCAACGGAGTCAAAAGCTGCCGCTATGCCTAGGAAGACCATTGCAACTCCATTTCTAATATTATCTATTGTATTAATGAGCGTGTTCATTAAAGAAGTTAGAAGAGTTTCAACTCCATGTGCTTCTCTGAACCCATGCTGGTTTGGGTCTAGTGGTGCTTCGGAAGCAATGTGTTGTTGAAGTTGTCTCAATGTAACCTTTTCTAGGATCTTGGCTAGTAGGGGAATGCTTGAGATTGGACGGTAAGAGTCTTCCTTTTTCGGATCCAGTTTATTGTTTTTCAGTAAGGGACGAATGGAGGTCTGTTTGAGAGCTGTTGGGAATATCCCTGTGCTGAGTGATTGGTCAACTATGACTGCTATGTATGGGCTAAGCTCTGCTCTCAGTGCTTTGATCCAGTGGGCTGGGCATGGATCATTAGGGGCGGTGGTGGCATTGATGGAGGTTATAATTTCTTCAATTGTTTTCGGAGTTGGAGATAAGAATTTATCAAGTATGAACTGAATATTGGAAGGTTGTGTGGTTTCACTTGAGATTGCCGTTGTGATTTTGATCATCTTGGACTGAATGTAGTCAGCATATAGTTGTGGTGAAGTAGGTTCACTAGTTAGGGATTTTACTAATTGGAAGAGATCTCTCGGTTTGTTAAGAGACCGGTTAAGGAGTCTTGCATGATATTCTTTTCTCTTGTCCCAGGTTAGCTGACGATGGGATTTCAAGTGAGATAAGTAAGTGGCTTGGTCATCAGGATTCAGAGAGTGTCTCCATTTTCTCTCTAATTTCCTCAGTTGATGCAAGGAGGCTCATAACTCAGCAGAGAACCATGGCTCGTTTTGTTTCTTGTGTATAGGCGAATTGATAGAGGTTCGATTGTTTGTGGTGGGGAGCTGAGCGGATAATCCAATGGCACTGTTCCAGTTCAATACAGTCTCATTGATGTTGTCGGGTATTTGAGAGACTTTTGGGATGGTTTGGGAAGTGAATGTGTGTCTGTCAAATGGTCTAAATCGTGAAGGTTTTGACAGTGAATTGATATCTGATGGTTTGCTTGGGGATTCCTCAGCTGGTATGATGAATGTTATAAGGTTATGATCGGACCAGGGGACGGGGGTTGTTGAGAGCTCAAATTGGTTTAGCGAGTAAACGGATGAGGATGGGGCAAAGATGAGATCGAGGAGATTTCCTTGTTTATGAGTAGGGTGTTTTACGATTTGTCTATAATGTAGGTTGACCATAGCATCAAGGAAGGAGTTTGATACTGATGGCAGTGTGGATGCCAGGTTGAAATCTCCAAGGAGCCAGTTAGGTTTGTCAGGATCTTTAGAGTTAATAGCAAGATCAATGATGTTTGAGAAATCATCAGCTGGAGCATTTGGGGCTCTGTAGATAAGATTTACGGTATTGGCTTTGTTGGAGATGGATAATGTATTTATGTGGTTTGTGACTTTGGTAGAGGTGATGTGGTATTTTAAATCAGTTCTTGCTATTATGCAGACTCCTCCCCCTTTTCTGTTTTCTCTGTTACAGGTGTAAATAGAGTAGTTAGGTGGGGTAAGTTGGTTCATTAGGACATTATCAGTATCAGAAAGCCAAGTTTCTGTGACCAGAAGGATGTCTAGTTTAAGGTTTGATATAAGATCAATGATGACAGGCCATTTGTTGCGGGCTGAGCGTGCGTTAATAAGGGCGCACTTGAGGTTGTGTAAGGCGGGTTTTAAATTAAATCTTTTGGTCTTTGTTGTTTCGAGAGGTACATAGAGAAGGTAGGTGTGTCTATTGTTATAAGTACTATGTGGGTAGTGGTGTTGATTATGGTGGGGTTTCCTATTCCTGTATTGGTGTACAGGAATAGGGTTGAGGTCAGTAGTTAGAGCGAAAGAGGCATGTAAGATACCAGAGAGGATGGAGAGGAGCAGGAGGGCGAGCGTAATAGTGGCCTTGGTGCTTCACAGCTTTATACAAGAAGGAAGCCTTACCCACCACACCCCCTACCTGCTCAATTATTGCACCCAGCACTCCCTCCACCCACAACCGCCGCACATCTCCAAGAGCTCCCGCCACACAATGTTTCAACTGGACCCATTGGAAGTAAGCCGATCCCGGTAAATGATAATCCCTCTGCAACTCCTCAAAACGTTTCCAACCATCCCGACTACATATCTGCCCAACAGTCCATACACCCTTACTATACCAAGCTTTCCATGCAAAGGATTTATGCTGCACTTTAAAAATCGGATTATACCACAAGGACAAATCCTCCGACATCACCTCTTTCAGCCTACTAGACTGCAACAGAATCTGAAAAGCCCTTTGCGTATCCAAGATCATAGGAGGCCTCGAGGACCCCTCCCTAAATACCATACCGTGCAATCGATACAGCGGGAAAGGGGCCGACAGTTCCCCTCAAGGCTCAGCCAAACCGGGCTCTGCTCATTCAGCTGCTCCGACCATCGGACCCCATGCTTCATCAGAAAGGCACAATGATAAAACCGAAAGTCTGGGAAGTTCACCCCCCCCCCCCATTTTCTTTGCACGCCTTAAGCTTCTTAAGTGCAATTCTGGGAGGCTTATTATTCCACAGAAAAGAAGTCAATAATCTCTCCATCTGCTGATAAACCTGAACTGGGAAGAATAAAGGCAACATTTCAAGAATGTAATTTATTTTAGGGACTATTGCCATTTTAATAGTCTCTAAACGCCCCCACCACGTTAAACACAATGGAGACCATTTTGCAGTCATTGACTGTATAATAGATATCATCGATTTTGCGTTAAAACAAATGGTTTCCTTCAGGGGGTGACAGTAATGGACGCCTAAGTATTTCACTGGCTTTGACTCCCAAACAAAAGGGAACTCCGACAACATTGCCTTGAAAGCACGAGAGTTAAGAGCGAAAGCTACTGACTTAGTCCAATTGATCTTGTACCCGGAAAGGACCAAATACCTTTCCATCTGATCTAGAATATGGGGGATCGACTCCGGGGTAGTAAATAACAGAAGGTCATCAGCATAAGCCGAAGGTTTGACCTCCTTGCCCAAGATATTAACACCTTGGATCCGAGGGTTTTGCCACAACAAGGCTAAAGGTTCTAGAGCAATATTAAACAGCATGGGGGACAACGGGCACCCCTGCCGTGACCCACGACCCAGGAGGAGTTCGCGTGATTGAGTATTATTAACACAGATACGCGCCAATTGCCGAGCGTACAAGACTTTAACAAAATTGAGAAAACCCGCACCAAAACCAAACCATTTGAGAGTGGAAAACAAGAACGCCCACTCCAGTCGATCAAACGCCTTTTCGGCGTCCAACGACAAACCAACCATCGGACCATCCACTGCCTCGGCCCCAACTAAGACACGACACAAAAGTCTGGCATTATCCGCAGTTGATCTCCCTTCTACAAACCCACATTGATCTGGATGAATCAGAGAGGGCATCACTGCAGCCAACCGCCGCGCCAAAATAGTCGCATATATCTTATAGTCCACATTAAGAAGAGAAATGGCCGGTAATTGCCCAACAACTGCGGATCTCTTCCAGGTTTCTCAATCACAACCACATTTGCCGAGGCAAAGGAGCCAACTTGCGGGCACTCTTCCAGCAGTGCCAGATAATATTGCTGCAAGAATGGTCCCAAGTCCTTAGCAAAAGCCTTGAAAAACTCTGAGGGCAGCCCGTCCGGACCAGCAGCTTTCCCAGCCGCCATCGATACTATGGCACTCTGTATTTCCACTAATGAAATCGGGTCATCAAGTCCAGCTGCCACCTCCTGTTCAATCATCGGCCTATGAATTTCAGCTAATAACTAACTGTGAAAAGGCATCCGCCGAACATTCCCCCTCAGAGGCATATAGCCGTGCATAGAAGGTTCTAAAAGATTCAGCAATGCCTGAACATAAGAACATAAGATATGCCATACTGGGTCAGACCAAGGTCCATCAAGCCCAGTATTCTGTTTCCAACAGTGGTCAATCTAGGTCATATGTACCTAGCAGTTTCCCCAAGAGACACAAGTTCCACAATGCTTGTACTGGGTCAAGCATTGATATCTTCGGTCACTTCTTAATAATGGTTTATGGACCTTTCCTCCAGGAACTTGTCCAAACCTTTTTTAAATCCAGCTACACTAACAGCCTTTACTACATCCTCCGGTAACATCAACTGTCAATGCCGACTTTCCCTGATCACGGATAGCCACAATTCTACTAGCATCTTTACGGCCTCTCAGCGCATTGACGAGGAGCCTGCCAGCCTTATTCCCTTTCCAGTAGTACACACCTGCCTGGGCTTGAATACACTTCGCCGCCTCTGTTGTTATAAGCTGGATTATACCTCAGACGCAGCCTTTGCAGCCTGTCAGACGGCTGCCTAGGGTGAGAACTTACACAATCTTGACGATGCATATATTCATATGATTCTTGCAAGGTATTGTGGGTATTGTAGTTCATTCACTCCCAAACACAGCTGATGACAATAATTGAGTTGTGAAACCAAGTGGTAAGGTCAATAAAATACTTCTTTTATTGATGGGGTTTAATTCACCCAGCACAAGTATGCTTAGAAGCAATATAAATGAGGATACTTGCTTGCAGTGTTTAAATGGACAACAAAAAGTCACAAAGCAAAAATCAGAAAACAACCTTCAGCTTGTCAGGCAATTAGCTAATGTTTTCTTAGCAAATAATTACCAAATACAAAGGCACAAAGAAAAGAATAAACTTTGTTTGTTAGGTTAACTTCTGCTTATTTTCCACGCAGATCCCAGCAGTGATTCTCCCTTGCTCACACACACAATCAGGTGCAGCTTTAATTACTATCAATTGACCAGCTGTAAGCCTTTAGCTGGCTGGCTGCTACTGTGTGAACCCAAATCCTGCTTTAAGAGCTGTTTGCAGTGGAAATAAAGAACAAAGTTAGGTTTCTTTGTGATGGCTGATGTGTTTGCTCACAGAAAGCTAGCAATAGCATTTAGATAGAGAACAGTCCATGTAAACTGTACTTTCATCTGCTGTATCTCCCCCTTCATCAATCAGCATAGGGTCACTATCATACATTGGCACAGACGAGTCTTTCATTAAGGCACTATCATGAGAATGCTTATTCCCTTGCTGCCATTCTCTATTATAGATAGGGTCTGGATCAGTGTTCATACCTGAGCCTCTCCTGCCATCATAATTCCTCTCTGTATAGCCTGGCCAGTATGTAATCCAATTCTGATGTCCAGCCTTCCAATCTTGATCCCTGGACACTGGATCTCCTTTCACATACCTTCTGGCCTTGGTCTGAAAGTCCCTTCCACATGCAGTCTTCTCTCTTCCAGGTAGCCACTGGTGATTCCTATCTCTGCCACTCCATTCCTCTGGCTGAATCCAGTCCAATGGACTCTGCTGGCATTTGGAATACCTCCCAGTATGGGTACTGCCTTGGACTCTCCCAGACCATCCAATGGGCTTTCTTCTCTTCCTTCCAGAGTTTCCTTCTCTCTCTATCCGCTTGGCTTGGCTTCTGTTTCTCCAGATGCTGCTTAAATCTGTAGCTGGGCTGGAGCTTGTAGCCGTTGCTAAAGCTCTCCCTCAAGCTCTTTCTGTAGCTGTTCTTGAAGCTGTTATCTGAAGAATAAGCTCTATTCTTATTCTGTCCTAATGTGTGCTCCTCCCTAACACAGCGCAGCTGTGTTGAATCAGGCCCTGCCCTTTGAGATGAGTGCTTAGGGATTACCTCATAGCTCTCTTGATTGCACACACGTTTTCTCACTTCAGCCCCTCTCATGGCTGCTGGAAACCTGGTGCATTCTGGGACTGGTAGTCTTTTATATGAAAACTCTGTTCTCCTACTTCTACCAGAACTGACAGGTTGCTTGTTCAGAGTCACATCATCTTTTCTATAGCTCCTACCTGAGCTATGATAAGCTTCCTTATCACAAGCCGCAAGAGAATACAAGGATCCGATCCTCCAGCCAATACCCGCTCCCCAGCTCTAATTTGCTCCTCCAGAGCCTCCAGCTGCTCTCTCCGTTGCCTGGCCATTCCTATACCAAAACTGGTTATGACAGCTCTCAAGAAAGCTTTAAAACCCTCCCATCTAGCCCATCCTTTAGACAAATGTGGGGTGTTTAAAAAAAAAAAAAAAAAAAAGATACTCCTGAATAGCATCCTTAATCCTTAAACGAAAATCTTCATTTCCCAACAATGCTCTATCAAAAGACCACCTACTAGTTGGGGAGCTCAACGCATCATCCTGCAGCACAACCGATACAGCAGCATGATCTGATAGATGCGTCGCATGAATCTCTGCCGCAGTCAAATTTGGAATCAAAGGCTTGGAAATCAAGATGTAATCAATGCGCGACAGCGATTGATGGGGGGGAGTAAAGAAGGTAAAGTCTAAATCTCCCGGATGTAACATTCGCCATGCATCCACTAGTCCCATTTCCCCCATCATGGACGTCAGAACCCTCTGCGCTTTGGTAGGCCCAAGAGTCTTAGGTGGCTTCCTATCCACAAGGGCATCTAGCACCAAGTTCAGGTCGCCTCCCAACACTTTCAGGGCTGAGGACTCTGCCTGCATTTCCTCCGCCAACAACCGAAAGAAATCCGGGCAGTCCCTATTAGGTGCATAGACATTCATTAAAACTAGGTCCAATGCACCTAACCTGATTCCAGCTTTAACCCATCTACCTTCCCGATCTACTTTGACACAATTCACAGAGAGGTTGAGAGACTTACGGGCTAAAATGGCTACACCATTATGCTTGCCTCTCGCTGCCGAGAAGGCTAAAAGCATAAAAGGGTTTATATTCAACTTTAAGGATTCGTTCTCGCTAAGGGGAGTCTCCTGCAACAAAGATATCAGCTTTCTCTTGCTTACCATAAAGAATAATTTTCTTACGTTTTATAGGACTGTTTATGCCCTTTACATTTAAGGACAGTATCTTAATAGGCGCTATATCCCCTCCATAAACTCATGGTCAAAAGCCTCTCAACCAAGTTGATAACATACAGTAAAATACATAGCCCCTTCATAGACAGCGCCCTATCCAAGTTCATCTGTCTTCTTTGTTCACATAACAACAACTTGTGCTTGGTCTTACTTAGCCCCCAGCAACCAACCCATACAAAACAATTCCTAAAGGGTCTCAGGGAGTGGAGGAGACCTAAAAAACATCCAGGTAAACCCACAGCAAGCAGCGCAGGTACAGAGGAGCATCAAATGAACAACCACTAAAGCAATTGTGTAAACCTTCTCTTATGTAAGTTACCCATTACAATCACTGTACAAGTATAAAGGCGAAGTACCAAGCTATAGAAACTCAAAACAGGATCATCTACCACTCAGTATTACGCCCACACAGACAGCAGAAAAAGAGTCTTATGCTCAACGCATCAGCTCCTGCTCTTTCTCGTCGACATACGCAGATAGCAGCTCAGGATCTTCAAAAGTCGGTGACATTGTGCAGCGTGACCCTCATTCTTGCAGGGTGAAGTAGGCCAAACCTCGCCTGCAACTTTTGCAATCTAGGCCTAAATTCCAGGAACATCTTCCTCTTCTCCACGGTGATTTTCGCAAAGTCAGGGAAGAACATCAGTCTATGCCCCTCAAATTCAACTGGCGCTCTAGCTCGAGCCGCATCCATGATTCGAAGCACTTGCTGATGCCTCAAGACTTTGAGGATTATCGGCCGAGGGCGCCTGTTTCCCAACAGGGGCTGCGAGGGCACCCGGTGCGCTCTCTCCAACTCAAAAAGCATGTCAAAGGCGATCTGCAACGTTGCAGGAATCAATTTATGCAAAAAAGCGAAGATATCCTTCCCTTCAGCTCCTTCAGGGACACCTACGATCCTTATGTTGTTCCGGCGGGATCTATTATTATTATCCTCCAGCTCTCTCTGCAACTGTTTGATCTGCTTAGCCTGCTTGTCCACAACCTTCATTCTCTCCTCCTGAACCAGTACTCTAGACTCCAACTGTTCCTGGCGAAGACTAAGACTTTCCATACCATTTTTGAGTCTGCTCATATCTTCTTGTACAGCAGCTAAGGATTCACTGTTTGCCGACACTATTTCCTTTATTGCACGCACCTCCACCAGCAGTTCCTGAATAGCATCAGGGTACTCCCGCGCCGGTGCCATTTTCTGTGGGGACGGAGGCTCAGTCTTAGACCTTTTTGCGCCGGCGCCCTGACCCGTGGCAAAGTCCAAACGCGCTGGTTTAGGTCCCGACATTTCTCCGAACCGTTGGACTTAAAAGTTTTGAATGTCCTCTGCTAAAATTTATTTTATTTATTTTATTTATTTATTTAGACAGTTTTGTATACCGCCTTATCCTTCAATCAAAGCGGTCACAACACTATTGGGGGATACATTTAACACGTGGGGATATGAGACACATACACTAATACTTACAGGGAACATGGGCAATGGAGGGTTAAGTGGCTTGCCCAAGACCACAAGGAGCATCTGTGGGACTAGAAACCCCAATCCTTCCGGCCCAAGGTTGCTGTCCTCTAGTGGGATTTGAACCCCCGACCTTCCGGCCTGAAGTACCTTGCCCCAACCACTAGGCTACTCCTCCCTTCTACAATTATAGGCTTGTATAGGCTTAAACCCTTTGTATAAGCTAAAACCCTTTGAAATTATTGTATTAGATACATAATGGAAAGACTGCATTTGAACTTTGACATAATATAGCAAGTGGAGAAAGCATGCAGAGCATAATTCATGGCATTCTTTCTGACCCCTCTGCATGTGTGTCTGTATATGTGCATATCTGTTTCTGTGTTGGCTTTCTGTGTGTCTGAATTCGGGAGAGGAGGGTGAGGGAGGGCAGTTTGAAAAATGCAATTCCTTAATCACTATGTTACAGTGAATCAGTGTATCTATGCAGCAGCTGCTGGAACTTCTCCCATACAAATGTATTGGAGGACTTCACTTCTTTTACAGCCTTTATGACATGCAGAAACTTCACCTGTGCGGCATAGGCACTTCTTCCTCTTCACCACCTCTCTTCCTGTGATTGAAGCTGCCTTCCAGTGCTCTGCCTCCATTGACTGAATTCTATCTATAGTTTCTGCTGCTTATTACACAGGGGCCAGGATTGGAGAGCTGCAGGTAGAGATTTTGAATTCTGAAAAACGCCCATACATGTTAACCATCCTTGTAACTTGTGGACATTCAACAAAAAAATCTATTGTATCCTGAAAAAAGCTAAACAGTTGTCGATCCTAGCCTTCTGAATCCTAACCACAACCCAAAGGGTCCCCATACACATTTGAACCCAAAGTATATAGCAAATTTCAAAAAGCCTTAGGTCAATCCAAATGAGAGGGTTTTGCTCCCTTGCCAGCAGGTGGAGGCAGACTTAACCAACTTTCAGTGATATCATTACTCAGTATATCTACTGGTGCAGCACTGAGAGAAGCCAGTATTTCTCCAAGAACAAGCAGGAAGTCAATCCTCACTTATGGGTGATGTCTGCACCGACGGAGCCCATGCGGAGCAATTCCCCAGCTTTCAAAGAAAGCCTTTGGGAATGCCACCACACATGTGTGGTCCCTTCCCGCCCAAGGGTGCCATCTTGATCAGTCCCCCTTTTTCTGCAGAACCCTTCAGACGCACGTCCTTTACCTCCAGAAAAAGTCTAAATTTGTTCTCTCTAATTCTGGGTTTCTGGTCCTCTTCCTGCCGTACCCAGTTCCCTTGCTTCGGCAGCAGGCCCAGGGACTTTGTTCTTTCATTTTTTTTTTCTTGAGTTTGTCTCCAGCGTGTTTTCATGCCCTTTTCAATCGCTGGCCAAGCTGAAGGCCTTCGACCTTGTGGGGATTCTTTTTGCCCCCATGGACTCTGATTTCAAAAAGTGTGACAGATGCTCAAAGAATGTTGCACACAGACATCCACGACTGTTGTCTTAGCTACCTAGGAGCTGACCACAACCCGGAGCTCTGCTCCCTTTGTAAAAAGATGTCCTCCAGGGGCGGAGCCTGGAGCGAAGCAGGGTGGTTGTGTAGAGCGAAGCTCCGGAGGGGCCTGACTACTAATCCTGCAATTGTGCTGCATTTTCAAATGCATTTTCAAATGCAGTCTTTCCATTATGTATCTAATACAATAATTTCAAAGGGTTTTAGCTTATACAAGGGGTTTAAGCCTATACAAGCCTATAATTGTAGAAGGATCTCTATGTTGGTAATATCTGACTGATTCAGGTTTTATGCACAAGTGAAGTACCCTAAATTAAAACTGGAGAAAGAAACTTAAGATAGCAAAAATAAAGGTGTATGAAAAGCAACAATACTAAAATCACTTTCATGACCAGAGGAGAATGCTGGTCATTCAATGCTCGCAAAACACCAAGGATAGAGGATTTTTAGGACTAAAAAAAAAAAAAATGATCACTTGATTTGCTATAGATTTTTTTTGTCATTATCTAGGTATGATAATAAAACCCTGCATACTGGAGATAAAAGGCATTTCCTAACCATAAATTAAACAGCCTTACCTTCTTTTTATTAACGTATCTGCCACCGACACACATTTTATCCCAGCTCCAGCTACCATTAGGAAAGCAGTTAGCAACACTGTCAGACGTAGACCTAAGATAAAATATATTATTGTAATATTTGTATTGTTTCAATATGCAGAGCCAGACAATGTTTTATAAGCTTGATCAATGTCCTGCAAAATTTTAAACAGTAACTGAAAAGTAATGAAATGTCACTATAACGGACCAAGACTAGCCAATTTTTATTACTTGCTTGGACCGTTACTGATGTACATTTTTAATGTGCTGTCTAAACTATAAAACACAGTTACTGCATGTTCAGAAAGGCAAATTACAATCAGGTACAGTATATATGCCCCTGTCCCTGGAGGGCTTACATTTAAGTTGGCACCTAAGGCAATAGAGGATTTTAAATGACCTGTTCAAGGACACAAGGAGTGCCAATGAGATTCGAAGCCCGGTCTTTTTGGTCACAGACCATTGCTCTAACAACTGGGCCATACCTCCTTAGGAATTATGTGGTTAACATGGAAATGAGCACATGGTTAGTTAGTAAGGCGCTGCTTTAATTGTTAGTGCAGCACCCGTGTTAATGAAGCATACGTTAACTGTTGCATCAACTGCCAATGGAGCCAAGTGGGGCTTTTTTGCTCATTTAACATGTTCATAAAAGGGAGAGGTGCATAACTGAAGAAATGAAAAGGCAAAATGGAGTCATTATTTATTGAGTCTTATATACTGCCTTTTATAACAAAAGAGACATTCAAGGCAGTTTACAATATGAAAAAGGTCCATCATTACACTGCAATAAAAGAAAACCAAATATAGCCTCTTGCCATCAGAAGGAAAAACCTCCCTACTCATCCTTTTACTCTACTGATCAGAATACTGGAGATACCAGGGGGCATGCTATTTTGCCCATGGAGTGTGTAACAGGAAACGGGTCTTCAATTTCTTATGTACTATGATCTGAACAGCTGTCACAGCAGCATAAGGCTCCAGTCCTTGGTTACCCGCTTCTCCACAAATCACGATTGATGACAAGATCTGACACAGTGAAGATATTATTGAATCAAGCCTAGTGGAGCTATGTGGATTTGCTTCCAATAAACAAATTTGTAAAATTGGGAGTGCAGGAGTAGCCTAGTGGTTAGAGCAACTGCCTAGTACCCAGAAGATCAAGGGTTCGATTCCCACTGGCACGCCTTGTGACTTTGGGCAAGTCACTTTACTCTCCATTGCCTCGGAAGAAAACGCTGGCAATCTACTTCCGGTGATACACTGCCAAGAAAACCCAGAGGTAGCTGGGTCGCTATGAGTCAACACTGAATTGATGGCACTAAAAACACAAAAAACAAAAATTATGCTGATTAAGCACATAAGCAATCCCACCCTGAAGGAGCCTATGTAGGTCAAAACAATGGCTATTGGTGTGATTGGAATACTTAGGATCTTTCTGAAGACACTTTTTCATCGGTTATGGTAGCTAAGTTGTTATGTTTGTGGCTTTTTCTACAGTCTTTTCCAAATACACACACAAATTATTTTTTTCACTTTGATGGGCCAATGTACTAACCTACAGATTTCCCATAGATTAGCACCCTCTTTGTGAGCAATTTTTATGGATGCACATAAGCTCTATACAAAATTAAACAATGGATTTTGACAGAATAAAATAAAATTTTGCATGCTTTGCATCTCATTATGCATCCTGCATTAACTAAACTAATGTGTGGTGAAGTAATGTACAATTTTGCCTTTTAATGCCATTAATGGGCAAAAAACGTGCATAAGTCCCTTAACCCATGTTATTAACTACCTCCTTTAGGAGGCACTTGAACTAAACTGCAGATTTTAATTACAGATGTGGCTTATGTGTTAAAAAAATAAAAACTGCAACACACACTGAAATACGTAGAAACACTGGCATTTCTGGTTAACACATTTTCTGTGCTTGAGGTTTGCTGGCCAAATAAAATTAATAATCTAACAGAAGAAATAAATTATCCTTTCTTCATATGCCCTAAAGATAGAAAGAAAGAAAGAAAAACCTATCTATTTTTTTGTTGGATCGTTTGCCATGAGAAGGAACTTTCCCTTCTCTCGAAGCAAACCCTCATTTTATCTTTAGTAAACGAGTGCACTCACTCTTTTTTTTCTTTTTTTACCGAGACAAAATTAAGAACTTGTACTCAGTTTATACGAACACATCAGGTAGGTAGTACTTAGCTTAAAAATCCTGTGAGTGACCAATCTCCACTCTCCATCCTGTACATCTGTACAATTCGACTCCGCTCAGCTACATAGAAGCCGAGACCGGTACAAGGAGCATGGACACTTCTTGGATACAAGGCTATAAGTCTAATCCCACAAGCTAATGCTTATCTTCTCCACGTCCCATCAGGCTTTATCCTTCAAAGCTGATCAGCAGATGATCTTGTAAAGACGTATATGAAAAAAATTGTACACGATCTCGTGTTTCAAACCATGAATCTCCTGGTCCTTCTTCATGCAACAAATGTCTAAATCAGCAGCTGAATCCGTTCACTTTTGAAAGCAGCCTCGTTCACAAGCACGGGCTATAATTGGCTATCTAAATGATCAAGTAACCAAACTCCACCAATCAAGAGCTAAGTTGAGGCCTGTAGGCATGACTGATTGTAGGCGGTAGATCCAAAACTGTTCCCTAAGTTGCAGTCTCTTCAAGCGATCCCCTCCTCGAGTCCGTTCAGGGACAAAGTCTATAATTCGCCACTTAAGGTCCTGAAAAGTATGGTTAGATTCTAAACAATGAGAGACTACCGGGGCTGATAAAAGTTTTGTATTTATGCGAGATCGATGTTCCAATAACCGCCTCTTCATCGATCGAGATGTTCGTCCTATGTAATTCTTCCGACAGGGGCATATCAAAACATACACCACATACATACTGGTGCACGTCGTATGGTGATAATTATCTATCTTGACCCCTGTATTAGGGTCCATCCATGTAGAACCTTCTATAGCAGAATCACAAAAATCACATGATCCACATTTGTGATGCCCCCGTAAATACATATCAGGACCCTGTTTCTAAAAAATTTTTTTGGCCAAATAAAATTAGCAAAATAGGTCTCATGCTTAATGCTAAGCTCTCATACTGAATCTGCTACAAATTAAAGTTTATGCCAATTCACTAATATTAAAAAACACTACTGCAATGCAAATGCATACAAAACCGTTCATTATTTGCCTTTTTTTTTTTTTTTTTTAACTGACATTAATATTTTGCACATTTTTTGCAAAATCGTAACTCGGGAGGTATAATAGTTCATTATGCAAATGGAAAAACACAGCTTGTGATATATACTGCAAGTTGTGTTATTCCTGGAAAATAATGCCAGCTCAGAGCTGGCATTATTTTTCTGGCTGGAAGCGTTGAACCAGTAACATGCAGCCAGATGCTACCAGCTGCATTCTTAAAAGTCGCTGGCACTTTTATTTTATTTAGCAACTTTTTTATACCACTGTATCTACTAGTCACAGCGGTGTACAGGGAAGAATTAGAACAACATTACATGGAACGAAGTAAACAAACTGAATTAAAGTTAACAATTGATGGATATAACAAGTGAAAAGTAAATTACATGTTAACCAATAAATGAATCATGTAAAGAGTATAACATTATCAGGATAATATTTCTGATAATACTTTGAATAGCAAAACCACCGTGGTCCAGTCTCTTGGACCTCACTTTAAAACCCATCCTCCCAGAGGCCACTCCAGGCCTGTCAATGGTGCTGTAGGGGTTCAAAATGGCACCCATGAGTAGGAGCCTTATGGTACTATCACTAGGAATAGAGAGTTGCCATATAACACCTTTTGCCCGAATATGGCAAACAATCTCTAGTGTAAGTACCGCGAGACTACCAGGAGCACTGGGGTAGGGAAAAAACCACCAGATTTGTGTTATTTTTCTGTCAGAATAATGCAACTTGCAGTGTTCAACACATTCCTTTTCTGCAGGAGTCACTACCCTGTGATACTAATTTATTCCCACGCTAATTTAAGCTTTGGTAAAATCTGAGATTTTAACACAGCTGAGTAACTACCGGTAGCCCCTTACAAGCCATCTTAATAAATTTGGGGGAAAACTTCATAGCTGATTGTACTCTAGGCATTTGGATTCTGTAAGATTTTATTCAGACACAAAAAGCTGAAAAATGCAGTATACCAGTGGTGTACTAAGGGCGGGAACGGGGTGCAGTCCGCCCCAGGTGCCAGCCAAAAAGGGGGGTTGCCAAAATTCCAGGCCCACACGGCAACGACAACATGTGCAGAAAATACACTAACTTCTTTGCTGACTTGTCATACTGCCTCTGCTCCAGAAAAGCGACTGTTCCCTCCCGGTCCAAAGACTTACATTAACAGCTGTGCCTGGAGCAGCGGAAAATCAGTAAAAAGCAATAATAAATTTTCTGAGCGCACATAGGGGTGTCCGCTCCAGGTGCCAAATAGACTCAGAAAGCCACTGCAGCATACTTTTGTAATTCAACATTCTAAACCAGCCAACCATGTTGGATGGTTCGAGGTTGCCATACTTGCAACATGCCTTGCTTAGGTCATATTAGTAACTTAACCCTCCACTACCTCAGGTACAAACTTAGATTATAAACCCTCCAGGGACAGAGAAATGCCTAATGTACATAAATGTAACTCGCCTTGAACTGCTACTGGAAAGCATGAGCTAACAAAAATAAATGAATAAATAATATTCTGAGATCTGCTGTAGTAAGAGGAGTGGAACAAAGAACTTTCATGATTACTGAGTTTTCTTGCATCAAGACTGGCTTCAGTACTATGGAGAATTTTTTTTTTTTTTAAAGTGCCGTCAAGTCAGTGCTGACTCTTGGTGACCCAACAGCCCCTGGGCATTCTTGCCAAGGTATGACTTTAAATAGATTTCCAGAACTTTTCTTCTGAGGCAATGGAGGGTAAAATGACTTGCCTAAGGCCACATGGAGTACCAGTGGGAATCAAATCCAGATATCTTGGGTACTAGGCTATTGCTCTAACCACTGAGCTACTGCTCCACTCCACACTGTGGATTATGAGAAAATATTAGGGTTTGTTTGTTTTTTTTGTTGTTGTTTTTTTTTAAACACCCATAGCAAAAAAACTAACAAACAAACCCTGAACTACTCCTTTCATCTGGCAATAATGCAACTGGTGATTTAGAATGAGCAATTGCACTCCAAAATTACTAGGGTGCAGGGTCCTGGAAGGTTCTGCATTACAGTTATGGTCAACATTATTGGCACCCTTGCATTTTAGGTACGTTGTGTACAATATCTTGAGAAATAATTGGAAATATTCCAATTGTATGTCATCATACTAATTTAATAAAATCTTTAAAATATATTTAACAAAAAAAAGTGTCTGTGCAACTTAGACATACTAATTTCTGAGAAAAAAAAATATGACCTGGACAGGATTTATGGCACCCTTCACTAATATTTGGCTGCAATGACGACAGCCTCCAAACGTTTCTTAGGCTTCTACTTTATCTTTATCCTTCTTGACCTTTCTGCTACTTCCAATACCGTTGAGTCTTCTCCTTGACAAATTATCCTGACTTGGTTTTAGGCGCTCTGTCCTGTCCTGGTTCTTATCTCTCCCATCACTCAAAGATGACCAGAGAAAGTGGGGAGAAGGAAAGGAGAAGGAAAGGGGAAAGAAAGGAAACAAAATATGGCGGTAAAAAAAAAAAAAAAAAAACGGACTATGGACCCGATATTTGAAAGGCATTTACACAGTTTACAGCCAACGTAGATGAATATCGGGCCCTAACAATGAATCAATCCAACAAACTTGAGAATTGAAAAAAAAACGCAGTTGGAGATAAAGCCACTGTGCGTGCACGATAGCACAGTTACTTACCTGTAACAGGTGATCTCTGGGAACAGCAGGAATAAGTCTTCACATATGGGTATCGTCGGTACCGACGGAGCCTGCGCGGGAATGCTCCCCAGCGTCCAAAAGGAAAGCTTTTGGGAGCATCCCACAGCGCCTGCGCGCTGCCTTCCCGCCTTTCCTAACCGCCTCTCTCCAGTTCGAGTTTTAAGCTGAGACAAAGAGAGAGAGAGAAAGGAAAGAAAAGACAGATAGAGAGATACAACTCCTAGGGGAGGTGGGTGGGTTGTGAAGACTTATTCCTGCTGTTCCCAGAGATCACCTGTTACAGGTAAGTAACTGTGCTATCTCCAGGAACAAGCAGGAATGAGTCTTCACATATGGGGACTCCCCAGCTAGAGATGCCAGGGAGATCCCCAAGGTTGTGAGTCCCTGAGAAGGGCTCTACCTCCCCCTATGGATCTCGGGCATCCAACCAGGGATGGGGGGTAGGAGTTGATTAGGTATGGAACAGGTGTTTGAGAACAGCCTGACCAAACAAGGCATCCCGGCGGGAGTCCTTGTCCAAGCAATAATGGGCTGTAAAGGTATGAACCAAGCCCAGGTGGCCGCTCGACAGATTTGGTCGAAGGACACAGAATATAGATGAGCCATACAGGGTGCCATGGCCCTCACATTGTGAGCTGTGACATGGCCCTCCAGAGAAAGGTTCTTACTCTGGTAGGCGAAAAAATTACACTGAGCAATCCAATTGGACAGAGTTCTCTTAGAGACTGGAAGTCCTAAATGAGAGGGATCGAAAGCAACAAAGAGTTGAGAGGACTTTCTATGTTGCTGTGTCCTTTGTAAGTAAAAAGCAAGCGCTCTCTTACAATCCAGGGTATGGAGATTCCTCTCTGCACTTGATGCATGAGGTCCTGGAAAAAAGACAGGTAAATACACCTCCTGGTTCAGATGAAAAGGTGAGACCACTTTAGGCATAAAGTGCGGATTGGTCCTGAGGACTACCTTGTCATGATGGAACCTTGTATAAGGAGGATTAGCCACCAAGGCTTGCAGCTCACTGATGCGGCGAGCTGAGGTGACTGCAATGAGAAAAATAACCTTCCAGGAAAGGAATTTCAAGGAGGTAGTGGCTAAGGGTTCAAAGGGTGGCTGCATAAGCTGGCCAAGAAACAGATTCAAGTCCCATGCCAATGGAGGTGGTCTAATGGGAGGTTTAGTTAAAAGAAGGCCTCTCATGAATCTTGCTATAAGAGGATGAGAGGAAATAGGCTGTCCATTGAGAGGTTTAAGGGATGCTGCAATAGCACTCAAATGGACTCTTACTGAATTCGTTTTAAGGCCTGAATGTGATAAATGCAGCAAATACTCTAGTAAAGAATTCAGAGGTATTGCAAGAGGGTTAAGACCCTTCTCTGCACACCAAATGGTAAATCTTTCCATTTAAAAGCATAGGAACGTCTAGTGGAAGGCTTTCTGGAAGCATGAAGGATATCCTTCACTTGCTGAGAAAGATGCAAATCTTGAAGGTCTAGGCCTTCAGCAACCAGGCTCTGAGGTGAAGAGACTGGGGATTTGGGTGCCACGTTCCCTCCTCCTGGGACAGGAGGTCTGGAGCAGATCCCAAGTCCAGGGAGGGAGCTTGAGAGAGATGCAGAAGTAGAGGGTACCACACCTGGCGTGGCCAATGTGGTGCTATGAGGATCATAGACCCCTTGTCTCTCTGAAGTTTGAACAGTGTTTTGGGAATTAGGGGAATGGGTGGAAAGGCATAGAGGAAGTCTTGCCCCCAATGAAGGAGGAAGGCATCCCTGGCCTGAACTCCCTGACACGGAATCCTGGAACAGAACCGGGGAAGTATGGCACTCCACGGACTTGCAAACAGGTCTATGTCCGGGGTTCCCCAAATTCGGAAGATCCTGGCTATCTGGTCCCCATGGAGGGACCATTCGTGTGGAAGCAGAACTCGACCGAGTCTGTCTGCCCAAGAGTTTTGAACCCCTGGAAGATACACTGCCATGAGATGAATTTGATGCTCTGGCGAAGGCCCACAATCTCAAAGCTTCGTTGCAAAGCGACAGAGAGCCAGTCCCGCCCTGCTTGTTCACGTAGAACATGGTTACTTGGTTGTCCGTGTGGATGGAGGACTGTCTTGTAGCTGAGCAGGGTGTGGAAGACTGAGAGCTAGAAAAATTGCTCTGAGCTCTAAGAGGTTGATATGTAGAGATGTCTCCTGTGGAGACCAGATGCCTTGAGTGGAGAGATCTTGTAGATGAGCTCCCCAACCTCTTGGAGAGGCATCTGTTGTAAGGGTTGCTTGGGGTAACACCTGTTGAAAGGGGGACCCCAGCAACAGATTTTGAGTGGACTTCCACCACTGGAGAGAGCAAAAAAGGCGACTGGAGGTTGCTATTTTGTCTGACAGGCACCCTGATGCCTGGGTCCATTGGGTGGACAGAGTCCATTGAGCTGCCCTCATGTAAGGCGAGCGTAAGGAACCACATGCACAGTGGATGCCATGTGGCCTAACAGTTGTAACATCTCTCGAGCAGTTAAATGGGATTTTAACTGAATTTGTGAGGCTAACTGCATCAAGCGTAGGCAACGGGCCTGGGGAAGATAGGCCCTTGCAGTTGTGGTATCCAGCAAGGCCCCTATGAACTCTAGAGACTGAGTAGGGGTGAGATGGGATTTTGGGATGTTTATTACAAGTCCCAGATACTGAAGAACACGCCTTGTGCAAGCTAGGGAAGTCTGGGCCTCTGACTGGGATGGAGCTCGGATGAGCCAGTCGTCCAGATATGGGAATACGAATATCCCTAGAGTGCGTAGAAATGCAGCTACTACTGCCATGCATTTTGTGAACACTCTTGGGTGCAGAGGCCAGACCGAAAGGAAGCACTTTGTATTGGTAGTCCTTTCCTCGATAAAGGAACCTTCTGTGTGTTGGATGGATGAGGACATGGGTGTACGCATCCTTGAGGTCTAGAGAACAAAGCCAATCCTGACTCTGAAGGTATGGAAGGAGAGCACCGAGAGAAATCATCTTGAATTTCTCCTTGCATAGAAACTTGTTCAATTCTCTGAGATCTAATATGGGTCTGTAGCCCCCTGTTTCCTTTGGGATAAGAAAGTAGGGGGAGTAGAACCCTGAGCCCTGTTGAAGAAGGGGTACTTCTTCTATTGCCCCTTGGGCAAGAAGGGTAGCAATCTCCTGACCCAGAAGGTCGAGGAGAGATGTTGGAGAATTGAACTGTCTCACCATGGTGTAAGGAGGAAGGTTTAAGAAATGAAGCTTGTACCCCTCCCTTATGATGGAGAAGGTCCATTGCTCTGCTGTGATTTGTTCCCACCTGGGAGCAAAGTGAGCTAACCTTCCTGGAATGGTGAGAGGCTCTGGTTCTTTTAGAGCCAGAAAGGCTAAGTTCTCTAGTTGAAAGTCAAAGGCCCTGAGGAGGCCGAGGCTGTTGGGCCGTAGCAGCCCTTGCAGCCTTAGGCTTGGCCTGTTTAGGTTGTTGCTGTCGCTTTGCAGCAAAATGACCTGCAGAAGATGCCTGTTGACCATAAACAGGATAATATCTCCCCTTTTTGGGAAAAAATCCCTTTTTGAACAACCTTTTCTTAACAGGAGCAGAAGTAGACTTTGAAAGTCTATCTAAAGCAGAATTTTCAGCATCCATCTGAGTGGCCTTTGCTTGCCAATCTTTGCCAAAAAGGTTTTCACCTGTACAAGGAAGATTTCCTAGTCCATCCTGAACCCAGGGTTCCAAATCAGAAGCTTGTAGCCAAGCAACTCTGCGTGCACCTATGGCAGTAGCCTAGGCTCTGCTAGCACACTCAAAAGAGTCAAAGGCTGCACGGTTAGAAAACTTGGAAACATCCTGGGCATGTTTAAGCCAGGTGAGAAACTCCTCTCTTTTATCTTCTGAAACAAAAGGAGATAAAGTTTGTAGGTGATCTGTAACTTCTTTTAGAAACATCCCCATATAGAGACTATAGGAGTTGATTCTAGCAACAAGCATATTGGCCTGGAAAATTCTCCTGCCAAAAGCATCTAAGGTTCTGCATTCTCTTCCTGGAGGATTAGATGAGTGCCTTTTTGCACTCTTTATCCTCTTTATAGCAGACTCCACCACAATAGAGTGGTGAGGAAGCTGAGTCTTATGAAAGCCAGGACAAGGAGGAACACGGTACATGGTGTCCAACCTAGGAGAATGAGGGGAGGTGGTGAGAGGTGTCTCCCATATGCCCAACATGTGATCAAAAAGGATCTCATGAATTGGTAAAGTAGCTGCCTCTTTAGGAGCCTTAGGATATTGTAAGATATCCAATTTTTTGGCTCTAGGCTCTGCCTCAGGGGCCACTGAAATGGAGAGGCCCCTGGCCACTTCCCTAATGAAGTCTTGAAAAGACAAGTCTTCTGGAGGAGACATTCTTCTTTTTGGAGAAGAGGGCTCCTGAGGAAGGAGTACCGATGCTTCGACAGAAACCTCTGATTCATCAGAGTCTTCAGAGGAATCGAAGTATCGCCTATCTGGATGCTCCTGCAGAGCCCGATACGCGTACCGAGTGGTATCGACATCGGGAGTGATCGGTACCGATGGGCATCACAGAACAGGGTACCGCTGCAGTCGACACTGAAGCCGATGTCGATGCAATCGGGTACCGGCACCGGAACCGATATCGGTGCCGGAACCGGTACCGACAATAGAGTTTGTTGCAGTACCGGAGGCGTCGCAGCTTGTATGAATGCCGTAATGGCACGCTGCATGGTCAGAATATTCTGATCCATCGACGCCACCAATGTCTGGATGTCGGTACCAGTGGGAACCACCGGTACCCCAGAACATGGCAACAGGTGATCGGTCGAGTCCGAGCCATCGATGTCAACCTGTGACCCCATAGATAAAACTTTGGAAGTCAGAGCCTCCCGCCGGGGTAATTTTGCTGGTGCGGATTCCTCGAGAGCAAGCCCGGAGGCATCTCGATACTTAGAGGGAGATCTACCCTCGAGGACCGGCTGGACTTGAGTTTGGTTACCCGAGATCCATGGGAGGAAGAAGCAGCCCTGGAAGACGTTGATGCTACCGAAGCTGCATCAGAGGGAAACAGGGTACTGAGCTTGGCTGCTCGATTCTGTAGACCTCTTTTAGACATCATGGAACAGGACTCACAATCCGTGATGGAGTGGTCAGGACCCAAACATTTTAGACACCAGTCATGGGTGTCAGTGACAGAAATAGTGCTGCTGCACTTCGTGCAATTTTTAATCCCGGAAGTGGGCTTCTCCATGAGGAGAATTTCTCATAGGCCTAAGGCCGAAAGAAAAATGCACAGAAGTGAAAATAGTAGTCTTTTTTTTTTTTTTTTTTTTAAGAAGAAAGAAAGACAGACCGGCGATACCGGTCCGATGTCGAAGAAGGCAGACGCGCGACCAAAGAAATAAAATAAAGAACTTCTTCAGCGGTGACAGGAACACGACCTGCTGGCTCCGCGGAAAAGAAGAACTGGAGAGAGGCGGTTAGGAAAGGCAGGAAGGCAGCGCGCAGGCGCTGTGGGATGCTCCCACAAGCTTTTCTTTTGGACGCTGGGGAGCATTCCCGCGCAGGCTCCATCGGTACCGACAATACCCATATGTGAAGACTCATTCCTGCTTGTTCCTGGAGATATTTAAATATACACTTACAAAATGAACGATTCAAAAACAGTAGTACAATCGAAAAATATGTGCAGAGCTCAAAAAAGAAAAAAAAATAGAAGCTTTGTAGTCTTCCGCTTCGGGGGTCAGTGTTATGCATATTGACAAACAATACTGGTATATTGTGAATGTACTTGAAAAAAGAACAGATAGAGAACAGCCATGCAAACATGGACAAATGTGTGCGGAACTTAAAAAAAGACAGAAGCTTTATAGCCTTCTGCTTCAGGGGACAGTGTTGTGCATAATGGCAAATAGTACCAGCAACAAAAAAAACTTTAAAATATATCGCAACACCACTATACATGAAAACAAAATAGCATGGGCAAGAAAAACAGAGAAAAGATGGTGCAGGATAAATAAAAAAAACAACAACCTAATAATGCATAAATACAAGCAACATAGGACATACCTTAGCGCAGGCAAAGAGCAGATAAAGTGAAAACACCGGGCATGTATGTTGTTTAAATATACTGACACTGGCATAAAGCTCTCTCCCACTCCCCCTATAAACAGAGCAGGGACATTTGGTGGGAAATGATGAACAAAAGAGCGGCTGTAAAAAGTACAATGTACAAGACAGATGTACAAAAAGAATTTGCATAGTCTAAAACTGAAAAAACAGTGAAAAATGTGTCAAACAGATTATATCTGAATCACAATCCAATGAAGGAAAGGATGGGGAGGAGAAGAGAACAGAGAGGAAGAGAAACCAAACTTAGCTTTATTTTAAAAAAAAAAAACTTTATTAAAAAAATATGTAGAACGGGGGGGCGTGACTAACTACCGTCAGGACGCTCTGAATCTCAGCGCTGCAGGAACCTGGGTGAGGTGGAACGTGCTGCTCTCTCTTACCTTGTCGCTATGGGTAGGAGGAAGCGAAAGCAGGTGGCTGATCCTCCCGGGGCAAATGCTCCTCAAGCTACGGCCCAGCGAACCCTGGTTGACTGTGGATTTGGGCCCGGAGCGGCAGCTGTGTCTTCGGCAGCGTTGGCGGAGGGAGAGTCGGCGCTGAGTGTTTCGGGGGTTTGGCTTTCGCCTGAGCTGCGAACCCCCCCGCCGCGACCTGGAAGTATCGGTCAGGCAGTGGTTGGTCCCCTTGACGGCAGGCCGACGAGCACGCCGCAGGAGGGGTCGTCGGGAGGAGCTCTGCCTGATGTGTCTCATCTGAATGAGCCGGTTATGCGGCAAGGAACAACTGTGGCCGGATCAGCAGTAAGTGGAGAGAGTGCTGGGAAAGCTGCTTCAGGACGAGACCTTCTGGGAGGCATGGAGTTAACAAAACCGGCGGTAATAACTATGGAATCACTGTGGGACGGTATTGCTTCACTTAACTCTTCCCTTAGAACTGTTTTTTGTGCTGTGAAGGAAGAAATCTCGGAGGTTAAAAGTTTCTTGTGGAACTCTGACCAGTGCTGTGGCGGGCCAGGAGGAGAGACTATCCAAATTGGAGCAGGAAGTCGGGCACTTACAAGATTTAGTGAATGCCCAGGCTTTGGATAGGACTGTGTCTATTAGGAAGGTGGAATATTTGGAAAACCAGGTTAGACGCTGTAACCTGCGTTTTCTAAATTTTCCACGTTCTCCCTTGCTGTCCCCTCTTGAGATGGTGAGGAAGTACTTCGGAGAGGTTCTTAAACTTCCCCAGGACCAATTACCACCTTTGGTCAGGGCGCAGTATCTACCCTCGGGGGTCAGGGAAGGTGTTCCCTGTTCTCCCATTGCTCTGGTTGAAAAGGGGGACTTATCAGGTTTTTTAGAGTCCTCCTTAGATGTCATCACGGATAAGGCTACCTTACTGGTTACCTTGGCACTAGAGTCAGATAAGTTTTTTATTCTTCGATTATATTTTAAGAATATCAATGTAGACTTTCTGGGCTCGAAAGTACGAGTATTTCCTGATGTCGCACGTAGTACGCAGTTGAGAAGGAAAAGCCTTTTGGCTCTTCGCCCCAGGGTCTTAGCCCTTGGGGCGACTTTTCAACTGAAATTTCCCGCCAAATGTTGTGTGGTGTATAAGCAGAAAGGTTATGTTTTCTTTGAATCCAGACAGCTTCTTAATTTCTTATTAGCTAGGGAGGAAGTTATTGTTGAAGTAGTTAAACCAGCCCATACGGCTGACATGTAAGTCTGTACCTGTACTTTGGTGTTTTTTTCTGTTCTTTTGGTATAGGTATATATTTTACCTCTGCCTGATGTTATATTGCCCCCTTTTATTTCTTTTTGATTGAGGTCTAAATGATATGGCTGAGATGTTTTCTTTTTTCTTTTTTCCTTGTGATTCTGTTAATGATTGTATTTTCTGATATGCATCTAACAGCCATTGTTTTCCTTCATTCAAGTGTATTTTTACCTGGATGTAATATTATATAATGTTATAAATAAAAAATTAAAAAAAAAAAAAAATATGTAGAACCAAAAATTAAGGAAAGCCTTAAATAAAAGCATGCAGAGCATATCTGTTTATGGCACCGGCAAGCTATGGATCAAACATACTTGTGGCAAGACTTATGTACAGAGAACTAGGGGAAAAAGTATTAAAAAAAAAGTGTGAAAAAAGTGAAAAAAGGAGGAGGGGAAAAGGAAAAGAGGAGGGAGAGAGAAAGAAAAGCATCGAAGAGACTTGGAATTCAATCTTTGTTGAGACATGCTGTAAAAACAGTGTCCAAGTCAAAAACGTATCATTGCTCTTCTCTCAGCAGAACTCGATCAAAGTCACCACCACATGAAGATAAAATTTCTTTGTCATGAAGAAAATTAAACTAAGTCACTAGGAGCATAATTTTGGGTAACCCCATGTTCAACAAGTGATGCAGACATAACTCTTCGCTTAAAACAGCTTTTATGCTCCTAAATGCGTGTCCTTACAGGGCATACAGTTTTACTTACATAAAAGGAGTTTGCACAGACTCATAATCAAATAGACAACGTGAGAGGAATCACAAGTGGATCTGTCTCACAGCAGGTATTGCCTATTGGTGCCCGGATGTGTAAAGGTGTTTAGAACCATTGTATTGGGGCAAATGAACACCTATCACATCTAAAGTGACCCAGTTGCTAGGGAGTAGACCCAACATTATCAGGCAAGTTGGACAACACCAAATAAAATCACCAAGAATTCTCTCCCTATTGTAGGCAATGACCAGCCTCTGATCTTTAAGCATGAATGGGTCTGTAAAATGTGTCTGTGCTTTTTTATGACTTTCTATATACAAGATGAGAAATATGAGAACTGGAGAGTACAAATATGCTTTTCATTAACATGAAAAAGATCCTGCATACAAGAGGACCTAGCTCTCTGTCAACCTTCCTGGACACAGCTCACTGGATAATCTTTCTCAACTTCTTTGAGCCATATCTTTGGACTGAATCTCATACTCTGTGAGATCTGTACAAAGTCTATGCAGTCTCAAAAACTGAGACACAGGTAAATTCTTTTTTCAAACTATTGTGAAAACCGTCATATAATGAGTGTTTCTGTTAGTGGGTTTCCTAATATATATATTAGTGTCAAAACCATAAACAGTTTTCTTAATAAGGATGTCGAAAAATGGAATCTGTTGGACATCAGGACACTAGACTGCATATGGAATCTGAGGTTGGTATCTCGGGAGTATAATCATTGTAAAAACTCTGGAAGCAGTGCAGAATCCCCTGTTCTCAGGATGAAAATGTCATCTATATAGCGTTTCCAGCAGATAGCCTAGATAAAGAAGAGAAATGTGGATAAAATAGAAATTACACTTACCTGGTAATTGTCAATCCTTGAGTGACGACGGTTTAGTCCTCCACCACTGGGTTGTGCACCTCCTCCTGCAGCTTGGAGACTGGACAAGTCAAACTCGTGACATCACTGTATGTAACGTGCTGGCAACTCCCATCAGCCCCAGTGAACTATTAACAAAGCAGACTCAAAAGGAGCAACAGATAAGTAGCGGTACCTGAACTACAAAAGTATCAACAAACTAGTGTCAACAGTAATTCTGAACACTTAAACTAACCGGGAGAATGTTACATAACACTTCATGTTGTGTTAAGAATTATACATTGCTACGATCTTGCATCCCCTTATTCTTTACTTTCCCTGGACCCCCCCACTGAACGACAGAACAGGGAAATAAAACAGTACTGATATCCATACTCACTGCGATCCAGCAACCGAAGTAAATTCATTCACTCATTGAAACTGATTCTACTCTGCATCTAGAAGGAAACCCTGAACTGAGTACTCCCCGGGTGGGAATGAGGACTAAACTGTCGTCACTCAAGGAACGACAATTACCAGATAAGTGTAATTTCTATTTCCTTATCGTTCCTCCAGTTTAGTCCTCCACTACTGGGATGTATCAGAGCAGTAATCATTGGGAGGGACTGATTAACCCGGATCGCAACACCGCCGACCCGAAGCAGGTATCGCCAGCTGCCAGAACGTTGAACAGATAGTGTTTGCTGAAAGCGTGCAGCGACGACCATGTGGCCGCCTTGCAAATCTCTACTGGCGGAACCAAACCATGCTCCGCCCAAGACACCGCTTGTGCTCTGGTAGAGTGAGCCCGTAACCCTTCTGGTACTCGACATCCTTGCAAAATATATGCCGACGCAATAGCCTCCCAAACTCACTTGGAAATTGACGCTTTGGCCGCCGCTTCCCCTTTACGGGGGCCTCTGAACAGAACAAAAAGACGTTCAGATTTGCGAAAGGACACAGACACTTTTAGATATTGGCGCAACGTTCTCTTTATATCTAAATGTTTCAAACTAGGGTCCAAGCTGCTGTCGCCTGCCGAGCTTAAGACCAGTAACGACATCGACTGGTTCAAATGAAATGGAGAAACCACCTTGGGCAGAAAGGACGGGACCGGCCGCAACACCACTTTTTCTTTGGAACACACTAAAAACGGCTCTCGACATAACACTTGAAGTTCCGAAACCCGTTTAGCCGAACAGATTGCCACCAAAAACACTGTCTTCAGAGTTAAATCCTTCACCGAAGCCTGACGCAGAGGTTCAAAGGGTTTCTTAGTCAACGCCCCGAGCACTAGGTTGAGGTCCCACGGGGGCACCACAATTCTGCACGCAGAGCGAAGCCTAGAAACCATCCTAAGGAATCGGAGAACATCGCCGTGAGCACCCAGGCCACCCCTTGCCTCTATAGCAAGCTATGGCCGCTAACTGGACCCGCAATGAACTAGCCACGAGACCCTTGTCAAAGCAGTCTTGTAGGAAGCTCAACACTACAGGAACGGAGGCAGTCACTGCGCGAACCTGATGGCGTGAACACCAGTCCTCAAAAATACGCCAGACACGCACATAAGCTAGAGAAGTGGATCTTTTCTGGGCTCGAAGTAATGTAGCAATGACCACCCCTGAGTAACTTTCTCCTTAGCCTCGCCCTTTCAATGGCCAGGCCGTAAGCGAGAATCGATCCACCTGAGGCATCCACAACAGACCCTGAGACAACAGATCCTCCGTCAGTGGTAACCTCCACAGAACTCTGTCCAGTAGGCGAACTAGGTCTGCATACCATGGACGCCTCGGCCAATCCGGAGCCCCCAATAGCACTCTTCCTGGATGGGCCTCGATGCGCTGAACCACTCGTCCTATCAGTGCCCAAGGCGGGAAAACAGAGAAGTCCCGTCGCCGGCCAATTCTGAATGAGCACATCGATCCCTTCCGACATCCGCTCTAGACGTCTGCTGAAGAAATGACTCGCCTTTGCTGATTGAAAGGTTGCCATGAGATCCATAATTGGATGTCCCCATCTGTGGACTATTTGGGCAAATAGCAGGGTCAAGGTGGATGCCGCAGAATGGGAGCTTCATCCACAGGTGAGATAGTCCGCCGTCACATTGTCTTTCCCGGCTATGTGTGCCGTCGATATCGCCTGTAACCGGGGCTCTACCCACTGGAACAAAGCTTCCACCTCCTCTTCCATGGCTACACTTCCTGTGCCGCCCTGCCGATTGAGCTAAGCCACCGTTGCAGCGTTGTCGGACAGCACTCTCACCGCCCAGTGTCGCACCGCGGCTTTGAACAACTGCAGTGCCAGAGCTACTACTCGAAGTTCGAGACAGTTGATGGACCATCGGCTCTCTTGAACCGTCCACGTGCCCTACGCAAATAGATGTTCGCACTGCGCTCCCCAACCTGTGAGACTCGCATCCATCACTAGCAGAAGCCACTGCAGCTGTTCCAAGGGCAGGCCCACCTCCAGATGATCCGGGCCCATCCACCACTGAAGGGAATTCCTGACTTGAGGGGGACAGGGAAGGCGCTTGCTTAACGAATCGTTCTGATGCGACCACCGGCGGAGGAACACCCTTTGCAATGGTCGCATATGACTCCTGGACCAGGGCACCACTTCTAGGGTTGCCGCCATTAGTCCTAACACCTGTAGGTAATCCCATGCCGACGGTGCCGGAATGGCCAGGAATTGGCGGACTGATTGTCGAATGACTTGAGCTCGACGGGCTGGTAGGAACACCGCTCCTGTTCGAGTGTCGAAGCGTACTCCCAAATATTCCAGATTTTGAGAAGGCACCAAATGACTCTTGGCCGAGTTGACCACCCAGCCTAGCTCCTGCAAGAACGTCATCACTCTGTCACCCGTACGCTCTCTGCTTTGAACTTTGCCCGAATCAACCAGTTGTCGAGATAAGGGTGCACCTAGGATGCCTTCCTTTCGCAACACCGCCGCCGCCGCCACCACCACCACCACCACCACCATGATCTTGGTGAAAATGCGCGGAGCCGTTGCCAAGCCGAAGGGCAATGCCCGAAACTGAAAATGCCCCCAAGGGAGGGCGAATCTCAAGAACATTTGATGGGCTGTTCTGATAGAAATATGCAGATACGCTTCCGTGAGATCGAGAGAGGTCAGAAACTCCCCCTGACGCACAGCTACGATTACCGACTGCAACGTTTCCATCCGAAAGTGAGGCACCCGTAGGCAACGATTTACCCCTTTGAGATCCAGAATAGGCTGGAGCAATCCATCTTTCTTTGGAACCACGAAATATAAGGATTACCGACCCACACCGTACTCTTCCGAGGGCAGTGGGGACACCATTCCTAATTGTAGGAGGAGATCTAGCGTTTTCCGTACCGCTAAAGTTTTCCATTGACCCCTGCAGGAGGAGAGTACAAAAGAGTCGAGCACAGGACGTGCCAATTCCAGTGCATATCCATCTCGAACTATTTCTAGCACCCACTGATCGGACGTTATTCGTGTACAGGCTGGAAGAAACTCCCGAAGGCGCCCTTCTTATTGGTTGGCTTCCTACCTGGACCCGCCTCGCTTCATTATTGTTTTCGAGTGGCTGCTGCTGAGGCAGACATGAAGCCCCTACTTGCTCCACGAAAGCCCCAAAACCCCTGGCCTCTTGAAGCAAATCTTCCTCTCTGAAAACCTCCCGAGTGTGATGATCAAAATCTCCAGAAATCTCTAAGCTGACCCTGGGAGCTAGGCATAAATTTCCCCTGCTTGGTCTTGTCTTGTGGAAGTCTACTGCCCTTGGACTCTCCCAAATCTTTGACCAGCTTATTCAAATCTTCTCCAAACAGTAGCTTACTCTTAAAGAGAAGCTTACTGAGACGTGACTTAGAGGATCTGTTGGTCACCCAATTCCGCAACCAGAGGGACCTCCTGGCAGCCTCCAAGGAAGCCATACTATTTGCCAAGGCTCTAATCAAATCATAGTGTACATCTGCTAAATATGCTGATCCAGACTCCATTCGAGCCGCTTGCATCGAACTGTCCGGCTCCAGATGAGAATCCTGGCATAAGTGTTGGGACCAACGAAGACACGCCCTTGACATCCAAGCCCCACATATGGAAGCTTGTAAGGCTAAGGTGTTAGCCTCGAAGGCTTGTTTCAACAAACCGTCTAACTTCCTGTCCTGTGCGTCTTTCAAGGCAGTGCTGCCTTCCACCGGAATGGTCGTCTTCTTAGTCACCGCTGACACCGCCGCATCTATCCGTGGTAACTTCAACTTTTCCTTATCTTTATCTGCCAAAGGGTAGAGTCTGTTCATTGTTCTGACCCCCTGAACCCCGCTTCTGGCTGGTCCCATTCGTTCTGTATCATCTGGTCTACCACCTGATGAATGGGGACCATCACCTGGGACTGCCTCACAGCTTGGATGAGAGGGTCGTCGACCTGCTCCTCTTCCACCGGTTGTGCCGTAGCGAGATTGAGCATCTGCAGCGATTCAGAAATAAGGGCCACCAACTCGTCCTTATGAAAGACTCTAATAATTCTTGCCTGATCCTCCGGCTCCTGAATTTCACCTTCCTCCAGCTCTTCTGGTCCAGACTCTGGCTCTAACTCTGTCTCCTCCGGATCTGGCCAGTCCGATTCTGAGAACGATTGGCCCACGGACCGAGCCCTCTTAGAGGGCCTTGAACAAAGGAGCTCGCTCTCCTCCCCCTTGGCTTGCTGTTTTGCAGTGGAAGGAGGAAAGGGCCCAGGAACCTTCCCCTGTCCTCTCAAACAGAAGGCTTGATGCATGATTAATACAAAATCAGGGCAGAAATCTTCGAAGGGAGACTCCGTAGCAGCTCCAGTTTGCGCTGCGGCCTGGCCCGAAGGGCTGCCCGAGGGGAATCCGGCCTGGACGCCAACAAACCCCCTCCTTCAGCCGCCGCCGTGCCCTCCCCCCTGGCCACCTGAAGTCCTCTCTCTTCCATTTGCTGCTCTACACTGGAAGACATAGCAGTGCAGCCACGACAAAAGCCAGTGTCAGACACAGTGCCCCTGCGAGTATCGCAGACCACACACTGCGGGCAAAAGGACATCAGCGCTGACTCCCCCCTGCAGCTCTCTGTGCTCTGCCTAATAAAAGTAAAACCGATGTCTTCCCGTTTTGTTTTGTTTTTAATCCGCAATAAAAGACCAATCTCTGAAGATCAGAACAGGCTTGAAAACTTTAATACTCGTGAACTGAGCCCCGCTGACAAATAAAAAACCACTGGGGAATCAGCTGATGCTGCGGCCTCTGAATGTATCCTGCAGCTTGGGCCTCCCACGCAGCTTCCAAGCGCAGGAATCGCAGGGAAAATGGCCCCAGCTCTCTCAGGACCCGATTAGGCGCCAAAACATGCGCACTAACAGGGCTCGCAGCACCGAGCGCCAAGCCCTCCCCCCGATGCCAGCTTTGACAGCGCGCCGCTTCACAGATGAAGGAGAAAAGCCTGTTTCTTACCGCTGAAGGACAGCCCTGCAAGCCGCGACGCCACTCCGCCCTGCTGTGAGCGACGTGTGCGGCGAAGGCTAAATGCCGGTCGGGTGAAGGCACTGCTGCTTCTACTCTTCACGGTATTGTAGGTTCCCAATCAGCGCTCACTGCAAGCACAAACGCGAGGGAGACGGGCAGACAGAGCTGCTCCCCCATACAAGCTAGGGGGGAGGAGATCTAAGCCTCTTCCTGATCCCAAAACTAGTAAAGCAGAAGGGTAAGCAGAGACTGCAGCCGGCTAAATCACCTGTGCCTTTTTAAAAGACGCAGCTATCTATCAAAAGTTACAATAAAAAACAGGTGGAACCATTAAGAACAATCAATAAAGGTAAAAAAGATGACCAAACTTCTAAAGAAATAAAACATAATACTAATAAAAGTAACAATAAACCTACTAAGTCAAAATGCAATAGTGCCTACAACCACAACAAATATGCATATGAGAGATTTGTATGCAATTTCTGTGTTTCTATGCATATGAGAGATTTGTATGCAATGGAGGCAGTGCATGCAAATCTCTCATATGCATATTCATTGTGGTTCTCCTGAAAACCCGGACTGGTTAGCTGTTTCCCAAGGTCTGGTTGAGAACCCCTGGTCTAGAAAGATAGAAAAATCAAATTACATACCCAAAAGACAAGGACTGTATCAATCTGTTCGATTGATTTGGGATGGGCAGACCATGATAGTTTCAGTAAGCGTTGTCACCAGGGTAACTGCCACAGTAAACATTAACCTTTATACCCACAGCTCCCAGACAGAGCCCCCCCCCATAAGTCTCTGAAGCTGATCATTCATAGAAACATAGAAACATGACGACAGAAAAAGACCACAAGGCCCATCTAGTCTGTCCTTCCATAACAACAACTACAACAGTCCACTTTTTACCTTTAGAGATCCTCTGTGTTGGTCCCATGCTTTTTTGAATTCAGTTACTGTCCTCATCTCTACCACCTCCACTGGGAGACTATTCCACGGATCCACTACTCTTTCCGTAAAGAAATATTTCCGCATATCACTCCTGAATCTATCTCCCTTCACCCTCATCCCATGTCCCCTCGTCGCAGAACTTGCTTTCAATTGAAAGAGGCTCTCTCCCTGAACATTTATGCCACGGAGGTATTTAAACATCTCAATCATATCACCTCTATCCCGCCTTTCCTCTAAGGTGTACATATTAAGATCCTTAAGTCTGTCCTCATATGCTTTATAATGAAGACTACTAATCATCTTAGTAGCAACCCTCTGCACTGACTCCATCCTGTTCACATCCTTTTGAAGGTGCGGTCTCCAGAATTGCACACCATACTCCAAATGAGGTCGCACCAAAGACTTATACAGAGGCATTATCACCTCCTTTTTTCTGCTAGCCATTCCTCTCCGTATGCACCCAAGCATCCTTCTAGCTTTTGCCGTCGCCTTTTCTACCTGTTTAGCTACTTTAAGATCATCGGACACAACTACGCCTAGGTCCTGCTCTTCTTTAGTGGACAAAAGTACTTCACCTCCTATGCTGTATTGCTCCCTTGGATTGCTGCAGCCAAAATGCATGACCTTACATTTTTTAACATTAAATCCCAGCTGCCAAATTCTAGACCATTCTTCAAGCTTAGCTAGATCCCTCCTCATGTTATCTACACCTTCCTGGGTGTCTACTTTATTGCAGATTTTGGTATCATCCGCAAAGAGGCAAACCTTACCCGACAGCCCTTCCGCTATATCACTAACAAAGATGTTAAAAAGAATCGGACCAAGGACAGATCCCTGGGGCACACCACTGGTAACATCCTTCTCCTCAGAGTGAGCTCCATTTACTTGTACTCTTTGTCGCCTCCCACCCAACCAATTTCTAACCCAAGCAGTAACTTTAGGGTCCATCCCTAGGGTGCTCAGTTTGTTTATAAGTCGCCTGTGAGGAACAGTGTCAAAGGCTTTACTGAAATCTAAATACACCACATCTAGAGCTCTCCCTCGGTCCAACTCCCTGGTCACCCAGTCAAAGAAATCAATCAGATTTGTCTGACAAGACCTGCCTCTGGTGAATCCATGCTGCCTCGGATCCTGTAATCCGCTGGACTCCAGAAACCTCACTATTTTCTCTTTCAACAGCGTTTCCATTAATTTACTCACCACTGAAGTTAAACTAACCGGCCTGTAGTTTTCAACCACATCCTTACTTCCGCTTTTGTGTAAAGGCACCACATGAGCCTCTCTCCAGTCCTTTGGCACCACTCCCGACTCCAACGAGGCATTGAAAAGGTCAGTCAGTGGAGTTGCTAGAACGTCCCCAAGTTCCCTCAGTATTCTAGGGTGTATCCCATCCGGTCCCATCTTTGTATAATTGAGTATCTCCAAGAATAAGATCAAATCAGCATAAAACAAGAAATAAAACCAAAGCAGCAAAACAATTTCAAAGAATAAACAGTCAAAGAATTGGTGACATTTTACTTACCAAATAATACCTTTCCCTGAAGTCCTGCTAGGCCAGTCCAGACAAGTGGGTTGGGTCCCCCTGCCAGCAGAGTTAGACATGGAGAAACAAAATTCAGAAGCTTCCTAAGACGATATCATCCCTACTATTATGGCTGACACAGCTAGGGGTATATTTCAGTATTCATACTTAAGCACATGGTCAAGGACCCCCAACTGCACGCAACCTCATTGAGGATAACAAAGGAAGGACCAGACAGAACAAGGAACCACAACTACATACAGGACAACTTTCATGGCAGACCTGTCTGAAAACTAGGACCCACAGGGCTAAACCGTAAAGGAAGATAGTAGAATATAAGGATGGGTTGTGGACTGGTCTAGCAGGACTTCAGGAAAGGGCATTATACAGTAAGTAAAATGTCACCTTCCATATCATCCTGCTAGACCAGTCCAGAGAAGTGGGACATACTAAAGCTATGACTCCTCTGGGTGGGAAGAAGATATGACTGCCTTCAAAATCTCTGCACCAGAATGCCATGTCCACCAGAGCTTGGACATCCAAGCAGTAATACTTGGCAAAAGTGGAATGTGATGACCACATTGCAGCCCAAAAAGTGTCAATAGGAATGACCGAGCTATGTTCTGCTCAGGAAGAAGTCTGTGCCTGAGTGGAATGTGCATGCAAACAATCAGAAACTGGTCCGTTCCGCAACAGATAAACTGAGGCTATTGCCTCCTTTATCCAATGGTCCAGGATAGACTTAGTGGCTGCATCACCTGTATATGGACCCGCAAACGGAACAAAATCTGATCCAATTTTTGGAAGGAATTAGTGACTTGAAGGTACTGAAGCAGCACCCTCCTGATGTCCACTAAGTGAAGGTCCATATCCCTTCCCCAGCACTGCGCCTCAGAGAAAGAAAGGTAGACAGACCACCTGACTTACATGAAAAGACACCACTTTAAGCAAGGAGAAAGGGACAAGCTGAATATACACGGTCTCCTCCAAGAACGACAGATAAAGATCTCTGCATGACAAAGTCTGCAGTTTAAGATACACTGTGCTGAGCAGACCAACTAAGAAAGTCTTGAGGAACAAATCCTTAAATGTAGCCTGCCTCAAGGGCTCAAAAGGCTAAGACATCAAGGTCTGAAGGACTAGGCTTATATCCCACGATGGAACACTGACCACAGGGTGAAGATGAAAATGCTTTACCCCCTGAGAGAAACAGGCCACATCTGGGTACGAGGACATGAAGTACCACTGGCCCCTGAAAACATGACAAGGCTGCTACCTGAACTTTCCAAGGAGCTGAGGAAGAAGCCCATGTCAAAGCTATCCTGAAGAAAGTCAAACAAAGAAGACAAGCTTGTTGTGACAGGGTTGACATGACACTCGCAACAGCAGTGCTTAAACAGGCACCAGATGCACATGTAGGAAAGACAGGTAGAACTTCTCTTTGCTTTCAGAAGTGTGGAAACTACAACAGAAGAATAGTCCTTATACACCAAGTGTCGTCTCTCAAGAGCCAGGCCATAAGTGAGAAGGTCAAGAACCCCTGGGCTGGTAGAAGGTCAAGGATGGTCCTTGCAGGAACCACATCAGATCCACAAACCAACGCCTCTGTGGCCCATCCGGTGCCACCTGAACCAACAGGAGCAGATGACCCTCTATGCAGCAAAGCACAAGCTCTACAAGAGGCCACAGAAGAAACACATACACCATCCACTTCCTTGCCCAAGGCTGGGTCCAGGCATCTGTGCCCCTGGAGCTTGCCTTTTTGCAGCCCTGAAGAATCTTTGTACCTTGGCGCTGACCCGGGTCACCATCAGATTCATCTCAGGATGACTTCATTGGTCCAGAATCTTTTGGAACACCATCCGGCTCAATTTCCACTCCCTGAGGACTAGCGACTGAATAGTCCACTTCCACACTGTTCACACCTGCAACATGCTGTGCCAAGAGGGCCAGGAGATTCTGCTCTGCCTGAGGAAACAAGACTGTCAATTCCAGAGCCCTCCCGGCACTCCTCGTATCTCCTTGCCTGTTGATATATGTCAGTGCTGTGGCTTTATCTGGGATTAGCTGGACCGTTCTGTCCCAGACCAGGCATGAAAAAACAAGAGAGCCAAACAAATGGCTCTTATATCAAGTTGGTCAATCAGCTATGCCACATCCCAAGTGTTCCAACGGCCCTGAGCTATCTTCCCCTCTCAGTGAGCCCCCCCGGTCAAAGAGGCTGGGGTCCATCGATAGGAAAGCCACAACGGATCATTCAGGGACATGCCCTTCATCAGATGGTTGGGCTGACTTCATCACCGCAGCTGGCCGATACTGACAGGGGAAGGGGAAGCCTGATCTCAAAGTCCTGTGAGTGGGGCAGCAGCTTCAAATGAGCCACACCCAAGGGAGTAGCTCAATTGTTGCTGCCATTGAGCAGAGGAGCTGAAGGTACCCCCAAACCTTGGGAACACGCCACTACAACAGCGTTCACACTCTCTCCTTGGGTAGAAAAACCTCAATCAGTGTGAGTGTCGAACAGAGGCCAAAAGGTACAACTGAGAAAGCTCTAAATGTTTCTTGCTGTGGTTGATCACTCAGCCAAAACTCTCCAGAAACTGTGTGATCTGGGCCAACAAGAGAGAGGCTTCAGACTATGATCTGGCTCTGATAAGCCAGTCATCCAGGTATAGATGAACACAGATTTTGTAAAATGTCTTTTGTGTGGTGGAGAGACCAATGGGGAGAACGGAGAACTGAAAGTGAGAGTTGAGAATGGCAAAGCACAGGAAACACTGCTGATCTTTGTGAATGGGAATGTAGAAACATGCTTTGGCAAGATCCAAGAAACTCACTGTGCCAAACCACCTGGATGACCAACCTCAGCATCTCTATGCGGAAGTGAAAGACCTTTAGGTGGGCACTGATGCCCTCAAGAGAGGATTAGCCAGACTGATCCATCCTCCTTTAGCACCACAAAGTAGATGGAATACTGGCTCTTGCCCCATTCGGCAGAAGGCACAGGAATGATGGCTTGGAGACTAAGCAGTCTTCCCAGAGGAGCCTGTACAGCAGCCTTCTTGAGTTTGCAACCACATGAAGAGACCACAAAGGCACTGTTGTAACCTACTCCTTGCTGATCTCCCTCTGAATTCTCTCTCTCCCCTTCAATCTGTTCAACACTCTGTTGCGCAGCTAATCTTCCACCAGCCTCGTCTGCTTATAGTACCCCTCTTCTCAAGTCACTTCATTATAAGAGCATAAGAACATAAGATATGCCATACTGGGTCAGACCAAGGTCCATCAAGCCCAGTATCCTGTTTCCAACAGTGGCCAATCTAGGTCACACGTACCTAGCAGTTTCCCCAAAAGACACAGGTTCCGCAATGCTTGTACTGGGTCAAGCATTGATATCCTGGGTCCCTTTTTAATAATGGTTTATGGACCTTTCCTCCAGGAACTTGTCCAAACCTTTTTTAAACCCAGCTACACCGACAGCCTTTACTACATCCTCCAGTAACAAATTCCAGAGTTTGATAACACGTTGAGTGAAAAAATATTTTCTTTTATTAGTCTTAAATAGTTTACCCTGTAGCTTCATTGCATGTCCCCTAGTCTTTCTATATTCTGATAACGTAAACAATCGATCTATGTTTACCCGTTCCACTCCATTAATTAATTTATAGACTTCTATCATATCTCCCCTCAGCCGTCTCTTTTCCAGGTTAAAGAGCCCTAACCTTTTTAGCCTTTCTTCATAGGAGTATCCTTCCATCCCCTTTACCATTTTGGTGGCTCTTCTCTGAACCTTTTCTAATAACGCTATATCCTTTTTAAGCCAGAAGGGCTTCCTATCAGTTTCTGCATACAGTTCATTGGCTTCCTATCAGTTTCTGCATACAGTTCAAACTTCTCCTGCTGACCTTTAAGGGCATTAGCTCTGCAGCTCCTCACTACCTTTCCTCTTATCTTTCCCTACACCCCTTCTTGGGAACTCCGTTCTTCTCACTTTTATCTGTGCCCTTTCCTTCTAATGCTAACTCGACTTCGCTCCTTTCACCTTGCTGCTCCTTATGCCTGGAACAAAACTACATGAGTCTGTGCATCAAGTGCCTTCTCTGACAGTTTTCAAAATCCAGGCTGAACACTCACCTCTTCACTGCTGCTTTTGGATCTTGACTCACCTATTCTCCTTTGTGTTTCCATACCATTCCCCATAGATGTATCCTATGTCTACAGCTACTGTGTTGTCTGTCTTGACAAGATTGTAAGCTCTGATGAGCAGGGACCATCTTTTACATGTGTCTGTGCAGCGCTGCGTATGTCTTGTAACGTTATACAAATTGTTTAGTAGCTGTAGTAGTAGTAATAGTAGAAGATTTTCTGCATTTCAAAAAGTAAGCATGCTGAATAATACTCAGCACCCAGCACCCACCCCTTCCTTTCTGAACACACTACTAAAACGCTTATCCACTCTTTGATCACCTCTCGTCTTGACTACTGCAACCTACTCCTTGCTGGTCTCCCTCTGAATCATCTCTTTCCACTTCAATCTATTCAACATTCTGCTGCGCGACTAATTTTCTGCCAGCCTCGCCATACCCACATTACTCCTCTTCTCAAGTCACTTCACTGGCTCCCTATCTATTTCCGCATCCAGTTCAAACTTCTCCTGACCTATAAATGCATTCACTCTGCGGCTCCTCAATACATTTCATTGCTTATCTCTCCTTACAACCCCTCTCAGGAACCACTCTTCTAACAAACTACTTCTGTCTATGCCCTCCACTAGTACTGCTAACTCCAGACTTCGCTCCTTTCACCTTGCTGCAGCTTACGCCTGGAATAAGCTACCTATGTCTGTACGCCAGGCACCCTCCCTGGCCCTCTTCAAATCCAGGTTAAAAACCCACCTCTTCACTGTTGCATTCAGATCCTGACTTCTGTGTTTTGTCTTGACTAGATTGTAAGCTCTGACGAGCAGGGACTGTCTCTTGCATGTCTGTACAGCGCTGCGTATGACTAGTAGCGCTATATAAATGCGTAGTAGTAGTAGTAGTAAGTAACTCAGGTCCACTCCTGGTAAAAGAGGCAGAGTGTGCCATCCACTACAGGCACCCCATCATGGGCCCACAATTCATCACTGCACTGGACAGAAGGGATTTTTTGAATGAGGGAACATCCAAGGGCCCGCAGGCCTTGCGAAGGCAACTAGTCTGGGAGCAAGAGGGCTTCTTCAGGTGACATCACCGAGAGGAATCCTGTTACCGGAAGCAAGGATAACAGGAAGATGCAGAAAAGAAGACAGGACTGACTGCTTCCCAGACAGCGATGAGGCTTCTATTTTCCCCAACTCCTTAACTAGCTTCTCCAGGTCTTCCCCAAAGAATAGCATCCCCTTGAAATAAGCTTAGGCAACCGGGACTTGGAGGATGTATCAGCTGCCCAAAGAAGAAGCCAAACGCTAGCATTGTCCATGCAATATCCTTGGCCGCCAAGCGGGCCAGATCATATATAGTGTCCAACAGGAATGTTGCTCCTGATTATAGAAGGGTCAAGGCATTGTCCTGAGGCAGTGACTATCTACTAGAGGAGGGCACGAGTCGTCAGTACTCCAAGACTGCTGCCTGGAGAATAAGGGAGGCGAAGAAACTGGTTCTTAAGTGCAGCCTCCATTTTGCAATTCAAATGGTCATGGAGGGCAGCTCCACCCTCTACAGGGATGGTAGTATGCCTGGTGACCACAGCCAACTGCTGTAGGGGTGACAAAGGAGGAGTGTCCTTGCTCATAGACTTAGAGGGGGGGGTACCTCTGAGGGATTTATCAGGAACCTCAATGCATGGACCACAGAGGGAGTCCAATGAAATAAATCTTTTTTTTTTTGTTTTTGTTTTTAATTATTTATTTATGCAAGTTTACAATTACAATCAAGCAAAGCTTGTACAGAAAAACTACTACTTGTAAAGCACAATTTTTACAAAGAAACAATAGGAAAATAATATAAAAGCTTCAACAATAGTATAATTAGCCCACTATATGGGAGGGGGGGGGGGGGTAACAGAACACAAGGAGCGAGGATAGGTGCAAAACCTCGATCCCAAACGACGAAATATGGGAAAAGAATTAATACAACAGCGGTAGGCTGAGCCATAAACCAATTTTAAGACAAACTCCTTACTCAAAGAGGCGAAGATGATATCATCGCATGAGAAGAAACAAACGAAGACAACTCCTCCGGTTGAAAGAATACATACTTAGTTTGTCTAAAGTGAATAATACATTTACAGGGAAACCTCAATATAAAAGCAGCATCCATTTGAATCACACCAGGTCTAAGAAGCAAAAAGGCTCTCCGCCTCTTTTGCGTCTCTCTGGAAACATTTGGGAAAACAACAATCTTTTTACCCATAAATACAGCAGAACGTCTCTTAAAATATAGTTTCAAGATCCAGTCCCTATCTGATGGAATAGCAAACGAAACTAACATAGTGGATAACATTAAATTTTCTTCCTTCGGTGATTGTAACAAAGCAGAGACATCTAGAACCTCCATTTCCAAAGAACCCACTGCTCTCCGGTCTACCTTTTTACCAACAGGCAAAAAATATGCTTTAACAATTGGAGGAGTTAAATCAGAAGGCACTAATAGGGTCTCATGCATATACTACTTAAACAATTCTACCGGGGAGATTTCAGGTACTACAGGAAAATTCAATAAGCGCAAATTTGACGCTTGCACATTTTCAATATTCTCCAATTTCACCCTGAGTGCCACATTATCCTTGACTATTGAGTCAGTAAGTAGTGAAACCTGCTCCACTCCCTGCTCTCCGGTGACCAACTTCTCACGTATATCAGCCAGCTCACTACGAAATCCACCCGATAAAGTCTCCAAATGTTCCAGACGTGAAGTCGTCAAATCCACCTGCTGAATCATGGCAGATAACTGGAAGATAGCTTCCCAGATAGAATCCAGGGAGATTACTTTCGGGCGCTTCAAAGCAAAACCCTTAAGCACAGAAGACAAGGAGGGTTCCTGTACGGCTGCTCCTTCAACTCGATGAGCAAGTTGTGCAGTCTCCTGATCAGAGTCACCAACCACGGGAATAATCCAGATTTCAAAAGTTGACCTTCAGGCTTTTTCTCCGGCGAGGCCCACTCCTGAGACGCTGCTCTCACATCTTCTGGCGAAGCCACGTCTACTCTCGCAGGAGGGAGCTCCGGACCAATAACCCGGGACAGAGGACGCCGCTCTTCAGGGGAGAGAGACACTTCCAGGGTAAGCAGCTCCGCGTTCACCTTGATCTGGGCTGCAGCACCCGCTCGAATCTCCCCAATCTGTTGCTCAGACAGATGAACAAATCGATCCATAGGACCAGAGGTAATCGCAGGCTTGGGCTCCGCGGGAGGAGCCTTTTGCTTGCCTTTCCGCTTAGGCATTCTGAACACTAAGAAAACGCTGCCGCCGCCATCTTAGTTTACAGCCACTCCCCCATAAATCTGGTTTTTTTACTGCAGGACAGCATTTCTTCGGAGCCAACATGCACCTGACTCAAGAGGAGCAGTCTCCATGGCATGTAAATAACTCCTCTCCAAGGACTCAGCAGAAGCGCTCCAACCACTGAGCACATACACTGGGGAGATGGGCATTCAGTCATGTGCCACTTATATATCCCAACTCTGTGCACAGAACTGGCGCATAAGAACAGCATACACAGCACCAGGCATGGGTTCAACACACAGCTCAAATGCCACTAGCGTGCACAAACAGCCAAAGCACTGGCGGGAACCAGCATGCGAGAGGACACACAACAGTGACTCATGCCAAAACAGTCCCAAAACAGATGGTCAGACCTTCCCACAGATGAGGTTGGGTTGTCTCCCAAGACTAGAAGTACTTGAATCAGGTACTCGCTCCCAAACACCATGCTGAGTTCAACGCTACTCCCCCACCGCCAAGACTTGCAGGCATGTACCTTTGTCAAACCTTCGTCCAAATCTTCAGGGGAGAGATGGGGAATGGAAGAGGGGAAGGGAGCACCGAGGCTGTGCGAGGTGAAGGGCCTTGATCCAAACAAATCCTGCCCTGCAAATTACTAAGGACTGGAAACTGACCAATTTTCCCTCCTCCATGCAGGAACCTGAAGAAAGGCACCAAAGGATACCCTCTAGAGACATCCACTGTCAAGCTCCGGTGAGGAGGTTGTCCCAGCGTGCGGTTACTCATGAGCAAAAAAGTCTTTTCAAAAAGAGCTGCATCAGTCTGTGTGATGGGGTATACAGAATTCTACACGTCCCTCTCCAAAGGGACTATCAACAGTCTCCTTTAAGAGAATCTGCAGCCCAGAGTTCAGGCTGGGAGGATGTTGTTCACAGGAAGGGGTTAAGAATCCAGCAGGCTGCAGGAGGGAGAGAGGCCTGGGGAGCCAGAAGTCCTTCCAAGGCAAACTGTGCAAATGAGTTCCGAGATAGGAACTTTAACTGGGGCTGGAGGAGAGGCCGGGAGAACTAGTTTGTGGAGGTTTAACAAGCTGGGACAGAATAAAAGCTGATTTTGTATTCTCTGAACTTCTGTCTGTTCTGTGTTTTAAAGAAAACCCCCATCACAGACTTCATCCACCATCTGCCGGAGACAGGGAAATACTGAGGTATGCTCCTAGCTGCATCAGCAGGGATGTCATAAAAAGCTTTAGGATTTTCTCTCGCCTCCACCTCTGCTAGCAGGGAGACACAACCCATGTCTGGACAGGTCTAGCAGGGCGATATGGAATCAGGGGATAGACTATCTGATCATAGTTCATGTCTCCTAATGACCTACAAGTGCAGTCATTCTACAGTTTTCTATTACCTCATATCTCTCCCTACACCGCTCTTTGGGAACTCTGCTCATCAGGCAAATTGCTTTTATCTCTGCCCTTCTCTTCCAATGCCAACTCCAGACTTTGTTCATTCTACCTTGCTGCACTGCATGCCCGGAACAGACTGCCTGAGTCAGTATGTCAGAATCCCCTCTCTGGTCTTAATCAAATACAGACTAAAAACTCACCTCTTTGAGACTACCTTTGGAACCAGACATCCTTCTTCTCCTGTTTATACCCATTTATACCAACTTTCACCCTAAATATTGCCAATATAACCTTATTAACCAAAGTTCAAGAAACAATTGTAGCAAAAAAATTAAATTTCTTATCTGGATAGATTTGATATTTTGAGGCCCTATCAATTCGGATTTAGGAAAGCTTACAGCACAGAGTGGAGGAGTAGCCTAGTGGTTACAGCACTGGCTTGGTAACCAAGCAACCAGAGTTCGATTCTCGCTAGCACTCCTTGTGGCCTTGGGCAAGTCACTTAACCCTCCATTGCCTCGGAAGAAAGGCCTGGCAATCTACTTCCGGTGACACTGCCAAGAAAACCCAGGAGCTTCTGGGTTGCCAGGAATCAGAACTGACTCAAAGGCACACATTGCATTTGCACAGCACAAAGTTATTAGGTGTTTTGGTCTCCAATATAAAGGAAGCATTAGCGTACTGATATTTGGCAGTAATTCTGCAGTTTGATTTAAGCTCAGACTTTGATCCAGTAGATCATGATGTATTAATGTTCCTATCAGAACATATAAGGATTACTGGTGCAGTTTATAGCTGGTTCTATTTTTTTTGCCCTCACTTGGTTTGCAGCTTGTCGTGCTGTGAGGGCTTGTGTGCATCAGTGATGCTGAGAGCTAAACTATCGGTAGTTTAACTACTGGCAGGGACTCCCATGAGGGACAGGTCTCAGCTGAAGTGCCAGACCAAGACAAACCACCCATCTGGGCAGCAGCAGAATGGGATAGTGTTGACGGCGGAGGATCACATTTCTGTGACAACGGCAACACCACCAAACTTAAACTGCGCGGAAGAAAGGCCCGGCAATCTACTTCTGTATCTTGCCATGAAAACTCAATGGATAGTTACAACAAAACAAATTGTGCTATAGTGCTGGAAGATGAGACCCCCAGGTCGGAAGGCACTCAACTAGCTACTGGGGAAGAGCTGAAGACTTCTCAGAGTAAAGCCAGCATTTATGATGTGGTTGGATCAAAGTCCTCGGGACGCCTGACTGCTGATGTAGCTGCGCATGAAATGAGAGTCAGAAGCTGTAAAGATGTCTTACGCATTGGAACATGGAACGTACGAAGCATGAACCAAGGGATGTTGGAGGTGGTCAAGAATGAAATGGAATGTGTACAACTTGATCTGTTGGGTGTCAGCGAACTGAAATGGACTGGCATCGGGCACTTTGCATCAGATGATCACATGGTCTACTATGCTGGAAATGAAAGACAAAGAAGAAATGGTGTTGCATTTATAATAAAGAAGAAACTTGCAAGAACTGTAATGAAATATAATGCAGTCAGCGAACGCTTAATCTCTATTCGTCTACGAGGAATGCCTATCAACACAACTGTAATTCAAGTACATGCCCCAACAACAGCTGCAGGAGAATGAAATCGAAGAGTTCTATGAACAAGTACAAGTTGAAATTGACAGAACATGCAAACAGGATATCCTGATAGTCATGGGTGACTGGAACGCAAAACGTTGGCAACAAAGAAGGCAGCAAAGTAGTTGGAAAATATGGATTTGGCAACAGAAATAAAGCTGGAGAAAGACTAATAGAATTCTGCAAGACCAATAATCTATTCATCTCAAACACCTTCTTCCAGCAACACAAGCAGTGACTGTACACATGGACTTCACCCAATGGATTGTATAAAAATCAAATTGACTACATCTGTGGAAGTCAACGATGGAAACGTTCTAACACATCAACAAAGACAAAACCTGGAGCTGACTGTGGTACAGATCATCAACTACTAGTATGCAAACTCAAGCTAAAGTTGAAAAAGAGCAAACCACTCATGAATGCAGCAAAATATGACTGAGAATATACCACTGGGATTTAAAGACTGCCTGCAAAATCGATTTGCTGCTTTAGATACAAATGACAGAGCTCCAGAAGAGTTATGGAATGACATCAAGAAGATTGTATTGGAAGAAAGTGAGAAGTCTCTACAAAAGGTGAAAAAGCAAAAACGGCCAAAATGGATGACGGAAGAAACTCTGAAAATTGCCCAGAAACGCAGAGAAGCTAAAGCCAGAGGAGAAAGAAAGACAATAACAGAACTCAGAGATTTCCAACGTGCAGCAAGACAGGACAAGGAAAAGTACTACAACGATGCATGCAAGGAAATAGAAGCAGAAACTATTAGAGGAAGAACAAGATCGGCTTTCCTAAAGCTACAAGAGTTAAAGAAAAAGTTCCAGCCTCGAATTGGAATGTTACAAGATGCTCAAGGTTCTATGTTGAATGATGCTGAGAAGATCAAGAAAAGGTGGAAGGAATATACAGAGTTTTTATATGATAAAGATCAAGTGGACCAACAGCCGTTTCAACCTGTATCTTATCATCGGGAACCATTGGTGATGAAAGAAGAAGTTGAAGCAGCATTAAAAGTCTTATCAAAGAACAAAGCACCAGGCATTGATAGCATTCCCATAGAAGTATTACAGCAAATCTGATGCAGCTATTACCGTACTTACAAGGCTCTGCCAAGAAATATGGAAGACATCATGGCCAACTGACTGGAAAAGATCTGTGTTTATACCAAAACTAAAGAAGGGTGATCCAACTGACTGTGGAAATTATCACACAATCGCTCTGATCACATATGCCAGCAAGATTCTACTGAAGATTATTCAAAAGAGACTACAACCATACCTGGAACAAGAACTACCTGAAGTGCAAGCAGGGTTCAGGAAAGGGCGAGGAACGAGAGACATCATTGTGGATGTGAGATGGATCCTTGAAAAGACTAAAGAATAGCAAAAGGATATCTATTTGTGCTTTAATCGACTATAGAAAGGCTTTTGACTGTGTAATCCTGGGGTCTCAAACACGCGGCCCACGAGAGCATCCTGTGCGGCCCGCGATTCATTTGGCCCGGCGTGTTAAGCAGCTGGCCGGTAGAGTAAAAAAAAAAACAAAATTGCTGCTGCTGCTGCCGCCGCCGCTGCAGTATCAAGCGTTCCGCGGCGCCCCCCCTGTCCAGCAGAGTCCTCTGCTCCCTGCAGCATCAGCTCCAAAAGCGGCGGCTTTCAGAGCCGCGAAGAGAGATGCTGCAGGGAGCAGAGGACTCTGCCGGGCAGGGGGGCGCCGCGGGACGCTTGATACTGCGGCGGCGGCGGCGGCAGCAGCAGCAGCAAGTCTGGATTTTTTAAAAATCTACCTGGGCTGATGGGGGGAGGGGGGTAGGACTGGTAATGGGCTATGGGGGGTAAGATTGAAAATGGGGTGATGGGGGGTAAGACTAGTAATGGCCTATGAGGGCTAAGACTGAAAATGGGGTGATGGGTAAGACTGGAAGTGGGCTATGGGGGGTTAGGACTGGTAATGGGCTATGGGGGGGCTAGGACTGGAAATGGGCTGAGTGGAAGGGGGGGCTTGAACTGCAAATGGCTGATGGGGAGGGGGGCTTGGAATGGAAATGGGCTGTGAGGGGAGGGAGCTAGCACTGGAAGTGGGCTGATGGGGCGGGGAGCTAGGATTGGAAATGGGCTGATGGGGAGCTAGGACTGAAAATGGGCTGATGCAGAGACTAGAAGGGAGCTGATGTTGGGGGAGGATTAGAATGGGATGGAGCTGAGAGAGTGGAAAAATATTTTGTGTGGGAGGGAAGACAAATCTACAATGGGCCAGGTATTGGGAGAGTAAGTGGGGATTGAGGATGGAGGGGTAAAATTTGAGTGGATGAAACAGGAATGAGGAAAGAGCAAAAGGAGAAAGATTAGTATGTTAAAGCAGATGTAGAGGGAGAATGGAAAAAAAACTAGAAGAAAGAAGAAAGGACAAATGGACAGCAGACGATGGAGAGTTAGCAGAAGGCACGAAGAAACCAGAAGAAAGTGGCTGGAACAATTGCAACTGAAAAAAAAAGCACAAAAGATGTCAGCTCTGGGAAATGTACATCAATAACGTCCGCACTTTGTTTAGTACAAGAGGAAATTAATTTATAGTTTTATTTCTACAGTGTTGTTGTACATTCCAAGTTTGGCTTTTGGGGTTCCCAGTTTAATTATTGACTTCTTGTTTCTAAATTTTGATTCCTTATTTGGTGATGGTGTATGTTCTGCATGTGTAACTGAGCTCAGGTATTCTGTTTATGTAATTCCTATTTGACATTGCTACTTGCTCTCTTTCCCCAGTAGGTCATGTATTATTGTTCTCTGAAATGTATTGATTTAATATTTGCAGTGTTGCCTTTTGATAGGTAGGGTATGGTGCTTTGTGAGTCCTGGTAGTGCTGTTAGGATATGGCGGGTTTGCTATGGGTTCTAAATAGGCAGTGTTTGTTTGTAGTAGTTCCTAATGTGCCTGGTGGTCGGCATTGGATTATGGTAATGTAGAAATCTTTTAGTCTTTCTTTATCCATACACTCATTAAGAAGCATGTTTACTAAAAGTTAGGGTATGGTAACATTATGCAAATATTTATGCAAATGAGGCCCCACATCTTATGCGGCCCCAGGGTTATTTTACAAGTCCTCATTTGGCCCTCAAAGCAATTTGAGTTTGAGACCCCTGGTGTAAACCATGAGAAACTCTGGGCCACATTAAGAAGCATGGATATACCAGAACACCTGATCGTTCTCTTGCACAATCTGCACATTGATCAAGAAGCAAAAGTTCGAACGGAACAAGGAGAAACAGAATGGTTTAAAATAAGCAAAGGTGTAAGACAAGGCTGTATACTTTCCCCCTACCTGTTCAATTTATATGCAGAACAAATCATCAGAGAAGCAGGATTGTATGAAGACAACAGAGGTGTGAAGATTGGTGGAAGACTCAACAACCTTCGCTATGCTGATACCACCACATTACTGGCTGAAAGTGAAGATGATCTGAAACATTTGCTTCTCACAATCAAAGAACATAGTCTCAAAATGGGCCTGCACCTTAATGTAAAGAAGACAAAGATCATGACAACTGGCATAATCGACAGGTTCATTGTTGAAGGAGAAGAAATTGAAATCGTGAACAACCTTAACCTACTTGGATCAACTATCAATAAAGAAGCAACAAGCAGTCAAGAAATAAGACGACGCATTGCTCTTGGCAGAATGGCTAAGACCGACCTAGATAAGATTCTCAAGAGCAGAGATGTCTCTCTCCATACAAAGATTAGACTTGTTCAAGCCATGGTATTTTCAATAACATCATATGGATGTGATAGCTGGACAGTGAAAAAGATAGACAGGAAGAAAATTGATGCCTTTGAATTATGGTGCTGGCGGTGAATACTGTGTATACCATGGACTGCCCGAAGAACAAACCAGTCCGTACTAGAGGAGATCAAACCTAAGCTTTCTTTAGAAGCTCAAATGACAAGACTTTGTCTTTCATACTTTGGACACATCATGCGAAGAGAGAGATCATTAGAGAAAAATATCATGCTTGGCAAGATAGAAGGTCAACGCAAAAGAGGAAGGCCAGCAATGAAATGGATCAAGACAATAACAGCAGCTACGGGTACCAGTCTTTCAACAATGAGCCGCCTGACTCAAGACCCAACACAATTTAGGATAGCTATCCAGAGGGTCGCCATGAGTCGACTCCGACTCGACGGCACTTAACAACATCATGTTTTTTTGAAAAAGAGAAGATATCGGGTGCAGTTAGGCCAAGACAGCTCTTCTGGGTGGAATGCTTGTGGGGTTGCACAGGGCGCCACACTGTCAAACACAGAGGATCTCTAAAGGAAAAAAGGGGACCGTTGTAGTGGTTGATATTGAAGGGCAGATTACGTAGGACATGTGGTCTTTCTGCCATCATGTTTCTAGTCCTTTTTAAATTTAATAACTACCCCTAGGGTGTGCTTTTGAACAACTGAACTTAAAAACTTTGATGATATCTGCTATTTACTTTTCCTCCATCTTCTAAGGATTTCTTTTCAACTATTAATGGTGCTATACTAAAGCTGGAAGTCTTGGCAAAATTCTTACAACTATTGTACAAGTTAATATTTCTAAATCGAAGGTTATATGTTTAACAGACCTTTACCGGAACCTCTATTGCATGCATTGCAACAACTATATTTGAAGACAGATTCGGTTTTAAAAATTTTAGGGGTTCTATTAGATATAGACTTGACTTTTGAAGCTTATGTCAGCTCCATTTTATCTAAAACCTTTTATAAAAATTATATCAATTGCAGAAATGAAAGGGTTATTTTTCTAAAGAACATTTTTTCTGAATTGTTCTCATCAGATTAAACAACTACAGTTGTGTCAAAACATGGCCGCCCGCCTTATCTATGGCATTTCATGGAATATTGCAATAACCCCCTTATTTTATAAGCTACATTGGTTAAAAGTTTCAAATCTGATTCGATTTAAGTTTTTTATTTTTTTATATATATTTTTTGCTGCTACCCAGATGGGTGTTGGCAGTAGAGGATCACATTTCTGTGACAACAGCAACAACACTAGACTGGCATGCAAACGATGGCCACAAAGAAGGCGGCAAAGTGGTTGGAAAATATGGACTTGGAAACAGAAATGAATCTGGAGAAGGTCTTGCAGAATTCTATTAATCTAACGATCTATTCAACTCAAACACCTTCTTCCAGCAACACAAAAGACTGTACACATGGACTTCACCCAATGGATTATACAAAAATCAAATTGACTATGCCTTTGAAGTCAACAATGGAAAAGCTCTAACATCAACAAAGACACAACCTGGAGCTTACTGTGGCAGAGATCACCAACTACTAGTATGCAAACTCAAGCTAAAGCTGAAAAAGAGCAAGCCACTCATGAATGTAACAAAATATGAGCTTGAGAATATACCACCAAAATTTAAAGACTGCCTACAAAATTGATTTGCTGCTTTAGATACAAATGACAGAGCTCCAGAAGAATTATGGGATGACATCAAGAAGGCTGGATTGGAAGAAAGTGAGAAGTCTCCACAAAAGGTAAAAAAGCAAAAATAGCCAAAATGGATGACCAAAGAAACTCTGAAAATTGCCCAGAAATACAGAGAAGCTTAAGCCAGGAGGAGAAAGAGAGAGGCAATAGCAGAACTCAGAGATTTCCAACATGCAGCAAGCCAAGACAAGTACTATAATGACGCATGCAAGGAAATAGAATCAGAAACTATTAGAAGAAGAACAAGATCGGCTTTCCTAAAGCTACGAGAGTTAAAGAAAAAATTCCAGCCTCGAAATGGAATATTACAAGATGCTCAAAGATCCATGTTGAATGATGCCGAGATCAAGAAAAAGGTGGAAAGAATATACAGAATCATTATATGATAAACATCAAGTGGACCAACAACCGTTTCAACCTGTACCTTATGATCAGGAACCATTGGTGATGAAAGAAGAAGTTGAAGCAGCATTGAAAGCCTTATCAAACAACAAAGCACCAGGCACTGATGGCATTCCCATAGAAGTATTACAGCAATCTGATGCAGCTGTTACCATACTTACAAGGCTCTGCCAGGAAATTTGGAAGATAACATCATGGCCAACTGACTGGAAAAGATCTGTGTTTATACCAATACTAAAGAAAGGTGATCCAACTGACCATGGAACTTTTCGCACAATTGTTCTGATCCCACATGCCAGCAAGATTCTACTGAAGATTATTCAGCAGAGACTACAACCATACATGGAATGAGAACTGCCTGAAGTGCATACAGGGTTCAGGAAAGGCCGAAGAACTAGAGACATCATCGCAGATCTAAGATAGATCCTTGAAAAGACTAAAGAATACCAAAATGATATCTATATTTGTTTTATTGACTCAGAAAGGCTTTTGACTGTGTAAACCATGACAAACTGGGCCACATTAAGAAGCATGGGTATACCAGAACACCTGATAGTTCTCTTGCACAACCTTTATGTTGATCAAGAAGCAACAGTCCAAATGGAACGGTTTAAAATCAGCAAAGGTGTACGACAAGGCTGCATACTTTGCCCCTACCTGTTTAATTTTTATGCAGAACAAATCATCAGAGAAACAGGGCTGTATGAAGACAACCAAGGTGTGAAGATTGGTGGAAGACTCAACAACCTTCGCTATGCTGATGATACCACATTACTGGCTGAAAGTGAAGATGGTCTGAAACATATGCTTCTCAAGATCAAGGAACAGTCTTAAAATGGGCCTGTAATATAAAGAAGACAAAGATCCTGATAACTGGCAAAAATCAAGAGGTTTATTGTTAATGGAGTGGATAACTTCAACCTGCGTGGGTCAATAAAGAAACAAGCAGTCAAGAAATCCAACAATGTACTGCTCTTGACAGAAAGACTATGAAGGACCTAGACAAGATTTTCAAGAGCGGAGATGTCTTTCTCCATACAACTATTCGACTCGTTGCAGCGATGTATTTTCAATAACGTCATAAGGATACAAAAGTTGGACAGTGGAAAAGACAGAACGAAAATTGACGCCTTTGAATTATGGTGCTGGTGAAGAATACTGTGTATACCATGGACTGCCCGAAGAAAAAACCAGTCAGTACTAGAGGAAATCAAACTAAAGCTTTCTTTAGAAGCTCAGATGACAAGACTTTGACTTTCATACTTTGGACACATCATGTGAAGAAAGAGATCATTAGAAAAAGACATCATGCTTGGCCAGGTAGAAGGTCAACACAAAAGAGGAAGGCCAGCAATGAGATGGATCGATACAATAAGAGCAGCTATGGGTGCCACTCTGTCAGCAATGAACCACCTGACTGAAGACCGAACATAGTTTAGGACAACTATCCAGAGGGTCACCATGAATCAACACAGACTCGACAGCACTTAACATATCAATTTTTGAATATTTTTCATCTTTATTACTTCCACTTCCAATATGTAAATCTAAGCGCTTATAAATCGGCAAATACTTTTTTGTATCCACCCTGTAGAGGCATCAAAAAATTATTTTATGTACACGACTGCATACATGGCGATGCAGTATTCGTCAGAACTACCCAAACAATTGAAAAGTATTTCTTCTATCTATCAACTTTGCAAAAGATTGAAAACCTGGTTGTTTAATTTTAGAGTTTTTTTATTATTTATTTTAAAAGGTGAAATTAGACTTGCCTGCTAATTGTTGTTCCTGGAGTGTAGCCAGTCTAGTCCCAGACCTCTGGGTTCCCTATCTCATCCAGCAGCTTGGAGGCTGAGGAACTCCCCTTTTTTTTGTGATGTCACAGGTATATCATCCTGGAATCCGCCTCCTGACATCAGTAACCTATTGACAAAGCAGACTCACCGGAGGCACAAGTAAGAAATTAACAGAAGAACACATAAAGAACTCTTAAAACATTGTCACCTATCCCAAACCAAACGATTTATCAACCGTGACTTTAATTCAAGCAGGCCACTCCCTCCCTCCTAAGAAAGGGAAACAGCCCTCAGACGTCGAGACTCTGACAATATGTCATACTGTACCTGTTACATGTTACCTTGGATCGGCTCCACACCCTAGTTGCCACTAATGATCCGATAAGTCAACAGCACTCTTACCTGTGTTTCACACAGACGCTGCAGTCCACGCCAAACTGAAATTACTGGGACGGGACACAGGACTAGACTGGCTACACTCCAGGAACAACAGTTAGCAGGTAAGTCTAATTTCACCTTCCTGATCGTGTAACCAGTCTAGTCCCAGACCTCTGGGTCTGTACCAGAGCAGTGAAATACACCAACCTGGGAGGGACCTGGTAGACCAGCCTGAAGTACTGCCGCTCCAAAGCAGGTCTCTTCCGCTCTTTGTACCTCTAGGCGGTAATGTCTCACAAACGAATTTAGCGACGACCAAGTCGCCGCTTTGCAAATCTCCACCGGAGGTACGGAACGCAGCTCAGCCCAGGACGAGGCTTGCGCCCTAGTGGAATGCGCTCGAAGCCCTTCCGGCACCGCTTTACCCTTCAAGATGTAAGCGGACGCAATGGCCTCCTTGATCCACCTGGCAATGGACGCTTTGGACGCCGGTTCCCCCTTTCTGGGGCCCGCGAAAAGCACAAAACGTCTGTCCAACCGATGAAAACTGGCCATCCGACACAGATATATCTTCAATGCCCTACGGGCATCCAGGCTTCGAGATCCCGACGCTCCCTCATCCCGAGCAAACGCCGGCAAAGAAATCTCCTGATTCACATGAAAAGGGGAAACCACCTTAGGAAGGAAGGCCGGAACCGTCCTTAACACTACTGTTGAGGCGAAGAATGAGAGATATGGCTCCCTGCAGGAAAGTACCTGCAACTCCGAGACCCGCCTTGCCGAACAGATGGCTACCAAAAATACAACCTTAAGAGAGATCCTTGACCGAAGCCCGGGCCAAGGGCTCAAACGGCTCGCGTTCCAATGCATCCAACACGAACGGCAAATGCCACTTAGGAAAAACTGGCCTAGCCGGCGGCCGAAGAAGCGACGCCGCTCTTAACGCTTAACATCCCGGTGGCAACCGAGCGTTTGACCACCGATCTTGCCTCTGTAACAGGCCAAGGCTGCCACCTGCACTCACGACGCCACTGCTAGGCCCTTACCAAGACCATCCTGCAGAAACTCTAATATCTGAGGGATGGAAGACCTTAACGCTGCACACTTCCTCCCTACACACCAGTCTTCGAACACTCGCCAGACGCGCACGTATGCTAGAGAGGTGGACCGCTTCCTTGCCTTTAAAAGCGTAGAGATTACTGCCGGCGAATACCCCCTCGCCGTCAGCCTTGCCCTCTCAAGAGCCAGGCCGTAAGCGAGAATCGATCCACATGCGGCATGCTTAGGGGTCCTTGCGTCAACAAATCCGGACGCGGTGGAAGTCGCCAGGGTTTCGCTATTAGTAACCTCACCAGTTCCCCATACCAGGGCCTGCAAGGCCAATCCGGCGCTATCAGAATTACCTGATCCCTGAACCGCTCGAAGCACTGTATCAGCCTTCCTATGAGTACCCACGGAGGAAACACATACAGTAATTGCCCTACGGGCCCACTCCTGACTGAGCGCATCCAATCCTTCCGACATCCTTTCCTTTCGCCTGCTGAAAAACTGACTTACCTTCGCTGAGTCGAAGGTCGCCATGAGGTCCATGACCAGCACGCCCCACCTGCGCACCAGCATCTCAAAGACGTCGGGATGAAGGACCCATTCCCCAGGATCCACTTGTACCCGGCTGAGAAAATCAGCCTGCACATTGCTCACTCCTGCTACATGCGCCGCCGACAAATCCAGCAGATGCGCTTTGGCCCACTCGCACAGGGCTTCGGCCTCTACCTCCAGCCCTGCGCTGTTCCTTCCCCCTTGCTTGTTGACGTAAGCCACTGCTGTGGCATTGTCGGAGAAGACTCAGACTGCTTTGCCTTCGAGCACTCTCTGAAACTCGTGCAAGGCTAACACCACTGCTTGTAGCTCCAACCTGTTGATCGACCACTTTTTCTCGCGGTCCGTCCACAGCCCCTGCGTGAAACTGCCCTGACAATGCACTCCCCAACCCAGGAGACTGGCGTCAGTTATAACCGTCACCCAGGCCGGCGCATCCAACTGCCTTCCGCACTCCAAGGACTGGGGCCGCTACCACCATTGCAGGGACCTCTGCACCTCCTCTGTACAGGGCAGTCTGCGGGACAGCGGATCCTGTTGGTGCGATCATCGGCGAAGTAACGCTCTTTGCAATGGACGCATGTGAGCCCGCGCCTATGGAACCGTGTCTATGGACGCCGCCATCGTGCCCAGCAATTGAAGGTAATGCCATGCTGAAGGCGCCCTGTATCGCAGGAACTGCGCCACCAACAACCGCAGGGCCTGCGCTCGTCCCGCCGTCAGGAATACCTATCCGGCCCTCGTGTCGAAGTGAGCTCCCAGATACTCCAGATTCTGAGAGGGAACCAACTGACTCTTCGCCAAATTGACTATCCAACCGAGCTCCTCCAGTAGAGATACCACCCGGGCAGTGGCCGCCACGCTTTCCGTCTGCGACTTCACCCGTATCAGCCAATCGTCCAAGTAAGGATGCACTAAGACTCCCTCCTTCCTGAGGGCCGCCGCTACCACCACCATAACCTTGGTGAAGGTTCAAGGAGCTGTTGCTAACCCGAACGGCAATGCTCGGAACTGAAAATGACCAAAAGGAACTGCAAATCTGAAAAACTTGTGATGCTCCGGTCGTATCGGGATATGAAGATACGTTTCTGAGAGATCCAGCGAGGTAAGGAATTCGCCCCTTTGCACTGCCACTATGATGGAGCGCAACGTCTCCGTACGGAAATGCGATAGTCGAAGGCACCGATTTACTCTCTGGAGGTCCAGAATCGGGCGGACGCCGCCATCCTTCTTTGGGACGACGAAGTATATGGGAGTAGCGACCGCAACCGAGTTGGTCTGGCGGGACGGGCACTAATCGCATTGAGCTCCAAAAGCCTTTGGACTGTCTCCCTCAACGCCACGCACTTTGCGGGCGATTTGCTGGGGGACAGTACGAAGGCCTCCCGCACTGGCCTCAAAATTTCCAGTGCGTAGCCCTCTCGAAAAACTTCCAGTACCCACTGATCTGACGTTACACGGACCCAGGCAGCATAGAACTCCTGCAACCGCCCCCCCCCCCCACCAGTCGAACGAGTGCCTGGGTCCCCCTTACTTCATTGCTGCTTTTCGGCCGCAAGGGAGGCGGAGGAGGCCGGACCAAAGCCTCACCCCGCCCCGCCCCTCGAAACCCACGGAAACCTTGATTTCTATTGGAGAAGTGTCCCCTCTGGCCGAAGTTGAACCTTTGGAAACGTGCCCGGCAAAAGTCCCGCTGCTGTCCTCGGCCAGCTGGAAACGTCCGGGCCGACTTAGGCTTATCTTCAGGCAACTTACCATCCTTAGATTCCCCTAAGTCCTTAACCAGCTTTTCCAGATCCTCCCCAAACAATAACCCCCCCTTAAAGGGGAGCTTGCTTAATCTAGCCTTGGAGGAGGTATCCACTGCCCAGTTGCGCAGCCACAAGTATCGCCGAGCCACCACTGCAGACGCCATGCTTTTCGACAAACCTCGCATAAGATCGTAATGTAAGTCGGCCAAGTAAGCCGCGCCAGATTCCAGCTTGGCTGACTCCCCGGCCTCTGTACTGCCCTGGTCCGCCTGTACGCGTTGCAACCAATGAAGACAAGCCCTAGCCACCTATGCCCCGCAGATAGCTGCCTGCAGCAACAGGGCGTTCACATCAAAGACCTGACTCAACAACACATCCAGCTTCCTATCCTGAGCATCTTTGAGGGCCGCACTACCTTCCACCGGTATGGTAGTCTTATTGGTGACCGTCGATACGGCCGCATCTACCTTCGGGGGCCTGAACACTTCCTTGTCCTGATCTAACAAAGGATATAGGCGAGCCATAACTCTGGATCCCTTCAGAGGAACTTCTGGCACATTCCACTCCTCCTGGATCATCTCCTGAAAAACCCTATGCACAGGGAAAGCTCCCTGATTCTTCCTGAAAACCTGTAACAATGGATCTTCCAGAGTGTCATCTTCCGTTGCTCCAGGAACCGGCATATTTAGCACTGTCAAGGCCTCCCCTATAAGTGCCGTTAACTCCTCCCTTCTGAAGACCCGCACAACTCTGGCCTGGTCTTCCCTCTCGGAAAGCTCACCTTCCTCCAGCTCCTCTTCGATGTCTAAGCTATGGGCCTCATCATCCGACAACGGTAACTCATAAGGGACAGAGGAGACGCTAGCTCCGTCCTCCCCTCGAGGCCTTTTGGCCCCGCATGCATGAGCTCCAGCGAGCACGTGCGACGTGGGCCTCTTCACACCTTTCGCTTCTCCAGAAACTGCCTGCTGCTGAGAGGAAGCGAGCAACGTGCGTTGCAGTAGCGCAACAAAATCTTGTGAAAAAATAGATGACCACTCTTTTGATAATGACGCAGTGGAAGGAAGTCCAAAAAACTGCCAGCATGGTTTAAAGGTGAGGTCAGAGAGGCTGTTGTTGCCAAGAAAGCATCTTTCGGGAAATGGAAAAAAGAGCCAAACGATGAAACCTGGAAACAGCACAAGCACTGGCAGGTCAAATGCAAGGCATTGATAAAGAAGGCAAAGAGAGAAATTGAAAAGAAGCTTGCTGCGGAAGCAAAAACGCGAAATAAAGATTTCTTCAAGTACATTCGTAGCAAAAAACCTGTGAGAGAGTCAGTTGGACCATTAGATGATAGAGGAGTTAAAGGGGCACTAAGAGGAGACAAGGCGATAACGGAGAGACTGAATGAATTCTTTGCTTCGGTCTTTACGGAGGAAGATGTAGGGATGTTACCCATGACTGAAGTGGTATTTAAAGGTGCGGAAGAATTGAAGGAAATATCGATAAATCGGGAAGATGTATTACAACTATTAGATAAACTGAAGAGTAGCAAATCACCTGGGCTGGATGGTATACATCCAAAGGTGTTGAAAGAATTGAAATATGAGATTGAAGACCTGCTATTAGTAATCTGTGAACTATCATTAAAATCATCTCTAATAACTGAAGATTGGCGGATCGCCAATGTAACACCAATTTTTAAAAAGGGTTCGAGGGGTGATCCGGGAAACTACAAACCGCTGAGCCTCACGTCAGTACTGGGAAAAATGGTAGAAACCATCATAAAGAATAAAATTAATCAGCATGTAGATAGTCATGGCCTAATGGGAGACAGCCAACATGGCTTTAGACAAGGAAGATCTTGTCTTACTAATCTGTTATGTTTTTATGAAAGTGTGAATAAACAAGTGGACAAAGGTGAGTCGGTTGATATAGTAAATCTGGACTTTCAGAAAGCCTTTGACAAGGTCCCTCATCAGAGACTTTTGGCAAAACTAAAGAGTCATGGGATAGGAGGCAGTGTACTACTGTGGATCAGGAACTGGTTAAAAGATAGAAAGCAGAGGGTTGGGCTAAATGGCCAATTTTCCCAATGGAGAAAGGTGAATAGTGGTGTACCCCAGGGATCTGTGCTGGGTCTGCTGCTTTTTGACATATTCATAAATGACCTGGAAAGTGGAATAACGAGTGAGGTTATCAAATTTGCAGATGACACAAAACTATTTAAAGTTGTTAAAACCCAAGGGGATTGTGGAAAATTGCAAGAGGATCTTGATAAAATTAGAAGACTGGGCATCAAAATTGCAGATGAAATTTAATGTGGACAAGTGCAAAGTTATGAACCTAGGGAAGAACAACCCAAACTATGGTTACACGATGCAAGGTTCCACATTAGGAACCACCACCCAGGAAAAAAAGATTTAGGCGTCATTGTGGATAACATGTTAAAACCCTCAGCCCAGTGTGCAGCGGCAGCCAAGAGAGCAAATAGAATGCTAGGTATCATAAGGAAAGGAATGGAAAATAAAACAAAAGATATTATAATGCCTCTATACCGTTCCATGGTGAGACCGCACCTTGAATATTGTGTGCAATTCTGGTCGCCGTATCTTAAAAAGGATATAGCGTTATTAGAAAAGGTTCAGAGAAGAGCCACCAAAATGGTAAAGGGGATGGAAGGATACTCCTATGAAGAAAGGCTAAAAAGGTTAGGGCTCTTTAACCTGGAAAAGAGACGGCTGAGGGGAGATATGATAGAAGTCTATAAATTAATGAACGGAGTGGAACAGGTAAGCGTAGATCGACTGTTTACGTTATCAGAATATAGAAAGACTAGGGGACATGCAATGAAGCTACAGGGTAAACTATTTAAGACTAATAAAAGAAAATATTTTTTCACTCAACGTGTAATCAAACTCTGGAATTTGTTACCGGAGGATGTAGTAAAGGCTGTTAGTGTAGCTGGGTTTAAAAAAAGTTTGGACAAGTTCCTGGAGGAAAGGTCCATAAACCATTATTAAGAAGGGACCCAGGATATCAATGCTTGACCTAGTACAAGCATTGCAGAAACTGTGTCTTTTGGGGAAACTGCTAGGTACGTATGACCTAGATTGGCCACTGTTGGAAACAGGATACTGGGCTTGATGGACCTTGGTCCGACCCAGTATGGCATATCTTATGTTCTAAGGAGTGTCCGGAATCGAGGAGGGGCCAGCCACCGGCTCCACCGGGGCCCCTTCTCCCACCAACGTAACCGAGGCCTCCTTCTCGGTCTCATGTACCTCTCCCTTCTCTTCTCGGGAGTGTTCCATGGAAGCCACCTCTCTCACACAGGATTTACAGACACCTGAACAGGAACCGTTTTTCATGCCACAGACCAGGCACAGGAGCTTTGAGGGCATGGCAGCCCCCCCTTAACCGTAGTGGACCTGGTCCAGCTAGACTCCTACACCAGGGTGCTGGAACCAAGAGCCTCACCCTCTACTCAGGGCTTTGCTCTCTCCCATTGTTTTGTTTTTTTTTCGTCGAAACTGAAACAATCGTAAGAAAGATATCACTTACCCAGAAAGGCCCTGAAAACTGCTGTCGCTGATATTCTGCACCAGAAACTGCCCTCTGTGCAAGTGCTTGCTGAAGCCGCGGCAGCCTACGGCAGCGCCACGCAGCTAGGCCCGCCGCTGACTTTTGCATGCCAAAACACGCCTGACACCTGCCGGCTCAAAAAGAGGTAATTAGACCTTACCTGCTAATTAGTTTTCCTGTAGGATATCCAGTCCAGTCCCTTCATGCTGGGTTGTGCTCCTATTCCTGCAGCTTGGAGACTAAATAAACCAAACTCTTGATGACATCAGGATACATATAGAACTGGCACAACCCACCAGCCTCAGTATCCTGTTGACAAAGCAAACTAACAGAGAGACAACTAACCAATGAAAACAACTATAATACAAACCACTTTATACAGCCCCTCCCCCACCCAGAGATTGAATTCTACACCCCCCCCCCCAAGGGAGGAGGAAGAGGCTTACCTGCCAGCGTGCTCCGCCCCTACCTAACAAGGTTTGCAGCACTACGGCCCACAGGGCTCTGCTTCGGTCCCAGTCTGCCCCGAACCCGGAACATCCAGGAAGCTGGGCACCCAGAAACATCGCCGTGTCAACCACCCCCCTAAACTGCTTCGAACCGGCAACCAAACTGGGTGGGACCAGGGACTGGATCTCCTACAGGAAAACTAATTAGCAGGTAAGGTCTAATTACCTCTTCCTGGGCATCTATCCAGTCCAGTCCCTTCATGCTGGGATGTAACAGAGCAGTTCAGGGTCCTGCCAAACCGGCTCGAAGCACCTCTCTCCCAAAACCCGCATCCGCCGCGGCCTGCACATCCAACCTATAGTGCCTGGCAAAGGTATGCAACGAAGACCAAGTTGCTGCTCTGCAAATGTCCAACGGGGGAACCAAGCTAAACTCCGCCCAAGACGACGCCTGAGCTCGGGTGGAATGGGCTCTTAGACCCCTCGGAACCTGTCTACCTCCTAGAACATAAGCGGAAGCAATGGCCTCCCTAATCCACCTGGAAATCGTGGCTTTGGACGCTGCCTCGCTCCTGCGGGGCCCTCTGAACAAAACGAACAAGCGCTCTGATTTGCGAAAGGCCTTAGTGCGTTTCAGATAACGCCTCAACACCCTACGCACGTCCAGGAGGCGCAGCCGTGCATCCCCCTCCCCCTGCTCCGACCCACCGAAGACCGGGAGGGACACCGGCTGATTGACATGGAAGGAAGACACCACCTTGGGCAAAAAGGACGGAACCGTCCGCAACATCACCTTCTCCACGGAAAAGACTAGAAAGGGAGGACGGCAAGACAAAGCCTGCAACTCAGAGATGCGCCTGGCAGAACAAATGGCCACCAAAACCACAACCTTAAGAGTCAAATCTTTAAGGGAAGAGCGATCAATAGGCTCAAAGGGCACCCCAACCAGAGAATCCAATACCAAATTAAGGTCCCAAGGAGGAACCACCACCCTCCTATGTGGTCTACGAGGGCCATCACTACTGCCGGCAACTCCAAATGGTTGATGGGCCATCGGGACTCCTGTACGCTCCAACTTCCCTGAGCAAAGCGTCCCTCGCAGTGCGCCCCCCAGCCTGACAGACAGGCGTCCGTCGTCACTTGCAGCCACCGAGGGGGCGTCGAGAAGCATTCCCTTCTCTAAACTCCTGGGCGAGAGCCACCACTGTAGCGATGTCCTGGCCGCCGCCGTGCACGGAAGAATCATCGAAAGGGGCTGTTGCTGATGAGCCCAACGGCGCAGCAAAGCCCGCTGGAGCGGTCTCATATGGGCCCTGGCCCAAGGTACCAGGTCCAACGTCGCCGCCATCGATCCCAGAACCTGGAGGTAGTGCCACGCTGTAGGGCTCTCCCGAGCCAGGAACTCTTTGATCAGCCGGCATAGGCTCTCTGCCCTCTGAGCTGGCAAGAAGACGTTGCCCGACAGGGTGTCGAACCTTGCCCCCAAATACTCGATCTCCTGAGAGGGCACTAACCTGCTCTTTGCCTGGTTGATCACCCACCCCAGACTCTGCAGAAGAGCCACGACCCTGGCCGTTGCCTTCAGGCTCTCCTCCCTGGACTTGGCCCTGATCAACCAATCGTCCAGGTATGGATGCACGAGAATGCTTTCTTCGCGGAGGGCCGCTGCCACCACTACCATAACCTTGGTGAAGGCGCGCGGAGCTGTCGCCAGGCCGAATGGCAACACTTGAAACTGAAAGTGACCCTGCGGCACCGCAAAGCGCAGAAACTGCTGGTGAGCCTCTCTAACGGGAATATGAAGGTACGCCTCGGTGAGGTCGAGAGAAGACAGAAATTCTCCTGGCCTCACCACCACTATCACCGACCTCAGTGTCTCCATGCGAAAGTGCGGAACCTGGAGACACCGGTTGACATGCTTGAGGTCCAGAATGGGCCGCCACAAGCCTTCCTTCTTTGGCACCACAAAATAGATGGAGTACCGACCGTAGCCGAGCTGATCCCTTGGTACTGGGACCACAGCACCTAACGCCAACAGCCTTGCCAAGGATTCTTCCACCGCTGCGCGCTTGGCTGCCGTCCTGCAAGGCGACTGGACGAACGAGGGAAGGACTGGCCTCGCGAACTCCAGGGCATAACCGCATTCTATAACTTCCAGAACCCACTTGTCTGACGTTATCCGGGCCCAGGCGGGGAGAAACTGCCTTAAGCTACCCCCTACAGGCAGCACCCCCACCCAAGCCCCCACTATCTCAATGCGGCTTTCTCTGTGCCGAGGATGCCCCAAAACCTCTGCCCGCCCCTCAAAACCCCCGGAAGCCCTGGCCTCTGGCTGGAAACTTGCCCCTCTGAAAGGAGCTCTGCCTACCTGATCTAGGCCTCCGAAACTCTCTCTGCTGTGCGCGCCCTTGGGAAGAAGGGCGCCCCTGCTTAGACTTATCCTCCGGGAGTCTACCGCCCTTAGACTCCCCTAAGTCCTTTACCAACTTGTCTAAGTCCTCCCCAAAGAGCAGCTTCCCCCTAAAGGGGAGCCTGCCGAGACAAGACTTGGAGGAAGCATCCGCTGCCCAGTTACGGAGCCAAAGATATCTGCGAGCCATCACCAGGGAGGCCATATTCTTGGACAAGCTACGAATGAGGTCATACTGACTATCCGCCAAATAGGCCGCTCCGGACTCAAACCGAGCCGCATTCCCCGAAGGCTCTACCTGCGGACCCTCGGCTGACTGCAGCTGTTGAGACCACCTTAAGCACACTCGGGCCACCCAAGCCCCGCATACCGAGGCTTGAAGGGCCATGGCGCTAACGTCGAAAGCCTGCTTAAGCAAGGTGTCCACCTTCCTGTCCTGGCCATCCCTTAGAGCCGCACTGCCTTCCACCAGGATGGTAGTCTTCTTGGTCACGGCCGCTACCGCCGCATCCACTCTGGGAGTCCTTAACAAATCCTTTTCCGCCTCCGGCCACGGCTACAGGCGTGCCATAGCACGCACTCCCTGCAGACCGGACTCCGTCTGATCCCACTCATCCTGAATCATCTGACGGACTACCCTATGAACTGGAAAGACCCTTTGAGACTTCCGGACCGCCAGAATCAATGGGTCCTCGAGGGCCTCTCCATTCTCCTGTTCCCTCGAGGACATATTAAGTACCTTCATTGACTTCCCAATCAATGCCGATAACTCCTCACGGCGAAAAACTCACAATTCTCACCTGCTCCTCTGGGATCTCACCTTCCTCTAGTTCAGTGGTTCTCAACCCTGTCCTCGGGACCCCACTAGCCAGTCGGGTTTTCAGGCTATCCACAATGAATATAAATGAGATATATATGCATTAGAAATAGCCTGCCAAACTGACTGGCTTGTGGCCCTCCAATGCTGGATTTGGGGACCCCGGCCTTACACCTCTGTCATTTAAGATTGTGAGTGGGCAAGGTACAGATGTCCAAGACATCAAAAAGATTAGATGGAATATATCACATACCTCCTCGCCTCTCACCACCACCAAAATATTGTCTATTAGACAACTTTTTGGTGGTGGTGAGAAACTAGGAGGGATGTGACACATTCTATCTACCCTTTTGATGTCGAGGACATCTGTACCTTGCCCACTCACAATCGTACTTGACAGAGGTGTACGGCAGGGGTCCCCAAATCCAGCACTGGAGGGCCACAAACCAGTCAGTTTGGCAGGCTATTTCTAATGCATATATATCTCATTCATATTCATTGTGGATAGCCTGAAAACCCGACTGGCTAGTGGGGTCCCGAGGACAGGGTTGAGAACCCCTGCTCTAGTTCTTCCTCTTCCCACAGATCCCTGTCTGATTCCCGAAGCTCAGACTCCAGAGAAAAGGGCTCTTCTTCAGCTGTTCTCGCCCTCTTGGCAGGAAGGTCCGGAACAAGCGGCTTGCTCTCCGCTCCCCGCTTGTGAGGGGCTTGGGTCTCCTGCTGGCGCATGCAGAAAACTTTGTGCAATAACAGCACAAACTCCGGGGAAAAAACGCCAGGCCCCCCCTCCACAGAGGAAGTACCCGGCAAGGAATGGGGGGATGCCTGCTGTCCTACCGGGAAGGAGGGCAAAGAAGCCTCTCCCAGGGCCCCTTCCAACTCTTCCACTATGTCCATAACCGCAGACGCTGGCGGAGGCTGCTTTACAGGGTCCTGGAGCTCCTGCTCCACAGAGGGCGCCTCCAGAGCGCAGCCCCTGCATACCCCAGTATCGGACACCGCGCACCTGCGGGCCCCACACACAAGGCACTGCGGACGCGCAGGCATTGCCACCTCTCCCCCTTATCTCTCCACTTATAAATATCCTCTTATTTTTCTTTTCTTCCTGTTTTGTTTTGTTTTTTTGCTATGCAAGAAAAATAAAACCCAAAACAACTGTCTAACAGACTCTGAGAATATATCAAACTATCAAAATAAAAACCTGCTGCTTGGAGACTAAGTAAAAACTGAGGCTGGTGGGTTGTGCCAGTTCTATATGTATCCTGACGTCATCAAGAGTTTGGTTTACTTAGGGGTATGTTTACTAAACTGCGTTAATGTGATTCGCGTTAGGATCCGCGTTAGAGGCAGAAACCCCAAATAAGGACATGGGCGGTACATTGTTACCGATAACGTGCGTTATAAGGCGCCGCGCAGCAACGATCGTTACAGGGCGTGTTACTGCGCATTAAGCTTAAGAAGGCGCGCAGACACCCAAATACAGAAACAGAGCTGTAGCACAATGGTTACTACACAGACTGATGGTACAAGGGTCATGGGTTTGATTCCCCAGTGTGCCTAATGAATAAGGCTGGCTGAGGCGTCATGTGTAACCCTTTGAAGGCCTACTATAATATTTTAATCCACATTCTGCAGCCGGGTTAATGTTTGCATATTTCAGGAAAATTGTACCCGTCTTATTCAATATGTTCCAATAGTGACGTTCCCTCTGCAATGGTCATGTATTATATACCATTTGATAGGAATATTTAGGCAGAAGTTTGGATCCCGAAAGTTTTGGGCTTGGCCTGGAAAGGGTTAAGTATTGGGCTGTGAGGAAGTTTAGTTGTACTTTAATAGTGCTGCCAGCAAACACACCCTCACAGTGGCGTAACCTAAAGGTGCCACATAAGGCACCCTAGAAGGCACTCCATAGGGCACATTATAATGTGCGCTGTCTGCCAAGGCACCCTATAATGTCCCCTATAGGACACCATATAAGGCACCTTATAAGGCGCTTTATAGGGTGCCTTATGAGGCACCCTAAGGTGACAGTACCCCAAGGGTGTTTCTGCTGGCAGCACTAATATACAATAAAAATAGACAATGTCTAAGACAGCCCTATCGATGAACCCCACTGTGGGTTTTGAACCCATGACCTCTGGCTCCACGGGCAGTGAAGTAACCAGTGGGCGTAACCAGTGGGCTAGAGCTGCTAACAAACACCTGGCTGGCTACAGGAGGACTGCACGGCACCACACCCACATTCTGCTGTGGTTACCAGGATAGGGTCAACCCATCCGTACCCAGGATGCACAGCACATGTAAATCAGCAGTCTACAGATGATCACAAGATGGGGTATGCACCCCACAGCACCTCAGTCTGGTAGGGGGTGCCGACGGTGTGTGTTAGTGGCACAGAGTAGCTACAGAACGTCACAGTGTGCGGGTCCTGTGTTCACCCTGAGGGAGAGGTATGGTGCCCAGCACCATTCTCACAGCACCTGGCTTTGCTGAGATTGGCACTGATGGGGACCTGCAGCATAGCCTATGTGTGATAGGTAGTCCTTGCAAACACCTCTAGGATATGCCTGTGTTCATCTGTATGTCACATCTAGCCCTTGTGGACTATGATGCACCCAGAAAAGTGCATACCCTGTGTGGGTGCCATGGTCACATGATGTAAGTGAAGGGGGGTGTTGGGACCCACAGGGAGATTACATACCACCACCCAACACACCCTCTGGGGCTCAGGGTGGGGGACAGGATCTCCCGCCAATAGATCTACTTTCTACCCCCCTGCAATGGTGGCAGTAGAGGGGACCATCACCCCAGTCCTGCTAGGGATCAAACACCCTACAGGGCAGGCAATGCAGAGCTGTACACATCCATAAAGCAATAGCAGACAGAAGGCCTGGAAATCCACAGCTGCCCCCACCCCCCTATCTGACATTCTCCAGCAGCGAGCCTCCAGCCGCTGCACCCTGCAAGGTGTTCCAGCAACACACATACTAGCTGCAAACAGTCTGCTAGCTAGTCCATAATGCATTGTCCTGGAGGAGATGTGTGTACCCAAAACTGGGAGGTAAGCATACACACCAAGCAGATAAGTCAGTGATCGGGCCCCAAAAGAGAACCCATAAATATCACATGAGAGAAATACTACACAGCACTATGGGGGAACCTAGCCATGCCGTGGTCACTGCTCAGTCAGGGTGAGAGTGACCTCCCAGCAGGACATGCTGTGGCCACTCTGTCCGTGCAGGTGGTGGCCGGCCACTACAATGTCCGAGCCATTGCCCTATGCTATGTACAGATGGACCCAGGCCAGGCCATCCTATACTGGCTGTTCCCATGGTACCTTGCTCCTCATTATGCACATTGGCAGGCCACTACTGGCAAGTGCTAGCAGTGTAGGCTGTGGAGGGTGTTTGCAGCCACCACACACTGGATAGACAGACACACAATCCCCACACCTATGCCAGCATTGTGCAGCTATAGAGGTGTTTGGCAGCCCTGGCCACCACACCAGTCCTGGGCAGAGCGCAGGCATGGCTATGGTAAGCAATAATGTTGGGGTCAGGGTGGTAAACACTATCAGACACAAGACCTGTAGCACACTCCACAGACATCAGATAGGTTGCTATGCTGCAGCTCAATCAGCAAATTGTGCTTAACTTAGGAATTGCTATCTGCCAGTAATCATAGCAAACTTGTGATAGCTGTGTACCATATTCCCAGGTTTAGGGTGGCATTGCTAAGGTATGCAAGTGCTAGTATTGGGAGATGCACGCAGGGCCCAGTGTCCTGCCTCTCCAGAAGGCATTGGATAATGGAGCCTGTGGGTGCAGGTGTGTCTGCTGCTTTACGGCAGAGGTTCCCAACTCCAGTCCTGGTGTGCCAAACACTGTTCGGGTTTTCATGCTGTCCCTCATGAATATGCGTGAGATACAACTGCATACCATGGGGGCAGTGCATAGCAAGACAGCACAGACACATTTATTAGAGGCAGCATGGAACCTGAATGGTGTTTGGCCTTCCAGGACTGCATTTGGGAGACTCTGCTCTAGGTAATGCGTATGGGTATGGTGTCTGCTCTGTAGGGTAAAATGTAGGTGTTTTGGGCATGTTTACGTCATCTGCAATAAAGGTTCTGTCTGTATTAGCACGTTATAGTAGTGGGTAAAATATGAGGACTGGGTTGGCGGAAACCACAGCTGGGACTTGAACCTGTGACCTTCTGCTTCTGAATACACTGGTTTTGTGCACTGCACCACCATGAGATGGTGCATTCCCTGGTGATACCATGACTGTTGGTCAGAAAGGGCCTGTCTGCTGCAGTGCATGGCACCCACCTACACAGGGCTAGGCCACGGTCTGCTCTGGGCAGCTGCCACTGCCCCCTCCACCACCATGCTGACATTCCCTTCTGCAGGTGGTGCTGGTGGAGCACAGTCTCAGGCCATCCAGTGTGCGGGTAGGCGGCTGCCTATGGTGCGAGTTCTGGGGTAGAGGTGCCTTCATAGGTGTCCACGCTTCCCCCCCAGCACTGCCTGCCAATGTTCCGTGCCCTTGGGGGTAGCTGCTGGGTACTATCCCCTGTGACACTGTGGGACACACAGTCGTGCCCATGTTGGGCCTTCAGCAGTTGCTGTCTGGCTGCTCTGCTGTTTCAGCATTCGTATGGGCCACCTAGCCATCACCCTAGTCCGAACTGTGGCCTAGCTGCACCACAGCATGTGCCACCTGCGGCCCTCTGTATCCCCTTTTCCGGCATCTGTCCAGTTGCCGTTCTGACATGCCCACCCTGCTGTTGCCGCACATGTGCATGCCATAGGACATCTGTCCAATGGAGAGGAAAACCCTGCACAGCGCAATTTCACTGTGGGCTCATTCACTTTGTATGGGGACGGAGCATAGACCCTTCCACGATTAATATTGTTTTTTTAGAGCTTTCCCGGGGGGGGGGGGGGGGGTTGATGGTACCCATTAATATCACTATTGGCCAGCTTGGTTATGGTTTTTTTCCAGTTTGTTGAGGTCATTTTCAATGTTTATGTGCCCTTTTGTTCTGTGCACATGTATCACACTTATCACTTGTTTTAGGTTTCCCTGCCTATGCTGTACATTGCTGACACTTAAATGGTTTCTCTCCCCTGAACAGTGCATTTAACGGCAGGTTTTCAATCACGTTAGGATTCAGCTCTTCAGACCAGCGCGTTAGTGTGCAGGGAGCCTCTCCCCGCCCACACGCCGCCCTCTCTCCACGTTCTGCAGTTTTACCGCGCCACGGAGCTTTACGATCGTTAACGCATCATAACGCACGTTATGTACCGTTACTGCAGTTTATTAAACATACCCTAGTCTCCAAGCTGCAGGAATAGGAGCACAACCCAGCATGAAGGGACTGGACTGGATAGACGCCCAGGAAATGGTTCCCGTACTGGAACCGCCGTCGAAACAAGCCAACTGCAAATTCTAACTTAGCTTTGCTTGTCGACGGACCCAGAGAGCATCCGCTTTGCAGGGAGACCGATCGAACCCCCCAAATCTCGGAAATCTGAATGTGCTCTGATGGAGCCTGCCCTGCGCGCTCACAGGCAACCTCTGCATGGCGCTGGCTGGGCTCTTCTGCGGGAGTTCCCGCTAAGGAAAGGCAGGCAGATTAGCCCCAGATCCCCCCTCACCGAACTAACTACGATCCGGCTCCCATTTCCGGGGGGAGAAAGCAAGAAAACAGATGGGAGAGAAGGAGGGGGGGGGGGGGGAGAGAAGCCTGCAGGCAATCTTAAAGCCACAGAACCTCAAACCAAACTCCTCCCCTGAAATAACCCAAGAAAATAAATAACTAAACCTAATCTTTTAAATCCTATCCCAACTAACTAAAACAACCAGTCTCAGTTGTTCCTCCAGTGAGCCCGGCTACCGGGCTCTATCCATCCAGCTGCTTGGAGACTGAGGTAACTGATGTCAGGAGGCAGATTCCAGGATGATATACCTGTGACATCACAAAAAAAAAAAGGGGAGTTCCTCAGCCTCCAAGCTGCTGGATGAGATAGGGAACCCAGAGGTCCGGGACTAGACTGGTTACACGATCAGGAATTATGCTTTTTTTCTTGCTGTAAAACCATATAGAAACACAATGTTTGGTATCGTTGCGGTATACAAAATTGTGTTATAGTTCTAATCTAATCTATTTCCCCTTGTTCTATCCTAGTCCTGTGCTGGTCTTGAATATATTATAAGTTCTATAAGCAGGGACTGTCTCTTATGTGTATGTGTGCAGCACTGCATATGTCTTGTGACACTATATTAATAGTACTAGTAGATTTCCCCAGCCCCTATCAGAGCAGAGAATGAGAGAAAAAGAAATATAAAAAACAACCAGAGTTGTAAATCTTATGTATCCTATTAACAGGAATTTGAAAATTCCTTTAAGACTTACTTGCCAGGGGATGAAAGGGCAGAAGTAATTTAAGACAAGGTTTCCCCAACATGTGATACAGGTATATGAGTCACAGGACAGGAGTAGGCATAAGCAGATGCATATGGACGATGAACAAACAAATGTATGGATGGCCCCTCTGCAAAAGGTGCTACGGCTTAATTGAAACATACCTAATAAGAGAGAGGAAGATATCTCAGTCCAGGAGCAATAGTAAATCACCCTTTTTTTACCCAATTTTAAAAAAGGAGACCATATCCACTCTATTAATATAGATATTCCTTACTTAGTATGTCAACTTCTCAATTACAAACACATAACAAATGAAATTAACCGAATTAAAGAGGATCTTTCACAATGTGTTTGATAGCAACATATGAACAGATTACCTTTAACTTTTTTTTGGGGGGGGGATATTATTTGAAGTCCTAACAACATCACTTAAAGGTTAATCTTCTTACCCCTATAATATTATAAATCCAGGAGAGAAGTTATCTAGTTTTTTTTTTTTTAGAATCTAGCAAGGCCATCAAATATGAAAGAATGTTTCTAGTAGGCCAAACTGCCAATAACTGAAGAATTTATCCCAAATTTACTGACCATCACAATGGTACGAATACCATTGGCATACAATTTAACATACATTTTTCTGGAATTTTTCAAAAATGAGTTGCCCTTAGACATTTTATGATTAAGAGCCATTATTATTCTGCTATTGCCCTACCAACATCACCCCCCGCCCCACTACTGTATTTCATGGAATCATCACAAAATTCTTCCATCAAACCATATAATTTAGAAACCAGCCTTTTAAATGTTAAGCTTTTCCTTGATCAATATTTCAAACTGTGTACAATCCCTATTAAAATATTCTTATAAAATAAAATGTAACAAATCTTCCAATTGGAAGGTGAAATTAGACTTACCTGCTAATTGTTGTTCTTTGAGGAACTCCAGTCTAGTCCTGAACCTCTGGGGTTGAAGCACCTCCTCCCGCACCTTGGAGACTGAACATGTCATTCTTTTGGTGACATCAGCATAAATAGTCCAGGGACCGCCTCCTTGCTTCAGTAACTTATTGACAAAGCAGACTCACCAGAGCAATAAGTAAGTAGATATTGTTACCGTAAAACTTTATAACTGTATAACTTTTATATAACTAAACAAGCTACCCGGCCCCTACCAGGTAACTCCTTTGATTCTTTTTTTTTTTCCTTAGGCTTGATTCGCCCTCCCCCGAGGACCACCTAGAAGGCAATCTCAATACTGATAAGCCCTTTCTCACCCCAGCTCCCCTAATGGACCGCAGCCCCTAAGCCACAACTGAAGCCAAATGATAACTCTTACCTTGCTTCAGGCTACTGTCCAGAAAACCCCATACCAGGGAGGGATGCGGGACTAGACTGGAGTTCCTCAAGGAACAACAATTAGCAGGTAAGTCTAATTTCGCCTTCCTTATCGTCCCTCCAGTCTAGCCCCGAATCTCTGGGGATGTAACAGAGTAGTGAACACTTTAATGGGAGGGACCTACCAGACCAGCCTGAAGCACTGCTGACCCAAACCTAGCGTCCTCCACGGTCTGAACATCAATTCTGTAATGCTTGACAAAAGGTATTCAAAGACGGCCAAGTCGCCGCCTTACAAATTTCTACTGCTGGCACTAAACTGCACTCCACCCAGGAAGCCGCCTGCGCCCTAGTCGAATGAGCTCTTAAGCCCTTCAGAACCGCCTTGCCCTTCAATATATAGGCTGATGCTATAGCCTCCTTAAGCCACTTTGATATGGAAGACTGACGCCTGTTCCCCTTGCTTCGGCCCCCCAAATAGGACAAACAACCTGTCCGTTTTGCGAAACAAAGCGGTTCTCAGTAAATACTTCTTCAGTACCCGACCTACATCCAACCGATGTAACCGACCTGTGGACCTATCCTTGCCATCTTTCTCAAACACATATCTGCGCGCTGCAACCATGGACACCATACTTTTGGAAAGACCTCGAATAAGATCATATTGAACATCCACCAAATAAGCAGCCCCCGATTCCATCTGGGCCGCTTCCTCTCCTGCCTCTTCGTCCAGACTCCCCTTAAGCCTTTGGGACCATAGAAGGCAAGCTCTAGCCACACATGCCCCACAGATGGAAGCATGCATGGAAAACGCATTGACCTCAAAGACTTGTTTCAACAACGAGTTGAGCTTCCTATCCTGAGCATCCTTAAGGACGGCACTGCCCTCCACCGGAATCGTCGTCTTCTTAGTAACTGCCGATACCGCCGCATCAACCTTTGGAGATTTAAAAAAATCCTTATCCGGTTCCTACAACGGGTAAAGGCATGCCATAACCCTGGAACCCTTTAGCCCTGCCTCTGGCATGTCCCATTCCTCCTGAATCATTTCCTTAAAAACTCTATGAATCGGGAAGGCTCTCTGGGACTTTCGAACCGCCTGCAATAACGGATCCTCCAAAGAGTCCCCCCCTGTCTGATCCACCGCCTGCATGTTCAACGCTTTCAGAGTCTCTGAAATTAGCACTGGCAATTCCTCTTGCCTGAACACCCTGACCACTCTTGCCTGATCCTCGTACTCCGCTATCTCGCCTTCTTCCAGGTCCTGCTCAGACTCTGCCAAATCCTCTGACTGATCTTCTACGACCTGCTCCGTGTCTCTACCTAACTTAAGCTTCTTGAATGGGGTGCTACCCGCCCCCCCCCCCCCATCTAAAGAAGTGCCAGAGTGTTTCTGCCCCCGCTGCTCCTCTGCCTCAATAGACTCTTGCTTCCCTCCTAGAGCCTGCTGCAGCATGGACAAAAATTCCTGGGAGAATATCACCGACAGCCCACTTTGCAACAGAGGCTGTGAAATGGGAGCGTCTGGCACTGTGGAAGACCCCGGCACAGGCTCAGGGGGCAGTGCGGAGGCAGAAAGGGGCTCTGGAAAGTTAGAAACCTCTTCCTTTTGAGCTTTCCCTTCAGCGTTCTCTGCCATCTCCCCCAATGCCGCTTCCCGAGTACATTCTTTGCATACGCCTGCCTCTGAGACCGACCCTCTCCTGGCCCCAACACAATACACATTGAGGCCTAGACAGCATGATTACTCCAGGTAACCCCTTATGGCCTACCCGTCAGCGAAACAAAACAGTTTTTTAAATTTTTATTCAGAATAACATTCTTAAAGTGGCTTCTTTTAAACTTGATGTATTCGACAGCTAAACTACTCTCCCAGCTCGCTACCCGAAGCGAAGAGCACTGCCCAGAATTCCCACGCTTGCACCTCGTGGCTTGGGCCTGACGGCGCTTCAACAACTGCCGTTTACACAGAGTACCGCTAAACAGGCTTTGAGCGGCCCACGCGTCCCCTGACTCGTATGCCACAGCGCCGAAAATAGAGTCTCTGGACGTCCTCGCACAGCCCTTCCCACATCGGGCTTGGCGCCAGTAAGAGAGCCGCTTCCTGAGCTCCCTTTCGCTGCTGCGATCCTCGCCGCAGCTGCGAGTGAGCTGTCACCGCCAGCTATCTTTCCTCCGCACCTCAACGGCTCCTCACCCAATCAGCGGGTTCGAGAGCCAGAGGCCCCAACACCAACTCCCTCACTCTTCCCCGAGGGCAATTACCTGCTTGCAGAGAGGGGGGAGAGGGGGCATCCTCAGCCGCTGGCAATGCCTAAACACAGGCAGCAAGGAAAAACCAGCTTTTTAAAGGGATATTCACCTTTTTTTTTTTTTTTTTTTTTTAAACACAATTAACTTCTAATCTAACTATCCTATGACCTGCTTAATCATTCCTCCAGTGGGCCCCGAACCTCTAGGCTCACACCTCCTCCAACTGCTTGGAGACTGAGAATACTGGAGCCAGGTGGTCCCTGGACTATTTATGCTGGTGTCACCAAAAAAGAGTGACATGCTCACTCTCCAAGCTGCGAGAGGAGGTGCTTAAACCCCAGAGGTTCGGGGCTAGACTGGAGGGACGATAAGGAATGGCAATTTTCAGCTATAACAGATCTGCAAGTCTTACACTCAGTTCCTGAAGTTACAGGACTCACCAACCCGCATGAGCAATCCTTGCCTCAAAACAGAGAAGTTCTTCTCAGTAAAAATGCACAGAAAAGTGAAGTTTTCCCCAAAGATAGACTAATGGAGAAATAGTAAGTTCATGGCATCTTAAAATCTCCCCCCAAACATGCATAGCAGGTTTAATTATGGCTCAATGCATTATGTACTTTCTACAAGACTTATTAGAGAGCTACAGTCCTCCAAATACCTCTAGTACACAATGCATCCTTTTCTACATAAGAAGATATTGTGTCAGACCAAACGGTCCATCAAGTCCAGTATCCTGTTTCCAGCTGTGGCCCATTCAGGTTACAAGTACCTGGCAGGATCCCAAAAGGTAGATTCCATGTTGCTTATCACAGGGATAAGCAGTTGATTTCCCTCACTCTACTTGACTTTTCCTCCAAGAACTTGTCCAAACTGTTTTTAAACTCAGTAGGCTTTTGCAGCTGACACTGCATGCTAGTGGCAAAAGCACCACAGATGCTGCAAAGGTCAAGCGTTATCTGTTGGGGGTATGCCAGCATTTCTTCAGCAGATAATGCTTTGAAAATGTGGGGATTGCGGCAAGACAGCATCACTTATACAGCTAATGCCATCCATAGAGGTGCTGTTAGATGCATTCACAATGTCTGCAAAACATGCGGCTACCACACTCTGTGAACGCCCATGGTAACTACATGGTACAGGAACGCCCACTCTCTGCTACTATCGTGGAAAATTGCCTGTGGTAGCTAACACAAGGCAAATGCAGCTATCACCTTGGTGTGATGTTCCCATCTTAGCACCACAACAGCTATTGCGGCATAACCCTAACAGTTTTTACTACATCTTCTGGTAACACATTCCAGAACTAAATTACACATTGGGTGAAAAATATATTCTCTGATTAGTCTTAAATATATTATTACTTAGTGGGTTCATTGAATGTCCCCGAGTCTTTCTATTTTTTGAAGAAGTAAATAGAAATTACACTTACCAGGTAATTGTAGTTCCTGGAGGGTCCAGTTTAGTTCTCCACATCCAGGTAGTGCACCTCCTCCTGCAGCAAGGAGACTGGACCAATCAGAATCTTCCTCATGTCAGGATGTATGCTGCTGGAGCTCCCATCAGCCCCCCCAGTGAACTATTAACAAAGCAGACTCAAAGAAGCAACACATGAAAGTAAACCGTAACCGTAAGAGAAAGTGATACCCCTTCCCCAATAACTTGACCCCCTCCCCAAACGAGGGAGCCAGAACTCTGCTCATTGCCTCTGCCCCTTTATCTTATTCCAAGTAAAGGCACAGTAGTAGCTACAAAAAAACGAGCAAAGGAGAGCGGAAAACCCTCAAAACTGAGGACCACAAATATCTGCTAACCCGACTCTCACTTTACCTGTATTATCGCGCCGGGCGCAAAGGATTAGTCTTTCGGGAGGGAAGGAGGACTAAACTGGACCCTCCAGGAACTACAATTACCAGGTAAGTGTAATTTCTATTTCCTGAGCAGTCCTCCAGTTTAGTCCGCCACATCCGGGATGCAACAGAGCAGTAATCAATGGGAGGGACCTTGCCAACCAGCACGCAACACAGCTGAACCAAAACAAGCATCCCTGGATGCCAAAACATCCAGCTGGTAGTGCTTACTGAAAGCATGAAGCGACGACCAAGTCACTGCCCTGCAAATATCTACTGGCAGAACCAGACTGTGCTCCGCAAATGACGCAGCTTGCGCCCTGGTAGAATGGGTTCACAAGCCCAATGGAACCGTACATCCCTGTAGAATATACGCCGACGCAATTGGCTCTTTAATCCATCTGGCAATGGAAGACTTCGCCACTGCCTCTCCCTTCCGTTTACCGCCGAAAAGGACGAAGACGATCCGTCTTACGGAAAGTCTCAGAAACTCGCAGATATCGGCAGAGCACCCGTCGAACATCCAGTCGATGCAATCTGCTGACGCGTCCGTCCCCTCAGAAGTAAAACACAGGGAGAAAAACGGACTGATTCAAATGAAAAGGAGACACCACCTTAGGAAGGAAGGAAGGAAGGAACCGGCCACAAAACTACTCTATCCTTAGAGAAAGATAAGAAGGGCTCCCTACACGAAAGCGCCTGCAACTCCGAAATCCGCCTAGCCGAGCAAATGGCCACCAAAAATACTGTCTTCAGTGTCAAGTCCTTAACGGACGTCAGACGAAGAGGTTCAAAAGGCGTCCGAACCAAGGATAACACCAGATTCAAATCCCAAGGAGGGATCGGCACTCTACGCAAAGGCCGCAGACGGAACACAGCCCTAAGAAACCGCTGCATATCGGAATGCGCTCCCAGAGGAACCCCCAAAATCTTACCTCTGTAGCACGCGAGAGCTGCTAATTGCACCTTCAAAGAACTGGCCGCGAGGCCCTTGTCAAAACCATCCTGCAAGAAATTGAGTACCGTTGACACAGAAGCCGTCGCCGCCCTAAGATTGTGTCTCGAACACCAGTCTTCAAAAATTCGCCATATGGGTGAAAGAAGTGGAGGATTTTCTGGTGCGAAGAAGCGTGGCTATGACCACCGACGAATAACCCTTCAACCTAGCCCTTTCAATGGCCAAACCGTAAGAGAGAATCGATCCACCTGTGGCATCTGTAGCGGACCCTGAATCAACAGGTCCCCTAAGGGAGGAAGCCGCCACGCCACTCGGTCGAGGAGCCGAACCAGGTCCGCATACCATGGCCAACGGGGCCAATCTGGCGCCACGAGCAGCACTTTCCCCCAGTGCGCTTCTATGCGTTGAATCACTCGACCGATTAACGCCCACGGAGGAAAAACGTAGAGGAGACCGGACTCCGGCCAAGGCCGAATGAGGGCGTCGATGCCTTCGGACATCCGTTCCCTCCGTCTGCTGAAAAAGCGATTTGTTTTTGCCGACTGATAAGTCGCCATGAGATCCATGACCAGAGGCCCCCATCTGCGAATGATTTGTGCGTATACCTGCAGGTGAAGCTCCCACTCTCCTGCATCCACCTGCACCCTGCTGAGGAAGTCCGCCATCACATTGTCCTTTCCCGTGATATGCGCCGCCGAAATGGCCAGTAGCCGGGTCTCCGCCCACTGGAACAGTATGTCGGACTCCTCCTTCCATGGCTCGGCTCCCCGTACCGCCCTGCCGGTTGAGGTACGCTACCATAGCCGAGTTGTCGGAGAGGACTCTCACAGCTTGCCCCATCACCGAAGCTTCGAAAACCCGAAGTGCCCGTATTACTGCTCGCAGTTCGAGACGGTTGATTGACCAAGAGGTTTCCAGAGTCAACCAAGTCCCTTGCGCAAAACGACCTTCGCAGTGGGCCCCCAAGCCTGCCAGGCTCGCATCCGTCATCATGGGAAGCCAGACCAGCTGTTCCAGAGGCATCCCTGCCTGCAACGACTTCGAGTTCAGCCACCAACGCAACGACTGACGCACTCGCATCGGGCAAGGCAATCGCTTGTTCAACAAATTCGTTTGGTTCGACCAACGACGCAAGAGGGCTCTCTGAAGCAGACGCATGTGAAACCTGGCCCAGGGGACCACATCCAGAGTTGCCGCCATCGTTCAAGACGCGCAGGTACCACCAAGCAGTTGGCATCGGGAAACTTAAAAATTGACGAACCAGAAGACGCAGAGCGTGCGCCCGACAGTCCAGCAGCAGCACCACCAAACCTCTCGCCGTGTCGAAACGAACCCCGAGATATTCGAGAGATTGAGTCAGCACTAAGTGACTCTTCTTCACGTTCACTATCCAACCGAGATTCTGAAGAAGGTCTATCACTCTGTTTGTGGCTTGTAAGCTCTCCACTTCAGACTTTGCTCGAATTAACCAGTCAGTCATCAAGATAAGGGTGAACTAGGATACCCTCCTTTCGCAACGCCGTCACCACCACCACCACCACCTTGGTGAACACGCGCGGTGCTGTGGCCAGACCGAATGGCAGCACTTGAAACTGGTAATGTCCCCAAGGGAACGCGAACCGCAGAAACGTTTGATGAGCTGCCCTGATTGGAATATGTAAGTAAGCCTCCGACAGATCCAGAGACGTTAAGAACTCTCCCTGGCGCACTGCCACTATGACGGACCGCAGAGTTTCCATGCGGAAATGTGGCACTCAAAGACGATTCACTCCTTTGAGATCTAAGATAGGGCGGAGCGACCCGTCCTTTGGCACCACGAAATAAATGGAGTACTGACCCACACCGCGACAGGCACCACCGCCCACAACGCCACTAGGCGGTCTAACGTTAAGCGAATTGCTAGAACGTTTTGCTGACCTTTGCTTGGAGATAGAATGAAAGAATCCCGGAGGAGGAGGATAAGCGAGCTCCAAAGCGTACCCCTCCCGGACTATCTCGAGCACCCACTGGTCCAAGGTTAGCTGGACCCAGGAAGAAAGAAAGTGACGAAGACGACTTCCGATCACCTGACTTTCCTCCGGGGCCCGCCTCGCTTCATTGTGGTTTGTGACCAAAGGATGTGGAGGAAGAGGTGGGGGCAGCAGAGAAACCTCTGCCCGCTCCTCGAAATCTGGGGGACCTAGTTGCAAATCTTCCGCACTGGGAACCCCCAAGAAAGAGCGGAATCTGCAGAAGTCCCAAAAATGCCCTCGAGCAGACGATACAGCTCTACCTTGCCTAGGCTTATCCTCCGGGAGTCTGCCGCCTTTGGACTCTCCGAGGTCCTTAACTAACTTATCCAGATCGTCTCCGAACAACAGCTTGCCTTTAAAGGGGAACTTGCTGAGCCGCGACTTAGAAGACCCGTTGGCCGCCCAATTACACAGCCAGATAGACCTGCGCACCGCCACCAGCGAAGCCATGCTGTTTGCCAAAGTCCTGATCAAATCATATGAATATCCGCCAAATAAGCTGAACCAGATTCTAATTGAGTCACTTCCAGCAATCCCTGCTGGTCCAGCTGAGAGTCCTGCCACAAATGCTGAGCCCATCGCAAGCAGGCTCTAGACACCCAGGCCCCACAAATAGACGCCTGCAAAGACAAAGCATTGGTTTCGAAGGCCTGCTTTAACAATCCGTCCACCTTACGATCCTGAATGTCTTTCAAGGCCGCACTGCCTTCCACCAGGATTGTCATTTTCTTGGTCACCGCCGATACCGCTGCGTCGACACGCAGTGAGCGAAACTTCTCTTTGTCTTTATCCACCAAAGGATAGAGACGGTTCATCATCCGAATACCCTTCAAGCCTGATTCAGGTTGGTCCCATTCAGCTTGAATCATCTGATCCACCATTCTATGCATCAGAAACATTATTTGAGAGTCTCGTACCGCTTGAATAAGAGGATCTTCCAAACCATCTGCCTCCACGGGTCACACAGCAGCCAGATTAAGGGCTTGGAGGGATTCTGTAATTAAGGGGACCATTTCTTCTTTGCGAAACACTCGGATGATCCGGGCTTGATCTTCAGGCTCCGGAATCTCCTCTTCCTCCAACTCGTCAATCCTATCCTCGGGTTCAGAGTACTCCGCCTCTTGCCATTCCATGTCAGTCTGGTCCATCTCCGATGAACGCAACCGTTTGGCTGCCTTTGGAGCGTCTACTCTCGCCCCCTCACCTATGAATGACTGCGGAGCCGGCGGAACTGAGCAAACCCCTGGCGGCTGCTCTAAGCGTCCCTTCTTGAAAGCGTGATACATCAGAAGCAGAAAATCCGGGGAGAAATCCCCCAAAAATGTCTCAACTGCCCCCCCTGCCTGTGCGCCCCCTTGTGCAGACGGGATAGGAGAAGGCGGCAGCACGAGAATCCCTGGAGAAGAGTCTTCCCCAGCTGGCATTGGAGGGTCCAGGGGCTCTAAGTGCGTTCCGGCATCCATCTAAGGCTCTAGAGCCGACGAGCCCAATGCACAGCCATACAAACCCCAGCATCAGATACCGGACCTTTACGTGAGCCACAGATCACGCACTGCGGCCACACAGATATGGAGGCAGAATATCAATAAAATCCCAAAACAACTTCTGAGAGAAGAGAAATTCTTCAGGTGAGAAGGAAAGAAATAAAAAGGTCTGTTGATTTCTGCCAGTTGATGTCCATTTTTTTTTTTTAAATAAAAACTCTATAGGCTAGCCAAGGAAAATGAAGGTCAGAGTTAATTTAGAAGCCCAGCACAGGCCGCAGCAGGTACCGCCGAAGAAAAGCGGGAACAAAAATGTCCGCCGCTCCCACACAAAGAAAAAGGCGCGAAAATACTAAAACAAAGAAAATTAAATTAAATTAAAACGCAACGCACCCCGCTCGACGAAAAGTCCCTGGGAGCCAAAGAAGAAGGAGCAAGGGACTTACCGCGACACAAACGAAGTCTGCTCTGAGATGCCCCTGAGGCGCAGAGCGATCAAGTGCCAGTGACTGGCAGACTGAAAAAGGAACTGGCGGCATGCCAAGTGTTCCAAGGTCTGCAGATCCTCGGTCTCAGCGCTCTAGAGCATCTACCGCACAGAGCCGGTGCGGAGCACTGCCAGATCTCTCCCCCGTGTGTTCCAGGAGGAGAGATCTCAGACGCCTGACTGAACCCAAGTGCCGCCACACAACAGGAAGCAGAGGGGCAGTGAAAGCTCGGCTCCCCTGTACAATCTTTTTTTTTTTTTTAAAGAGACAGAGGACTGAAAGAAAATATAAAATATCAGAGTAAAAATCATCAAATCAAAATAAAACAAAACCTCAACTAGTGTTGCCTAGAAAGACCCTAAAGTGAGCCCCGAGACAGGCTCACACGTTCTCCTGCTGCAAGAAGACTGGACACACTGGGGGGCTGATGGGAGCTCCAGCAGCATACATCCTGACATGAGGAAGATTCTGATTGGTCCAGTCTCCTTGCTGCAGGAGGAGGTGCACTACCCGGATGTGGAGGACTAAACTGGAGGACCGCTCAGGAAATAAACACTTCATGGGAGGAATGGCTCAGTGGTTGGGACAGGTTACCTCAGGCCGGAGGTTCAATTCCCACATGGGGACAATCAACCTCAGGCCGGAGGGACTGGGGTCTCTAGTCCCATGGCCACTCCTGCAGCCTTGGGCAAGCCACTTAACCCTCCATTGCCTCAGGTACACTTAGATTGTGAACCCTTCAGGGACAAGGGTGTAAAAAGTACCTGTTAGTATACATGTAAACCGCACTGATTCTAAAGAGCGCGGTATAAAAATAAATAAAATGTTTATCCATTCCACCTATTTTTTTTTTATATACCTCTATCATATTTGCCCTTCAGCAGTTTCTTCTCCAAGCTGATGAAGAGCCCTACCTTTTAAGCCTATCTTCATAGCTAAATCCTTCCATCCCCTTTATCATTTTGGTCATCCTCTGTATCTTTTCTGATTCCACTATACATTTTTTTTGATGCAGCAACCAAACCTGGAGGGGGAAGTGAGACCTATTTAAGTTCTGGAGACTATATCTTGATTACGTTAGGTCTGACAATCTGAAAAGTGTTACCACACCTGCATCCTGCTATGTGATCTCCCGTAGGTGGTATTTTTTTCTACACTAATGGTAATTTATTTATTTAAGTGTATTTTATACTGCCCTATCGTGTAATCAGGGCAGTTTACATTATAAACAATAGTAATACATTATAACATAGTGACCAATTATAAGTAATAGATATGATAATGCTAAATCACTGATATAGTAATAGGTTTTCTATATATACAGGTTACCACCATTTTTTGGTATAACTTATAATTTACAAAGCAACATATAATAAATTCTAATATGTATTGTCATGAGGTAGACAGCACAGAACCTGAAATATTAAGAAATAATATGAAAGAAGAGCTTACCTTGTAGCCACATGGGCAGTTGCAGCATTCACAATGCAGAGAGGCAGGGAAAAGGAAAACAAAAAACTTTCCACATGGTTTTAGTGACGCAGTAAGAATTGAGGGTTCCAATCAGGCTCACCTGGACCCAGACTCACGTTCTACGTTAGATGAGCAGAGAGATAAAAACAGGTGGGAAATCCCACAGAGAAGAGGGAAGCTGGAACTTGAAGGAGAGCAAGAGCTCAAGCTGGAGACTGGACTAGGGCTGGAGCAGGAGTTTGAGGAGGAAAGCAGAGACCAAAGGAAGTCTGACTGCAGTTCCAGGCAGGCTTGGAGAGAAGGTGAGACCAGAACTCCAAAGCAGTTACAGAAAGACACGTTGCCTTGGAGAACCAGGGCTGAAGAAAGGCAGGCTGATAAACCCGGGAGAGCTAAGAAAGACAGTAGCAAAGTCTTCCCAGCCAGAGGAGTCCTCGTACCGAGGCAAACAGCCAAGCCAACAGAGGGCAGAGGTCACGTCCAGGGAAGCTCACTGAAGGCAGGAAGTGAGTTTCCTGCAGCTAAGCACAGTAACCAGTGTTCCCAAAGAAGAGCAGGCTGCAGGGCAGAGAGAAAGCCTTGGCTAGAAGCAGAAGAGTTTGAAACCATCTTCTCCACAGGAAGAGATAAGTACCCTGTCTTTGGTAAAGGGAGAGAAGGGGGTCTCCGTGGGAGAAGCCAGGCTTACAACAGGCTAGTGAACTCTTATTGGCCTAAGCCGTGGGAAGAAATCCCCAGCACAGCTCCTGCTATCTGGGACACCCAAAAGCAGCTCCAACTCACAGCAACTGAGGTTTCCCCAGGGCAAGGCTCGGAGAGCAGCTTCACAGGGGCTCAGTGTCTATACACAGGACCAGGTCCTGGCCCTATGCAGTGGGAGAGCTATAGCCCAGAAAACATCCCTGAGCCCATGGAATGTGCTTTATGTGTGGCTGATAACAGAGTCTCTCTGTTAAGAAAAGGAGCAAGAAAGAAAGTGTATTTTTGCACATTGGAAATGTGATGGACTTTATTTGCTGGAAAGAAGCATAATTATTATTTGTTAAGAATCCTCTACACCGGTGAAGCAACCGTTCTTTTATGTTGTCCTTATTCTATGACATCCTCAAGGGAAAGGGAATAAAACCCAACCTTAATTTTCACTCTGGTCACAACTGCAGTGTCCTTATTTCCACAACTCAAGGCTATACCCGGGTCTAGGCAACCGCCTACGACCGGCATAGTCTCACAGTATATACTTAGTTAAATTCTTATATTAAAGTGGATAGATTCTCTTTTTGTTGGTGATATATTACAGATTGGAGGTATGGTGATTATTTTGTACATTTAAATCGTTGGTCAAGTATGGATGGGGAGGAAAGATCCTATCCACTTATGTTGGAGGGGGGGAGGCTTATGGATTGTATGTTGGATCTCGGTTTATGTTCTCATCAGTAATGCCATAATGTTCAATGAAGAGGTACATTTTAAGTTCACTCCGGAAGGTGAACAAATCAGAGATAGGCTAAGATCTATCTGGCACTGTATTCCATAGAGATGGGGAAATGTATTCAAAAGGCCCTATTACTGGTAAAGTGTTTTGTTTTGCAATATTCGGATTGGATAACTAATGTATTCAGCATACGACCTCTTTGTTGGCGAGCGTTTGATGTTATCTTTATTAGGTACGACAGAAATGAAGGAGTTATGTTTCTGATAAGCATAAATATGGTCATAATTATCTTATTTTATTCTGCTGTTGATTGGTAATTAGTGAAGAGCGTATAGTATTGGTGTTCTGTGCATTGTGGGTAATGCGTGCAGCCATATGCTGGGTCATTTGAAGACTGTGTAGAGTTTGCTTGTGTAATCCATGTAAAAGACTATTACAGTAATCTATGTGTGGGAATATCACGGCCTGTAGTACTGTTCTAAAATTCATTACTTGGAAGGAGTGGTTTCAACTGCTGAATCATTCTAAGTTTGTTGTAGATGGCTCTTGTAGCGAGTTTAATATTGGATGTTAGGCTGAGGGTTTTATCAATTGTGACTCCCAGGTATTTTACCTCCTCTTTTACATTGAGTGTAGCTTCTTTAACATCAATGGTAGTAGGTGGGGAGATGTTTTGATTTCTAGTTATGAATAATACTTCTGTTTTTTGTTGTTTATGTTAAAGCAGTAAGATTTCAACTATTGAGCTCTCTCATTGAAGCATACAATCATGAATTCAAGGATGGGGTTAGTTATATCTGAAGAAAACTCCATGATCTGACCACAATACCACGGCTCTTTTAGTCTCTGGTCCATCAAGCAGTGAGAAACAGGCAGAGAGTAATACATAATACAATCACACACAAAGTGCTATTTTCTTTGAGCTCAGAGGGAAGACGGCAACAGACGGTCTATGGACACGCATAGTTCAACGCCTGCCTAATTCAAAGTCCTCCTCCTAAAAAGCTCATTTTATTAGAGAAAAAGAGGAAGTAACAGTCATTTATTATAACCATGAAATAGCACAAGGTGTCGCCAAAGTTCTTTTTACAAAGTAAGATCTGATTACAGTATATTAGATGAAATTTATAATTGCAAAAGCTGCAAAAATTATGTTTTGTCAGCAGTGACTGTTGTGATAAGGAAGCTTATCATAGCTCAGGAAGGGGCTATAGAAAAGGTGAAGTGACTCTGAACAAACAACCTGTCAGTTCTGGTAGAAATAAGAAAACAGAATTTTGCCATAAAAGACTACCAGTCCCAGAATGCACCAGGTTTCCAACAGCCATTAGAGGAGCTGAGGTGGGGAAACGTGTGTTCAATCAGGAGGGCTATGAGGTAATCCCTAAGCACTCATCTCAAAGGGCAGGGCCTGATTCAGCACAGCTGCGCTGTGTTAGGGAGGAGCACTCATCTAAGCAGAATAAGAGTAGAGTTTATTCTACAGATGACCATCTTCATGATCACCTTGGATATCCAGAGAAGGATCATCAGTTTCATCTGAAGGATTATCAGAAGCAGAAGCCAAACCAGACGGACAGAGAGGGAAAGAGACCCTCTGGAAGAAAGAGGAGAAAAGCCTTTGAGAGGTCTAGAAGAGTCCAAAGCAGTACGTATACTGGGTGGTATTCCAAGGGCCAGCATACACCATTGGACTAGGAAAGCCAGAGGAATGGTGCTGCAGAGCTAGGAATCTCCAGACGCTACCTGTGAGGGAGACTGCTGCATGTGGAAGGGACCCTAAGACCTGTGCCAGAAGGTATGTGAAGAGAGATCCAGTGTCCAGGGATCTGGATTGGAAGGCTGGACATAAGAACTGGACTACATACTGGCCAGGCTATATAGAGAGGAACTCTAGCAGCAATGGAAGCTCAGGTATGAACACTGATCTATGCCCTAGCTATAACCTTGAAAGACAGCAGGGAAACAAGTATTCTCCTGAAAATGCTCCATTGAGAGATTCATCTGTGCCAATCCATGATATTGAACCCATGCTTGTTGAACAAGGGGAGAATAATAGCAGATGAGGATCCTGTTTATATGGACTGCTCTCTATCTAAACTCCGTTGGTAACTTTCTGTTATAAAGTACAGCAACCATCACAAAGAAATACAAATTTGTTCTTTAATCTACTCAGAAAAGCTCCTGAAGCAGGATTTGACCCACACAGTGGAAGGCAAGCCAGCTAAGGGGTTTCAGCTGGTGACTGCTAGCAATTAAGCCTTACCTAATTGCTTGTGAGCTAGGAGAGAATCACTTCTGTATCTATGTGGGAAGTAATCAGAAGTTAACCTGCAAAGAACAGTTTGTTTCTTGCTTTGTGGCTTTTCATTTGTTGTTTTCCTGATTTTGACTTTGTTTTTCCAAGTTAACACTGAAAGCAAGTAACCTAATTTATGTGCTACCAAGCATATCTGTGTTGGGAGAAATAACCCCATAAATAAATATCTTATTGGCTTTACCCAAGAGCACAACTAAATTATTGTCAGCAGCTGTGTCTGGTGTGAATGAACTACATTGCCCACAATACCTTGCAAATCATATAGAAATATGCACTTGCCAAGAGTGTGAAGATTCTCACCCAGGCAGCCGTCCGACACTGTACAATGAACTATGGTTGCACAGTTCATAGCCTTTATGCTTAGTTAACACTGTTCCATCTATTTTAAAGACGGTTACACAGAACTCATGATCATGACATCCTATTCTATTAAAGGAAGTAGGTGAGAAGTCAAACTTCTAAACACATTTTGTATCAAGAAATTCATCCATCTTCAATTACATATTGGGGATTCTGGTATCCCTTTATCTGTCCATCTCTACAATATCAAAAGGAAGATATAGCATTATGTCATCAGCATAGATGGCATATCTAACTTGGAAGTTTTTGATTATTTGGCATAGGGGTTGGAGATATATATTGAACAGAGCAGATCCCGGTGGGAGAGCTTATTTCTGATTGTAGGTATTAGATCAGTGTTGGTCAATTCTAACTTGTTGTGTACAGTCTGTTAAGTATGATATAAACCATTTTATTGTAGTGCCATATAAGCCAATTTGTTGTAACCTTTGAATTAGTATACTATGGTTAATAGAATGAAAGGCTGCTGCAATATCTAGAAAGATTAGTATGAATGCCTGATTGGAATTGTCTATTCCTTTTATGAGGTTAATGAAGAATGCCAGAAACAATGTTTCTACACTGTGGTATGGTCTGAAGCCATATTGATGGTCATCTAGGGGAGCATGCTGTTCAATATGGTCAATTTTCTCAATAACTTTGGCCAGGAATGGTAGGCTGGAGATTGGTCTGTAAGATGTGGGGCATTTTTTGTTAAGTGTTTTTTGTTTTAGTATAGGACGTATAATTGCCTGTTTTAGATCTTTAGGCATGTGTCCTTGAGCGAGTGAGAGGTTGACCATCATCATCATGATTGGTGCTAATTCATCACGGGCAGCTTTAAGCCAGCTTAATGGGCATGGATCTATGCTGGATGTTGTGGTATTAATATCAGATCATCTTTTTTTGAGTGGTTCAAGGGAGATATGGTAAAACTCTGACCAAATTTCTGTGTATGAAGCTGTGTCGAATGTGGTCTGGGATGTGGGATCATTCAATGGGTTAGTTTAATCATGTAATGGTCTGCTAGGACCTGTAGAGTGATGATTTGTAAGTGATTTTACAATTTCAAATAGCTCCAGTGGTTTGTTCAGTGATTTCATTAGTACGTTTGTACGATATTCTCTCTTTCTTTTTGTAGTTTATATGCTCATGGTATGCTAAGAGAGTTTTCATATAGTTTGCTCTATTTTTGATGTGCACCAGATGTGTTCAAGTTTCCTCAGTTGTCTTTTTAGTCCTCATGTGTTTTGTGTGTACCATTGTTTTGAGGTGTTTTGTTTTATATTATATGTTGTGGTATTGGTCTAGACGTGATCTTGGTAATGCTAGCATTCCAAATGTGTAGTAGAACGTCAATATCTTATGTGTGGGTCAATGCTATTCAGGACGTCTTTTGTGAATGATTCTTTGACAAAGAATCAAGAGTTTGTTCTGCTGTGATGGTGAAGTTAAATCAGATGGTGGTCTGACCATGGTACTGGTGTCATTTGTGGGCTATTAATTGATGACTACTTATAGATATCCTGTGGAAGGAATATTAGATCTTTATTATGGGTGGGAACCTTTATTATTTGTCTATAATGGAGATCTTCCATAACTTCTAGAAAAGAGGTGGCTTGAGCCTGGCATAATGAGGTAAGGTTAAAATCACCAGGTAGGATAAGCTGTTTCTTAAATGACACAGTGCATACAGTTTCCAGAATGGTCGTTAGCCTGCTAGGGTCAGAGGTTGGGGAGCAGAATGCAAGGTGCCTTTTTTCTATGATCAGAGTATCAATATCTGAAATAGTATTGGACAGCATGACTGATGCATTGATGGCATTTTTTATGATAAGTAATCCTCCACTGCATTTATTTGTTCGAGAGGTATGGAATCCTTCACAGTTGGAATCCCTTAGTTGATTAAGTAGTAGTTAATTTTGATCCCTTTGTTAATTATGTCAGTAGTCTAAAGCGGCTGTTTTGCTTTATTTCCTCTCTTATTACAGTTTCTACCACAGATTCCACTATGACTAGTCATTTGTCAATGTGTCAAAATGGAGAAGAGGGAGAAAATAGTGTCCTATTGTCCAGACTTGGGCTCCATGTTTAATCCTCAGTCTCTATTTCTCTTCAGCAGTGGTATTCACTCTCAGCTCTCAATAGCTGCCACAAGCTTATGTTTTCAGGATACCCTTAATGAATATAAATGAGAGATTTGCATACAATGAAAGAAATATGCCTGCAAATCTCTCAAACATATCATTAGGAATACCCTAAAAACTTGCCCCAGTGGTTACTTTGGAGGACTGGCATGGCTGGTCCAAGGGTTTCTGCTGCTGTAGAAAGAAATCCCAGCTGAAAACCTGCCCACTCAGTCTTAGGTGGGGGAGGCGGCAGAAGCAGTCTTTTAAAAGCAGCAGCTTTGTGCCACCGCTTTGTTGCTGCAGCAGGCCATGTGCTTTAGCACACATGACCTGCTGCTTCTGACCCCCCTCCGGAGGGGGATCAGAAGTGGCAGACCATGTGTGCCTAAGCACATGGCCTTCTTCAGGCAACAATATGGCGGCATAAAGCCGCCCACCAGGGTCAGCGGTCTAGTGGATGGACCGGCCCTGAGGATTGGGAGGGAATATCACTGCTCTACAGAGCAGATTTTCTCTTCTATGTGTCTGTATAGTCCTGCATCTGTCTTTTACAACTATATAAATGTTGATAGCCTTCTCTTGCAATGAAATTATTCAAAGAAATTCAGCACAACTGCATAGACTTCTATAAAATGTTCAGCAGAATGAATCGTTAGGGATGCTGTCTCTTTTTAACATAACCATCTAACATGCAATATCCAAGGCCGCACTCCCCCGCCCCTATACTCATCTCCTATGTTACAAATCCTCCAAGTTAATTTTCCTTTTATGATATATGCCCATGATAATACCTCCCCCCACTAACATGATACTTCAACCACCTTATGTTATTTATTTATTTAAAAGGATTTATATACCGCTTTATCTTGAAATCAAAGCGGGTTACACAGCAAACCAATCAAATACACAGCAAACAAATCAAGTGGTTGGGTGTGTGGGTGTGAACATGCAGTGAAAAATCGAGGCGTGTGAGGAGGTTGCGTGTTGAGCTATATAAAGCGTGAGCTATGTACAGGAACTATTTACATTTTTACAAGTACATTTACATTTTTACATTTTGAATACTCCAAGCTGGTTATCCTGTTACAAGGTATAATATTTTGTTACAATGTAAACTGCTTTGATCACAGGATAAAGGAATATTTAAAAAAACCCTGTTAAATAAGTAAGAGTAGGGATGGGGCAAACGTCCTCATGCCCTGGTTCCCTTCAATGGTATACAATCTTTTGCAAACAAAACAATACAGAAATGTTTGTATTGCAAATCCACACTAATCATAAGATGCATCCATTTCCTCTCTTGCTGGCTATGGTTACTGCATTAATAAAAGAGGAAGTTTTAGACCACTTTTTAAGGAGTGTAAAATCTTTGACTGAACGGCGTAGCACTACTCAACAGCAAGAATCACCCCATAAGTTCCAAAAAAACAAATGTTTTATGTAACAAGCAGACAAACCTATATAGCTGCTAATAAGAGAAAGGGTCGGTTACTTACACCTTTAACACTCAGGACTAGGAAACCAGTGCTTCCAACCCAAGGGTCACCTATCAAGGCCAATCCATAACAACTATTAACAATCTGGAAAAGACCCCATGATACAAAATGGCATGACAATGACCACAGGGCAAAGCCAACTCACCCTTTTTATCCATCAGCCACATAAAGAAGAAGCAGGGGAGGAAGCCTATAGGCCCCCACAGGACCAGCAGGGCTATGTCGAAGTTGGAGAAGCCATAGGCCACCTTGGCCGAGTTCTGGATGGGGCCCCACGAATTCCACAGCAGACCCTGCAGGAAGCCCAGAAGCGAGAACTGGAAGAGCACGAGCCAGCGCCGGCCGTACACCCGGCTGCCTCGACCACCCCCGGCCGGCACCGGCTGCACAGTTCTCCTCTGCGGGGCCGGCACAAGCAGCGCCTCTCTCTCCTCGGGGCTACTCCATTCTGAGCCCATAACGCCCAAGCCGCTGCTGCTGCTACAGTTCTTCTTGTTGTTGTTGTTATGGTGGTAGCGGTTAGCCGAGCGGCCGCCTCTCCGGGAGTTTCAACAGCCCATCTCGCGCGAGTGCCGGCCTACACGCTCCCCGCCCACCCTCCCTCCGCGCAGGACGGTCTTGGGACCCTCTCAAAAGTACCACTCAGATTCTAAAAGCTGAGAACGCCCCCGTCCCCAGCAGCCCTGTTCTGCGTTCCGCTGCTACCCTGGAGGAGTCCCCCAAAGGCCTGAATGAGGGCTGAAAAACTCGGTCACAACGGAGGTCAGGGGTTAAAGGCGCTAAGCTTCTCGTGTTTGATGTAGAATTTTTAGATAGTCCCCGTAAACATAAACTTAGTGGGAAGGCTAATGATATTGGGCCAATAGAAAGCTTCCTGTGGCGGCCAATGGAGGCTTTGTTTATAGCTCAACCAGGAAGTAGCCGGTAGCCTGCACGGGTTATGTTGTTGTTTTTCTCATGTTCCCTCTTGGCCAGCCCAAGCGTTTCAACCCTGCTCTGTTTCACTCCAATTCGCTTGTGCGCTCCTGCTGTGAGAGTCTTCTGGTGCAATCCCAGCACAGTGTTCTCAGAAAGCGTCGAGCTCCTCCGGGTGCGCAGAAAGCAGTGGCACTGGCAACTGTGAGCGTCACTGGGTCCCCCTAATGCCCCCGTCCCCCCACACTGCTACAGATCTTCAGAACGGCATCTCTCTGGTTTCTGAAAAATTCTCCTCTACCTGCGGGAGATGCTGCTGTGAGAGACGAGCTGTTTCCCAAAGAGTGTGGACTTTTCTGATGAGACTCTTAGTAGTTTGTCCTCTCTCCAGGTAAAGGGAAGGGAAGGGATCAGCTGCTCTTGCCATGGAAAGGAGACCAGTGACGAGGCAGCATGCCTTCGAGGGGCTGGTTCCGGTTGAGGGAACAAACGGCCAAAGGCAGTCGGTGGACGGCACCATAGGTAATTCATATCGGCATTTTCCAGTGGTTGTACTGAAGGTGGATGGCGATGTTTGCTGTGCATGATCTTGTTTTTTTGCCGTGTATGATGAACTACGATCATTTTTAAGTCCCTATATGTTAATTTAATATTTCAGAAATGGCAGCATGGGGGGGGGGGGGGGTGTTTGAATGCAAATACAGCTTGGAATCCTCTTAAAGGGTGTGGGCCTGGGTAGTTATGAGGGCTATGATCATAGGCTGCTACTACTACTACTACTGATCATTTGTATAGTCCTACAAGGTGTATGCAGCACTGTACAGACACATGTAAAAGACTGTCCCTGCTCAATAGGCTGGGCCTCAGACCTCTGCTGTTTTGCGATGATTTAGAAGCTAGTCTTACATTTATTTCCTAAGCAAAGAAGGATGAAGAGGAGAAAATGTGAATGCCCTGTGGAGGGGTAGAGAGAAGAAAGTGGGTTCCTAAGAAGATACAGTGGTGTGCAAAAGTCTGGAATCACTTGTGAGTTTTGCGTTTTTCGTACTTTCTAATGTGTTTTTTTTTTTTAAATTTTGCATTAGCCCAGCATATTCATCTTTCTACCACATTAAAAGCGATACATTTGGCTATTAGAGTTGACTTTTTTGCATTCCTTGCTTCCAATTTAAATACTTTACAGACACTGGGAGACAGCTACTGCGATTTTTGTGGATCCTGCTTCAAAACTGGATCGAGAGTATCCAATATGCACACGTTATTTCTGACCAATCAGGAGGCTGGTTTCACTAACCAATCACAATGCAGATATCTAGCTAACAGTGCAGCTATAAAAACGTGTGGAATTTTTGAATTTCATACGCTTTCTGGATCGACCATGAAGACTCGGACACTGACGTTGGAGAGCGTGTTTGTGTGTCCTTTATGAGTGAGGAAGGATTTTCAAGCCGTCAGATAGCCAGGAAAGTTGGCTGCAGTCACTGTTGGCTGCAGTCACTGTTGTTAAGATTGTACAGAAGAAGAAAGAAACGGGTTGAGTGGTGGACAAGCCTCGTTCAGGTCGTCCACTTGCATCAACATCACGCCAGGACTGTGCACTACAACGCATTTCACTGACTAATTGCAAATTGACCTCTCCTCATCTACTTCGAGAGTGGTCAGACAAGAGTGAGGTCAGTGTCAGCTCATCAACAGTTCATCGCTGGTGCCTGCAGTTTGGTCTCTGAGGCTGCAAAGCACAGAATAAGCCACTGATGACTGACATACAAAGGTGCAACCGGATCGTGTGGGCGAGAAAGCACTCAACCTGGTCGACTGAAATGTGGGAAAAGGTGCTATTCAACGATAAAAGCACCTTCTGCCTGTTTGGTAACCAGGCCCACACCTATGTGAGGAGATTTCCTGGAGAGGAATTCAAGCCTGAGTGTCTCAACCTCACTGTGAAGCATCCTTTGAAGGTCATGGTCTGGGGCTGCATGGCTGCCAGTGGCGTTGGATGTCTTTACATCATCGATGGAATGGTCAACGGGGCCAGGTACATCACCATATTGCAAAGGTGCATGGTGCCATCAGCACACCAGCTGTTTCTTGGCCAGTTCCTGTTCCAAGATGGCAATGCACCCTGCCATTGCTCTAGACAGGTGATCAGCTGGAAGCAGCGGAACAACATCAAGTCAATGGACTGGCCTGCCCAGTTTCCAGATCTGAATCCAATCGAGAACCTGTGGCACAAAGTGGAAATATCCAAGAGGCATCCGACATCAAAGCGTGAGCTGATTGAGTCACTCATTGCAGCTTGGAACCGAGTTGTCACCAACGATCACCTTGTCAGACTGGTTCATTCAATGCCGACAAGGTGCAGTCAGGTGATCAAGAACAAAGGGTGGCCCATCAAATACCGAGCCATCACTGACACATAAAAATGGCCTTTTTCAAGGCCACATACATTAATTTGAAGGAAACCTGGTGTGCGTCCATAATATTTTAAAGCATACTTAAAATAATATATCGTTGGCCAACAATGTACATTACGCAATTTTCACAGAAAATCTATCAACAGGACAACTATGGGGAACAAGCTCAGAAAATAAGGGCCAAACCAATATTAAAAGTTGGCCCTAATAGCCAAATCTATTACTTATCATGAGATACACAGAAAAAGCCACTGGGAGGAAAAAGAAATTAAGATATAAGGTCACGAAGTTGAAAAAAAACCGTCAAATTTACAGGTGATTCCAGACTTTTGCACACCACTATACATGGGGAAGGAAGAGGGCATTGAGTGAGTGACCAGGAAGGATATAGAAATGTGAAGGGGAGAGAAAAGAGAGTAAATATTTCTGTTTTGGGAAGGAATGTAAAGGGAGAGGAAAGAGTGGATGTTTAGGGGTGGAAACATACATGTTAAACATGAGAGTTTGTAAGAAGCCATAGATAGTGCTATGGTAATATTTATATCTCAGTAGTTAAACTGTACAGCTTCAGTATGTGCTTATGGTGTCTGTTGGATTTTTGACTTTCTGATGTTACTACTACTACTACTACTACTGAGCATTTGTGTAGTGCTACAAGTCATATGCAGTGCTGCACAGACATATAAGAGACAGTCCCTGCTCATCAGAGCTTACAGTCTAGTCAAGACAGACAACACAGAAGGTGTAGGAAAACAAGGGGGACAGAAAAAGAAAAAGGAGATCAGGTGAGTCAAGATCCAAAAGCAGCAGCGAAGAGGTGAGTTTTCAGCCTGGATTTGAAGAGGGTTAGAGAAGGTGCCTGGCGTATAGACACAGGTAGTTTGTTCCAGTCGTAAGGTGCAGGAAGGTGAAAGGAGCAAAGTCTGGATTAGCAATAGAAGAGAAGGGCATAGATAGAAGCAGTTTGCTAGAAGAGCAGAGTTCCCAAGGGGGGTTGTAAGGAGAGATAAGAGAAGAAAGGTAGTGAGGAGCCGCAGAGTGAATGCATTTATAGGTCAGCAGGAGAAGTTTGAACTGGATGCGGAAACGGATAGGGAGCCAATGAAGTAACTTGAGAAGAGGAGTAATATGGGCATGACGAGGCTGGCGGAAGATTAGCCGCGCAGCAGAGTGTTGAACAGATTGAAGGGGAGAGAGATGATTCAGAGGGAGACCAGCAAGGAGTAGGTTACAGTAGTCAGAAAGGAAAGGGCAGATTTTGCTGATGTTATAGAGAAAGAAACGGCAGGTCTTAGCTATCAGATGGATGTGTGTGGAGAAGGAGAGAGAGGAATCAAAGACAACCCCAAGATTGCAGGCCGAGGAAACAGGAAGGAGTACAGAGTTATCCACAGAGACTGAGAAAGGAGGAAGAGGGGGGAGGTTTTGGGGGGAAAGATAAGAAGTTCAGTCTTGGCCATGTTCAATTTCAAGTGGCGGTGAGACATCCAGGCCGCAATGTCAGAAAGGCATCCGGGTCTGGATTGCCAGAGAGATTTCGGGCATAGAGAGGTAGATCTGGGAGTCATCAGCATACAGATGGTACTGAAAGCCATGGGAAGAGATAAGCGCACCAAGGGACTGGGTATATAGAGAGAAAAGGAGCGGACCCAAGACAGATCCTTGGGGTACACCACCTGGGAGCGGGATAACAGAGGAGGAGGAGCCACCAGAACACACATTGAAGGCAGGGCTGGCCCAGCCATTAGGCAAGATTAGGTGGTTGTCTGGGGCAGCAAAGAGCAGCAGCTGTCAAATAAAAAAAGTAGATTCTGACAGCCACACAACTTATGTTTATGTTTACTTAGTCTTGATAGACCACCCTTTACTTAGTTTGCAGCAGGGCAGTGTACAAAATGAAAACAAGCTTAAAACCAAAGATAGAAAGGTACACCAATTGAGATAGGAAAGAGCAGGGCATTCATAACCAGGGAGGGAGGAAACAGGAGGGGGGGGGGGGGCAAGAGAGGATTTAACAACAAAGGACATTTGGGTTACTTTTGTCTTTATTGGAACCTCTCTACTGATATGTCCTAACTTCAATTTTGGTAGTATCCTTCACAGATACATCGTTCTGAACAATGCGCTCTTGGGCGACTGTCTGCTTTCCTCAATTATTTGGTTTAAAAGCTGCTCTGTCTCCTTTTTAAAGGTTAATGCCAGCAGCCTGGTTCCATTCTGGTTAAGATGGAGCTCATCCCTTTGGAAAAGCCTCTCCTTTCCTCAGAATGTTCCCCATTTCCTAACAAATCCCAAAACCTCTTCTTTGCACCATCGTCTCATGCACACATTGAGACTCCGGAGTTCAGCCTGCCTTTTGGGTCCTGTGCGTAGAACAGGAAGCATTTCAGAGAATGCTACCCTGAAAGTTCTGGATTTCAACTTCCTACCTAAAAGCCTAAATTTGGCCTCCAGAACCTTCCTACCACATTTTCCTTTCCTATGTCATTGGTACCAACATGTACCAAGACAGCAGGCTCCTCCTCAGCGCTATCTAACACCTTGTCTAGGTAGCGTGTGAGGTCCGCTACCTTTGCACCAGATCCCTCCTCCCCTTTCTCCTACTGTTAACAGCTGACTGGTCCTCCCCAACCTGTTTTGTACTTTTCTTTTTTTTTAATTCTCTCTCTGTCTCTTTCTCCTCTGCTATCCCTTTTTGTAAATGAATTGGCGTTCTTTTCTGTTTCCGTCAGTAGTCTCCTTTATTTTATTGTACACCGCTGCATGCCTCTTGGTTTAGGCGGTATAATAAGTTTTAAATAAAGATAAAGATCCTCACGTCCACCAGGCATGTTACCAGATGATCCTCATGTCCACCAGCTACCCAGCTATCTACATGCCTAATTTATTTATTTATTTTTATTTATTTATTTAACGGTCTTTTCTATACCGCCCCTTCCAGAGATCAGGGGCGGTTTACATTGAACTTTAAACAGAACAATTGTATACTTCTGTATACATTTACAAGGAACATTATGCTTTAACTATATACAGGTGTGCTTACAGGGAACATATTTTGAACAACATTTTGAACATATTTTGAACATTAACTATAACAGAGACCCACTATCTGCTGCTATATGCTCATTCTGTTCAGCGATATGCTGTTTGTAGTTAATGTAAGGTAATGTAATGTAAGTTATGTACTGTGTTCCCTGTTTGTACTCCTAGTGTTTTGTTGTGATGTAATGATAATGCAATGTATGTTTCCCTCACCTTTGTTTAACTTTGTGCTGTATTAACCGCTTTGATTGAAGGAAAAGGCGGGATACAAAACATGTTAAATAAATAAATAAATAAATACATGGAGCGCATCTTAGTTAGTTACAGTGGTGAAATAGTCAACTGTTTGAGTGGTTCATTAGCGTGTTGTGAGGGGTTAGAGAAATTTTCTGTGTTAGTCATTTGTTCTGTCTTGGGTACAGTGTATGTGTTTCTGTGATTGTATTGGTGAGGTTCTTTGTTGGTAGGGGATTTCAAAGTGTTTTGTAAAGAGGTAGGTTTTTAATTCTTTTTTGAATTGGTGAAGGTCTTTTATCATGCGTAGTGTTAATGTTAATCGAATCACCAGCTATAATGGCAGTCCTAATCCTTTCCTCATGGGCATATGGCCCTGGAGAAACCTCCTCGGTGTGAGAGGGTTTTATATCACCTTGAGGACAGGTCCTAGCTACAGAATCACTTCCTGCCGCACCAGGGTGATGCTGTCCATTCATGTGACCTCTCTTCTCCACAGCAACAGGGAGGTTGCCAGACTAGAGGTGGGAATTCAGTACTACATCCCTATAGGTCTCATCTATATACTTCTCTGTCTTCCTTATGTCCTCCAGGTCTGCTACTCTAGCTCCAGAGATCAGACCCATTCCCTGAGAGCAAAGAGCTCCTTTTACCTAGTGTACATGTAAGACCCCTCACCAACTGAGAGAAAATCATGCATGTAACACTTGATGCATAAGACTGGAAAACCCCCACCTCGCTGCTGGACTGCTGTCTGCATTTAATTTTAAGGTTTTATTCAGATATTAAAGTTGTTTACTTAGGTTTGCAGGGGATACTTATGCTAATAAAACTATCCCTTATATGTTAAATGGACTTTGTTCACTTCAAGATTATTTAATCTCAGGTCCTTAATAAATGTCTTCCTGATGAGGATAACCAGCCACACCTGAAAATGATTATGGGCACCTCCCCCCTTTAATAGGTTTAAGAGCCTAAGTAGTATAATGGGTACACTACTTGTCAAACTGATTGACAGGTGAGATAAGGATGGCAGGAGACAATCAGCGTTCACTTCCGGTGTATGCCCCGCCTTAGGCCACGCCCCCTCCCATAGAAGTGAATGGTAAGTTAGCCCCGCCCTGCCCACTCCCGCCCCAAAATATTGACAGGTACCAATCAGCGCCCACTTCCGGTGTATGGCCCGCCTTAGGCCACGCCCCCTCCCATAGAAGTGAATGGTAAGTTAACCCCGCTCAGTCCCGCCCCCAGGCGTGGCCACCGCCCCCCACTTGACACACCCCTGCCCCTGCCCCAAGGATGACATCATCCAATCAGCGTACACTTCCGGGGGGTTGTCACACCCATGCCACACCCCACAATATGGCATTAGCCAATCAGCACCCACTTCCGGGTTTGTGCTATGCCCACAGCCTCCCACCCTCCTCCACGCCCCCTGCCTACATCACCGGAAATGGACTGTCCCTTTTTGCTGACATCACCGGAAACAGTGTGTCATCAGAAGAGGGACTGTCCCTTTTTGCTGACATCAGCGGAAACAGTATGGCTGACTCCGGAAATGACAGTATGGCTGACTCCGGAAATGTGTTTTTTGCTTCTGCTTCATGCTGAAAAACAAAAATGCTTTTCTCTCTCTCTCTCCCCCACACAGACTCAGTTGTTTTTTTTCTCACACAAAAACTGATTCTTAGCACAGAGAGACAGGCAGGCTAAAATCTTTTTCTTTCCAAATGCAATTAGCACATCTTTGTTAGAGGGATCAGTGCTGCCTCTCACCCTCAACCACGCCCCTGCCTACATCATCGGAAATGGACTGTCCCTTTTTGCTGACATCAGCGGGGAGCAGTGTGACTGACTCCGGAAATGTGTTTTTGCTTCTGGTTAATGTTTACATCTGCAAAAAAGCAGGAACCCTAGAAAACAAAAAATGCTTTTCTCTCTCCCACTGCCCCAGTTCTTATTTCTCACAAAAGGTTCATAGCACAGAGAGACACAGGCTTTTCACTGAGACACAGCCCTTGGTATATAAGCTTTTTCTTTCCAAATGCAATTAGCACATCTTTGTTAGAGAAACCACTGCTGTCCATGTGATAGGGGGATTTGAACTCAGGTCTTCTAATACAGCTATTTTTTTTGGAGAGAGAGACCTGAGTTCAAACACAGACACAGTTATTTTTTAGTGGCTTTGAAAAAACCAATACTGAGAGACAAGTCTGAACATGCCTCTATAGGGTGTGGTAACACGTGATTGGTTGAAACAAGAGGTCTGTTCTGAGCATGCTCCAGGTGTTCTGAGCATGCTCCTGGTGTAAGGCTGTTTGTGTCCTGTGCAAGGGGAACATTTTAACACAGAGATTCAAAAATAAAAAATGGTTCTTTTTGGAACACCAAGCAGAATTTCCAGCAGGGCACACAACATTAATTACTTCCTTAAGGACCATGATGCAGAAGCAGAGGGGTATCCACCGATTGAAAATCCACTTGAAATACTGGAGAGTCCGAGGGCATCTAGGTGTGTCCTAAACAATAGGCCATAAGATAAGAATGTGCAGAGCTCTGTTGTAGAACTAAAATCCCCTTAAGACGTCTGGGAAATGCGTGGGAATGTGTATTAGCCGCATACACAATATATAGCATCTATTACAATGTACTGTCTGCGAAAAAAAGGCATTGTGAATTAGCCAGGTCGTATGATAAGATTATGAGATCCAGTACATTTCAGCAGTCAGAAAAGATCACATAGTCTCTCTACAGTTTGCAACTTTTTCTTCAGACATGGTGAGTAGATATGAGTCTTACATTTTAAAAATATTGTTGGCTATGTAATGTTTCTGTCTCTTATGATTGTCTTTAAAAAAATAGGAGCAGAAGCCGCGGGGTGTAAATAAACTTTCTCTTACAAAAAGAAGAAGGCAGCAAAGAAAGTTAAAAGGTATGCACGGTGGTTTTTAATCCAATGGCTATGGGAGAGAAATCTAACAGGAAAAGATCACACAGCAAAAGTTTTTCTGCCGGTGAATCTACACACGCCGGTACAGAATACGGAGGGCATGGTGAAAGCCGTGTCTTTGATCACGGTGTTTCAGAGGACAGCGCAAATAATCATGCATTAGGCCCCGCTGCAGAATCAGAACCAGTTAACTATGTTCAATTTGTGAAAAGGTGGGATCGTAAATTGGACAAGTTTAATGGTGTAATTTATTCAGAGGAATTTCGGTTTATTAATTTAGACAGGGTAACATCATTATCTGAGGCTCAATTCGCCATTCGGCAAGGTATCCAGCATATTCTGGATGAGGTTAGCAGCAAGATTCTAGCTTGCCTGTCTCTCTGTGCTAAGAATCAGTTTTTGTGTGAGAAAAAAACAACTGAGTCTGTGTGGGAGAAAGAGAGAGAAAAGCATTTTTGTTTTTCAGCATGAAGCAGAAGGAAAAACACATTTCCGGAGTCAGCCATACTGTCATTTCCGGAGTCAGCCATACTGTTTCCGCCGATGTCAGCAAAAAGGGACAGTCCCTCTTCTGATGACACACTGTTTCCGGTGATGTCAGCAAAAAGGGACAGTCCATTTCCGGTGATGTAGGCAGGGGGCGTGGAGGAGGGTGGGAGGCTGTGGGCGTAGCACAAACCCGGAAGTGGGTGCTGATTGGCTAATGCCATATTGTGGGGCGTGGGTGGGTGTGACAACCCCCCCGGAAGTGTACGCTGATTGGATGATGTCATCCTTGGGGCGGGGGCAGGGGTGTGTCAAGTGGGGGGCGGTGGCCACGCCTGGGGGCGGGACTGGGCAGGGCTAACTTACCATTCACTTCTATGCCCCATACACCGGAAGTGGGTGCTGATTGGTGCCTGTCAACATTTTGGGGGCGGGAGTGGGCGGGGCTAGGCAGGGCTAACTCACCATTCACTTCTATGGGAGGGGGCGTGGCCTAAGGTGGGACATACACCGGAAGTGAATGCTGATTGGCTCCTGCCATCCTTATCTCACCTGTCAATCAGTTTGACAAGTAGTGTACCCATTATACTACTAGCCTATAAAGCAAAATTATCCCAGGGGGGTGGGAGTCGGAGTGGGAGGGAAGGAAAGAAGACTTACAGGCTGGCTTGCTACACAGTACCCTGACATATGCTTCTAAGGTAAAGTCTTACCAATTTCCTGGCTGATTCATACAGCCCTTGGTTTGATAGAGAGAGCCTTTCAAATTGCCCCTTTGATCTGTCACTTGCCTTTAACAGTTATTTAAGACAACTACACAGATCTTTTGCTTTCTAACTGGAAGGCCTCTTTGTAAAGGTCACTAGAAACAAGTTTATCTCTTTGTACGCTGAGACTATTTATTTGATCTCTATGCTAAGTTATACTCTGATTTAAATGAAAAGCTTTCTGGTGGTATAAGACCTTACTAACTCAGCAAACACACTGAGTTCTAAAATACACAGATCTATCTGCTTTAACCCAAGATTACCCTTTTTCCCCAAGATTTAGAAAATATTCCAGAAAATAAATACTTACAATTGCAGATGTTTCCAGTTGTAGTAGTCCCGCTGCGTAGTCCTTCAAGACTCTGACTCGGCAAACACACTGAATTCTAAAATACACAGATTTATCTGCTTTAATCCAAAAAGTTTGACTGCTACCAACATGCAGCATTGCTCTTGCAGGCAAGAGGGGAAGGGTAGGGGCTTGTCAGGGAGCTGAACCCAGGACCTTTCGCACTGTAAGCGATAATCATAACCCTAGACCAACGAGCCCATGGTGGGGGTGGTATTGGTGTGTGTGTATGAGAGGGTGGGGTGGAGTAAGTGACCGTATGTGAGAGGGTGGAGTAAGGTGAGCAACTGTGTGTGTACATGAGAGAGTGGTGGGTGTGGTTTATGGTTTATTTAAAATATCGCCCTTCATTTCAACATTGAGGTGGTTTACAAGTATAAAATTAATAATGGTTCAGAATGATGTATCTTTGAAGGATACTAGTAAAATAGGAAAGTTAGGGCATCCCGATATAGAGGTTCCAATATAGGGAACAGTAACCCAGGTGCCTTTAAGCAAAACCAGATAGAGTTGAAATATTTCTCTTTGCTTGTCATCCAATAGCCTGACTGTTAATATGAACAAAACACAAACTTTGAAATGCATGTATGCAAGTTCTAGACGTCTAAACAATAAGATGGACGAGTTAGAATATACTGTATAGTACTGAGTGAAAGGTTAGATGTAATTGGTATCTCGGAGACCTGGTAGAAAGAGGATAACCAATGGGACACTGTGATACCAGGCTACAAATTATATCACAGTGATCAAGTAAGTGGAGTTATATGTTAAAAAAGGCACCAAGTCCAACAGGATAAAGGTTTTGCAGGAAACAAAATACACTGTAGAATCTCTATGGCTAGCAATTCCATGTAAAAGGGGGAAGGAAATGGCAATGGTGGTGTACTACCATCCATCTGGCCAGAATGATTAGACAGATGATGAAATGCTAACAGAAATTAGGGAAGCTAGCAAAGTTTACAACACAGTAATAATGGGAGATTTCAATTACCCTGTTATTGACTGGGTGAATGTTACATCAGGCCATGCTAGGGAGATAATGTTTCTAAATGAAAAAAATGACTGCTTCATGGAGCAACTTGTTCAGGAACCGACAAGAGGGAAAGCTATTTTAGACCTAATCCTTAATGGAACACAGGAGCTAGTGCGAGAGGTAATGGTGTTGGGGCTGCTTGGCAATAGCAATCATAACATGGTCACTTTTTTAAAAAAAAATTATTTATAAGTATTTCAAATATACATATCAAATAGTATAGCAAAACCAGTTCAATTAATAAATATAATAAACATTACTTGAAATAATAGAAATAGGGTGAGTATACAACAAGAAATCACAAAAAACATTATATAGAAATAAAATAAAAATAAAAGGCAGAATGCACTTCCCTCTATTAGCCCATAAGTAAAGGGGGGGGGGGTCGCATTGGAAAATAAGGCTAGATCAAACAAAACGTTCAAAAGAAAAGGAAATATTTATTTATTTATTTAATTTTCTTATATACCGCGCTATTTGTCATCAGTGCAGTTTACATTGAAACAATACAACAATTGGTCAGATATAACAGACCTATTACAAGTAACAGGAAAATTAACATGGAAGTAAACAGGGAAATCATTTATATTTCTAGAAAATACATGTTGGAGATTGTCACGTGCACCACCTTGGCAGGGTAATAGATCAAGGTAGGTTGGACACAAAAATATATAAGGTTGAGTTTGGCAAGTGTTTCACAGGGCCCAGGGACTTTTAGCCTGGTAGCCTCCTTGTTACCAAATCTCAAAGAACACAAAGGTCAGAGTGGAGGGAAAACAAAGGCATTTATTTCCCCTTCTTGCAAAGGTTCAAATGGTTGGGCAATAACATCAACACAAGTATCCTTACTTCAGGTTAGAAGAAAAAGTAAAACATGAGTTTAAAGCAAAACTATTATCTTCACAGAGTGGTGTACAAAAACAAACATTTTCTATTCCACAAGTTATAGCTTATACGCTAGGCAAGGACTCCAGGCTTCCTGTCATGCAGTAATTACAGTCCATTTCTGTATCTGAAAGCTCTTTAGCAAATTCCACTTGCATCGGTTCCAATTCGGAAGCCTCTGAAACTGAGTCAGTAGTTTCTGGCAAATTGTAGTCAGGCTTCTGATATAACTTTTGTATGACCTCCCAATGCTCAGGGTTAAGAGTAGGGCGTTGGTCCTGTGCTCTCCTATACTGAGAACACTCCTCCCTCTGCAAGGATTTTACATTAGCTTCATGCAAACCTTTCTAATTAAAAAGTCTCTTATTTGATTAACGTTTCTTGTACGTTGTATCATAGGCAGTTTTATATGGACAGTATTCCTCTGCTCCCTGTCCTCCCCATATACCAGCAGTCTGAAACCTGCTTCGAGTAAAATAAGGGTTACCTTTTATCTTTGGCTTTTCTACTCCAGGTGAGGGTTGAGGCCTGCCTCGGCTGGGATTCTGACATGCCTGAGCAATAGGCCTTAGGTTCTCCAGCCATCCTTCAGTTGGCTTCCTACTGCAGTCACAGCAATGCCTTCGCCTCTCTGGACGAAGAGCACTCACTCTTGATGGAGCTGTCCCTCCTTCTCCTTGGTTGCTCCTCTCTTCATGCCACAGCGGTTGCTGCTGCCTTCTGCCAAACTCCTGTCCAAGGGCTACTGCTTCAGCCCTTCCTTTCCCAGAACTGGTTGCTTCTTCTGCTGGTCCTGCCTCTTCTCCTGGTCCTGCTTCTTCTGCTGGTCCTGCCTCTTCTCCTGGTCCTGCTTCTTCTCCTCCTGCTCTCCAGTCTTCCAGACTCTCTTTAAGAGGTACTCCTCTCTTCCTTGATTGGAGGCTGGCTGGCATTACCTCATGACCTATGGGGCGTGGTTCCTCAGTCTCTCGGAGGTCTCTCTTGCTCCCTCTATCTGGTTCCTCGAAATATTGCAGCTTATGCCTGACTTTTTCTGTGTTTAAAACATTTTCTTCTGTTCCCAGAGGGTCTGCTGCGTGACAAGATATATAAAATCTATACAGTTAGTTAGGGTAGGTATGAGGTTAAAAGGATGGGGGAGGGGAAGGGGTGTTTAGGTGTTTGAAGGGTGCGATGAAAAGGTGGTGTTTAAGGGCTTTTTTGAATTGTTTGATGTCTTTAATTGCTCTGATATTGGGAGGGAGTTTGTTCCAACATCTAGGAGCATAATTCGAAAAAGCCCTATTGATGGATGATTGATTAGCTTTTAAGGAAACCTTTGGTATAAGTAGTGTGTCAACAGCTGCAGATCTCCTGGACCTGTTATTTGTTGTGTGTATGATGAGATCAGAGATGGAATCTGGAGAAATATTATTGAAGGCCCTAAAGGTGGTAAGGATGGCCTTATATTGGATTCTACAGTTTATTGGTAACCAATGAAGCTTCTCTAGAATGGGGGAAATATGCTCACACTTTGATGATCCGCAGAGGACACGAGCAGCTGCGTTCATGGCTAATTGTAGAGGATTAATAGTTATATTTAGAAATATCATCTAAAAAAAGGAAAACAGGCAGCGTGAACCCTGAACTTCATAACATCCAAAATGAGGGCATAAATTCAACCGGATGGGACATTGACAACCGAGCCAGAAGGACTCCGTGCATCCAGAAAGATTCGTAATTGTTTAGGATCATAGAATACATATCTGCTATTATCACATTTCAACAAACATTTACAGGAAAATTAAAAAGAAAAGGAAATACTAAGAGACTCCACTTCAGAACGCATTAGGAGAAATTGGTGTCTCTTACATTGTGTTACAAAGGAAATATCTGGGAAAACTCAGACCTTCTGACCAAGAAATTTCTCTCTATTGTGAAAATAAAATCTAAGGGCCCAATATTCAAAGGTAAATACACAGTTTACTGACCTGTAAACTGTGTAAATGCTGCTAAACAATATTCAACACAAAACAAAATTGGTAGGAGGAGTGGAGGAGTGGCCTAATGGATGGGGCAAGGTACTTCAGGCCGGAAGGTCGGGGGTTCTAGTCCCACAGGTGCTCCTTGTGGTCTTGGGCAAGCCACTTAACCCTCCATAGCCCATGTTCTCTGTAAAATAGTTATCTCCAAGTTATAATGCCCTGTTCAGTGTAATTTCAGTTTGTTCAATGTAAACTGCACTGATGCAGAATGACGCGGTATATAAGAGAATGTAAATAATATTCGACACCAACATGGCCACTGAATATCCTCTACTAATGCCGCTACACACCCCGGTGCTAAACTCTTAATAAGGGTGTGTCATGGGCATTCCAGGGCATGTTGTGGGCAGCGACAGTCACTAGCCAGGTAGTGACGCTATTGCAGCGCTCCCAGGGGCAGCTCTGTAATGAGGTGGAGTGAGGCAGCTGCCTCAGGTGGCAATGTTTTGGGGGCGGCAAAAAATGCCCCAAAACAGCTGCCTCACTCTGCCTTCAGAGGTTTAAAAAAAAGGTGGGCAAGCTGCTGCTGCTTCTCGATATCAGCAGAATCAACTCCTACACCTCTGCTCCCCCCGCTGCTGCCCCATATCCAAGGACACTAGGGCAGTGGCAGGGAGCTCTCACCATTGGCCAAACAGAAAACCAATTGAAAAGCACGAGGTTTTCAAACCTCCATTGGCTTGTAAGTCTCTGCTGGTTCCGCTTCCCCTCTGATGCAAAAAGCATCATCAAAGGGGACGGGACTCATCAGGGGCCTACATCAGTGGCGACAGGAAGAGAGGTCAAGGTAGATAGGCTGGCAGATGCTGGACAGCAGGGGAGGGGGGAGAGGACAAATGCTAGACAACAGGGGAGGCGGCAGGAGGAAAAATGCTGGACAACAGGGGAGAGTAGAGGAAAATGCTAGACAAAGGGGATAGGGCAGGAGAACAAAGGTTCTATTTCTCAGGGCAGAAGGGTTTGGGAGGCAGAGATTGTGGCCCAGAGATCAGAACCTGCCTGCAGGAACAGCATGTTCTGCGGGCAGGGGCTGTGCAAGGCCAATTGTGCCCTGCCTCTCTGGGCTGGGATCACTGCTTGCTTAGCCCCATCCATGGGACATTGTGTTCCGCAGGCAGGCTCTGCCCTTTGTACATACAAGAGGTGGACATGAAGGGGCATTGGGAGGTGCATGTGGATATGTGGATGGGCACAGTGAGCCAGAAGGGAGATGGGTGCGGGGGGGGGGGGGGAAATAGGTAGGTAGTGAGGATAAGATTGATGTGGGGGGCTAGGGAGATACTGGACATAGAAAGGGTCAAAGGGAGAAGCAAAGATGAGTGATGGTGATGTTGTTCAGGGGGTTATAGGGAGACTATGGGAACATGCTGGACTTGGGGAGGGGGGACAGAGGAGATGCTGGACACGGAACAATAGGGGGAGTAGGAGATGCAGGACATGGGAGTGAGAGGGGGGAGAAGATGGACACGGGGTAAATAGGTTGAGAAAGAAACTGAGAGATGCTGGACATGGGAGTAATAGAGAGGAGATGGTATGGTATGGAGATGGGATAGATACTGGTTGCAGGGGGGATAGGAAGGGAGAGTGCAGACACGGAAGGAAAGAGAGCGCGGAGATACTGGATGGAGGGAAAGAGAGAGCCAGAGAGAGAAAGACACTGGATGATAAACATGGAGGGGGAGAGAGAGTGAGCAAAAGACTGGGGAATAATGGATCAAGGAAGCTGGGGAATGGAAGGACTGGGGTGAAGGTTGAAAGGTAGTAGGTAGATGGCGTAAAAAAGAGGGAGACTGAGAACTGGATAGTAAGGAATAGTGAAATCTGGGTGCAAAGAGAGAGAAATAAATGGAAGAAACTGAAAGGAAAAAAAATCAATATCAAAGATGGAAGGAAGTGAAGAAAAGGAGAAAAAATGGCACATGGACTAGAGAGCGTAGAAAGAGAGCTAAGAGAAGACAGAGGAAAGCAGAAGCCTCAGATCGGGTCCAGCATGATCAGAGAATAAAATGATCAGACAACAAAGGTAGAAAAAATAATTTTATTTTTAATTTAGTGATTGAACTTTGCGCTATCTTTATATTTTACACAGTATGGGGAACTGCATCTCTTATTTCTCTGGTGCTGCACCACATGCAGAGTCTGACTTCTTGGGGTTTCAGTTTAATTTTTGTCTACATATTTTTATTTTTACTTTAGGTTGTGGTCACTTATTCTGTACTTCGTGAGAGTCTGTGTTTTGAATGCGTGACTGAGGCCGGGTGTTCTGTTAACATGGAGTTTGTACGTAGGGATCTGCAGTATTTATAGTGCTGCTTTTTTCTAGGTAGGTCCCTTGTATGAGTTTTGGAAGTTTATGCTGGAATAGTATGGTAGATTTGGCCTTGTAGACCTTGGTGAATTTTTGTAGAGTTTTATATTAGTTCCCAATATGCCTGGTACTGGAGAATGTTTGTTAGTGAGATGACCAGAATCAGATTTTTTTTTTTTAATATATTGAGTTCTGTGGGTGAATGTCCTACTTCTGCTCTGCACCCATTGTCGAGGGAGAGGTTTCTGTGGATTCAGAATATATATTCAAAAAAGAAAAAGCGAAAACCATAATGCAGTTTATAACAGAATAAAATTGCCATCCCTCAGCAACCAAGGAAGGAAGCGCAGAAACTGCAGAGGGTCAGGCTCAGAGCAGCAGGGCACTGCGGTGACGTTCTCCCTGCAGGAGAAAGTGAGATCTCCAAGTCTAAAGGCGGTGGCACACTCTCCTCCATCGTTGCCGCCAAGCCGGATTGTATCTCCTGCTTTTGTGTCAGGGTAAGTTCAATGAAACGATCCATAGGACAGCTAACAGGAGGTTGGGGCTCCGAGGGGAAAACCCTTGGCTTCCCTTTACACTTAGGCATTTGCACAAGTAAAGAACTCAGCGGCCATCTTGATTCCTCTCTCTACTCCCGGAGCTCTTTAACATAGTGACTCCTGATCCTCTTTAATAATGGTTTATGGTCTTTTCCTCCAGGAACTTGTCCAAACCTCATTTAAATCCAGCTTTTACTATATTTTCCGGTAACAAATTCCAGAGTTTGGTTACGCACTGAGTGAAAAAAATATTTTCTCTGATTAGTCTTAAACGTGCTACATTGTAGCTTCGTTACATATCCCCTGGTCTTTCTTTTTTTTTTGAAGAAGTGAAAAACCAATCTGCATTTTCCCTTTCCACTCCATTCATTATTTTATAGACCTCTATCATATCTCCCCTCAGCCATCTCGTTTCCAAGTTGAAGAGCCCTAACCTTTTTAAGCCTTTCCTCGTAAGGATATCCTTCCATCCTCTTAAACATTTTGGCGGCTGTTCTCTGCACCTTTTCTAATTCTGCTATATCCTTTTTAAGATATGATGACCAGAATTGCCCATGATATTCAATATGCGGTCGCATCATGAAGGGATACGGAGGGATTCAATAGCTGGATGGGAACAGTTGGGGATGTAGAAAAGCAATGGTTGAAACTGAAATGGAATATATTAAGAGCAACAAATCTTTTTGTTCGGAACGTAAATAAATATAAAAGGAAGAGGTCACTTATGGTTCTCAAAAGAGGTGGCTGAAAAGGTGAGAAAAAAAGAGGGTAGCCTTCCTAAAATACAAGAGATCACAGAAAGAAAGGAGACAACTACTACTACTATTGAGCATTGTATAGCGCTACAAGTCATATGCAGCGCTGCACAGACATGTAAGAGACAGTCCCTGCTCATCAGAGCTTACAATCTAGTCAATACAGACAACACAGAAGGTGTAGGCAGGGATAAACAAGGGGGACAGAAAAACAAAAAGGAGGATTTGGAAAAGCTAAAAGAAACTAGAAAAGTAGTCAGGAAAACAAAGATTCAGATGTAAGAAAAAATTGCCAGTGCAGTAAAATGGACAGATGAAACATTTTACAGATATATTAGTAACAGGAGGAAGTGCAAAAGTAGTATTGTCGGACTCAGTGGTGAAAGGGAGGACTATGTAGATGCTGATGGGGATAAAAAGGAATTGCTTAAAATATTTCTGTCCACAGATGAACGGCTGGGAGTAGGACCTCAAAAAACAAACAAATAGGAACAGAAGTGAGTCTTAAATAGGTTACCCTGTACCTTCATTGTATGTCCCCTAGTCTTTCTATATTCTGATGATGTAAACAATTGATCTACAGTTACCTGTTCCACTCCATTCATTAATTTATAGACCTCTATCATATCCAATGTTCCCTTTAATATTCTGTAGGCTGTGTGCGCATAAAATATCAGCTGTGCAGCTTTTGAAGGAAGGTTGAATTTTTGTGCGCCACATAACGACACTCAGTTATATACTTTAAAATTTGACTACACGTCAGAATATAGTATGTACACCACATTGACTGCACTAGAAAATATTGAGAAACTTGTGAAAACCGTAAATACACAACAACTTTTAAATTTTAAGACGTCTGTTGTTTTCTATCAGAATCAGAACCGTAATTTTTGTGCGCTCTGTTGTAAAGTATGTGCGCTCGCTTGATGAGGTGTGTGCGCGCGCACATGCACACAGCTTAGAGGGAACAGTGATCATATCTCCCCTCAGCCGTCTCTTTTCCAGGTTGAAGAGCCCAAACCTTTTCAGCCTCTCTTCATAGGAGTATCCTTCCATCCCCTTTACCATTTTGGTGGCTTTTCTCTGTACCTTTCTATTTGCTCTCTTGGCCGCCGCTGCACACTGGGTGGAGGGTTTTAACATGTTATCCACAATGACGCCTAAATCTTTTTCCTGGGTGGTGGTTCCTAATATGGAACCTTGCATTGTGTAACCATAGTTTGGATTGTTCTTTCCTAGTTGCATAACTTTGCACTTGTCCACATTAAAATTAATCTGCCATTTGAATGCCCAGTCTTCCAATTTATCAAGATCCTCTTGCAACTTTCTACAATCCTCATGGGTTTTAACATAGTAACATAGTATATGACGGCAGATAAAGACCAGTATGGTCCATCTGGTCTGTCCAAGGCGGCAAGAGTAGGTGCACCTGCCGCTCCGTGCAGGTCACTCCTCCCCATGCCTTTGTTTAGGGGTGTACCCACCGCTCCATGTAGGTCACCTCTATTTGTTCAGGTTTAAGAGATAGTTATGTTTATTTTGATTTTATCCTGTTGCTATAAAGGGATCCGCTGTGTCTGTCCCATGCCATATTGAATTCTGTCACTGTATTTGCCCCCACCACATCCATCGGGAGGGCATTCCAAGCATCGACCACCCTGTCAGTGAAAAGGTATTTCCTGACTTAACAACTTTAAATACTTTTGTGTCATCTGCAAATTTGATAACCTCACTCGTTATTCCCATTTCCAGGTCATTTATGAATATGTTAAAAAACAGCGAATACAGCACAGATTCCTGGGGTACTCCACTATTCACTTTTCTCCATTGGGAAAATTGGCCATTTAGCCCTATCCTCTGCTTTCTATCTTTTAACCAGTTCCTGATCCACAATAGCACACTGCTTCCTATTCCATGACCTTTTAATTTTGCCAAGAGGGACTTTGTCAAAGGCTTTCTGAAAGTCCAGATACACTATCAACCGACTCACCTTTGTCTGTTTATTCACACCTTCAAAAAACATAACAGATCAGTAAGACAAGATCTTCCTTATCTAAAGTCATGTTGGCTGTCTCCCATTAAGCCATGACTATCTACATGTTCAGTAATTTTGTTCTTTATGATGGTTTCTACCATTTTTCCCATTACTGACGTCAGGATGACCTGTCTGTAGTTTCCCAGATCAACCCTTGAACCCTTTTTAAAAATTGGTGTTGCATTGACTATCTTCCAATCTTCAGGTATTACAGATTATTTTAATGATAGTTCACAGATTACTAATAGCAGGTCTGCAATCTCATATTTCAGTTCTTTCAACACCCTTGGATGAATATTATCCAGTCCAGGTGATTTGCTCCTCTTATTTTATCAAACAGGTGTAATACATCTTCTTGGTATATCAATATTTCTTTCAATTCATCCGCAGTATCACCTTTAAATACCACTTCAGTCATGGGTAACATCCCTACATCTTCCTCAGTAAAGACCGAAGCAAAGAATTCATTCAGTTTCTCCGCTATGGCCTTGTCCCCTCTTAGTGCCCCTTTTACCCTTCTTTCATCTAATGGTCCAACTGACTCTCTCACAGGTTTTTTGCTACGATTGTAGTTGAGAAAGTCTTTATTATGCGTTTTTGCTTCCACAGCCAGCTTCTTCTCAAATTCTCTCTTTGCCTGCCTTATCAATGCTTTGCATTTAACTTGCCAGTGCTTGTGCTGTTTCCAGTTTTCGTCATTTGGCTCTTTTTTATCCATTTCCTGAAAGATGATTTTTTTGGCAACAACAGCCTCACTGACCTCACCTTTAAACCATGCTGGCAGTTTTTTGGACTTCCTTCTATTTTTCTTAAAGCATGGAATACAGCTGGTCTGGGCTTCCAAGATTAGTATTTTTAAATAACACCCAAGCTTGATGTAAGTCTTAAACCTTTGCAACTGCTCCTTTTAGTTTTTTCTTAGCTATTTTCCTCATTTTATCATAGTCTCCCTTTCAAAAGTTAAAAGGTAGTACTGTGGATTTCCTTACGATCCCTCCTCCATTAATTAAATCAATGCAGTCATGTTATGATCAATATTGCCAAGTGGCCCCAACACCCTTATCTCTTGCACCAGATCTTGTGTTCCACTAAGGACTAGGTCCAAAATGGCTTCCCCTCTGATCAGTTCATGAACCAGCTGCTTCAAGAAGCAGCCATTTATTTCATCTAGAAACTTTATCTCCCTAGCATGTCCTGCCATGACACTGACTCAGTCAGTGATCTTTGTCATAAGGTATATGAGCATAGACTTAAGGATCTCAATATGTATACTTTGGAAGAATGGCAGGGAGAAGGGAGATATGACGGAGATGTTTAAATACCTCTGTGGCATAATGCATAGGAAGAGAGTCTCTTTCAATTGTAAGCTCCTCAATGAGGGGTTATGAGATGAAGATGAAAGGGAATAGACATGGGAGTAATTTGTGGAAATATTTCTTTATGGAAAAAATGGTAGATCTATGGAATAGCCTCCCAGTGGAGGTAGTAAAGACAAGGATTGTATCTGAATTTTAGAAAGCATGGGACAGATACAGAAGATCTCTAAGGGACAAAAGGAACTGTAAAGCTTAATAGTTGGTATGTGAGGGCAGATTAGATAAGCTGTATGGTCTTTATCTCCTGTCATTTTTTAATATGTTGCTATGAAGGGGACAAGGGAAGATGTATTTGATTCAGCCAGGTCAGATGGTCTACCAAAAGCCAAGGTGAAAAATGGGTTTTCAAGGCAGACTTGAAACGCATACAGTTTGCTTTCTCTCTTAGATGATGGGGTAGTGGAGTTCCAAAGAAGGGGACTGTTGCACGAAAAGGCTGTGTCTGATGTCAGTTATAGGCAGATAGAAGGATTAATTGATTTACATGGTTAGAACACGTAGGATTGGAAGAACCATAAATTGTCTGGTTGGATAGATAGTGAGAAATGCTGGTGTGTAGAACTTTGTGAATGATAGAAAAATTTTGAATTGAATATGGTAAGACAGCAGAAGCCAAATAAAGACATATTAAAGCTGCATTGATATGGTTAAATGTTCTAAAATTTAAGAGCCTAGCTTCAGAGTTCTGGAGAAGCTGACTATGCTTTGGTTTAGTCCATAGTAAAAGGAGTTGCCGTAATCTATGCGATTCAGTATGAGGGCAGGAGTTTTGTCAGGAAACTGTAAAGGTGTGGTTTTGAAGATATGGAGAACAGCACCTGTGTTAGCTATATCTGCCATTTGTTGATGTGAAATGGAGTAGTCAACTAAATCAAAAGTGATGCTAAGATCATGTGAAATGATAATGGCTATTTGATGGTGGTCTGCATCTTAGGTTACTGAGAAGACAGGAGCGTTTCAGTGGAGTGACCTGCATGAAAACCAGACTGATGTGGATGTAGGGCATTTGTCATTTCAAGAAAGGAGGAAAGATGAGCATGAACTACTCTTTCTAGGACTTTGGAGGGGAAGGGGAGATGAATTATCATCCCATCTCACAACTACTAAGGGATCAAGGGATACCTGCTTAAGGAAAAGGTAGATCAGTGTGCTTCCAAGTTTAAGGAAAAGAAAGAAAGACTGTTATCATTTACTTCCCAGAGGAATGGAAGAAGGATTGAATCCTGATTTTTAATCAAAGAGGAGGGAAAATAGTATGCCGAGAATGAGGATTTCATGGAACCAAAGGTCTTGGATAATTAAAAATTAGTGGCAAGGTGAAAGGGGGACCATATATGACAAAGAGAGGTTTGTTGCAAGGGGGCAATTTCTCCATGTGGGTTAGTTTTGTGCATATCACGACAGTCATGAGCCTCGCTTCTAAGCCAGGGTATGTGGAGTGTGATCTCAGTTTCTCAAACTTACTACTACTGCTTGATGTAATACTTGCATTGTGCCAAAGAGATCCTCCTTCTGGAGTTCGTAAGATGTACCATGTATGGGTAATATATCAAGGTGTGCTTGGAAATTCTTCTTAATCAAGCCTGTGGCACCCAACACAATGGGAAATAACTCTGAATATTTCTGCCACATTTTCTTCATCCCCGACTAAATTTCTTGGTTTGCATTTAATTGGATGTTCTCAAATTTAGCCTCCTTTTTCACTGATAAAGTTATAATGTGTTGGGGAATAGAATTGAGTCTTTAGAGGGAATTGAGGATTATGGTTCTTTAGTAATGGAGGTAAATAGGCTAAAAGGTTTCCTAGGATGAGGGACATTGGAGGAAATCAAGTCAGAGTAATAGAATTTCTTAGCTTTAATGATTTATTTATTTATTTATTTTATTTCTTCTATACCACACTATATTTATCATCAGCGCGGTTTACATGTAACCAAAATTGTACAATGTATAACAGTCTTACATTGACATTTACAGAGAACAGGGAATTTAAACATGGAGAACGGGGTGAACTATATACACTATGTACAAATTGGAGTAATACTTGGTATGTTTGTCTTTAGGACAGGTTAACATGGGGATAGTTAAACACACTAATTATGGCAAGTGGTTCGTTACTCTAAAGGAGTCGAAATGGCTCAGGATAGGAGGGTTAGGTGATGTTATCAGTAATGGAGAAGTATTGTAAGAAGAGATAGTGTTTGATTGCCTTCCTGAACTGGGGGAGGTTGGTTATGGCACGGATATCTGCAGGGAGGGAGTTCCAGTAGGACGGTGCATAGAGAGCAAAAGCACGCTTACTTGTTGTCTTTGAGCACTTGGTGATAGCTTTCGGTAGCAGTAGTGTGTTGCAAGCTATTGATCTTCTCGCTCTGTTAGGGGGGGGGTAGGGTGTACAAGGTCTGAGAGGGGGGATGAAATGCATCTGTTGATTGCTTTAAATGTCATCATTAGTGCCTTGAAGGTGATCCTGCAGTGGACAGGAAGCCAGTGCAGGTCCTTCAAGATGGGGGTAATATGGTCTCCTCTTGATGCTCCGTAGAGGGTTCTGGCTGCAGTATTCATCGCAAGCTGAAGGGATTTGAGAGAGCTGTTTGGGAGGCCGGTAAGAGTGGAGTTTGCATAATCAAAATGGGGCAGTATTAAGGTCTAAAGACCGTTCTAAAGTCGTTTGGTTCAAGAATCCATTTCATCTTTTGTAAGATCCAGACTTTGTGGTAGATGGATTTAATGGTATTGCTTATCTGTGCGTGCATGTCAAGGCGCTGGTCAAGTATTATACCCAGGTATCGAATTGTCGTTTTAGAGGTGAGTTCAGCGTTGCGGACTTTAAGTGAAGAGGGTGGGGCGAACTTCTGGTCTCTGCTGATAAAGAGAACCTCCGTCTTCTTAAAATTTATTTTAAGTTCTTGAGATTGTAACCAGTCTGTGACAGCGTCGAAACATGATGAGAGTTGGGAGAGGTCTGGTTGGTCTGTGGATATTGGGGTGAACATTAGGACATCATCGGCATATACTAGACAATTAATATTGAAAGACCGAATAAGATTGCAGATTGGTTGCATAAAGATATTGAACAATAGGGCTGAAAGGGATGATCCTTGCGGAACTCCTTTCTCTTGTGGGAAAGGGGTGGATATAGATGGACCAGAGCGTACATATTGCTGTCTATTGTTGAGATATGAGGCGCACCAGGCGAGTGCGTTTCCATGGACGTCCTTATCTGCAAGGCGGGATAGTAGTAGCTTGTGACTGACTGAGTCAAAGGCTGCCGCTATGTCAAGAAAGATGAGCGCAAAGCCTTGCCTGATGTTGTCAAGCCCTGTTGTTAGTGTGTTAAACAGAGTTGTCAGCAATGTTTCTACTCCATATGACTCTCTGAATCGGTGCTGGCAAGAGTCAAGGGGAGCGTTTGTCTCTATGTGATGAGTCAACTGCTGTTGGACTATTTTTTCCATGATTTTAGTGAGGAGAGGGATGCTCGAGATAGGCCTGTAGGATTCCGTCTTTGCGGGGTCAAGCTTATTGTTTTTTTAGCAGCGGTCTTATTGATGTTTGCTTTAGCTTCTGTGAGAATGTGCCGGAGAGAAAAGACGCACCTATTAGTTTGGCCAAAAAAAAGGACTAAGTTCAGTCCGAAGATATTTTATCCAATGCGCAGGGCATGGGTCGTCTGGTGCCGTGGTGGTGTTTATATTCGTTATGGTGTTTAGGATATCCTTCGCAGTTGGGGGAGAGAAGGAAGAAATGATATGTTGATTAACTGCTGAGCTTGATGGGGGGTATGGGGTAAAAATGTATTGTGTATCAAGGGTATATGGTGAGGAGGATGGGAGTAAGATTGATGGGGAGGCGGATGAAAGAGGGTATATAAATGATTGGTCCGGAGGCGAGGATCTTGCAGGGGTGGTTGAATGACTTGTTTTGGTTCGTAGATAATCTGCATATTCCTGTGGGTGTGGAAGGTTAGGATGGCAGGGTGAAGGTTCTTTGGATAAGGTTTTGACAATATTGAAGAGTTCATGTGGTTTGTTTATTGAACGTTGTAGGATCTCTGCGTAGTATTGCTTCATTTTTATGGATACCGCCGTTCTGTGGGTATCCAGATGAGTGGTGTATGCGTCATAAGTTTCTGTTGTTCGGGAACGACGCCAGCATTTTTCAAGCTGTCGAAGTCGGCGAAGGGATGCCGTTAGGTCAGATGAATACCAGAGATCATTCTTTCTTTTTCTGGAAGATTTGTTGCTAGATGGTGTGTCGATTACAGCATTAAGGCATTGGTTCCACAAGGATAGCATTTTTATTTATTTATTTATTTATTTCAACTTCTTATATACCGCACTCTTTGACATCAGCGCGGTTTACAGATAACATAAAGAAACCAGAACAACAGGCTGTTTGGTATTACATATAACAGGAGTATCAACTTGGATAACATGGGAGAACTATTTACATGGAGTATATAATCTATTAACTAGATAACATGCTCGAACTATTTACATAAAATTAGCAAGAATGCTTGGAACAAGGAGAGAGGCTGTGGATTGTATTAGGGTGGGGCTATTATGTTACGCTTCATGTGGATTGTATTAGGGTGGGGCTATTATGTTACGCTTCATGTGGGGTAGTATTTGATGAAAAGGTGCAGTTTAAGGGCCTTTCTGAACTGGGTTAGGTCGGTTATGGCGCGGAGATCAGGTGTGAGAGAATTCTAGCATTTTGGTGTGCTAAACATGAAAGCTCTGTTTGACGTTGATAGGCTGCACGTTGTTATAGCCTTTGGGGTTGTTAGTGAGTTTAATGCTGCCTGTCTCCTATTTCTGTTTGATGGGACGGTTTGGATGAGTTTAGAAAGTGATGTGGACGATAAACCATTTATGGCCTTAAAAGTGAGAATAAGGGTTTTGAATGTAAGTCTTCCGTGTATAGGGAGCCAATGGAGCTGTTTGAGGATAGGTGTGATGTGTTCATTTTTGGGCGCTCCTAGAAGAACCCTGGCAGCGGTGTTCATGGCAAGCTGTAAGGAGCTTACGGTGGATTGTGGGAGTCCTTGTAGAATGGAGTTGGCGAAGTCGAAATGCAGTAGTATCAGAGCTTGGTAGATGGTTCTGAAGTCTTCGTGGTCTAGTAGGGGACGTAGGTGTCTGAGCGTGCATATTTTGAAGTACACAGATTTCACGATATTGTTTATGTGTGATTTCATATCGAGCCTATGGTCTAGTGTGACTCCGAGGTATTTTATTGTTTCCTTGGTGCCTAGGTCAGCTCCCTTGACACTTATATGTGGTGGTGGAGTGAAGTTGGGGTCTCTTGTGATAAAGAGAACCTCAGTTTTCTTATGCTGAATGCGGAGGTTCTGTGACAGGAGCCATTGTGAGACTGCGTCGAAGCAGTTTGTTATAGGCAATAAATCCATTTGCATTGTGGAAAATGGCATGTAGAGTAGGATGTCGTTGGCGTATATCATACATTTCACATTGAAAGACCTGATGATATCGCAGATAGGCTGCATATAGATGTTGAACATGAGGGATGAGAGTGAGGACTCTTGCGGAACGCTTTGTCTTTGATGGAAGAGTTTTGATTCTCCCGTTGCAGATTTAACGTATTGCATTCTGGTATCGAGGTATGATTTACACCATTCAAGTGCTGAGTTGCAGATGCCTTTTTCTTTCAGTCGACCGAGGAGAATCTCGTGATTTACCGAGTCGAACGCTGCTGCTATATCCAAGAAGATTAGCACAACGCCTTGTCGGATGTTGTCTATGGTATTGAGAACATCATTGAAGAGAGTGGTAAGCAGTGTCTCAACGCCATGGAATTCTCTGAAGCCGTGTTGAGAATGGTCTAGAGGGGCTGTGGAGTCAATGTGGTCTTGGATTTGGCGCTGTGCCTCTTTCTCAAAGATCTTTGCTAAGAGGGGGATACTGGCTATAGGCCTGTAGGAGTCTGGCCTCTTTGGGTCTAGTTTAGCGTTTTTTAGAAGTGGCCTGATGGATGTGAGCTTTAATGCAGATGGGAAGGAGCCAGTAGTGAAGGAGAGGTTTATGATTCTTGCAATGAAGGGGCTAAATGCACACCGAAGATCCTTAATCCAAAAGGCTGGGCAGGGATCGGTCTGCACGGTGGTCGTGTTGAGTGAGGTGATTGTGTCTTCAATGTGTTTAGAAGAAGGCGTGGTAAGTGCGGATAGGGATGTTGGGCAGGTTGTTTCTTGTATATTGTTTTTTGAGAGTTCATCTGTCTGTAGGAGTTTTGATTGCAAGTAATCAGCGAATTCTTGCGGGTGGATATCATTATTTTGTTCAGAGGATGATTCCTTTGATAGTGACTTAACCAGGTTGAAAAGGTCACAAGGTTTGTTCAAAGATCTCTTGAGCATATCTGAGTGGTATTGTTTCTTTCTGGTTGTGATTGCCTCTCGGTGAGTTGAGAGGTGGAGAATGTAGGCTTCGTGGTCATCGATAGCCAGTGAGCGGCGCCAGCGTTTTTCGAGCCTTCGTAGGTGCGTAAGAGAGGACCGTAGCTCGGGAGAAAACCATGGAGCAGAGGTTCTTTTCCCTGATATGGACTTTTTGTGTGGTTGTTGAGCAACAGCGTTGAGGCTATTGTTCCAGGCAGTGATTGACTCGTCAAGGTTGAGAGTTGTGTTGTTGAGGACTGGTTGGGTACTCGACAGAATAAATTCTCTGTTGAAAGGTCGAAAGCCCCGTGTTACTCTAGATGGATTGGCGAGTTTACTGGTGTTCAGACTGTTGTTGTTCAGGGGAATTTGTAGGTTTATAAGTTTATGGTCAGACCATGGGACATCAGTGATCGATTTTACAATGTTGCTGTTTTGCTCAGAGACATGGTGGGGGGCGAATACCATGTCAAGAATGTTTCCTTTGGAATGAGTGGGCTCAGTGATCATTTGTTTGTAACCAAGATTTTCAATGGCATTGAGGAGTGAAGAGGACTGGTTTTGTTGTAGAGATGGGAGGTTCAGGTCTCCCATTATCCAGTTGGGAGTGTTGGGGTTGCAGGTATTGGCGGCCAGATCCAATATGGTGGGCAGGTCGTCTGGGGAGCTCGAGGGGGCTCTGTAGACCAGGTTCATGGAGCATTGTTTGTTGGCTATGGTAATTATGTCTAGATTGTTTGTGCTATAGGAGTTAGTCATGATGAAGAGGAGTTCAGACTTGGTGAGTATGAGTGCTCCTCCTCCCTTCTTGTTTTCTCTGTGGGTTGTGTGTATAGTGAAGTTTGGTGGAATGAGTTGGTTGATAAGGACATTGTCCTCTTTAGATAACCAAGTTTCGGTGATCATGAGAGCATCAAGATCATAAAGGGTAACTATATCTAGGATTACAGGCCATTTTTTTCGAATTGATCGAGCATTTATGAGGGCACATTTTAAGTTTTGTGAGGGCGAGGGTTTGTGTTGCTTCAAATTACTGGATTGCTGTATTGCAATGTGGATCAAGTGGGAGTGTCGGATACGAGCTTCCCTAGTTGGATAAAGATAAGGGTTGCCTGCCCAATGTTTTCTGTGGTTTTTGAGGATGGGGATATGACTGGAGGTGGGGGAGTAAGCAATGGTGGTTCCGAGCCAATCTGTGAGAAGATAAAAACTGAGGAAGGTAATGAGGTGGAGAGACATTTTGGTTTCTGGGATGTAGTGTGAGAGGGTAATTGAGTTTTGGGTGGTGAGAATACACAATACAGTATACAGGTATTGGTGTCATTCAGGTTTTGTTTGGATGGTTCAGGTTGTCATTCAGGTTTTGTTTGGATGGTTCTAGGAGAGGCTGTGCTCTTTCAAGGATCTCTTCTCTGATGAAAGGACGGTAGCGCTTTAGAAGTGGTAGAGAGTGGTTCATCTGAGGTAATGAGGTTATTGGTCATAGAGTGAGAAGGTAGTGAAAATCGAATTAGACTATGGTCTGACCATGGCACCGAGTTTATGGAACGCTTGAACTTGAATGTGGAGTGGGTGGCTACTTGTGGTGCAAATATAAGATCAAGCATGCTTCCCTTATTATGGGTGGGGGAGTTGACCATTTGGGTATAACCTAGTGCTTTAAGGGCATCGAGGAAGGCATCAGATTGGGCAACTTGAAGGGCAGGGAGATTGAAATCCCCCAACAACCAATTTGCAGTACGTGGATTGCTAGGGTTGCATGCAAGGTCAATGATTAAGGAGAGATCATCTGGTACAGGGGAAGGGGCTCTGTATATCAGATTGATGGTACAGTGTTTGTTAGCTATGGAGATGTAATCCAGGTGGGGGGTGCTATTGGAGGTAGCTAGTTGAAATTGCAGGTTGTTTTTGGTCAGGATAAGTGCTCCTCCACCTCTTCGGTCGGATCTGTAACATGAGTGGATAGAATAGTTAGGGGGCACGTGTTGATGGAAAAGAACAGCATCTGAGGCTGACATCCAAGTTTCCGTAATGCATACAGACCGATAGCCAGCATTCCATTTATGGCTAAAATAATAGAAAAAACAGTTCAACTACAATTGCAAGAACATATTGATGAGCACAATTCCCTTGACTCACACCAATTTGGTTTCCGCCCCTTCCATGGTGTAGAAACCCTTTTAATTACACTGATGGACTTCCTCATAAAACATACAGATGATAACAGTCAAGGCCTCCTACTCCTTTTCATAGACATTTCCGCCGCCTTTGACAACATCAACCATCTTACACTGATCAATAGATTAGAAAGCTTAGGAATAGGCGGGACTGTCCTCAAATGGTTCAAGTCCTACATCACACACAGACTAATGCGCGTTCAATTAAACCAAGAAGCATCAGAAACTTTCCCCCAAGGACAAGGAATACCCCAAGGATCAGCCCTCTCTGCTCTCCTCTTCAACCTGTACCTACAACCCATCACACAAATATTTAGAAAACACAAGATCAATCATTTTATCTATGCTGACGACATCATGCTCGCTCTCCCCATAATCACGAAAACCCCCACTTACAACACTCTATCCGAATGCATGGCGGAAACCACATCCTGGATGGAAACCAACTACCTCAGCATCAATCTCAAAAAAACTGAAGCAATGTTCGTAACAAGATCACCCATGGCCGAAGACACTTACCCAACAGCAATCTCAATCAATAACACAACTATACCTGTTAAAAAAGAGGTAAAATACCTAGGTGTAATAATCGATCATACACTCACCATGCTACCACACATAAAGCAGACAGTAAAAACCATATTCTACAAACTCAAAACTATTCAACACTTAAGGCCCCTTCTTGACACACATGACTTTAGATCAGTTGTTAGCTCACTCATCACCCCTCACTTTGACTATTGTAACAGTCTCCTAATCGGCCTCCCACAAAAAAATATCTACCTATTACAAAGAGCCCAGAACATTTGTGCAAAAGTAGTCACTAAAGCCCGCCTAGCAGACCATGTAACCCCTATACTGCTAGAACTACACTGGCTCCCTATAAATAGCCGAATCAAATACAAAATTCTACTAACAACCTTCAAGCTCCTAAACGATATCGCCCCTTCACATCTATCCACACTACTTCACGCCCCAACTGATTCAAGAGCCCGCAGACTAAACGCAACCCACTCACTGGAGTTACCAAAAACATTCACGAAGACTAAAAAATCCACCAGTGCCAGAGCCTTCACATTCACTGCTCCCACACTTTGGAATGATCTCCCAATAGACATCCGTATCATAAAAGACCTCTCCCAATTTAGGAAAGAACTCAAGACATACCTATTCTCCGAACACTTTGAAATCCCCTACCCACCAAGTCCAGCCACACAGCATCCACAGACACACAAACAAAAAGCCCGCAAAAACACAATTAATTGAACATACACAGCCCTCTCTCAGACAGTTCTCCCAAAGACACACCAAAAAATCCACAAAAAAATGGAAATTAATTCCGCCACACACACACATACACACCCCCACTTGAATGACGAATACTCTACACTATAACTCATTGTATCCTAACCTTTTTGTAAATATCATCTGTAAATAGCAATGGCAGTTCGCTGCCTATTCTCTGTAAAAAGTTAGAAACTTCTGATCAATATAACGATACAGAAGTATACAAAAGTATACACCTTGTAAATAGTTTTAACAGTTTAATGCTCTGTTATATGTAAAAAGTTAATAATTTTTTGTTCAATGTAATGTTATACGAACGTATACAAAACTGTTAAATTGTTCCATGTAAACCGCCCCTGATCTCTGGAAGGGGCGGTATAGAAGAAATAGATAAATAAATAAATAAAATAAAATAAATAGGATGTCAAGATCATGAGTAGACATCGGGAAGATGTCTTACAACTATTAGATAAACTGAAGAGTAGCAAATCACCTGGGCCGGATGGTATACATCCAAGGGTGTTGAAAGAACTGAAATATGAGATTGCAGACCTGCTATCAGTAATCTGTCAACTATCATTAAAATCATCTCTAATACCTGAAGATTGGAGGATCGCCAATGTAACACCAATTTTTAAAAAGGGTTCCAGGGGTGATCCGGGAAACTACAGACCGGTGAGCCTGACGTCAGTACCGGGAAAAATGGTAGAAACCATCATAAAGAATAAAATTACTCAGCATGTAGATAGTCACAACCTAATGGGAGACAGCCAACATGGCTTTAGACAAGGAAGATCTTGTCTTACTAATCTGTTATGTTTTTTTGAAGGAGTGAATAAACAGGTGGACAAAGGTGAGTCGGTTGATATTGTGTATCTGGACTTTCAGAAAGCCTTTGACAAGGTCCCTCATCAGAGACTTTTGGCAAAACTAAAGAGTCATGGGATAGGAGGCAGTGTACTATTGTGGATCAGGAACTGGTTAAAAGATAGAAAGCAGAGGATAGGGCTAAATGGCCAATTTTCCCAATGGAGAAAGGTGAATAGTGGTGTACCCCAGGGATCTGTGCTGGGTCCGCTGCTTTTTGACATATTCATAAATGACCTGGAAAGTGGAATAACGAGTGAGGTGATCAAATTTGCAGGTGACACAAAACTATTTAAAGTTGTTAAAACCCAAGAGGATTGTGAAAAATTGCAAGAGGATCTTGATAAATTGGAAGACTGGGCATCAAAATGGCAGATGAAATTTAATGTGGACAAGTGCAAGGTTATGCACCTAGGGAAGAACAACCCAAACTATGGTTACACGATGCAAGGTTCCACATTAGGAACCACCACCCAGGAAAAAGATTTAGGCGTCATTGTGGATACCATGTTAAAACCCTCTGCCCAGTGTGCAGCGGCGGCCAAGAGAGCAAATAGAATGCTAGGTATGATAAGGAAAGGAATGGAAAATAAAACAAAAGATATTATAATGCCTCTATATCGTTCCATGGTGAGACCGCACCTTGAATATTGTGTGCAATTCTGGTCGCCGTATCTTAAAAAGGATATAGCGATTTTAGAAAAGGTACAGAGAAGAGCCACCAAAATGGTAAAGGGGATGGAAGGATACTCCTATGAAGAAAGGCTAAAAAGGTTAGGGCTCTTTAACCTGGAAAAGAGACGGCTGAGGGGAGATATGATAGAAGTCTATAAATTAATGAACAGAGTGGAACGGGTAAACGTAGATCGATTGTTTACGTTATCAGAATATAGAAAGACTAGGGGACATGCCATGAAGCTACAGGGTAAATTATTTAAGACTAATAAAAGAAAATATTTTTTCACTCAACGTGTAATCAAACTCTGGAATTTGTTACCAGAGGATGTAGTAAAGGCTGTTAGTGTAGCTGGGTTTAAAAAAGGTTTGGACAAGTTCCTGGAGGAAAGGTCCATAAACCATTATTAAGAAGTGACCGAAGATATCAATGCTTGACCCAGTACAAGCATTGTGGAACTTGTGTCTCTTGGGGAAACTGCTAGGTACATATGACCTAGATTGGCCACTGTTGGAAACAGAATACTGGGCTTGATGGACCTTGGTCTGACCCAGTATGGCATATCTTATGTTCTTATTTCTGTTATGGCAGGCCATTTCTTTCGGATGGATCGGGCGTTTATGAGCACACATTTGACGTTGGAAGGTGGGGTGGGTGTCTCCTGCTGGGGGTAGGATTGCTGGAGGGTGACATAAATGAGGTGAGAGTATATCTTATGTTGTGGTCTCTCTGTCTGGTGATGAGGGGGTGCATGATATCTTCTCCATGAGCCTTGTAGAATTGGGATGGAGTTATAGGAGGGGGTAAGGGCTTGAGCACTGTGCATCAGCGTAAGTATCGTGTAGCAGCAAGCGAGGGTGTAAGAGAGTATGGTTACAGTGGAAGGGAGCATTGTGGCTAAGTGTTGCCCGTGCTCTGTTACTATTGGGTGGGCTGGTCAGGTTAGGCCATTGTTGTGTATTGAAGTTGTTTGTGGGATGTAGTAGCTTGTCTTTCAAAAGTATCAGCTAAGTATCAGTAAGTGGTCAATCAGCACATAAGGAGATACAAAATACAATGTATCAGTGGTAAAGCAAAAACAACTATCTGTAACAGTGTTGCAGAAAACATATGACAATGTAAAAGCAATGATATGAAAGACCGTATCCGAGCTGTGAAGCAATTCAGCAATGGGTGACTAAACAATGTAGTAATGAGGTGGTGAAACTACAGTAAATTACATATACTGGTGATTGCATATAGAGCTTAATTATATCATAAAATCTAGAACCCGGACTGTTAGCATTTGTTCGGTCATATGGCATGAGTCAATACTTAGTCTATGGGCTTGCTGCTTCGTTCTCTGGCGGCTCCTGTGGTTGTTGCATGTATGTGGCCTCCGGTTGGGCCTCCGCCTAAGGGCTGCGCCAAAGGGCCCTCTGGCGAGGCCCTCAGGCACGGGCGCGCGCCCGATCGGCGCTGGTTTTAAATCTGCCTGCAGGCTGCCCCGATTGGGCAGCGCTTCCTGTGGGGGTGGTCTAGTGCTCCGGCCCGCTCTATCCCCGCCAGGAGAGCTGCTTGCTGAGGGCCGGAGTGCTGGATGAAGAGACTACGCGCCCGATCGGCGCTGGTTTTAAATCTGCCTGCAGGCTGCCCCGATTGGGCAGCGCTTCCTGTGGGGGTGGTCTAGTGCTCCGGCCCACTCTATCCCCCGCCGGGAGAGCTGCTTGCTGAGGGCCGGAGTGCTGGATGAAGAGTGCTGGATGGATAATGGTGCTGCAATATTCTCTATGCTTAATTCTGCATAAACAGTGATGTTTATTTATTTATTTAGCATTTCTTATATACCGCCTTTCAGTGGTATCAAGGCGGTTTACATCGAACACAACTGAGCAAAAGTTACATAGAACATGTTTACAACAATAAGTTACATACTATTTTAATTCTTAACAGGTAACTATTTGCAGTTTGAACTTTAGACAGTTAACTATTTACTGTCTATCCTTGGGATGTTAACTATTTACAGTTTGGATGGTTTGGTTCTAGTTCTTGGTGTATTTAGGTAATTTGGTTATGAGGGAGGATTAACAGTTTGACCCGTAGCATTCCAGGAATATGTGTGTTTTAAACTTCTTCCTGGTCAATTGTTGATCATAGTTTACTCAGAAGGGAATTCCATAAGGTAGGTCCGTATATGGAAAAGATTAATGTGCGTTGATATGTTTCTTGCGAGCTGGTTGTGTTATACCATGGGACTTCAAGGAGGTTCATGGTTTGGTCTCTTTTTTGGTCTGTTGCCTGGTGGGGTATGTATGAGGGACCGTAAGCAGCCAGCAGTTAGGTTGTTCATACTCTTTAAGGTGTTCATGATTGATTTGTATTGTATTCATGCTTGGATGGGCAGCCAGTGTAGCTCCTTTAATACTGGGGAGATATGTTCTTGTCTCGGTCTCTGTGAAATCAAGCAAGCTGCAGAGTTTTGGACTATTTGGAGTGGGAGGAGTGTATGTTTTGGTAGACCTTGGAGTATGGAGTTACAATAATCCCAGATCAGGGTAATGATTTCTTGGCAGATAGTGTGGAATAGATTATAGCCCAGTAATGGGCGGCGGTTGTGTAGAGTCCTTATTCTTTGATATGTTGCTGTGGCTTTTTTTCTTTATATGTGTTAGGAAATTCAGTTTCTGGTCTAGCATCACTTCAAGGTATTTGACTTCTGACTTGATGGGGATATCGTAGCTGTTGAATGTGAGTTTCTCTGCTGGAACATAGGTGGTGTCTCTGTTAACTACCAGTGCCTCTGTTTTGCTCAAATTCAGCATGAGCGAGTGTTTGTGTAGCCACTATGTCACTTCATTGAGATATGAAAGGATGGTGGAAAAGTCTGGATTCCTTGTTGGAAATGGAGTGTTTAACATAATGTCTTCTGCATAGATATGATACCTTATCCTGTGTTTCTGGAGTATGTGACAGATGGACTGAATGTATAGGTTAAATAAGACTGAGAGAGCTGATCCTTAAGGCAGACCTTGGTGTATTTGAAATGGCCTTGAGCTCTTGTTTTGCAGTTTAACCTGATGCATGTGGTCAGACAAGTATGAATAGAACCATCTTAAGGGTGTCTCATTTACTCCAATTTCTACAAGGTGAGTAAGGAGTCGTCTGTGGTTTATGGAGTCAAAGGCCACTGAGATGTCTATGAAAATAAGGATGAATGCCTGTTTGGGTCTTTAAATTCCTTTAAGCAAGGTATCAAGGAGGGAGGTAAGAAGTGTTTCGGTACCATAATGTTGTCAGAACTTATGTTGTTGGTCATTAAGAGGTGCATTTGACTCTACAGATTCCTGGAGCTGTTGCTGAACAGCTTTCTCTATTGTTTTTACTAGGAGAGGGATACTAGAAATGGGTCTGTATGATGTGGGTGAGGCATGGTCAACTGTAGCGTTCTTCAGAATGGGCCTGACTGAGGAGGCCTTCAGATTAGGTGGCATCAGCCCCTGGGTGAGGGAAGAGTTTATTATTTTGAGCAGTAGTGAGGTTAACTCTTTCCTGGATGTTTTAATCCATGCGGTTGGACATGGGTCTAAGGGTGAGGTGGTGGTGTTTCGTCGTGGAGAGGATTTGATTAAGTTGGGTTTTTTGAAGTCGGACTAAACAAGGTCTAGTTTGGTGAGTTATTGGCAGTGTGTACGTACCTGATCCAGTGCTATAGTATCTTTAGCGCAAGAGAATTTGTCTGGAGGTAGGAGACGTAGTCTTGTGGGTTCAAGCTTGGGCCTTTTGGAGTAGGAGGGGCTTGTATGAGTAACTTAGTAATTTCAAACAATTCTCTAGATCTGTTGAGAGATTTGAAAATGAGGTTATTATTATATTCACGTTTTCTTTGATTTATCAGTTTATTGTAGTCATCTTGTTTAGCAGAGTATCCTCTTTGATGTTCAGGGTCATGCTTTCTTCGCCATCTGCGTTCAAGCTGTCTCATATTATGTTTTGTTTTGTTTTGTTTATATCTTTTGAGTACCAGGGTGCTGTGGAGCTTCGCCTTGATGCTCATTTTGGCTGGAGTGTTGCGAACATAGTTATCACAAAATTAGTCAATGATTGGAATAATCTGATATCTGTTGAGGATGATCCCATTAGAGGGGTGAGATGTTCAAGGAGGGCTTCTTTATTGAAGTCTCGGTACAGCCCTCTCAGCTGTACTTACCTTGCCTCTCTCAACTAACTGGGCTTTGTGTGGTACCCCCATCCCCCTGCTGAGGGTTGACAGGGTACCTTGTAACTGCCCTCTTTAATAGGACTTATCTCCCTCCCTCCCTCCCCAGTACCCACCCACCCCTGGGGTAATTGTAGTTTTATAGGTACTTGCACATCTTAGAGGAAAGGGGCTGCTCTCAGGTGCAGCTCTTAATCCAAATCAGTCATACACAGAGGACCTGAGATTAATTAAGCTTCAGGTACACAGGGTGTATTAGGAGTATTAGATACACTTTTATTAGTATAAGCATCTACACCAATCCTTATTATATACCGAATTTAAAAGACCTAAACACAAGCTTTAAACTAAGATGCAGACAGAGGTCCAGCAACGAGATGGGGGTTCTCCAGTCTTTTGCATTGAGTGTCACATGTATGATTTTCTCCCAGTTGGTGAGAGGTCCTACATATGCACTAAGTGCAGGGAGCTCTTTGCTCTCAGGGAACGAGTCCGTTCTCTAGAGGCTAGAGTAGCAGACCTGGAAGACATAAGAAAGACAGAGAAGTACATGGACGAGACCTACAGGGATATAGTCCTGAAGTCCCACCTCCAGTCTGGCAGCATCCCTGTTGCCATGGAGGAGAGAGGTCGCGTGACAGGAGAGCATCACCCTGGTGTGGCAGGAAGTGATCCTGTAACTAGGACCTGTCCTCCAGGTGATGTAAAACCCTCTCGCACCGAGGACGTTTCTCCAGGGCCATGTCCCCATGAGGGGAGGGTCAGGACAGCTGTTATAGTTGGTGATTCAATCATTAGGAATGTAGATAGCTGGGTGGCTGGTGGACATGAGGATCGCCTGGTAACATGCCTGCCTGGTGCGAAGGTAGCAGATCTCACACACCGCCTAGATAGGATCATAGATAGTGCTGGGGGGGAGTCTGCTGTCTTGGTACATGTTGGTACCAATGACATAGGAAAATGTGGTAGGGAAGTTCTGGAGGCTAAATTTAAGCTTTTAGGTAGGAAGTTGAAATCCAGAACTTCCAGGATAGCGTTCTCCGAAATGCTTCCTGTTCCACGTGCAGGACCCAAAAGACAGGCAGAGCTCCGGAGTCTCAATGCGTGGATGAGACAATGGTGCAAGGATGAGGGTTTTGGATTTGTTAGGAACTGGGGAACATTCTGGGGAAAGGGGGGGCTCTTCCGAAGGGATGGGCTTCACCTTAATCAGGATGGGACCAGACTGCTGGCATTAACCTTTAAAAAAGAGATAGAGAAGCTTTTAAACTAGAAAATAGGGGAAAGCCGACAGTCACCCAGGAGCGCATGGTTCGGACAAAGGTATCCTTGAAGGATACTACCAAAAACAGTGAAGTTCCAAAAGGGAGTATAGTAGCCCAAATGCCCTTGAGTAAGGAGCAGACAGAGCATAAAGATTCCCAATTACCCATGCCTACCAATAGCCAGATTAAAATTAATAAAATACAGTCACTAAAATGCTTGTATGCCAATGCTAGAAGTCTAAACAATAAGATGGGAGAATTAGAATATATAGCACTAAATGAGAGGTTAGATATGATTGCACTCTCAGAGACATGGTGGAAGGAGGATAGCCAGTGGGACACTGTGATACCTGGATACAAACTATATCGTAATGATAGAGCTGAACAAATTGGTGGAGGGGTTGCGCTCTATGTTAAAGAGGGCATTGAGTCAGAAAGGATTAAAGTTTTGCAGGGAACACAATTTGCTGTAGAATCTCTATGGATTGAAATTCCATTTATGAAAGGGAAGGTGATGGCAGTGGGAGCATACTATCGACCGCCTGGCCAGAATGAACAAATGGATGATGAAATGCTCAAAGAAATCAAGGAAGCTAACAAAAGCCACAACAGAGTAGTAATAATGGGTGATTTCAATTACCCCGGTATCGACTGGGACAGTCTCACAGCAGGACAAGTTAAAGAGATAAAGTTTCTAGATGAAATAAATGACTGCTTCTTGGAGCAGCTGATTCATGAACCGACCAGAGGGGAAGCCATACTGGACCTAGTCCTTAGTGGAACGCCAGATCTGGTGCAAGAAATAAGGGTGTTGGGACCACTTGGCAATAGTGATCATAGTATGATCATGTTTGATTTAATCAGTGGAGGACAGATAGTAAAGGAATCCACAGTACTACCTTTTAACTTTCAAAAGGGAGACTATGATAGAATGAGGAATATAGTTCGGAAAAAAACTAAAAGGAGCGGTTCCAAAGGTTAAAGACTTACAGCAAGCTTGGGTGTTATTTAAAAATACTATCCTCGAAGCCCAGACCAGCTGTATTCCACGCATTAAGAAAAGTGGAAGAAAGTCCAAAAAACTGCCAGCATGGTTTAAAGGTGAGGTCAGAGAGGCTGTTGCTGCCAAAAGAGCAACCTTCAGGACATGGAAAAAAGAGCCAAATGATGAAAACTGGAAACAACACAAGCACTGGCAAGTTAAATGCAAAGCATTGATAAGGCAGGCAAAGCGGGAATTTGAGAAGAAACTTGCTACGGAAGCAAAAACACGAAATAAAGACTTTTTCAAGTACATTCGTAGCAAAAGGCCTGTGAGAGAGTCAATTGGACCATTAGATGATAGAGGGGTAAAAGGGGCAGTAAGAGGGGACAAGGCTATAGCAGAGAGACTGAATGAATTCTTTGCTTCGGTCTTTACTGAGGAAGATGTAGGGATGTTACCCAAGACTGAAGTGGTATTTAAAGGTGATACTGCAGAGGAATTGAGAGAAATATCGCTACACCGGGAAGATATATTACAACTATTTGATAAACTGAATAGTAACAAATCACCTGGACCGGATGGTATACATCCCAGAGTGTTGAAAGAACTGAAATATGAGATTGCAGACCTGCTATTGGTAATCTGTGAACTTTCATTAAAATCATCTGTAATACCTGAAGATTGGAGGGTCGCCAACGTAACACCAATTTTTAAAAAGGGTTCCAGGGGTGACCCGGGAAATTACAGACCGGTGAGCCTGACGTCAGTACCAGGGAAAATGGTAGAAACCATCATAAAGAACAAAATTACACAGCATGTAGATAGCCATGGCCTAATGGGAGACAGCCAACATGGCTTTAGACAAGGAAGATCTTGTCTTACTAATCTGATCTGTTTTTTTGAAGGTGTGCATAAACAGGTAGACAAAGGTGAGTCGGTTGATATAGTGTATCTGGACTTTCAGAAAGCTTTTGACAAGGTCCCCCATCAGAGACTTTTGGCAAAGCTAAAAAGTCATGGGATAGGAGGCAGTGTACTATTGTGGATCGGGAACTGGTTAAAAGATAGAAAGCAGAGGGTAGGGCTAAATGGCCAATATTCCCAATGGAAAAAGGTGAATAGTGGAGTACCCCAGGGATCTGTACTGGGTCCCCTACTTTTTGACATATTCATAAATGACCTGGAAAAAGGAATAACTAGTGAGGTTATCAAATTTGCAGATGACACAAAACTGTTTAAAGTTGTTAAAACCCAAGAGGATTGTGGAAAACTGCAGGAGGATCTGGATAAATTGGAAGACTGGGCATCCAAATGGCAGATGAAATTTAATGTGGACAAGTGCAAAGTTATGCACCTAGGAAAGAACAACCCACACTATAGTTACACGATGCAAGGCTCCACATTAGAAACCACCACCCAGGAAAAAGATTTAGGAGTCATCGTGGATAACATGTTAAAACCCTCCGCCCAGTGTGCAGCGGCGGCCAAGAAAGCAAATAGAATGCTAGGTATCATAAGGAAAGGGATGGAGAATAAAACAAAGGATATTATAATGCCTCTGTATCGCTCCATGGTATGACCGCACCTTGAATATTGTGTGCAATTCTGGTCACCGTATCTTAAAAAGGACATAGAGTTATTAGAAAAAGTACAGAGAAGAGCCACCAAATTGGTGAAGGGTATGGAAGGCTACTCCTATGAAGAGAGGCTAAAAAGGTTAGGGCTCTTTAACCTGGAAAAGAGACGGCTGAGGGGAGATATGATAGAGGTCTATAAATTAATGAATGGAGTGGAACGGATAAACGTGGATCAATTGTTTACGCTATCAGAATATAGAAGGACTAGGGGACATGTAATGAAGCTACAGGGTAAACTATTTAAGACAAATAAGAGAAAATATTTCTTCACTCAACGTGTAATCAAACTCTGGAATCTGTTACCGGAGGATGTAGTAAGGGCTGTTAGTATAGCTGGGTTTAAAAAAGGTTTGGACAAGTTCCTGGAGGAAAGGTCCATAAACCACTATTAAAAAGGGACCCAGGATATCAATGCTTGACCTAGTACAAGCACTGCAGAACCTGTGTCTTTTGGGGAAACTGCTAGGTACGTATGACCTAGATTGGCCACTGTTGGAAACAGGATACTGGGCTTGATGGACCTCGGTCTGACCCAGTATGGCATTTCTTATGTTCTTATGTTCTTAATCTGCGCATTCCCTGGTGTTGTGGATCCTTCTTTAGGCTGGTCTTGAGCAGTGGGAGTTAGAAAGATATCTTATGGTGATCAGACCATGGTAAGTGTGGTCTGAATCTTCTTACAGTCATTGTTTTTGGTATGAGTATCATGTCCAAGGTATTTTCTCCTTTGTGTGTGGGGGAGCTTATGATTTGTGAAAGATCCTTCACATCTAATGCTTCAAGGAAGGATGTGACTTGGTTTGTGGGTGCAGAATGTAGATTAAGTTCACTTAATAGGATGAATGGTTTCTCTGTTGCTGGTTGGTAGCATGCAAGCTCAATTAGCAAAGAAAGATTATCCGCTGTTGATGTTGGTGATCTGTATGCTAAGGGGGTTATTCTGAGCCACAAATAGCAGGGATGGACGACCCAATGGGACATCCATTGCCACTATTCGTGGCTTCTCCTGCCCTCAAATAACTTCCCCGCTGGTTGTGCGGGGAAGTTAGACGGGGCTGGGGAATGAGCAGTCCAGGAGCGGAGTCCGGGCGGGCAGTAGGCGGTCGCCGGCCTGTATATACAGGGCTTATTCTAATGTTGGCCCTGTATGTCCAGGGCCGGTGAAATGTCCCGGGAAGTTATTACACTTCCGAGGATTAACTTCCCTGGACGTGTTTTGGGGTTTTTTTGCTGCCGCGGCCTGGATGGGGCAGGTGGGGCCAGAGGAAATTCCCCGTAGCCCGAACCTGGCCTTAGGGGGGCCAGATCTGGTGTTAGCCTGTGAGGAATTAACTTTATTCTCCGGTGGCTGGCACCGCCTTGACTGAGTTAGCTAGGTGCAGTCCTGCACGTGCATGCCAGACAGAATCGCATTCCCAGCCTTCATGTGCAGGACTGTTTGCGATTCTGATCACGCGGGACAAGATGTGCCCTGCGGGATCAGAATCGCGATCCCCTTTGTGTGTCCACTTCAGACCGGACGTACAGAGGGGATCTACGTCTGGAACAGACTCGGGCCCTAAGCAAATGGAAAAATGGTTGTTTTGGATTGGTAGTGTGTTCGAGGTGGCATTTGTTAAGGATGTGGATGCCTGGAATTTGAGGTCTTTCCTGGTGAGGATAAATATCCCTTCTCCTCTCTTATTTATCCATGGGCAGTTATGTAAGTCCATTTGCAGTGTGTTGAGCTGATTTGAAAGTACCTGGTCTGTTTAAGTGAACCATGACTCTGTTACAAATATCATATCAAGCTTGCTGTCATTTATGTAGTCATTAATAAGGTGTGCTGAGCGTGCATTTACGAATGCACATTTCAAATATTTGGGCGGATAGTTGTCGTTTGTTGGTCAATAGGGCAGGGTGATATAATGATTTGTATTAGTCTTGATTGGCATCTGGGTATATGCGAGAATTGTTGACAATGAGTGAGGTTTTTTTGGTTATTGTAGTAGTATTAGTTACTCTTATCAGAAGGAGTGTAAGTATAAGTAGTCGTAGCACCTTTGAGGTTAATTGAGCCATTTTTATGCCCTACTAAACTCCCTCAACAGTCGTGTATTGTAATAGCTATAGGATCTCAGGCACGGGTGCGCCTGGTGACATTTCCTAGTTGGTCTTGTGACGGGGAGCAGAGGGGTTTCCACCTCCCACTTGCTGTACCTATGCTGATCGGAGATCGTTGATGTTTAAGGCTTTTGGTTTTATGCCATAGTCTTTTGTCTGAGATCTTTCCATGAGGTAAAGTTCTGGTTGGAGCCATCCATTATATGCAGATTTGGATGTAGGGAGTTTTTGTGGAGGTTAATGCATCTAGTGAAAAAGTGAGGGCTGTAAGGGAGGTGGTGTGTTATACCCCTTTTTTGTCACCTAAAGCCTATAATCTGAAGTCCTAGGCATATTGATATGTATGCAATGTAGTATGTCCCTAGAGTTATTGCTGACTCCTGGTGACACAGCAGCTCCTGGGATTTCTTGGCAGCATAATCAGAAGTAGGTTGCCAGCTCTTTTTTCTGAGGCAATAGAGAGTTAAGTGATTTGCCCAAGGTCACAAGGAGTGCCAGTGGGAATCGAAACTGGTCTCTTGGTTACCAAGCCATTGCTCTAATCACTAGGCTACTTCTCCACTCTATTCCTTTTGCTGTGTGTAGCCGTATGTTTGTGATAAAGATAAATGATATGACTGGAGGGGAAGGCAGATGTGTCATAATTTGAAGATGCTTGTACAGGAGGTTGGGCTAATGACTACTAGTCATGCCCAGTCACAGTGGCAATTGCAAGACTATCTCTTAAAGCAGCAAGAAAACATGCCAAGACTAAATTTCATTCATCTTTTTCTGAAGCTACAGTATTTTATGGCTTTAATTTCTGTGTCATGGGAGAAAGTAGCCAGTGTGGGAGTTACCATCTGCCAGTCTTTTTCATGGAAGGAAAAGAAAAAGAACATTTTCTTCTTCCCATAGGAAACAAGAAATATGCACGTCGAGGATGCTATCCTGATTTATTTCTTCCCTGAACAGAAGAAATTTTATTCAGAGTAGGGTGTGGATAGAGGTTAATCACCTCCTGAGAGAAGTAACAAGGATGTAGCCAACTCCTATAATGGTGCGCTTAGGCCAGCTCCGCCTCCTGTGGGGGATGACTCAGTTTTGATGCCATTCCAGTTAACTTTGGAAAGCTTCAAAATGCACCAAATAGCAGCCAAATATATCCTTTAAAAAACATATATTAGGTAAAGCCTACTATTTGGATGCTGTTTGCCTTATTCAAATGTCCTGGGATTGAATCAATTCCATAATGAAGCAAACATGAGGTGTATTTTATTAAATTTGGGTTTACTAATGCAGAAAAGCAATACACCCACGCCTAAATTATTTTTAAAAGGAACCAGAGAGGACATATTTGCTAATCCAATCATGTCTCCCAAGTCTGTATAAAAGAAATAACTGAAGACAGTGCTTCCAAATGCTCCTCATAGAATTTTATTTTGCATTAGATTGCTCAGCCGTGCTTCATAATTCTGAAATTCAATATGCAGATAATACAGCCGTGGGCTTTAATAACCTTATAGATCAGGCAGCTGCTTAATTAACATGGGATAATGGTGCATTTAAATTATCGTTTGTAGGCTTTATGATTGTGCGTTGAATGTGTTAATGTAGACTATCATTGTTGGTAAAATGATGGAGATAACCAAGATCCTCTAGTAGGCATCTTACAACTAACTCATTGCATTATTTCATATGGAGATATGCTTCGTCTCTGATTTAGAAAGGGTTCCTTCCTATTCTGTGTCTATGGCAGGAAAAGCTTAATTTATAAGCTAATTTCATTTCTTCCTTTGAGCACAGAGTGATACTGTTCTGTTCATTGCTACTGATAGCTATCCGCAGCAGTAGTCGCCCCTTAAAAAATGTACACCAGTCCAGCTTGCAGCCTCAATTCCATTTGGGCCCCTTCTTCATCCTTATAAATATCATTGCTATTCCTTCCATAGGCTCATCCCTCATATTTCTGCTGCAATTTTATTTCATCCTGCCAGTTGCTGCTGATTACATACAGGGGGATTTTTATTTGTTGAGTTCCTGAACTCAGTCCTGTGGCACCCCCTCCCCTCTCATATTGAATGCTTCTAGCATAGTAACATAGTATATGACGGCAGATAAAGACCAGTATGGTCCATCTGGTCTGCCCAAGGCGGCAAGAGTGGGTGCAGCTGCCGCTCCGTGCAGGTCACTCCTCCCCATGCCTTTGTTTAGGGGTGTACCCACCGCTCCATGTAGGTCACCTCTATTTGTTCAGATATAAGAGATAGTTATGTTTATTTTGATTTTATCCTGTTGCTATAAAGGGATCTGCTGTGTCTGTCCCATGCCATATTGAATTCTGTCACTGTATTTGCCCCCACCACATCCATCGGGAGGGTATTCCAAGCATCTACCACCCTTTCAGTGAAAAAGTATTTCCTGACATTGCCTTTCAGTTTACCCCCTTAAAGCTTCATGTTATGCCCTATAGTTTTTACAGCTTCCCTGTGTTTGGAAGAGGTTTGTTTGTTCATTAATACTCTTAAGTATTTAAAGGTCTGTAATTATATCTCCCCTGTCCCTCCTCTCCTCCTGAGTGTATATATTTAGGTTTTCAAGTCTCTTCTCATAAGTTTTCTGACGCAGGCTCCAAATCATTTTGGTTGTCTTCCTCTGAATCATTTCCAGCCTTTTTATATCCTTTGCGAGATACGGTCTACAGAACTGAACACAATAGTCCAAGTGAGGCCTCACCAGGGACTTGTACAGTGGCATTAGTACCTCCTCCTTTCTGCTGGTAATTCCTCTCTGTATATATTCAGCATCCTTCTGGCTTTGGCCACCACTGTCACACTGTTTCGCACCTTGAGTTCCTCAGAAACAATCACTCCGAGGTCCTTCTCCTGGTTTGAGCACACTAACCTCTCGCCCCCTATCGCATACAATTCCCTTGGATTTCTGCTTCCCAAGTGCATGATACTGCACTTCTTCACATTAAATCTTAACTGCCAAGCATTAGACCATTCTTCCATCTTTTGTAGATCTTTCCTCATGTTATCCACTCCCTCAGAGGCATCCACTCTGTTGCGAATTTTTGTGACATCTGCAAAAAGACAGACTTTTCCATTCAGTCCTTCAGCAATATCACTCACAAATACATTGAACAGTACTGGTCCCAGGACCGAACCCCGGGGCACACTGCTAATCACCTTCCTTTCATCTGAGTGAGTTCCATTTACCATCACCTTCTGTCGTCTGTCAGTCAACCAATTTCTGATCCAGTTCACCACCTTGGGACCCATCCCTAAACTGTTGAGTTTATTGATAAGTCTCCGATGAGGAACAGTATCAAAGGCTTTGCTGAAATCTAGATAGATCACATCCATCGAATGCCCTTGATCTAGTTCTCTGGTCACCCAGTCAAAGAACTCAATCAGATTTGTTTGGCAATATCATCCTTTGGTAAAACTATGTTGCCTCAGATCATGCAATTTGATGGTTTTGAGGAAGTCTACTATTCGCTCTTTCAGGACTGCCTCCATTATCTTTCTCGTTGCTTGATATACCGCTCAGGCACATGCATCAGGGTGGTGTACAATAAAAACAGACTGCAAACAAGAAATAGCAGAAGAGAGGAATGCCAATATTTAGACAGGAAAGAGAGAGACAGAGAGAGAGAGAGAAAGCAAAATAAAATAGAACCAAAAGCTCCTGAGTATAAGAGGGGGGAAGGGGGAGGAGGGGCTGGCAAAAGGGAGGGTGGTTAGGGGTCGAGGAGGTCAAATGCTTGTTGGAAAAGGTGAGTTTTAAGCGGTATCTACTCCATTCCCATTTGTATATTTGTCAATCACAGGTGGTCCTTCTCCAGGATTTTCTTTAGTTAAAACAGAGCAAGTCAAGTATTTGTTTAGCATTTTCGCTTTTTCAACGTCACTTTCCACAAACCCGTTCCCAGCACTTTTGAGTCCTGCAATTCCACCCTTGATTTTCCTCCTCTCCCGAATATACCTGAAAAAAGTTTTATCGCCACACTTCACATCTTTAACCATCTTTTCTTTTGCCTTTGATTTTGCTATCCTTATTTCTCTTTTTATTTCTTTTAGTTTGATCCTGTATTCTTTTCTGTGTTCCGCTGTTTGCGAACTTTTGAATTTTGTGAAAGCTGTGGATTTTGCCTTTCTTTGTGCAGCCACTTCTTTGGAGAACCAAATAGGTTTCCTTTTCCTCTTGTTTTTATTTACTTTCCTTACATATGTATCTGTTGCTCCTTTTATTGCCTCTTTTAGTTTAGCCCATTGCAATTTCACCTCCCTTGTCCCCTCCCACCCTGCCAACTACTCGTTCAGGTACTTGGCCATTTTACTGAAGTTAGTGTTTTTGAAGTCTAGGACTTTGAGCTTGCTGTGATTGAATTCTACCTTGGCTTTTATCTCAAATTCACATCTCAAAATCACACCATTTGATAATTGCTGCCGCTCATATGGGCATCTACCCAGATATTCGACACCCTATCTCCGATGTTGAGCACTCAATCCAGCACCGAACTCTCCCTGGTTGGTTCCATCACCATTTGTCTAAGTAATGCATCTTGGAAGGCATCTACAATTTCTTTACTTCTTTCTCAATTTGCAGAAGGAATGCTCCAGTCCACATCAGGTAGATTCAAGTCACCCAATATGATCACTTTCCCCTTCATGGCTATCTTTGCAATATCAATAATCAATTCGCTAGCCATTTCTTCGGTTTGAGTCGGAGGCCTGTAGATTACACCAGTATGGATGACAGTGCCATCTCCTCTTTCCAACACAATCCACAGTGCTTCTTCTTTTCCCCATGTCCCCTGCATTTCAGCAGCTTTAATATTGCTTTTGATATATAGGGCTACTCCTCCTCCTTTTCTACCCTCTCTATCTCTTCTAAATAGATTATAATCAGCTATGGCTATATCCCATTCATGCGACTCATTAAACCATGTTTCTGTAATGGCCACAATGTCCAAGTCCATTTCCACCATTAGGGCTTCCAAATCAGGAACTTTGTTGGCTAGGCTTTGAGCATTTGTGCTCAATGCTTTCCAACATTTGTTGACTGGCTTGCCTGTATTTTGCATGGATTTTGTTCTACACACCTCTTCCCACAATACAAGCATTGTGGAACCTGTTTCTTTTGGGGAAACTGCTAGGTACTTATGACCTAGATTGACCACTGTTGGAAACAGGATACTGGGCTTGATGGACCTTGGTCTGATCCAGTATGGCGTATCTTATGTTCTTGTGTTCACTTGCCATTGATGTGTGGTTTAAAAGTGTGTCTGTTTCCCCGGCACCATCATCAGCTCTCCTCTCCGGAGGATCGAGCCTCCTGCACCGGGAGGAGCTGCGGCCCTCTGATCCCTGCCCAATCGGGGCAGCCACGTGCAGCAGAGATTTAAATTTCAGCGTGCCTGGCGGGCCCGCGCCTGAGGGCCTCGCCAGAGGGCCCTTTGGCGTGGCCCTTAGGCGGGGCACTAGACAACAGACTTCCATCCGTCAGCCACGTAAGCACAAATATCATGTATCGTACATTGATTATCTCACATCAAGCAAGTCCTTTATAACGTTGCTATCCTTGACCAAATACTTTGTATTTATTCACTTATTAGTTCTAACTCAATAAGCAAAATTTCTTATAACTCGTGTTAATGCTTGGCTAAACAACATCTAACATGTTACAGATTATGTCTCTCTCAGTAGACAAAACTCATATAGCGTTCTGCCATTGCTTAGTTGGACAATAAGTACCTTTCCGCAGAAGTGTGTATCTCTTTAAGTAGGTCTCTGGTAACATCTATACCTACTTGGCTAAACATTTGATATCTGGCAACATCTGTACCTACCTTACTATACATCTGTACCTAATTGGCTATACATTTGTTAACTCCTCTCAAGTTATTTTAAATCAACTCAACAGTATCACACTATAAGTCCCTCCCATCCCAAGGCAGTATTTTACTCCTCAATTACATAGGAAGAGAATGGGGCTCCCCATCAAGATAACATTAGGCCTATACCTCTTTCTCATAGGTTTACTACCCAATATCCTGGCACTAACCTCATCACATAAGTATATACCTATCTTGCATAACAACTGGAAAAAATGGTCAAGCGCAAATCATCATGACACAAATTGGTCCCACCGATCTCATCTCCACTATCTATTACATATACCTCTTCAACCCACTACAAATCTAAGGCAAGAAAATCACCATCATCCTCGAAGCCTAAAGTGTGCCCTCATTAAAGCCCGTTCACTTCGTAAAAAATGGCCAGTGGTCACAGACTTAATAACATCACACAACCTAGACATCCTCATGGTCATCGAAACGTGATTGTCCCCTGAAGATAACACAGGTACACTAAAACAATTTTTTTTTAAACTGCCTCTAATGTTTTGATTGATTTTTACGTTTTTTGGTGCGCTGAATCCAAATCTGGTAACCAATTTGCTCCATCACGTACAGATTTTTTGCTACATTGGGTTAGCAGTTTGAGGTGAACGTTTCAGATTGAGTGCGATCGAGATAAAAGTTTCTTGGATGAATTCTTTATACTAATTGTTTAGTAGTTATTCAAATAAGAATAAAGAAAATTGTAACAAGGCAGCACATAAGAATAATGTCAACAAAACACACTGTGATGGTCGCAAAATTGTCTGCACTTAAAACAGCCACATACATGTGCACAAACGAGCATATAAGAGCGAGGTTAGACACAAAGCAAAGCAAAGAAATGTGCAAAAAATGTTGTACAGGTATGTATGTAAGAATAGAAAACGCAAACCGCACCATTGCAATACATGAAGACAAACACCCGATGGTGTGAAAATAAAATTCTAATAAATGAGATCCGACACTGTGGTAATAACTAGCAAATTTTTATTTCAAAGTTTAGTAAAAACACGATATTTGTCAACACAGTTTAGATTTTAAAGTCATTCTTGGGTCAATCAATCTCCTGGTGGGCCCGTTTCTTCTTCCCCCGAATGCTTCTCTTGGTGCGCTGCTTGACGTATTTTTCATCTGGGGTTTCCCGCAGCAGCAACCAGCAGAAATCAGCCATCATAGTGGTGTTCCATCTTCCTTGGTACCTTCTCTCTGCGTCCTTGATGTCCTGGTGAAACCTTTCACCTTGTTCTTCACTGTACGCCCCCAAGTTTTCGGGAAAGTAGTTCACATGGGAGTGCAAGAAATGGACTTTCAGGCTCATGTTACAGCCTTGTTCTTTGAAGGCATTGAGCATCCTGGCAACAATATCCTTATAGTTCTCATCCCGCCTGTTCCCCAAGAATTTGAGAACAACATCCTTGAAGGAATCCCAGGCTTCTTTTTCCTTCTCAGACATCGTTTCAGCGAATGCTCCATCTGAAATGAGTTTCCTTATATCAGGGCCAACAAACACTCCTTCCTTTAGCTTTGCTTCAGAAAGTCGGGGGAACTTTGAGCAAAGGTACCGAAAGCACTCACCATCTTTTGGAAGGGACTTGATGAATTGCTTAATGAGACCCAACTTAATGTGGAGAGGTGGTAATAGAATTTTATCACGAGGTACCAAGCTCTCATGAAGAACATTTTTCTCACCGGGTCTCAAATACTCCCGAATTGGCCAGTCTTTTTCCCCCAGTGTAGGTCGCGGGCCCGGCTATCCCACAAGCAAAGGAAGCAGGGATATTTGGTGAAACCGGATTGCTGCCCTAATAGCATGGATAGAATTTTAAAGTCTCCACAAATCATCCACTTATGCTCATCATAACAAATCTTCTGAAGAATCAGGGCCAAATTCTCGTATTTTTCTTGGAGAATAACAGAGTGAGCAATAGGAACTGAAGCGAATGTGTTGCCATTATGAAGAAGAACACCTTTTATGCTGTCTTTTGATGAATCAATGAACAGCCGCCATTCAGCAGGATCATACTTGAGTTTAAACTTTTCCATCACTCCGTATATATCGTTGCAAAATACCAAATCTTCCTCTTTGCTGAAATACTTCAAAAATTGTGTCTCGCGGTTGCGGTACCAATAAAAAGTTGTTCCTGGTGACAATAGATTTTTCTGTTTAAGCCGAGAACCTAGCAGTTGGGCAGCACCTTTTGGGAGTCCTAAATCCCGGACTAAATCATTCAATTCAGCTTGAGAGAAAAGTTCAGGTTTCGGATCTGGTTCAGTTTCAAACTCGGAAGTATTGGACTCATCGGGAAAAGCCATCTGATGAGTCTCATCATGATCAGAACCGTCCACACAAATATGATCCAAAGATTTTGGTGGTTCAGGCACAGGTACTTCGTTGCTATGAGGCATAGGCCTAATTGCTGAGGGAAGGTTGGGGTAACTTATTACGTTCTTATTTTTTAAGTTGTATCCCTTCACAATGCAAGAGCAAAAATAGCAGTCACTGCTGTGGTCTCTTTGTTCACGCCACATCATAGGTATTCCGAAACGAAATGCTTGTTTTTTACCTTTCATCCATAAGCGTAGATCTTCCTCACATGTCTTGCACACTTTGTGAGGAGCCCACGGTTTGTCTTGATCGCCTAACTTCAAACCGAAATAGGCGAAATATACTTTTTTAATAAATGCAGAAATGTTCCTCTGCCGCTTTTTCACGGTATATTCCTCACAAATAAAACAAAAACTGTCCGGAGAGTTGACGCAACCTCTGGCTCTGTGAGCCATCACAAATACACAGCACTGCAAACTGCAACTGTAATGAACCACTTCGGAATAAAGCTGGATTACGACTGAGCAAACAAAAGGTAATAATGAACTTGCAAGAAATTGAAATTTGACAGGAACGTTCATGTCGCAACCACCGTGTTTGAGCGAGCGAATGAGGCGAGGCGAACAGGAAAGAACATGCACCAGCGCGAGTACTGGATTTAGCCCCCCGCCTCCCAATTGTCCTGTTAATGTATAAAATGAATACAAAACACTCTAAAATATCATGAGGGAGTGTTTCTAGTTAGTTAACTATTACAACCTCTATTTTGGGCCAAGAAAATAAACTGCAGTCGGCTAAAAAGAAATTATGTGAACATTCCTTATATGGGTAAGAAATCTAATTTTGCAAGAAAATGTGACGTGATGGAACATTTTGGCTATTTTTCCTGGATTCAGCACCCCAAAATCTATAGGAATCAATTGCAAAACTGGAGGCAGTTTTTTGGTAGTGTACCTGTGTAATGTAATCCTCAACCAACTGCTCCCTGACAACTTTGCAGTGTTCACTAGCAACGGACAAAACAGAAGAGGAGGAGGAGTACTTATCCTCACCAAGACAGATCTCCAGTTCAAAATGGAGGACTCCACCAGCAACAACCACCTTGAAACCGTCACTATCTCCAACAACTTATGTTCTATAAACCTACTATACAGAGCTCCATCATCCTCACCGGATGAATTATCTACTATAATAAACCTCACTTCCAATACACCAAACTCTAACAGACCCAACTGGATTCTAGGAGACATGAACTTACCATCTCTACAGGATAACCAAGCATCTGCCTTCATAGATGCCCTGGAATTCCTAGGATACAAGCAAGTAGTGCAGGAATCCACGCATGTAAAAGGCAATACTCTTGACCTTATATTTGTTCCACAGTCAGCTCACAATCAGCTACAAAACATACTGTCATCAATCACAGCGGTCCCTTGGTCAGACCATAAGCTCATTATCTTCCAGATTCCTACTCAAAACGAACAACCTTCAAGTGACACGGACTTCAACAAACACACAACCACTTCAACAAGATTTTTCCAACCATTTAACAGGGAACGTATCCTGGCCGAAACGGATGCACTCCTCAACGACACCTCTCTAAACTTAGATGAGATGATCACTGGTTGGAACAACAGACTTAACTCCATTGCCTCATGTCCACCAAGGATCAGGTCCTCAAGGAAAAAAGCGACAGCCCCATGGTTCACACCCGAGCTGAAAGATTCACTAAAATTACTGCGGAGGCTTGAGAAGCAATGGAGGAGATCACACACTAATAGTAGTCAGACCGCTTACATGCAGCATCTTGCCACTCACCGCAAGACCATCGCTGAAAAGATGAAGCAGTACCACACAGACACCTTGAGACGTGCTCTAAATAAACCTCATGACCTGTTTAGTTTGGTCAAGAGATTGGCCAAGGAACTTTCACCCGAACACCAGTGCAAAATCAGCCTGCAAGAATTTGCTGCTCACATACAATCCAAGATGTGCAGGACGAATAAAATTGCAATACCTTCCCCCCCTACAATTCAAGGGCACCCGACACCTTTAATGTCCTTCACCACTCCCTCATTGAGAATGATCCAGAACATTATCGCAACTCTCAACACTTCCACAGCACACACTGATCCTTGCCCAGCCTTCTGGATAAAGGATCTCCGCAACGAGCTCGCTCCCACAATATCCAAGATTATCAGACTATCATTTGACACTGGCTCTTTCCCTGCTGCTCTCAAACAAACCTCCATCAGACCTTTACTAAAAAACAGCAAGTTGGACCCACAGAAAGCAGACTCATACAGACCCATTTCCAGTATACCTACGCTTGCAAAAATAATTGAAAAAGTGGTTTATAGACAGCTACAAGATCACATTGACTCTGTAGCTCCGTTGGATTCATGCCAACATGGATTCAGGGAATCACATAGGGTCAAGACACTCCTGACCACCCTCCTCAATAACCTAAACACCGGCATTGACAACATCAGGAATGGATTTGTACTCATCTTTTTAGACATCGCGGCTGCTTTCGATTCAGTATGTCATGAGCTTCTTATCATCCGTCTACAAGAAAAGGGCCTCTGTGGAACAGCACTCGAATGGTGTAACTCATACCTATCAGGTAGATGGCAGCACGTTCGATCCGATGGTGCAATATCAGATCCGTTTCATCAGGGATAAGGGGTCCCACAAGGATCCTCTCTATCATCACTACTATTTAACATATACATGCAACCTATATGTAACATCATCAGATCCTTCAATGTCAACTGTATGATATACGCCGACGACGTGTTATTATACATGCCGATCTGCTTAGACAAGATGGACCTCACTCCCTTAACCAACTGCTTTAACGCCATATCAAACTGGCTACTGTCACAAAATCTCAGAATCCAACACAAAAAAACGGAGGTTCTCTTTATATCAAGGAACTCGAATTTCACACCACCTACATGCCTGGAAGTTCAAGATGCCACACTGCAAGTAAAACCACATATCAGATACCTAGGAGTGACCCTTGATCAAAACCTTGACATGAAAACTCACATAGCCAACATAGTCAGAGCAATTTACTTCAAGATCCGCTCCCTCAGACATCTTCGCCAACTGATTGATCCAGACGATTTCCGTACTGTGTACCAGGCTTTAATCATTCCACATTTCGATTACGCAAACTCCATTCTACAAGGGCTCCCTCAATCAAGCCTGAATCCTCTTCAACTTGCCTTAAATAGTGCATCGAGAGTGCTCTTCGGAGCATCCAGAAGGGACCATATAATGCCCCTTCTAAAACAGCTACACTGGCTCCCTATTCAAGCGAGAGTCACTTTCAAGACACTTCTCCTGGCATTTAAAGCGTACAAAGGTCTCGCCTCCACCTCGTTATCGGAAATGATACAACCAATCATAACCAACAGACTAAGAAGAACCACAGAACTAAATATGCTTACCGTACCAAAGGAAGTCATAAAATACAACTCCACAACATCGAGCAGAGCCTTCAGCCTATGTGCCCCAAAACCTTGGAACACCCTTCCATCACACGTTAGGGCCATCCCTGATCTCAGCCACTTCAGGAAGGCCCTGAAACATCACCTTTTCCTCAAATATTTCCCAGAGAACAAAGAAGCACAATCACATTCGAACACCAATAACCACATGCCAAACACGTAAACCTTCTGTCTCATCAGAACATCAAACTACTTCAACAGATCTACATGACAATTTTCATACCCTGACACTTTGATGTAAATAGTTGTCTTGTATATAGTTACTCCTGTTATCCTGTTATCCAAGTTGATTTTCCTGTTAACTGTAATAACCAGATATTTGTATCTTGGCTGAGGTTCTTTGTTCCATGTAAACCGCGCTGATAACGAATAGTGCGGTATATAAAAAATGTTAATAAATAAATAAATGTTAGTTCACTTTTGCTGTGAGTGATGTCCTGAACTTGTCCTTCTCCATTAATCACCCCCCTTTCCCTAGTTTAAATTCCTATCCACATACTACCTCAATTTTTCACTTAGGATCCTTTTCCATTCAACAGAGAGATGCAGTCCATTAGCACAGTATAGTCTCTTGTTTTCCCAGTCGCCTGTATATCTAAATCCTTCTTGTTTGCACCAGGTTTGGAGCCATGTATTAAATATGCGATGCAGCCTTTCTGCCCCCTTACCAAGAAGAGGTAGAACTTCTGTGAATGCTATAGTGTTAACAATGGGCTTGAGGTTTTCTCCCAGAGTCTGGAAGTCCCTTTGAACTGCAGAAGCACTTTTCCTAGCCAGATCATTTGTACCCAAGTGGAATGCAACATCAGTTTTGGAGTGTTCACTTTCTGCATTAACTGTATCAACAATTTGGTTCGTATTCCTGTTGGCTGAAGAGCCTGGGAGGCATTTGACCATCTTCTCTCCTTTGAACTGTGCATCCAAGTTGGGGCCTCTGATGGTGGAATTTCCAAGTAGTAGTAGTTTTCTGTTTTGTGATTTTTTTTTTTCTTCATAATTGGTGCATTATCAGTAGATTGGGCATTGACTCTTTCATTTAAGGGCACTTCAGTTTCCACAGATTGGGCACCCTCATTATCCAAAGCAGAGAAGGCATTATGCAGGGAGATCTCTTGATTGAAAGGGTGTCTCTTCGTTACAGTTTGCAACCTACCAGAGCCCACTATGATCCATTTCTTTTTGGGCTGTTTGATTTTTTGTGGGAGGGGTGGTGGATTTTGTTCAGTTTGTACCCTAGAGGAGGTGTGTTTAATTGCAGCTAATTCTTCCCTTAGTAGAATCAATTCTCTGTGCATAGCAGCTAACCTGAGGCATATAGAGCAAGCTGTTAGGTTCCAAATAATTCTTCTCAGAATGAAAGCACCACAGTTATTGCATTGAAACGCATCGACTATTACTATATAATTTTTGCTGGTATCCCCCAATATCAACTTCGCCATTTACAGATGATTCAAAATACCACTGCCCAGATCCTTTCTCACACCACCCATTTTAGTAATAATATACCCTCTCTTATTCAATTACATTGGTTCCCAGTCTGCCATCACATTACCTTTAAACTCTTGACTCTGACTCATAAGGCCCTTTACATATACACCCCTCAGTACCTGGCGGATTCCATACAGTTCCGTCCAGCGCCTCGCAGTCTCCGGTCCATACATGTTAACCGTCTTGATCTTTCTTCCCCAACTCGTGCCCACCTAGAACAGACTCGTCACTCAGCATTTCTCTTCTTAGCACCATCCCTCTGAAACTCCCTTCCTACCTCACTCCATCAAGAAAAGTCATTCCCCAAGTTCAAGTCGCTCCTCAAGACCCATCTCTTCTATGTTGCCTATGACCTCCCCTTTCCTGATTCTTCTTAATCTCCCTCTCTCTCTGTCTGAACCACTTTGTCTCCTTCCTCTCTAAATCTAGTGTGCTTTCCTGTCTGAAGATGTAGTTCCTTTCCGTTTCTGGCCTTGGCCTCTGTTATTTTGCTTCATTGTAAACTTCCCTGATAGCTCCAAAGGTGAGGTAAATCAAGCATTTTAATAAAGATAGAGATGAATGGGAATGGGAGCATCTGAGAGAAGTAGAGTAACAGTAGGCAAAACTGAAACAAGATTTTTTTTAAGAGCAACAAACCTTTTTGTTAGGAAAGTAAATAAAAAACAAGTAATACAGTAAAACGTGAGCACAAGACTTTTTTTTTAGGTATGTTAGTGAAAGGAGGACATGGAAAGCTGATGAGGAAAAAGTGGAATTGCTTAACAACTATTTCTGTTTTGTGTTCATAGCTGAAGGGCCAAGAATGGGGCCTCAGAAAACAAGCACAAATAGGAATAGAAGTGAGGTAGAACTCAAACTATTTTCACAAGACTGTGTTTGTGAGGATCTAGCTAAACTAAAAGTGAACAAAGTTATGGGACCGGATGAGATTTATTTAAGGGTATCAAGGAAACTTAGAAAAGTGCTGGCAGCTTCGCTGGCTGACTTTTTGAAGGCTTCTTTAAAGTCGGGGGTGATCCCAGAGAACAGGAGATAGAAACATAGAAACATGATGACAGAAAAAGACCACATGGCCTATCTAGTCTGTCCTTCCATAACAACAACTACAAGAGTCCACTTTTTACCTTTAGAGATCCTCTGTGTTGGTCCCATGATTTTTGGAATTCAGTTACTGTCCTCATCTCTACCACCTCCACTGGGAAACTATTCCATGGATCCACTACTCTTTCTGTAAAGAAATATTTACGCATATCACTCCTGAATCTATCTCCCTTCACCCTCATCCCATGTCTCCTCGTAGCAGAACTTGCTTTCAATTGAAAGAGGCTCTCTCCCTGAACATTTATGCCATGGAGGTATTTAAACATCTCAATCATATCACCTCTATCCCGCCTTTCCTCTAAGGTGTACATATTAAGATCCTTAAGTCTGTCCTCATATGCTTTATAATGAAGCCCACTAATCATTTTAGTAGCCACCCTCTGCACCGACTCCATCTTGTTCACATCCTTTTGAAGGTGCGGTCTCCAGAATTGCACACCATACTCCAAATGAGGTCACACCAAAGACTTATACAGAGGCATTATCACCTCCTTTTTTCTGCTAGCCATTCCTCTCCGTATGCACCCAAGCATCCTTCTAGCTTTTGCCGTCGCCTTTTCTACCTGTTTAGCTACTTTAAGATCATCAGACACAAACACGCCTAGGTCCCGCTCTTCTTTAGTGGACAAAAGTACTTCACCTCCTATACTGTATTGCTCCTTTGGATTGCTGCAGCCCAAATGCATGACCTTACATTTTTTAACATTAAATCCCAGCTGCCAAATTCTAGACCATTCTTCAAGCTTAGCTAGATCCCTCCTCATGTTATCTACCCCTTCCTGGGTGTCTACTCTATTGCAGATTTTGGTATCATCTGCAAAGAGGCAAACCTTACCCGACAGCCCTTCCGCTATATCACTAACAAAGATGTTAAAAAGAATCGGACCAAGGACAGATCCCTGGGGCACACCACTGGTAACATCCTTTTCATCAGAGTGAGCTCCATTTACTTGTACTCTTTGTCGCCTCCCACCCAACCAATTTCTAACCCAAGCAGTAACTTTAGGGTCCATCCCTAGGGTGCTCAGTTTGTTTATAAGTCGCCTGTGAGGAACAGTGTCAAAGGCTTTACTGAAATCTAAATACACCACATCTAGAGCTCTCCCTCGGTCCAATTCCCTGGTCACCCAGTCAAAGAAATCAATCAGATTTGTTTGACAAGACCTGCCTCTGGTGAATCCATGCTGCCTCGGATCCTGTAATCCGCTGGACTCCAGAAACCTCACTATTTTCTCTTTCAGCAGCGTTTCCAACAATTTACTCACCACCGAAGTTAAACTAACCGGCCTGTAGTTTTCAACCACATCCTTACTTCCGCTTTTGTGTAAAGGCACCACATGAGCCTCTCTCCTGTCCTTTGGCACCACTCCCGACTCCAACGAGGCATTGAAAAGGTCAGTCAGTGGAGTTGCTAGAATGTCCCCAAGTTCCCTCAGTATTCTAGGGTGTATCCCATCCGGTCCCATCGCTTTGTCTACTTTAAGTTGAGCTAGTTTCTCACGAACACAGTCTTCTGAAAATTGTTCAAGATGTCCCTCGCTTCTGTTCTTATTTGTGGGTGTTTTCTGAGGTCCTGCTCCTGGTTCTTCATCTGTGAACACAGAACAAAAATATTTGTTAAGCAATTCCGCTTTATCCTTATCAGCTTCTACATATTCCCCCCCTGCACCCTTGAGTCTGACAATACCACTTTTGCCCTTCCTCTTCTCACTAATATATCTGAAAAATGTCTTATCCCCCCATTTTATTGCATTGGCTATTTCCTCCTCCTTTTGAATCTTTGCCTTCTTGACTACTTTGCTAGCTTCTCTAAGTTTTCCAAATATAGATGCCTGTCTTCCTCTCTCTGTGATCTCTTGTATTTCAAGAAGGCCTCCCTCTTTTTCTTCACTTTTTCAGCTACTTCCTTCGAAAACCATAGCGGTCTCCTTTTCCTTTTGCCTTTATTTACCATTTTAACAAAAAGGTTGGTTGCCCTTAAAATACCCCCTTTCAGTTTTGCCCACTGTTTTTCTACATCCCCAGCTGTTCCCATCCCACTAATGACTCCCTGAGGTATTGGCCCATCTTCGCAAAGTTAGTCTTCCTAAAATCTAAGATCCTCACCTTGGAATGGATTCTAACAGCCCTAGTCCTAATACTGAACCACACCATCTGGTGATCACTGGATGCAAAATGATCTCCCACTACAACATCAGAAACACTTTCACCATTGGTAAGCACCAAGTCCAGTATGGCCCCTTCACGTGTGGGGTCTGTTACCAATTGCCTGAATAGTTCTCCCTGTAGAAAATCCAGGATCTCCTTACTTCTAGATGATACTGCAGCAGGAATGTGCCAATCAACATCTGGCATATTGAAATCTCCTATCAGTAGCACTTCCCCTTTCCTAGCAATGCTGCGTATGTCTTCAATTAACTCTCTGTCCACCTCTTCCTCTTGTGAGGGAGGTCTGTATATCACACCAATGCAAATAGATTTCTCTTTCCCTCTTTCTAGTTTAACCCGCAATGCCTCCTCTCTCCCTTTTAAGCTCTGTAATTCCAAAGCTTTAATAGTAGTTTTTACATATAGTGCCACTCCTCCTCCCCTTCTTCCTACCCTGTCCTTTCTGAATAAAGTATAGCCAGGTATAGTTACATCCCAGTCATGGTTTTCTGTGAACCATGTTTCTGTAACTGCCACTAAATCCAAGTCAGCCACTCCCACCAAAGCTTCAACTTCAGGGATCTTATTTCCCATGCTACGGGCATTAATACACACTGCTTTCCATATGTTACCCCTGTTACCCATTTCCATAAAGGTATTTAATGTATCACCTACCTGGGGGCTTTCACTTACCTGGGGGCTTTCTTCACCCATCCCCAACGAATCTAGTTTAAAGCCCTCTTCAGTAGATTAGCCAGTCTACTACCGAAGATGCGTTGACCTTTCTTGGACAGATGGATGCCATCTCTGCTCTGCAACCCTTGGAACAGCATCCCATGGTCTAGGAAACCAAAACGCTCTCGATGACACCATCCACGCAGCCATGCATTCATCTCCAGGATGCGAGCCTCTCTGCCTTGGCCTTTACCCTCAACAGGGAGGATTGAAGAGAACACCACCTGTGCACCTAACTGCTTCACCCTCTGTCCCAGAGCCATAAAGTCACTTTTGATATGTTCCGAGGTATACCTGGCAGTATCATTTGTTCCAACATGGATTAGCAACATTGGGTAATAGTCAGTTGGCTTGATGAGTCTCGGCAAACTCTCCGTAACATCTTGGATTTTGGCACCAGGCAGACAGCATACCTCTCTGGACATCAAGTCTGGTCAGCAGATGGATGCCTCAGTACCCCTCAGAAGAGAGTCTCCAACCACCACTACCCTCCGTTTCCTTCTGGTTACTGATTCTGCAACTTTAGGGTACTTGAACTCTGGTTCTTCCCTTTCCAGGGATGCTTTCACCTCCTCCACTTCCAGGGCTGCATAATGGTTCTTCAATTCAAGGGCTGGAGAAGTTGGATTGGTGATTTTGCAGGCCCTGGTGACTTGTGTCCAACCATCGACATTCTGTTGGCACCCATCTTCTCCTGTGCTGGAGAGCTTGGTTGCTGCAAGAAGCATCTCATCAATGTACTTCTCACTGTCTTGAATGCTCCTCAGCCTCGCCACCTCCTCTCTGAGTTCCTCCACTTGTTTCCTCAGAGCTTCAGCATGCAGGCACCCTGCACATGGAACCGGTCCTTCAACTGGCATTAGGACCTCTGTCTGGTCCGAGGCAGAAGCTGTAACGGGGGCAACAGCTTTAGCAATACGATTTTTCCCAGCCATTGTTCTGTTCGTGGAGCTTAGGTATCGTTTGTTGATCTGTGGAGCCCTGGTTTGGAAAGCCTCAACAGGGCAGGGCACTGGAGCCTTTTATGCAGGCTTCAACTGCACTCAGGAAACAGGCCCACTAACTCCTGATTAGGTTTTAGCAGTTTCTAAACCTGAGGAGGTTACTGGAGTTCAGCAACCTACTGTGCTCAAGGAAAGTTCCCCGTTTGTTGATCTGTGGAGCCCTGGTTTGGAAAGCCTCAACAGGGCAGGGCACTGGAGCCTTTTATGCAGGCTTCAACTGCACTCAGGAAATAGGCCCACTAACTCCTGATTAGGTGTTAGCAGTTTCTAAACCCGAGGAGGTTACTGGAGTTCAGCAACCTACTGTGCTCAAGGAAAGTTCCCCGTTTGTTGATCTGTGGAGCCCTGGTTTGGAAAGCCTCAACAGGGCAGGGCACTGGAGCCTTTTATGCAGGTTTCAACTGCACTCAGGAAACAGGCCCACTAACTCCTGATTAGGTGTTAGCAGTTTCTAAACCTGAGGAGGTTACTGGAGTTCAGCAACCTACTGTGCTCAAGGAAAGTTCCCCGTTGTTTGATTTGTGGAGCCCTGGTTTGGAAATGTGGTTCCTGTCCACAAAAAAAGAAGTAAAGAAGAGGTTCAAAACTACAGACCAGTTATTCTGAACTCTGAGGTGAGTAAATGGAAATGCTGCTAAAGTGGAGGATGGTGCACTTTCTGGAATCCAAGGGAATGCTGGATCCGAGACAGCATGACTTTACTAGCGGTAGGGCATGCCAGACAAAGGAGGGATCTAGTGAAGCTTGAATGGCCAAGAATTTGGCAGCTAAAACTTAATCCTGAAAAATGCAAGGTCATGAATTTACGGTGCAAAAACCTAAGGGAGTGGTACAACATAAGGGGTGAAGTACTTCATTGCACGAAAGAAGAATGGGGGCGATCATATCAGATGATCTTGAAGTGGCCAAACAGGTAGAAAAGATGACAGCAAAATCCAGAATGATGCTTGGGAGCATAGGCAGAGGAATAGCCAGCAGGAAAAAGGAAGTGATAGTGCCTTTATATTAGTCTCTTCGAGACTTCATTTGGAGTATTGCGTGAAATTCCAAACACCACACCTTCAAAAGTCTAGAAACAGGATAGAGTTGGTCCAGAGGGTGTCTACTAAAATGGTCAGTGGTCTTTGTCATAAGGCATATGGGGATAAGCTTAAAGATCTCAATCTGTATACTTTGGAGGAAAGACGGGAGAGGGGACATATGATAGAGACATTTAAATACCTCCAAGGTATAAATGCACAGGAGGTGGCCCTCTTCACTTGAAAGGAAATTCTGGAATGAGGGGTCACAGGATGAAGTTCAAAGGGGATAGGCTCACGAGTAATCTGAGGAAATAGTCCTTTAAGGAAGGGGTGGTGGATGTGTGCAACAGTCTCTCAGTGAAGATGAGAACTGCATCTCAATTCAAGAAAGAATGGGACAAGTACAGAGGATCTCTGAGGGGAGAGGAAAGGGTTGTATAACTTGATAGTTCTTATGGGTGGGCAGATTGGAAAGGTCATATGGTCTTTATCTGCCATCATTTTCTGTGTTTCTTTGTAAATGTTCTTTCTCTTCCCTTTTAAAGATGAGGGCAGGGGCTTTTTTTTTTAACTTAAATTTTATTAAAGCTTCTATAGCGTTTGCTCCTCATGTCACCTATTGTTTTCGCTGTGCAACCTGCCAAGGAGTGAGATGCAGAAAAAGCCCATTATGGGATGATATTAGGCACTCTTGAGTTCCTGTTTTACTTTTAGTAGTTCTTAGCTGCTGTTATACCTCTTCTTGCTGGGTATACGGCTAAGGACAGCTATGGATTAGGGAAGTAAGGAGCATGGAAGAAGCCATTTTTAATGCTGCTGAATCTTAAATTACTTTATTTGTGCTGCATAATGAAACAATTTTGTATGTATAGAGAACAACTCATGAGAGTGTATGTGTTCCTGGGCTTTTTCACACAGTTGGCGTTTCGTTTTCAGTGAAGAAATGTTGCTTTTATAAAGCTGCTTGGGGTTCTTCTTAGAAGATATTTTTTAAATGAAGGCTGCAAATGCATGCTCTTTTATAATCTTGTATAATTTCTCTGAATAGTAGGCATTAGACCTAGTCATGGTAGCTTCCCCTCTTTCGATTGACTGATAGAGTTTTTCTCCCTCAATCTGGCTGAATTACTGTATTTAAAACATCAGGATTTTGGTTCCTATGAATGACATTCTCAAAACATCTCAGAATTGTATTTTCATAGAAATTGCAAGATCTTGCAGAGAAACCAGCTGGGTAAGGCTGGAGCTATAAATATTTTCAATGGACCTTTTTCTCTCAGAAAAAGAACTTTATAAACTTCCTGTCATCAGGAAAACCGCTTATGGTAAAGGAAGTAATCAAGTACCATTTTCAAGGTTTGAATTTTCACAATTATGGCTGGTGAATTATAAGACCAATTTTATCAACCTTCAATTTTATGCATTTAAAGTGATGAAGAAAAAGAACAATAGTGATATACTGCAAGATGAATATAGTCAAATGAAAATGCTGCAGGAAATAATTACTTAATATTTAATCAGCTTAATGCATTGGCAGAAGGGAACTGTTGCTGAGAGATTAGTAATTATATCTGAATGAATTTCTCTTTAAAAGTTTTAGTATTAAATATTAATGGCTATCATCCTGATTGACTGCATTGCCCTCCCTCCATCCCACTCCCCATACCCCATAGGTACAGAACAGGAGAAGAAGCTCAGTGAATCACTTGAAGTATTTGAATGCATTTCATCATTCCTTTATTTATCAGGACTAGTAAATATGAGAAGGGAAGGGGGAGCTCAAACTAAAGACATTTTAGTCTTAAACTTTCTTGGACTCCCATAAGGCTTGTAGCCTGGCAGATAGTGTTCCTGTGAAGCTGTGTGGGGATCCTCCACTCATGCTGCTGCTGGTAGGGGGAGGTGCTGCGATATTGTATTTTATAGTCCCTGCTCCTCACTGCTAAAAATGCATGTATGTAGAATAGCATGTTTAACTCTCTACAGCCCTGGCATGCATGTTAACCCAGGGTCAAGGGTAGTTAGTATGTGCTAAATTTAGCATGCACTTGCATGCAAATGAGGGTATGCCATTGGTTTCCAGTACAGAAGCTCTATAGAATACATAATATAAAAAATGAGTGGTTGTTGGAAATTGATTGTGGAGAAAAATAAGATTGATTGATAGAGATGGGCTAGGGAGAAAGGGTGGAAGACTGGAGGGAACTTGTTAGGTTGCGGGGGAGAGAGAGAGAGAATGGTGGAGACAAGAAGGGAAGAGAAATAAAGAGGACTAGTAGGAACAGGCTTGTTGCTGAGGGGAAGGGGTCCATGGAGAGTGGTGGAGCTGAACTGGATGTCTCTGAGCATATTTGGAGGTTAATAAGGAGTCCACACAGTTAAAAAGGTTTGGAACCTTTGCCTTCTCCAATTTAGGATTTAGCAGGTGCACATTAAATGTCAAGGTATGTTCTTCTTCACTTGCTATTTCTTGTGTGCATATTAACATTTAGACTTTAACAGTTATCTGGGAAGGAGAGTAAATTTTAGTGAACTCACAGGGCTGGCATACTAACATTTAATGCTTATAGGGTGCCATTCTATTGGGGCTTCCTTCAACTCCCTGCTGTTGCATGGTAGCCCTCCATGTCTGACCCCGACCCCCCACCCCCCTTGGCCTAGTACTCAAGGGACTTTATGTTCTGATCATCCTCCCTCCCCTGTTGTTAGTTCAACTAACCCAAAAGCAGAGAATCCCATTTCAGTCTCTCTGCTTGCTCCTTTCAAATATGCCATATCAAAGACTGGGGAAGGAGAAACTCCTGCCCACTGTTGATGACTTAGAAAAGGGCATCAACTAGTGGCATGGGCCTCACTTGTGTGTGTGTGTGAGTCAGAGTAGTACAAAAGGTGGTGGTGCCATTTTGAAATGTGATAGGAGAGCGGTAAGGGAACCCTGTTTTTTCCTGCCCCAGTGTTTGATATGGTATCTTTAGAAAGGGTAGGCGGGAGGGGCACCTAGGGAAGTGACACAAATGGGTATCGAGTTTAGAGCAGCCAGGACCTGAATTTTAGGTCAAGAGGTAGAAGGTTGAATTGGACCACCAAGCCCCTTGTTTCTTTCTTATGGGATTGAGTCAGACCACGGGAGGACTTTGCTTTTTTGTAGTGGGTGTGGAGGAGTTGTTGCCACTGAGCCCCTTGTTACTTGACTTGAGGAGAGGAGGGGAATGAAGGAACTTGTGATAATGAACATTTTCACTTTGGGCCATTTGGCATGGGAGAATTTGTAATACAAATGATAAATATCATATATTTATATATCAGCCGCTTTCGATAGTGTTCACCATTCAATAATGCTTAACAACTTAAGACACATAGGAATATACTCTACAGTTCATAAATGGTTCACTTCTTATCTGAGCAATAGAACTCAAAATGTTAGTATAAGCAATCAAACTTATGAATCATATAAATTTGAAACAGGTTTACCACAGGGCTCAGCGCTTTCAGCTCTGCTATTTAATATATACATAAAACCAGTGTGCAATATCTTTAAAAAATATGGTGTACTCTGTCATCTATATGCAGATGATATTATGATGTACATCCCATTCACAATCCCTAACATACCGTTGCAACTCCTATCGGATTGTTTTAATGAAATAACATTATGGCTAAATGCCCACAATCTCCTAATAAACCATTCAAAAACCGAAGTGCTAATAGTCACCAAAAACCAAGATTACACCCCGCCAACACATATAACACTACAAAACCAAGAATTTAAAATAAAAAATGAAGTGAGATACTTAGGAGTTATTATAGACAAACATCTCACTCTTGATACCCATATCAGAAACATCACAAAGAAAATTTATTTCAAACTTTAAAATACTTAAACAACTTAGACCTCTAGTTTATATACAAGATTTTATCAGTATAATTCAAGCCACCATAACCCCCCATTTTGACTTTGCGAACCTTTATTATTAGGTACATCAAAACAAAACATCAAAAGACTGCAACTCGCACAAAACTCAGCAGCTAGGATCATAACGAAAACACACTCTCATCAACATATAACACCAATTCTAGCATCCCTTCACTGGCTGCCAATTCAAAGCCGAATAACATATAAAACACTAATAACAGTATTTAAAACACTATTTGAAATGGCACCATGCACATTAAGTAAATTAATTACTAAAGAACATTCAAAACCTACTCAAAGAAAAAGTCAACTAAACAAACTTAAAACCCCAATAGATTTTATAAAAACAAATAAATCAACAAACAACAAAGCGTTTTCACATGCAGCCCCAATAGCCTGGAATTCCCTCCCAGTTGAACTAAGAATACTAACAGAGATTAATGAATTCCGCAAAAAATTGAAAACACACCTATTTACAATACACTACAATAGTATAGACCAGCCATCAAAAGAATTAGATAAAGGCTAAGCAGTTTTTGTCTAACATTTCACTATAACAGAAAAAGAAAACCCGCCTTATCTGCATCTGAACTACTCATTACGATCATACCCCACATAACTTGATTTGTATTTAATAATATAATGTAAATGTACATAATGTATATAGTGTTGCACTGTTCTGTGCTAATCTGTTCAACATTTTTGTTTACTGTACATTGGTTATAGTTATATCACGTTATATGTAAAACAAACTATGATTTGTTGTTATTTGTGAACCGCAACTGATCTCTGGAAGCTGCGGTATATAAGAGCTTGTTAAATAAATAAATAGTGGTAGTAATATATAGCATACCATTCCAGCTATAGATACTCTCCAGGAAAGCATACCTGACGAGGATTGGTTGACTATGAGGACTAGAACTGGTGCGAAATGGGAGTGCTGGAGCAGGAATACTAGGCCAGGTATGGCACTGGAACCAAGGACCTGGATTAGAGAGCTAAGCATAGAGTACGAACCAGCAGAGCATCGGGAACGCCAAATGAACAGACGTTCCTTTGATTGTATCCCAGGAGTCTGTCGTATCATCACTAGTGTCTCCACTGCTCTTATATATTGTTTCCACACCCTGTGCTGAGCTGTTACCCTAGGGGATCTTTGGGGATACTTAAGACATAGGCTGGATTAAGGGAATCCTTTTTTATGCAGTAGACTTTAAACCAGCATGGAAGGGAACCATATACATTGTGTGGATCTCTTGCTAATCCCAAATCCAAGGAATAAAATTAAACACATACTTAGATCACTTAAGAGCTTTTCTCTTATTGAAGCAGGACAGCTGGTCAGAGGGCCAGATATCTGGTTGGGAGTCTCACTAGTTGCCAAGTTTTCTTTTATAATCTATCAGGGAATATTTGACACCTAAACTCAAGCTATCTTGCTTCAGTCCTGAACAGTGAGTCGCACTTGGCTGAGAATGGATCCAAGATAAACCAAAGGAGGTAATTTAGAGAAAAGAGCTTGAGACTTGGATGAACAGAATACCAAGAGGTTTTTCAGGGTGGAAGCCTTTTGATTTTGTCCATGTATCTTTTAAGCCACTTCTTTGGTTTTATCAGTTCTTCATGCAAATGTCCAGATTCTGGAAATGACCCCTCTGCTTGGCTATACCAGAACTTACTGGTCCTGAATAGGAAAATCAGAAGTTGCCCTGCAATCTCCAGGAACAAGCAGGAATGAGTCTTCACATATGGGTATCGTCGGTACCGACTGAGCCTGCGCGGGAACGCTCCCCAGCGTCCAATAAGAAAGCTTTTGGGAGCATCCCACAGCGCCTGCGTGCTGCCTTCCCGCCTTTCCCAACCACCTCTCTCCAGTTCTTCTTTTCCGCGGAGCCAGCAGGTCGTGTTCCTGTCACCGCAGAAGAAGTTCTTTATTTTTTCTTTATTCTTTTGTGTCGCGTCTGCCTTTGATGTCGGACTGGTACCGCCGGTCTTTCTTTTCTTTCTTTCAAAAAAAAAACAAAAACGCTTTATCTCTACTGTGCATTTTCAGTTTTTGGGCCCTAGGCCTAAAAATATTTTCCTCATGGAGAAGCCCGCTTCTGGGTTTAAAAAATGCACAAAATGTGGCGGTACTATTTCTGTCACCGACACCCATGACTGGTGTCTAAAGTGTTTGGGACCTGACCATTCCATCACGGATTGTATGTCCTGTACCATGATGTCTAAGAGAGGTCGGCAGAACCGAGCAGCCAAGCTCAGTACCCTGTTTCCCTCTGATGCAGCTTCGGTAGCATCGACGTCTTCCAGGGCCTCCTCTTCCTCTCATGGATCTCAGGTAACCAAACATAAATCTGGCCGGTCCTCGAAGGGTAGATCTCCCTCCAAGCATCGAGATGCCTCCGGGCTTGCCCTCGAGGATTCCGCACTGGCAAAATTACCCCGGCGGGAAGCTCCAGCTTCCAAAGCATTATCTATGGGGTCACAGGTTGACATCGATGGCTCGGCCTCGACAGATCACCTGTTGCCATGTTCTGGGGTACCGGTGGCTCCCACTGGTACCGACATCCAGACTCTGGTGGCGTCGATGGATCAGAAGATTCTGACCATGCAGTGCACCTTAACGGCTTTCATACAGGCTGCGACGCCTCCGGTACCGCAACAATCCCCGTTGCTGGTACTGGCTCCAGTACCGGCATCACTCCCGGTACCGGTACCGATTGCATCGACATCGGCTTCGGTGTTGACTGCAACGGTACCCTGTCCTATGATGCCCATCGGTACCGAACCGGAACCGATTTCTCCCGATACGGTTATGGGGCTTTACAGGAGCATCCAGACAGGCGATACTTCGATTCCTCTGAGGACTCTGATGAGTCTGAGGGTTCTGTAGAAGCATCGATACTTCTTCCTCAGGAGTCTTCTTCACCTAAACGAAGAATGTCTCCTCCAGAAGACTTGTCTTTTCAAGACTTTGTTAGGGAAGTGGCTAGGGGCCTCTCTATCACAGTGGCCCCTGAGTCAGAACCCAGAGCCAAGGAGTTGGATATTTTACAATATCCTAAAGCTCCTAAGGAGGCAGCTACTTTACCTGTTCATGAGATTCTTTATGATCTCATGTTGAGGATGTGGGAGATACCTCTCACCACCTCTCCTCATTCTCGCAGGTTAGACACCATGTATCGTGTCCCTCCTTGTCCTGGCTTCCACAAGACTCAGCTTCCTCACCACTCTATTGTGGTAGAGTCTGCCATGAAGAAGATAAAGAGTGCAAAAAGACACTCATCTAATCCTCCAGGGCTTGAATGCAGGACCCTGGATGCTTTTGGCCGAAGGGTTTTCCAAGCTGCTATGCTAGCTGCTAGGATCAATTCCTATAGTCTCTATATAGGAATGTTTCTAAAAGAAGTCACAGATCATCTGCAGACTTTAACCCCTTTCATTTCAGAGGATAAAAGAGAGGAGTTTCTCACTTGGCTCAAACATGCCCAAGATGTCTCCAAATTTTCCAACCGTGCAGCCTTTGACTCTTTTGAGTGTGTAAGCAGAGCTTTGGCTGTTGCCATAGGGGCACGCAGAATTGCTTGGCTACAAGCTTCTGATTTGGAGCTCTGGGTCCAAGATCAATTGGGAAATCTCCCTTGTACAGGTGAAAACCTTTTTGGTAAGGATTGGCAAGCAAAGGCCACTCAGATGGATGCTGAAAACTCTGCTTTGGATCGACTTTCAAAGTCTACCTCTGCTCCTGTTAAGAAAAGATTGTTTAAAAAGACATCTTTTTCCAAAAAGGGAAGATACTATCCTGCATATGGTCAGCAGGCATCTTCTGCAGGTCGTTTTGCTGCAAAGCGTCAGCAACCACCTAAACAGGCCAAGTCAAAGGCAGCTAGACATTCCACGGCCAAGCAGCCTCAGCCTCCTCAGGGCCTTTGACTCGCTACTAGAGAACTTAGCCTTTCTGGCTCTGGAAGGACCAGAGCCCCTTACCATCCCAGGAAGGTTGACTTACTTTGCTCCCAGATGGGAGCAAATCACAGCAGAGCAATGGACACTCTCCATCATAAGGGAAGGGTACAAGCTTAATTTCTTAAGCCTTCCCCCCCCCCCCCTCACACCATGGTGAAACAGTTCAATTCTCCAACATCTCTCCTCAACCTTCTAGGTCAGGAGATTGCCATCCTTCTTGCCCAAGGGGCAATAGAAGAAGTACCTCTTCTTCAACAAGGCACAGGGTTCTACTCCCCTTATTTTCTTATTCCAAAGAAAATGGGGGGCTACAGACCCATCTTAGATCTCAGAGAATTGAACAAATTTCTATTCAAGGAGAAAGTCAAGATGATTTCTCTCGGTGCTCTGCTTCCATACCTTCAGAGTCAGGACTGGCTTTGTTCTCTAGATCTCAAGGACGCGTACACCCATGTCTTCATCCATCCAACTCACAGAAGGTTCCTTCGGTTCCTTTTTCAAGGAAAGCACTACCAATACAGGGTGCTTCCTTTTGGTCTGGCCTCTGCACCAAGGGTGTTCACGAAATGCATGGCAGTAGTAGCTGCATTTCTACGCACTCTAGGAATATTCGTCTTCCCATATCTGGACGACTGGCTCATTCAAGCTCCATCTCAAGCAGAGGCCAAGACTTGTCTAACCTGCACAATGCGTGTCCTTCAGTATTTGGGACTAGTAATAAACATCCCAAAATCCAGTCTCACCCCTACTCAGTCCCTCGAGTTTATAGGGGCTTGGTTGGATACCATAACTGCAAGGGCCTATCTTCCTCAGGCCCGTTGCCTATGCTTGGTGCAGTTAGCCTCCCAAATACAGTTAAAGCCCCTTTTAACTGCTCGAGAAATGCTACAACTCTTAGGCCGCATGGCATCCACTGTGCATGTGGTTCCATATGCTCGCCTTCACATGAGGGCAGCTCAATGGACTTTGTCCACCCAATGGACTCAGGCATCAGGTTGCCTGTCAGACAAAATAGCAAACTCCAGTCGCCTTTTTTGGTCTCTCCAGTGGTGGAAGTCCTCTCAAAACCTGTTGCTGGGGTCCTCTTTTCAACAGTCACTTCCCCAAGCAACCCTTACAACAGATGCCTCTCCAATGGGTTGGGGAGCTCATCTGCAAGATCTCTCCACCCAGGGCATCTGGTCTCCACAGGAGACTTCGCTACACATCAATCTCTTAGAACTCAGAGCAATTTTCTTAGCTCTCAGAGTGTTCCACTCCCTGCTCAGCTACAGGACAGTCCTCATCCACACAGACAATCAAGTAGCCATGTTCTATGTAAACAAGCAGGGATGGACTGGCTCTCTGTCGCTTTGCAACGAAGCTTTGCGACTGTGGGCCTTCGCCAGAGAGCATCAGATTCATCTTATGGCAGTATATCTTCCAGGTGTTCAAAACTCTTGGGCAGACAGACTCAGTCGAGTTCTGCTTCCACACGAGTGGTCCCTCCACAGGAACCAGGTAGCCAGGATTTTTCGAATTTGGGGAACCCTGGACACAGACCTATTTGCAAGTCCGTGGAATGCCAAACTTCCCCGGTTCTGTTCCAGGATTCCGTGTCAGGGAGTTCAGGCCAAGGATGCCTTCCTCCTTCACTGGGGTCAAGACTTCCTTTATGTCTTTCCACCCATTCCCCTAATTCCCAAAACACTGTTCAAGCTTCAGAGAGACCGAGGTTCTATGATCCTCATAGCACCACATTGGCCACGCCAAGTGTGGTACCCTCTACTTCTGCATCTCTCTCAAGCTCCGTCCCTGGAGTTGGGCTCTGCTCCAGATCTTCTCTCCCAGGAAGACGGAACGTTGTGGCTCCCAAACCCCCAGTCTCTCCATCTCAGGGCCTGGTTGCTGAAGGCCTAGACGTTCAAGTTTTCCATCTCTCTCAGCAAGTCAGAGATATTATTCATGCTTCTAGAAAGCCTTCCACTAGACATTCCTATGCTTTCAAATGGAAAAGATTTACCATTTGGTGTTCAGAGAAGGGTCTTAATCTTCTTGCAATACCTTTGAATTCTTTACTAGAGTATCTTCTGCATCTTTCCCATGCAGGCCTCAAAACAAATTCGGTAAGAGTCCATTTGAGTGCTATTGCAGCGTCCCTCAAGCCTCTCAATGGACAGCCTGTTTCCTCTCATCCTCTTATAGCAAGATTCATGAGAGGCCTTCTTTTAACTAAACCTCCCATTAGAACACCTCCAGTGGCATGGGACTTAAATCTGGTTCTTGGCCAGCTTATAAAGCCACCCTTTGAACCTTTAGCCACCACCTCCTTGAAATTTCTTTCTTGGAAGGTTATCTTTCTCATTGCAGTCACCTCAGCACGTCGCATCAGTGAGTTGCAAGCCTTGGTGGCTAATCCTCCTTATACAAGGTTCCATCATGATAAGGTAGTCCTCAGGACCAATCCACACTTTATGCCCAAGATGGTCTCGCCTTTTCATCTGAACCAGGAGGTATACTTACCTGTCTTTTTTCCAGGACCTCATGCATCAAGTGCAGAGAGGAATCTTCATACTTTGGATTGTAAAAGAGCTCTCGCCTTTTACTTACAAAGAACACAGCAACATAGAAAGTCTTCTCAACTCTTTGTTGCTCTTGATCCTTCCCATTTAGGACTTCCAGTTTCTAAGAGAACACTGTCCAACTGGATTGCTCAGTGTATTTCTTTCGCCTACCAAAGTAGGAACCTTTCTCTGGAAGGCCATGTCACAGCTCACAATGTGAGGGCCATGGCAGCCTCAATGGCTCACCTAAACTCTGTGTCCATCGACCAAATCTGTCGAGCGGCCACCTGGGCCTCGGTTCATACCTTCACAGCCCATTACTGTTTGGACAAGGACTCCCGCCGGGATGCCTCGTTTGGTCAGGCTGTTCTCAAACACCTGTTCCATTCCTAATCAACTCCTACCCACCTATCCTGGTTGGATGCCAGAGATCCATGGGGGGAGGTGGAGCCCTTTTCAAGGACACACAACTCTGGGGTCTCTCCCTGACATCTGCAGCTAGGGAGTCCCCATATGTGAAGACTCATTCCTGCTTGTTCCTGGAGATAGCACAGTTACTTACCTGTAACAGGTGATCTCTGGGAACAGCAGGAATAAGTCTTCACAACCCACCCACCTCCCCTAGGAGTTGTATCTCTCTATCTATCTTTCCTTCCCTCTCTTTCTCTTTGTCTCAGCTTTAAAACTCGAACTGGAGAGAGGCAGTTGGGAAAGGCGGGAAGGCAGCACGCAGGCGCTGTGGGATGCTCCTAAAAGCTTTCTTATTGGACGCTGGGGAGTGTTCCCGCGCAGGCTCCGTCGGTACCGACGATACCCATATGTGAAGACTTATTCCTGCTGTTCCCAGAGATCACCTGTTACAGGTAAGTAACTGTGCTTTATCCAGTCAGGTGCACAGCAGAGCAGAGCCAGGTGGTGAGAGGTCTATTCTGACAAGGAAACTTGTTTACAGACTCATGCTTCGTATTGGTTGAAACAAGATTTCTTCTTCAAGGTTGGCAAAGCTGCTAAACTACTGAAACTTGTATTTCCAAGGTCAGCAGCTTTAAACAAAGCAGTGTCTTCTTTCACAGTAGTATCAGCATCACTATAGAAAAGACTGAAGTTTCTTTGGTTTATTCACTATGTAGTACTGTAAAAGATGGCCTAGATTATAGTTTTTGCTTTTACCCCATTTTAAGATGGGAAAGTGCTATAAACATCAAGTTATGTCCACATGCAATGGCTGATTTCCTCCAGACCAAATCTAACATGAAAATATCAAAGGCTTGTACAACACAAGCTACAATTAATAATACCAATTCCACTCACGCACCACTTTTTTCATGATCTCCTCAGAGCAACTAGAAGGAATCATTACTACACTACAACATCCACCTTAGACCCATGCACTGTTCCCTCTAAGCTGTGTGCGTGTGCGCGCGCACACACCTCGCCGAGCGAGCGCCCATACTTTATAACAGAGCGCACAAAAATTACAGTTCTGATTCTGATAGAAAACAACACGGACGTCTTAAACTTTAAAAGTTGTTGTGTATTTACGGTTTTCACAAGTTCTACAATATTTTCTACTGCAATCAATGTGGTGTACATACTGTATTCTGACGTGTAGTCAAATTTTAAAGTATATAACTCCGAGTGTCGTTATGTGGCGCACAAAAATTTAACCTTCCTTCAAAAGCTGCACAGCTGATATTTTATGCGCACACACCCAAAGGAAATTAGAGGGAACATTGGACCCATGTCCAGCATCATGGATCAAACTAGCTAGATCAGAATTGACTCCAATTTTACTTAAAGTCCCTCTCACAAGGACACATGCCCCCCAGCCTGAAGAATGTATCGATAAGACCAGACCATTAGTAAAGAGCCCATTCCTAGACCTTAGCAAACCAAGCTCCTACAGGCACATATCCATAGTATTTTTCTATCTTTTTGGGCATTTTATTTTTCCGTCGCTTTCTTCTGTTTTCTTTGTGTCTTCTGCTAACTTTCCATTGTCTGCTGTTCATTTGTCCTTTCTTCTCTCTTCTAGCTTTTTCCTTTCTCTCTCTACATCTGCTCCAACATATTGATCTTTCCCCTTTTGCTCTTTCCTCCATTTCTTTCTTTCTTCCTTTTTCATCCACTCAAATTTCACCCCTCCATCCTTAATCCCCACTTACTCTCCCAATACCTGGCCAATCATAGATTTTTTTTTCCTCCCACACAAAATATATTTTCCCCTCTCCATCCTCACTCCCCTAGCCCCATCCCTTTTTCTAGTCTTCCCCCAACATCAGCTTCCTTCTACTTCCAGCCCCACCCAACATCCGCTTCCTTCTAGTACCATTCTCCCATCCCCCGCATCAGCCTATTTCCAGTCCCAGCTCCCCCCATCAGCCCATTTCCAATCCTAGCCCCCCATCACCTATTTCAAGTCCTAGCCCCCCATCAGCCCATTTTCAGTCCTATCCTAGCCCCCCATCAGCCCATTTCCAGTCCTAGCCCCCGAAGAATCCTACACCTGTCTGACCAGCTTCAGATGGAGCCGGGGAGGCCTGAGGCTCCGGCTCACCTTTGTACAGCTGCCGGAGTGAAGAGCGGGGTTTTCCTTCAAGGAGTCCAGAGACTGTGTTCTCGTGGAGCCCACTGAGTGCTGAGAAACAGAATATGCCCTTAACCTCCAGCATGCCAGCGGGTTCCATGAGAACATAGCCACTGGATTTGGTGTAAAAAAACCCTACTCTTCAGTGCAGCAGCTGTACGCAAGTGAGCCTGGGCCTTGGCCCTCCCAGGCTCTCTCTGAAGCTGACCCTGCAAATGATCGAGATTCGGGAGCCAAACACCATGTGTGGCATGTTGGGGTGGGACCCCCTGAAGTGCGGAGTCCTGTGCGAACAAAATTCCCGCGCAATGGATGGGACAGCCCTGCATACCAAGACAGTTATGAACCTCACTCCTAAGGCAGGGTAAGTGGTGAATGACAGTCTCTCAAATTCACTGCTAAACTCACAATAATACTTGCATCATGCCAAATAGAGCTTCCTTCTGGAGTTTGTAAGATGTATAGAGCCTGTGGCTCCCTATGCGATGGCAAATTTTTCTGTATCTTTTTCCCACATATTCTTGGTCTCTGAATACATTTCTTGATATTTCAAGATCTTCTCCCTCCCCACAAAATTCACAAAATAATCGCTTGAAACAGACACCTCTATTACCAATGCTGTTCTGGGGTTTTTCTCTTTTACCACTAAGTCAGATTACGTCACATCCAGCTTCTTCTCCATTGGAATGAGAATGTCTGAAGTGATCATAACTTCTTCATTCTCCATTATTCATTCTTCTTAGTCATGACCCTAGTGCTTTTCTGCTATGGTTATGTTATAGTGTTTACAAAGTTTCCAGTGGATAAGATGTGCCACCTTCATGTACCTTTCTGTATAGAAAATGTCTGCCATCAGAACTTCACAGCCAGCTATGAAATTAGTAACCGTTTCCAGGTCTTTCTTACAGAATCTGCATATATCTGTTTTACCAGTTTTCTCAGTGCTCGCTGTAAACCATCTCATCATAATCTGGGCTATAACTATCAGTTTCTCATCTGTAGGTTTCAGTTCACCTCTCCTTAACAATTCATGTGTCCAGTCTTGATTGACAAATGTTTCCTGGTGTAACACTTTTTATATCCCACAGTATTTATGCTTTTGCCAAATGCTTTTTCCTTGTCTGCTGAACTGAATCTTTGCAGAGTTTTTTTTTCTTCTTCTTTCACAAATTCTGTTGCTTCCTTTCCTGTGTGTGTTGGTGGATTCTCATCCGTCCCTTCTGCTCTTTGGAACGCTTGTGCAGGTTTAATGATGGAGAAAGATTCTGGATGTTTATTTTCATATTCCAGCGCTTTCTGTGTATTTGGCTCTAATGATGCTATTAAATAGGCCTGATGGCCTATGATAGTAGCTCTGAAGGTATAATTGATTTCGATGAGCCCCAGTCCTCCTTCAGCTGTACAGATGTGTGGAGCCCGATTCTGGTAGGGGCATGTAGAAGAGGGGGGGGGGGATGTAGGAGACAGCCTAGGCCATATAAATGATTTAGACATGGCCTTCCAGTAAAGGTTTCTGGAACTTTCAAACTTTCATAGAGTTCCACAGTGCTTATTGCTCAATAAACAGGATATATTATGAGCAGCTGAAGAAGCTGAGACTATTTATATATGAAGTTCAAACTGAACAATAAAGAATAGACTTTCCAGAACCATCCTGAAACAAAATCTTCTTAGATGGGAATGAGTTTGGCAACAATTTTTGATTCATCAGTTTGGTATCCATGTACTGAAATATAGCCAATTATATCATTTGCTGTTGGACATAGTAAAAACTGATAATATGAAAAATCTTAAACACAAAGACTACAATTTTTCTAACTTCTGCTTTGAGCTCTGGGCTCTTACATTGGGCTCTTGCTTTCTACTGGATTTTTATCTTTGCCATTTGCCCTTGCTGCCACTGAGTTCCAGGTGCAAATCCTGCCCTGAGTGAAGCCAGAACACTCTTTGGCATCTTATCCTCGGGCTGCTGTGAGCTGCAGACAGTGTAAACTGCCATGTACCCGAGCTTCTAGAGTGGTTTGGCAGCATTTCTTCTAAAAAGCTATGACCTTCAAATGGTGGAACCACCTGGTGTCTGGAAAGACAGATTTCTAATTCAAACAGTAAGGATGAGCTGATTCATGCTTTTAAGTAGGGTTATTTAGATTACGTCATTTTATCTGCCAGCTGCAAGTTCTAGCTAGTTTGAATTTTATTATGTTTAAAATTTGCTATCGATATATTTTTATATTTCCATTTGTCAAATATGGTTTCCTATATAAACAGTTTGGCCTAGTGGTTGGGGCAAGGTACTTCAGGCCGGAAGGTCGGGGGTTCAAATCCCACTAGAGGACAGCAACCTTGGGCCAGAAGAACTGGGGTTTCTAGTCCCTCAGGTGCTCCTTGTGGTCTTGGGCAAGCCACTTAACCCTCCATAGCCCATGTTCCCTGTAAAATAGTTATCTCCAAGTTATAATGCCCTGTTCAATGTAATTTCAGTTTGTTCAATGTAAACCGCACTGATGCAGAATAGCGCAGTATATAAGAGAATGTAAATAAATAAATAAAGCCATTTCTAATCTATTTTTATGGCTATTCTGATTTATCTTCTGGCCTTATAATCTCCTATTAATAAAGCAAGGTAAAATTAAGAGTCAATGGGGGTCATCATACAGTGTGGTTTAAAGTAAAAGCTAAGGCAAATTCCAATCACAAATACTCAGTCCTAGACTTCAAAAATGCTAGCTTCACTAAATTAGGAAAGTACCTGAAGGTGAAGTTGGCAGGGTGAGAGGAGATAAGGTAAGCGGAATTGCAGTGGGCTAAACTAAAAGAGTCAATAAAAGGGACAGCGGATATATACGAAAGGAAAGTAAACAAAAACAAGAGGAAAAGGAAACCTATATGGTTCACCAAACAAATGGCTGCACAGATGAAGGCAAAAACCACAGCTTTCACAAAATGCAGATGATCACAAAAAAAAAAGAGGAACACAGAAATGAATACAGGATAAAGCTAAAATAGACAAAGAGAGAAATAAGGAGAGAAAAAGCAAAGGCAGAAGAAAAGATGGCTAAAGATGTGAAGCGTAGAAACAAAACCTTTTTTCGGGTATATTCAGAAGAAGCAGCAGATTGGAGTTGGAATTGCAAGACTCAAAAGTAACACTGAAAAAGTGAAAATGCTAAACAAATACTTCTGTACTGTATTCACAAAAGAAAATCCTAGAGAAGGACCACATATGATTGACAAATACACAAAAGGGAATGGTGTAGATACTACACCATTCACAGAAGATGGTGCTTTTGAACTACTTGCAAAACTGAAAGTGGACAAGGCCATGGGACCGGATGGGATATATCTCAGGATACTGAAAGAACTCAGAGAGGTTCTGGCAGGGCCTTTAAAGGATGCTTTTAATAGATCCTTGGAGATGGGAGAGGTTCCACAGGACTGGAGAAGGGCTGATGTGGTACCTCTTCACAAAAGTGGTAATTTGGAAGAGGTGACAAACTATAGGCTGGTAAACCTTACCTCTGTGTTGGAAAAAGTAATGGAGACACTCTTGAAAGAAAGAATAGTGGATTTTCTGGAAACCAATGGATTGCATGATCTGAGACAACAATGGTTTTACCAGGGCAAGATCATGACAAACATATTTGATTGAGTTCTTTGACTGGGTGACCAAAGAACTAGATCAAGGGCATGTGATGGATGGGATATATCTAGATTTCAGCAAAGCCTTTGATACTGTTCCTCATAGGAGACATCAATAAACTGAACAACCTGGGAATGGGCCCCAAGGTGCTGAACTGGATCAGAAATTGGTTGACTGACAGACTACAGAAGGTGGTAGTAAATGGAATTCGCTCAGAAAAAAAGGAAGGTGCCTCAGAGATCGGTCCTGGGATCGATACTCTTCAATCTACATTCTGTACACACAATCTGTATTTGTGAGTGACGTTGCGGAAGTATTGAATGGAAGTCTGCACTTTTGAAGATGACATGAAAGTTTTGTAACAGAGTGAACACTTCTAATGGAGTGGACAACACGAGGAAAGACCTACAAACACTGGAAGAATGGTCTAATGCTTGGCAGTTAATATTTAAAGCGAAGAAATGCAGAGTCATGTACTTGGGATGCAGAAATCCAAAGAAATTGTATGCGATAGGGGCGAGAGGTTGGTGGGCACGGACCAGGAAAAGGACCTCGGAGTGCTAGTGTCTGAGGATCTCAAGGTGGTAAACAGTGTGACAAGGTGATAGCCAAAGCCAGAAGGATGCTAGGCTGTACTCAGAGAGGAATAACTAGCAGAAACAAGGAGGTATTAATGCTCCTGCACAAATCATTGGTGAGGCCTCGCATGGAGTATTGTGTTCAGTTTTGGAGATCATATCTCACAAAGGATATAAAAAGACTGTTCAGAGGAAGGCAACCAAAATAATTTTGAGCCTGCACCAGAAGACGTATGAGAAGAGACTTGAAGACCTAAATATGTATACCCTGGAGGAGAGGAGTGACAGAGGAGATATGATACAGACCTTATTAAATACTTAAAGGGTATTAATGAACAAAGAAACCTTTTTCAAAGAAGGGGAAGTTATAGAACTAGAGAGCATATGATGAAGCTGCAAGGGGGTAAACTGAAAAGCAACATCAGGAAATACATTTTCACTGAAGGGGTGGTGGATGCTTGGAATCCCCTCTTGATGGAGGTGGTGGTGACAAATTCAGTGATGGCATGGGACAGACACAGTGAGATAAGAGGGTGAAATCAAAGCAAATTTCAATATCTTTTTTATACTTCAATAAATAGAGGGTGGCTGACCTGAATGGAGCGGCAGGTACAACCCTAAACATAGGCACAGAGGGAGGTGACCTGCACAGAGCGAAGGTTGTAACTACTCTAGCCACCTTATTGAGCAAACTAGATGAAACAAACTGGTTTTTATTTGCTGTTATACTATGTTACTATGTGATTTAAATCACTTTGACTTGATTTGGCTATCCGAAATTGTGCATACAGATGTCCAGATCAGACACATCCCTGGAGTCACTTTACAAACAGTATTTTTAGATGTCTTCATTGTCAGGATATCTAAATACAAGCCAAAAAATGACCACCCCAATTCGTGAACTAAAGAAAACAGCAAATTCAAAAGTTCACTACCAAAAACAGTCCCCCTATATTTCAAAAAATTTTTTTGTCGGAGCCAGCTGTAGGAGAGTTGGTATGAACACACAACCCACACCAAGCAGCTAGCTGCATTTTATTCATAACAGGTTCTTCACCTAATAAAACTTCAACATATTAACACTTATCTTTTGCTAGCGACATCCGTTGTTAGAACTCCACCAAAAAAATATGTTGCTCACAGAAAAGTGCAGAGATGATATTCTGTGAGCAACATATTTTTTTGGTGAAGTTCTAACAACGGATGTCGCTAGCAAAAGATAAGTGTTAATATGTTGAAGTTTTATTAGGTGAAGAACCTGTTATGAATAAAATGTAGCTAGCTGCTTGGTGTGGGTTGTGTGTTCATACCAACTGTCCTACAGCTGGCTCCGACAAAAAAAGTTTTTGAAATATAGAGGGACTGTTTTTGGTAGTGAACTTTTGAATTTGCTGCAGGATATCTAAATAAGCAGGGAATGTGACAGAGACATGTCTGGGGTAGAACTATGGACACAGATGTCCTCAGTTCATCTTAGAACCCTCGGGGACATCTGTTCCCATGTCCAAACTTAGACCTGTCCCAAGCATTGGAAACAGAGCCAGCCCGTGCTCTGAGCTGAGCCGCACTGCTGCCCCCCTGCTACTGCTGATTCCGGCAGTGGGGTTGGGGTGGCACTAGGCTCGGCGGCCCATAGCAGGTCATGTGCTTTGGCACACATGGCCTACAGCTTCTGACCCACTACCACCAAGCCGCCCCCCCCCTTACCCTGTCACTGGAATCAGCAGCAGCATGACTGAGGCTTCTGCCTGTGGTGGCAGAATCCTTGGGCCGGCTCTGATTGGAAGAGTGCTCATTTTGGCACTAAAACCTCTGGAGTGTGTCTCGAAGTTGGCCCTTCACTATCCTTGGTACTCTCCACAATTACAATGATGTATCGTGTACATTTGGGAAACTTGTTTTGATTTTGCACCATCGCTGCATGTCTTTTAGACATCCCCAGTATTAAATACTATACCGGGGACGTCTATTTAGATGTCCTCGAAGACATTATATCAGGCATGTCCACTTTTGTGAAATCGTGCCTGAATTTGTACGTGCTTGCCATTTTTAGGGACATCCTGGCTTGGATGTCCCAGATTGCACTTGTATACAAAGCAACCAAGCAGGTACAAAGACCGGCGACAAGTAAGTTCAGAGTGAAATCTTTAATAAACCCCAACGCGTTTCAGCTGCAAAGCCTTCTTCAGGGGGTATTTAAATAGAGGAACACACTTTAAAAAACAAAATATAAAAATATAAGACATTAATATTCAAAACATATAAAATATAAATAGAACAATAATTAATGTAAATGAATAAAAACAATTTATCAAAACAAAATATATTATGTAGAAGATGTAGCATCTAAGAGACAAATATAAAATTTACATGAATGAAGAGATATACATAGTGTGCAGGTACTTTTTGCTCTCTTTGGTACCAGATTGCACTTGGACATCTTTTGTAAAATGTACCTTAATGTGTCTGATAAATCGGGTCGCATATGTAAACTGGCAATAGATTATACCAACGAGTTAAAGGAATTGGTCTCTTGACTGCAGCAGCAGTCTGACCCCTTTTGCCTGTTCCCTCCAGTTATTTTATGCTTTCCTAATCACAATAAGCAAACTTGGAAGCAGCTTTCCAAATGTACCTTCAGGCGGTGTAGCACTGACCATGTGTGGCTTGCCCTTCACCCCTAAACCTTTCTTATTTTTAAACCACTTGCTATTCAATCTGCAGCTGATTATATTGGAATATAATTGCAGTGAAATGACTCTAAACAATAAGAAACATCTGTGCCACATAATTTAATTAGATTCATGAAATGAACTTGAGTAAAGCTTGGCAGATTACAGTTCATTATTACCCTCTATGATTTAATAACTGTGCTTTGTATAGGGTAAATTCAGAATGTGAGGCCAGCTATTCATTAGTCTTTTTTGTCTGGTGAGCTTTTCTTGCTCCTGAAGCAGAAAAACAGTTTTAGGGCTGTTTATAACTTGACTCAAAAGCACACATTGCATTGCATAACTTGCATCTTTTTTTTGAAGATTGGGTTTCTTGTGGTTCTAAGCAGCGCGTCATCCATTCGAAAGGAACCTGGAGAGTCTCAACAGTCGACGTGAGTTCCAAAGTTGATCAATGATTCTTATGTAGGCCTTTTAGTGAGGCCCTTCTTCGACGTGCAGCTTTGAACTAATTCCAATTATTGTAAGGACAGGAGCTTATTCACATGCAACTACTGCAGTTTTTCCTACATGAACTGTATTTGAGTTTGCAAGAAATCCAACCCACACATTTTGGCTCTATTTAGTATAGGGATAATTATGGATGTAAAGATCCATTTTGTTTTTTTATTTTATATTTTATATTTTTGCAATTATATACATCCATCCAAGGAAACATCTTGTTCAGAAATAAAGCGGTGCAGCAGAAAAGGAAAATATAAAAAATAAAATAAACAAAAAAATAACATTCAATGAAACATAACTGCCTGCTTACTCCAGCCCACAAAAAGAAGGGGGAGGTGAATGCAGAAAATGGGAAAAAATCAATCACAATATAAAGGAAAATTTGTTAGATACAGCCAACATAATAAATTCACGAAACATCAGACAAGGAATCAACGGAGGCTTACAAAAGCCGAGCCTTCACAAAGGCCAGCAGTTGGGAGGGCTTATAAGAAACAGAACAAAATTTAACCATGCATTTACATGGATACTTCAAGAAAAGGAGCACTCCCAGCTCCTGGACTCCTGATTGAAGCAAAAGAAACTCCTTTCAGCGTTGCTGAGTTTCCTTAGTGAGATCAGGAAATAAACGCATGGGTAGACCTCAAAATAATAAATTTCTCTTCCGAAAGAATAATTTCAGCAACCATTCTTTACTAGACAAAAGAGCAAATGTCACTATTAAAGTGGGCGGTATCACTGGTTCTTCCTAAGAGCTTTCGAACAGTTTGGATACATTAAAGACATCTGCTGGTTGTGTCCCAACTATCACTGAAGAAGATGATTTCTTGCCTAAAGCAAGATAATACAATTTAACCATGGGAGGATGTGACTCAATTGGCACTGTCTGAGTCAGATTTGGCTGCCGAGCAGTGGTTTGACCTGACGCAGGGGTAGTACAGAAAACACCCCGAAACATGCCACGTTGTTTGTTACATTGCTGACTGGATGGATGCAGCCTCTTTTCTTCTACTGATTCAACTAAGTGAATGCTGTATTGTTTGAACTTAATGATTAAAAAGGACAGGCCACAGCGGTGCGAGTGATTTTTCCTCTGCACTTGGCTGGCTATTCCGACAAAAAATTTTTTTTCTGTTTCGATGGTATTTTATTGCTCCGGGTTGGTGTTGTGGATGATTATTTTGCCTGGGTTTAGGTATCGGATGTTCTTGTGAGTCTTCTTGAGCATGTCCCATGCAGAAACCGTTGAAGCTCTAGGAAAGTTAATCAGCCTGAGGTTAGTGGCTCAAGAGAAGTTTTCCAGTTGTTCCAAAGTGACATTCACTGAGGCAGAATTTTTAATAGAGGCATCAGACTGTCCTTCCAACACAGCCATTTTAGACTGAAATAGCAACTTGAACGACAGCCACTTTAGTAGTAGTTTGTTCTATTGCTACAAAGTTACTTTTGACTTTTGCAGCAAAAGAAGAAATTTGAAGTACCAAGGCTTCCCTCAATGAAACAATGGCCGACTAGATGGTTTCTGAAGTAAAATTAACAGGACGTACCAGGGAAAAGCAGGCAGTACTTCCAAGCTGAGCAATTTCTCCTTCCATCACTGCCGGAGCTGTCCCACCTTCCTGAACGGCTGCCATACTTGCTGCTGAGCTACCTCCTGATGACGCTAGAGAGCCAGTGTGTTGAAGCTGTTCTGGAATCAGCAGAGCATCCCCTTCCCTTGCTTCAGAGTCTGGCCCTTGAGTAAATACAAAAGCACTCCTAGAATGGAGGGAACTCTGCTGCAGACTTGCTCTGGAAGACTGTTGGAGACACGCTGCCTTTGGCGTTTGATGTGAATCAAGGCAGAGAGACCTGTCCGAAGCAGTCGTCAAGCTCTCCAGCTCCGGCGAAACTGCAGCCGGGCAATCTTCCCCCGCGGCCGCTGGCTGCTGGGGTGGACGAAGAATGTAATCCAAAGATCTACTGAGCAGTGTAGGTAAAGGCAAAGAAGTAGCAGGGGTTTGGGAGCCCCTTTTGCTTTCCGCTTTCTGCCCACAAAGCAAACAGACTACTTCACTGGAGCACAACAAATGCCATCTTAAATCCACCCCCTCTCCTCGTAAAGATCCATTTTGGATCAAACTTATTGGCACTAAAATGTTAGTATCATTAAATAAAAAAGATACTATTTATATTACACAAGTGTGCATGATAGATTAGCACTGAAAAGACCATTACAGATGTATGTAGTCCAGTGAAAAAGCATTGCCTCTAACTTGTTTGTTAGCCCTACCGTAATTTCTGCTTACTGTAATACCGGTCCCAGGGCAGGGCATCCATGACACCACTTGCACTTGATCCTTCCACTCAAACGCTGTATTCTGGACTCCGTATCCAGTCCAGGTTTTGTAAGGAACACAGTAAGTAGTTCTCCCAATTCAACAGTAATCCAGAAACCGTCCACTCGTGGGAACTTCCCACTAGAGGCTAGCCCTAAAAGCACTGCGCTTGCTGCAGCAAAAGTACCGGGCATGGCCTTTCCTCAAAGCCCCAAAACACCAACAGTTTTCAAGAAACAAAAATAAGCACTCATAAGTAGTCCTATCAAACAAAAGGTAACATCCTCTTTGTTTCTCTTTTTGCAGGTGCACAGGTGGCCAGCATGAGTCCCTTTTCCTACCAATAAATAAACAAACAAACAAAATTGTCTTTCTTAGTGCATTAGTGGTGATATTGGCAAACAGAGCTTTTAGTAGCTGTGCAGCCGCCCTTCCCCCCAGCTTCAGGTTCTATGTAATTCTCCTGAACCTGCCCCAGGGCTAAATTATTCGCCGTTTTAAGAGCAGTACCTCCATGGTTCAAGGGAAGCATTTTCCTCATAGTCCTGCACTTCCATTGGTTCCCCCTGGTCTGTTCCTCTACTTGACCCAGTTTGAATCCCAGGGACCTTTTCAGAAGTTTGGAGAGGGCACCCTTCTCCCTTCCAGCCTTCCTTTGGAACTAAGGAGTATTTCTTGGTGAGACACAGGTACTAGGCCTGTTCAGGATCCTGCACTGTCCCTCGGACTGACTCTACTCTTTCCAAGCAGGGGCCATAGAGGGACGTTTCTTTCCTTTCGGGGACCAGGCCAGGTTTTTATTGGATCTGCAGGTTGTGGGCTTTCCCTGTTGCTGTAACGGAGCCTGCACAATCCCAAAAGGTTTTTCACCTTGGCTGCTACCTGGCTGATCATGACACTACTTACTAAGGAGGTAACTTTAATAACCTTGCGAGTAGTATATGCTTACTATTCCATGTGCAAGTCCTCAGGGAATTTATGGGTTTGCATTTGTACCTGCTCTTTGGAACAGACACATTTTTGGTCCCATTTATTAATACATGGGAACAAACCTTCTCTGTGTTAAATGACTAATTTCTCAGGATTAAACAATGCCTAGATTGAAACTTAAGCTTAAAGGTTAATAAGCCTTGGGGACCCTTCTACTAAAGTGTGCTATTGTTTGCACCTAATGCACCAAGGCACGGCGTGTTAAGCGCAAAGCTACTGCGCTACCTTTCGGGGACATGGACATCATTTCCCTAACAGGTATTGCATGGCACGGATTGGTAACATGGTGCTCAATTACATAGGTGCACATAGCGTTACCTGTTGGTGGAGATAATTGCAGCTGTGCTAATTGTGAGATGTGCCGTATCCCACACGCTAATGGTGCGGTGCTTGCTATGCCCACTCTCTGTCCCTAACCTGCCCATTTCTACCTCCGCCATGCGATTCACAGCATGGAAATTGACTAGCACTAACTGTGCTGGCTGCATGCTAACAGTTATCACGGGCCACAGCGTGCAGTTAGTGTACACTCCAGAACCCACGCTTACTACATAGCGCACTTTAGTAAAAGGGCCTCTAAGTGTTTTAGATGGGTAGACTGGGTCAGTCCCCTCCAGAGGTGGTACCCAGAAATGTTGTACTGTCTTCTGAGTTGAAATTACTTGGAGTTGTGGTTGATTCATTCTTAACCTTTGAGGCCCATTAAAATAAATCTTTTCAAAATAAGTTTATTTATGTCTCTGGAAATTAAGGCAGATAACGGTCCAGATTTACCAATCAAAGCTTTTTGTGCATTGATTCAGACTTTCTCAACTTGACTATTGCAGTGGAATTTATTTGGGTGTTTCCGTGACACTCCAAACTGCAAGGATTACAGAATCAGGCTGCAAAGATGCTTTATAAAGCAAATGCTCAAGATAGAGCTTCCCCTTTCCTGCATGCTTTACATTGGCTGCTCAAACAACATAAGACTGTTTTTAAACTCCTTAACCCACAAGATAGTCTATGGAAATGTCTCAGCTATTGTGACCGAACTGGTTACAGTCCATGTCCAACAAAAGTCGCTGTGCACTGATAAGATCTTATTAAAGTTACTATCTGCAAGGGATGACCAGTTGAAATCAGTGACGGAGAGAATGTTTCAGTTTAAAACTGTAATGGAGTGGAATTCTTTATCAGAGGATGTAAGGAAAGAGCAACCATCTGATGTTTAGGAAACGTCTGAAAAAGTATTTACTTAAGAAGGCATATGTAATGTATAGTTAAGATCATTTATATAATTAAATTTTCATTGTTTTAATATTTATATGAAAAATAATTGGGTTTTATCAATTGCATGATACAATTCATGGATTGTAATCTGCTTTGAGAATGGTATTACAGTTTAAAACGTGGAATAGAAATGACTGAATTAAAATTAACTTAAATTAAAAATTTCAGGGTTAATCTGTGTGTATATGCATATATTTTCAAGAATTGATGCATAAATGCAAACACTTCCCTCACCCTATCTCTGTTCAGTCTGGGTAAAGTTACGTGCTTATTGAATGCACAGTTTTCTAAGTGCCGATTTCCCAAGCACAAAACGCTGCTTTTCATGCCAGAATGACAACACCAACAAATAAGTGAGAACAAAATGCAAACTGTTACTACAATAGCATTGTTTATTTACTTGAAAAGTCTGTAGAATTTGTATACCACTGGCCACAGCAAGTCAGTAATGTGTAGAGTTCGAAATATGTTTTGAATGTTTATGTAGTTTTTTTTGTTTTCATTGCTGCAGAGATGTATGTGACCCATGTTAAGATCTCATATGGGGTGTCATTAGTAAGTTGAATGTAAAAGTACGGAATAACTGCAGGATCAGCCAGGCCTGTTCGTCTGCTACCTAGTAATCTGTTCTTATTCAGTAAGGCACTTCTCATAATGCAATGAAACAGATGTTCATGAAAACCAAGACAATTACTTATGACCCGAAGCTGCTTATGTGATCAGTCTCCATGTGCTGCAGATGTCTTTAAAATAAAGGCGCTTACATTTCAGGCAGTTTCTCTTTAAATTTCCTGCAAATGCCTTGATGCAGAAAACGGTGCTTTAGAGTGCTTCCCAGGGTTCAGCACACAGTATTCTAACGAGCATGCTAAAAAACCATTTTAGCTCCTCATGAAGTAAACTAATGACATACACTGTGGCAGTAATATCCAGCTGTTTGCTGTACCATGAGTATACTATCGCCTTTCATGTTAGTGTGCGAATGGGGGTTAGCTCATGCACTGACTCCCCATGCTGTGGTAGCCCAGTTGGCCCTGACCCCCCAAATCCCACCCTCCTGAAAATCCACTGCCCCCTCTTGACTTCCTGCATTTTCCGGATTCTTCTTTCCCTGGGACTATCTGCTCCAGGCCATCCCTGTCCTAGGCATCCTGGCACAAGGAGGCCCTGGACCAGAGAACTTCCAATGTTGCTAGAACCCCCTCCCCCCCATAGACCAATTATACTTTGTCGCGTAGCACCCCTGGTGGCCAGTGGTCATAGGGGTAGGTTGGACACAAAGATATTTTTATATGAGAGGAGGTTCCTTTAAGAGCCAGGTGCAGCCTGGTCTTAGTAGTTCAGCTCCTATTAAGAAGTAAATTGTGAATGCAGAATAGAGGGATAACATAGGCTTTTATTTCCCTTTACGCAAAAGATTCAGGTGGGTCACAACATAGAGGAAAATGTCCTTTACTTCAGGAATGAAACAAACTCATGGTAAAGAAAAACTGTTATGCTTTACAGTTGCAACAAGGATTAATTAAGGCTTCCTAGAGTAACTCAACCGTTTCAATACTCTTCTTCCTTTTAGCATACAAGTAACACTCTGGAGTTAGCATATATTATTTACAAGTCTAGCAGTGATTCTATACTGCTTGTAACGCATAGAGAACAGTCCATCTCCTCTTGAGACAAAAGACTAGGCTCCACAAATTCCACTTGCATTGGCTCTGAGTCAGAGTTATCCCTTTCTGTATCTGGGGTTTCTCTGGCTATTGGAACTGGCTAGTCACTATTCCTATTCTCTGGGTGTTTGTAGAGTTCTTCTAAGGTTCGCCAGTGAGCGTGGCCTATCTTTGTGCTTTTACCATTTGGGTTATACAAAGTAGGTTTACTTTCCTTTCTTGTAAAACGAGCATTGCTTTTAAAAGGGCACTTATGAGGTGAGCTTTTTCTCTTAAAAACAGAGTCAGCATACCTTGGCTTCCAACAGCATGTAGAACAGGAACTTTCTCCTTCCAGTAATTCTCCTGGGATACAATCCTCGTGCCAGTCTTTTCCCTGAAAGTTCTGGTTACCTTTCAGTCTGGTCACTGGTTCCTCCAGTAAGCACAGGCCTCTTTCCAAGCCTAACTTCTGGCTTCTTCCTTCAGCACTGCTCTGCTTCCCAAAGTGACTGTTCCTTTGCTCAGCATTGCTTTCCCCTTCACTCCTAGGGCTTAGCTCAATGCTCCTGGTGCTTCCTTCTTCTTGGCCCTTGCTCGTGGTGCATTTCTCTCGCACGGCTTTGCTCCTGGTGCTTCTCTCTGGTCCACCTCTACCTCCACACTCTTTCCAGTCTCCAGCCTCTTGCTTATAAAGCTCTCCTGTGTTTGAGCTTTCTGGGCTGCAAGTCAGGTGGTGTCGATTAGCTAGGTGTGTCCAGTCAGCTTCTGTGAGTGCACACCTGCTCCCTCTAGCAGCTCTGTGCGGGAATTGCATCCCGTGCACATCTTTTATATTATGAAAAACAGCTTCTTTTCTTGCATCTTTGCTTCCATCAGCTCCTGCTGCATGACAACATACATCCAGGTACAGTAGGTATTTCAGGTAATTCACTTTGAACTGATATTGAAGAGGTGTGAGCTAAATCTATATCTAAAAATCTGTCTAGTCCATGGCTGTGTCCATATGCCTCTGCCCCCATCACCGCTATCTTGGAGAATGGTGGCACCTGACTTCTAGCAGAGCATTGGGGCACACCACTAGGGGTCATAAGAACATAACAAATGCCATACTAGGTCAGACCAAGGTTCATTAAGCCCATTATCCTGTTTCCAACAGTGGCCAATCTAAGTCACAAGTACCTAGCAGTTTCTCTAAAAGACACAAGTCCCCTTTATTTACATTCTCTTATATACCGCGCTATTCTGCATCTGCATTCTGCACCTTTAATAATGGTTTATGGACCTTTCCTCAAGAAACTTGTCCAAACCTTTTTTAAACCCAGCTACACTAACAGCTTTTACTACATCCTCCGATAACAAATTCCAGTTTGATTACTCGTTGGGTGAAAAAATATTTTCTCTTATTAGTCTTAAATAGGTCACCTTTAAACCATGCTGGCAGTTTTTTTGACTTCCTTCCACTTTTCTTAAAGCGTGGAATACAGCTAGTCTGGGCTTCCAAGATAGTATTTTTAAACCCAAGCTTGATGTAAATCTTTAACTTTTGCAACTGCTCCTTTTAGTTTTTTCTTAATTACTTTCCTTATTTTATCATTGTCTCCCTTTTGAAAGTTAAAAGGTAGTACTGTGGATTTCCTTCCCATCCTTCCTCCATTTTTTTTAAATCAAACGTGATCATGCTATAATCACTGTTGACAAGTGGCCCCAACACCCTTACCTCTTGCACCAGATCTTGTGTTCCACTAGGTCCAAAATGGCTTCCCCTCTGGTCTGTTGATGAACCAGCTGCTCCAAGAAGCAGATATTTATTTCATGTAGAAACTTTATCTCCCCTAGCATGTCCTGCCGTGACACTGACCCAGTCGATACCGGGGTAAACTGAAATCACCCATTCTTATTACTTTACTGTAACTTTTGTTAGCTACCTTGATTTCTTTGAGCATTTCATCATCCATTTGTTCACTCTGGCCAGGCGGTCGATAGAACACCCACTCTGCCATCGCCTTCCCCTGCCCTTTTTTATATGGAATTTTAATCCATAGAGCTTCTACAATGAAGTTTGTTTCCTGCAAAACTTTAATTCTTTGTGACTCAATACTCTCTCTAACATAGAGTGCAACCCCACCACCAATTTGATCTACTCTATCATTCCAATACGGTTTGTACCCAGGTATCACAGTATCATACTGGTTGTCCTCCTTCCACCACGTCTCTGAGATACCAATCATATCTCAGCCCTATCCGCGCTTCTCTTTAATGTGTACATGAGACCAATCTGCGAAATATTCAAAAAGCATAAAATCCAATATCACATATACGCTGATGATATTATGCTCTATACTCAACTTGATGCAAACAACCCAAACTACTCTCAGCTAGAAAAATGCATAAAAGACATGCAAACATGGCTCCAGCGGAACAACATGGCCATAAACCACAAAAAAACTGAAGTCATGTACATCTCAAGAAAATCAGATTTCAATCCTCCAGCTTCAATTGCCCTAGGTGAAAACACTTATTACACAAAAACTGAAATAAAATACCTCGGAGTAGTAACACTGGATAGCGAACTAAAGCTGGCAAAGCACCTCCGCCTAGTAAACAGAGCCATCTTCCACAAGCTCAGGGTTATACAACCTCTCAGGAACATCATAGAACCCACCGACTTTAGGACAGTAGCCCAAGCCCTCATCATACCACATTTCGACTACTGTAATGCAATCCTTCAGGGCCTTCCAAAAAAAACACTAAACATACTCCAGATGGCACAAAACGTCGCAGCCAGAATCATCACCAAAACAGGTGTGGCAGAACACATCACCCCGGTGCTGGTTGAATTACACTGGCTCCCCATCATAGCCCGTATAAAATACAAAATCCTAGTGACGACTTTTAAAACCATCCACAATTTGGCACCAACCTTCCTCACAAACCTAATCACCTTTCAACCTGCTAACAGAAACAGGCGAACCGCCACCATAAACAACCTGCAAGTACCAATAAGTATAAGATCAGTTAATGTAGCCACAAGCAACAGAGCATACTCCTTTACTGCCCCATCACTTTGGAACCAACTCCCGCCTGAGCTGCGCTCAATCACTGACCTGATGGGTTTCAGAAAAGATCTGAAGACACACCTATTTCAAGAGGCCTACAATGTATCATAAATCAACAATGCACGCACCAAGAGACCTACAGCGTATCATAAATCAGCGTAAAATGTATATATGTAAAATATTAATGTTTATATACTGTAGTAGTCCCCCCCCCATAACTATACCCTGTTGTAAATTAGTGAAACCTGTTGCTAATCCTGTATACCTTAATGGAACCTGTTGTAATCTTATACACTCTAACGAAACTTGTTGTCATCTCGTAATCTTGAAATTCTGTTGTATACTTTAATGAAACTCGCTTGATTTGTTTTGAAAACCTATCACATAACCTTGTTAATCACATTGTAATGCTTGTAATTTCTGTCAATGATCTGACATTTTCTGTTTACTTAATCAAACCGCTGCTGATCGCTGGAAGTAGCGGTATACAAATATGTGCTAAATAAATAAATAAATAAATATCTAACCTCTCATTTAGTGCTATATATTCTAACTCTCCCATCTTATTTTTTAGACTTCTGGCATTTGCATACAAGCATTTTAGAGGCTATATTTTATTCATATTAATCTGGCTATCAGTAGGCAGGGGTAATTTGGAATCTTTAAGCTCTGTCTGCTCTGTACTCAAGGGCATTTGGGCTACTTTTGTCTATTGGAACCTCTCTGTTGATATGCCCTAACTTCAGTCTTTTGCTAGTATCCTTCAAGGATACATTGTTTCGAACCATGTGCTCCTGAGCGACTGTCGGCTTTCCCCTGTTATTTAGTTTAAAAGCTGCTCTATCTTTTTTTTAAAGGTTAATGCCAGCAGCCTGGTTCCATCCTCGTTAAGGTGGAGTCCATCCCTTTGGAAAAGCCCCTTCTTTCTCCAGAATGTTCCCCAGTTCCTAACAAATCCAAAGCCTTCTTCCTTGCACAATGGTCTCATCCACGCATTGAGACTCTGGAGCTCTGCCTGTCTTTTGGGTCCTGCGTGTGGAACAGGAAACATTTCAGAGAATACTATCCTAGAAGTTCTGGATTTCAGCTTCCTATCTAAAAGCCTAAATTTAGCCTCCAGAACCTCCCTACCACACTTTCCTATGTCATTGGTACCGACATGTACCAAGCCAGCAGACTCCTCCCCAGCACTATCTAAGACCTTGTCTAGGTGGCGCGTGAGGTCTACTACCTTTGCATCAGGCAGGTGATCCTCATGTCCACCAGCCACCCAGCTATCTACATGCCTAATCGAATCACCAGCTATAACAGCTGTCCTAACCCTTCCCTCGTGGGCACATGGCCCTGGAGAAACCTCCTCAGTATGAGAGGGTTTTACATCATCTTAAGGACAGTTCCTAGCTACAGGATCACTTTCTGCCACACCAGGGTGATGCTGCTTTGTCACATGACCTCTCTCCTCCATGGCAACAGGGATGCTGTCAGAGTGGAGGTGGGACTTCAGTACTACATTCCTGTAGGTCTCGTCTATGTACCTCTCTGTCTTCTTTATGTTCTCCTAGTCCTGTACTCTAGCCTCCAGAGATCGGACTCGTTCCCTGAGAGCTAAGATCTCCTTGCACCTGGTGCACACATATGACCCCTCACCAACTGGGAGAAAATCATACATGTGACACTCAATGCGAAAGACTGGAAAGCCGCCATCTCGCTGCTGGACCTCTGTCTTCATCTTAGTTTTAGGATTGTGTTTAGGTATTTAAGTTGTTTAATAACTAAGGCTTGCTGAGGATACTTATACTAATAAAATTATACCTAATATATTTAATGGTCTTTGTTCACCTCAAGTTTAAGTAATCTCAGGTCTTTAAGGTAAGCCTGATGAGGATATACAGTTGCACCTAAGAGTAAATATGGCACCTCCTTTCCTTAAAGAAGTTTAAGCACCTATAAAGCTATGATTATCCCAGGGGTTGGTGGGAGTTGGGGAGGAAGGGAGGGAAAGAAGACTTATTAAAAGTTGGCTGCTACACAGTACCCTGTCCTGTGCTTCTAAGGTAATCTGTGACCAATTCCCTGGGTGATTCACTCAGCCCTTGCTTGGATAGAGGGAGTCTTTCAAAATGCCCCTTTGATCTGTCCCTTGGCTTTAACACCTATTTAATATAATTTCACAGGTCTCTTGCCTCCTGTCTTGAAGGCCTCTTTGTAAAGGTCTCTAGAAACAATTTATTGCTCAATGAATACTAACCCTGTTTTTCCTTTTATGTTAAGTTATACTTTGAGTTGATTTAAACTGAAAGCTCTTTGCTGGTACTAGGCCCTGACTGACTATTAAATTTAAACTAGAAGCTCTCTGCTGTGTTTTAAACTTAAACTGAAAGCTATCTGTTGCGTTTTCAATTTAACTAAAAGTTCTTTGCTGATGCTAGTCCCTAATTGATTTAACAAATACACTGGATTCTAATTTACACAGATTAAGCAGCTTTAATCTAAAGAATTCCCTTTTCCCCCAAGATTTAGAAAAATTCCCAGAAGGTAAATACTTACAATAGCAGATCTCGCTCCAGAAGTAGCAGTCCCTTTTTGTAATCCTTCAATCTGCCATATAAGGAAATGGTTCCCAATAAGGAGTTGTGGGAGTCAGAGGAAATCATAGGGGTCAGGGTTGGGGGGGGGACTACTAACTACTCATCTCAATCCAAATAATTAACCCTCCCTCCCCTCCACCTCCCCCTCCTCCCTCCTTACTGGCCATAGCGATGGCAAGATAACTAAACTGATGACAGTTTCCACATGTAAATAAGTTCATCTTTGTGAATAAGTTAGTTATTTTCTGATTTTGCAAAGTTAAACTGCAAACCACCTTATGCCACCGCCTTGTTCTATGCTGTAACCTGTTTAAATTTGTTGAAATGTAATCATTTGTTGGTTATTTGTAAACCGCTTTGATTTTGCTGAAAGGCGGTATATAAAGCCCTTAAATAAATAAATAAATTGAGGTCACACTTGGGCCAGCAGGGATCTTGGATCATCTAAGGTGGTGTGTGGCATTTTACCTTAGATAACTCTTTTGCTTTCACGCTGCACCTTTACGCTAGCCATGAGCTGGTACGAAGATTCAGCTGTAGGGGACGCATACTAGCTTGACTCTGTATATGCTCCAAAATAGGTTAAAAAATTCTTGATCCTGACAAGAAGTTTAGCGTGAATTTGTGTACCATTCAACTGTGTGTAGCACATCAGTCCCAGATTTCCCGTTGACGATGTAAGCAAAGATTAAAACTTTTTGTGAGAAAAAAATATTAGATAACTTTAATTTCAATAATTGTTTTCACTTTTTTAAAATAAACTAAGTACATTCTGTTAAGAAGAGTTTCTATTTTTCTTTCATCTTTTTTGAATGGATGATATTTGGGCTCTTTGTCTTGCACAGCAGCAAATTGTAGTGTTCAGTGTGTCACATAAATGAATACAGTCTATCGGGTGTGAATGAACAGAGGAAAAGTTGAGAACTACTCGTCTAGACATAATTTCTGATACTTGGCCCTAGTATTTTATAAAGATGCATAGACATCTAAGTATATTTATGACATAGCCTCAAAATAGGCACTTACTTGGCCTTCGCACATAAGTGGCTTGTGTCACACCCAAGGGTCTGGATGTGTGACGTCTTGGGGCACTGCAGTAATCACAGGGTCCTTGCTGCAACACTTGGATTAAAGTCCAGAAAACTGCAGGACACTGAATTATTTCTCTTTATCTAAAAAGATACTCATATAAGTTTGCAAAGTCTTTAGAACCGTTCAACTTGTCACAGGTCCTGTGTCTCCCAAGCAGGCAAAAAAATAGGAATTAAGTCAACACGAAAAAAAAAAATCAAAATTTGCTTGCCCTAAGTGCCGTCACCTTATAATGCTTGCATGGCTGAAAATTGAGATAATCTGGGCTTTCCACACAGCTCCTTGATTTAGATAAGCTGGCTGCTCTCCCCTGGAAGCAAAAGGGTCTGCTTTGCCCCTCACTCTTTTTCTTTTGAGGTGTTCTTCTATTTTCTGCATCTTTTCCCCAGAACAAATACACAATACTGTATTGGAAATAATTTATTTCATCAACTTCAGACACTCCATTCCTCACTTCAGGACAAACCCTTAGTCCTCCATATATTGCAGTAGGGTTAGGAAATCCTTCCACTAACACCTCCCCTAGGCATTCCCTAAAGCCCAGTCCATGTCAACCAAAGGTTAAACAAGTTCACTCACACACTTGGTGTGACGGCCTTTTGATACTCCATCTCCTCAGATATCCAATCAGAGGGTTCCACTTCTTCCAACTCCATGGATTCAGGTACTTCCTGGATCTTGGAGAGCTCACAAGGGGACTGATTCAGGCAGGAGCTCTCCTGATGTTTGGGAGCAGTCTCACATACTCCTCATTCTCCCATGGAAGTATATCGGCCACACCCTCTTCACCGGGCCCCCAGGAAACCACCTAGTCACAAATTCCGCCCCTTTGACCTGTTTTCCAACTTCTTTCTGAAGGGAGGGGTGTTTCTAAATCCTGGCCTGGATCTTGCATAGCTCTTCCTTCTGAGTTTACACTGGATTCCTTTTCCTCCTGGCAAGGATGTCTCTGACCCTCATTAGATCTTGGAACTAGGGACTTTGGGGCCCTTCCCCTCCTTGGAGATTGAGGGAGGCCATCCCTGCCACACTTGTTATAAAATTACCCTCTTATTTTCCCCTGAAACTCCTCTCCTTGAATCCCAGGGAAATAACAGAAATGCTTATTCACTCCTCTAAAACATTCACATCCAAATATCTTTGGATGAACACTGCTCCATCAGCCATGATCTTTTCTCGCTCTTCTAGGGATGATCATCTAACTTTGAAGCTGTTCCACTTTTATTTTTCTTTTGATTCCTTAGAGACTCCTCTTTCTGAAAAACTCAGTGCTTCGGGCATTGGGAGGAGCATGCGGGTGACATGGCTTATTACTACCACTACTTACGATTTGTATAGTGCTCTAAGGCACACACCGTGCTGCATAGACAGATAAGTGTTGGTTTGTTTTTGTCTAATTTTGTTTTCTTGTTTTATGCATTGCATTTTTATGTCTTGTAAGTTGCGGAGAATGCATTGATTTGATCTATATGGTATAATTCCTTTAAATAAACTCCCTTCTGGATAGTCCGTCTATTCATCTCCTACACGCTGTTGCTCATACTGTGTCTACGAAGGAGAGAGACGTAGGAGAGAAACGTTTAGTCATGTTTAAGAGCCACCATTCTTGTTTCTTGTTGCTGTGAGGTGCTGAAGGCAGAGCCCGTGTGTTGGATTGAGCCTGAGCATCAGGTAGTGGTGACTTTTTCCATGGCACAGATGATCAATAAAAGTCCACTGGTAGGGACTGTGTTAGGGAACACATTTCCAAAATGTGATAATGAAGGAAAGAGGGAATAAAGTGAGCTTGATTAGTTAGTCTGCAATCAACAATAGGAACCAACTTTACAAACTCGGTAATATCTGCAATGAGTATTCATTCGATATATTTGCATACATTTGATCCAAGAATCAGGTTAGTTTGCAGATTTTGGATATTTTGAAAACCAGATTTGTGTGTAGCCCACAAGAGACAAATAGCATACCAGTGGTTCCCAACCCTGTTTTGGAGGAACAACTAAGCAGTTGGGTTTTAAACATATCTCTATTGATAGATTTGCATACACTGAATCCTTAATGTTTGCATATGTAAGCCTTTGTTGTCTTGTCATCCACTTTGATTGAAGGATAAGGTGTTATACAAAACTGGTTAAATAAATAAATAAATATTTAGCTCTGTATATTCATTGTGGCTAGCCAGAAAACCAGATTGGTTAGGTGTGCCTTGAGGATGGGATTAGGGAATACTCGTTTATACGGTGTGGAGCACGGGATGCATGCTTGATGAGTACCGTGAGAAGATATTTTTAACAGTGGGAAGATAGACTTTGGCATCATTTTGCCACATAGGCATGTCATTTATTAGAAGAACACATGTTGAGTCATATTGCCTAAAGCAAACTCCTGTAGCTTGAGGCAAGTTATTTATGCTGTTAGGCATCTGATACCAGTTAAGCATTTTCCCTCTGCGTTTTGATAGATGGTAAATGCACGCATATCACTGAAACAGCTAGGGGCGGGGTGTGAATACTTGGATATCATAACGGAATTAGTTGGTCGTTTTTCAGCCATAGTTGTTGCAGACAAGAATAATCCTTTCTCGTTATCAGGGATCACTGTGGTAGATGAATGTGGCTGTAGAAAGATTTGGGCAAGTTGGCTGCTAACTGAGCAGACAGAGCCTGAGATTTTTCACACCTGGTTATGTGCTTTCTTTCTTTTTTTCTGACTTTGGGATGCAGTTTGGCGGAAAGCCAGTGAAGTAGGTAAAGTTTTAAACGAATTAATTTCACTTCTTTTAGTCTGCAGAGCCAAGCTGTGCGCTGATGGATATATGAGGATAAAGTCCAGAAAGAACACTCCATTATAGACGAGTTCATCCATTTCTCCCAGTGATGTAATTGCCATGATGTGTAGGTAACTACTAGTTATCATGCAGACCATATTTGATTCCTCAGGTGTCGCAGTCTATGCTTATGATTCCGCATCTCTGTGGGTTTCTGCCACGGCTTTCTGCATTCTGCATCAGTTTCTCCTCCTCCTTAATAACTTCCCAATCCAGCTGTCTCAGTCTTTGCCAATCTCTCCAGATTTCCAAGTGGTGTTGACAGAAATGGTACTCTGGCTGTCATTTGTTTAGTTCCTTTGTGGCATTGTTTTTTCTATTCACGCCACAGACAGTCTCACAGCAGTGGAAATTAATGGTATTTCTATCTTGTTTTGCATGTCAGTTGTCAGGCTGTCAGACACGTTTACCGCTGTGAATAGTTCACTGTCGTCCCTCTTTCATTATTGGGTGGAATTTAGAATTTTATGGGCAGCATACCAAATTTCATCTGTTTGGTGCCCCTGTTATGTTTTTTGTATTCAGATTCTTTCCCTATATAATCAGTAAGAGTGGTCCTCATAGCAGGTAGAAAAGGAAGAATTAGACATCAGCATTCCATGGCTATTTAATTCTGCTGACTGAAATACCATATCGTTTAAGAACATAAGAACATAAAAAATGCCATACTGGGTCCACCAAGTCCAATATCCTGTTTCCAGCAGTGGCCAATCCAGGTCACAAGTACCTGGTAGGTTCCCAAAAAGGCACACAGGTTCCACAGTGCTCTCTTGGGGCAAACAGTGGATTTCCTGGGTCCTCTTTAATAATAGTTTATGGACCTTTCCTCTAGGAGCTTGTTAAAACCTTTATTAAACCCAGCTTACACTAACGGCTTTTACTACATCCTCTGGCAACGAATTACAGAGTTTGATTATACGTTGAGTAAAAAAATATTCTCCAGGACCAAGCAGGAAGTCAGTCCTCACATTTGGGTGACGTCGGCGCCGACAGAGCCCCCATGCGGAGCATTTCCCCAGCTTTCAAAGAAAGCCTTTGGGAATGCAGCGTGCATGCGCAGTCCCCTTCCCGCCCAAGGATGCCATCTTGCTCAGTCTTTCTTTTTCCACAGAGCCCAACGGACGTGAGTTCGTGTCAGCCGGGAAAAGATGACTTTTTTCTGCGATTTTCGCTTTTTCTTCTCCGGTTCGACGCTGGTTCCCCTTCCCGCCTGGGCTCGGTACACCGGTATCGAGTCCAGAGTTTCTTTTTCGTTTTTTTGTCCTTCGTGACTAGCGTTTGCGTCTTTTTTGTTATTTTCACAGGCATCCCGGTCTTTTGACCTTGCAGGGGCCCTTTTTCCCTCGATGACTGCCAGCGGGTTCAAAAAATGTGATTGGTGTAAGAAACTTATGTCTCTCACCAACACACATGACTGCTGCCTCCAATGCCTCGGGCCCGACCATGACCCGCTGGTCTGTGGCCCATGCGGCAAAATGTCGTCAAAGGCACTTCGGAGCCATCAGCATCAGCGAGAAAGAAGTTTTTCAGAGTCCACGTCCGGCCTGGCCCGGACTTCGTCAGAGGCCTCGACATCGCGGGAATCTGACCCCGAGTGCCATCGTGGTTCCTCTGAGAGGGGGTCTCCCACCCAGGAGCACAAAAGGAAGGAGAAACTCATGAGGACAATGTCAGTGGAGGCCTCTGGGTCCTCGAGGGCCAGGTTGCGTAGCCCTGACCGCCTCCCCGGGCTCTCAGAGTCAGAGAGGCCATCCATACTACCTCGCATTGAGCCGGAGTCCCCGAGTCACGTAAATTCTGTTGTCCTCGTGGACTCTCCTCCAGGAGAGCCGACGTCGGGCCCGATGCTGTCGGGGCCCGAGTCAGGGGCTGCTGGGTCTCCTGAGCTTGGACTCAGGCTGACGGCTTTGGAGAGCAGCTTGGCTGCCTTCATGGAACAGCAGCGGGTGCTGATCGCCGGTCTGACTGGTGCATCTGCCCCAACCACCGGGACCTCAACATCCAAGTCAACCCCGGAGACCGAGCCGATCCTCGAGTCCATGAAATCTCGAGTCGATCCTCGGTCAAGATCCCCTCAACCACTCGTGTGGGGCCGAGGTCGTCGACGCCTGTGCCCTCGGCGTCGGGGCAGATGGCACCGAGGCCCACATGGCCGGAGCCGCTGTTCTCCTCCTCGGGGGAGTCGGCATGGGAGACGAAGGACGAGGAGTCTCCTGACGCCTTCGGGAACTGGTGCGTCCCATCGGACTCACTGGAGTCCGAGCCTCGGAGAAGGTCCTCCCCGGAGGATACCCGGTTCTCGGACTTCGTGAGGGACATGGCCAAGGCTTTGACATTCCCTGCGGATGCCAAGGATGAGCCTCGAGCCGAGGAGCTCGATGCCCTCCAGTATGATTTTCCTCCAAAGGAAGCCTTTACTGTACTGGTTCCTCCGATGCTGGAATGGCTGCTCTTCCGTATGTGGGAGGCACCGGCCTCGGCTCCAGTTCTGAGCAAGCGGGTCAATTCCATTTATCGAGTCCGCAAGAGCCCTGGGTTCCAAAAGGCGCAGCTACTGCACAATTCCATGGTTGTGGAATCGGCCATGCACCGCCTGAAGAGTCAGAAGATGCACTCCTCGGTGCCCCCCAGCCGGGAGGCCCGGAACCTGGATGCCCTTGGTAGAAAGTGCTTCCAGGGCTCTATGCTATCTTGCCGTGTCCAGACTTACCAGCTGTACATGGGTATGTACTTATGGGACCTGGCAAAGGAGATTGCCGGGTTCTCAGCTGGCCTCTCCGAGGAACCTTTGCAGAGGTTCAAGGCCTTGTCTACAGGGATCCGGGAGTGCTCGAAGTTCATCTCTCGAGCAGCCTATGATGGCTTCGAGGCTTCGGCCCTGGTAGCCGCGGCCAGCATCAGTGCACGCCGTCAGGCCTGGCTACAGTCATCGGACCTGGAGTCATGGGTGCTGGACAAGTTGGTCGATGTCCCCTGCCGAGGTGACAACCTATTCGATAAGCCCATGACTGAAAAGGCTGCAGAAATTGAGACTGAGACTCTCACCAGGACAAGGCTGTCCAGGAAGACTTCTGCCCCTTCTCAAAAAAAGAAGGGCTCGGGAAAGAAGCCCTTTTTCACGAGGAAGGGTGCTCCCTACAAAACCTACTCTCACTATCAGGCCTCTCCAGCTCCCCAACAGGGCCAGCAGGCCAAGGGGTAGGGGCATGGGCCCCGTAAGCAGAAGACCCCCAAGCCGCCAGCTCCGGCTCCTGCGCAGCAGGGAGCGGGGTTTTGACTCCCACAGCATGGCCTCACCTCCACCGGTGGCTCCACTCAGCACAGGAGGTCGGCTGACCCTGTGTGCCTACAGGTGGCCAGCCATCACAGGGGATAGAAACATAGAAACATAGAAATATGATGACAGAAAAAGACCACATGGCCTATCTAGTCTGTCTTTCCATATCAACAACTACAACAGTCCCCTTTTTACCTTTAGAGATCCTCTGTGTTTGTCCCATGCTTTTTTGAATTCAGTTACTGCCCTCATTTCTACCACCTCCACTGGGAGACTATTCCACCGATCCACTACTCTTTCCGTAAAGAAATATTTCCGCATATTACTCCTGAATCTATCTCCCTTCACCCTCATCCCATGTCCCCTCGTAGCAGAACTTGCTTTCAGTTGAAAGAGGCTCTCTCCCTGAACATTTATGCCACGGAGGTATTTAAACATCTCAATCATATCACCTCTATCCCGCCTTTCCTCTAAGGTGTACATATTAAGATCCTTCAGTCTGTCCTTATATGCTTTATAATGAAGCCCACTAATCATTTTAGTAGCCACCCTCTGCACCGACTCCATCCTGTTCACATCCTTTTGAAGGTGCGGTCTCCAGAATTGCACACTATACTCCAAATGAGGTCGCACCAAAGACTTATACAGAGGCATTATCACCTCCTTTTTTCTGCTAGCCATTCCTCTCTGTATGCACCCAAGCATCCTTTTAGCTTTTGCCGTCGCCTTTTCTACCTGTTTAGCTACTTTAAGATCATCAGACACAACCACTCCTAGGTCCCGCTCTTCTTTAGTGGACAAAAGTACTTCACCCCCTATACTATATTGCTCCCTTGGATTGCTGCAGCCAAAATGCATGACCTTACATTTTTTAACATTAAATCCCAGCTGCCAAATTCTAGACCATTCTTCAAGCGTAGCTAGGTCCCTCCTCATGGTATCTACACCTTCCTGAGTGTCTACTCTATTGCAGATTTTGGTATCATCCACAAAGAAGCAAACCTTACCCGACAGCCCTTCCGCTATATCACTAACAAAGATGTTAAATGGGATGTTAAATGGGATACCTGGGTACTGAGCATAGTCCAGAAGGGCTACATGCTCCACTTCCACCAGCTACCCCCCTCCTACTTTCCAGGGGAGCCTCCCAGACTTTCTCTACACAGAAACCTCCTCCTTCAGGAGTTGGCAAGTCTTCTAAGGGAACAGGCGGTGGAACCGGTGCCTCACCACCTGACAGGGCAAGGCTTCTACTCCAGGTACTTCCTGGTACCAAAAAGGAAAGACTTGCAAAACCTAAACAAGTTTCTGGAGAGGGAAAAGTTCAAGATGCTTACCCTTGGGATACTGCTGCCCTACCTCCAGCAGGGAGACTGGCTATGCTCCTTAGTCCTAAAGGATGCTTATACTCATATCCTCATTCATCCAGACCACAGACAATATCTCAGATTTGTGGTGGGAGGAAACCATTTTCAGTAGAGTACTTCCCTTTGGCCTAACCTCTGCCCCCAGGGTTTTCACCAAATGCCTGGCGGTGGTAGCAGCTTATCTCAGGAATCAGGGAATTTTTGTCTTCCCATACCTGGACGACTGGCTCATCAGGGGCCAGTCTCTCCAGGAGGCCCGACAAGCCACTCTTCGTACTGTCTCTCTTCTTCAGCATCTGGGCTTTGTCATAAACTACGCAAAGTCCACTTTGCTCCCTTCTCAAAACCTAGAGTTTATAGGGGCAAGATTAGACACCCTTCAAGCAAGGGCTTACTTGCCCGAAGACAGGGCCCACAGACTGATGGACTTGACCAACCAGCTCCAAAACAATTCTCATGTTTCTTCCAGGCTCTACCTGCGGCTCCTCGGCCACATGGCATCCACTGTACATGTGACTCCAAATGCCCGTCTACACATGCGGGCTGCTCAGTGGTGTCTCAGAGCTCAGTGGACACAGGCGACCTCTGAGACAGAATAAAGGTGTCCAAACCACTTTTGGACTCCTTACAGTGGTGGCTACATCTCCCAAACCTTCTCAGGGGGGTACCTTTTTAGGCTCCAGCACACACAAGGATGCTGACGACCGATGCTTCCTTAAAGGGCATGTGCACTCAAGGCCTGTGGCCTCCTCGAGAGGCCACACAGCAATTCAATCTTCTGGAGCTGCGAGCAATTCGCTTAGCTCTGCAAACATTTTCTCATGCCCTCTCTCACCAGTCTGTCCTAGTTCAGATGGACAATCAAGTGGCAATGTTCTATATGAACAAACAAGGGGGCACAGGATCCAGGCTCCTATGTCAGGAAGCACTGGACTTCTGCTCCTTTGCGGTCAAACAGGTATGTTTCTCAAAGCAATTTACCTGTCTGGTCAGGAGAATTTCCTGGCAGACAAGCTAAGCAGGATTCTCCAGCCTCACGAGTGGCAGTTGAATCCATTGGTGGTCCAGCAGATCTTCCTCCACTGGGGACTTCCATCCATCGATCTCTTTGCAAGTCCACTAAACCGTCAGCTGCCCAGGTTCTGTTCCTGACAGCCACATCCCCTGAGGATGGCAGCAGATGCTTTTCTGATCTCATGGTCTATGGACCTCCTATATGCGTTTCCTCCCGCGCCCCTGGTGGCCCGAACTCTGTTCAAGATTCTCCAGGACAAGGCCTCGGTGATTCTGGTAGCCCCCAGATGGCCGAGACAGCCATGGTTTCCACTTCTGCTGCAGTTGGCAGTGGAAACCCCGTTCCCTCTGGGGTTGCAACACGATCTCCTGTCTCAAGAGCAGGGTTCCCTTCTGCACCCCAATCTCAGGTCCCTGAACCTGATGGCCTGGCTGCTGAAAGGGTAGTGCTAGCTCCCTTACTTCTGCCTAAAGACATTGAAGAGGTGATATTGGTCTCAAGGAGGCAGTCCACAAAAAATTCCTATGCCCTCAAGTGGCGTCGGTTTACAGTGTGGTGTGCTCAGCACAATGAAGATCCTGTCTCTTGCCTAGTGCCAGTAGTACTGCAGTATTTACTTCACCTTTCAGACTTAGGCCTTAAGTCTAACTCTGTTCGGGTCCACCTCAGTGCTTTGTCAGCGCACCACTCACTGGTGGAAGGACAGTCTGTCGGTTCACCCCTTGGTGTCCAGATTTCTCAGAGGTCTGCTTCTACTCAAGCCTCCGGTGCGTCCACCGGCGACTGACTGGGATTTGAATTTGGTCTTGCAACAACTTACTCGCCCACCGTTTTGAGCCGATGGCTACTTGCCATTTGCGCTTCCTCTCTTGGAAAGCGCTCTTCCTGGTGGCTCTTACATCGGCCAGATGTGTGAGTGAGCTTCAAGCTCTGGTTTCTGATAGACCGTACACATGGTTCTATAGGAACAGGGTGGTCCTGCGGACCCATCCCAAGTTCCTCCCTAAAGCGGTCTCCTCTTTCCACCTCAATCAGGAGGTGGTTCTTCCGACCTTTTATCCCAGGCCGCATGCCAGCCGGACTGAGACAGTCTTGCATACCCTGGACTGTAAGAGGGCATTGTCCTTTTACATAGAACATATGCGAGAGCATCGAAGGGCTGCTCAGCTCTTCATCTCCTTTGACCCTAATAAGATGGGGTTACCTGTCTCCAAGCGTACGTTGTCCACTTGGGTAGCAGATTGCATCGCCTGGGCATATAGGGCAGCCGACCTCTCCTTGCAGGGTCGAGTCACGGCCCACCGTGTCAGGGCGAAAGCCACGTCAGTAGCTCATCTCTGCTCTGTTCCGTCAGCAGACGTCTGCCGGGTCGCAACTTGGTCTTCAAGCCAGACCTTTGAAGCCCATTACTGCCTGGAGAGAGAGTTCCGGAGAGACAGTGCTTTCGGACAGGCGGTACTCCGTAATCTCTTTGAGGTTTAGGCAACTCCTACCCTCCGGCCCTTGTGTTGGGCTACCGTATGGGGGCGTTCTCAGAGAAAATTCTTCTCACGGATGCTGAGGCTCTTCAGAGGCAGCCATTTTTGTCAGCTTGGGTTCCCGGTAGCCTAGAGCTGGGGAGTCCCATATGTGAGGACTGACTTCCTGCTTGGTTCTGGAGAAAGAGTAGTTACTCACCTGTAACAGGTGTTCTCCAGGAGCAGCAGGAATCAGTCCTCACGACCCTCCCTCCTTCCCTGGAGTTGCAGTCATATACTTCATTTAGATTTTTTGCTGTCTTTTAGCTATGTCATCAGACTGAGCAAGATGGCACCCTTGGGCGGGAAGGGGACTGTGCATGCGCGCTGCATTCCCAAAGGCTTTCTTTGAAAGCTGGGGAAATGTTCCGCACGGGGGCTCCATCGGCGCTGACGTCATCCATATGTGAGGACTGATTCCTGCTGCTCCTGGAGAACACCTGTTTCAGGTGAGTAACTACTCTTTTTCTCTTATTAGTCTTAAATTAGTTACATTGTTGCTTCATTGCATGTCCTCTAGTTTTTCTACTTTTTGATGGCGTAAACAGCAGATCTACATTAACCCGTTCCACTCCATTCATTAACTTATAGACCTCTATCATATCTCCCCTCAGCCATCTCGCTCTAACCTTTTAAACCTTTCCGCATATGGGTATCCTTCCATCCCTTTACCATTTTAGTGGTTGTTCTCCGTACCTTTTCTAAGATACGGTGGCCAGAATTGCAGACAGTATTTGAGGTGTGGTCGCACCATGGAATGATATAGAGGCATTATAATATCCTCAATTTTATCCTCCATTCCTTTCTTTATAATTCCTAGCATTCTATTTGCTTTCTTGGCCACTGCTGCACACTGGGCGGAGGGTTTCAATATATTATCCATGATGACGCCTAAATCTTTTTTCCTGGATGGTGGTTTCTAAGGTGGTACCTTGCATCGTGTAACCAAAATTTGGGTGGTTCTTTCCTAGATGCATTTAAAGTTATAAGAGGTTACACTGAGGGAACCAATGGTTGTTATGAGCTGTGGCTGTACCCATCTGATGGCAGCTCAAGGGAGTTGTGCTTTTTTTAGCTCTGTGTGAAAGTTATTGTACAACTGCTGAGTTTAGTCAAGTTTGCCAGCACTTCAGCTTATTAGTTCCAGCAGTGCATAGAAATCTCTTAGCAAGTGAGTACTAACTTGAAATCTGTGATTTAGATAGTCTTTGAGCAGTCATAGCATTTTTCGGGGAAAAGTATGAGGAGGCATATGCAGCAGTAACAGTGACCAGCACTTCTAAAGTGGCTGGCCACCATCCCTTTAAATTAAAACTGGATATTCAGCGCTGATGAATATCCAGTTTGCCTGGATTGTAGTTTTGCAGTCTGGTCAAAAGCGATACTCAGCTGCTGACTGGATGGCAAAACTGCATAAAGTTAGGACAATCTTTCACCTGTCCTAACATTTATGTGCTTTGACTATCTGGATAGCGTTGCTGCCTCCCCTTCACCCACAGAATGCCCCGGCACTAACCAGATAGCACCGGAGCATTTAACCGAGTTAACAGGGGATATTCAGTGGCATTAACTGCAGTAATGCTTTACAGTATTCCCCCATGTTAAATACTTGTCCTGCAGTTTGCTTTTTTTTTTGCTTTTTTTCCCCCTGAGATGTCTATGCTACTTGTCATCTGTTGCCTTTAGGAGCAGATCCAAACCTCATTCAACCACCCATACTACCATTTCTTATCAGTCTTACCAGTAGAATTTGATGCTGAAGAGCTTGTGAGTTTAACCTTTGAATGTTTTCCCCTTGTATTCTCCATCTGTTACCAGCATATGGTAGGGAGCAGCTAGGATGCAGCTCTGTCTACTGTTCCTCTAAAGAAGACCCAGTAAGTTAGAGCATGGGCTGTGGAACTGGGGTTCTGACAGAAGGGTGAGAAGTGAGAAAACAGGTGTTAAGTGGACGTGCACCTTACACCCCACCTCCTCCCTAACCCCACCTATCCATGCACTGCTCTGGTAGTGTGGCGGCGGCATTAGTGTGGGTTCCTTTCAGCCGTGCTCTCCTGGCTACCGTGGGCCAAAAATGCATGTTAGCTCCATGCTAAAACCCAGCTCCTGCATACTGCACTTCAATAAACATGCCCCCTAGATTCCTGTGACAAATAAAGGTGCTGGTGATTTACAGCCTCACATAGACTCGAGCTGTCTTCTCGAACAGATTTAGCTATCTTCCAAATCTACAGACTTTTTGTTTAAAACCTTGTAGCAGAATGGCAGATGCAATTTCTATAGCCAAAGATATTTATGCTTTTCTACTCCTATGCCTCAGACATAGCACTCTACAACACACCCAAGCAAACTGCAGATACAATTACAAACTATGGGGGTCACTTTGGAAGGCTTGCTGGGCATTTACACATGTAAACAGTGGATTTGCATGTATAAATAACGCAATGCCCTTAAGCAGTTATCTTACAAAAGCCAATACTTACAGTTTTTAAAGCAGTGTGATTAGAGTGGGCTTGAAAAGCATAAGTGTATTTTATATTTTGCCCAGACTGGTGGAAACAGGCATCGGTGGCACAGCATTTATATGGTTAAAATCCTATATGTCAGACAGACAACAGTCAGATCTGTTCAGTAACAGTACAGTATTACCTTGGGCACTAAACTGCAGAGTCCCACAAGAATCCATACTGTCGCCTCTCCAGATCCAGCCTCAGAACTGGTTCAAGATATGAGTGCCCTAGGCAGACCTTAAGCCTTACATCCCCCTCCCCCCCAGCCGTCAAAATCTATTGCTTAGCTGTGAATGCTCTGCTCTTTGCCGTGCCCCCATCCCAGAGGTTACTGCCCTAGTTGATTGCCTATTTGCCTTGTGGTTAGGTCGGCGCTGCACCTAGCTTATTTAATATCTACCTCAAGCCTCTAGCTGAATGGTTTTAGGTAATGGGCATAACATTCTGTATCTATGCTGATGATGTACAACTAATCATCCTCACTGAATCAGATTTACCCATGGCTTTGAAGAAATGAACTGCCTGTCTACTCAACTTAAAAATGGGCAAAAAAACAACAAACTCTTCCCAAACCCAAGTAAAACAGAGATCCTGTGGATTCTTAAACAAGCAGAGAAATATTTGACTTCAAAATCCCTTTTGGGAATTTTGAACTTCCTCTAAAATCACAGATCAGGAATCTTGGGATACTGCTGCACTCATCACTTACTTTGAGCCCACAAATTCAGGCAACCTTTAGAACTGCTCTATCAAGGAGGAAGGGACGTCACCATCCGGGATGACCGCCTAAACACCAGGCTCTCATCAGGGTGGTGGAAAAAATGAAAAGACAGTGCACCTAGACAGTGAGCAGTAAGCATGAGTGAGGAACGAGTGCAGAAGAACCCTGACATGTCCGCAAGGAAAAAAATTAGAGCACTTCCGATCCCCGTATGCGGCAAAGACATCGCTAATGCACAGGCAGGCTGAGTCGGCTGAGACAGATATGGAGGAGGAACTCGAGCACGCGGAGGAGCAGTGCACACGAGGTGATCTGTGGAGAAGGTGCCGGGAAATTAAACAAAAAATGTTTGCATTAAAACATAATGTGGCAGAAGTGATGGCGGAGCTGAAGGCTGACATGCAGGAGCTGAGGCAGTGAGTGACACAGCTCAAGGAACAGGCGGGGGGAGCAGAAGGAGCTGCAGGAGACAATGCAGCAATGGCAATGGGAGCAGCAGCAGATGAGGGATAAAATAGAGGACTTGGAAAACCATTCCCGCTGCTGTAACATTCGGATCGGGGGAGGAGTCCCAGAAGAGGAGTGCTTTTGGCAGGTTGACTGTGTGGTGCAGGAGGTCTACAACTATTTTGCTGCAAAATGGAGGAGGAGAGGATCAGCAGGAAAAGATCATGATCTCTGTCGAATACGTTCATTGGGCTTTGCCCCCCCCCCCCCCCACCGGGTTCCAAACCTAGAGATATAGTGGCATGCCTTACCAGCTTTCAACAGAAGGAGATAATCATGTGAATTGCCACTAAGAAAGGCAAGTTTAACTGGCAGAACTATGAACTGGAGTTCTATCAGGGCCTGGCCCCTTCTACGTTGCAACACCACCGAACACTGCAACCGCTCATCTCATATTTGCAACAGGAGTGCATCCGATATAAATGGCTCTTTCCTTTTGGGAATAGTTTGAAATTATGGGTCATGTCAAACAGATACAGACAGCCGAGGGGCTACAAACCTTCCAAGCTGTTCTCAGGAAATGGTGAGAGCAGAGGTCAGACATTCTGAACTGCCTAAGTGGCAGTGGATATCAGAGAAGGGACAACGATTAAAACGCCTATCCAGGGGGCTGAAAGAAGGAGACTGTGGCTCGGGACAAATCACCTCAGCAACCTGAAGGAATATGGTGGACAGTGCCAAAACATTTCCAGACTCGGGGTGAATAGCAGACTGGTTATGTTCCCCACCCTCCTTTTTTTTTTCTTCTCTTCTCCCTCTTTCTTGACATATTCTGTTGGCAGTGGAGGGTATGGGGATTGGGGTTGGTGGTGCTAGGGGTTTTATGTCTGGTGAAGGGAGGGAACGACAGGGGACGGGGCGCTGAGTGAGCGAGCGTGTAAGTTGAGGGAGGGGAGGGAAGATGGATGAATGAATGGACTTGCAAGGACTTTGGAGATGGGGGGTAGGAGGAGCAAGTGGATGGGGAATGGGGGGGAGAAACGAGAATGCAAGGTATTGAATGGATGAGGAGACCGGGGATTGAGAGAGGGGTTGTTTAGGGGGGATAGAGAGAGGGTCCAGGATGAGGAGGTACTTCCTCATGAAATGGAGAGGCAGAAGGGAGCTCTGTGGGTATCTGGACATGGGAGGGGGGAGGGAGGTGGAGGGACTCAGAAAGGTTCATAAACAGGGTAGAGATGGTTGGGAGGGGGTGGAGGCAGGGATGACTGCTATTAGAGTGGGTACATTAAATGTCTGGGACCTCAATACACCACAGAAGCACAAATCTTTATTTAGGGATGTGCAGAGCTTACGGTGGCAGGTGGTTCTCCTGCAAGAGACACGCTTGCTTCCGAAGGATGAGCAATTGTTGAGACATGAAGCTTATACCCACCAATATTTTAATGCCGAAGGGACCCACAAGAAGGCAGGGGGCAACCTTGATCTGAAACCAAGGCAAAACAGTCAACCTGTCACCGAGCCTTCTCAATATATGCACCATCCTTCTGGAACGCACTCCCAGAAAGAATAAGAACCACCAGCGACTTATGGGACTTTCATAAAGCTCTAAAGACACACCTCTTTTCAGAGTATTGTGGACCAGAAACAGAATCAATACATGAAACATAACCTCTGTCGTGACCCCCTGCCTAGGCCGATGGCCGATAGGCAAAAGGGCTGCCTTATTTGCCCTTTGAGTACTGTCCCAGGCTTAGGTTGCCAGCACTGAATTCTGGGACTTGTAGTTTTGTATACTCTCCAAGCAAAGTAGTGTGACCACACAGTTTGTCAGGCAAAACAAAGAAATTTATTCCGGGGTTTCTCCCTCGCATCAAAATTCATAGCGCATAAACAAGGCAAGGATCATTTCTCCAAATTAAATAATGAAGGTGAACAAAACAGGCTTAGCATCAAAGTCAGAAATATTCTTTCCACAGCAGCGGCACTCAGCTTCCTTCAGACAAATGCCTTTCTCTGCTATGGCTGTTAATTTACATCAGTCAGACTTTAAAACTTCTCAGTCAGGATTTTCTTTCTCATTCAGCTTAACAAATCAGGGTAAATAAGCTTCTTCACCTGGCCTGAGCCTAGCACACGTTTGACTTACAAAATGAGCATTCCATTTCTACTACGTCATCAACACAAGGGTTTTCAAACATTTCTATCTGCATATCTTCCACGGCTTCGTTTGAATCCTCTTCTAGGGAGCTTATATCAGAAGGTTTAAACTTCTCACTCTGCAGAAACTCTTTTAGCTTCCCTAAAAAGTATTCTCTCTGCTCTATATCAGCACAGCTTAAAGAAGGAGTTTCTCTTTCATAGAAAAGCTTCTCAACAGCTTTTAAAGCTGACTCACGGCACTTACTTGCACTGCTCCTGTTCCTGGTTGGAACTGCTTTCCTTGTCTTTTGACTAGCACAACTTTCAGAGCTTTTCCTCAGCTCTCTGACCACTTCTTCAGAAAAGCTTCTGTTAGGAACTGTAGCAAACTTGTCTGTCCCACCTCTCTTACTTGGCTGGCTCTCTGAGCTGTTTCCCCACGTGGAAACAAACCTTTCCAGCTTTTCTTCTCTGGGGTGCTTTAGGACAGGTTCCAACCTTGGTTCCATTGCTTTCTGAGGGCAAGAATCAGCTGTCTTTCCTCCTCCTCTCCTTTGCTCCTTAAGCTCCCTTCTCTCGTGGCTTCCTTCCTCGTGACTCCTTTCCTCCTGACTCCTTTCCTCCTGACTACTTTTACCAAACTCTGAAGCCATTTTAAAATGGTGCTTCTTTTCAGCCACACATGTGAGAGCTGTTAGGGCTCAACCTAGCTCTTACGTCACTGCTTGGGCAGGGTTTAGCTCTAGCTACTGCATGCTCGGGTGGCTTGTGGTTTCTATGGGAACCCTGTTTACATCTGTTTTTAAAGGCACATTCCTCATTTCTCTCCCATTCCATCTCATCTTCACAGCTCACCTTATCACACCACTACAATAAATCTGACCTCACTAACAAAGCTAAGAGTTACAACCCAGCTCAAACCCTACCACCTAATAACATCCCACAACCTGTAACAAGCAGTCATGTAAATAAGATGTTAAACCCCTTCTCCCCAAGTTTAATGACCTGTTCTATGTAATGTTCAATGTTATTGTTCCATGTAAACCGCTTTGAATACAAGAAAAGCAGTATAGAAAAATTGTTAAATAAATAAATGTCCCCTTCCAATTTGAGGGAGTGGATAAATGGCTGGCTGGAAGGGTACTACTGGTGTGGGGAGAAATTAGCGGTAAAATGTTTACCTTCCTGAGTATCTATGACCCCATTGAGGAATCAGAAAAGTTTTGGGATCATTTGATGGCTTGGTTGGGAGGCCAGATCTGCAGATCCCTTCTCATGTGGGGGGACTTCAATGAAGTGCTTAACCCGCTTATGGATAGGTCCTGTGGAGCAGATAGGGGGAGGATGGAACCTGAAGGGGCCCGACAACGGCTCCAGGGGGTGATTTATTTATTTAGACAGATTGTATGCCACCTTATCCTTCAATCAAGGTGGTCACGTCACATCACAATTGGAGGGTAACATTTAACATTAGGGTACTTGTGAACATTTAGACAGAACAATTGAAGGGTAACATTTAACAAGGGGTTGTTGAATAACGTAGTATAATAATCTTGTGTGTGTATGTAGTGTGTGTAGGTATGATGAGTGCGTGCCTAGTTGGCAGAGTGATGACACAATACGGACTCCACAACCTCTGGCATCAGCAGCATCCACACGAGAGAGGCTATGCTTTATTATTCATCAGTGCATGGAAAGACCATGCCCCCCTTTAGGTGGAATTTGAGGAAGCGGTCAATAGAGAGGGGCGCACTTTCTGGAGCTTAAATGAAAGTCTGCTTTGAGATAAAGAGGTAGTGCAAAGTTTAGAGGCGGCTATTGTGGAATATTTAAGGTTTAATGATATGATCAAGGTGGCAGTGGGACTATTATGGGATGGTTTAAAGGTGGTCCTTAGGGGAAATTGCTTCAGTGGGTGGCTCAGAAGAAGTGGCAAAGGCAGGCTTGGGTAGAACGTTTACCGCGGAGCGTAGTGGAATTAGAATACCTGCATAAACAGATGGGAGAGAGGAAGATCTGAGCCCAGTTGGACCAGACCTGTATGGAGCTAGCCGAGACCCAGTTGGAGATGATTCACTATCAACTCCAGCGGGTGAATCGGTATTATCGTGCTAATACTTTATTAGCTCGCAAACTGCGAGGGCGGGAAAGGCACTCTACTATTGTAAAGATTAAGGGACTGGGGGATCAGCTTCTTTTTTGGAGCACTGAGATCCGGGAGCAATTTTTGAAGTACTATCAAGGTCTTTATGACCGTGAAGGGGGGGCCTCGACAGCCAATATAAACGCCAACCTGGTGGACAATAGGGGACAGGCCCTTTTAAGTGCAGAAGATAAGGATACATTAGATAGACCGATCAATGCAGAGGAGATTGAAGGGGTCATCAAAGGTTTATTTTATTTATTTATTAATTTAACAGGTTTTCTATACCGCCCTATCATTAATTCAGGGCAGTTTACAATGAACATCACAGCAACAACAACTTTTACATAGAACAGGATAATGAACTTGGGGGATATATAGCGTACAACGAAAGAGTATAACTTTTAACTATATACATGAGTGCTTTGCTGAAGCTGTTTAGTGTATTACATCTGATTAAGGCTAAGAGTATGTTTATGGGTTATGGGTGAGGCAGAGGGGTAAGTGTTTTCATGTGATTGGTCTATGGTGCTTCATGGTTGTTAGAGACATTGCAACTGTCCAAGAGTCTTGTATGGTGCATTGTATGGTCAATGTGTGTGACCATAGTATTCTATGAATAGATGTGTCATGATAGCTTTTATAAAGTCCATTAGATCTTTTATAGCTCGTATGTCTGGAGGTAGGTCATTCCATAGTGAGGGAGCATACATGGAGAGGGCTCTTCTACATGTGGATTGTCTGGCTTTCGTCCTGCTTGTTGGGATTTCCAGGGTGTTAGTGTTGGTTTTTCTTCTTGTTCTGGTGTGTTGTGTTTTGGTTGAAGGGAAGGGGGTGACAGGTTGTTTATTATCTTGAAGACTAATGTTAAAGCCTGGTACGAATGTTGACTGGGAACCAATGTAGTTGTTGAAGGGTGGGGATTATGTGGCTGTATCTGGCTGTTCCAGTGATAATTCTTGCTGTAGTGTTTTGGAGTACTTGTAGAGATAGTATTGTTTTATTGGGGAGGCCCTGGTAGATTATATTGCAGTAATCCAATATTGGTGTTACTATGGCTTGGAATACTGCTTAGAAGTCGCTGTCACTGAGCAGAGGTTTGAGTTTACGTATTGTTCGTAATTTGTGGTAGGCTGATTTGGTTACTTCTTTTATGTGGGATTAGAAGTTGAGTTGTCAGTCGAATGTAACTCCCAGGTAGTTGACCACTGGCTTGGATGCTAGGGTGTGATAGAGGATTTTCATTGAGTCTGGTGGGGAGAAAATGGCATTCCTGGTTATATGTATCATTTCAGATTTCTTAAAGTTTATTGACAGGTTTTGATCTCTCAGCCATACTGTCATCTTTTGTAGGCATGAGGTAATTTGTGTGTAATCTGGTTTTCTGATGTTTATTGGAGTGAATGCCATAATGTCATCTGCATATATCCTGTATTAGATGTTGTGTTGTTTTTATAATGTCGCATATAGATTGAATATATAAATTGGAAAGCAGGGTAGACAGAGCAGAGCCTTGTGGTACACCTTGTTGTGTGAAAGGATTTGATTGTAGATTTCCAGTTCTCACTTGTTGAATGCGGTTGGATAGGTATGAAACAAACCATTCCAGCACTTTGCCATTGATGCCAGTTTCCCAAAGCCTTTGTAATAGGGTATTATGGTTGACGGAGTCAAATGCTGTAGTTATGTCAATGAAGCAGAGAACATATCCTTTCTTTAAGTCGTATAGGCCAGTTATGAGAGTACCCAAAAGTGAGGTGATGTGTGTTTCGACATTGTGGTTCTGTTTAAATCCATATTGGTGGGGGTCTAGCGGGGCATAGCTGTCAATATGATCTTGTAGTTGATGTAATACTATTTTCTCGATTATCTTGGTTATGAAGGGGAGACTTGATATTGGTCGGAAGGAGCTAGAGTCTTTGAAGTTGAGGTTCCCGCTTTTTTGAATAGGTCTTATGAATGCTTGTTTGAGTTGTGGTGGGAGGTAGCCTTGTGTGAGTGATGCTTTGACGATCTTAGGTATTCATTAGGTATTCTCTTGTATGTTTGACTCAGCTCACTGGGCACAGTTCCATGGGTGAGGTGGTTGTGTTGATATTTGTTATAACTGAGTCGAGTTGTCAAGGGAATGCAGAATCACTCCCACTTTTCTATGTTCTTGTGGTGAGTTTTGCATGTTTGGTTGGTTTGTTTTTGTGATTGGATTTTGAGTATATTTTAATTGTAGGACGTCAGCCATTTCCTGCATTGTTATGGTATTCATATTGTTTGGTGCTGTTGGTTCCTTCATCAGTCTGTTTACTATGTCAAACAGTTCTCTCAGCTTGTTAAGGGATTTCATTATTAGATTTGTATGGTGTTCCTTTTTGCATTTGTTTATCAGGTCATGATATTGCGCTTGCATTTCCATGTATTTTGTATGATGTTGTTGGTCTTTGGTTCAATGCAATAGTCTCTCAAGCTTCCGAAGCTGTTTTTTTATGTTCATTGATTTCATTGGAGAACCATGGAGCGTTCTTCTTTCTTCCGTTATTTTGTAATAGTTTGGTTGGAACTATTGATGCTCTGTTGAGTGTTTCATTCCAGTTAGCAATAGCGGAGTCAAGGTCAGGTTTTTTTTGTTTTTTTTTTTTAAGGTCAGGTAGTACTTGTTCTAGGAATTTTTCTTTGTGGAACGTTTGAAATCTCCTTTTTTTCCTTTGGTGTTATGTCTGGTGTTTTATCTTTTACGGATGCGTTAATGGAGAAGTTAACCATGTAGTGATCTGACCACGGGACTGGCGCGATTGATATGTTTGTTAATAGGTTTTGGGTGATACATTGGTTGGGTACAAAGATGAGGTTGAGGGTCCCACCTCTTTTGTGAGTAGGGGAGTTTATCATTTGGGTATATTTCAGATCTGTCATTGCATCCAGGAAAGTATCTTGGTCATACTGGGATAGTGAAGGGAGGTTAGGGTCTCCTATGATAAGGAGAGGTTTGTTCTGTGTGGCATGGGAGCAGATTTGTTCCAAGATGATTGAGAGTTTGTCTTGGTCAGTGCTTGGGGCTCTGTATGTGAGGCATAACAAGCCTGTTTGAGATTGTGATGATGTCGCTTCCTTTAGAGCTAAAAGTGGAGGTGGTGATGAAGTTCAGGTTAGCCTTTGCTATGATTAGTGCTCCTCCGCCTCTTCGAGAGGGTCTTGTAGAGTTGTGAATTGTATATTGTCGTGATCTGGTCTGGTTTATGATGATATTGTCTGTGTCTGAAAGCCATGTTACCGTGATGCACATAATGTCTATATTATGGTTTTGTAGGTAATCCAATATGGTATGAAATTTATTCTGGATAGATCGTGCATTAATTAATGTGCATTTGAGAGGGGAGTGGAGGAGTGGCCTAGTGGTTGGGGCAAGGTACTTCAGGCCGGAAGGTCGGGGGTTCAAATCCCACTAGAGGACAGCAACCTTGGGCCGGAAGGACTGGGGTTTCTAGTCCCACAGGTGCTCCTTGTGGTCTTGGGCAAGCCACTTAACCCTCCATAGCCCATGTTCCCTGTAAAATAGTTATCTCCAAGTTATAATGCCCTGTTCAATGTAATTTCAGTTTGTTCAATGTAAACCGCACTGATGCAGAATAGCGCGGTATATAAGAGAATGTAAATAAATAAAATAAATAAATGTATTGTTGCCTCCAGCCTGATTACTCCATCATAGATAGAAGGAGTTATGTGTATCAACCTTCAAGGTCTGCTATATTGGTATTGGTTTTGGTTTGATGCAGTTTTTGGGTTGTGTATCTGCTCAAATGTATAATTCGGATGAGTTGTGCTGGTGCTAGTGCTGTGGTTTCTCCAGCATTTGTGTGCATAATTTTGAGGAGCAAAGAGTGCCAGGGTGATTATGGTGCTTAGTTTTTTCTTCTCCATTTTATCAATTTGTGCGCCTTATTTTGAAGAAAGATTGGCTTTCAATGGTCTATATTGTTTGGATAATAACGTGAATTGTTTGCTACTCACAGTTTGGTGGAGTTCAGCTTCATTTTGTTGGCTTGTCAGTGGTTGTTGTTAATCAGACAAAAATAAAACGGTCTCTTCTCACGAATGAATATTATCAAAAAAATGCTTCTCCCATTCATTCAATATATCAGTACAGTACAGTATGCTTATGTCATCCACTGCAGGTCTCAGATAAACTTGAGCGCTACTACCTCCGGGGTTTTAATTTCCCGGCTTGCGCCTGTTTACATCAATGACCTGTGATTTTATCATAAAGCAAAAAATGAGACCACTTAGCTTTTAACTTCATCTCTCTCTCCAAGTCCCATTTAGCTTTTAACTTCCTCCACACTTTCTGAGTCCCAACGCAATACTTCTAGGCGCCAATGCGTTTCTCCTAACAGGTTCTTCAGAGGACCTTGGAATATGTTACTTCCTACGGAAAGACCAAAATTAGTAACTGAACTATTAAATAATATTCTTTATATTTTTGACTAGCATCCCAGCTCTGCTATTACCAAACTAATCCCAAATGCCTGTACTCACTGCTGCCCACGTTCCACATTCATTCACTGACTCCGTCTTGGGATTACCCAAAAAACGCCGCGCATGCGGGTTAGCTTGTGCTTCAACTATTTAAACCATATGGAATGAATGATGTAAAAGGGTCCAATTTTAAATACACACCGACCAATCTATCTCTAAATTTAAACCCCTTGGCTGGACCGTATCCAATTTATATATCCACCATTGTTCTCTATATAACAACTGCTGGGCACTTGTCCTTCCCTGTATACCTTTAACTACCTTCTCTATACACCAGCAGCGAAGCTGTTCATATTTATGGCTGTGGGTCACACAATGTGAAACTATCGGGGCTTCCAACCGCACACAATGCAATCTACTCTCATGTTCCTTCATTCGCACCCTAAAAGTGCGAATGGTTTTCCCTTCATAAAGAAGGTCACAGGGACAGCGAATGGCATAGACCACGAATGTTGATTTACAATTCGTGATGTGTTTTAACTTATATTGCACTCCTTTATGAGTGAAATGCGACATCTCATACGTGATGTCACACACCGTATAATGCCCACATCGGCTGTGGCCCCCTATTCACGATCCCTGGAGCCCTGGTTCTACAACCCTTAGTACTGCTGGACTTAAATATTCTTTAAGATTCCTACTTCGTCTCCACACACACTGCACTTGTTTATCTCGCACCCCCGGTAAAACTTTCAAAACGGCACTGTGCTTCCACACTATGTTCTGTAAACTAAAACTTAAGGGGGAGTAAGTCGTAATCAAATTAATAAAATTATCATCTAACTGTTTACCTCCTAAATTTCTGGGCTTTAAAAGCAAACTCTGGTTATTATAGAGTGCTCTCTCATACGCCCGGTGAACTATGTGACGGGGATACCCTCTCTCCTCAAAATTAGTCGCCAGCTTCTTTGATAATTTCTTGAAATCTACTAAATACGAGCAATTATTTCGGTATCTCAAAAACTGAGACAGTGGAAGGCTCGTTTTCAAACGGGGGGGATGGGCACTATCATAGTGAAGGAATGTGTTACAATCGGTGGGCTTCCGAAAAACGGAAGTTCCCCACTGAACTTGTTCCCGTGTGATGGTGATGTCCAAATAGGTAATATGCTGTTTATGGGCCTCGTGCGTAAACCTGATATTACTATCACATTGATTTAACCAATGCATAAACAATTGCAAACTCGACTCCGCACCCTCCCACAGCATAAAAACGTTGTCTATATATCTGTACCATGCCTTTACTTGAGTTATATAAGGGGATTGCGGCATCCACTTCCGTTCAAACTCTCCCATGTATAGGTTAGCTACCGAAGGGGCACAGGTGGCACCCATGGCCACCCCTGCTATCTGATGGTATAAACTCCCCTCGAACACAAAAAAGTTATTGTACAGAGCTATCTCAGTCAAGTCCTGTAAGAATGTCAAAAGATCTTGCGATAAGTCTCCCCGACCCCGCAAAGCTTGTTGTACCACTTCTCTTGCTGCACTCTGGGGGATACTCGTATATAACGACTGGACATCTAATGTCACCAATATCACCTCCTTCACCGCTGCCCAAGAAGCTAGTTCCCCCAAAACATTCAAAAAGTGAGTGTTGTCTCGGATGTAGGAAGGGATATCAATTAACAAGGGCCTTAAAAGTGAATCTAAATATGTTAATATCGGTTCTAATAATGTGCCTCTGATTGACACGATAGGGCGTCCCGGTGGATGAGTCAAGTTTTTGTGAATCTTAGGGACAGTATAAAACTTCGCCCACTGTGGTGTCAACACATTCAAATACTGGAACTCCTTTCTAGAGATCAACTTCTTTGATAGAGCCTCTAAAGTAAGATCTTTAATTTTAGATTGAAGCTCCTCACTTGGGTCCTTCTGTAGGACCTCATAGGTGGTGATGTCACTCAATTGTCGCATTGTTTCCTGTACATGACTATCTCTGTTTTGTACCACTATGGTTGTTGTTAAGCAATACTGCAGAGTTGTAGTTTCAGTGATCCAGGAAGACGTGAGTAGCATGTAGTTGGATGACATGTGTCCCCGCCTAAGGGCCACACCAAAGAACATAAGATATGCCATACTGGATCATACCAAGGGTCCATCAAACCCAGGATCCTGTTTATAACTGTAGCCAATCTAGGTCACAAGTACCTAGCAGTTTCCCCAAAAGACGTAGGTTCCACATTGCTTGTATTGGGTCAAGCAGTGGATATTCTGGGTCCCTTTCAATAATGGTTTATGGACCTTTCCTCCAGGAACTTGTCCAAATCTTTTTTAAACCTAGCTATGCTAACAGATTTTACTACATCCTCTGGTAGCAAATTCCAGAGTTTGATTACACGTTGAGTGAAAAAATATTTTCTCTTATTAGTCTTAAATAGGTTACCCTGTAGCTTCATTGCATGCCCCCTAGTCTTTCTATATTTTGATGGCGTAAACAATTGATCTATGTTTATCCTTTCCACTCCATTCATTAATTTATAGACCTCTATCATATCCCCCCTCAGACGTCTCTTTTCCAGGTTGAAGAGCCCTAACCTTTTTAGCCTCTCTTCATAGGGGTATCCTTCCATCCCCTTTACCATTTTGATGGCTCTTCTCTGTACCTTTTCTAATAATGCTATATCCTTTTTAAGATACGGCAACCAGAATTGCACACAATATTCAAGGTGCAGTCGCACCATGGAACGATACAGAGGCATTATATCCTTTGTTTTATTCTCCATTCCTTTTCTTATGATACCTAGCATTCTATTTGCTCTCTTGGCTGCCACTGCACAATGGGCGGAGGGTTTTAACATGTTATCCACGATGACGTCTAAATCTTTTTCCTGGGTCGTGGTTCCTGGTGGTTCCTAATGTAGAACCTTGCATCGTGTAACCATAGTTTGGGTTTTTCTTTCCTAGGTGCATAACTTTGCACTTAAATTTCATCTGCCATTTGGATGCCCAGTCTTCCAATTTATCAAGATCCTCTTGCAATTTTCCACAATCCTCATGGGTTTTGACAACTTTGAATATTTTTGTGTCATCTGAAAATTTGATAGCCTCGCCTGTTATTCCCATTTCTAGGTCATTTATGAATATGTTAAAAAGCAGCAGACCTAGCACAGATCCCTGGGTACTCCACTATTCACCTTTCTCCATTTAGCCTACCCTCTGCTTTCTGTCTTTCAACCAGTTCCTCATCCACAATAGTACACTGCCTCCTATCCCATGACTTTTTAATTTTGCCAAAAGTCTCTCATGAGGGACCTTGTCAAAGGCTTTCTGAAAGTCCAGATACACTATATCAACCGATTCACCTTTGTCTACCTGTTTATTCACACCTTCAAAAAACATAACAGATTAGTAAGACAAGACCTTCCTTGGCTAAAGCCATGTTGGCTGTCTCCCATTAAGCCATGACTACATGTTCAGTAATATTGTTCTTTATGATGGTTTCTACCATTTTTCCCGGTACTAGCGTCAGGCTCACCAGTCTATAGTTTCCCGGATCACCCCAGAACCCTTTTTAAAAATTGGCATTACATTGGCCATCCTCCAGTCTTCAGGTATTACAGATGATTTTAATGATAGTTCACAGATTACACAGGTACACTAAAAAATTTTTTTTTAAAACTGCCTCTAATGTTTCGATTGATTTTTACGTTTTTTGGTGCGCTGAATCCAAATCTGGTAACCAATTTGCTCCATCAGGTACAGATTTTTTGCTACATTGCGTTAGCAGTTTGAGGTGAACGTTTCAGATTGAGTGCGATCGAGATAAAAGTTTCTTGGATGAATTCTTTATACTAATTGTTTAGTAGTTATTCAAATAAGAATAAAGAAAATTGTAACAAGGCAGCACATAAGAATAGAGTAATGTCAACAAAACACACTGTGATGGTAGCAAAATTGTCTGCACTTAAAACAGCCACATACATGTGCACAAACATTGAGCATATAAGAGCGAGGTTAGACACAAAGCAAAGCAAAGAAATGTGCAAAAAATGTTGTACAGGTATGTATGTAAGAATAGAAAACGCAAACCGCACCATTGCAATACATGAAGACAAACACCCGATGGTGTGAAAATAAAATTCTAATAAATGAGATCCGACACTGTGGTAATAACTAGCAAATTTTTATTTCAAAGTTTAGTAAAAACACGATATTTGTCAACACAGTTTAGATTTTAAAGTCATTCTTGGGTCAATCAATCTCCTGGTGGGCCCGTTTCTTCTTCCCCCGAATGCTTCTCTTGGTGCGCTGCTTGACGTATTTTTCATCTGGGGTTTCCCGCAGCAGCAACGAGCAGAAATCAGCCATCATAGTGGTGTTCCATCTTCCTTGGTACCTTCTCTCTGCGTCCTTGATGTCCTGGTGAAACCTTTCACCTTGTTCTTCACTGTACGCCCCCAAGTTTTCGGGAAAGTAGTTCACATGGGAGTGCAAGAAATGGACTTTCAGGCTCATGTTACAGCCTTCTTCTTTGAAGGCATTGAGCATCCTGGCAACAATATCCTTATACTTCTCATCCCGCCTGTTCCCCAAGAATTTGAGAACAACATCCTTGAAGGAATCCCAGGCTTCTTTTTCCTTCTCAGACATCGTTTCAGCGAATGCTCCATCTGAAATGAGTTTCCTTATATCAGGGCCAACAAACACTCCTTCCTTTAGCTTTGCTTCAGAAAGTTGGGGGAACTTTGAGCAAAGGTACCGAAAGCACTCACCATCTTTTGGAAGGGACTTGATGAATTGCTTAATGAGACCCAACTTAATGTGGAGAGGTGGTAATAGAATTTTATCACGAGGTACCAAGCTCTCATGAAGAACATTTTTTCCCCCAGTGTAGGTCACGGGCCCGGCTATCCCACAAGCAAAGGAAGCAGGGATATTTGGTGAAACTGGATTGCTGCCCTAATAGCATGGATAGAATTTTAAAGTCTCCACAAATCATCCACTTATGCTCATCATAACGAATCTTCTGAAGAATCAGGGCCAAATTCTCGTATTTTTCTTGGAGAATAACAGAGTGAGCAATAGGAACTGAAGCGAATGTGTTGCCATTATGAAGAAGAACACCTTTTATGCTGTCTTTTGACGAATCAATGAACAGCCGCCATTCAGCAGGATCATACTTGAGTTTAAACTTTTCCATCACTCCGTATATATCGTTGCAAAATACCAAATCTTCCTCTTTGCTGAAATACTTCAAAAATTGTGTCTCGCGGTTGCGGTACCAATAAAAAGTTGTTCCTGGTGACAATAGATTTTTCTGTTTAAGCCGAGAACCTAGCAGTTGGGCAGCATCTTTTGGGAGTCCTAAATCCCGGACTAAATCATTCAATTCAGCTTGAGAGAAAAGTTCAGGTTTCGGATCTGGTTCAGTTTCAAACTCGGAAGTACTGGACTCATCGGGAAAAGCCATCTGATGAGTCTCATCATGATCAGAACCGTCCACACAAATATGATCCAAAGATTTTGGTGGTTCAGGCACAGGTACTTCGTTGCTATGAGGCATAGGCCTAATTGCTGAGGGAAGGTTGGGGTAACTTATTACGTTCTTATTTTTTAAGTTGTATCCCTTCACAATGCAAGAGCAAAAATAGCAGTCACAGCTGTGGTCTCTTTGTTCACGCCACATCATAGGTATTCCGAAACGAAATGCTTGTTTTTTACCTTTCATCCATAAGCGTAGATCTTCCTCACATGTCTTGCACACTTTGTGAGGAGCCCACGGTTTGTCTTGATCGCCTAACTTCAAACCGAAATAGGCGAAATATACTTTTTTAATAAATGCAGAAATGTTCCTCTGCCGCTTTTTCACGGTATATTCCCCACAAGTAAAACAAAAACTGTCCGGAGAGTTGACGCAACCTCTGGCTCTGTGAGCCATCACAAATACACAGCACTGCAAACTACAACTGTAGTGAACCACTTCGGAATAAAGCTGGATTACGACTGAGCAAACAAAAGGTAATAATGAACTTGCAAGAAACTGAAATTTGACAGGAACGTTCATGTCGCAACCACCGTGTTTGAGCGAGCGAACGAGGCGAGGCGAACAGGAAAGAACATGCGCCAGCGCGAGTACTGGATTTAGCCCCCCGCCTCCCAATTGTCCTGTTAATGTATAAAATGAATACAAAACACTCTAAAATATCATGAGGGAGTGTTTCTAGTTAGTTAACCATTACAACCTCTATTTTGGGCCAAGAAAATAAACTGCAGTCGGATAAAAAGAAATTATGTGAACATTCCTTATATGGGTAAGAAATCTAATTTTGCAAGAAAACGTGACGTGATGGAACATTTTGGCTATTTTTCCTGGATTCAGCACCCCAAAATCTATAGGAATCAGTTGCAAAACTGGAGGCAGTTTTTTGGTAGTGTACCTGTGTTATAGGTCTGTAATCTCATATTTCAATTCTTTCAACATCCTTTGATGTATTTCATCCGGTCCAGGTGATTTGCTACTCTTCGGTTTATCAAATAGTTGTAATACATCGTCCCAGTGTATCAATATTTCTTTCAGTTCTTCTGCGGCATCACCTTTAAATACCATTTCGGTCATGAGTAACATCCCTACATCTTCCTCACTAAATACTTAAGCAAAGAAATTCATTCAGTCTCTCCGCTATGGCCTTGTTCCCTCTTGGTGCCCCTTTTACCCCTCTATCATCTAATGCAGTGGTCCTCAACCCAGTCCTCTGGGGCCCAAAGGCCAGTCAGGTTTTCAGGATACCCACAATGAATATGCATGAGATAGATCTGCATACAATGGAAGCAGTACATGCAGATCTATCTCATGCATATTCATTGTGGGTATCCTGAAAACCTGACTGGCCTGTGGGCCCCAGAGGACTGGGTTGAGGACCACTGATCTAATGGTCCAGCTGACACTCTCACAGGTTTTTTGCTATGAATGTACTTGAAAAAGTTTTATTATGCGTTTTTGCTTCCACAGCAAACTTTTTCACAAATTCTCTCTTTGCTTATCAGTGCTTTGCACTAACTTGCCAGTGCTTGTGTTGTTTCCAGTTTTCCTCATTTGGCTCCTTTTTCCATTTCCTGAAAGATGCTTTTTTGGCAACAGCAGCCTCTCTGACTCACCTTTAAACGATGCTGACAGTTTTTTGGACTTCCTTCCACTTTTCTTAAAGCATGGAATACAGTTGGTCTGGGCTTCCAAGATAGTATTTTTAAACAACACTCAATCGATGCCCTCAGGCGCGGGCGCTCCGGGATGCGCTTCCTTTTAAAGTTCCTGGTGCTGAGCCCTGATTGGCCTTTCATTGGCGAGTGGGAGGGTTTTCAGCCTCCCGCTCTCTTTCGTGCTACCAATTGGGGCTCAGGAGTGGTGGAGGTCCTCCACATAAAGCACTAGGGTTAGATGGCTTGCCGGTAAGCTTTTATAAAGCTTTGATAACTCAGCTTACTCTCTTACTGGAGAGATCGTTTAATGGGGTGCTAGAAGGGGGCCAGTTAGCCCCCTCAATGTGACAAGCAGCTATTTCGGTTATCACTAAACCGTGATGAGACCGCACTTTGTGTGGATCATATTGTCCTATCTCCCTTTTGAATCCTGGCAAAAGGTTTGGCTAACAGCCCGGGAAAGCTGTTGCCCGCTTTGGTGCAGCTGGACCAGATCAAGTTTGTTGAAGGCCGTAGTACAGGGGATAATATTAGGAGGGCACTTCAGATGGTTTGGTTGGCATGAAAGGAGCAGCAGGATACGATGCTTCTCGCAATTGATGCTGAGAAGGCATTCAATAGGGTCAGGTGGGATTTTATGTTTGCGGTGTTGCTTAAGGTGGGGGTCGACCTAGCCTTGTTGGTGTGGATCCATGCTCTGTATATGGCTCTGGAAGCCACAGTGGAGATCAACAGGCGCTATTCAGAGTTTTTTCCCCTTCTGCCGGGGAACGCGAAAGAGGTGTCCGCTTTCCCTCCTCCTCCTTTTTGCACTTGTTTTGGAATCCATGGCAGAGTGATTGAGAAGTAATGGGGATGTCGCTGGAGTGTGAGTAATGTTGGAGGAACATAAACTTGCCCTATTTGCCAATGATCTCCTGCTGTTTGTGACCCGTCCTCTTCTGACTTTACCGGTGCTCCTTCTAGAGCTGGAGATATTTGGGGCCCTCTCAGGGTTTAAAATTAATTTGGCGAAATCGGAGGCATTGAGTATTAATCTACCAGAAGCTTTGGCTCAGCAGTTGCAGGAGCACTATACCTTCTGGTGGGTCACCAGCTCACTTAAATATTTGGTGATCAGCATTACCAAGACTCCTGAGGGGATATATCTGGTCAATTATCCTGCTTTGTTGGCACAAATAGGGAGGGAGTTCGAGAATTGGAATCAGGAGGACATTTCGAGGTTGGGTCGTATAGCGGCCATAAAAATGATGCTTATTTCTCGATTGCTCTATTTTATTTTTCAGTTTTTACCAGTCCGGGTCCCCTAGCTGGAGTTGCACTGTCTTCAGCACAAGTTGTTCTTGTTTGTATGGAGGCATCGCCCTCCATGTATTGTGCGAAGAGTGTTATATGCTACCAGACGTAGGGGGGGGGGGGGGATTGGGAATGGCCACGATTTCAGATTACTATTTGGCCACACAGATGAGACAGTTCATGGAATGGCAGGCACAAAGAAGGATGAAGTGGTTCTGGGTCCCAGGTCATTAGCTTCACCACCTTCCGTGGTTGGAATGATTGGTGCTGAGGGGGATTGGACAGAGAATCTCGATATCCGCCTTCCCCCCCCTTCCCCCTCCCATCCCCCTCTTCCCTATCTTCCCCCTTCTCCCCCTTCCCTTCCTCCCCTCCCCCCTTTTTTGCATGTTTTTTTATAATTTCATTTTATTGGGTTAGCCACAATGTGGAATCTAGTGTCTTTTTGCATTTATTTTTTCCCCTACCCCCTTTGTTATTACATTTTATTGCTTTAGCATGTGCATATGTCATGTGTATTGGGGTTCCTTTCCAATTTGATTTCTATAACCGTCCAATAGTCCGCATTTACATCGGTTCCCCTTCCCCCCTTTTGTGTACCAGCCGTTATCATTAGTTCTTCTTCTTATATGCTTTTATGTTTGGGAATGTTCTTTAATGTTTAATTACTGGGTGTGTAAATGCCTTTATGATTGTGATCGCATGATGTTTTATGTTTTTTAGGCTGAAATATATTTATTTTTATACTACTTAAGTAGCGCCTGTTTTGGCTTTTATGGTGCTTTTGATTTTGTCCAACATTTTTCCTGATGTTTTTATCTCCTGGTTTTAAGATCCAATCTGCGCCCTAATGCTTTTGCCCCCCCCCCCCCCCCTTTTTTTTTTTTTTGCTGCTCCTACTTATGGTTGGTTAAGTAGCTCCATTTTTATAGTAATTTTTATGTATGTCTGTTTTATTCCCGTTTTTACCTCCTGCCTCATGCCACGGTATGGGTTTTATGTTGCTCTTGCTGTTTTGTTTGTATTGATTTTTATTCTCTCCCCTTTTTTGGTTGTTTTTTTAAACAAGTTACTGTATTTGTAGTACTTAATAGTCTTACTATCATTATCTATATACAGTAAGGTACATGATCAAATCCACAAGATACGCCATTTGGTCAGGTTGCCCTTCAGATGTTGCTTAGCGGTTTAATTTTCTTCTGCACTGCTAATGATTTAAAATTTAGTTTTATTCTAAAACTCAGCTTTTTGAAAATTTATCTCCATATTCAGTTTTACCGTGTTTTATTTTTCCACGCAAACCAATGTTGCCACTGATTGGTTTGTCCTGGATGATGTCAGTTGCCTTGGTTTTCAAAAACTGATGTGGTTCTCTGCTTTACTTGTCATGCTAACAGAATGCTGTTGGGCAGTCATGGGCAAGGTTAGTATTCATCTCTATTTATTGTGATGGCCCTTACACTTGAGATTAGTGCTTGACGTCCCGTGAAAAGAGTTCCTATCCATTATAGTACAATATCATGTATAGACTTTTCCCTTTATATTTGGTTGGGGTCCTGATTGTACAATCGCGTGCCTTTAAGCATTTTAGACAAGATGTTAATGCCTCCATAGGGTTTAATCGGTTTGTGTTATATTAAACCCAGATGAGGAAATTTATTTAATTGGTTTTATATACCACCTTATCAAAGGTGTCAAGGCGGTTTAATTATAAATTTCTAGTTAGAATATACTTATGACCCTTGTTTGACTGCATTTCATGTGCTACTTTATAGGCTTTTCTGAGGTGGCTCCCTCTATCTCTGTATGCATCTTTCATTTATCTGTCTTCATTATGTAGTTTATTAAATTAGAATCTACATTTGGGATCATAGCCAAATAGGATGTAAACCCTGATGTTTCATGCTATCATTTATCCCTTTTGTGGATTTTAAAGTCCCTATTTTTTTTATATCACATCACACGACTTCTAACCCTTATTATTAATAATCTCTGATGCTATCCTCTGATGTGCCTCCTTTCCTTTGTTGATCCTTTTTTTGCTTTTTATGGTTGAGTTGCTTTCACTTTGGTTGTTTTTACTATTTATAGTATTCATTTTTTAGCCATATCATTGGCAGAATTACCTGAGTTAGGAGTATCCTCTCTTACAGGTAAGTCCATATATATTTGCATTGATTGTCAGATATTCTCTAGATATGCATGAGCTTCTATGTTTATAGCTTCTAGATTACCCATGAGTTTCTTACTCGTGTAGTCCAGGTCCTCCCCCTAGTCTATGACTATGATTTTACGGCATATTTATTGATGTTCTCTTACTTTTACTGTTTGACTCTTACTTATGGTTGTTTTTATTGTTTAATAAGATTATCCATTTCTTCTGTAGTTTTATACAAATATTTGTGTTATAATTGAACATGCTTCAACCAGGCATTTTTCCCATCTTTATTTATTTATTTGATTGTGATTTTAATTTGTTTTGAGTGTTTTCATTATTTGATGTTCTACATGAGGTCTCAAGCCCCTGAAGAACACTCAAGCTGAAACACGTGTAAGATGTGACCTCGTTGGATACTTCAATAAGAACTTTTGCCCCTATCCATGCTGTGTAGCGAGTCCTGCTTTTCTCTTGACACTGCAGGTTTGTGTGCTGTTTGCTGGTTCCTGGCACTGAATATCCAGGAATAATTTTAAGTGGTGACGGTCAGCTGCTTTAATTGTGATGGCCACCGCCACTGAAGATGCCCCCCTATTTCTGATTTTCAAGGCCCTCATATGAAATGCACCAGAATACTTAAAAGAGAAGTTAGAGGTCTCAAATGTATGTAGAAGGCTAAGGTCATCTCATGAAGCATCCCTAACTGTACCCTTACCAAAGGAAAGTACATATTATGACACCCGCTAGTGAGCTTTCTAAGGAATAGCCCCCACATTCTGGAACTCGCTCCCAGAAGGGGCTATGTCTAATTGAAGACTAGTTCCAGGTAACACATAAAAGCCTGGCTCTTACATAGTAACATAGGGCACAATGTTTAAAGCAATTAAAAGGCCTACTAACCACGTTAATTGTGCTGACCGGGATATTCAACGGCACTAATATGGTTAGTGCTGCTGAATATTTGCGGGTGCCACCGCTAGACACCCTGATGATAGGTGGCTAGTATCAGGATGTTCTGGAGGCGGAGCAGAGGCAGCACCTGGGGATAACCGGCAATATTCAGTCGCTACTCCGTTATCCCTCGGTGGTGAAAGTTAGGCACAGTAAAGGTTGTCTTAACATTCTCTGTCAAAGCTAACTGGGCAGGGGCTGAATATCACTGCTGCTTGGTTAGCTTCTGTGCTATCCAGCTAAGCTGGATATTCAATGCCGATGGCCAAATATGGCCCCGACATTGAATATCTGGGTAAATGTGTCAAAAATTGAGTTTTTGCTTTTTACTGAGGGGGAGATGAAAGGTAGACAGATTCCCCTACATGCGGGTGTTGTTGGGGAGGTTTGTACATCCTGTCGAGATTTGGTTGGTTAGTTGTAGTTTGTTTGATATGTAGGGATTGGGGGTGTTGATTGCAGGAGGAATGGGTGGGAGGTGGGGTTTTGTGAATGTTTATGAATTATCTCCAGGAACAAGCAGGAATAAGTCCTCACATATGGGTACGTCGGTACCGATGGAGCCTGAGCGGGAAAGCTCCCCATCTTCCCAGAAGGAAGCTTTTGGGGCCTCCCACTGCACATGCGCGCTGCCTTCCCGCCTTCCTGACCAGCTCTCCTCAGTTTCTCTTTTTCCGCGGAGCCAGCAGGTCGTGTTCCTGTCACCGCTGAAGAAATTCTTATTTTAGTTTGTTTCTTTAGACCGCGTACCTGCCTTCCCCATACCGAAACCGAAACCGGTACCGCCGGTCTCTCTTTTCTTTTCTTTAAAAAAACAAACAAACAACTTTTATTTAGCAACTTGGTGACTTCGGTTAGGCCTCAGGCCTACACAAATTCTCCTCATGGAGAAACCAGCCCCTGGTTTCAAGAAGTGTACCAAGTGTAGTGCTGTTATTTCTGTCACAGACACCCATGACTGGTGTCTTAAATGTTTGGGACCTGACCACTCCATTCCGGACTGCCCATCCTGCTCCCAGATGTCTAAACGTGGTTTGCAGAACCGGGCCAACAAATTCCATCTGCTGTTTGCTTCAGATAATCCAGCATCACAGTCATCCAGGTCTTCCTCTCCGGATGGATCTCAGGTAACCAAACCTTCTGCGGGCAGGTCCTCAAAGAGCAAATCTCCTTCAAAGTATCGAGAGGCTCTCACTTTTGAATCTGCGGATCCTGCCCCAGCCAAACAACCCCGGCAGGAAGCTCTGGCTTCCAAAGCACCATCTATGGGGTTACAGGTTGACATCGATGGCACGGCCTCGACTGATCACCTGTTAGACTGCTCTGGGGTACTGGCCCATGCCGGTACCGACATCCAGGCAGCAGTTGTGTCTATGGGCAGTACTGTCCAGACCATGCAGCAGGCTGTTCTGGCTAAGCTGCGGCGCCCTCGGTACCGCATCTAGCGGTTCCGGGTCCGGTTCCGGTTCCGGTACTGTCTTCCATACCGGAACCGAGACCATCATCTTCCAAACGCAAATCGGTTCCGCATGCCGGATCCGGGTTTTCACCTGATACCGATCCCATACCCGGTACGCCCGATGTCGATACCGATCGGTATGCGTATCGTGCGTTGGAAGCAAATAGGGGATTCTCTGATTCTTCTGAGGATTTTGACTCCTCTGATGACTCTGATGAGCTGTCTCTGGTTGTTCCTGAAGAGCCTTCTTCCCCAAAGAGGAGAATGTCTCCACCAGAGGATTTGTCCTTTCAAGACTTCATTATAGAAGTAGCTAAAGGACTTTCTATTACTACATCCTCTGAAAAAGAACCTAGATCAAAGAAATTGGATATTTTAGGATACCCTAAGGTTCCTAAAGAGGCAGTCACCCTGCCTATCCATGAAATCCTTCAAGAACACTTGATGGACTTATGGGAGGCTCCTCTAACGTTGTCTCCTCATTCTCGTAGGTTGGACACCATGTACCGGGTCCCTCCTTCTCCTGGTTTTCAAAAAACTCAGCTGCCTCACCATTCCATTGTGGTGAAGTCTGCTCTGAAAAAGATTAAGAGTACCAAAAGGCACTCTTCTACCCCTCCAGGGCGAGAATGTAAGACCCTAGACTCTTTTGGTAGGAAAATCTTCCAGGCTAGTATGCTTATAGCCAGGATTAATTCATACAGTCTGTATATGGGCATGTTTCTAAGGGAACTTGCCCTAAAGGTACGGCATTTTACCTCATTTATCCCTGAGGATAGAAAGGAGGAGTTCATTTCTCTGGTGAAACAGCTTCTAGATGTTTCTAAGTTCTCCAACAGAGCAGCCTTTGATTCCTTTGAAGGTGCCGGTAGAGCTTCGGGCATTGCCATTGCAGCCCGACGACTTGCTTGGCTCCAGGCCTCTGACCTAGAACCCTGGGTCCTGGATGGCTTACGGAATCTGCCCTGTACAGGTGAGAACTTATTTGGTAAAGACTGGCAAATTAAAGCCACTCAAATGGACGCAGAAAATACTACATTAGATAGACTTTCTAAGTCTACCTCTACTCCTGCCAAGAAAAAGTCTTTCAAGAGGCCTTACTACAAGAAGGCCAGATTTTCCACAAATACTGGCCAACAATCTTCTCAGCCTCGCTTTGCTGCTAAACGTCAGCAGCCTAAACAGGCAAGGTCAAAGCCTGCAGTGTCTGCCACTCCTCAGCAGGCTCAACCCCCTCAGGGGTTTTGACTTGCCCCTAGAGAACTTAACCTTTCTGGCTCTAGAACAACCAGAGCCCCTCACCATTCCCGGAAGGTTAGCTCACTTTGCTCCCAGATGGGGGCAAATTACATCAGAGCAATGGACCCTCTCTATCATCAGAGAGGGCTACAAACTTCATTTTTCCAACCTTCCTCCATATACCATGGTGAGGCACTTCAATTCTCCCCCATCTCTCCTGGCCTTGTTGGGTCAGGAAATCTCTTCTCTCCTTGCCCAAGGGGCAATAGAAGAGGTTCCTCTTCTTCAACAAGGGACAGGATTCTACTCCCCTTATTTTCTCATACCAAAGAAGACAGGGGGATTCAGACCTATCCTAGATCTGAGAGAATTGAACAAATTTCTGTACAAGGAGAAATTCAAAATGCTTTCTCTAGGCATTCTCCTTCCATACCTTCAGAGTCAGGATTGGCTTTGTTCTCTAGATCTCAAGGATGCGTACACACATATACTTATCCACCCATCCCACAGAAAATATCTAAGATTTCTGTTTCAGGGAAAACATTTCCAGTACAGAGTACTTCCCTTCGGTCTAGCCTCTGCTCCAAGAGTGTTCACCAAATGCATGGCAGTTGTTGCCGCATTTCTAAGAGGTCTGGGAATTTTTGTATTCCCACATCTGGACGACTGGCTCATCCGAGCTCCATCTCAGTCAGAGGCCCAGATTTCCCTGGACCGCACAAGGCACATTCTGCAGTATCTGGGACTGGTGATAAACCTTCCCAAGTCTCAGCTTATCCCTACTCAGTCTCTGGAATTCATAGGGGCCCAGTTGGACACCACCACTGCAAGGGCCTACCTACCTCAAGTCCGGGGCCAACGTCTGGTGTGCTTGGCCTCCCAAGCTCAGTCCAGCAGTCACTTGACAGCCAGAGAAATGCTGCGACTTCTGGGCCACATGGCTTCCACGGTACACGTGGTGCCCTATGCTCGTCTTCATATGAGAGCAGCTCAATGGACCTTGGCCACCCAGTGGACTCAGGCATCAGGAGCGCTCTCCGACCAAATACTCACCTCAAAGCGTCTGTTTTGGTCCCTCCAATGGTGGATGTCCACCAAGAATCTGTTGTTGGGGGCCCCCTTCCAACCTTTGTTGTTCCAAGCAACCATCACAACAGATGCCTCCCAAACAGGGTGGGGAGCCCATCTACAACACTTCTCCACTCAGGGTACTTGGTCTCCACAGGAGACCACCCTTCACATCAACCTCCTGGAACTGCGAGCAATCTTCTTTGCCCTCAAAGTCTTCCATACCCTCCTTGTCAACCTGACCGTCCTAGTTCAAACAGACAATCAGGTGGCCATGTTCTACGTAAACAAACAAGGAGGGACAGGCTCTCTGTCGCTTTGCAACGAAGCTCTCAGATTATGGGCCTTCGCCAGAGAGCATCAAATTCATCTTCTGGCAGTATATCTTCCAGGGGTTCAAAACTCTTGGGCAGACAGACTCAGTCGAGTTCTGCTTCCACACGAATGGTCCTTGCATATGGACCAGATACGCAGAATCTTTCAGGAATGGGGAACCCCGGACATAGACCTCTTTGCAAGTCCGTGCAATGCCAAACTTCCCCGGTTCTGTTCCAGGACTCCGTGTCAGAGAGCTCAGGCCAACGACGCCTTTCTCCTACATTGGGGTCAGGACTTCCTATATGCCTTTCCACCCATTCCTTTGATTCCCAAGACTCTGTTCAAACTCCAGAGGGATCACGGATCGATGATCCTCATAGCTCCACGCTGGCCACGCCAAGTGTGGTTCCCTCTACTTCTGCATCTTTCCCAGGGACCCTCGCTGGACCTGGGAGCTGCGCCAGACCTTCTGTCTCAAGAGGAGGGGACTTTGTGGCACCCAAACCCCAAGTCCCTACACCTCAGAGCTTGGTTACTGAAGGCCTAAGCCTTCATGACTTCAATCTTTCTCAACCAGTGAAAGATATCCTTCATGCCTCTAGGAAACCCTCCACGAGGCGTTCCTATGCTTTCAAATGGAAACGCTTTTCCATTTGGTGTGCTCAACAGGGTCTTGACCCTCTGGCACTTCCCTTGAATTCTCTACTAGACTATCTCCTGCATCTTTCTAATGCAGGCCTTAAGACGAATTCAGTCAGAGTCCATTTAAGTGCTATTGCAGCATCCTTAAAACCTATAAATGGACAACCTGTCTCCTCTCATCCTCTTATTGCAAGGTTCATGAGAGGCCTGACTCTAACTAAGCCTCCCATCCGACCTCCTCCGGTAGCATGGGATTTGAACCTAGTTCTAGGTCAGCTTATGAAGCCACCTTTTGAACCGTTGGTTTCTACCTCCTTGAAATTTCTTTCCTGGAAGGTCCTTTTCCTTATTGCAGTCACTTCGGCTCGCCGCATAGTGAACTACAGGCAGTGGCTCATCCACCTTATACTAGGTTTCATCATGATAAGGTGGTCCTCAGGACGAATCCCCACTTTATGCCCAAAGTGGTCTCGCCTTTTCATCTTAATCAAGAGGTATATCTACCTGTCTTTTTTCCGGCTCCTCATGCATCCAGTGCAGAGAGGAACCTTCATACTCTAGATTGTAAAAGAGCTCTCGCCTTTTACCTCAACAGGACTCAGCCACATCGAAAGTCTTCCCAACTTTTTGTGGCTTTTGATCCTTCTCATTTGGGACTTCCAGTCTCCAAACGTACACTTTCCAATTGGATTGCTAAGTGTATTTCCTTTGCTTACCAGAGTAAAACATTTCTCTGGAAGGCCATGTCACAGCTCACAATGTGAGAGCCATGGCCACTTCTATGGCTCATCTTCACTCTGTATCCATAGATCAGATCTGTCGAGCCGCCACCTGGGCCTCGGTTCATACCTTCACAGCCCATTACTGTTTGGACAAGGACTCCCGCCGGGATGCCTTGTTTGGTCAGGCTGTCCTCAAACACCTGTTCCATACTTGAACAACTCTTGCCCACCTTCCCAGGATGGATGCCTGAAATCCATACGAAGATGGCGAACCCTTGGAAGGGGATCTCCCAGGCATCTTAGCTAGGGAGTCCCCATATGTGAGGACTTATTCCTGCTTGTTCCTGGAGATAGCACAGTTACTTACCTGTAACAGGTGATCTCTGGGAACAGCAGGAATTAGTCCTCACAACCCACCCACCTCCCCTAGGAGTTGTATCTTCTATCTATCTTCCTTTCCTCTCTCTATTGTCTCAGCTATAAACTCGAACTGAGGAGAGCTGGTCAGGAAGGCGGGAAGGCAGCGCGCATGTGCAGTGGGAGGCCCCAAAAGCTTCCTTCTGGGAAGCTGGGGAGCTTTCCCGCTCAGGCTCCGTCGGTACCGACGTACCCATATGTGAGGACTAATTCCTGCTGTTCCCAGAGATCACCTGTTACAGGTAAGTAACTGTGCTTTCTGTGTTGTTGTACACCACACAGAATGATCTATCTGACAATGTGGTATATAAATGTAACTGAATAATTAGTGGTTAGGGCAACAGCCTACAACTGGAAAGACCAGGGTTCAAATCCCACTGATGCTCCTTGTGTCCTTGGGCAAGCCACTTAGCTCTCCATTGCTTTGGGTACAAACTTAGATTGTAAGCCACTTGGGGACAGGGAAATAACTACTGTACCTGAATGTAGCTCACCTTGAACTGCTGCTGCACTGGAGACATCTTTAAAAGCCATTTGTAAAATGGCTCTGGGGATGTCTCCATGATTTGGTCTTCCATGTGCATCTTTTCAGACATCCAAATCAGGACTAAGGCTTTTAAAATGACCCTCTTTGTGATTCTCCTATCTGTGTTATTTGAGTGTTCAACCTGGCTGGTATATCATTAGCATTCTATTAAAATTGTATCATACTTCTATTATTTGAATGTTCTACTATTCTGTTTTAAGATATACTTTGCTGACATGTATCATATTATTGCTATCTATTATTACCTATCACCAAAGTTATTTCAATGTTGTAATTGTTTATTCCTTATCATTCCTCTAGTTCAGTCCTCCACCTCTGGGTGTAGTGTACCTCCTCCTGCAGCATGGAGACTAGGCATGTCAAAATCGTGACATCACTGGATGTATCCTGCTGGTCTCTCCCATCAGCCCCAGTGTGTCCAGTCTCCATGCAGCAGGAGGACGTAGTGAGCCTAGGTGCTGGGCTCACTTGAGGAACAGATAGGGAGCACACTTTAGATAGCAGATTTCAAGTTTTCTTTGCTCCCTTTTAGATTTGTTGATTTCTTTGAGCTGTCTCTTTATAAAAAAAAAGGTTTAAATCTTATTCCTGTTTCAGCCTTCCTCTCCATATCCTTATTCACTCCGGCAACGTTAATTTTAGCGGCTCTCCCCTCCTGGGCTATACGGAGGGGAGCCCTGCAGCAGAGAAATTCTTCTGCTTACTTCTGGCACAGATCGCCACGGGGCGTCAAGGCGAGCCTTTGATATAGGGAAAACAGCCCTCATCGCAAACGCTGCTCACAGCGCGGCTGAGCACCATAGCGGTTTGCAGGGTCCCGCGGCGAGCAGGGATGGCAGAGAGGCTGTTCTTGCACCTGTTATTCTTTGCCGGTGCAGGTGAGTGCCTCGTTGCCACACATCCTCTCCGGTAGGGTTTTGAGGCCTGCTTCGGGTTTTTTGGCGTTAAGCTGGGCCCGATTCCAGTCGCGGCCTGCTTCCCGCGCTTGGCAGCCGTGTGGCAGCTACAGCGCCGCTCTTCGCGCTGACGGCAGAAGCAGGGCAGAGATGTGGCTGAGACACTTCAGGAACTCTGATCCATTTTGATTTAGCAAATAAGACCCTGTTTGGTTTAATTTACTTTCCTTTGGGGCTCAACTCATTTTTCTCTCTTGTTTATCGATTCTAAAAAAAAACAAAAAACCCTAACTTTTTCTTTAACCTTTAGTTCTTTATCTGAGTTTGTTAGTGTCCATAGCTAATGCTTTCACGTCCCCAGTTTCTGGTGTGTGGCACACGCAGAGGCACAGTATCAGATGCTGGAGTTTGTCAGAGCTGCGCTGCAGCTTCTACCAGTATGTTGCAGCAATTAGAAGATAAGGTGGTTCAGGAGACTCACAGTCTGTCGGCAAAGGCCGAAGGGGAGTCGCTGCTGGAGGGCACGTCGATGCCTCCTTGGGAAATCCCCGTGGGACCATCTAGTGCGGGGCCTGTGACGCCTTCGGGGCCGCCTCTGGGAGATTTCTCTCCGGACTTTGTTCTAATAATGCATCAAGCTTATTGCTTACGCCAGCAGGGGAAGGTACCTGAGGTGTTGGCGGCTCCGGTGCAGCACTCTGGGCTGGAAAGGGCTAGTGGCGATCTCGTTAGGCCCCTTAAAAGGGCGCAATCTCTTGACCATCCGCTCTCAGATACGGAGTGGCCCGAGCCGGAGGAGGCTGAGTTGGATCTTGAATCTGGAATGGACAAACTGGAAGAAGGGGAGATTCCAGAGCCCGAGGATCAGGCGAGAATCATTTGGGTGTTTCAGAAGGACGAACTTATAGGGCTCATTACGGAGTCCCTTCAGACGCTCAATCTTGCTTCGATACAACCGTCGGAGGAAGAGAATTTGGAGGATCCTCTCATTCAAACAGTGAGGCAATCTCAGGTGGTGTTTCCGGTTCACCGTGTGGTTGACCGGATGATCCAAGATGAATGGGATCTGCCAGAAGCAGGACTAAGGAGTGTTAGAACTATGAACAGGCTCTATCCCTTGGCAGACAAGGAAAAGGAAAGGTTTTGTTCCCCGTGGGTAGATGCAGCGGTGTCAGCGGTCACAAAGTAGACTACTATTCCTGTGGAAGGTAGCGCGGCCTTGAAGGATGTACAAGACAGGAAGATGTACGGATTGTTGAAACAAGCCTTTGAGGCTAACGCTCTGTCCTTGCAAGCTTCCATTTGTGGGGCTTGGGTAGCGAGAGTGTGTCTTCGGTGGTCACAATGCTTGCGGCAGTCCGCTCAACCGGAGCAGGAGCGATTAATGGATGTGACACGGCTGGAATCGGTTTTGACATATTTAGCAGATGTCCACTACGATTTGATTAGAGCATTAGCAAATAGTATGGCTTCACTGGCAGCTGCTGGCCGTTATCTGTGGCTAAGAAATTGATCGGCCGATGGTTCTTCTAAGTCACGTCTCAGCAAGCTTCCTTTTAAAGGGAAGTTGTTGTTTGGTGAAGATCTGGACAAACTGTTTAAGGATTTGGGAGAATCCAAAGGCAGTAGACTCCCAAAAGACAAGCCTAAGCAGGGGAAGTCTCTACCGACCGTACGGGGCCAGTTTAGAGACTTCAGGAGGTTTCGTACTTTTTGGTTAGGAGGTTTCCAAAGAGGAAGATTTGCTTCCAGAGCCCAGGGGTTTTGTGGATTTCGGGGAGCAGCTAGAGGTTTCGCAGCTCCCGCTGCAGCATCGGCTCAAAAGCCACAATGAAGCGAGGCGGGCCCAGGCAGGAAGTCAACCGATTGGAGGTCAGCGTCGGGAATTCCTTCCTGCCTGGGTCCAAATAACATCCAACCAATGGGTGTTGGAGATAATACGTGAAGGTTATGCTCTCGAATTGGCTCGTCCAGTTCGAGATTCATTTGTGCTTTCGCCTTGCAAAGGCCGGCAGAAAATGCTGGCAGTACAAAAAATGTTGGATTGTCTCTCACCGCTGGGAGCAGTAGTGCCGGTTCCACTAGCAGCTTATGGCGTCGGTCATTACTCCATTTATTTCGTAGTTCCAAAGAAAGACGGGTCTCTCTGGCCTATCCTGAATCTAAAAGGAGTGAATCGCTGTCTTCGAGTCCCTCATTTTCGGATGGAAACGTTGTGTTCGGTAATAGTGGCGGTCCGGCAGGGGGAGTTCTTGACATCACTAGACCTTACTGAGGCGCATTTACACATTCCGATCAGAGCAGTTCATCAAAAGTTTCTAAGGTTTGCTCTGCCTTGGGGACATTACCAGTTTCAAGCTCTGCCCTTCGGTCTAGCGAAGGCTCCACACACCTTCGCCAAGGTTATGGTGGTGGTGGCGGTGGCATTGCGGAAGGAAGGTATTCTAGTTCACCCTTATCTCGACGATTGGTTGATTCGGGCAAAGTCCAGGGTCGAGAGCGTGCATGTTACAGACAAAGTTGTAAAGTTACTGCCGCGTCTCGGCTGGGTAGTCAGTTTTGCCAAGAGCCGTTTAGACCCATCCCAGGTTCTAGAGTACTTGGGAGTGCGCTTCGACACGCAGAGGGGAGCTGTGTTTTTGCCGGATCGGCAGGCTCAAGTCCTTCGGCAACTAGTGCGCGAGTTCATCGCAACCTCGGCTTCCTCAGCATGGAACTATCTTTGCGTGCTAGGGACAATGGCGGCAACTCTGGAGGTAGTACCATGGGCCAGAGCTCACATGCAGCCATTGCAGAAGTCGTTACTTTGGTGCTGGTCTCACTAGAACGATTCTTTGAACAAATGTCTCCCCTATCCTCTTCGAGTCAGGTGGTTCCTTCAGTAGTGGCTTTGCCCAGGAAATCTGGAGGCGGGCTTGCCACTGGAGCAGCCGCAATGGCTCCCGATGTTGACAGATGCGAGTCTCTCGCAGGTTGGGGAGCACATTGCAGGGATCTCTTCGCACAATGATCTTGGAGCGACCAGGAGACCCAGTGGTCGATCAACCGTCTCGAACTGCGAGCAGTGGTGCTAGCACTTCAAGCGTTGGAAGCCGTGGTGACAGGTCGGGCGGTGCAAGTGCTTTCGGACAATTCCGCAATGGTGGCTTACATCAATCGACAGGGGGAATCGGGAAGCGCTGCCATGGAAGAGGGGCGCTGTTCGCTTGGGTGGAGCCTCGAATACAAGCGATCTCGGCGGCGGACATTGCAGGAACGGACAATGTGATGGCAGATTTTCTCAGCAGAGTTCGGGTGGACGCCAGGGAATGGGAGCTCCATCCAGAAGTTTTTGCTCAGATAGTCCACAGATGGGGTCCTCTGGTCATGGATCTCATGGCGACCTTTCGTTCTGTCAAGGCGAATCGCTTTTACAGCCGAAGGCGAGAGAGAATGTCGGAAGGGATCGATGCCTTGATGTAACATTGGCCATCGTCCGGTCTTCTCTATGTCTTCCCTCTGTGGGTGCTCATAGGGCGAGTGGTTCAGCACATCGAAGCTCATCGGGGAAGAGTACTGTTAGTGGCACCAGATTGGCTGAGATGACCATGGTATCCTGATTTAGTCCGACTTCTCAACGAGGATCCTTGGAGATTACCAGCAATGCAGAATCTGTTGCTTCAGGGTCCGCTTCGAATGCCCCAGGTAGATCGCTTCTCGCTTACGTCTTTGTCATTGAAAGGGCGAGGTTAAGGAAAAAAAAGGTTATTCTGGAGCAGTCATTGAAACTTTGCTTTAGGCCAGAAAGAGGTCCACATCTCTAGCATATGTGCGAGTATGGCATATATTCGAGGACTGGTGTTCTCGGCAACAGGTCCGTGCTTCCACGGTTTCCGTTCCTATGGTATTAAGTTTCTTACAGGATGGTTTTGATAAGGGCTTGGCGGCCAGTTCGTTAAGGGTCAAGCTGGCAGCTCTGTCGTGCTATAGAGGTAAAGTCCAAGGAGTGGCCTTGGGCTCTCACATTGATGTGGTGCGTTTTCTAAAGGCGGTATCTAGGCTACGACCTTCTCGCAGAATGATGGTGCCCCCGTGGGATCTCAACTTGGTTTTAGGGGCTTTAACTACGGAACCTTTTGAGCCCTTGCACCAAGTTTCAGTCAAAGATTTGACTTTAAAGACAGTGTTTTTAGTGGCCATCTGTTCGGCACGGCAAGTGTCGAAACTGCAGGTGTTGTCCTGTCGAGAGACGTTTTTGTCCTTTTCTAGGGAAAAGGTAGTGTTGCGACCAGTGCCATCGTTTTTGCCATAAGTAGTTTCTCCTTTTCACATGAATCAATCAGTTTCATTGCCAGTATTAGGAGCCTCGGAGGAGAGCGTCTCAGACCGTAGCCTATGTCACTTGGACATAAAGAGAGTTCTGCATCAGTATTTAAAGGTTTCAGAGACTTTTTGTAAGTCTGAACGCCTATTTGTTCTCTTTGTAGGCCCTCATAAAGGGGAAGCGGCAGCTAAAGCTTCAATTTCCAGATGGGTCCGATAAGCAATAGTGTCAGCATATATTTTGCAAGGGCGTCCGGTACCAGTAGGGTTACGGGCTCACTCTACTAGAGCGCAAGCGACGTCTTGGGCGGTGCACAGTTTGGTTCTGCCAGTGGAGATTTGCAAAGCAGCCACTTGGTTGTCTCTCCATACTTTCCGTAAACACTATCGCCTGGATGTTCAGACAGTGAACGATGCCTGTTTCAGGTCGGCGGTGTTGCGATCCGGTTGGAAAAGTCCCTCCCAATGATTACTGCTCTGTTACATCCCAGAGGTGGAGGACTGAACTGGAGGAACGATAAGGAAATAGAAATTAGACTTACCTGCTAATTGTTGTTCCTTGAGGAACTCCAGTTCAGTCCTTATTCCCGCCCGGGGATGATCAATTCAGAGGTTGGTTTTCTGTTTGGGGGAGAGTACGGTCACTAGGTGGGTAAAATCCTTAATAGTCTTGGGGATCGCTGTGATTCTTTGTCTCTGATCTTTCTCTACTTTCTTTCTCTGTTCATGGGAGAAGGAGAAAGGGCAAGAAGCCGTTTTTTCCCCTTACTCGGGGGGATTTTTAGTTTAGAAGTTAAAAGTTGAGTTTAAAGTTGAAATTGATACTATAGCTACTTATCTATTGCTCCTTTGAGTCTGTTTTCTCAGTAGTTCACTGGGGCTGATGGGAGAGACCAGCAGGATACATCCAGTGATGTCACGATTTTGACATACCCAGTCTCCATGCTGCAGGAGGAGGTACACTACCCAGAGGTGGAGGACTGAACTGGAGTTCCTCAAGGAACAACAATTAGCAGATAAGTCTAATTTCTATTTATGCTGACATAGGGTCATTTTGCTATTCTTATGCTGCTATATATTATAAGTTGTCAATGTCTGGGGAGGTCTGTTGTACACTGCCTGGGGTGAATCTCTTCATATGGGTGTTAATATATACTAATGAATGAATAAATAAATAAATAAACAAACAAACATAATCTACCTTATACTATCTACATGTTAAAATGTATACCTGCGCCAAAGCACATATGAGTGCTAGGTAAATACTCATGTGGATCTGAGATTTAGAAGAGTGATGGGGAGCGCAATTATGCTTACTTTTTCCGTCATTAAAAACCACCACAAAAATGCAAACTTTACAGGTCAATATTCAAAGGTACTTATTTGGATAATGGTATTATCTGGATAAGTGCCCTATCTATAGACTTTCAGCAGTACTGGGGGGGGGGGGGTGGTGGTGTTAATAAGGAAGTGCCTAGTTACAGCGCATTTTAAGACACTTATGTTAAGCCTGTTTGATAAAATACTAGTGTAAGTGGCAGAGATTGCATCTTAAGTTAAAGCGCAAACATTTACACCAGCCACACAGCTAGTGGAAACGCCTGCACCTATATTTTTCATATACAAGCCATGGCACCTGGGGTTCAGAGCATAAGGGCAGAAGAAGCTTCTGTCCACAGGGATCCCGACCCCCACAATCACGACTAGGAGCTTTCATGTCTGCCTACCTGTAGGGGGAAAAATGTTTAGAGATGAAGTTTTCTATACAGATGGCTGAACAGATTTAAAGGGATAGTAGGTTTCAATCGACAATGAATGGTGGGTGAGGAATGGAAGGCAAGGGTGAAGACTGAAGAGGAGACAGTCTGGGAAGGGAAACAGAGTTGGGGGTGGGGTAGGAACAGCAGAGGAGAAATTGGAGTGGGGGGAGGGAGGGCGGGAAGAGTGCAAGGGGATGGAGGGTGAAGAGAAGAAAGCATGGGAAATAAAGGGCACAGTGTGTATGTGCAGAAGGTATACCTTCTTTCACCCCCCGCCCCACACACACACTGTGATGGGGAAGACCTGTCCCTTGATATGGAGCTAGATTAAACTGAGGAGGTTACGTCAGATTCTGACAGGCAAGCAAAACACATGGCTACAGGTTGCCAGGGGAGATGTAAACAAACTCAGTCACGAGTGCAGCAGCCCCGCCCAAGCTACAAATTATCCCCGTGCTCTGAGCTCAATAGTAGACACCTGGGTGGGGGAGGGGCGAAGCTAAGCCCTAAGGGAAAGGAAGATAAAAAGCACTTATTTGAATTGGGAACAGGGAGAAGGGGGACAAGAGAGAGAACAGGAACAAGCGGAGGCTCGAGAACAAGCCCAGGAACAAGAACAGGAACAGACGTAAGAGAAGGAACGAGAGAGAGGGTGCAGAGGAGCAGAGCCATCAGCAGGTCTGAGAGCAGAGAAGCTGAATCTGACTCAAGCAGCCACGAGGACAGAGCAGAGAATGCTCCAGCTAGGGAGTTACAGAGAGGCCAAGCCCAAAGACCACAGGGAAGCAACTTTCGGTTAAAGCCTTATACTGAGGGCCATTGGAGAGAGAAGCCATCCAAAAGGTCAGTTTGGGAGTGCCCAGAAACTCCGGTGAGAGAGAGGTACAGGCCTATGGACTTTGATAATGCTGAAGGAGCACTGCTAAGGAAACCTATTAGGCAGAAGCCTGAAGGTAAGCCCTTTAGAAGGGATAAGGAGAAAACTAGAGATACAAGTTTTCTCTGGGATTGCCAGGCTCTCCGGGACTCTCTCAGTAATAATGACACCTGTTTTAAAGCTCTGTGTGATTGTGTTCCTACGTACCCAGTGGGGGAAGGGCTGGAAGATATGCAAATAGAATCTGTAGATGAAAGTGTAATTGGTGAACCCATGGATTGTACACTGTCCATAGCGGATAACATAGAGTCTCTGCGCTGACTTGGATATACAAAGCTAGATGCACAGCATTGAAAGCAAAGTAAACCTTCGTGCCTTTAAAAGGAACTGTTTGGTGAATCCTTTGTTAAAGGATGGTGTGTTGAAAAGCTAGAAGAAAAAGAAGCTATTTTTCTTCTCTTCCTGAGTTAATTTCCTTATGCCAGAAAGTATGGATATTTTGTCTTAAGTTTTGTGCTTACCAATCCCCCGGGAAGGGGAAATAAAACCTCATTATTTGCTTTAAAATCTCTCGATTACATATTTCTGTGCTTGGGGAGTATGTGGGGCTACGTCACCCAGAAGGCAGTGCACTACTACGCCTGCATTGCCCCACTTCCCAGCCCAGGATATTCACCAGCTTGGCCCTACTCTGCATGCCTTAGGACCCAGGGTAGACCACTGGTGACAACACACACACACAACCACCATCTGTCGGCATTGTACAGTGGCCTATTAAGAGCCTGATTTATTAAGCTTTTTCCTCATAGAAAATAGGAAAAGAGTCTTACTTTTTTAGGTTTTAGGGCCTGATTTACTAACTGCAGTACATATTTTTGGAGGGTGGGGAGGGGTGTGCACTGTGACCTAGGTTTTTGTGTCCAACTCCTAGATTTGTAGGCTGGCTCCTAGATTCCAAGAAAATTTTTCAAGGCCTGGGCTTGAAAATAAAATAGGAAACAATAGTTTGAGTTATGAAATACATATATGGGTTAACAGATCAAAGTCATAAAAATAATAAAAACAAAAAAATAATCTAACACTTAAAATATGTATAAAAAAAAAATAGAGAGCCAGCTGTAAGTCATTAAAATTAAAGCCCCGATGTTGCCATGTATGCCTACTGTGGTGGTGAAACTGTATTAGAGCCCATGGAAATAGATAAAAGACAAACGTTTACCTTCAAGCAAAGGGATAGCCCAGAGAGCACTGACTTTCAAAGTACAGCCAAAGTGAAAAGAAACATACATGGGGCTGCTAAGCTCAGACCACGCCCAAGCTCCAAGGCAACCAAGAGAGGTAATGAGAAGCACCTGGGGGAGGAGTTTGAGGCTGTAGGGCAGCCCCACTCATTTAAGCCTCAGGGAACAGGAAGAAGGGAGACCACCAGGGAAACAGAAGGCGAGGAGATCACGAGGGAACCAGAAGGAAAGGAATCTTTCAGGGAAACTGAGAGAGAGAGGTGCTCCAAAGACAGCCTCAGAAGTGATTCCCATTGCAGCCAAAACACAGGAAACTACAGCCCTGAAGGAAGCCCGGGTTGTAGAGGAATTACAGCTGGCCCTGGATACAGGAGCGTTTGGCCGGAGGAAGTTGCAGACTATAAGCAAGGTACGGGAACAGCCCAGCAGGAGCCTGCAGGGAGAGTTTCACTTCTGGAAGGGCCTGTGAAAAGAACTGTTGCTAGAAAGAAGGTGAGCCCATTAGAAGCTTTGAACAGTTTATTGAAAGATAAGGATGTCCATATCCCATCAAAAACCCCTGAATCTAGAGAGAGGTCTCGCTGGGGAAAGGTTTTAAAATTGTTAGAAGAAATTAAGCCTACGTTCCCACAAGCTGATTCCAGTCAGGAGGCAACAGATCCTGATTATGAGGGCATGCAGATAGATAATTATGATTCTGATAATGCCTCTACAGAATCTCAAATGGATTGCTCTTTTTGTATAAAGACAAAATGAAGAAGCTATTGGGTTTAAATGTGGAAAGACCCAGAAGCTATTATACCAGTATGTCTTGTGCCTAGAGTGCTGATAATGTTTGAAATGAAGTTGCTGGTGTTTTAAAGCAACTAGAAAATATTCAAAGGCTTGATTTGAATGTTTAAGAAAGAACTATCTGAGTGGGCAGAAGCCAGAAGTAAAAGAAGCTTTAATTTGAATATTGCACAGTTTGGGAAAGCAGTTGTTTAAGCCAGAAGTAAAGGAACTATCAAGCTGCATTATGTAACAGCGGAAGAAGCAATTGCAACTTTTGTCTCTGTGAAGTTCTTGATCTGAAAATTATTTTTCTTTTATGGGAGAAGTATCCTAATTTTGTTAATATTTGTGTTTGGAGCAAAGGAAGAGAAAAATAAATTTTCTTGTGTTTTTGCCTTCAAACTCTCGGCCTACTCATCATTTCACACAACTACAAGCCCCAGAAGCCTCGGCTCTGGGAACCCATACTAAAAGGGACATTAGGAGGTACACCTCTGCCTATAGGCAACCGCCTAGACAAGTGGGGGCGTCACACTACATCTAGGGAAATTTTTAAAAATAACATTCAATGGGAGAATGTCATGGAAAAGATTGGAGTTACTTGTTTCACTTGTCATATGCCATAATGATGGTGTTTTTGAGCGTGTAATGCTGATTGCAGTGTGTTTTCATTTTGTTCACCACCTTTAAAATCATTAAATGAAAGGAAAATGAATTAAATAATTGATCAAAAATCCAGCTCTGTAGTGCATACCAAAGCCTATTCAGTCCAAGAGAGACTAATCCAGACGAGTGCTGAGCTCTCACACAGTGGAAAATGTCTGCAAATCAGGATGAGGCATTCCATGTCTTCATAAAGTACTGGAGCATGAAGTGGCTGGCATGTCAAGTAGACTCCAGACTGTGTTGCCCATGATTAGGGAGCATATAATCAGCAGTAAATATTCATGCTGAGATATTCAATCTCCATCCTACTACATAGAAAAATCGAGTAATTAAATTAGAAACATTTTAAATACTACTTTGAAGCACAGCATGATCCCCACCCCTTAAAGGTCAGAGTGTTGTAGCACTACTGGATCAATGCTTCATACAGACAGTTTATTAAAGCTTTGCTACTGTAAAGACTTGGAGAAGAGATGATTGAAAGAAGACCTGATTAAGGTTTATAATTATTTTTATTGTAAGCAGCTTTGTTTTTTATGAATTGCAGTATGTTAAGATTTTAATAAACCATAAACGATGAGTGATCTGGAACAAGTTGATAGAGGATGGTTATTTTACTCTTTCCAATAGTATTAGAATCAAGGAACATGCCATGAAAGCCATTTTCCTTATCCTGCTAGGCCAGTCCAGACAAGTGACTTTTGATCCCCATCCAGCAAATGGAGGCAAACCAGAACAACTTTCAGTGACATCATCACTAGAATATTCATTGGTGCAGAAGTGAGAGACGTCAGTCTTGTCTATCTCCAGCAGGTGGCAAGTTGTGTGGACTGGTGCAGCAGTACAGATAGGCCTTTCTCCCCTGGCCCATACATGGTCTTGAGACCTGTGGGCCAACATTTGTTTGGAGCTTGGGTATATCCATTGTCTCCTCAAACTGACAGTTGCCCTGTGTCAAGCACAGTTATCCATGGATTCCATCACTGGTGGGCCAGGGTGAGGATCTGTTGGTGATTCGTCTGTTCCACAGGAAGGATGCCATGGTGACTCTGGGCATACAGAGCCCCCTCTGGGGGAAATTTCACAAGTGATCCCATCCTGAAGGGACTGAGATGATCTTCTGTTTTTTATTCCCCTGCCTGTGCTCTTGCCAAATTTCATGTCCTCTTAATGACAGACTCTGAAGCTGGGACTGAGAAGGTCCTGACTTGGCTCTATACTCTGCCCATGGGGAGATGGAGCAGCTCTTTGGGGTCCCTAAGGTGGATGCCCTGGTAGAGTCTGGAGTGGCATTTGTTGTGAATGCCCTGCATGACTTGATCAGGATCTCTTCTAAGGCCACCTTTAGGGCTATAAACCTCAGTCCTTCCAGCCCAAAGTTGCTGTCCTCTAGTGGGATTCAAACCTCTGGTCCTCCGGACTGAAGTAACTTGCCCCATCCACCAGGCCACTCCTCTCCTTTGAAAGGTACCAGGTGGGGGGTTCAGGGGCCACTAGAACACCAGGAAAAAAAAAATTAAATCAGGTGGGGGGTTCAAGGAGTCATTTTCTGTTGGGGCACCGGCCCCTGACAGTATTTTCATGGCATTGGGGGCTTTTCCTGATGCTGCGATCACCCCTGATGCCATCAAAATACTGTCAGGGCTGACATGCAAATTAGCCATGTAGTGCCTGTTTCTCTGGGAAAGTATGCCAAACCTTTTGGCTTGCTCTCCCAGTTTAACGGTACCATTTTGTGCCAAGTTTAACGGGTGGCTTTTCTTTTTGTTCTACTTTTTTTGCTCGGCGCAGGTTTGTGCCTTTTTCCTGGCTGGACCAAATGAGTTTAACTTCGCGGGGGCTGTATACCCCGCCTTTGCCTTGGTCAGTGGATTCAAGCCGTGCATCTGCTGTGCACACAACATGTCATGCATGGACCTGCACGACTGCTGCCTTCACTGCCTTGGGGTGGATCATGATCCTTTGGTTTGCAGTTTCTGCAAGCAAATGACTCCCAAGGCCCTCAAGAGTCGTCTACATCAGCATGTCTATCTTCCATAAAGTTGACTCGGCCCTGGAGTCATCCATGAGACCTCACTCCATCCTCCTCTGGGACTTCAGACCTATGTGGGACTGAGCGGCCTCAGACCCCCGAGACAACAGAGCCTCCAGCCGGAGATCCACTAATGAAGGCCACCAGAAGAGCCGGAAACACTCAAAGACTACATCGGGAGATAAATAAGGGAAAGTGGGGAAATCCCATGGGCCCAGGATCCATAGCCCTTGAGGCAAGCCCGAAGGCGATGGCTGGGATAGGCCTTCCAAGTTGCCACGATGGGAGCCATCGACATCAAGGGATCGGTCTCGGACCCCTGAGCTGATCCTTGTCGAGGACTACCCCCTGGATGGAGCTGATGCAGGATCCAAAGTCCTCAATGCCTGCGCCGAAGGCTGCAGAGCCATCTGGTCTCAAGACCAGGATGGGGACCTTGGAGGGCAGTTTATCTGCCTTCTTGACCCAGTAGTGGGCTCTGATGCCTGGTTCCTCTGGGTCATCACTCCCAATTACAGGCCCCTCCACATCGAGGGACTCCCCAGAGGTCGAGCCGATCCTCGAGCTCCACTGCCCTCGAGAGGTCCCTCGACATCTTTCTTGATCCCGGTCCTGTTCCTTTGGGCTGCAGTCTTCCCCACTCAGTGCCCTTGGATCTGAGCGGAGGGCATCTGGGCACTAGAGCCCTTGGGGCCGGGGCATGACCCTGAGATCCGGAGAACCGTTGACTCCTCCTCCGCCTCAGAGTCAGACTGGGAGACCGAGGATGATGAGTTCCTGGACACCTGCCACCACCAGGATGTGCCCTCAGACCCATCTCCCCTGGAGACGCAGCACTGGTCCTTTTCTGAGGACATGGCCTTCCTTGACTTTGTAAGGGATATGGCGAAGGCCCTCTCCTTCACCACAGAGTCTGAGGAGGACCTTCGCACGGGGGACTTCGCAATCCTCCAATACGAGGCTCCTCTTAAAGAGGCACTTATGGTGCCCGTTCCTCCCATCCTGGAATGGCTGCTCCTCCACAGGTAGGTGACACCTTCCTTGGTGCCCATAAGAAGCAGACGTCTAGACTAATGTACTGGGTCTGCTGGAGTCTGACTTCCAAAAAAGCCCAACTGCCCCATAACACCATGGTAATGGAGTTGGCCATGTGTAGACTCAAGAGCCAGAATATGCACTCTTTGGTGCCCCCGGGTAGGGAGGCATAGCCTCTCCTCCCACAGGAGGTGCAGCCCTGCAGTACACAGGGGTTTGCCTGATTCTCTGTGCCCACAGGTGGCTGACCATCACCACTGATGTGTATGCCCTCCAGGTGGTCAGGGAGGGTTACCTCTTCCATCTCCAGCAGACACCCCCATTGTTTTTCCTGGGAGAGCCCTCCAGGACTCTCCTTCACCGAGCCCTGCTCCAGCAGGAACTTCAGGTCTAGCAAGCAAGGCAGTGGAATTTGTCCCTTTCTACCTCAGGAGCAAGGGATTCTACTCCTGCTATTTCCTGTTCGCCAAAATGACTGGAGGGTTTTGTCCCATCCTAGACCTGTGGGACCTGTCAACGGGGGCGCTGGGTGAGAATGTCCACAGTCTTGGCAAAGGCAAATATTAATATGACTTGCAAAGGATTGTGGGAAATGTAGTCCATTCATACCAGACTCAGCCGTTCACAATAAATTAGTTGTGCTTGCTCGAATGTAAAGCAAAGAAGATATTTTATTTATGGGGTTATTTCTCCCAACACAGATATACTTGGTAGCACATAAAAAGGAATACTTTCTTTCAGTATTATACTTAGAAAAACAAATAAGGAAAAACAACAGCTGAACTTGTTAAGCAATCAAATCAAAGCATAAAGACCTGGATGGGAACCGAAAGGTCTTTTCTGTAGGCACCTGCTAATATCTTCTTAGCAGTGCTTCAAAGAACAAACAAAACTCCACAAAGTAGAAAAAAAACTGTTCTTTTTCAGGGATAACCTCTTGTATCTTCACACACACTCAGAAGTGTCCCTTCAGAGCTCACTGGCAATTAGGCAAGGCTCAATTGCTAACAATTACCAGCTGAAACCCTCTTGGCTGGTTTACTTTCTATTACGTGGCTCAAATCCTACTCAGAAGCTTTTCTGAGTAGATTAAAGAACAAGTTTATATTTCTTTGTGATGGTTGTTGTATTTTGTGACAGCATATTACCACAGAAGTTTAGACAGAGAGCAATCCATGTATTCAACATCTCCCCCTTCTTCAACTATCATAGGTTCCATATCATGGATTGGCACAGAGGAATTTCTCAATGGAGCACTCTCAGGACAATACTTGTTTCCCTGCTGTCTTCCCAGTGAAGAGCTAGGGCATAGATCAGTGTTCATACCTGAGCTTCCATGGCTGTTAGAGTTCCTCTCTAAATACCCTGGCCAGTATGTAGTCCAGTTCTTATGTCCAGCCTTCCAATCAAGATCCCTGGACACTGGATCTCTCTTCACATACCTTCTTGCACTGGTCTTAGGGTCCCTTCCAAGTGCAGCCGTCTCCCTCACAGGTGCCGTCCGTGGATTCCTGGCTCTGCATCCCCACTCCTCTGCCTTTGGAATGCCTCCCAGTATACGTACTGCTATGGATTCCTTTAGACCTCCCAAATGCTTTTCTCTTCTTTCTTCCAAAGTGTTTCTTGCTCTCTCTGTCCGTCAGCTCTGGCTTCTGCTGATGATGATGATCAGGATGATCAAGGTGCTTCTGATGATCAAGAAGATGATTAAGCTTCCTCTGATCAAGATGATTCTGCTGCCTCTGATGATTCTCTGTAGAATAAGCTTTTCTTTTATCCTGCTTAGATGAATGCTCCACCCTAGCACAGCGCAGCTGTGCTGAATCAAGCCCTGCCCTTGGAGATGAGTGCTTGGGGATTACCTCATAGCCCTCCTGATTGAACACACGTTTCCCCACTTCAGCTCTTCTAATGGCTGTTGGAAACCTGGTGCATTCTGGGACTGGTAGTCTTTTATGGAAACATTCTGTTTTATTATTTCTACCAGAACAGACAGGCTGCTTGTTCAGAGTCACTTCACCTCTATTATAGCTCCTTCCTGAACTATGATAAGCTTCCTTATCACAGACCTCAACAGGTTCATGGTGAGGGAGAAGTTCAAGATGCTGTCCCTTGGAATATTGCTGCCATACCTCCAGCAAGGAGACTGACTATGCTCCTTGAACTTAAAGGATGCGTACTGTCACGCCCATAGCCCCTTACATGCAGTATGGAGGGGCGTGGTTGTCATTAGAGAGATTCACCTTTTGGTTTTTAACTGACTGATTGCCTTGTAATGCCTTATGGGAAAGGTAGTTCAGTCAGAAAGTATTTAACCTCAGGTAAAATAAAACACCTTTGTAGTTGCCTTGAGTGGTAAGGTAATGACAGTTTATTAACTGAAAAAAACACGCTAAGGTTCACAAATTCCACCTTTGGATTATTTCTCCAGGATACTTGTAAAATGAACATCAGGATATAAATGAATTCCAAACAAAACAGCTTGCAATGTTCTCCAGTATAAACATAAATACTTTAACAGCCCATGCTATCAGGCATGGCTTGCAGTGCTGATCAAACAAACAGAAAACAGTTTTTCCTAAAGCAGGTTTCTTTTTCTCTCTGTCCAGAACACTGTTTGTCTTCTTAAAAATAGAAAAGCTTTCAACAAGGCAGTTAAACTCTTCACAGGCAAGCAATTCTCTATGCAAGATTTTCTTATAAATAGCCAAACAAAAGCTTTCCTTACTTTTACCGTTAGTACGGCCTCTGACTGAGCACTGCTCTGGCTCACAGCTGATTCACCAACTTAATTAGGCAGCTTCGGCTTGCACAGTAAAAAAAAAAAGATATTTTGCCTTTAACTCAGGACCTTCACAAGTTAACCACAGGCTCTTAGGGCTACCGGACACTGGAGGTTTTCCTTATGGTTGACTTTCAACCCCTCTGCATTGGAAGACTGGCATAAAGAGCAATCCATGTATGAGACAACTTCTTCTAAAGCTATGTCTGGTTCACCCAGTTGCATTGGCACTTCCTCTGTTTCTGGCTCAGTGGTCTTAGCTGACTGCCTTCCGTTAGGGCTAAGGCTGTCTCTGGCAATTCTGTAGTGCTCAGAATTAGGCAAGCTTCTAATGCTCATACCTGGGTCAAAGCTTGTAGCAGCTTCTCCTCTCTCATGCTCTGGCCACCATTCACCGGTGCTTCCACGTCCTGTTCTCCAACTTGTGTTCCTGGTTCCTGCTGTTCTCACTGTTCTAGATCCATTCCTCTTCCAGTAGGCACTCCTACTGCTCTCACGTTCTCTCTCCTTTCCTCTTCTTCTTCCTCTCCCGCCTCTCCCTTCTGAATAAACTGACCTAGTCTTAAACCTCTCAGGTGCCTGCTCCACCCCCTCTCCTCTCAGGTGTTGGAGATCAAACTGCCTCGTGGCAGCTGAGTAATTGGGGAATTCAGTGACGTAAGGGTTCCTTACCCTGGGCCAGTATTCCCTCTCTTTTTCTCCACTAGGGGCATTCTGCAACCTATTGTAGCTAGGAATTACCTGCTTTCTAGGTGTAAAGGGAGTTTTGTGTCTCTGACCTGGTAAAATAGGTCCTTTTATAATGGTAAATTCCTTCTCTTTATCCCTGGCTCTGGGGTCCTGATAAGCTTCCTTATCACAGTACACTCAAATCCTCATCCACCCACTCCATAGATAGTATCTTTGCTTCATGGTGTTGGGAAGCCATTACCAGTACAGAGTGCTCCCCTTCATGCTGGCCGCCACCCCACGGGTATTCACCAAATGCCTGATGGTAGTTGCAGCCCACCTCAGGCTCCAGGAGGTCTTTGTTTTCCCCTCTCTAGATGACTGGCTGGTAAAGGGCAGCACCACCACCGAAGCACAACAGGCAACGTGCCGCACCATCCTTGTCCTCGAGCATTTGGGGTTTGTAGTCAACTACCGAAAGTCTCATCTCCAGCCAATTCAAAACCTGGAGTTCATAGGGGCATAGCTGGACACTGTCCAAGCCAGGGCTTTTCTTCCAAGTGACAGGGCCCTGCGCCTCCAGGTGCTTGTGGAGGACAACCAGCGCTGTCAGACCACCACATGCTCGCCTGCTTGGACACAAAGCGTCAGTGGTGCAAGTCACCTCAGTTGCCTGCTTGTGGATGCGGATGGCCCCATGGGCACTCCATTCTCAATGGTTCCAGGCTACGGGGCACCTGCATGACTGTCACCCATCCCCTGGGCAACTCTCTTGACTGGTGGCAACACCTCCTTCAGAGATGCCTTTCCAGACCCTCACACCTCAGAAGATCCTCACAACATGTGCCTCCAAACTGGGGTGAGGAGTCCATTGAGGTGACCTCTGCACTCAGGGCAGTTGGTCGCTGGCAGAGACCCTCCAGCAAATCAACCTCCTGGAGTTCTGGACTGTGGCCTTAGCCCTCTGGGCATTTCGCCACGACCTGCAAGACCAAAAGGTACTGGTCCAGACCGACAGTCAGATGGCAATGTTTTACATAAACAAGCAAGGAGGCACGGGGTCGTCTCTCCTTTGCCAGGAAGCAGTGAGCATATGCACTTATGCCAGCAGCAACAGGATGCTCCTGTGGGCAGTATACCTCCCAGGCCAGGACAGTGCCCTGATGGACCGTCTCAACCGGGTCCTCCAGCTGCATGGGTGGAGACTGGATCCCAGAGTAGCCCACTGGCTATTCCAGCACTGGGGGCTCCCACGAATGGATCTCTTTGCCAGCCCAGCCAATGCCCAGCTGCTCCACTTCTGTTCCCAGCAGCCGCACCTGCCAGGGAGGCAGCGGATACCTTCCTGATCTCATGGGCGGAGGGCCTTCTTTAGGCTTTCCTGCCCACACCTCTAATCGCCAAGACCCTCTTCAAGGTCCAGCGTGACAGGGCCATAGTGCTCCTGATAGCTCCACAGTGAGCCAGGCAGCCATGGTTTCCCCTGCTCTTCCACCTGTCCACAACATTTTTGGTTCCCCAGGCCTACTCACGCAGGAGATGGGCTCTCTCCTGCACTTCAACTGGGGTCCCTGACATGGCCTGGCTGATGAGCGGGTAGCCCTGGCTCCCTTCAATCTCTCTATCGAAGGAAGGGTGTGCTTCTGGCCTCCCACAAGGCATCCATGTGCCGGACGTACGCCTTGAAGTGGTGGAGGTTCTCCATCTGATGCTCAGAGAGGCAGATCAACCCTTTCTCCTACTCCATCTAGCTAGTACTACTGTATCTGTTTCATATGTCTCAGGCAGGCTTGAAATCTAACTCAGTGTGTACTTTAGCGCGCTGGCGGTGCCCACCATCTAATTTAGGGGAAACCCCTCTCTGCTCAGCCATTAGTGGCTCACTTCCTGAGGGGTCTCCTCCTATCGAAGCCTCCCATCCATCCTCCGGTGGCAGAGTGAGACTTGAACGTTGTACTCTCAAAGCTTACCTTTCCACCCTTTGCGCCTCTCGGCTCATATCACCTAAAGTATCTCACTTGGAAGGTGGTGTTTCTTGTGGTGCTCACTTCTGCTTGCTGAGTCAGCAAGCTTAAAGCATTGGTGGCAGATTTTCCATACACCAGGATCTATAGAAAGAGGATCGTGCTCTGCATACACCCCAAGTTTCTGCCCAAGGTAGTGTCTCCATTCCACCTTAACCAGCAGGAGGTACTTGCCATTTTCTTTCCATGGCCCTATGCCAGCAGGGCAGAGGTCGTTCTCCATACATTGGACTGCAAACGGGCGATATCCTTCTACCTGCAGTGCACCCAGGGTCACCGCCGAGCTTCTCAACTCTTTGTGTCCTTTGACCCAAGTCAGTTGGGGGCGGCACTCAACACACCCTGTCCACCTGGGTAGTGGACTGCATTGCTTTTGTCTACGAGCATGCCAGTCTCTCGCTTGAGTGCCATGTCACTGCACATATTGTCCCGGCCATGGCAGCCTCTGTGACAAACCTGTGTTCCTTTCCCTTATCGGAAACCTGCTGGGCTGCCACCTGGTCCTCAATCCACACCTTCATAGGTCATTACTGCCTGGAGAGGGAGTCTAACCAGGACCGTGCCTTCGGCCAGGCAGCACTCCATCATTTTTTCGGGGTGTAGGCAACTCCTGTTCTCCGGCCCTTGCTGTGTTCGGGCTATCGGTGAACTGGTTCCTCACTGGACACTTGGGTCACTCGTGGGTCTGTTGTCTTCTGACTCAGTTGCTGTTGCTCATGGCACACCTTCTTCTGGTCACCCATGGCTTTTTACAGATTATTTCGGCAGCCTGTAGCTGGGGAGTTCCATATGTGAGGACTGACTTCCTGCCTCCTCCCCGTGGAGTTACAATCATCAATTTTTCCATCTTGTGCTATGATATCGTACTGAGGCAAGATGGCACCCTTAGGTGGGAAGGTGTTAATGCATGCATGGTGCATCTCCCAAAAGCTTTCTTTGAAAGCTGGGGAGAGGTTACCATGTGGACTCCTTCGACATCGATGTCACCCATATGTGAGGACTGTTTCCTGTTGTTCTCGGAGAACACCTTTACAGGTGACCAACTATGCTTTCTCTGGAACCCACTGTCTAATCTGTCCCATTTTTTGAACTTGTCTTTTCCCTGTCTCCCCACCAAATTTAATCCCATTTGGTTAAGTTTTTGAAGAGTCATTACATCCTTGGGCCAAATGGACATAGATTTTCTGCCCCTTATGTATCATTTTTTCCACCCTTCTGTTGGGTTGGAAAGAATAAAAACCATAGGAGGGAAATATGCTCCGATCACACCAGAATCTTAAGAACATAAAAAGAGACAAGCTGGGTCAGACTTTTGATCTCAGCATTCTGTATCCAAAAGTAGCCAATCTGGATCACTTTGGAAATGGTTTTGTTTAGTTTGCATGATAGATACAAGTATTAGTTAGTTTTACCCTTCTCCAGTAGTAGTTCAAAGGGAGTTACAGTCAGATACCATAAGTATTTTTCTGTCCCTGGAGTTTAGAAATCTACATTTGTACCTGAGGCAACAGAGGGTTAAATGATTTATGAAGGAAATCCGTGATCTGGCCACAATACCATGGCTCTTTCGGTTTCTGGTCCCTCAAGCAATGAGAAATAAGCAGAGAGTAACACAGAACACAATCACACACAAAGTGCTACTTTCTTTGAGCTCAGAGGGAAAACAACAGAAGGTCCATGGACACAGCACAGTTCCACCTCTGTTGAATTCAAATTCTTCCTCCTTTGAAGCTCTTTTTATTGAAGAGGAAAGGGGAAGTAACACAGTCATTAAGCATAAGCATAAACATAACATAACACAAGGTGTCACTAAAATTCTTTACAGAGTAAGAGCTGTTTACAGCGTATTAGATGAAATTTACTTGATTATGACAGAATTATTTATAATTGCAGATTTGCAGAAATTACGCTGTGCCAGCAGGGACCTATGGTTGACTGTACAATAAACTATGGTTGCGCAGTTCATAGCCTGTGTTTACTCTTTATGCTTGCGTTAACAATGTTCTCAAACTATTTTAAAAACAGTTACACAGAACTCAAGATCATGATATCCCACTCCACCCAAGAGGAAGTAGGTGAAAGGACAAACTTGTGAGTGACAGTCATTGTTAAAAGTTCTTCTATCAGCACATCCCAGAGATCTGCATCAAGAAATTCATCCATCTTCAATTACATATTGGGGATTCTGGTATCCCCTTTACCTGTCCATTCCTACAGTCCTCCCTGTGATTCTATAAAGAATCATTACAAAAGAGCGGTAGCTGACACATGTCCAAATCCAGAATAAATCTTCTACAGTAGGCTTCATTTTGCAGATGTTCCTTCAGAGCTCTAGGCACATCTGGTCCATAGGTGAGCTCCATCTTGTTCATTGGAGGAAGTTGTTATACAAAATCACGTGACATTGTCTGTCTACCTTTGCTTAGCCTCAATAAGAATGTGTACAGAGAGCAAGACTTTATCAATTATTTTTGTAAGTACTACCTCTTCTAGCAGTGGCCAACTGCTTCTCATAGATCTATCAATAATTCAGAGATTAGTCCCTCATATCATGACACTAGTCATCACTCCAAATTCTTCAGCAGCATCTTTTCGCACCATGGGCTGTGCCATGCACATCTTAGATAAATCTTTTTCAGTGACTGTCCGCCCAGGCTTCACTGCTGCGCATTGTGACAACGCACCGCCTAGCCTGTGGCGTAAGCAGGCCAAGGGGATGTGAGCCACACAGTGGGGTGAGTTTAAAAGAGTCCTTGTTAGTGCTGAAGCCTTCCTACTGTAGTTGTGGAGTGAGTGACGACAGCCAAGGTTGGGTTTCCAAAGTAAGTAATGCTTTATTCATGCATAAGGTATTTGCACAAAGTATAGCAAAGGACACCGTACAGGACTTACTCCCCCGCCACAGAAGTATAATGGTAACCTTCTGTACCAAATAAAAGTTCAAGTGTTTATATAGCTTCTCCTGATACTTCTCAGGGACACATAAAATATTTACAAACGTTCATCATTCTTCCAGCTTCATTACTACAACAGGGCTTCAATCTTCTAGTACTGCTTTCTCAGTATCTACTGGTAATAAAGAATCTTTCTCCTGTTATACTTCTTTCTAGTGTCAAACAGCTTCCCATAGAAATGGCAATCTCCACAACTCTGGCTTATTAATGACTGCCTTCTTGTGTAGGAGCAGTTTCTCTATATTGCCTTCTACTCACAGCTGTACCACATGAAGCTTTGATTCATTCTATTCACTAGAACGCTGCTGTCTCTCATGCAAGTTCTAGAACATTGGCTTAAGGCTTCTCAGCACTCAATCATCAATTAGGAATACTTATAGTTCTTCACTCTATCATACAAATCCTTAGGTAGCTGCTTTGTAAGATCCCTCAGTTCTGCCTGGTCTTCCAAGGCTTCTCTTAGCTCTCTGCACGGTTGCTGCCAATTAGCTTCTTGCTGGCAAGCAGGTGTGTGCTCTTCTGAACTAGAGCTTAGCTCACGCTGTCTATCGCAGGGAAATGTTTGCAGCTTTCTAACAGGGATTTTTCTATAGCCCCTCTTCTCTCTATTAACTTCAGGTTTATATTCAGGGCCTGATTTACCCCTGCCTCCTTTAGCAAGCAGTCTATTGTCAGTTCCTACAGACTGACTTCTTTCAAAGCTATTTACTTTACAAGGCTTAGAAGAGTTTGCTCTGACCTGGTTTTTGCAGCGTCTGCCTCTGGGGAACTCCCCTGACTCCCAGTCAGTATTCCAGGCTTCTGAATCCAGTTCTGGGTCACCTCCAAGGTTTTCTCTCTCATGGAGCTGAGGTCTGCCTGTATCTCTTCCTGGACCACTTGCAGGAACTCTCCCTTCCCTGGTTCTCTCCTTAGTTCCTCTGGGCTCAGCCTTTCTGCTTGCACTGCTCTGTAACCAGTTCCTCTTCTCCAGGCCTTGCTCCTCGAGGGCTTGCTGCTCCAGTGCTTGCTCCTCGAGCCCCTTCTGCCTACTAACTGCTGCTTCCTGGTTATGAGTGCAGAGTGGCCCAATCCGGTCTGACTCCTCCCACCTCCCTGATTGGCTATGTCTCTGGGTTAGCCTAGAGCTAGGGTGTGGTTCTTTCCCTGCTCTTCTCTGCGGAGAATGTTTGTGTGCAGGAAACTTAACCCCTTCCTGTCCTGCCTCTCCAAGCCTCTGAGGTGACAGAAAGTGATTTAAACCCATTTTCTCCTGTTTCTGAGCCTCTGCCTTGTCACAGCATACATGAGTAGTTCCACTGGAATCGCTGATCTTTATCTGGAGTCTCCATATTCAGTAGCATTATCATTCACAGTAGTTTTCTTCTTCGGCCCATAGTATTCAGTGCATACAATATATAATTTTGTAAAAACCCAACTCTCCACTACAGCATCTCTCTTGATTCCATACAATTGCAAACAAGCACAAGTCATCCCTAATGACAGTCTTATATTGTTGAACAGAATTATATTATCTATTGTTAATTACAATACATCTATTGCTAGCACTAAATTATTACATAGCTAGCCTGTAACATACTTTTTATTTTTTCATCTACATTCCTAAACTTATTCTGTCTACTTGCCAAATCAGATGTTACATATTCATATCACTATTTGTGATGTACTCTCCAGTTATAATAATATACAAGGTATAGTCAATCTGGTTATTCAAGGGGTAACAAACATTAAAACATAACAAGCAGTTTATGACAAATAAATTTACTTTTTATGTTATTTTTTTTTACCACTTTCCCCACTAGTCACAGCAGTTCACATTGCAACTAAAACTTGGTACAGCACATTAAACAGGAACATTGATAACTTGGAATTTGTTTTCTTTGTAAGGCAATGAGGGGTTAAGTGACTTGTCCAAGGTCACAAGGAGTGCCAGTACTCTAGTCATTAGATTACTTCTGTATTCCATTCTAATTCGCATAGACATCTAAGCTCGCAAAGGAAGGAACATTTACATAAGGGTGCATACCTTCATAAACTAGAAAACTTTTTTAACACCAAATTTGAACCAATTAGAAAGTCAATTACCACTTCTTAATGGCTTAACAGTTCTATCTTTGTTACTCTGTTTTCAGAACAAAACAGCATAGTAGTAAAGGATCAGCAAATAGAGCTCCCCATGCAAGAAGCATGAGACAAAGTCAGTATTGATGATCAAGTGAGCAGATAACTCAAGAGTTCTAGAAAGAGTGAACACTTCAGCTAGTTGAGCAATAGCAAAGCAGCCGACTCTGCCACAGAATCAACTCTTATAATTGCATCAATTTTCCTTATTCATTGCGCAAAGCAGAACCATCACTACATAGTGAGGCCAAACAGTAACAATCTAGAGCTGGAAGAAAGCTGGGGGGGGGGGGGTGTTATTCCAAGTGTAGAAGACGCGAAATCTGAATGAGAGGCATGTTGTAGTACTAGACAATCAGTAATTTGGATTGCAAAGACTACTGCTGCCAGAGACTGAAAGCATGGAGGCATTCCTGCTACAACAGGGTCACAAGTCTAAAAAAAAAAATAACCCAGTGGCTTAAGTCCAGTGGGAAATTTCTGAGCAAGAACATAAACAGCAGCAATAGAAGAGGTAGCATATTGAATCTACCTCAGTGATACTAATTAAAAACTATTCCACTAGCAACAAGGCATTTGCTTCACACTTGCAATTAACAACATTAGTTCTGCAGAGGTCTTTCCATGATAACTAAAACATACATGACATAAGAATTTAAGATCACTCCTCCAATCGACTCTTGCAGATTAGTTTAAAAGAGACTAAGAGAAATATCAGCATTTTTTTTCTGCAGACATTGTTACTCATGCACTATCATAGTTGTAATTTTCAACTAGTCTACTATCACAAAGGAAAAATAAAACATTATACATATATTTGCCATATTGTTTTAATTACTTAATTCACTTGTTTGAATGTAGTTGTATCATTCACTTTCTCCCTTTAATTAAACAAACTTGCTTGACTTAACTTGACAAGCAATTCAATTTTGTTGTGTTTTTTTCCAGTTAAGTTACTAACTTCTGTCTTTCCCTTAAACACTTAATTTTTCTTAACCTTTGTCACATCACACAAATCCACACAATTTATCAAATTTCTAAATACATCAAAGCATGGAAGATCTTCCCATTCATTCACATCAGTTATAACTAAAAATACAATTTGGAGAATATCATCAATCATTTTTCTTCCCAGAGTATCCAGCGATATAAGAAGCACCGAGGAGTACTGTTTCTAATAATACTTTTCAGCATTTGCATTATTACACATAGAATGGAATCAGTAGATAAATTCTCATAACCAAAACAAGTTCAGATCCATGACCTAGAAAACAAAACTTATTTACTATACATACACAAGTAAAAGAATGGTTAATCACATCTGGAATTTTTTTTTAATTAACTTCCCCAATAAGGCCTAGGGTTAGTCTAACAAAACAAATCTTACCACGGTTGCTCAAGACTTTCTTCCTGCTAAAGATATACAGTCATGTCAAGCCGTTATCTGTGCCGGAAACCTCCAAATTGTTACTGCAGTGTACTGCACAGCACACTCCCCTAACCACTAAATTAAAGAATCCACTTCATACTACAGTTATGACATGAAAATTAGCCCTTCAAAACTTTGCTTGATTAATTCTATTTTGTCATAGAGCAATGATTTAAGTTTTTCCCTGAAAGTTTTAGTTTCTTTTATATTTACACTATCCTTCCAACCACTCAAACTAATTACTGATCAAAATCTTCAATCTCCACCTTCAGCCTTAGCTGATATTGTGCACATTCACAATTCTTTGGAGGAGGATTACTAGCATTAATTTCAGTTTCTGTCTTTTTAGTTAAAGCACATATCCATCCTAAACACTCGATTTTTAAATTTTTCAAACACAGAGTCAGTGGCTTGCTGCACTTTTTCAGCAGCCTTAAACTACCACCAACCATACACGACCCATTCGTGACTGGTATGAGGTTGCCCCAAATCATTAAGGGCCATCTCATACTGTAACCAGCACAGTGTATCCTCCTGAAAAGTTCCACCCCAAGGGGAACTGCAAACCTGGGTTACTGGCAGTCATCAAATGTCAATGGCCAACATAATCAACGGCGCTATCACCATATCTGCACCTCATTTCATAACTCGGGCTTCCTCTCTTCTGCCCTATATTATGAACTTTTACTGCCCTATATTACGAGCTTTTTTGTCCCATTCATCTAACAGAGTATTCTGTTTAGTTTTACCGGCATTATTGCCCATTTTAAATACACACGGCAGAAAACTGCCCTTTAATACTCAAGACTGAAACCTGCCTCTTAATACTCATGACAGAAACCTGGCATACGTATCCTGGAGACTTGTCTGCTGTTTCCAACTGCTGAAGAACACAGTGATCCGAGTCACGGCACAACTGAAGAAAACCCGTGATCTGGTCACAATACCATGGCTCTTTCGGTCTCTGGTCCCTCAAGCAGTGAGAAATAAGCAGAGAGTAACACAAAACACAATCACACACAAAGTGCTACTTTCTTTGAGCTCAGAGGGAAAACAACAGAAGGTCCATGGACACAGCACAGTTCCACCTCTGTTGAATTCAAATTCTTCCTCCTTTGAAGCTCTTTTTATTGAAGAGAAAAGGGGAAGTAACACAGTCATTAAGCATAAACATAACATAACACAAGGTGTCGCTAAAATTCTTTACAGAATAAGAGCTGTTTACAGTGTATTAGATGAAATTTATTTGATTATGACAGAATTATTTATAATTGCAGAGTTGCAGAAATTACGCTGTGCCAGCAGGGACCTATGGTTGACTGTACAATGAACTATGGTTGCGCAGTTCATAGCCTGTGTTTACTCTTTATGCTTGCGTTAACAATGTTCTCAAACTATTTTAAAAACAGTTACACAGAACTCAAGATCATGATATCCCACTCCACCCAAGAGGAAGTAGGTGAAAGGACAAACTCGTGAGTGACAGTCATTGTTAAAAGGTTCTTCTATCAGCACATCCCAGAGATCTGCATCAAGAAATTCATCCATCTTCAATTACATATTGGGGATTCTAGTATCCCCTTTACCTGTCCATTCCTACAATTTACACAAGGAATGTCAGTGGGATTCAAACACTGGTGTCTTTGGTCACCAGGCTGCTGCTCTAATCAATTGGCTATGTCTCCATTCACATCAGATCTCAAATAGGAAAGCCCCTTGCATGTTACTTGCTTGCAGAAGTGGAAAGTGAAGATACATAAGACAATCTGGCTACGTAATGGTTAATAGATCTGTCCTTTAGAAACTTGACAAAACCTTTTATAAACTTGGATGCATTACTAGTCTTGACCGCATTCCCTGACAGAAAATTCCATGGTTTGTTCATATGTCAACTGAAAAAATACTTTCCAAAATTTGTTTGAAATCTGCTGCAAATTAATTTGATGAAGTAGCTTAGAAAAAGATATGTTTTCTCAAGTGGTCTAGTTTGTTATTATAATATCGCTTACCGGGGAAGAACTTTGAGACAGTCCTAAACACCCCCCCCCCCCCCCCCAAATTAAATTATATTTACATCCAGTGTGGAAAGAAAACCTCTGATTTATTTTAGAATATTGGTGTATGGGTCAACCTGCTTGCTTAGCAGAAGTTCTATAAGGAAGACCTGAGCAGAAATCTTAGGCCTAATTTTCAATCGCTGGACTATTCAAACCTGGGGATGCTGTGAAAGCAGTGTTTACCACACCTGGGGACTCTCAGTTATTGTTCAACAGTGATACCTACTGGCCAGATTTAGGTTGCATGCACAGCAGGCCAAGAGTTGGCTATTGCTAAAGCTAGACCAGAGAAGGTTACAAAAGTAGGGAAAATAATTTTATGCTTTTCAATGTACAAATATCTGAGATACTGGTATGTGGGGAGCTTGACTTGGAGGCTCTAGCAGTTCGGCCTTGTATTAGAGGCCATAGGCTGGCGTGTAAGGATGAAATTTTAGAACTTAAGGATACTACTGGATACAGATCTATCACTTCAGGCCCAAGTCTCGAATGTGGTGTGAATGGCATATGGACAGCTCCATATGGTTCGATAGTTGCTTCCTTTTTTGAATGAGAGAACTATGCATTTAGTAATGCAGGCACTGGTGATATCTGTTTTGAATTATTGCAATCTCCTTTATGTGAGATTGCCTGGAAACTTGATAAGAAAATTGCAGGTGTTCCAAACTGCAGCAAGGATGTTATCACAGTGAGGAAGCAGGGAACCTGTGGTGGATATAGTGTCATCTTCATTGGTTTCCCATTCGGAAAAGCAGCATATTCAAAGGATGTATTATACCCTTATTTGAGGGGTGTATTACAGTGGTATCAGCCAGGTAGAGTTTTGAGGTTCAGTCAGGGGCATTTATTAAACATTTTGGGTTACTGTCAGGATATTATAATGCCTTTGTATCACTCCATGGTGCGACTGAACCTTGAATTATTATGTGCAGTTCAGGTCACCATATCTTAAAAAGGATATAGTGGAATTAGGAAAGGTACAGAGAAGAGCCACCAAAATGATAAAGGGGATGGAAGGACACCCTTACGAGGAAAGGTTTAAAAGGTTAGGGCAGTGATTCCCAAAGTGGGCGGCACCAACCTCGGGGGGCATTGGGCTAATCTAGAGGGATGTTGAAAGACAAGGTGGCAGCATGGGGGTACTGCACTGCCCTATGGGGGTGCCAGAGGGATAAGCACAACATAGCATGAACAGTTAAGAAGTAAGACAGTATACACATTGTGCAATATAAATTGACTGTATACTAATTGAGCATGTGTTTGCATCGTCACGAGAGAACCAATGGTGTATATGTTTACATTACATGATTACACCAGGGGAGTTTCACTAGCATATTTGGTGATAATAAGCAGTAAGTTGCGTCCAGTATGTCAGATTTGTATGCGCGAACAAAATATACCGAAAGCGAAATGTGATAGATAAACTTGTAAAACAATTATTGGCCAGTCTTGGATGGTGGGAAGAAATAATGACATTAGTGCTCAGAAGGTGGAAAATCTGTGCGCAGCAGGTTCCTTTCGGCCATATCAATTGGCAAAACTGTGACCTAAAAGAACAACAGAGTTTGCGTCTTTGCGAAATCTGTCTTTTTATTAATCTGTGATTACACCACATCAGATAAAATGAGCCAAGCATTGCAAGAGTCATATGAAAGGTCAGTATAGTTAGTACATGCCGCCACTTGGATAAGTGTTGAAAGCATAACTGTGAGCAGGCAACCTATACTTGCCACAGAGAAAGAATCGAACCGCCAAAAAGGTAAGATTTAATAGGTTTTAAGTATTCCTCTTTTTACCATGTTATCAACATGGCAGCTTGGCGAATAGGCCCGCCTATAACACTATTTACCTGCTTACGCATTTATTGTAATTATAAGAACATTGTCATAGTTAGGTATAAGTCGTTTTATTTCTAGCTGTCCGCTAGGCAATAAAATCATTTCAGCGAAGCGGTCTACGGTTTCCTGGAAGGTTTCGTTATTCCGGATACAATTGCTTGGTTTACCAGAGGTTGCCAAACAAAACTGTTATAGGAAGTCAATCAAAATTGTGTTAAATTTACATGTGCAAGCAGAAGAATTCTTCAGATATACTAAAGGGGAACATTGCTTTCGTATTTTAATTCCTTAACCATTAAGATTTATTTGACAGCCTCTGGTAAGGGGCCAAGCAATTGTTAACATGATTAGCAAGACCTACCAGATAACCATCTTTTGCCTCACTGAAGCCTACTGCTTTATCTAAATAATTTTATTGCTCATCGGACAGCTAGAGTTAAAACGACTATATCAAACATTCATCAGCTGTGATGCGTATATTTGTTACAGTTGCAGTTAGTTATATTCAGATGTCCTTCATTTTTATTTTTCTATTTTTAGCTAAAAAATAATAAACAATGGCAGATGTGAAGAAGAAATGCAGACAGTACAGTGTGGAATATTTAAAATAGAGATTTATTTCATTACCAGCAAATGATCAGCTACCACTTTGCTTAATATGTCAAAAGGTGTTTTCTAATGAAGCAATGAAACCTTCAGGATTAATTGAGAATTTGAGTAAGAAACATGCGGACAAGGCAGATAAGAACTTAGTATATTTTCAATCACTGAGTGATCACTTTCACAAGCAGTCAATTTCACAAGCAGTCAGGTATGTTTTCCAGTGCTTCAAAGAAAAACACTGATGGTTTGCGTGCATCATATAACATTTCATTGTTCATTGCCAAGTCTGGAAAGCCGCACACAGTTGGTGAAGAACTAATCCTACCAGCCGTTAGTGAGGTTCTGAGTACAGTTTTACATGAGCTACCACATGTTATCATCAAAACAATTCCTTTGAACGACAATTCAGTTCAAAGATGCATAGATGAAATGGCTGAAAACGTAGAAGACATATTGTGCAATATACTAAGGACAACAGAATTTGCATTACAGCTGGATGAATCAACTTTGCCAGGTAATGAATCCTTGCTTCTTGCTTATGTGTGCTTCATAAAAGATGAAAATTTAACTCAAGAGATGTCATTTGAGAGGCAACTAATAACACACAAAAGGGGAGTCATTATTTCGTGGTGTTGGGCAATTTTTCAAGGAAAAGAAATTCCACTTACTAATATACTTACAGTAGCAACTGATAGAGCACCAGCAATGATAGGAGTTATCGAGGATGTGTTGCTTATTTGAAAAATGCAATACCAACTGTTTTTACCATTCATTGTGTGATTCATCGACAACATTTGGTTGCAAAAAATCGGAGTGATCGGCTGCACTGCACTATGATATTATTACTGCAGTTAATAAAATCAAAGATCATTCTCTCAATGATCGATTATTCCGAGAGCTGTTTGAAGTGAATGATGAAGATTTTACACATTGCTGCTCCATTCAGAAGTTCAATGGCTCTCGAAAGGCAACCGTGAGAGCTGTTTTTATATACTTTTTGACACACTTGAATTTTTGATGACAAGGATGCTTTGCTAAGAGATAAGAGATCAGGATTGACCGCTTATTTGTCAGATCTACTTGCAAAGTTTAACCCTTTCTAGGCCGGTCCCAAAATACTCGGGACCCAAAATTCTGACCAAATGGCCGAGCCCGAACTATTCGGGATCGGCGCAGTGACGAAGATACTAAATATTAATGAGCGAAATACCGGAAGCTAATGACAACACACATTTTGACTAATGAAAAGAGAGTTGTGCTAATGTTTCTATTTATACACCAGGCCAAAACAGCCAGAAAATAACCTCCAAATAGGTCATTAGCAATAGGTCATTTAGAATTAAAAGCAAAGTAAACAAGATGGAGTCAACTGGTAAACGAATGCGTAAAGAACGATATAAAGCTGCCAAAGTGATTAGGTTTCTCACAGAAAGTGATGGTAACAGTAATAGCAGTGGCAAAGATGTCATTGATGATGAAACTGAAAAAGTTTTCACAAAAAATGTGGACTTTGAAGGCTCGGATGACAGTGACCCAGATTCAGTAGTGGCCGCAGCTGAACCTCCAGGTTAGCAATTATTTGCAGTCATTATTTATGTTACCTATATATCAGCTATGTCTTTAGGTATAACAAAACACTAAATGTCACATTTATATTGATAAATTGTTCAGTTTGAAAAATGTCAACTACAATAAAACATTTTCATTTACATTTGTGGCCGCGGCTGAACCATATGTAAATACAAACCCTCTTGGCAGAGGGAAGCTTTGCCGTTGTACTGCAGACCGTGGTGATAGTGCAACTACATCACAAGTATGGACAACAACTCCAAAAGACGTTTGTCAGTTTCCTTTCATTACACAACCAGGCATAGCCAAACGTATGGGTGTCAATGCAACTAAATTGGACTTCTACAAGCTCTTTGTTACAGATGAACTAATGTCAATGATTGTTCTTGAGACAAATCGCTATGCAGCAGAACTGTGTGCTAAAATACCAGCTGACAAGCCTCATGCCCGAATGAGAAAATGGCAAGACGTTGACCATAATGCTATATGGAGAATGTTGGCGTTGACAATGGCTATGGGAATAATCAAGAAGTCTATGATCGACTTGTACTGGTCAGGTCAACAACTGTTAGAAGCTCCATTCTTTCCATCAGTAATGAGCCGAAATACATATAAGCGAATATTACAGGCCCTTCACTTTCAAAACAATGCAACACAGAAACCCGAGGGTGATCGCATTTGGAAGCTTCGTCCATTCTATGACATTTATTTATTTATTTATTTTATTTATTTATTTAACATTTCTTTTATACTGCGCTATTATAATCAGTGCGGTGTACATCGAACAAAAACATTCTACAATGCATACAGGCAACATTGAGTTTACAGTGAAACAGAATATTAAACATGGAGAAAACCGGGAAAACTATTTACAAGCTAACTTTATACTATGTACACTTCTCTAACTCATCTAGTTGTTACATGTGCATTTGTGGGTGGATAGTACACGTGTGATGGTTAGCGGTAGGACTTATGTGTAGGCTAACCATTTTCTGTTTGTGTTAGGGTGTTAGGGCGGCTGGGACATGCGGGTAGGTTGCCAATTGAGTGTTTGCCTCAGATTGTTTCCGGGTAGGATTTTGTGAACAGGTGGTGTTTCAAGGCTTTTCTGAATGGGGCTAGACTTTTGATGCCTCGGATTTCATGGGGAAGGGCATTCCAGTTTAAAGGAGCAAATATGGAGAAGGCCCTGTTGGAGGTTGTCTTTGTGCATTTTGTTGTCATCTTGAGAACTACTAAGGTGTTCATTGTTGTAGGTCTCCTGTTTCTAATTTCCGGGGTACTGTGGATTAGCTTGCTGATTGGCGTAGAGGGGTGGTTATTTAGGGCTTTGAATGTAAGGACTATTGACTTGTATTGGAGTCTGGCATGTAATGGTAGCCAATGCAGTTCTTTCATGATTGGCGTTATGTGGTCAGATCTTGACGATCCAGAAAGGACTCTTGCAGCTGCGTTCATAGCTAGGCGGAGCGGATTTAAGGTTGATTGTGAGAGTCCGTGGAGGATGTTATTAGTGAAGTCCAGATGTGGGAGGACTAATGCCTGGAAGGTTGTCCGGTAGTCGGTAAAATCCAGTAGGGGGTGAAGGTGACGCAGCGTTCTGATCTTATGATATATTGCCTTTGTGACATTTTTTACATGTGTTGTCATATCAAGGTGCTGATCGAGTGTGATGCCTAGTTAACGGATAGTGGATTTGGATTTCAACTCTGCATTGTTGGCCTGTAGTGATGGGGGAGGTATGAACTTCCAGTTCCTCGTGACGAATAGAACATCAGTTTTGTCATGGTTGATCTGTAGATTTTGTGTCAACAGCCAGTCAGCTACAGCTTCGAAGCATCTTATTATTGGGGAGAGCACTGGTTGCTCAATTGTGAACGGCATGTAAAGGAGGATGTCGTCTGCATAAGCAAGGCATTGTATGTTGAAGGATCGTATCAAGTCACATATCGGCTGCATGTAGATATTAAACATCAGTGCCGATAAGGACGAACCTTGAGGCACCCCCTGTGTCTGCAGAAATGGTTCTGAGAATGTGTGGCCTGCCTTGACTTGTTGCCACCTATTGGATAGGTAGGATTTGCACCATTCTAGTGCCGTGCTTTGAATCCCCTTTTCTTTTAGGCATTGTAAGAGTATATCATGGTTCACAGAATCGAAGGCAGCAGAGATGTCCAGAAAGATGAGGACGAATCCTTGTTGGGTTTGTTTATTCCTGTGACCAAGTCATTGAAGAGGGTTGTAAGGACGGTGTCAACTCCGTGTGCTTCCCTGAAGCCGTGTTGGGAAGGATCTAGCGGTGCTTCAGTATCGATATGATGCTGGATTTGTTGTTGAGCAGCTTTTTCGATGATCTTGGCAAGCAGGGGGATGCCCGAGATTGGTCTAAATGATTCCACTTTGGATGGGTCTAGTCTGCTGTTTTTCAGTAGCGGCCTGATTGAGGTGTGTTTTAGGCTCTGCGGGAACGAACCAGTTAAAAAGGACCGGTTCAGAATTTTGCTCAGGATTTGGCTTAGGTCATGTCGAAGTTCCCTGATCCAGCTTGCTGGGCAGGGGTCGTTGGGTGCGGTGCTGGGGTTGATAGAAGCTATGATGTCCTCAACCTCTTTATTAGATACCATGGTGAAATCACATAATGGTGTTACTTGGAGTGCTTCAGGCGATACGAAGAGGTTGCTGACTCTTATGTTTGTGTTGGTCTTAATCATCTTTGATTGTAAATAGTTTGAGTAGTTCTGTGTTTGAGGCATTGATGGTTGGGCTGACACCGGTTCCCCTGTTATAGACTTTACAATATTGAACAGGGCATGTGGTTTATTGATGGAACGTTTTAATATATCTGTGTGGTAAAGTTTCCTTCTCTGCATTATCTTCTCATGGTGCGTAATTAAGTATGAGTTGTATGCAGCATGTGTCTCGGGGGAGTGGGTTCGGCGCCACCGTCTCTCAAGTTTGCGTAGGTAGTGGAGTGATGTTTGTAGGTCATTGGAGAACCATGGTGCATGTTCCCGTTGTCTTATTTTCTTTTCGGTGTATGATGGACGGGAGGCAGCTCTAAGGTTCTCGTCCCATTTGGATATGAGATCGTCTAAGTTGAGGGTTGTGTTGGTCATAAGGGGTCGGAGATTCTCTAGGACTATACTCTGGTTGAGTGGTCGGAAGCGGGCTGTTGGGGTTCTGGTAGTATTGGTTATCTTTCGACTCTTGTTGAATGTACTTATGGGAATGTGGAATCTGAGTAGATTGTGATCGGACCAGGGCACTGGTGTTATGGACAGTGCGAGGACTTGGGATGTAGTGGCGTTGGTCTGAGGTGCGAAGATGAGGTCAAGCTTACCTCCCTTGATGTGGGTGGGAGAGTCAACATATTGTTTGTAACCTAGTTCTTCTAGGGCATCTAGAAATGCTGCTGTCTGGCTGTCTTGAAGAGTTGGTAAGTTGAAGTCACCAATTAACCAATTTGGAGAGCGTGGAGTGGATGTGGTACATGCAAGCTCAATTATTGCCGATAGGTCCGCTGGTGATGGTGTAAGTGCCCGGTATAGTAGGTTGATTGTGCAGAGATCATTAGACATAGTGAGAGAGTCAAGGTGGGTTGAGCTGGAGGTACTGTGTAGCTTGAAATGTAGATCGGCTTTGGCGAGGATGAGCGTTCCGCTTCCTTTCTGAATGGTCCTGTGGCATGTATATAGAGAAAATCCTGGTGGCAGCATCTGATTCATGAGAGCGTTGTCACAATCAGACATTATCACAAAGCGATTCCAAATTGTTTATATCCCGGAACAAGACATTTCAATTGATGAATCTCTACTGCTTTTCAAAGGAAGGTTATATTTCAAACAATACATACCTAAAAAACGCTCAAGATTTGGCATCAAATCATATGAGCTGTGTGAGTCACGTAGTGGATACACCTGGAAGTATATGCTATATTCAGGTCAAGATGCAGTTGTAAGTGATGGTTTACATGGCAGTAGCTACTGTATTGTGCTGAATCTGATGGATGGACTGCTTGATCAAGGCTATCAATTGGCTGTGAATAACTACTACAACAGTCCAGAACTCTGTATGGATCTGTATGACCGAGCAACATCCTGCTTTGGAACGGTACGATCCAGTCGAGTTGGTATGCCTACTGACCTGCGTCTAAATGTAGACGGAAGCAAATTGAAACGAGGAGATGTCACATATCGTACAACAGATAAACTGCTAGCACTTTGCTGGTATGATAAGAATTATGTAACAATGTTGTCCAACTGTCACAATGGCTCTGTAGTTGACACTGGAAAAAGAGATCGGAATGATCAGCCAATTCGATAGGCACAAGTTATCGTTGACTACAACAACATAATGGGCGGTGTAGACAGAACAGATCAGTTATTGGAGTATTATGCTTTTCTGCGCAAAACTGTAAAGTGGTACAAGAAAGTTGCCTTTCATCTGTTGGACATAGCAGTACTCAATGCTCAGATATTCTGGAGCAAGTCCCACCCCAGAGGAGAAAGTGACAGGACTTGACTTCCATATGAAGCTTATCTTGGCTATCATTGAAGCAGTTGGTCCTGATGCTAGTGCATGTGATGCTGGTGGCCGACCAAGGACTGGTGTTTCCCCATTTCGTTTGACTGCTAGACATTTCCCTAGTCTCATTCCACCAACTGAGAAGAGAACTACCGTAATTCGACAGTGTCGCATGTGCAATGAGAGTCTCGGACATCGTTATGTTGCTGGTGACAATCGTAAACGTGTTGAAACTAAATATCACTGTGCTGACTGTGGAAATGTAGCTCTCTGTGATGCACCATGTTTTGCATATTTTCATAATAATGAAGATCTTAAATAACTTGTAATTTTTATGATCAGTTAAAATTAAATCAAATGTATGCAACTAATAACGATTGCTTTTATAAATAAAGTGCACCTATTTTCATGTTTTTGAGCCTTCAGTTATATATATTTGTGTTGCTGTCTCATTTTTCTATCAAGTGGTATATAATACATGACCATAGCAGAAAGAAAATCACTGTTATAACATATTGAATAAAACAGGTACAATTTTCCTGAGATGGAAAAATTAACCCGGCTGCAGAATGTGGATTAGAAATTTAAAGGGAGCCTTGATAGGGTTAATGAAATGAATTTGCAGTTTCAAGGGAATGATATCAAGCTGATTAAGTCCAAGACTGTTTTTACTACATTTATTTCAAAGCTAAGTCTGTTCAAATGCAATATAGGATGACCATAAGAACATAAGATATGCCATACTGGGTCAGACCAAGGTCCATCAAGCCCAGTATCCTGTTTCCAACAGTGGCCAATCTAGGTCATACGTACCTAGCAGTTTCCCCAAAAGACACAGGTTTCACAATGCAGTGTCGTGAGTTTTACCAGTTTCAGAACCTTGCAGGTCTAGAAGAGAAAGGAAGGATACAAAATGATAATCTTCAAGTCTGTTATAACCATTTGGATATCCTGCATAAAGATTTGTCTGAACGATTTGAAGACCTTCTTTCAATGGAAATTCCAGATTGGGTTATCAATCCATTTTCAAGAACTGAGGAAGTTGAAGCAATAACATTGCAGTTGGACTAAGAACTCATTGAATTACAAAATTTAAGAACAGTTATCAATAGTTTTGGAAATTTCAGATCGCTATTCTGCACTATGGACCACAGTTAAAAAAAACTGTTCATTGCATTACCAACATCATATTTAGTAAAATGTGTTTTAGTGTGGTGGCCAACTTCTGACCAAAGAAATCAACTTCAGATAGTGGAAACTGGGAATTTAAGGCTCCTACTCAGTAGCTTTAAACCAGGCATTGAGAAACTGGTATTGCTTTATCAAGCCCATCCATCCCATTAAACATGTTCAATAGATAGAGTAGGTATACTATTTTATTAAAATTGTTTTTTGAAAAATGTTAATTGCTTTTATGTTTTAAATTAAAAAAAATGCAATTCTATCATTAATGTTATTAAACAATACTATTTATGTTATTAATTCATTCAGAATTTTGATAAACGTTTTTATTTATTTGTTTTGAGTAATAGCCTCACTAGGTGAGGGGGAGGGCATTGTAAGAAATTTATAGAACCAAGGAGGCTGCGGGCTGATAAAGTTTGGGAATCACTGGGTTAGGGCTCTTCAACTTGAAAAAGAGATGGCTGAGGGGTAGATATGATAGAGTTTATAAAATAATGAATGGAGTTGAACAGGTAATTGGAGATCAGTTGTTTATTCGTTCAAAAAATAGAAAGACTAGGGGACATGCAATGAAGCTACACTGTAGCACATTTAAAACTGATCAGAGAAAAAAAAAATTTCACTTGACGCATTATCAAACTCTAGAATTCATTACCAGAGGATGTATTAAGTGTTGCTAGGTTTAAAAGAGGTTTGGATGAGTTCATGGAGGGAAAGTCCATAAACCATTATTAAAGAGCACCAGGGAAATTCACTGCTTAACCCTGGGATAAGCAACATGGAATCTGTGTACCTTTTTGGGAACCTGACAGGTACTTGTGACCTGGTTTGGCCGCTGTTGGAAACAGGATACTGGGCTTGATTGACCCTTGGTCTAACCTAGTGTGGCATATCTTATTTTCTTAAAAATTGCAGGATAGTGCTTTTTTGGCTGCTGCTTCAATGTGATAGAATAAGCTCTTTTGTGAGTTAATGGCTGCTTTGTGGTTCTGAAATGGTTTGGAGGGTAGGGTGGGTAAAGCAGGAGAGTTAATGACATGATTATTTCTTGTATAGAAGTTGGTTTTTATGATATTGTATTGTATTCTGATATTTTGGAATTTTAATGTGATGATGTAAACCACATCAAATAAGAGTTTCAAATTTGTGGTATTGAAATGTTTTTAAATGAATAAATACATTCTGTCTTTTTGGCCATTAGCCAAGTAAAGATTAGAGTTGATTAATATTAGTATGTTGTGTGTTTTAACTATAAATATTTACCAGAAACTAGACTATATAAATGTTATATTAATGAACCTCAGAAAGTTCATCCTATAGTAATCGTAATCATTTAATTTAAGAATTCATATTCCACCTTTTTGGCTATTGGATAGTTAGAAATGAAGGCTTATGATGCCAGATCCAGCTGTCTTTCCAATTGAATTGGAAACCGAAATGACAGATGGAAACTGCAGAGCCAAAACTACAGTTTAGAAAATAAATCTGATCTATCAAAAAGATATTGGAGAAGAAAACCATAAACAGCCTGAAATACAGCTTAACCCTGGGAGTACCGATGGGGTCAAAAGTGACCCCATTGCAAGTTTCACAATGCGTATCTCGGAAACTAGTTGTTCAAGAATGCAATCTTTTTATGACTTTTCACATGTCCATATTCTCTTTATATTGCGCCATGAGAGGAATAATTTTCATCCGCTAGGTGATGCTAGTGATGAATTGCAGCACAGAGTACTAGTGGGGTCATTTTTGACCCCAGTTGCTTACGTCCGGTTTGGATCGTGATACAATTTGCAGTTTTGTGAATTTTTTGATCTGACAAAGGTATTTATCATTAATTATGTATCATTTATTTTTTGTACTCTTATTTTATGAAAATGACACATTTTCTGTAATTGATATCATACATTCTCTCATTATTTCCGATGAAATCTAAAGGTTTTCAGCTCGTTCATCACGATTATTGTACACCTATAGTAAAACTGCTTTGCGTTTTATTCAACTTTATCTTTGTTTATTTATTTTAGGTTATTGTTTATGATGTTAAAACAAAAGTATTCAGCTGCCCAAGTAAGAGAAATATTGCAACGAGATGCTGACAGTGACGGCTCTGAGTCGTCTGATGATGCAGCATATTCAGCAAGCGAAGAAGCATATCAGCCAAGTTCGGGCGATAAATCTGATGATGACAGTCATGATTCAGATGGCGACAGCAGTTGGTCGCCAAGTGAATGTGAGACTGATGTTGAGCCGGTAACATCGCCTGCAGCAAAGTATCAAGTTACAGGTCGAGGCAAAAGTCGAGGCTGTGCTGGATGGGGAAGAAGGCAGGAGTCCTCGGTGTCAGTATCATCTGTGAGGAATCTTAGTTGTGGTCGTAGAGGAGCTAAGAGGTCATCAGCTATAAGCACAAATGTTGTCATTGAAGCCTGTGTATCTAAGGATGCCAAATCATGGAACAGGAAACCTATAAAGCAAGCTGCTGGAAGATATGCCAGAGCTAATGTCATACCCGTACAACAAGGTCCTACAAGGTATGCTGTACGAAATGTTGATGGCCCTCTCGCAGCATTCCACTTGTTCATGAGGAAGAACTTATTGAATGAAATCATGATGTGGACGAGCAAACAAGGAAGACACATTTATGATGACACCTGGAAAAATTTGACAGACGGAGAATTTCAACGTTTTCTTGGACTCCTGATCCTCTCAGGCGTGTACAAGTCACAAAATGAATCCATAGTTCAGTTGTGGAACCTTGAAGATGGTCGTTCTGTTTTCGGCGAAAATATGGCCCGTAACCATTTTCAGCAAATTTCTTGTGCTCTCAGATTTGATGATGCAATCAACAGACGTGAACAACGAGGCGTGGATAAGCTTGCTCCAATCAGACATGTTTTTGATACCTGGGAAGCAACTCTAAGTGACGCCTTTGTTCCTGGTGAAAATGTTATCGTGGATGAGCAACTGCTTACATTTCGTGGCCATGTTCCGTTCAGACAATATATTCCCAGCAAACCTGGGAAATATGGCATAAAGCTATGGATGTTGTGTGACAGTACAATGTCATATATTCTGCGTCTTCAAGTATATACAGGAAGGGAACTCGGACAAAACAGGGAACAGAATCAGGGTGAAAGGGTTATGCTGCAACTCACTGAAGGATTGACGCGATCTGGCAGAAATGTTACTGTTGACAGTTTCTTCTGCAGTTTATCCCTGTCACGGAAATTGCTAGAAAAACAAATGACACTTTTGGGGACAATTTGAAAGAACAGAAAAGAATTACCTCCAGAATTTGTAACAGCAAAGGGCCGAGAGATATTCACTTCACTGTTTGCCTTTCGCGATGACGCCACTCTGGTTTCCTATTGCCCGAAGAAAGGAAAAGTGGTTGTTCTTCTGAGCAGTTTGCATGATCAAGAAGAAGTAGATAACACACGTCCAGACAAAAAAACCACGCATGATCTTGGACTATAATTCTAGTAAAGGTGGAGTTGATACGGCAGATCAAATGTTGCGCACGTATACAACAAAACAAATGACAAGATGCTGCCCAGTGACAATCTTCTACAACATGTTGGACATCAGTGCTTTGAGCACCTTCATTGTTTGGATGTCACTAAATCCAGAATGGCAGTCCAAGTCAAAGCACAGACGTTGTCTATTCCTCTTGGAATTAGGAAAGCAGCTGCTTCAGAGTAACTGCAGCGAGACTTCTTCCAGCATTGAAGAAGCCACTGATGCTGTTTGCAATGTCGGGATCCCAAAGAAAAGGGCAAGGTGTCACTGCTGTTCTAGAGAAAAAGACAAGAAAAGCAACTTAGTTTGCACCTCCTGCAAGCGCAGTGTTTGCAAAGAACATTCAGAAATTGTCTGTGTCTCATGCAAATGACTGTAGTACTTTACTGTGTTCATCAAGTGCATGCAAAAACTGCTTTCATGGCAACTCTTCTTCATGTAATTTTATGATAAAGCATTAAATTTCAAAACATTTAACCTTCATATAATAAATAATTAATTTGGAATAATATTTTGTCTGTTTAGTTTAAAATTTTCATGGTTAACAATTAAAATTCATCGTGGGGTCATTTATGCAGTGTGTGCAAAAAATCTCGGTAATTCCAGGGTTAAATTATATATAAATATTATTTATATCAAGGAGATGGTGTCTCATCCTGGAATCTATGGGTGGACAAGTTCGATTTTCTTAAGCAGTAAATCCAGGTAGCAGAACAATATAGGAAGAAAACTATTTACATTAAAGATCTGGGGAAAACAGTGTATGATACAAACATGATTTTCTAACTATACCTGTCTGTTTCTCTACAGGTGAAAACGCCAAACCATTTACTCCTCAAGAAGCAAAAGACATTGTGATGACTCTTCAACAGCCTGTGGTCTTCTATAACATGGTTTTTGATTGGCCAGCACGGCTGTGGACTGTTGACTATCTTTCTGATCTACTGAAAGAAAAATCAGTACAGTTCAGGATTGGTAAGAAGAATAGTCACACAGGTATTGCTTTTTTAAAATATTTTCCTTAATTCTCATTGGACATCTCCTCCTCAGCTCCATGTATCTAAGACAGTTGTGTAAAGCTTCATACAATCCTGAGCAAATGTAAAACTCTTTCATGCTCCTAGCCAGGGGCAGCAGAACACCTTTGTAGTTAGAGAGATCAAACAAGCCAATTTCTAGCCTTGTTCCTAAGCTCTCTAATTACTAATGTGTTGAATAAAATATTAATCGGGTCATGACTCCAGTGGCCCACCCCATTCCTCTGCCTGTGCCTCCAGAAGCTATCTTGAGGCACTATCTATACACTCATTTTCCACTAATGATGCTGAATGTGAAAGTATCATTTAAAGAATTTAAAGCATTGGTATTTTGGCCAATAAGACAATTAGGGGGTCATTTTATAAAGGCTTTTGCATGATTTTGCCAGTAGATGGGAGATAAAAAGGCTTTTCAGAATATTACCCCATGTATAAAAGAATGCATAATAACAGGAGAACACATAATTTTACGTGATTTGAATGTTGACATGACTTTGGGCAGAGTCACAGACTACATAAAATATAAGAGATCACAAAAAGAGGAAGACAAACAACAGTATTTGGAAAAGCTAAGAGAAGCTGCAAAAATAGTCAGGAAAGCAAAGATGCAAATGACTGTTAACAAACTGTAAATAGGTATAATCAATCCTGTTAAGAGAAAATATGATGTAACCCTATGATAATCTATCCCCCCTAATGTCATATTTTTCTATAAATAAGTTATACAACTGAGAATGCTCTACCCTCAGTAAAAGGTTTCATGTTATTTTGCTCCATAACTATCCATTGATTAAAATGTTCAGTGTAAAAAGTTCAAATGTCAATGTTTAATGTTACAATGTAGTACTCCTCGTTTCAATGTAGACCGCTTTGATTGACCGAAATTGCAGTATAGAAGAATTCTAAATAAATAAATGGGTTAAAAATAGTGCAGTAAAATGGGGGGAGGGGACAAGACATTTTTTAGATATGTTAGTGATGAGAGGAAGTACAAAAGTGGTATTGTCAGTCTCTAGGGTAAAGGGGAGGGATATGTAGAAGCTGATGAGAATAAAACGGAATTGCTTAACAAATATTTTCAGTTCTGTGTTCACAGATGACGGGCTGGGAGTGTGATCTCAGAAAACACTCACAAATAGGAATGGAAGTGAGACTGATTTTGAACAATTTTTAGAAGACTGGGTTCCTGAGGAATTAACTGAGCTAAAGTAGACTGAGTGAAGCGGCTGGATAGGATACATCCAAGAGTATTGAAGGAACTTTGATGTGTTCTGGCAACTCCGCTATTTGATCTTTTCAGTGCTTCCTTAGAGTCAGGAGTGGTCCAAGAGAACTGGAGAAGGGTGTATGTGTTCCCTCTACACCACGGGGTTCTCAACCCAGTCCTCAGGACACACCTAGCCAGTCAGGTTTTCAGGATAACAACAACGAATATGCATGAGATAGATTTGTCTCCATTGTATGCAAATCTCTGTCATACATAACATTGTGGTTATCCTGAAAACCTGGCTGGCTAGGTGTGTCCCAAGGACTGGGTTGAGAATACCTGCTCTACATAAAGTGGAAATAAGGAAGAAGTTGGGAACTACAAATCGGTTAGTATGACCTCTGTGATGAATAAATTAGTGGAAACTCTGCTAAAGTAGAGGATAGTGAGGTTTCAAGAATCAATGAATTGCAGAATCCAAGGCAGCATGGTTTTACTAGAGACTGGTCTTGTCAGATGAATCTGATTAATTTCTTTGAGTGGGAGACCAGAGAGTTGGACCAAGGAAGAGCACTAGATGTGGCATACTTAGATTTCAGCAAAGTCTTTGACACAGTTCCCGCAGGCATCTTATAAATAAATTGAGCACCTTAGAGATAGACCCTAAAGTGATCAACTGGGTTAGAAACTGGTTGAGTAGTAGATGGAAAAGAATACAGGTAAATGGAGTTCACTCTGAGGATGAGGACATTACCAGTGTTAGGCTGCCAGGGCTAGCCCCAGAGTTGGTTCAAGGGGTTGGCGCTCTAGGCAGACCGTAAGCCTTTCATCCCCTTGGCTGTCAAAATGTATTGTTTGGCTTGAATGCCCTGCTCTTTGCCTCCTCCAGGAAGTTGTCACCCTAGGTGACTGCCTTGTTTTCCTAATGGTTGGCCCAGCCCTGCGTGCCGCAGGGATCAGTACTTGGTCTAACTCTTCTTAACAGTTTTGTAAGTGATATTATGGAAGGGATGCCAGGTAAGGATTGCCTTTTGTGAATGATACCAAAATCTGCAATGGGGTAGACACACAGGAAGAAGTAGATAACTGAGAAGGGATCTAGTGAAATTCGAAGAATGGTGAAGAACTTAGCAGCTGAGATTTAATGCTAAAAAAAAGTTGGGCTACAAAAATACAGTATAGGGGATGAAGTACTTTTGTCCATGAAAGAAAAGTGGGACCTGGGGGTGATTGTTTCTGATGATCTTAAGGTGGCTAAATGGGTAGAAAAGGAGATGGCAAAAGTCAGAATGATGCTTGGGTGCATATGGAGAGGAATGGCAAAGGAAGTGATAGTGTTTCTGTTTAAGTTTCTGATGAGACCTAATTTGGAATACTGTGTGCAGTTCTGTAGACGGCATTTTCAAAAGGATATAAACCGGATGGAGTCGATGCAGAGGGTGTCTACAAAAACAGTTAGTGGTTTTTGTTATAAAGCATATGAGGAGAGACTTAAAGATCCCAATATGTATATTTTGGATGAAAGGCAGAAGAGGGATAGAGACATTTAAATACCTCTGTGGCATAAATGCACAGGAGGAGAGCCTTCTTCAATTAAAAGAAAGCTCTGCAATGAGGGGGCATAGGATGAAGGTTAAAGGGGACGGACTCAGGAGTAATCTAAGGTAATATTTCTTTATGGAAAGAATGGTAGATACATGGAATAGCCTCCCAATGGAGGTGGTAGAGATAGGACTGTATCTGAATTCAAGAAAGCATTGGACAACTGTAGAAGATCTCTAAGGGAAAGAGGTGGAATTGTAGAGCTTAGAAGTTGTTATGAATGGGCAGACTGGATAGACCATTTGGATTTTATCTGCCGACATTCTTCTGTGTTTCTACTTAGGTATTCTATGCCCAAATATTTACTTGTGTTTCCAAGCAGGCATAAGTATCTGCAATTTTATTTTAGCCATGATTTTGGCTGCTTTGGTGGGGTAGTTTTAAAATGACACATGAACACCTGTGTATCTTTATAAAATAAACCTACTTTTCCTTCACACACAGGCAGCCTGTTATAAAATTACCCTGCAATTTGATGACAGACTTTGATCAAAATGTACTTATCACAGTTATTGTGATCTTTTGATTTTTGTGTTTACGCTCCGTTGTCTCTTGTGCAGCCTTTCACTGAGGGGATGGTTCTGACAGATATCATGGGACATTGGATTGCAAAGCATAGAGAAAGCAGAAGTAGTTTTATTTAAAGAAAAGACATCTGTAAGCATTGCAGGCATGATATGTTGGTAGAAAAGTGGTTTCCTGTAAATTCATGTAGTGTAGCACATCAGGCAGGCAGCACAAAATTCATGTGCTTTACATTGCCAAGTAATCCACTTCTCTGACAGTCACGGGTTCATTGGTGAAAGGAAGGATAGCAACTACTCAGTCTGCAGCACAGGAAAATATAAAATGGTATTGGCATAGAGGAAAGGAATACTATATATTTTTACTCCAGATGAATGATATTAACAAACTGTGAACAGCAGTGAACTCATAAGATATTGCTGTCGACTGCATGCCTTTAATAACCAAAATAAATGCTCACATAGCTGTGGCTATCTGGTAGCCTGCTTAAGGGATCCAGAAAGCATGATAGGACTGAACTAGAAGCTGAGACTATCTGTCAGGCTGCAGTTTTTCTAATTAACTAGGAGTCCTAGTGGAATCACAGGCGCTAACACAGCTAGATCTGTCTAGCAGGATGTACAGGGGACCCAGGAGGCCAGATGTTTAACTGCTGTGCTAGTATTGCTGGTTATTTGACTTATTACAGAGTCCTGTGCTTCAGTAAAGGAAAGATGAGTGCTAGAGGACAATAAGTGGGGATCTTGCATACCATTTTGACCAAGATGGTAGAATACAAAAGAGGAAGACAAAAAGAAATCTGACCTAACTAAACAAATATCTGGCAGGTAGTTATACTTTATGGCTGCCAGCTGGAATATATCCTTAGCTGGAGACACTAGATTTTTTTTTGCCATCACCACTATGTTGCTATCTATGACTCTGGTATGCAGAGTATACCGGAGTCATACATAGCAATATAGTAACAATATTTATTTATAGAATATATTGCAGTATCACTATAGAATGGAATGATTCGGGGGTAGTTCAAGGGGTCATGATGCCCTGAGCCAACTTTTGCTTTGGTGCCCCCTGTCTTGGATCCAGTCTTGTACCTTTGTTGTTTGATCATTTTATTTTATGTTTTTCATTTATTTACAAACTTTATATCCTGCATTATCTCTAGATCTAAGAAGGTTACAAGGTCATACTCATAAAATAGCATAAAACCATAATAGAACAATACAACTAAAAAACATTAAACAGTAAAATTAAATGGAAACATTCGATAGCATGCCCGTTATTAAAACAACAGAATCTAGACTCATCCCTAGCATTAAATATGAGCTTGGGTCTCAGCCAGCCTTACTACTGAATAATGCAACATTTAGCAAACATTGTTCTTGTGATCTTAGTGAACAAGAAAGGCAGTAGATTCAAAGAAACTGTATATATATCTACTGTAGCATAGTATATGATGGCAGATAAAGACCAGTATGGTCCTTCTAGTCTACCCAGTAAGGTGGTTAGAGTGGTTGTAACTGCCGCTCTGTGCAGGACACCCCCTCTATGCCTTTGTTTAGGGTTGTACCCGCGGCTCCATGCAGGTCACTCCCTCTGTTGGCTGAAGTATAAACAATATTTATTTGTTTTGATTTCATCTTCTTGCTATGTGGGGACCCACTGTGTCTGTCCCATGTCATTTGGAATTCCATCAATATATTTGCCCCCACTACCTCCATTGGGAGGGCATTCCAAGCACCTACCATCCTTTCAGTGAAAAAGTATGTCCTGACGTTGCTTTTAAGTTTACCTCCTCGCAGTTTCACTTTACGCCCTCTAGTTTTACAGCTTCCCCTTCTTTGAAAAAGGTTTGCTTGTTCATTAATACTCTTTAAGTATTTAAAGGTATGTATCATATCTCTCCTGTTCCTCCTCTCCTCTAGAGTATACATATTTAGGTCTTCAAGTCTCTTCCCATACGTTTTCTGGCTTAGGCTTGGGAGGAGTGGTCTAGTGGTTAGGACAAGGTACTTCAGGCCGGAGGGCTTGGGGGTTCAAGTCCCACCTGGGGACAGTAATCTCAGGCTGGAGGGACTGGGATTTCTAGTCCTATAGGCACTCCTTGTGGTCTTGGGCAAGCCACTTAACCCTCCATTGCCCATGTTCCCTGTAAGTATTTAGCGTATGTGTCTCATATCCCCTCGTGTATTAATGTATCCCCCAATTGACCGCTTTGACCCGGTGAAAAGCGGGATATAAATACAGCTAAATAAATAAATAGGCTCCAAATCATTTTGGTTGCCTTCCTCTGAATCGTTTCAACTCTTTTATATCCTTTGTGATGCTTCATTGCTTAATGTCCTCTGAACTAGCGTCAGTATTAGAAATTTTACATGATAAGCAATAGGAAACCAGTGTAGTGAATTTAATACATGCAAAATATGTTCGATTCAACAAATCCATGCTATTACTCATGCAGCAGCATTTTGAACAATTTGTAGTATTCATAACATTATCAGTGGTAATCTGAAATGCAATTCATTACAATGATTTTAATAAGAAGCAACTAGAGAATGCACCACCGTTTGGAAATTGTCACTTGACAGTCTCTCAACTGACAAACGATTCATAATTTGAAAATGCACACTGTTACTGCACTCATTTTCTGATGCATTGAAAGAACAATTGGGTTGGTCCTCGTCCCTCTTTACCAGCTCCACTTATTGATTTTCTCCCAAGTCGTTTTCCAGGACCTCATTTCCATTTTCTCTTTCTTCACTCTCTGTGTCTTCTGCCCTCCCTTCCCTTTAAGTGGTGTTGATCCTTCCATGTCACTTAGCCTCTCTTTATCTTCATTTCCTTTCTTATATCTTACTCCCTGTTCAAACAGCCATGTCACATTTTACCTTCCCTATTTCCACCCTCCCCTCCTTCACAGATCTGTCCCTTTCCTTTGTCTCTCATTCTCTCCATTTGTCTCCCAAACCCCTAGGTTCTTCAGATTGTCTTCCCCTTTCCATTTTACTGCACTCAGTCTCACAACCCTATTCATAACCCTCATTTGGTCACCTAGTCTCCATTGTTCTCCCTAATCCTTACTCAATGTCTTAGCCCTGCTATCCCTCCACCTAATCCCCATCTCTGGTTTTCCACCCGACCCAATATCTGAGTCCCCACTCATAGTCCCATCTGAGCTCTGAGTCCCCAGTTACACTTCTAGTACCCAACTTATCTTAGTCTTCTGATATCCTACTCAATCCCAGAGTCTCTACGTCTGAGTCCCTGCTCTCCCAGATCCCCAAGTTTCCAGTATCTTTTTCTGCTTCTTTCTCCCCTTTCTTAAGCATCCACATGCTTATTTCTCCTCTTCCCTAGCATCTACCTATCCATTTCATGCTCTAATATTCAATAGCCCTGCCTGTGCTTCTCCTTACCCCTGCATCCATCCCTCTGCCCCTATTTCTTCACTTCCCCTACATATGTTTTTGGTCCGCCACCACAGTATCAGTCGTCCTCTTCCTTCTCCTCATCCCTGCAATAGGCCACAATCCCCTCATCAGATCCCCTCTCCTAGCCCCAGCCTAAGCTTCCAGCAACAGCCACCTCCTCGCAGCTCCAGCCTTAGTATCATGATCATCCCCCTTTTCTCAGCCCTGACTTCCAGCATTGGCCACCTTCTCCTACCTGCCCCAGTATCTTCATTAATCATGGATACAGCAGCAAGAGCTTGTTCCTTCATTCCCACTATTGCGCATGCCTCCGTTTTGTCTGCCGCCCAGCAGCGGAGCAGGTTTGAAATGTGAGAGGAGGCACTTCTTGTTTCTCATAAACTGCTTAGCAATGAGGCCAAAAATGTGGTCTCATCAGACCCCAAAATCTTCGCTTACATGTGTGCAGAGTCCCCTAAGTGTTTCTTTGTAAATGCTATGTAACGCATCATATGACTTTTTTCAGTAGTGCCTTCCTTTTTGCCATCCTCTCATGCAGGGCATGTTTCAACAGTGAGCATTTTCCCTAGTCTCAGCCAGAGACCTCTGTAGTTCTTTTAAGTATTTTTTTATTTTATTTTGATTTATTTAAGTTTTTATAGACTGCTTTTCCTAAGATCAAAGCGGTTAAATACTTTTAAATATTACACAGGGCAATTAAACATAGAACATGATAAAGATGATAAAAAGATCAACACTGTTTACATTTAATATAACCAATTTACATAGTGCATAGTGCAATTAAGGAAGCAACAGGACAAACATGTTTAATTTAAGTAGATTATGCCTAACGTGTTTCTGTAATTTGATCAGTAGTCTTGACTATGTAACTGAGCTCTGTAGATAACTGGTCATGTTCGATGATCACTTGTCATTTTGCTAAGTTATTGTTAGGCCTGCAGGTTTATGCTAATCTTAGGCATAAGAATGACTTTTCTTTGGCTCCTTTGTTCACCCACAGCTATTGACTTTGGAGAAGCAGTCTGATCAATGCAGTATCTTGGTGATGCCAAATTGTTTCCATTTTACAATTATGAGCAGTGCCCCAAGGGATATTCAAACACACTGAAATGTTCTTGTAACCTTTCAACAATTTGCACCTTTGAATAACTTTATCCTGGAGCTCTTTTGGCAGCTCTGTGTTTTGTATGTTTAGACTTCTTTCAGATACACTTCATATAACAGAAACAGCTTGATTCTTTATCCATAAATATTTGAATCCGCTCAACTATTGTGATTGAACACAAGTGGGTTCTATTTAACTTATTATTGACCTTGTTAAGGATGAGTAGCCTAGTGGTCAGAGCAGTGGCCTGGTGACCAAAGAGGCCAGGGTTTGAATCCTACTGACCCTCCTTGTGGCTTTGGGCATGCCACTTAACCCACCATTGCCTCAGATTCAAACTTAGATTGTAAGCCCTCCTAGGATAGGGAAATATCTGTTGTAGCTGAGTATAACTTGCCTTGAACTACTACTGGAAAGGTGTGACCTAAATAAATAAATAAATCATTTGAAATGAAACTAATTTGGTTTGTTGTGAAACAGGATGTGAAGTCTTATGCAATTGAGAAATTTGGTTTCTTATTTTTAATTGTCCAGAGTTGGACAGTGATGAAGAAAGAAAGGAAGAAAATCAATAACTTCAAATTATGGTGCTGGTGAAGAATACTGTGTATACCATGGACTGCCCAAAAACCAAATCAATCTGTACTATAGGAGAACAAACCTAATCTTTCCTTAGAAGCTCAAATGACAAGTCTTTGACTTTCATACTTTGGAGATATCATATGAAGAGAGAGGTCATTAGAGAAAGACATCATGCTTGGCATGGTTGAAGGTCGATACAAAAGAGGAAAACTTACAGTGCCGACCGATCAGTAGTGTAATGTCAGGTATGGATGTCACTCTGTCAACAATTAACCACCTGACTGAGGAATGAACACAGTTTAGGGCAACTATCTACAGGGTCGCCATGAGCTGGAATGTCCTCCCAGTGGAAGTGATGGGGGCAAATACAGTCACAGAATGCAAAATGGCATGGGACAGACACGGTGTATTTTTATTTATTTAGCAACTTTTTTATACTGCTGTATCTACCAGTCACAGCAGTGTACAAGGGAGCAAGTAGAAAAAGTATAACATTACATGGAATGTGAGTAAATAAATTAACCTTAAACAGGTAACTAGTGGTTCTAACGTGAATAGGAATAACGTGATAGTAGGGATGGGCATTAACATTTAATGTTTAACATTTAACAAAGCAGGCAATAGTTAGAGTAAGTTGTGATATATGGCTCAAATCTGGGAGTAACAGTGATGGGAGCAGGGGACATAGTGAGAGCTCTGGAGGGTGGGAAGGATTGGTCAGAAGCTAAGTGTCTGATCCAAAATGTTCCAGGAAGAGGTCAATTTTTAATTTGCATCGAAACTCCCCAATGTCTGTCAATGATCATATTTCTGGGGTGATGGAGTTCCAGATAGTGGACGCATAGAAGAAGAAGGCTTTGCTGGTGATAGAGAGATTAGATCCTTTTATAGCAAGAGGATGAAATCAAAGAAAACTTAAATACCTTTTGTACTTCAATATACTTCCCACAGGTGCTCCTTGTGGTCTTGGGCAAGCCACTTAACCCTCCATTGCCCATGTTCCCTGTAAAATAGTTATCTCCAAGTTATAATACCCTGTTCAATGTAATTTCAGTTTGTTCAATGTAAAACCGTCTTGATATCATGAAAGGCGGTATGTAAGAAATGTTAAATAAAATAAATAGAGGAGGATGATCTGCACAGAGCAACAGGCACAACCCTAAATACAGCCATAAAGGTGGTTTACCTGCACAGAGTTGCAGCTACAACCCTAAGCACAGGCATGGGTGGGGGTGACCTGCATGGAGCGGCAGCTACAACCCTAAACAAAGGCATGGGTTGGTGATCTGCACAGAGCGGCAGATACAACCTAAACAAAGGCATGGGGGGATGCCCTGCATGGATCGCTAGTTATTTATTTATTTATTTAACATTTTTATATACCGCACTATTTATTATCAGCGCGGTTTACATAGAACTACAAAACATCAGATAAGATACATATATCTGTTTTTACATGGAACAGGAAGAAAAACTTGGAAAACCGGGGTAATTGTAACAAAGGATAATAGACATTGAACTATATACATATGATAGTAATATTACATGAAAAGGCATCTTGTTAGATAGGAACGGGATTAGAGCTATTTGGATGAACTTGTGTTATTGTGTTCTCTGGAAAGTATTTGATGAAAAGGTGATGCTTCAAGGCCTTTTTGAACTGGGGGATATCAGAGATGGCCCTAATGTGTGGTGGGAGGGTGTTCCACAGTTTTGGAGCACATAAGCTGAATGATCGGTTCACAGTTGCAGAGATGTATTTTAAGGATTCTTTTGGAACTTTAAGCATGTTTAGTTCCGAGGTTCTTCTAAGCCTGTTGGAGGGGATAGGTTGTATCAACTCTGATAGAGAGGAGGGAGCAGGTCCTTTGTGAGCTTTGAAGACTAGTAGCAGGGTCTTGAAGGTGATTCTCGCTTGGATAGGGAGCCAGTGTAATTGTTTCAGGAGAGGTGTTACATGTTCTCTTTTTGGTACCCCGAAGAGCACTCTTGCAGCACTGTTTAATGCTAGTTGAAGCGGGTTGAGGGTTGATTGGGGGAGCCCCTGTAGTATACAATTTGCGAAGTCAAAGTGTGGGATAATTAAAGCCTGGTAGACAGTACGGAAATCATCTGGATCAATTAGTTGGCGAAGGTGTCTAAGGGAGCGAATCTTGAAATAAATTGACTTTACAGTGTTGGCTATGTGGGTCTTCATGTCTAGATTTTGATCCAGGGTAACACCAAGATAACGGATGTGGGGTTTTACTTGCAACTTAGCATCATGGACTTCAAGGAATGTAGGTGGTGTGAACTTGGGGTTTCTTGAGATGAAAAGTACCTCAGTTTTCTTGTTCTGGATTCTGAGATTTTGAGTCAGTAGCCAGTCTGAGATGGCGTTAAAACAGTTGGATATGGTGGTGAGATTCATCTTATCAATGCAGAATGGCATATATAATAAGACATCATCAGCATAGATCATGTAATTGACTTTGAAGGACCTGATAATGTTGCATAAGGGTTGCATGTAGATGTTGAATAATAATGATGACAAAGAGGAACCTTGTGGGACTCCTTGACCTTGGTGAAATGGATCTGATGTTTCACCATTTGAGCGAACTTGCTGCCATCTTTCTGAGAGGTAAGAATTGCACCATTCAAGAGCATTTCCACAGAGGCCCTTCTCTCTTAGGCGGACAATAAGAATGTCATGACAGACCGAGTCAAAAGCAGCCGCGATATCTAAAAAGATGAGGACAAAACCCTGTTTGATGTTGTCGATGCCAGAGTTTAAGCTGTTGAGAAGTGAGGTGAGGAGCGTTTCGACCCCGTAAGATTCCCGGAATCCATGTTGACAGGTGTCCAGAGGTGCTTCAGTGTCGATATGGTCTTGCAATTGTCTGTAGACTATCTTTTCGATTATTTTCGCAAGGGTGGGTATGCTGGAGATGGGTCGGTAAGAGTCTGTTTTTTGCGGATCTAATTTGAGGTTTTTTAGTAGAGGTCGTATGGAGGTCTGTTTGAGGGCAGAAGGGAATGAGCCAGTGTCAAATGATAGACTTATGATTTTGGATATTGTTGGAGCAAGTTCTTTGCGGAGGTCCTTTATCCAAAAAGCTGGACACGGATCGGTGTGTGCTGTGGATAAGTTGAGAGATGAGATAATATCTTCAATTAGCTTCAAAGAAGGGGTGGAGAAAGAAGCTAAAGGAGCTGGGAGTGCATGAGCATTCAAGATAGTGGGTATTGTAATTTTATTTGTGCAGCATATCTTAGATTGTATGTAAAGGGCATAAGCTTGTGGGTTGATTTCACACTGGTGCTCCTGTGAGGGTTCTTTGGCTAATTTCTTAACGAGGGTAAATAGGTCGTGAGGTTTGTTTATAGCACGTTTAAGGATGTCTGTATGATATAGTCTCATTTTTTCAGAAATAGCTTTGCGGTGGGTTTCAAGATGTTGCATGTATGCAGACTGATTAGTATCGTTGCGTGATCTCCTCCATTTCTTCTCAAGTTTTCGCAAATGTTTTAGGGATTCTTTCAGATCTGATGTAAACCAAGGTGCCATAGCTTTTCTTCTTAATGACTTATTTCTGGTCGGACGAGATGAGATGCGGTTGAGTCTGTTGTTCCAAGAAGTGATAATCTCTTCCAGGTTTAGGGTAGAATCATTAAAGAGATCATCAGTTTCCTTGAGGATTTGTTCCCTGTTAAAAGGTTGGAAGCTTCTGGATGTGGTATTTGCATATTTGTTTAGGTTCTTGTCATCGGAATATTGTTACAACCACTCTAGCCACCTTACTGGGGAGACTAGATGGACCATGTTTGCGTGCACTTTTCCTGGCCGGTTGGACCAAGTAAAATCCTCCCTCGGTTCTTTGGCTCCAATTCTCTAAATTCAGTGCATGTAAGGAAAGAAATGAAAACACACACAGAATTATACCATAACAGTCTACTTAAGTTCTTAAGTGTCATGGGCTTGCAAACCTGAGCAGTGTCCTCTAATCCCTCACCATAGCTAGGCCACAGGACTTCTTTTATTATGAAAAAACTGCTACCTTCTACAATTTTGTCTTATCACTCTATGTCATGTTTCGGCTTCACATTTTGTTTATCTGCGTGTTACAGATCAAGCTAAACACTATGTGCTACAGGTCAAACTGGGCACAAACATTGCTCATGTTTCATCAGGACAAGCATAACTCTGGTAACCCGGAAGCCCTCCTCGCCTCCGTCCACCTCATTACACAGCCCCACGAGTACCTCAACCCCCCCCCCCCAACAAAATCACAAACAACTGTATTTGGTACAAACATTTTGGTCGCAGCTTTATTTACAACTTGTAAACCGCCCAAAGGGCCTGAATAACCGTTAACATAACCCAGCCCCGCACCCCTTTACCGGAGGATGCCCCCCCACCCGCCATCCTAGTAGCAAGGCGGAGCATCCTCCTCCCCCCCAAACCCCGCCGCCTGCCTCGCCATCCTAGTAGCAAAGGCCGGCTCCCACCCCCCCGCTACCGGGTCGAGACCCCCAACCGGGCTGTCTCGCCCCACCCCCAAGGAGCATTTCGCCCCCCACTGCTCATAACCAGGTCAAGCCCGCGCCGCTCCTGCGAGCGCAGGCTCTGTACCCCCACCGGCTGCGACAACTTCACCACCCCATCAAAAAGGGGGCGGGTGGGCGGGAACATGACCGGATTCCCGAGGAGCCGCGGCCAGAAGAAGACGGCCACGCGGCTCCTCGCCGGCACAGCGCCGCCCCCCCGCCGACCGCCGGCCAATGAAATCGCTCCGACGTTGTGACGGAGCGATTTCAAATGCCGCGCGCGCCGTTCCCTCTCAACCCTGCCCCACCCCCAAGCAACCCAGCACGCTGGAGGCCGAGGCCGGGCCCGGGCCCAGGTTACTGACGGCCGCGGGACCCGGCCCGCGGCCTCGAGCATTAACTCTGGTAACCCGGAAGCCCTCCTCGCCTCCGTCCACCTCATTACACAGCCCCACGAGTACCTCAACCCCCCCCCCAACAAAATCACAAACAACTGTATTTGGTACAAACATTTTGGTCGCAGCTTTATTTACAACTTGTAAACCGCCCAAAGGGCCTGAATAACCGTTAACATAACCCAGCCCCGCACCCCTTTACCGGAGGATGCCCCCCCACCCGCCATCCTAGTAGCAAGGCGGAGCATCCTCCTCCCCCCCAAACCCCGCCGCCTGCCTCGCCATCCTAGTAGCAAAGGCCGGCTCCCACCCCCCCCGCTACCGGGTCGAGACCCCCAACCGGGCTGTCTCGCCCCACCCCCAAGGAGCATTTCGCCCCCCACTGCTCATAACCAGGTCAAGCCCGCGCCGCTCCTGCGAGCGCAGGCTCTGTACCCCGCCACCGGTGCGAGGTATGAACTATCTTCGCACCGCCCCCCCCCCCCCCCATAAAGCTGCGACCAATCAGTTCCAAAGCTTCTTGCCAATCATTGAGCAATAAGTCCTGGCCAACCGGGGACAAGTGTACCCCGTCGGTACGATACAGTCCAGCGCACCGGGGGTCCGCCCAAGGGTGCTGGACCTGCCACCCGCCAGCCTGCTGCAACCACCGGCCGATCTGCCTGTTGATCTTGGCTAGCCCTCTAGACCACCGCCGCTGCGACAAGCAGGCCGGCCGCGGGATGATGTCCGACCACACAATCGCCAAGTCCGGCCACTGCTCCTGCAGCGCCCGCAGATCCCGTTGTACAGCACGAATAAGTTGCCGGCACGTCCACCCGGAAAGATCATTGCCTCCCAGGTGTATCAGAAGACCCAACGGCAGCTGCCGCCTCTCCGCGTGCTCTCGAACCACTGGAAGTAGCTGCCACCAACGCATGCCCCGCTGGCCGAGCCACACCAGCCGGAAATTACAGGACACCAAGCCCAGGTGTAGACCCAGCGGACGAGTTGATGCTCTGCGTTCCGCCCAATAGACGAAGGAATGTCCCAGAAGCCACCATACGCCTGGCGGGCCCCGTGCAGCACTCCATGTCGGCACGCTTGGCTGAACACCTGGAAAAGAAACACAGCATTAATACCCCCCCACACCCCCCCCCCCGACACCCCTGCAGTTACAACTGTTCTGGGCGCACATAGCCCGTGTAAGCCCTGGAGCTCCAACGCCCGATGCGTTGAATCACCTCACCCCCGAGGCCCGCGGCCGCGGCACTGGTCGCCGCACCTATCCGAAAGGAATGAGAAGCGTACCCACGCTCGTCCACGCCCAACCGCCTCAAGGCCAGGCGGAAGACCGCCGTGAATTGAAACTGGGTGACGGCCGAACCGTCCTCATGACAAAAGAAACAGCCAGCCCCAACCCGACGCTGACGCCGGTACATCAACAAGTTCTGCACCGGACAAGATTCCAGACCAGGGATAGCCCGCAACAGCACCCACCGACCCCGCCCCTGCGGGTCAGTTTTTGAGCGATCCAGAAATATCCGAACCAACTGTTCCTGCAGGTCCACCTGATGCTCCTGCAACCCTCCCCGACCCCTCCGCCCGCCCGCCTGGGGGACCAGTTCACTAACTCGAAAGGCCCCAAAGAATGCTGTGACAAACAACGCCCGGAACAAGACGGCCTCCAACGCGGAAGCCGCAACCTCGGGCAGGACACCCCAAATCTGCAGCAGCAAGTCATGCGACATGGGACGGCGCCAATCTGAGGCCGGGGGCTGCACTCGAGCCCAACCGGCTAGGAGCCGCTTCACTACGTACGAAGTGCCCGGATTGCCCCAACCCGCCACCCTGCAAAAGAAGGAGAAACCGACCAAAGCCGCCCGTGCCGCTGACCGGGACCAACCAGACTCCTTTGCCCAGACTATGAAAGACCCTGCCAAGAGGTCCCCAACGCTGCCACCCCTCCAGCCCCTTCCCCACAGAAACTCACGAACCCGTGCATACCCCCGCAGATAGGCTTTCCACGTACCTGGAGCCAGGGAAGAACGCAGCAACGAGATCATTCCGGCGTCCCAAGCTGCCAAAGGTGCTCCGGCACTACCGCCGCGGTCTCGTCCGCCCCGGTGCCAAGTCCCGAAACCGCTCCCACTGGAAACGAGACAAAGCATCAGCAATCCCATTCTGAACGCCCGGCACATGACGAGCCCGAGCCGTGATATTAAGACGAAGACAAGCCAGCACAAACACCCGCATCAACGCTGCTACCCGTGGACACTTGGGAGAATGGCGATTAATGACCTGCACCACCGCAGCGTTATCACACCAGAAAACAACCCGCCTATCCCGTAACCTCTCCGGCCACAGCCATAAGGCCACCACAATCGGAAATAATTCGAGGAACGTCACGTTGCGCGTCAGACCACCCGAACACCACGATGCGGGCCACGGCACCGCACACCACGCGCCCTGGAAGTACAATCCCATGCCCGAACCACCGGCGGCATCTGAAAACAATTCCAGATCCCGGTTGGAAATCTCCCTGGACTGTAACAACGAGCAACCATTGTAGTCCGCCAGGAACGCATCCCACACGCGCAGATCGGCTCGCATCCCCGCAGTGACTCGGATGCGATGATGCCCACATCGGACCCCGGCCATCGCCAAAGATAATCTTCGCGCAAAGGGCCGCCCCATAGCAATGACCCGACATGCAAAATTCAGGTGACCAACTAAACTTTGAAGCTCGGTCAAAGTCACCTTCGCAGCGGAACCAACCGCCGCCACCAAGATCCGCAGCCGCTCTACCTTATCCGCAGGCAACCGGACCACAAACTCCATCGAATCAATCTCTATCCCCAGAAAGGAGATACGAGTCACCGGTCCGACCGTCTTGCCCTCTGCCAACGGGATGCCAAAATCAGCCGCCAAGCCCTGGAAAAGCCCCAGCAAAGATCCGCACACGTCGGACTGGGCTGGCCCGACGAACAAGAAGTCATCAAGATAATGCACTATAGTCCGCCGCCCAGACATCCGCACCAGCACCCAGTGCAAGAAAGAGCTAAAGGCTTCAAAGTAGGCGCACGAAATCGCACAGCCCATGGGCATGCATTTGTCATAGTAGTACTGATTGTCAAAACGATATCCGAGCAAGGGGAAAGCGGACGGGTGCACCGGCAGGAGACGAAAGGCTGACTCAATGTCCACCTTCGCCAACAGGGCCCCTTTCCCACATTGTCGCACCAGCTCCAATGCCTCATCAAAGGACGCATATCGCACAGAGCACAGCTCACGCGGGATATGGTCGTTCACCGAAGCACCGAGGGGGCAAGAAAGATTATGGATCAGCCGATACCGCCCCGGCTCCTTCTTCGGGATGACCCCCAGCGGCGATACGATAAAAGGCGAGAAGGGGGGCCGTTCAAACGGCCCAGCCACTCTGCCCAGTGCACGCTCCGCCGCAATCTTTCCCCGGGCCACCTCCCCCAACCGCCTCACCGATACCGCATTCCCCCTTTCCAACCCCTGAACCGCCCCCCGCACTGGGATACGAAAGCCCTCGGAAAACCCTGCCCATAACATCGCCCCCGCCTTGCCATGTCTGGTAGCCGCATAAAGCTCCAGCCACGGCTGCAGCGCCAGCCTCTTAATGGGGGTAGGCGCTAGCCCCTCTGCATTCCCGTCACTTACTGGCAGCCGCCGTCCCAGGCACCGCTCTGCGGCTGCACTTGACGGCCGAGTGACCGGCGCCGCAAAGCGAACAGGCGTGCCGGAACTTACAGTCCGGGAAGGGGCAGGACGTTTTATTGAAGCGCCAGCACAGGTCCCCGCCGGGACCGCTCGCCCCCGTTCTGCTCGTCTCGGGCCCCGGGCCTGCTGGCCGAAAGGGCCGCTGGCCGACCGGAGCCGCCGTACCCGCCGCCTTACCCGGACCAGGACCCCCCCCCATACCGCCCCTTTTTGCCGACATTTGCGTGAGCCAAAGGTTGATATCCTTCATTCCCCACGTCAACTGCCTGTTCTCCTCCATCCTGTCGCGGAACTCCTCATCATAATTGAGCCAGGCCCAACCTTCGTGCACCTGGGAAGCCAGCCGACAAGATGGCATCAGCGTAAGCCAGAAGCTCGCCGTAACAACTCGGGTCCTCATGGCCCCATACACTCGCCAGCCGCAAAAAAGCCCGCGTCCAATTCAACGTGTTCCGTGACACCTTCCGTACCCTCCCCGCTTTCTCGTCCTCTTTACGCTTCTTGCGACTCTCCCCTGAACGTTTTCTCCCCTCCAACAACCGGAAAATATCCAGGTAACGCCGCTTTACGATCCGCCTCCGCAACTTGCGCGGAACACACTCCCACAATTCCGCGCAACGGACCACCGCGGACCCCGCCCCCTCGTACCCCGCCCCCGCTTGCGGGACAACCGTGGAGTCAGCCGAGGAAGTGGCGGAGGACCCGGACGACGAGGAGGAAGACGACGAGCTCCTCCGCCGACGCCGTCGGTGCTTCCGCTTCGCCTTGGCTTTCCGTGCCGGCGGAGCACACTCGCTCGGCACCACCACCACCCCACCTCCCCCCACCGCAACCCCCGAGCACTCACCTGCTGTCAACTGCGCTGCCGTCGCCTGCGCCTCCGAAGTGGACGCCGTCTGCTCCACCGAAGACTGGCCCAGCTGGCTAGCAGTCGAAGACATCACAGTGGATCCCACAGCCGCCGCTGAGGACCCACTCGGAGGAACCGGAGCCGACCCCGACACCTGCAAAGAGAGAGGGGAGCCAACACACGGGGAGCCTACACCCGGGGAAGTCGGAAAGCCCGTCCCCGGAGGCGCCCACCCAAACGGCCCCATCCCCCACCCAACACCCCGTCCCTGCGCCCCTCCAGAGGATCCTAACCCCCCGGCCGCCCAGTCTGCCGCCCCCCAGGGGGGCTGCCCAACAGCCGGAAGCCCGGCACCCCAATGGTTCCCGCCCCACGCCACCCCCCAGGCCGGAGCTTGCCCAGGTACCGGGGACCAAGCCGGCCACCCTCCCCCATGCAAACCGGCCCCCCCCAACCCATAGGTAGGGGCCCATAAGCCCCAGCCGCTGCCTGCCCCCGTCCAGGCCCCCCCCCTCCTGTACCATCCACCCCATCTCCAACCCCCCCGTGAGACAAGCTCGCAGCAACCACCCCCCCTTCAGTCACTCCCCCCCCCCAACAACCCCTCCACATCCACCATTCCTGGGCCAGCGCCCACCCCCCGGGGGCTCCCCACCTCCCCAGGACCATTGAGACCATCTACAGGGGCAGTGAGAGCTCCCCGCTTCCCGGCCCCGACCCGCCGCTTAGCCGCCTGCCTACTACCCCCCCGCACTACTCCTCGACCCGCCCCGGCGCCTGGCGCCGCCCCCGCCCCACGGGATCCCCGCGGAGTACCCCCAGCCTGTGCCCCCGACGTCCTCCTGGCTCTGCTGGAGCCAGCCATGATAGGGCTGCCCTACTCTGCGTCACCCCCCCACTGGTTTCGTTCCCTTTTTTCTTATTTTATCTTGCTGCGTTTTTTTTTTTTTTTAACCAGCCCCCCTTCCTCGATGCGCCCCCCCCTCACCGAAAGCCCCTACCCCGCGACCCCAGAATCCCCCCCCCAACAAACCCAACTCACCAGGACCCTCACCGCCCGGAAAAACACGACCGGATTCCCGAGGAGCCGCGGCCAGAAGAAGACGGCCACGCGGCGCCTCGCCGGCACAGCGCCGGGCCCCCCGCCGCCCGCCGGCCAATGCCCTCGCTCCGACGTTGTGCCGGAGTGTTTTCAAATGCCGCGCTCGCCGGTCCCTCTCACCCCTCCCCCCCCCCCCCCCCGAGCAACCAAGCACGCTGGAGGCCGAGGCCGGGCCCGGGCCCAGGTTACTGACGGCCGCGGGACCCGGCCCGCGGCCTCGAGCATTTCTGTAAAACAAAAACATTCTGTCTCATTTTCACAAACATCTACAAAATACAATCTTGACTTTTATAACACATACTGCTAAGCTGTCAACAAAATTCCAAGCCATTCTCCATAATATTAACTCTTTCAGAGGGCCCTGGTACCCCACTTTGAATACTGATTTTGTGAAGAATCACTACAAATGAATGGTAGCTCAAACATGTCTAAATCCAAAATAAATGTTCTTCCACAATGGGGAAACGTCTTCCACTTCACTTTGCAGATGCCCCTTCAGAGTACCTAGGCACCACATCTGGTCCATAGGTGAACTTCATCTTGCTGGTTGGAAGAAGTCTGTATACAAACATATGCTTTATTTAATAATATAGAGAAAGGATTAGAATCATCCTTCAAATTAACCAAAGCTATGTGGCACTGTTTGTTCTCTGTAGGAAGGCTTTACCAATTCTTGCAAGCACTATTTTATTTATTTATTTAACTGCATTTATATACCGCTTTTCACCGGGTCAAAGCGGTGTAACATATAACAAAAGGGGGGGGGGCAATACTTTAAAGGGTAGGGCCGTCACCAGGGGGCAACATTTATAGATTTGGGGTGGACATAGACATGCACGCTTCTGCTGTATCTAAGTATTAGTTCATGCGGATAGGGTGGTTTTTCTGTTCAGAGATGTTCGCAGAATAGGATTGTTTTCAGCTGTTTCTTGAATGATGTGATGTCAGCGTTGTTCCTGATGTGGTTTGGCAGAGAGTTCCAGAGGGATGGAGCATAAAGTTCCAGAGGGATGGAGCATATTTGCTGGCAGTGGCCAATTGTCTTCCATAGATCTTTCAGTAATTCAGAGGTTTGCACCCACATTCAAATCATGACACCTGTCATCACTCCAGATTTTTCAGCAGCAGCTTTTCACTATGGGCTGCACTATGCACATCTTCGACAGAGTTTTGGTGACTATCCATCCAAGCTTCATGGCTGCATATTTATGAGTAGTCTTGCTGGAATCATTGATCTTTACTAGGAGTCCACACATCCAGTAGCACTGCAGACTTCTTTTCTTTCAGTAGATGTCTTTGGTCCGGAGGATTCAGTGCATGCAATATATATAATTTGTAGAACCAAAACACATTACTACAACAGTCCTTTGGTTCCTCACAATTGCAAACAAGCACAACTGCTAATGGCAATATAGAATGGTTGAACAGAATTATCTTATCTAATGCTAATTAATTATAATACATCTACTGCGGGCACTAAATTATTACAAATTGTTTGTATATATGTAGACCAAGCTAGCTTGTCCTGGTAGCATACTTCTATCTTGCATCTACATTTCTCAATTTATTCTCTTATTTACCAAATGTTAGGCCACAGGCTAATAAACATTCCTCTCTTATCAGATGCACAATTGTACATATCACTAGTTATGTTTGTGATTTACTTCTCCAACTGTGACAGTTTACAAGGTATAGTTAATCTTATTACTTAAGAGGTAACAAACATTAAAACATAACTAGTGGTTTATGACAAATAAATTAAACCCATTTAAATTATTTACCAAAAATTATTTGGAAGGCTGTCTTATCTTATGTAATGGTTTAACTCACATTACTATAAATATTGTCAGTAATATAACTATCTGATTATCATAGACATCTCAGCTCACAAAAGAGGGAACATTTACCCAAGGGTATAGACAGTACTAAGAATTGTGCACAAGAAAAGGTAATGCATTCATAACCACAAAACTTTAAAAAAAACTATAGAAGTTAAACTAATTAAAAATTCAATCATTGCGTCATACTCCTCTTTGTTACACTGTTTTCAGAACAAAACAACATAGTTTGCTTGTTAGAATGAAGCTATATCATTCATTATTTGTTATTGCTAAAAGCTAAATCCCTAATCTAATATCTTTTCTTTAATATTGCACATATCACTATGCTTCTTGTAAATAAGAAACAAAAAGAAAAAGATATAACAGTATTACTAATCAGAAATCACAAAATGAAAAGAAAATATCAAATCTTCACGACAAACACTGTGTCATAAATGCACATGACAGATAATCTGCACCCCCACTGTATACAGTCATGTTGGTTATTTCACCTTTCTTTTAATCTTCTTTTCTTTTTACTCTTTTTTTCCCCTTTAATCAAATAAATTTGCTTTGACTTTAAAAAGCAATTCAATTTTCAGCAAAGCAACTAACTTGTATCACCTTTTAAACACCTTCATAATTTTTCTTCTTAGTTTTTGTTATATCATGCAAATTCACACAACTTATCAGATATCTTATCTAATGCTAATTAATTATAATACATAAACTAGCACTTAATTATTAAAATAATTATTTATTTATATTTAAAATAAGCAAAGGTGCATGACAAGGCTGCATACTTTCCCCCTACCTTTTTAATTTATATGCAGAACAAATCATCAGAGAAGCAGGATTGTATGAAGACAACAGAGGTGTGGTGGAAGACTTGGAGTGGAGGAGTGGCCTAGTGGTTGGGGCAAGGTACTTCAGGCCGTAAGGTCGGGGGTTCAAATCCCACTAGAGGACAGCAACCTTGGGCTGGAAAGACTGGGGTTTCTAGTCCCACAGGTGCTCCTTGTGGTCTTGGGCAAGCCACTTAACCCTCCATAGCCCATGTTCCCTGTAAAATAGTTATCTCCAAGTTATAATGCCCTGTTCAATGTAATTTCAGTGTGTTCAATGTAAACCGCACTGATGCAGAATAGCGCGGTATATAAGAGAATTAAAATAAAATAAATAAATAAATAAAACTTTAATCTACTTGGATCAACTATCAATAAAGAAGCAACAAGCAGTCAAGAAATCTGACGACGCATTACTCTTGGCAGAATGGTTATGAAAGACCTAGACAAGATTCTCAAGAGCAGAGATGTCTCTCTCCATACAAAGATTCGACTTGGTCAAACCATGGTATTTTCAATAACATCATATGGATGTGAAAGCTGGACAGTAAAAAAAGATAGACAGGAAGAAAATTGATGCCTTTGAATTATGGTGCTGGTGGCGAATACTGCGTATACCATGGACCTCCCAAAGTACAAATCAGTCAGTACTAGAGAAGATCAAACCTAAGCTTTCTTTAGAAGCCCAGATGACAAGACTTTGACTTTCATACTTTGGACACATCACGCGAAGAGAGAGATCATTAGAGAAAGACATCATGCTTGGCAAGATAGAAGGTCAAAGCAAAAGAGGAAGGCCAGCAATGAGATGGATCGATACAGTAACAGCAGCTGTGGGTGCCAGTCTGTTAAACATGAGCCACCTGACTGAAGACCGAACACAATTTAAGACAACTATCCAGAGGATCTCCATGAGTCGACAGCGATTCGACAGCACTTAACAAAAACATCAGATATCTGAATACATCAAAAAGCTGCTACACATGCATGAAGATCTTCCATTCATTCCTACCCAACTAAATATAAAACAGGAAAATACATGCTTAACCATTCACCAGAGGTTATCTGCAGTCATAAACTCTGGAAAGTATTATTTACAACAAACTTTCCAGTATTTGCATTTTTACACATGGAATAAAATCAGCAGACAAATTCTCTTAACTATAATAAGCTTAGACCCATAACCTAGATAACAAAATTTGTACATCATGGTTTTAAAATATTTACTGTTTAAACACAAGTAAACACAAGTTAATCAGTTTGTGTTTTTCATCCCACCTCCATCACAATTGTCAAATCCAGGTTCTGTGAAAAATAATCTTAAACACAATCTAATAAAATCACGATCACAATCATGTGGATTTATTTCTCAATAATACTGCTGTCAATTGGAATCAAAAGTAGTTATTTTTATACATTTATGGGGAAAAGAAAGAAAAAATTAGCAACATTATGCTGTACTTTAACTGTGTTCTGTTTTGATATTCTTAAAAGAAACTTCTCTAATAAGGCATGCTTTTATCTGGCAAGAAGGCCTTGAGAACTCAGCAATCTCTCACTAACAGAGCTATTATAATTACACAGTCCTGCCAAGCTATTCCTCCAAATTGTTATCTGTGCTGTGTACTTCTATCCAGCTGTTACTGCAGTGTAGCTTACTAAAGAAGACAATACATTCCTCTTCCCAGTCCATTGACTTAGAGAATCCATCTCATATTACAGTACAAACCCATACACATAGCAAGGAAAAAACACTAGTTGTACAAGCACATTACCACTGCAAATCAATCATAGAATCTCATCTCCCTTTACATATTCATTAAACTGACACATCACTTCACCCCATTAACTACCCTCACCAGTTTATTGTCCATCAAAAAATCCTTCTTTCACTACTAATATCATATCTCACTAGACTCAATACCTTCTAATCACTTGCATCATACTACCAACTACATCCAGCCTCGTAGACTTTCATGCCATACTAATTATTATAAACTAAAGGGGTCATTCAGATCATGAATAACGGGGGCTGGATGTCTGACATGGACGTCCAGCCCCTGCTATTCCTCCAAAGCCGATTCTGACCGAAGAGCGCCCCGCAAATCTTGGCAGTGCTACCCGAAGAGCTCCCTTCATGCACTGCCAGGATGTGCGGGGAGCTCTGCACAAGGGCAGGAGAGGCAGGCCAAGGAAGGAGCGAGGGTGGGACATAGGCATGACCCCTGACCCAGACATACAGGGCCTATACCGTTGAAGGCTCTGTACATCCAGGAGGGCTCAGAAGTACGGGGAGCTTATTCTACCTCGGAGCTGGAATAAGTTCCCCCAACCTAGGCCGGTGGTACAGGAGGACCCAGGAGAAGAGGTGAAGGGGGTACAGGAAGTTCTCTGCTGCCCAACCCCGGCCTTCGAAGGCACAATCGGAGGTTGGGCAGTGGGGAACAGAGCAGAGGGCAGTGGGACTCCTTGCAGGAACCCTGGCTGCCTTGTGTGGGAGGGGGCTGGACGTCCCATGGCTCAGAATCGGGGCACAACCTGCCTGTCCAGGCCAGTTACACCCGATTCTGATCTCATGGGATCAGAAGCAGGTGCACATCCTGCCCGTCCAGATTCTGAATGTCCGGACAGGCCAGACATGCCCCGAATGGAATTGACCTCTGGCTTCTAGAAACATCAAACAACTATTAAAACTTACTGCTACTTTTAAGTGAACTGCAGGTAGAAGATATAAATTTATTTCTGCTCATTTCAAATAACAACTCTCTGCATATGTCTTAATTAGCAATAAACATTTAATATGGTTTAGGAAGGGCAATAAATACAACAAATTGGGCATTAGTAATATCAGATAAGGGAGCACTTTCCATAACTTCAGAAGAAGTATCTGAGCTGGAAAGAAACTAATTTGAATCTACTATATAAGGAAAATCACAATATTGAAGTAATTATTAAACCAAGGATTACTAAAACAAAAATCAGCATGTACAAAAATCACAATGCTACAACATATATCTCTATCTTTCACTTAAACTGAGATCAGGAAAGCTTTCATAACAAAGTGCATCTCTTATCTGAAAACCAAAACACATAACTCAAATACAGAAAAACAATTGAAATTACCTTAAAACCCAAGAGCGTAACAAACAAAACAAGACAAATCTGCATAGTCTTTACACATACCGACTAACAGTGATAAGAAAACAGACATTTCAAATATCAACTTTCAAGTCTGTCTTACTAAAGAAGAAAATCAGTATATGATAACACAGCCAAGTTAAAGTCGGTCTGTTTAAATCTTTTACAACCAGAATATGTTATCTTTTTAAAACGTGACATAAGGGAATCAAACAGATGAATCATTATACACTTCCTCTTCTAATATAAACAACTTATATTTTTCCTGAGACTTTTTGCATGTCATTGCCTCCAACCATGTAAGGATGGACCTACTCAGGACTAGTGTGCTGTCCCCCTAAGTCATTGACTGCCATTTCACATTTCAAACATCAAATCTCCTCTGAAAAAGTCCCTCCTAAAGGAAATGGTAATGCATTACCACTAGTCATTGAATGACATTGTGCTACAGGACTTGTTTAACAAACATTACTATGTTTAACACACATACAATAAGACGGACTGCTTCTTTTAAATGTTAAAGCCCATGCCTTAGACTGAATCTGTCTGTACTGAATACTGATAATCCTCCGTCCTCCATCTGCTTGCCTTGAATAAAGAGAGAGGAAGATCTGGTATGGCACCATTTGTGTGCACTAATCCTGACTGGGCGCACCAAAATCTTCCCTTGGTTCTTTGGCTCCTCTAAATTCAAGTAAGGAATGAAATGAAAGCACACACAGAATTATACCATAACAGTCTACTTAAGGCCTGAAGTGAGGGGTTCACAGGCCTGCAAACCTGAGCAGGGTCCTGTAATCCCACACCTTAGCTAGGCCACAGGACTTCTTTTATTAGGATAAAACTGCTACATTATATAATTTTGTCTTATCACCATGTGTCATGTTTCTGCTTCACTTTTATTTATCTACATGTAACAAATCAAGCTAAACACTACATGTTACAGGTCCAACTGGGCACAGACATTGCTCATGTTAAATCAGCACAAGCATTCTGTAAAGCAAAAATATTCTGTCTCATTTTTACAAACATCTACAAAATATGATATTGGCTAGTATAATACATACTACTAAACAGCAAAATTCCAAGCCATTCTCCATATTATTAACTCTTTCAGAGGACCCTGGTACACTACTTTAAGTCCTTTTCTAAGGACCATACTGGTCTTTATCTGCTGTCATATACTGTGTTACTATGACACTGATTCGACGGCACTTAACAACAATTCTTAATTACTTTTGAAATATTTCTATAATTTTTCTTTCACATTGAAAGTTTAGAGTATATTGTGTAAATCAGTGAAACAAGCTCCTACTTTAATGAAAAATGTTTAAAGGTATGAAAAGCTTTACAAGGCACTGCATTCTGTTCTGGCCCTCTACTGATAAGCAAAGGCTTGTGCTACATTTATTTCATGATACAATAGCAGACATGGTGTATGCTATTGAAGGGCATCAGTCAGCTTGGGTTTGTCTATGTCAAATTTTGTGAGTCATAGGGAATCCATTTGGAAGCCAGTTAAGTCTGGAGTCCAGCAGGGATCTTCATTGTTGGTGATATTATTTATTTATATTCTCTTATATACCGCGCTATTCTGCATCAGTGCGGTTTACATTGAACAAACTGAAATTACATTGAACAGGGCATTATAACTTGGAGATAACTATTTTACAGGGAGCATGGGCTATGGAGGGTTAAGTGGCTTGCCCAAGACCACAAGGAGCACCTGTGGGACTAGAAACCCCAGTCCTTCCGGCCCAAGGTTGCTGTCCTCTAGTGGGATTTGAACCCCCGACCTTCCGGCCTGAAGTGCCTTGCCCCAACCACTAGGCCACTCCTCCACTCCAATATTTTTATTATTATTATTCAATATCTATATGCATCTACTAGCAATTTTACTTAGATCCGAAAGTCTTCAAAGTTGGCTGTATGCTAATGCACAGGTATTACTTCATTTTCCCACTGGCACTCCTTGTGGCCTTGGGCAAGTCATTTTACCCTCAATTGCCTCAGAAAAATCCAAGTTATCAATGTCCCTGTTTAATGTACATTACCAAGTTGAAGTTACAATGTAAACCACTTTGATTGAAATGATAAAGCGGTATAAAAAACCTGTTAAATAAATAAAATAAATAAATAAATACATTTTACAAATCTCATTTGATCCAGCTGTCATCTTGAAGCCCTCTCTGCATATTATAAATGAATGGCTAGTGCAAAATCAAGTATTGTTAAATTTACAAAAGATAGAAGTTGTATCTTTCAATTTAGCTAATGATCCTCTTAATCTGTTACCTTAGGTCCGCATAATTTTCCATTTCCATCATACAGTCTGGGCATAAAGGTGGACAACTAACACAGGGCTTGACACATTTTCTTAGAATCTAAGAGCCAGCCTAAAAGTCTAGGGGCCAGCCACTGAAACCTAAGTCAGTGCATGCCCCACCCACCCAAAAAGGTATATCATGGTTGCTTTTTTAGATTTTACGGCCTGATTTATTAAGACTGTTTTCCCTTTTTTTTATAGGAGTTGCTTAATAAATCAGGCCACACTTCTCCTCCTCCCTCTCCCACCCCCCCCCCCCCAGTGATCTTTGTGTGTGTTTGTATGTCTGTGGTGCTTCACTTTCCAACCCCTTGCATTCTTCCCTCCCACCCAGCACTCCAACCCTTCTGCCGTTCCTCCCAACCCCCATTTCTCTTCCCAGACTCTCTCCCCTTCTCCCTCCCCCCTTTGCATTCACTCCTCTGTCCTCCATTGTCTCCCCCCATTCTTTTTTAGATAAAACCTCCTGTTGCCTCTTTAAAAAAATGTTCAGCCTTTGCACTTTTTTTTGCAGGTTCTGGGGGCAGTTGTAGTAGTACTGCCCGTGGGGATCCCATCTCCTACAGGCAGACAGCGCCTGTCTCGGCCGCGATCTTTCAGCACTTCTCCCTGCAGGAATTCCATCTCCCAAGGGCAGAAGTACTGCTCGCGGCTAAGACTGGCACTGTCTGTCTGCAGGGATCCCATCTCCCAGGGGCAGACAGTATCAGTCTTGGCTGCAATTGCGGCCTTTTCCAGTACCTCTGCCCATTGGAGATAGAATCCCCGTGGGGAGAAGGACTGGCTGAGATTGCCGTTATCTGCCTGCCGGAGATGGGATCCCCATGAGCAGAAGCGCCGGTGTCAGCTAGGATCACAGCCTTTTACAGCACTTCTCCCCATGGGGATTCCATCTCCCACAGTCAGAAGTGCTAAGACCGGCACTGTCTGCCCTTGGAAGATGGAATCCCGCGGACATACAGCACCGGTCTTGGTTGGGATGGTGGCCTTTTCCAGCCCTTCTCCCCACTTGCACTCTAATCCCCAGGCACTTGGTCCGATTTTTCAGTTACCATGGCGACCTGGCACCTGGGGTTTGTTGAGCCCTGAATTAACATATAAAAGAGCAGATCAGTACTACTGTCCATGCTTCTTTTTTTAAGTTGCTACAAAATTTCTTTCTGAAAAACATTTTCATTTAGTGCTGCAGTCATTAGTAGTAAGTAAAATTGATTATTGTCACGTCTTGTACTTAGATTTACCTAAGACGATGTGAAAGCCATTACAAATCATTCAAAACATGGCTGTAAGATTACTAGTGAGATGTTCTGCAAGAGAACACATCTTTCCTTTTTTCAGAACAATTACATTGGCTGTTGGTTAGCCAGCAAATTCAGTTCAAATTAGGTTGTTCAATTTATCGTCTGCTTTGAGAGATAAAAACAGAATATTTGTTTCAAATAAAGTAAGTGAATCTCAGGTGAATTTAAGATCTAATGATATAAATAAATTGATTATTCCTCCTGTCACAGAAATAAGATCCAGCAAAGCATAAGCTACAAAGTTTAGTGTAGCAGGTCCCATATTCTGGAAATTATTACCAGTTTCTTTACATACAGAACAGGATTATTTGAAATTTAGAGAACAATTGAAAAGGTTTTGTTTTCCTAAGTGTTTGTCATATTGAATCTGGGAGATTCAAATTCAATTTGAGCTTTTCAGATTTTAGCAATTACATTTTAGAAATACCAAGATTTTAATTAAGGGCATAATTTGTATGTCTATTTATGTGTAATTTGTAAGCCAGGTAGAATCTTTGGATACTATGGCATAAAAAGATAAAGACAATAAATGGCAATGGAAAATATTAACTGCAATTGTGAAATATGCACTTTAGTAGGCAGCTACAGTGAGAGTTAATATTGCTACAGGTCGCTGCGGGTTCTTTACGGAACACTTAAAAATTACATGATTCAAAAATCCTTATAATTCATGTGTTTGCTTCATTTATTTTTCCCTTGTACTATCAAGAGTGACATTTGTATGAAACCAGGATTAAAATTCCTTATAGCCTACTTACCTGTTTCGTATTTTCTGCCCTAGGTCAAAACCTATATTCCTTATCATCCCTCCAGTCCAGTTCCGAACCTCTGGAGACTGAGCATGTCATCTTTTGATGACTTTGGCATAAATACACGAGGAACCACCCATCAGCTCCAGTTACTCAGTCTCCAAGCAACTGGAGGAGGTGGTGAGCCAGAGTTCTGGGCTCACTTGAGGGACAAATAAGGCAGTGGTTAGTTTAATGTAGGCTAGTTTAGAGTGCAAAAAACAAAACAAAACAGAGAAAACAAAGAAGGTAGAAAAAGAAGAGGGAATCCCTCTCCTCCCCTCCATCCTGCGTTGAACAGGGGTTGGGTAGAGGTTTGCGGTCCGGAAGGTAAGAGCCGGTTCCTGAACCCACAGCTGGGTGAGGAGCCAGTTGAAGTGGCAGTGGAGAGCTTGTTTGCTGGTGGACGCCTCCGGAGCCTCCTTCACCACCCCCCCCCCCCCCCCCGACGCCGAAGCTGCGATTCCGGCTGAGCGTAGGCGGGAGCAGCAGGCAGCAGCGCCTCTGGCAGGAAAGAGGCCGGGACAAGGCAGCAGAACCATCGGCGGCTTTTTTATGGTGGTAAGAGCCGGGAATAGTGGGGGAGAATGGAGTGTGCAGTTGCTGAACAGGAAGGCACAGCAGGAGCCGTGGGAGATGGGCGCTAGGCCTTCGTTACCTTTTTATCACCGTGCAGCAGGCCCAGCCACATGGCAGCAGTGCGGGAAGGGCAGGGAGGCCTCTTCCCGTTGCAGGTTCAGTGTTTTGAGGTTTTTCAATGCGGTAGGACCTGGCTGCTGGTTAGGGGGATAAAATGGACAGGGGCCTTAGCGTGTAAAAAAAAAAAAAGAGCTAGGTCATTCAAATTAAGCAAAGAAGCAGAGCCTTGCCTGGATCTTAGGCCTGTTGCTAAATTCAGGCCAGGATCCTTGAAGTTTGCATTAGGCTAGTCCCAGGGAGGGTGGCATACCTTCCATACCCCAGTGCCTGGTGTGTGGCGCTCGGCGAGGGACGGTATCGGAGGCAGGTCTCTGCAGGGGCTGTATGCAGGAGGCGACCTCCATGGAGCAGGCCCTAGGGGACAGTGGGGAGAGGCAGAGGGCGCCTTTTCCAGTTGGAGAACAGCAGGATCCTTTGTCTTCGCTCTTGCCTTCCCAGGAGATGATGTCCGGTTCCATTCTCCCTCTTGGTTCCCCCTTGCAGCAGATCCTGGGTCAGGCAGGGATCAGTGTTTTCTCCAGAGTTTGTGCTTCTGCTCCACCAGGCCTTTTGTCTGTGCCAGCAGGGGCAGGGCACTGGACCCTCCAGGGCAGAACGCGGGAAGAAACGCACGACAGCTGCTTTGGGGCCGTTGCCAGAGGTAATCCCCGTTAAAAAGCAGAGGCCTGCAGTGGAGGTGACGGATAGTTTTCCAGTGGGTTCCCCGGGGTCCAAAGGTTTGAAGGGGGAAGAGCATGACGCAGAGTTGGAGGTGAAAGAAGATCTGGAAGATGGTGAGATCCTGGAGCGTGAGGAGCAAGTGAGGGTGGTCCGAGTGTTTCGTCGGGAGGAGTTGCCAGTGCTCATTACGGAGTCCCTCAAGGTGCTTAACTTGTCTGCTACACCGCCTGTGGAGGCTGATGCTTTAGAGGATCCTCTGATCCAAGCAGTGCGCAAGACACAGAAGGTATTTCCAGTCCATAGAGAAGTCCGGCAAATGATCCAGGAGGAGTGGGATATGCCAGAAGCGAGTCTCAGGCTATGGCGAGGCTCTATCCCTTGTCAGATCAGGACCAAGAGCTCTTTCGGCCACCCAGGGTGGACGCAGCGGTCTCGGCGGTCACCAAAAAGACAACAATCCTGGTGGAAGGTAATGCAGCACGTAAGGATTCCAGGATAGGAGGCAGGTTTTTGATATGAATGCTTTGTCACTGCAGGCCTCCATTTGTGGTGCTTGGGTCGCTAGAGCCTGCCTCCAGTAGTCGCAGCAGTTGGAGCAGGCGGGAGAAGGGGCCAGACTGGAATTGCGGGCGGTGTATTTGGCAGATGTCCACTACAACCTTATTAGAAGCTTATCAAAGAGTATGGCTTCAGTGGTGGTGGCTCGTTGCTACCAGTGGTTGCGGAACTGGGTGGCAGACAATGCCTTGAAGACCCGGTTAAGCAAACTCCCCTTTCGAGGAAAGCTTCTTTTCGGGGAGGACCTAGACAAGTTGGTGAAGCACTTGGGTGAGTCCAAAGGGGGGGCACCTTCCGGAGGATAAGCATAAGCAAAGTCGCCCCTCATCAGGGCCTAAAGGGCAACAGCAGAGGGATTTTCGACATTTTCATCCGGCGAGATTTAACCAGTTCCAAAAGGGAAAGTTTCCTTCCAGAAGCCAGGGCTTGTGGGGATTTAGAGGGGCCGGAGGAGGTTTTGCGGCAACCTTGTCCTCGGGGCCTAAGAAATCACAATGAAACGAGGGGGGCCCAGGTGGTAGTGCAGTCCATGGGAGGTCGCTTGCGGGATTTTTACCACGCCTGGATCTAAATCGCGTCAGCCCAATGGGTGTTGGAAGTCATTCTGGAGGGTTATGCCCTAGAATGTGAGTGCCCGTTGGTTGATTCCTTCATTCAGTCCCTGTGCAAGGCACAAGCCAAGCGAGAAGTGGTGCAAAAGACCTTGGAGAGGCTGTTACAGCTCAATGCCATGGTGCCAGTTCCTCCAGACCAGTATGGTCAATACTCCATCTATTTTGTGGTGCCCAGGAAGGAAGGAACCTTTTGTCCAGTCCTGGATCTCAAGCGGGTAAACCACTGTCTGCGAGTGTCGCATTTTCGCATGGAAACGTTGCGCTCCATCATAGTGGCGGTCAGAAAGGGCGAATTCCTTACGTCTCTGGACCTGTCAGAGGCTTACCTGCACATTCTCATTCGGCAGGAGCACCAACGATTCCTCCGGTTTGCCCTTCCTATGGGCCATTTTCAGTTCCAGGCCCTGCCGTTTGGGCTGGCGATGGTGCCACGAACCTTCACCATGGTGATGCTTGAGGTGGCACTTCGCAAGGAGGGGATACTGGTGCATCCCTACCTCCATGACTGGCTAACACGGGCAAAGTCGAGGAGTGAAAATGTACAGGCCACGTCCCGGGTGGTTCAGTTTTTGCAAAACCTAGAATGGGTGGTCAATATGGCCAATAGCAGGTTGACTCTTTCTCACAACCTTCGACACAATGGGAAAGTCTTTCTGCCAGGGCTGCGGGCACAGGGGCTGTGCAGGCTAGTTTGTCGGTTCCTGGCTTGGTCAGATCCTACAGCCTGGCACTTCCTGCAGCTTTTAGGAACCATGGCAGCTGCACTATACCTAGTGCCGTGGGCAAGGACGCACATGCAGCCATTGCAGAGAGCACTACTATGGCAATGGTCGCATCAGACCCAGTCCCTTTTGCAGAGTCTCTCGTGTCTGCTGGAGACCAGGAGGGCTCTCCAGTGATGGCTTCACACGGGCAGCCTGGAGAATGGAATGTCACTGGAGTGGCACTGGAGTGGAGGAGTGGCCTAGTGTTTGGGGCAAGGTACTTCAGGCCGGAAGGTCGGGGGTTCAAATCCCACTAGAGGACAGCAACCTTGGGCCGGAAGGACTGGGGTTTCTAGTCCCACAGGTGCTCCTTGTGGTCTTGGGCAAGCCACTTACCCCTCCATAGCCCATGTTCCCTGTAAAATAGTTATCTCCAAGTTATAATGCCCTGTTCAATGTAATTTCAGTTTGTTCAATGTAAACCGCACTGATTCAGAATAGCGCGGTATATAAGAGAATGTTTGTAAATGTAAATGTAAACTGGAGGCGCCATCGTGGGTGGCAGTAATGACGGACGCCAGCCTGTCTGGCTGGGGAGCCCACTGCGAGGGGCATTTCACCCAGGGATGGTGGAGTGAGCAGGAGAAGAGTTGGTTGATCAACAGGCTCGAGATGAGAGCAATGGTCTTGGTGCTCCGGCGGTTCCAGCGCTGACTGCAAGGGAAGGCAGTGTGAGTGTTATCAGACAATGCCACCATGGTAGCTTACATCAATCGCCAAGGGGGCATAGGCAGCATACCCTTGGAAGAGGAGGCTAACAGGCTGTTGGGTTGGGCCGAGGAGAACCTCCAGGTGCTGTTGGCAGTGCATATGGCCGGTGTAGACAATGTGGCTGCAGACTACCTTAGCCGGGTAAGGGTGGACCCCTGAGAGTGGTCGCTCAATCCAGAGGTGTTTGACCAGATAGTGTGTCGCTGGGGCGTACCAGTCATGGATCTGATGGTGACCTTTGAGTCCGCCAAGGCCAGCCACTTCTTCAGCAGGCGACTGGAGAGAATGTCAGAGGGTCTGGATGCCCTAATGCAGCGGTGACCCGAAGAGAGGCTTCTGTACGTCTTCCCGCCATGAGCTCTAATAGGGCGGGTTGTTCAGCGGATAGAAGTGCACTGGGGTTTAGTTATTCTAGTCGCACTGGATTGGCCAAGGAGGCCGTGGTACGTGGATCTAATTCGGCTTCTGGAGGATCCTCCATGGCGTCTGCTACAGCAGGAGGATCTGCTCTTGCAAGGCCCACTGCGCATGCCTCAGGTGGATCGATTCTCGCTTACGGCCTGGCTCTTGAGAGGGTGCGGCTGACTAGGAAGAGTTATTCGGCCGTGGTAGTCTCTACTCTGTTGAAGGCCAGGTGCAGCTCTACCTCGCTGGCTTATGTCTGGGTCTAGCACATATTCGAGGTGTGGTGTATGGCTAGACGGGTAAGGCCGTCCAAGGCATCGGTGTCGGAGGTCTTAGCGTTCCTGCAAGACAGTTTTGATAAGGGCCTGGAAGCTAGTTCGCTGAGGGTTCAGTTGGCGGCAATTTCCTGTTACTGAGGAAAGGTCTAAGGGGTGTACCCAGATGTGGGAAGGTTCCTGAAGGCCGTGACTCTCCTGTGGCCACCAAGAGTGGCAAGTGTGCCATCATGGGACCTTAATTTGGTTCTGGAGGCTTTGGCCCGGGAACCCTTTGAGCCGTTGGGCAGGGCTTCGTTTAAGGACCTTACTCTTAAGACTGTTTTCCTCATGGCCGTATCTTCCGCGCAGCGGATTTTGGAGCTTGCAGGCATTGTCCTGTCGGGAGCCATTTCTGTTGTTTTCTGAGGAGAGGGTTGTCTTGAGACTGGTTCCCTCCTTTTTGCCCAAGGTGGTCTCGGCCTTTCATATGAATCAGACGGTTGCGCTGCCATTTTTCAGCGGTGGCAAAAAGGATGCGGCGGGGAGACAGTTGCGACTTCTGGACTTAAAGCGCGTCCTAAATAAATATCTGAAGAGAACAGCGCCGTTCTGCAAGTTGGACAGGTTGTTCGTGTTGTTTGGGGGGGGCGCGGAAGGGTGAAGTGGTAACAAAGGCTTCCCTCTCCAGGTGGATCAGGGAAGCTATTGTGTTGGCGTACATTGTGAAAGGTATACAGTGTCCGGCGGGTTTGCAAGCTCATTCCACGAGGTATCAGGCAGCATCGTGGGCAGAATATAACTTGGTGCCGCCGGTGGAGATCTGTAAGGTGGCTCCCTGGTCATCGTTGCATTCCTTTGTCAAGCATTATCGGCTGGATGTCCAGGCCACTGGGGATGCCTGTTTTGGATCGGCTGTGCTTCAGGCCGGCTTGGCAGTTCCTTCCCGTTAGATTTCACACTGCTCTGTTACATCCCCAGAGGTTCAGGACTAGACTGGAGGAAGGTGAAATTAGACTTACCTGCTAATTGTTGTTCCTTGAGGAACTCAAGTCCAGTCCTGAATCCCTCCCTGTCTGTCTGATTTTTCTGGGGCTTGAAGCAGGATTCAGAGTCTTCCAAGCTGGAGGAAGGACGGGTGTGAAGGGAGAACAAATGGGGCATTGGTTCCTCATTTGTTGGAGGCGGAGAGCTGCGGACCAGTGCCCATAAGGGTGAGGAGGAGTGGTTCCTTCTCCGCTGGAACATAGCATAGTTATGTTTAGGAAAGTTGTTTTGGTTTTTGATTCAGGTTAACAACTTATTTGTTGCTCTTGTGAGTCTGCTTTGTCAATAGGTAACTGGAGTTGATGGGCGGTCCCTCGGGTATTTATGTCAGAGTCATCAAAAGATGACATGTTCAGTCTCCAAGCTGCTGGAGGAGGTGCTCAATCCCAGGGGTTCGGGACTGGACTGGAACAACAATTAGCAGGTAAGTCTAATTTCACCTTTTCAGATATGCTATACTGGGTCAGACCAAAGATCCATCCAGCCCAGTATCCTGTTTCCAACAGTGGCCAATCCAGGTCACAAGTACCTGTCAGGTTCCCAAAAGATAGATAGATTCCATGCTGCTTAACAGAGGGATAAGCAGTGATTTTCCTCTGAATGTGACATCACAATCGGTTTCATAGCCACAGATTATATTACTTGCAAACACTGAACAAAATCAAAGGATAATTAACGGTAGCTTAATACCAAGACTGGTTTGATTTGATGTGGGTTTTTCATTTGTACCCCTACTTTGTAAAAAGAATGTCCTGTTTTTAGTATTGGTTACCCATTACATAAGAATAAAATATAAAGTCATTATCCTCACTTTCAAAGCATTATGTACAGGTGACCCAGACAACTTGATTACGGTATCGGAATCAAACTCAACTTATTGTCCCATCCCCATCTTTCACCTGTTTTCTTATTTACTTATGAGACAGCATTTTCTCAGCAGGCTGCTGTGATCTGGAACTCTCCTCTTCCATTTTATCTTAGGAAAGAAAATCCGTTCCATAGATTCAAAAAAGGTTTGAAGACATATCTATTTGAATTAGTTTATATTAACAGCAGATTAACATTCTCATGGGCATGTTGTCTAAAGTATGCTAATGGTTATTGTGTGGCTTACTGCATGCTAAGTACACTTTAGTAACCATTACTGTGTACCAAAAATACGGCTCCAGTAAAATTCCCATGCTAACCACTTAGAACTCGTTGGGGTGGAGACTGGGCGGTTCAGGGCAAAGTGTGTATATTACAGTTATCATGGGCGTCCTTAGTACATACTAGCTGGCAATGTTGCAGTTAGTGCAAGTATCCTTATCGCCACCTCAGTGAGTGGCATTAAGTATACCCATGTTAATCGCAGCAAACCACTTAAAGTGTGGGAGGAGCTGGACCCATGCTAAATGCATGGGGACATGCCAGGCATGCCTCCACGTGTTAGCGTGGATCTGACGCCATCCTTATACTAAATTTTGGGATTAACATTTTACATTACCTCATTTTAGTAAGCATGCCCCTTAGAGTCCAGTTATTCACCGGGGCAGACTGTTAGGCATCTATTTTTTCTTTTCCTTTTCGCTTTTTTCTTGTCTTTCTTTCCTCCACTTTTTCATTTAGTCTTTTCTTGGAGGTGGGTCCTTTCCTTTCCCTCTTTTATTTCAATTATTTTACTATCATAACTTTTTTATTTTGCTTAACTATTTATTGTTCTTAATTGTTTTTAAATAAATTGTTCACCATTTTGACAGTTTGCTTTGAAAAGTGTCAAGAAAACAAATTAACGTAACATAACATTTAACATATAACAACATATTCAGCTTTTCCGGTAATAACAAAAGAATGCATCTATGTATATGTAATCTGCATTGTATTTTACTTTCCAAAGGTGGTTGGTTGGTTGTTTTTATTTTAAATAAAGTATCAACAATTTCTTTAACCCTTAAACTCCAAGTGAGTTGTCTTTGCACAGCATGCTGTGGGTACAGGCTCCCATGGGACCATGCACAAGTGCCCTTGTTTTGGGTGCTAAGATATTTTAGCCTTCCTATTTTCTCATTCCTTTACAGTTTCTGACATTTGGAAGCAGTGTTTAAATGAGAGGTGTTGTTACTTCAGTATTTGTTATGTGAAGTCCAGTGAAGCCTGTCTGAAGTGCTCTGTTGTTAAGAGGTGATGGACCTCATCAAGGGCCACTGCACTCTAAAAACATTTTACCCTTGTAGTATTTGTTGCTGCTTGATAGGGCATGGACCAAGATTTGTAAATACAGTTTTCATGGATGACTAAAGATGAGCAATCTGATTGATTAGCAGGCTGTCCAGCATTTCAGACTTACTGTTGCATACGCTCCAGAGTGCAAATGATTTAATGGCACTGTACAGCTAGGCTTCTGTGAGACCTTTTTTTTTAATTTTAAAAATCCAGTCTTGCAGTTTTTATATTTATTTTTCAATCTAAATGTCAGCCTGTTATACAGGCAATAATGCTCTTCAAGCTGCATAGCTGCACGACATATACAGAACTCTTAGGATGTGAAGGCACTGCATTTTGCATCCTAATAACTAGGCATCCAGATATATTGTATACCATTTCATGTGTTCTTGGTTGCATAATGATAAGATGCAAACATTTGCATGAACATCTAGCCCAAAGTAAAAAAATCAATGTTTAAATAAAAGAAATCAAGTAGCAGACCTAGGGGTATAGTATTGCTGTTCCCTTCTGCAGATGTGACAAAGTCCCTCATGGCCCTTGGGACATCATTGCAAGAACTATACTTTTAAGGGTTTTCTTTCAGGCTTTTTGAATCAAAGCACAAAGTTGGAAGGTGGAATATTATTTTCTCTGGGATATTTGCCAGGAAATTTTAAATGAGGTGCAGACTACATGGAAGAATTACTCTCACTAAGTCAATCTATTGCCTTCTAAAGCACATGACAGAGTCACCAGCTTGTTCTTATTGGCTTTACTGTATATTATATACACAGATAATATTGCCTTTATTTGCAGCCCCTCAGTTTGAAACCCAGTGCAGTTATATGGAAGCGACACTTGAAGAGTTCATAGCTTGGTGTTGTGCACAGTCTTCTAGCTCCTCTGGACCATTCAGTTGTTATGATTCTTCTGAACATTGGGCGTATGCAGACTACAAATATATGTCCATTCTCTTTGAAGACCACACAGAAAAATTGCAGGTAAGAAGTTGTACTGCATAGGGTAAACTGGCGCAATAGATTTTAGTAATGAATTGTTTCCTGTTCTCCAAGGAGCTGTTCTCACAGTTACCATCAAACCACATTCTTTGGTGTTTCACAGAAAGAAGCAGATTCCATCTACTGCTCCATATGCTGTAATAAGATGATTGCTTCAGATGGCTGTTTTTCCACCCATCTCTCCTAATAAGTGCAGTGTTAGCTGATCAGTAGCTCGGCAACAGGACAGAGCACATAAATGAGATATCTTCCCAATCCATTACATCTAGTTATGTAGATGATGCACCTAGACTTCATGAAACATAGAAACATGATGACAGGTAAAGACCCTATGGCCTATCCAGTCTGCCCTTCCATACCAATCACTAAACTTTAGAGTCCCTTTTTTTCCTTAAGAGATCCTTTGTGCTTGTCTCATGCTTTCTTGAATTCAGGTACAGTCCTCGTCTCTACTATCTCCACTGGAAGACTATTCCATGCATCTACCATTCTTTCCATAAACTTTCTTCTCTCACTAACACATCTGAATAATGTTTGTCCCCTCATTATACTGCATTAGCTAATTTTCTTCCATTAGTATCTTTGCTTTCCTGACTACTTTCCCAGAAGAGCTTTACCAAATATTGATGCTTGTCATCCTCTTTTTGTGATCTCTTGTATTTTTATGAAGGCCACCCTCTTTTTCTCCACCTTTCTAGCTACTTTCAAGAACCTTTATTTAGTTTCCTAATAAAAAGATTTGTTGCTTTTAAAATATCCCCTTTCAGTTTTGCCCACTATTTTTCTATATCCCCCAACTGTTCCCATCCCAATAATGACTCCTTGGGATACTGTCCCATCTTGACAAAGTTAGTTTTCCTAAACTCTAGGACCTTCCCTTTTGAATGTACTAAATCAGCCCTTGTCCTAATACTAAACCATATCATCTGGTGATCACTGGATGTGAGATGATCACCCACTATAACAATTATTATTGTTCTAACCACTAGGCTACTCCTCCACTCCAGATTAAACATGTTTAAGCGCTACCAGGTGTGCACAGCACTGTACAAACATGGATAAAGACAGTCCCTGCCCTTAAGAGCTTACAATCTAAATAAGACAAAACAGGACAAGAAGTAAAAGGGAAGAGAAAGGAAACACAAGGACAAAAATTAGGTACCAAAGGCAGCCTTAAAAAGGTGATCCTTTAACATTGATTTAAAAAGGGGCAGTGATGAAGCCTGACCTTCAGACTCGGGAAGTTTGTTCCAGGCATAGGGAGCCACGAGGTGAAAAGACTGTAGTCTGGAGTTGGCAGAGGAAGAAAAGGGCAAAGAAAGAAGCAAGTCTGAGGAAGAATGAAGTTCACGAGGAGGGGTGTAAAGGGAGAGGAGCAAAAGAATGAATACACTTAAAGATAAGAAGAAGTTTAAATTGGATACAAAAATGGAAGGGAAGCCAATGAAGCAATTTGAGAAGTGGGGTTATGTGAGTAAAATGAGGCTGGCGAAAGATTAATCGAGCAGCAGAGTTTTGAATAGATTGAAGGGGAAGGAGACAAGCCAGAAGGAAGTTACAGTAGTCTGGACAAGAAGTAATTATAGAATGGACTAGTGTTTTAGCAGTGTTATCAGAAAGGAAGGGGCGGATTTTGTAAATATAGATGAAGAAGCGACAGGTCTTGGCAATCTGTTGGATATGTGAGGAGAAGGAAAGGGAAGAGTCAAAAATGACGCCAATGTTATGGGCTGAGGAAACAGGAAATAGAAGATTATTGTCAACTGAGATAGAGGAAAGGGGAAGGAACAATAGGAACACTCCCTGTTTGTAAGGACAAGGTCCAGTATGGCCCCCTCACATGTGGGTTCCATTACCAGTTGCAGGGGTGGATGTTTTGCCACTGCAAATATGACCGCTGCTGGCAAAATAAGCCATACCAAGAGGCTCAACCTTGACAGTAGGTCTGTGCAACAGCAAACAGTTGTGTTGTCTAGTAATGCCTCAGTGGAAGGCCCTGGCTGATTTTGATATTGGGATGTGTGTTACTCTTCCTTTTCTTTGTTTTTTTTTTATTCTGTTGTAAGACTCTTCTATCTTGTATTTTCTTTGAGGAATGTTCCCCTTCTGTACTGTGGGCTTTGGTGAGAAATATATCTTGATTTATTTCTAGTTTTAGTTATGGATTTCTCCTATTATTTTGGTATGATTTTCTTTGATATTTTCCATTTTCTGTTCAAGATTGGATGTTTGTATCTAACTGTGTATAAGTGTTGATAAATAGTTAGTGGGTAATGGTAGATGGTACCCTGACAGCTGTGAGTTGTGGAGTACAACTGTTTGAACCAATGCACTGTAAGCCCTTCAGTGTGCCTGCAAAGTAAGTTTTCCTAAGTAGCTTTTGCTGACAGCTCTTATATTCTTTCTGGCTATATTTCAGTAGGCTGTAAGATTATACTATGGTTTATTGTAAGGTATTTCTGTCATTCAGCCAATGGGATTAATAAGCCTTGCTGTCTATTTGGATTTTGTGGTAACCCCGGCAGCTTGTTCTAGCCTTACGAAGAATGCCTATGCTTGGAATGGTGTTTCTCTGGTCATTCAGGAGAGTCACACCTGATTTAGTAAGTAAATGAGGTTTATTTAGTTTAATTTTGAATTTTAACTTAGATTTGCTTTTTAATGATGGACTTTTCTTATGCTGATCCTGTCTCTTGAAATTTAAGTTTGGATTATGAACATTTTTATTTATTTATTTAGTAGGGTTTATATACTGTTTTTCACCGGGTCAAAGTAGAACAAAAGAACAGTAGTTATAGTACATAGAACAATTAACTATGTACAGTAACATATTGCAGGCAATTAACTATGTACAGTAGCAATTAACTATGTACTTCAAATTTAATTATATATAGCGAGTGGCTAAGGGGAACGCTATGGTGAATGTACTGGAGGATGTACTGGAGTTCTTAGGGTTGAATGGGATGTGTATACATCAGGTATGTTTGGTGGAGGATTGTTAGGGGATATGTGGGGTCTGTAGGTTGGAATTAGGTTGTTAGGCTAAAATGTTCAGTGAATAAGAGGGTCTTTAGGCCTTTTCAAAAGTTGTGGAGGTCAGTAGTTTTTCGTATTGCATCTGGTAGTGTGTTCCATATGGATGGCGTGTAGAACTCAAAGGCTCTTCCACATGCTTGTTGGTTACATTTTATTTTGGTGTGTGGAGAATGGCAAGTTTGTTCCTTATGGATGATCTTTTGGTTCTGTTAGGTTGTGGGGTTTTGAGTAGGGTGTGGGGATGTGTGGTGGGATGGCAGTGAATGGCTTTGTGTGTAGAAGGATGGTTTTGTATTTTATCCGGCTGGGGATTGGGAGCCAGTGGAGCTGCTTGAGGATGGTTGTGATGTGATTGTACTTTGTGGCTCCCCGGAGGATGCGCACTGTTGTGTGTAGAGCAGTGCAAAGCGGGAGTAGGGTGGATTTTGGTAGGCCCTGGTAGATGTAATTGCAGTAGTCAAGGTGTGGGGAGATCAAGACTTGGAGAGCTGAGCGGAGGTCTGATGATTCTAGGAGTGGGCAGAGGTGTTGCAGGGTTTTGGCCTTATAGTAGATTGCTCTGGTTGTTTTATTTATATTTTATTTATTTATTTTTGTGTTTTTTATACCGCTATTTCAGGTAATCATAGCGGTTTACAAATAAACAACAGATACATGAAACAGGTTTACAATATAACGTGATAAAACGGTAATTAACAATTTTACAGTCTTACATTCTTCAACTAAAACGTATTTACAAGTTGCTAATGGCAAAACGCCATTAAGTTAGAGGTAGGTTTAGTGGGGTGAAGTTGGTTAGCAGGGTCTAGTGGTGGGATAGTTGAGAAAGAGGAGTGGTTATTGAGTTGTATCAGTGACAGTTGAAGTTACGCTGTTACAAAAATGTTCAGTGAAGAGGTATGTTTTAAGGTGGGAACGGAAGGTGGATAGGTCTGTCATGTTCCTAAGGCTAGTTAGCAATGAGTTCCAGAGTGTTGGAGATATGTATTCGAATACTCTATTGCTAATGCATTGTTTTGTGTTACGGAATTCAGAAGGAATAGTGAGGAAGTTGATCATTTGATTTCTTCTTTGCCTGTCATTAGATACAGCTTTGATCAGGTGGGAGAGAGTAGGGCGAGCCATTTTCCTAATGATTTTAAATGTGATCATGATAATTTTATATTTGATCCGGCTTTGGATCGGCAGCCAATGTAAGTCATAGAGAATTTGTGTTATGTGGTCACTATGGCAAAAATTATGGATAATTTGTGCGGCTGAATGCTGTGCCATAATAAGTGGGTGAAGGGATAACTTTTGTAAGACCATGAAGTAGACTCTTACAGTGAAATGTGAACCAACTTTCCAAATGACAATAACACATGAATTGAAAAAAAAGTGTCTATAGCTGGTTGGCTGGAAGCCAAGCCAGATAACTGAATAGCCTTGGGCACAGGAACAACTTGTAAAAACCAAATGGGGTATTCAGTGCCTCCTGCTTCCTGTTCCTGTCTGTTCCCAGGAGGAGGAGGAGGTGGTGGAGTCCAAGCTATAGGGCTTAATGATGTAAAAGAAGCTATAGAGCCTGTTACTATTATTTCAGATGTGGAAGGAATAAGGAAACTGGATTTACCTTTACTTTTTCTCTTTCCCGTATCTCCTGTTGAAAATAATCTCCAAGCTCCAAAGTCCCAAAGAGGCATTGAAGGGGCACCAAAAGGGCATACCACTTAAGTCATGCGCCACTAGAGTTAAGATTTCTTTCCAGTGTCATTCTCATTAAAAAAAGAAAATAAAAACATACTCAAGCCTCCACTATTCATACTGCCAGCACCAAGTACCACGCTACTCCAGCCTCTAGGGCATGGAGCTCGAATTCCAGTCCTGGAGGGCCATAAACCAGTCAGATTTTCAGGATATCCTTAATGAATACGCATGAGATATATTCAGATTTATCTAATGCATATTCATTAGGAACATCCTGAAAATCTGTCTGGTTTGTGGCCCTCCAGGACTGGATTTGGAGACTCCTGCTCTGGGGACTCCTATGATCCTCCACAGTACTGTGAAATTTGAGGCACTAGCATACTATATGATCAAACCATTGCATGGCCTGTAGAACAAGATGGTTGTAGAGGGAGAAAATGATCAGATATCAATTCCTTTCTGTGTGACAAGGTTGCTAGATTCCCCCTTAGACTGCCCTCTCAATAATCACATCCTCTTATAACAGTCCTTGATTACCCTTTCAAAGAAGGCAGATGAAGGCTGATTTGGTTTCTCTGCACACGCCCTATCGTCAGCTCCGTGCTCTCCACGCTAATCGTCTGTCCTTACCTTCCCCTTCCCATGCACATCTTGAAAAGACCCGTCACTCTGCCTTTTTCTTCCTTGGTCTGTGGTTGTGGAATGCCCTACCCTCGTCCCTTCGTCTCGAAATCTCTTATCCTCAATTCAAAGCCTCACTTAAAACCTATCTATTTCGAAAAGCATTTGACCTTCCCCTAGATTCCCCTCCCTGATGCAACAGTTGGTTGCTGTCTTGTCCCAGTTGAGTTTTGGTCCTGTTATTCCCCTGTTTGTCAGTGTTGGTTGAGTCTGTCTGTCTTGGTTGTGATTATTGTTTTCTGTCTTTTGCTTTGTGCTATCCTTTCTCTTTCTTTCCTGTTAATTTTTGGCGTTCTTTTTCGTAGTTTGCAGTGTTGACCTTTTATTTTCTTTGTACACCGCTTTAATGTTTCGGCCTAAGCGGTTTATCAAATATAAAATAAAGATAAAGATAAAGAATCTAAACCCACATTCATGTCTATGTGGGGTGTGATTAAAGCCTGCATTATAGTTCTAAAGTCAGAAGGTTGTATGAAGGGTTTTAAGTGTCGGAGAAGACTGATCTTACTGTATATTGTTTTTGTTAAGTTTTGATGTGGGTCTGGAAGGAGAAGTGCTTGTCTAGTGTCACACCTAGGTATTTAACCTTTTCTTTAACTTCAAGCTCAATGTCATCAAATGAAATGTTTTGTGGGGGAGTGTAAGTTTGATTGCTGGTGATTAAGATTTCCGGTTTTTTGTAGTTTGTGTAGGCCAAAATTCTTGACCCTGATAGCCACAAAAGCTAGAACTATGAGCAGATGACTGTTCCAGCTGGGAGATTGTACACATATATGCCTACAAAGCAATGATAATCTGGAAAATATTGTACACAGGTCTGCATCTGTACTGGCAAGATGTGAAAGGGCAACTGCTATGATGAGCTGTGGTGGACTTGGGAGATAGGATATGTGCTCTGTGAATCAACCAAAGTGTGCCACTCAGTCAGGGTTGGAGTCACTGAACATAGTTTTGAAGACCATATTTCACAAAGGATATAAAAAGATTTGAATCAGAGGAAGGTGACCAAAATGATTTAGAGCCTGGCCAGAAGACATACCAGAAGAGACTTGAAGACATAAATATGTATGCCCTAGAGGGGGGAGGTGGGACAGGGGAGATATGATACAGATTTTTAGATACTTAAAGAATATTAATGAACAAACAAACCTTTTTCAAAGAAGGGGAAGCTGTAAAACTAGAGGGCATAAAATGAAGCTGCAAGGAGGTAAACTTAAAAGCAGCATCAGGAAATACGTTTTCACTGAAAGAGTGATGGATGGTTGGAATGCTCTCCTGATGGAAATCGTAGGGGCAAAAATAGTGATGGAATTCAAAATGGCTTTGATTAAACACAGTGGATCCCTTTATAGCAACAGGATGAAATCAAAATAAACTTAAATATCTTTGTTATACTTCATCAAATAGAGGGGAAGGGGGTGACCTGCATGAAGCAGCGGATACAACTACTCTAGCCATCTTACTGGGCAGACTAGATGGACCATATTATTTTATTTTATTTACATTCTCTTATATACTGCGCTATTCTGCATCAGTGCGGTTTACATTGAACAAACTGAAATTACATTGAACAGGGCATTATAACTTGGAGACAACTATTTTACAGGGAACATGGGCAATGGAGGGTTAAGTGGCTTGCCCAAGACCACAAGGAGCACCTGTGGGACTAGAAACCCCAGTCCTTCTGGCCCAAGGTTGCTGTCCTCTAGTGAGATTTGAACCCCCGACCTTCCGGCCTGAAGTACCTTGCCCCAACCACTAGGCCACTCCTCCACTCCATAACATATTATTGGTATGTTACTATCTTACAATTGGGGCAGGACATACTGGAAAAATGTTGGTGTGGCACAGAAATGGGTGGTCTGAGTACCATCTCTCCTGCATGGGGGGGGGTCACATATCGGTGCATACGTGCACCTTCGGGGCCATGGCACATTGCCACATACCCTAATCAAAGGAGGGCATGTCTGTGGCCTATTGACCCAGAGTATGAGCTTACATTTGTAAAGCAATGAAAGAGGGCTAGCTTCATTGGAACTCCTTAGACAATACCCCCAACCTGGCATGTTGCAGATGGGATGAAGTGTTCCTCCCACCTGCTGCGCATATGTGGGTGTCATACTAAAATCACGTATAACAAATTAAAAAACAAAAACGATAAAAGACTAGCAGTCATAAAAGGGGGGGGGGTAAAAAAGTGGAATTCCTTCAAAATATAATTAATAAAAAAACAAAAAACCAACTACAATGGTACGTAGCAGGGACTGACAAATAAAACCAGGCAGCAGAGAGAGGTGCTCCCCCAGTCATAAAAAATAGAGTAATTAATCTCTTGATTAAATCTTGAAAGGTACATAGGGGGTCTTTTACTAAAGCATACTAGCTGTCAATGTGTGTTAAGGGACATCAGTTGACAGTGCAGGGCTATGACAGTGGTAGGCCAATTTCCGCACTAACTGTAAATCACACTTCGGGGTGATAAGGGGGTCAGTTAGGGGTGGAAAATGGGCATTGTGAGCACAGCACAATTAGCATGGGGTAAAAACCGCATGCTGTGATCCTTGCAACTAGTGCCGGTTCACCTAACGCCACCTCAGTAGGTGGAGTTAGGTGCACCCGTGCTATTTGTATGCCACATTAAGGCTCCGTAATATCTGCTGCAAAAATGCTGTCCAGACCCCCGACGGTTAACGTGGTGGTGTGGCACCTACCGTGTGATGACTTTGGAGCTATTGTCATGTTAGGTGTAGCACCTTAGTGCCATTAGTAAAAAAAAAAAAGAACATAATGTTCATATGAAAAATCATCTTCACACAACAATCTCTTATCCAGGTCGCCACCCCCCTAGAACGGTTCCAATACACACAATATGCAAAATCTTAGTTCATTAAAAGAATGATTCTTTTTGTGTAGTGTTCCACAGTTGGTGCTTCCAAATGCCCTTTATTTATGCAGTGTTTATGCTCTGTAAGCCTTATGAGAAAAGGTGTCTATGTCTTCTCCACACAGAGGAGAGCACAAGGGCAAATAATCACATAAACCACTTTTTTAGTGTTACAGTTAGAAAAGTTCTTCAAATACCGTTTCTTTTGCGTGGAAGCTTGAATGATGACCTTTGTACTACTGCTACTACTACTGAGCATTTGTATAGTACTACAAGACGTACGAAGCACTGCACAGGTATGTAAGAGACAGTCCCTGCTCTTCAGAACTTACAATCTAGTCAAGACAGACAACACAAGGGAAACACAAGGAGATCAGGTGAGCCAAGATCCAAAGGCGGCAGCAAAGAGGTGGGTTTTCAGCCTGGATTTGAAAATGGCCACCAGATTCAGGTAGTTTGTTCTAGGCGTAAGGTGCAGCAAAGTGAAAGGAACGAAGTCTGGAGTTAGCAATAGAAGAGAAGACACAGATAGAAGCAATTTGCCAGAAGAGCAGAGTTCCTAAGGGGGGGTGTAGGGAGAGATAAAAGAGGAAAGGTAGCAAGGAGCTGCAGAGTGAATGCACTTATAGGTCAGCAGGAGAAGTTTGAATTGGATGTGGAAATGGATAGGGAGCCAATGAAGTGACTTGAGAAGAGGGGTAATATGAGCATGATGAGGCTGGCAGAAGATTAGCCGCGCAGCAGAGTGTTGAACAGATTGAAGGGGAGAGAGATGATTCAAAGGGAGACCAGCAAGGAGTAGGTTACAATAACCAAGATGGGAGGTGATTAATGAGTGGATAAGTGTCTTAGTAGTGTGTTCAGAAAGGAATAGGTGGATTTTGTTGATGTTATAGAGAAAGAAATGGCAGGTCTTAGCTATCAGATGGATGTGTGTGGAGAGGAGAGAGAGGAGTTAAAGACGACCCCAAGGTTGCGAGCTGAGGAAACAGGGAGGAGTAGAGAGTTATCCACAGAGAATGAGAAAGGAGGAAGAAGAGAGGAGGCTTTAGGGGGGAAAATAAGAAGCCGAGTTTTAGCCATGTTCAATTTCAAGAGGTGTTGAGACATTCAAGCAGCAATATCAGAAAGGCAGGCAGAGATCCGAGTTTGGATTGCCAGAGAGATTTTGGGTGTAGAGTTGTAGATCTGGGAGTCATCAGCATAAAGATGGTACTGAAAGCCATGGGAAGAGATGAGTGCACCAAGGGACTGGGTATAGAGAGAAAAGGAGTGAACCTAAGACAGATCCTTGGGCTACAGTACACCAACTGAGTGTGGGATAGAAGCAAAGGAGGATCCACCAGAGCAAACTCTGAAATAGCGATGGGAGAAATAAGAGGAGAACCAGGATAGTACAGAGCCCTTAAAACCAAACGAGGATAGGGTATCAAGGAGAAGATTGTGGTCAACAGTGTCAAAAGCAGCAGAGAGGCTGGGAGGAAATGACGTCACCGGACTAGACGGCAGCAAAAGCACGGAGCTCCGCTGATCGAAGTGAAAAACCTGCTTAATAGTCATTAATAGTTGCCCCTGGGAGCACCGAACCGCCGGTATTTGGACCGGAGGAGGCACAGATAGAGTGGTCATGGCAGTGGCGCGGAAAAGCACTGCGGACTTAAAAGCGTTCGATTATAAGAATGTGAACGGGAGTGCTGCGGGGAAAGGCAAGATGGCGGCGACATCTGCACTGAGCATGGAGGAGGCCAGTGTGGTGGCTGGAAGGGAGACCCCCCCGTGAAAGCGAAATTGCAAGCTTAAAAGGCGACTTGCAGGGCTGGTTCACGGCTATTCGGCAAGATCTGGCCCACTTTAAATCGGAAGCACAGAACTGGATAGAGGAGCTGAAAGTTGAAGTGAAGGAGGTGGGCCAGAGACTAATGGAGGTAGAGACTAAAATAGAGGAGCACGATGATACCATCAAAAGCCTGCAAGACAAGATGGAGGGGATGCTGGGGGAGCAAGATGAACTGTGGTCAAAATTGGAAGACCTTGAAAACAGATCCCGACGATCTAATATTAGGATCCGAGGGATACTGGAGCCTAAGGACAGAGGATTGTGTGAACATAGTGGAACAGCTGGGCCGCCAGATAATAGATCAGGCTGGTGAGGCTGGTACGGACCTGTGTTGGCGGATAGATCGGGCACATCGTGCATTGGGCCCGAAGAAGGATGGGCGACCGCGGGACATTGTTGCCTGCTTCCATGAATATATTACAAAAAATGCGGTGGTGTCAGCTGCGAGGAAACTTACAGAGGTGAAGTGGGAAAACCACAAAGTGGAGATTTATGCAGACTTGTCGGCGATCACTATGAGGAAGAGGAGAGAGATGGTGGGCCTAACAAAGAGGCTGAGGGACGAGAACATTAAATACAAATGGACTTTCCCCTTTGGACTATCATTTAGCCTGAAAGGAGTCTCTTACTACATCCGTACAGTGGAGGAAGCCATGGAGGTGATGCGGCTAGCAGGATGGATGGCGGGCCCTAGCAGTACTGGCAGCCACTTAGGGAAGCGACAGGACGACGAGAACCGCTGCCGTCGGGCATCCCTGGGGGAGAAGCGATTGCGGCGACAGAGGAAGACTCCGGTTCCAGCGGGAGAGAGAAGATGATAAACAGGACTGCCTCCTTTAAGGACTATGTTGGGTGGGGATGAGAGATGTGTGAGAAGAGAGCGGGGGATTGCAGATGAAGTATGAAAGAGGTGCTATTTGCAGGGACTGAGTGTGAATGTGCTGGCTGCTTCGGGAGTCTGGTGGGTCATGCCTTACATATTTGGAAGGGAGGATGGAGGAAGGTTTAGAGGTTGGGGGGAGGGGGTTTGGGGACGGGGGAGGAAGGGGGGGATGTGGAGGGGTGGGATATCCTACCGAGCAGCATATTCCTACAAGTGCATTGATGACGATAGATAATGGATAAGTTGAGAGTATTAACATTGAATGTAAGGGGGCTTAATTCCACGATAAAAAGACAACGAATGTACAAGGAGCTGCATAGGCTTAAAGGTGATATTGTTTTCTTACAAGAGACACATTTGAGAAGAGCGGATGAGTGGCGAGTGGCGCATACGAAGTATCCAGGGCGGTGGTTTGCATCCAATAGGATAGAGCTGAAGAAGGCAGGGGTGGGAATCCTGATAAATGAGAGGGTCCGTTATACTGACAGTGGGGTGTATCGGGATAAAGGTGGGAGGTTTCTATTGCTCAAATTGGAAATGCAGGAGCAATGGTTCACTTTAGTAAATGTATATGGCCCTAATACAGCACAGGTTTTTTTTTTGAGGGGTTAACCTCAAGTGTGTAAAAATTTGAGGAAGGGCTGGTAATCATGGGGGCGATTTTAACCTGACCATTAACCCCCAATTGGATAACTCCTCAGAGCGTAGCGAGGGCAGTGTAAGGAGTAGATGGATGTTGAAACTTATGGGTGCAAATCTGGGGATCCAGGATACGTGGAGGGAAGTGCGGGGCCGAGAGAGGGAATTTACCTTCTACTCCCCAGTGCACCAGTCCTTTTCCAGAATTGATATGATATGGGTGTCGAAATCCATGATGACAGCTGTGGAGCATTGTGAAATTGGGGAGCGGATTTGGACAGATCACTCCCCGGTCTGGATAGATTGGGTAGCGGGGGACACTGGGCCAAAGAAGAGGAGATGGATGTTAAATGAGGCCCTTTTGGATAATCCAGAGATATCTCAAAAGTAAAACAAGCTATAATAGAGTATTTAGAGTTTAATGATCGGGACAACTGTAAAATTGGTACTCTGTGGGAATGTTTGAAAGTGGTTGTAAGGGGGGCTTTGATTTCAATTGGAACGCATGTGAAAAAAGTCAAAGAGCGTCATAAAGAGTCCCTGCGGGGTAAAATCCGGGACCTGGAAAGGCTTCAACAGATAGAGGAGTTAGGGGAGGTACAGCTAAGAGAGTTAAGGAATTTAAAAAGAGAGCTTGGGGACATAGAAATTGCAGAGATTAAATTTGCCCAAGATCAATTTAAGCAGCAATTTTTTTGAATTAGGGAATAAACCTACTAAGTGGCTAGCATATCGGCTGAAACAACATCAGAAGAGGAATTTGATAATTAAAATTCGAGATGCAGGGGGGAGAGAAGTACGAACGGGGGAACAGATTAATGACCAATTTGTACAATTTTTTAAACAGCTGTACAAGGCGGAGGACCCCTGCCCAAGGGCAGCTATTGCGGCATATTTACAAACCCAGTTACCCAAATTGACGGGGGAGGAGACAGCTTTGATTTCCAGGCCCATTACTGAGGTGTAAGTGGGGGCTGTGATTAAGGCCTTACCATCCCATAAAGCTCCGGGGATGGATGGTTTCACCAATAAATTCTATAAAGCTTTTCAAGATGTGTTGTGTGAACCCTTGACTAGATTGTATAACTCCTTTATGGAAGGGGGAGAATTCCAGAGTCCATGCGTACAGCTGGGATTACCGTGTTACCAAAAGAGGGGAAGGATCCAAATTTGTGTGGCTCCTATAGACCCATCTCTCTATTGGGGACGGATTTTAAAATTTTTACTAAAATATTGGCTAACAGACTGTTACCCTATATGTCGCGCCTTGTGCATGAGAATCAGGGGGGTTTTGTTCCGGGCAGACAAACCACAGATAATATCAGGAAGGTGCTGAATGCGGTCTGGAGGGGGAAGAAGAGCGGGGCCCAGATGATCTTATTAACTATAGATGCAGAAAAGGCATTTGATCGTGTGTCTTGGCCCTATCTGTTTCAGGTTCTAGAGCGCCTGGGGTTGGGGGGGGGCATACCTAAAATGGATTAAGGCAATTTATTCACAGCCCATGGCGCAAATCTGCATCAATGGAGAATATACTAAGGCATTTGAACTGGAGAGGGGAACCAGGCAGGGCTGCCCGCTCTCGCCACTCCTCTTTATACTTTCCATGGAGCCTTTGGCTCAACGAGTGCGAGAATGTGGGGCGGTGAAGGGGGTACGGGGGGGGTGGATGGAGAGTAAAGTGTCAATGTTCGCAGATGATTTATTGTTTATATTGACAGAGCCTGAAGGCTCACTGGGGGCAGTGTATAACCTTTTGCAGGAATATGGGACATATTCAGGATTTCGAATAAATGCTACAAATTCTGAAATCCTTAATGTATCCACAGAGGCAGGCTTGAAACAATACCTACAGAGCAAATTCCCCTTTAAATGGGCTAAGCAGAGTGTAAAATATCTGGGAATATATTTAACGGCCAACGAACAGGACTTGGGGAGAGTGAACTTCAGGGTTATGGAAAGGAAAATGAGGAAGGAACTGGAACTCTGGGAGAGCAAAAAACTCTCTTGGTTGGGGAGGGTGGCTGCAATTAAAATGATGGTGTTACCCCAGTGGGTGTATTTATTTAGGGCACTGCCGGTGGCGGTGGAGAGGGGTTTTTTGGCCAGGATTCAAGGGGCTATTATGAAATTTATTGGGGGAGGGAAGAAAAATAGAATTGCCTGGTTGACCCTCACTAAGAGTAAGAAAAAAGGGGGAATGGCTGTACCAGATTTGCATAGGTATATGGAGGCAGCGCAACTCAGTGCGGTAGTGGAATGGGGAAGAGAGGGGGGGAAAGGAAAGAGTGGGTTCGTCTGGAAGCTGAAGAGGTTATGGAGGGGAAAATAGGGGACTGGTTATGGTTGCCACAGGGGAAATTGAAGGGAGGGCGGGATAGTAACCCATATGTGTATCGGACATGGTGCCTCTGGAACAAATGGAAGCGAAGGTGGTTGGGATCAGGCGGAGTCTCTAGATTGATACCTATTCTAGATAACCCTGCGTTCCCGCCAGCGGTGGGGAATAGTGAATTTAAGAAATGGACTGCGAAGGGGATAACCCATATTGGTCAGCTCCTTGATGACTCAAAAATCAAAGGGCTCTCTGTTTTGAGGCAACAATATGGGTTGGACCTTGCAGATTTGTATCAATACAATCAGTTATGCCATTATTTGCGACATAGGGTTCTACCTCATCTACAGAAAGACCCAGTGGCCATTGAAAAGGTTTTCCTGCCATGGCAAACGAAAAAGATTCTGACTCTGTTTTACAATATGATGGAGGTAGAGGGCCCTAAGGGGAGCTTTCTGAAGCAGTGGGAGCGAGATTTGGGAGTGTGTTGGGAGGAGGATCAGTGGGATCATATCTTCCAGAATAGATGTAAAGGCTTGCTGGCAGCCCAGTTTATGGAAAATAACTATAAATTGCTGTACAGATGGCATCTGACACCAGAGAAATTACAGATCATGTATAAGGGTCAGGCAGACAAGTGCTGGAGGGAGTGCGGGGAGAAAGGCACATATCTGCACATTTGGTGGTCTTGTCAAATAGTGGGGGAACGGTGGGGGGAGGTCTTCGGACTGTTAAGTAGGATAATGGGGAAGGCGGTAGAGCCACATCCCGCCACAGCCCTGTTATGGGTTAAGCCGGAAAACCTAACTCCGGCGGAGAGTATGTGGGTCAACTTGGGGTGTATTGCCTTTAGATTATTGATGGCAAAGCACTGGCGGCAAACGATGGTGCCGACTATAGGGGAATTCTGCGCCTCGCTAGATCAGGCTTATTTATTGAGCAAATTAATGGCGGATAAAAATAATTGCACCCAGAAGTTTACCAGAATATGGGGGGCATACAGCCAGTGGGTGACAGGTAGATAGAGGTGTGGGAGCTGAGGGGGGGGTGGGGAGGGAGGTGGGAGGACGGTAGGGGGGAGGGGAGGGGTGGTGTGGGTCTATAGAAAAATGTTTTAGGAGGATAATAAAAGTTGGAAATCATTTGTGTAATTGTAAGGTTGAGCCAAAGGGTGGCGATTGAAATGTTGCAGTTGGATTGATCGCAAATGCTGTGTACATGCATATAAAGTGTAAATAAAAATTAAAAAAAAAGCAGCAGAGAGGTTGATGAGGACAGAGTAAAGGCCCTTGAATTTTGCCAGGAACAAGTTACTGGAGACTTCGGTAAGAGCTGTTTCAGTACAGTGTAAAGGACAAAAGCCAGATTGTAAAGGATCCAGGAGGGCTTGAGAGGGGAGAAAGTCAAGGCAACAGTGGTGAACTGCACGTTCAAGTAGTTTAGAAACAAAGGGGAGGTGGGAAATGGGTCGATAATGTGGTCACTATCTGACTGCAGATAAAGACCTCCTTTTCCCTCAGATACAACTGGCCTTGGGGCACGTGTCTGGAACCTGGTAAGGTGACTGCTTAACCGTCTGCTCCGCAGGGGGGTGATTAAGCTATTCTTTCCCTCTGTCCCAATTTTGTTTCTAACCCTGTACCAGAGAGTTAAATACCATGGCTGAGAAGAAGTGCTAGGTTTCGGAGGCTTAGTTTAGCCTTCCATCAGCTTAAAACGGCAAAAAAAGGGACCCCCGACACCAGATAAGATGACCGATGCTCTGGTAGATCTAGTCTTATAGGAGGTACATGTCCTTAAGATAATGATGGAGCATCAAATAGAGGTCTCCACAGGCATTAGAAAGGATATTGAGCAATTATCCACACAAATGAATGCCGCACAGCAGTGACTTGTTACTCTTGAAGAGCATGTCAGTGAGATAGAAAAAGAAACAGCCCAAATCTGCTCAAATACTGTTGCAATAAAGCACTTAAGATATGAGCTGAAAAGTACAATAAACTTCAGGTGAGAAAATGTGCAGGTGCTAGACTTACCTGAGGGCACTGAGGGAGACAACCTGCTTAACATCTCTTCTTTCCTCCTGAAAGTGTTTGAATGCCATTTTAAACTGCCACTGGACATTGAATCAGCTTATTGTTCTCTGCAGCACTTAGTAACGGCTTTGCAGTGATACCCTTCCTGTTTTGCTTCGGCTCAATTGTTTTTCATAGGTGATCCAGCTGTTAGCTTTGGCGAGAGAAAACCCCTGAAGATCAACAAACGAAAGCTTACATTAGTACCTGCTTGGCCGTAGAAACAGTTTTGCGTCAGAAGGAATTTCTTCTTCTTCAGCTGCCCCTAAAAGAAATTAGAACCCTATACGGGCTGCTCTACCCAGCTAAGATGTGGCTCTCCTATGACAATCATACAAAGGTCTATCAGGAGTCGAACGAATTGAAGCAATTTTTGATTAGAATGACTTGAGCCGTCTCTGTTCTTTGAACAGCTACTGTGATTTAATTATTTGTTCTTCAGCTCTTTTTTTTTTTTGTTTTTGTTTTTTGCAATATCAATTTTATCTATTACGGAATGAAGTAATCTATGCGTATGAATCAGAGTTATACAAATTTCCAGTGTATGTGCACGAATGGTAGGATTTCTGCCTTGTTCTCCTTCGCTCATAACTCTACTCATAGCATTTTTTTTTACTGGAGAATTTTGCTGTGCTTCAGGATAATGTGCAAGCGCCTTTACCTGATTTTGAAGAGATTTTCAATAGCAGTCGAATATAACTGCTTATCACGTTACTCATATAGGAAATTTGTGTTAATTGATTTTATATGACGTGCATCGACTTTTGGATCCCGTGGCATATGTAGATGCTGTACCAGCCAGTGTGAATGGAGTTTCTTATTATTTAGCTCAGGAGTTGTGTGTGCTCTTCATTATAGCGATAGGATACTCCACCTTTAGCGTGTACTAATGCCTTGAGAATTATTGGCTGTTTAGATAGTCCATATTTAGGATGGCTGAGATATGAGTGTGCTTTTGTAACTGTGTGTGTATGTTATAAGATGTCTATTTGGGACAGAAGGTTTAAGCTACATTTAGGGATTCCCCATGGATTGATGGATAGGTGGCTAGTAACCTGCTATGTGGCTCTGGCCAATGTTTGTGGAGTTTTGGGTGGGGGTGGGGTTTTTTTGTTTGTTTTAGTTGTTTTTTTATTTTTTCCTTTATTCTCCCTTTCTTATGGGGCAGAGGTCAATTCTGTTACCTTTATGATTGTAGTTCCTTGCATGAGCAAAACATCATTCTGGACCTTCCACCTTGCCCTTAACAATGAATATTAAAATTGTCTTTCTGAATGTGAATGGCCTTAATCGCCCTTTAAATGTAAAAAGATACTCTGGTATCTTAAATCCTTGAATGTCAATGTTCTATCCCTTCAAGAAACTCATATGTCTTATGAGGCCTGTGTCAAATTACGGAACAGAAGGTTGTAGCATCATGTTTTTTTTCTCCAAGTGTTAACCAAAAAAAAAAAAAAAAGAGTTTCCATCTTTTTCTGGAAGGGTGTGCCAGTGCAAATCTTATAGTAGAAAACTGACAATGAATGCCAATGGGTATGTATGAACATTATACTCGCTGGGCATAAGTGTACCCTAATGAATATCTATGCACCCACATCTGACTCCTCACCTTTTTTTGAGGGGATAGGTCATATCCTGTTAACGTCTGGATCTGGTGAAGTGGTATTGGGTGGAGATTTCAATATAATATTAAATGATGTGATGGACAGAAAGTCCCTCAGCAGAAACCCTTATCAAAATTCTGGTGTGGCCTTGCATAATGCATTGGATAGCCTATGTTTAGTGGATGCCTGGCATAATTTCCATCCTACAGCGCGAGAATATACTTTTTTTTCCTTTCTCCATCAAACATATACACGTATTGACTATCTTTTTGTGTCTAAATCTGTACCATTATTCCCATTCATATCTCTGACCATGCTACAATCCTGTTGGACCTTTTGCCTTGGGCTCAGCATGCTTGGGTACGGCCTTGGCGCTTTCAAAATAATCTCCTACTCAAGGCCTGCTTTATAAGTAGGCTGAATATGTTTATTACTTGTGTTTATTATTTTCCAATGGAATGAGAGTGAATGTATTCACTTCAGTATAGTATGGGAGGCCTTTAAGAAAGTGATAAGTTTCTCATCTTGGCTTCATAAGAGTCAGGCAGAGAGTGCTAAAAGATTAGAAGGTGAAATTGCTGTTTTCCAACAGCCTTCTCAACTTTATTATGAGTATAATTTATTTATTTTATTTATTTAACAGGTCTTATATACCGCCTTATCATATACATTCAAAGCGGTTTACAATGAACAGTTATAGCAACAAGCTTTACATTGAAGAGGGTTATTCAACTTGGAGGTTACATGGGGTAAAACAAGCAATTGTCAGTTGCTAACTATATACAAGAACTCTAGCTGTGTTTCATGGTCCAGTTGCTGTTACTGTTAATCGTCATCTTCTTCCAGGGTCGTTCCAAAGTTTTCCAGGAACAGATGAGTTTTTATCGCCTTTCTAAAGTCTGTTAGGTCTTTGATCTCACGTGTTGATGCGGGGAGATCATTCCACAGCTTGGGTGCAAATGGGGAAAAGTATAATAAGAGTATAATAAGAGTATAATAAAGAGTATAATAAGAGTATAATAAAACTTTAATGTGACACACTGAGAAGGAGCTGTTCGTACAGAGACCAAGGTACTATGCGGAGGGCTGACAAATCTGGCAAATTAGTAGCACAGTTGTTAAAAGTACAAAAAACAAGGAACTTTATTTCATCCATTCAGCCTGAAGGGTCCCCTTTTCTTACAAACTTGGAAGACATCTCCAGGGCCTTCGCATCCTTTTATGAAAAGCTCTTCTCTTCTAAAAATATAAATAATGCAGATCTAAGAAAAACATTTCTGTCTCTGCAGGAACACCCTTGGCTTTCCGAGCAGACAAGGGTATGGTTAGGGGCTCCAGTGAAGGTTGGAAAAATCTTGTCAGCTATTAAATTGTTGTCTAATAATAAGGTTCCTGGCCTGGATGGACTCACAGTAGAATTTCACAAACAATTTGCTTCAACGCTAGTTCCAAAACTATGTCTATTATATTAGAGTCTTCTTTCACAACCAGTTCTCTACTTTCTCTGAAGCTAATGTTGTGCTGTTTGCTAAGCCAGATTGTGACCCCACTCATATGGGTAGCTATAGGCCCATATCCCTATTAAATATGGACTGTAAAATACTGGCAAAGGTATTGGCCATATGGCTCAGTCGTGTGATTCAACTACTAATTAGGGCGGAGCAAACTAGCTTTACTAAAGGTAGATATATAGGGGCTAATTCCCAGACTTTTCACAATTTAGTAATGTCACAAAGAGGGAGCGGTCCAATTGTCACTCTCTCCGTAGATGCTGAAAAGGCATTTGTCCACATTGAGTGGTCCTATCTCTACTGGGCCTTAGATTGGTTTGGGTGTAGTCCAGCATTTATTGATTGGGTTAAGGTTTTGTACGCATCTCCAGGTTCAAAGATCACTGTAAAGGGCCTTTTTTTGGCAGCAGTTCCACTATATTCATCATATACTATGTTACGTTGGAGAACTAGGCAGGGCTGTCCTCTCTTGCCACTACTATTTAATCTTGCACTGGAATCCCTTCTGTTAAAAATTAAGAGTGATATTGGCATTAGAGGTATAAGATTGATTGGAAGTTGCTGGAAGCTTGCAGCATACACAGATGACATTTTGTTGTTTCGCTCAGATCCAGCTGTATCCATAAGATACCTTCTGAATTTGGTCGACAAATTTTCCACCTTCTCTGGGTTCAAAATAACTTGGGATAAAAGTGAACTACTTCCCCTAAATGGCATTGCCACGCAGAGGGACCTGGAGACTTTCCCATTCCAGCAGTCTCCTCTAGGTATTAAATACTTGGGTATGCATTTCTGCACATCTCTAGAGGAATCAATTAGACACAATTGTAATGTCATTATCACAGAGTTAAAAGGTATCCTGCAACGTTGGTCTCCCCTGCGACTATCATGGTGGGCAGATTAAATACTATTAAAATGATGGTCCTTCCTAGTATTGTCTATAAACTGGGAATGCTCCCAGGTTTTTGCCAACGGAGTTTCTATACACAAATGGATAAGACTCTGTCTTTCTGTGGAAAGGCAAAAGACCATGTATTGCCTTAGCAAAATTAAAGCTTCCAAGAAGAGAAGGAGGCGTGGGCTTTCCTGATTTTCTAACATCATGCATCCTCATTGCGACGTTACAGGACTGGCTGGCTTCAGAATAAATTTTCCACTCCTTGGTTGGAAATGGAGAGGGTACAGAACTGCCCACAATGATTATCCCAAGTGCAATATTGGAATCTCCACTCATCATTAGTACTATCAAGGCCTTTAAAGAGCTTGATGCCTGCTGTGAAGTTCCTTATTCAAATTCTGAGGCTTCCTCCATTTGGTATAATCCGCTTTTACGGATTAATGGGTGGAAAATATTTTGGAAGGGATGACTTGACAAAGGAATTTATAGAATTGGCCAACTTTTTGAAGATGGTACATTTATTAGCAAACGCCATATGAATGAGTTATATGGTTTATCGTCATCTCAGGCCTCCAAGCTTATCCACCTGATCCAGGGCTTGACTCAGGTCTCCCTCTGGTCTGAGAGGGTTTGTCCTTCCTCTGACTTGCTCGACATCGGTCAAAAGGCTATGGCTAATGGTAAATTATCCTCGTTTTTTTATAAACTGTTAATTTGTAACAAAGGCCTCTCCTTGTTGAGAATTCGTAGAGCATGGGAGTATGATATTGATCTTCCGCAGGATGCAATTAAGTGGAATACCTTTTGGAGCCACACTGTGCAGCCTACAATGTCTAGCAGTCTCATGCAAACATTGTTTTTCTTAGCACATTGTGCAGTCTGGACCTTGCTTTCCATGTTTAGACCGGGCCTTTTGCAGTCTGATCTGTGCTGGCATTGCTCTGTGGAAAGTGGCTCACTTATTCTCATGCTGTTTGATTGTCCCCTTGTCGAGTCTTTTTGGCTTGGTTTTTGAGGATACGTCTACGATGTGTTTAAGCTAGACTCCCCTTTATCATTGCAGGCTCTGCTGTTTCGATCCTTATGTTTGCAGGAAGAGCTTACTAAATATGATAGATTGCTTTTCGACATTATGATGTCTACTGATGTCCAGCATATCATGTAGAGTTGGAAAGATGCCTCTCTATTAAATGTGACTTTCTGTTGGCACACTGTTTGCCAGACCCAAAAGCTAGAGGGGCCTGCCTCTGTAACTTCAAACTGCATTGATAAGATAGAAAGGGTCTGAAGAACCCTGGATGATCACTTACTTAGCTCATGATTTATCTTGTTTTTATGATCCTTGTTTTATGTTGATCTCTGCCTTTTTTTTCCTTCCTTCCATTTTATGGGGTAATACTTGTAATTCTATGCAACTTTATTGTCTTTTGCTGAATAATTTATATAAATTTGATTAAAAAAAGATACATCTGGCCTGTCTCTGTGGGCTGATTACAAGTGACTGCTGCCACTTGAGATACAACATAATTGTTAATGACCATTCACTAAAGATCCAAAATTTTCCCCCTTGCGTTTGCATGACAGTAATTCAGCTTGACCCACATCCTTACCTTTCTACTGTGCTAAAATTCATCCCTTTTTTTTTGCTTCCATCTTTTTATTCTTTCCAACTTAGTGGAACTTGGAAAGAATTATATAAAAGGGACGGAGAATGTTTGCCTGTTTGTCTCTCCATCCCAGGGCAAAATAATTCCCAGAAAATTTGAAGGGAATGGAATGAAACTTGGCAAGTGGAAAAAATTGGTAAAAAGACGCACTGAGTTTGAAAATAGACCAAATGGAAACAGGGGTTCCAGAGACATAAGCAGTATTGCAGAGCTTAGTTCATTTCTAGCTTTACCTTTTAAACGGTCCAGTTGGACAGTAAAAAAGATTGACAGGAAGAAAATAGATTTCCACATTAACTGTGAATCACACTTTGGGATGGTAAGGGGCAGATTAGAGGCGGAGAGTGGGAGTGGTAAGCACTGCACAGTTAGCATGGTGGTAAACACCACACATTAACTATGACACTTTGCAGTTCTTGTGGGTTCACCTAATGCCTAGACCCGCTCCCTAGGGGATGAGGCATTCCACAGACCTGGAAGCTCATGTGGCTCCCAAGGACCTGTAGGCCTTCCTTTCCCTGAGAGCCGGCATGCTCCAGCTGAGAGCTACTTGGGGTTGCATGTCTCCATGGAGATTTGTAGGGTGTCCTGTGATGTGTTCCCAGAGCTTTCCTCATGGTGGATGCATGGGTGCCTTTTGTGGACTGCCTTCCATACTCCTGACTGAACTTAGGACAACACCGCTGTGGCCTATGTGGTGACCAAAGGGGTTGCATCTGGATACCAAAGATGCCATGTGGTGAAGGGGGTGGGTGGCAGAGTTCCCCAGTCATATATTCCCCACATTGTCTGGTCACAATGTTGAAACTGCATATCTGCGCTAGTGACCTCCTTCTACCCCATGGGGGCAGTACGCCTCACTAGCAAGAGTACTGAGCCAGATTTATAAGGGGAGTGGTAAGAAGAGGTCCCAACCCCCTCCCACCCCAGATGCCTGGTAACCTTCCTTTGCAGCCTAGGGGTTCATATGGCCATTCCACATGACAGCCACTGCTGACTTCCTGCCTGCACCCTTACAGGGCCCCCGGCTCATGCAAGTGCTGCATTTGCACTCTTTCTCTCCCAGAGAGGACCACAGCATGGTGTCTGTGTTTTTGCTTTCCTTATTTGCATGTCCCGCCCCCTTGCACTTGTCAGCATTCTCTATCCTTCAGTGGCCAATTATTAGGTGCCTTGTTAATGGAATAAGGGCCCAGGCATTGCTGTATGATATCTCTGCACGGGATTGGTAGCTTACTGCTGGTCATTACATCACATTGGTAGTGTGCAGTGGCAAGGTGATGATACACTACAGGTGCACATACTGTACTACTCTGCTAGAGACATGCTTAGCGTGGCCATTCATCCTATTGTGGCCGCTACACCCCCTCCTAGATATGTTACAGCACTAACCATGTGTTTGCCCTGTGCCACTCACAGCACTTTAGTAAACATGCTCCAATGATTGCATTTTCAAGTGTACCTCACTTGGTTTGCAGCTTGTTGTGCTTGAGGGCTTGTGTGCATCAGTGATGCTGAGGGCTAAGCTATTGGTAGTTTAACTACTGGCAAGGTCTCCCAGGATGGACAGGTCTCAGCTGAGGTGCCAGAACAAGACAAACCACCCATCTGGGCAGCAGAAGAATGGGACAGTGTTGACGGCGGACGATCACATTTCTGTGACAACTGCAACAACACTAAACTTAAACTGCACGGAGGAAAGGCACAGCAGTCTACTACTGTATCATACCATGAAAATCCATCTGAGCAGCAGCAGAATGGGATGGTGTTGACTGTGAAGGATCGCATTTCTGTGACAACGGCAACAACACTAAACTTAAACTGCGCGGAGGAAAGGCCCGGCATACTACTTCTGTATCTTGCCATGAAAACCCAATGGATAATCAAAACAATACAAATTGTACTATAGTGCTGGAAGATGAGACCCCCAGGTCGGAAGACACTCAACAAGCTGCTGGGGAAGAGCTGAAGACTTTTCAGAGTAAAGCCAGCATTTATGATGTGGTTGGATCAAAGCCCTTGGGACGTCTGACTGCTGATGTAGCTGCGCATGAAATGAGAGTCAGAAGCTGTAAAGATGCCTGAATGTACAAAGCATGAACCAAGGGAAGTTGGAGGTGGTCAAGAATGAAATGGAACGTATACAACTTGATCTGTTGGGTGTCAGTGAACTGAAATGGACTGGCATCGGACACTTTGCATCAGATGATCACATGGTCTACTATGCTGGAAATGAAAGACTAAGAAGAAATGGTGCTGCATTTATAATAAAGAAGAAACTTGCAATAACTTTAATGAAATACAATGCAGTCAGTGAATGCTTAATCTCTATTCATCTACGAGGAATGCCTATCAACACAATTATAATTCAAGTATATGCACCAACAACAGTTGCAGAAGAGGATGAAATTGAAGAGTTCTATGAACAAGTTCAAGCTGAAATTGACAGAACATGCAAACAGGATATCCTGATAGTCATGGGTGACTGGAACTCAAAGGTTGGCAACAAAGAAGAAGGCAAAATGGTTGGAAAATATGGACTTGGCAACAGAAATGAAGCTGGAGAAAGACTGATAGAATTCTGCAAGACCAACGATCTATTCATCTCAAACACCTTCTTCCAGCAACACAATCGGCGACTGTACACATGGACTTTACCCAGTGGATTGTACAAAAATCAAATTGACTACATCTGTGGAAGTCAATGATGGAAAAGCTTTATAACATCAAAAAAAAACCTAGAGCTGACTGTGGTACAGATCATCAACTACTAGTTTGCAAACTCAAGCTAAAGTTGAAAAAGAGCAAGCCACTCATGAATGCAGAAAAATATGACCATGAGAATATACCACTGGAATTTAAAGACTGCCTGCAAAATCAATTTTGCTGCTTTAGATACAAATGACGGAGCTCCAGAAAATATATGGAATGACATCAAAAAGGTTGTATTGGAAGAAAGCGAGACGTCTCTACAAAAGGTGAAAAAGCTAAAACAGACAAAATTGATGAAGGAAGAAACTCTGAAAATTGCCCAGAAACACAGATAAGCTAAAGTCAGAGGAGAAAGAAAGACAATCGCAGAACTCAACAGAGATTTCCAATGTACACCAAGATAGGACAAAGAAAAGTACTACAATGACACATGCAAAGAAATAGAAGCAGAAACTATTAGAGAAAGAACAAGATTGACTTTCCTAAAGCTACGAGAGTTAAAGAAAAAATTCCAACCTCGAATTGGAATGTTACAAGATGCTGAAGGTTCTATGTTGAATGATGCTGAAAAGATCAAGAAAAGGTGGAAATAATATACAGAGTTTTTATATGATAAAGATCAAGTGGACCAACAGCCATTTCAACCTGTACCTTATGATCCGGAACCATTGGTGATGAAAGAAGAAGTTAAAGCAGTATTGAAAGCCTTATCAGAGAACAAAGCACCAGGCATTGATGGCATTCCCATAGAAGTATTACAGCAATCGGATGGAGCTGTTACCTTACTTACAAGGCTCTGCAAAGAAATTTGGAAGACAACATCAAGGCCAACTGACTGGAAAAGATCTGTGTTTATACCAATACTAAAGAAAGGTGATCCAACCGACTGTGGAAATTGTTGCACAGTCGCTCTGATCCCACATGCCAGCAAGATTCTACTGAAGATTATTCAAAAGAGACTTCAACCATACCTGGAACAAGAACTACCTGAAGTGCAAGCAGGGTTCAGGAAAGGGCGAGGAACGAGAGACATCATCGAGGATGTGAAATGGATCCTTGAAAAGACTAAAGAATATCTATTTGTGCTTTATCAACTATAGCAAGGCTTTTGACTGTGTAAACCATGAGAAACTCTGGGCCACATTAAAAAGCATGGGTATAACAGAACACCTAATCGTTCTCTTGCACAATCTGTACATTGATCAAGAAGCAACAGTTCGAACAGAACAAGGAGAAACAAAATGGTTTAAAATAAGCAAAGGTGTAAGATAAGGCTGCATACTTTCCCCCTACCTGTTTAATTTATATGCAGAGAAAATCATCAGAGAAGCAGGATTGTATGAAGAAATAGAGGTGTGAAGATTGGTGGAAGACTCATCAATAACCTTCGCTATGCTGATGATACTACATTACTGGCTGAAAGTGAAGATGATCTGAAACATTTGCTTCTCACAATCAAAGAACATAGTCTCAAAATGGGCCTGCACCTTAATGTAAAGAAGACAAAGATCATGACAACTGGCAAAATCAACAGGTTCATCGTTGAAAGAGAATTGATTGAAATCGTGAACAACTTTAACCTACTTGGATCAAAAGAAGCAACAAGCAGTCAAGAAATCCGACGACACATTACTCTTGTTCAGAATTGCTATGAAAGACCTAGACAAGATTCTCAAGAGCAGAGATGTCTTTCTCCACACAAAGATTTGACTTGTTCAAGCCAATATATTTTCAGTAACATCATATGGATGTGAAAGCTCGAAAGTGAAAAAGATAGACAGGAAGAAAATTGATGCCTTTGAATTATGGTGCTGGCGGCGAATACTGCGTATACCATGGACTGCCCGAAGAACAAATCAGTCAGTACTAGAGGAGATCAAACCTAAGCTTTCTTTAGAAGCTCAGATGACAGGATTTCGACTTTCATACTTTGGACACATCATGTGAAGAGAGAGACAATTAGAGAAAGACATCATGCTTGGCAAGATAAAAGGTCAATGCAAAAAAGGAAGGCCAGCAATGAGATGGATCGATACAATAACAGCAGCTATGGGTACCAGTCTGTAAACAATGAGCTGCCTGACTGAAGACCAAACACAATTTAGGACAACTATCCAGAGGGTTGCCATGAATCGACACCGACTCGATGGCACTTAACAACAACAACAACAATATGCCATTTTCCATAACAAAACTGTTAGAAATATATCCATGTGTACTTTGTACCCATGACTGGTTTCCAAATGAAAACAGTTGCATACTTTTGCTTTGCCAAATGGGGCAAAGTGACTTTGTCTCAATACATAATTTGAAAATTGCACCTGGATGGTACAGTTTATTGGAAAGTAATTCTGTAAACGTAAAGCCCTTTGTGCCCCTCTGTACACTGAGGTTCCTATTATATTTACCTAAGGTCTTAAGCAGAAAAAAAAGTCCAAGCGCATTCATGTATATGCATTGATTTATAGAACTGTTTAGAAGTTGTTTGAAAGTTAGATTGCATGGTTTGTCATTTACAGTTAGGTAGCTTAATGTAATGATTCTATTATTCTAGGCCATGAACAGGATCTAGCTATTCTGCATTTTTTTGTTTAGCTGGAATTTCTTTTCAAAAATTTAAGACATAGTGTAAATCAGGAACAAGACAACTGCAGAGAGACTGACTAGGAAAGAAAGCTTTTAAAGTGACAGAGCAGGAGAGATTAACTCCATAAAAAATAGAAAAATAATTAAATGTAATTCCTAGGCAATGCTGTCTTCTATTGATTATGTACCATTGTGTGTTTTGTTTAAAGCCTTCTCTTACCATTGGCAAATAAGCCAGCCTGCACTGGAAGATTTTAGAGGTCTTTATATGTATATGAGCAGAGGAGTAGCCTAGTGGTTAGTGCAGTGGCTTGGTAACTAAGGAACCAGGGTTCGATTCCCACTGGCACTCCTCTTGACCTTGGGCAAGCCACATAACCCTCCATTGCCTTGGAAGAAAAGCAATCTACTTCTGCTCATACTGCCAAGAAAGCCCAGGAGCTGCTGGGTCGCCATTTATGTATATAGATGATGTTTGTTTCTTGTTCACTGAATAGGAATGACTTCACCCTAAATTATATATGGTCTTTTTTGCACCGTTGTCACTTTAAATAATCTTTTTATAATTTATATGGACTTTGCACGTCATAACTCCCCTATCCAGATAGTCTGAAGATTTATCTCTATAATATCTGGCTGTTTAAATTGCTAAACAGCCAAATATTATTTAGATAAAAAGCGGCCAGATCAAGGGAGGAGCAGAGTTGGCACCGGGTCTTATAAAAGGTTTGGACAAGTTCCTGGAGGAAAGGCCCATAAACCATTATTAAAAAGGGACCCAGGATATCACTGCTTGACCCAGTGGGGAAACTGCTAGGTACATATGACCTAGATTGGCCACTGTTGGAAACAGGATACTGGGCTTGATGGACCTAGGTCTGACCCAGTATGGCATATCTTATGGTCTTATCTGGATAGCAGCAGTATTTGGCTGCTATCCATATAGATTTAGGCTTGCTTAGTAACAGTCCTATCTTTTTCTGGATTGTGCTGATTTTGTCACCACTCAGTAAATATATTCAGTGCATCTAATTATCCAGATAATGACACTGAATATATGGAATGAGTTAAGTGTTGGTGCTTAACTTATTCCATTGACCAGAGCTTGACAAATCCCAGGTGCCAGGTCCCCATGGCGACCAGAAAATTGAATTTGTCCACCTGCATGCACCTATCTATTTCATTCTCTTTCCCAGAGCCATAAAGACACTTTTGATATGCTCGGAGGGATACCTAGCAGTATCATTAGTGCCAACATGGATGAGCAACGTTGAATAATAGTCAGTAGGCTTGATGAGTCTCAGCATACTCTCCATAACCTCTCGGATTTTGGCACCTGGCAGACAGCACACTTCTATCAAATCTAGTCGGCAGATAGACGCTTCAGTGCCCCTCAGAAGAAAGTCACCAACAACCACTACCCTTTGCTTCCTTGTGGTCATTGATTCTGCAACTTTGGGGTACTTCAAACAAGTTCTTCTTAAATATATCAACAGGTAGCATATTTAGAATTTTAGGAAAGTTCAAAATCCTCAGATTTAATTGCTTCAGCTTATTCTCGAATTGTGGCACTTTATGATGGATCAGTAGCTTCTCTTGTACCAAATGATCAATCACAGACATAGTGCCCAATTCCATAACATGCACGCCCAGCCCACAGACACGTCTAGATGAAAAATGGACCCCGTTTGACCCTAATTCTGCATGCGCTGATCTGGACGTGTCCACGAGTACGGAATCAGGGACAGAGATGTGTTTGGCATGGCATGCCAAACCCTGGGACATGGGTATACTGTGGTGAACAGCGCCCTCCTGAGCCTATGGAAACGGATAAAAATCCTGAGGTTCGGCAGGATTTATGCCTATTTGAGAAACCAAGGAAGAAAGAGAGACTCTATTCCACAGAGCTGAGCATGGAGACCAGCCCAGGGGAGGAGTCCTGCAGTCCTGATTGGGCACACCCTGCCCTTGGAAGGGGCGTGTCCAGGAGAGAACGTGGTTTTAAACCAGAGCATGGCTTTGCTAATCAGATGGAGAATGAGAATGGGATTAAGATAGAGAAGAGAAAGAAGGAGAGGAGGAAGAATGATTGGAAGTCCAGAAGACAGTATGCTGATACTTGGGAACCTGGCATTGGAAAGAAACCTGCAAAGTTCTATTCAGAGGCAGTGAGTAGAAGTCCCAAGGAGAGAGGACCTAGCCCTGAATTAGACAACCGTTGGAAGGCACAGCCCTGGGAAAGGAAGCCTTCAAGGCAGGCACAAGAAAGAAAACAATCATTCTGTGTAGTACCATGTGAGCCAGAGAGCAACAAACATTCTAACAGCTGGAGAACGTTGGAGCCATCTGAAGTCAGAACGGCATGGCAACAAGTAAGTGAATTGCCACAAAGTTTCCAGGCTGAACGTAAAGCTAACTCTCCTGTGTGTGAAACATTAGCAAAAGGGACTAGCAGTTACTCTGACACAATTAATCTAAGAGAGGAGAAAATAAACAGCCTTAAGCCAGAGGGAAGTTGTATAGCTGATAGCAATTCCCTATCTCACAAACAGCAGGCTGAATTGCTCCTACAGAGTTTTAAGCCATTTTTAGAGTTGCAAGCTAGAAGACAGCCAGTGTTACCAGAAGCCAGTAATTCCATACAGCTTGAAGAGTTAACACAAGATAATACAGACTTACCAGATTGTGAGAGCATGGATTGCACGGTCTGCTGTGTAGAGATGCCAAGCTGAAGGAAACTGCTTTTTACCGTATGTGAATTGAATGCTACGGAGCTGTTGTATTGCCTTGCTGAGAAAGCTCTAATTATGTGCACCTGATTTTCCCCAGCACTGTGAAGGTAACAGTGGCTGAAAGAGGCTGCAGTGAAACTAACTGACCTCTTGGGGCAAAGTGAGTAATTTGCTGAGAAGTGAAAAGAAGCAGTTATACTTTAAGTTGCCTTTATCCTACGTTTTCCTGTTAGCATTTGAAGCACCTATTTTGTTTGCATTTATTTGCCATGTGATGGAACAATATCCTTTACTATAATAAATATTCTGGAAACCCCATAACTACAACTCTTTATTTCGGAGTGAGAGGAGCAGGAACTACAATACCCAGCATACCCTGGATACAGGTTACTCTCCTTCCTCACGAAGCATCAGACCGCCGCTCCTGTCTTTAGCCCCAAGGCTGGGCAGGAGCGCCGCAATACGTAGCAAGCAGCATGGACATCCTTGCTCTCAGCGAATTCCAAAAAGATTTACTGCTCTGCTGCTGCCCGTCTCTATGCAGCGATGCCTCCTTAGTTAAAACTTTCATACCCAAAACTGCTCTTCACACTGACGGTGTGGTGCCCATCAATGTTCCCTCTAATTTTCTGTAGGCTGTGTGCGCATAAAATATCAGCTGTGTGCAGCTTTTAAAGGAAGGTTAAATTTTTGTGTGCCACATAACGACACTCGGCGTTATATACTTTAAAATTTGACTACACGTCAGAATACAGTATGTACACCACATTGATTTTAATCAAATTAAATGAAGCGGGAAATGTCTAGTAATTGCAATCATAACTTTTAACTTTTAAGACGTCTGTGTTGTTTTCTATCAGAATCAGAGCCGTAATTTTTGTGCGCTCTGTTGTAAAGTATATGCGCTCGCTTGGCGAGGTGTGTGCACGCGCACAGCTTAGAGGGAACAGTAGTGCCCATACCAACCACCCATGAACACAGATGATACAGATGTGCTGATGTAAAACAGACCATATAAGCTAGTCCTTTGCATGACCAGTACACTGCAAGATGATCTCTGTGCACTCAGAGATGTTACAACAGCAAAGTGATATGAGAGTCCTGACATGCCTTGCAGCACAACATACATGGCATTAGGTGAACATTTTAGTAGTGCTTGCATTGGTCATCTCTGACAATGGTCTGTACAATGCTGTATATGGACCAGAAGAAATCAGAAATTGTCCACTACAACTAAATGTCAGAGCATATCTCTGACATTAAATAGGGACCTTCAGATTGAGTGCATGCACGAGCACAAACAGCATCACTAGATGCTCAAGGGCATCAGCATCTGTCTATACAAATGTGCAAATTTCTGAGACTGAGGATGGTGCTGTGTGCCATGTTGCATGCACTCATTCTGACAGGGATATGCTTTGACATTTAGCCGTAGAAACCCTGTTCTATTGTATCCTCTCCGATCACATTGGCACCTGGTTACGCTTTAGCCAGCCCTATGGACCAAGTACTGGCCAAGCACTGTTGTCCCCCCAAAATTGCAATTGCATACACCAGGTCCCCCCATGCATCCCTTTTACCATACACATACACTCTCACTTGCAGTCACACAAAACATAACATCTGCATTACAAATGCCCTGCACCTCTAGAAAATAGCTGGTATAACATGATGGCATGGGGTCCCAGGACTACTAATCTGATCTGCCTTTCTTACCCACACATGCATCTGCCCTATACTCATCCACATACAATCTCTACTGCTTCTTTGCCCCCTATGACACAACTTCCTGTCAGAGAGTGTCAGAAGCGGCAGGCCATATATGCCGAAGCACATGGTGTGCTGCCCATAGAGGTCTGCCATTCTAGGTCCCACTTCTCGGATGACAAGGATTGTTAGGGTGCCCTAGACGACACCTCCAGCTCACACAGCAATTGTCATCATAGCCAAAATAATCACCTTTGCACCTCTGAATATTTCTGTAGGGGTGTTTAGTAATGTGTCTGCACCATACAACCTTCCACCACCTCTGTGTTCTGCTTTTTACAACTGTATTTTGTGGTCTTCCAGACTGCAGACACACCAGTTCACAACATCTTTGTCACAGCCATTCATCTCTATGGGACTCACTGCAGAGCAGATCAGAGAATTTTCTAAGTCCTGGCCTTATTCCATGTTTCTGCTGGTATAAGATGGACATCCGCAGGAAACATGCAGAACATGCACAGGCCTTTCCTGAATGCGCATTGCATGTCTCTGCTGCTGACCACACCCCCATTCCACCCTTATTCTGAGATCCCCGTGCTAGCGCCGTATACATGTAGGGCCACGGGCGTATCAGAATATGGTCATAGACGTTTTAGCTAGAAAAATGTCTACACTGCGCATCCAAGGGCTTATTCCTGTTCCAGAATGCCCCCCCCCCCCCCAAACAGTTTCTAAGGACATTCAGCAGGAAGCAAGTGTTGTTGCTTCCACAACAAGGTCATCAATAACAGCCTGGGGAGGGAGATTGTTGGTTGAAAGATTCCGATCTACTGAATCTAGTCTTAGCAGAGACACTTCTGGGTGTGGCTGCAGGGTTAGAGGCGATCATGGTCCCAGACGAAGATATCTCCCTACCAGCAGTCTTTCTTGTTGGGAAAACACTCATGGTATTTGGTTCATCAGAATACTTCAGTAGATAACTCTCAATCTGCTACTGCGAAGGTCCTGGAACACTGGCCTTGGAGAATTTAGCCAATCCCTTCTCCATTCGTTTTGGAGCCATAAGATAACAAGTCGTAAACAAAGGAATCCAGCAGTATCGTTGGGCATTATGAAGGTGCTGGCTTCTTGACTCCTTGTCCTTCTTCCTCCTTATTTCTTGATTTAAATACATTTAATGCTTTAAAAAAAGTAAATGTTCCATGTGCAAATTTGTATTCCCTTCTCTCATTCAGTACTACTTTTATTTTAAATGGTTAATAAAGCCCAAAAAGTTGATTGACTCATTAGGCCTTCAGTTAATCAGGTAAAGACAATTCCATGGTTGAACAAGTATCCTGACCCTTCTAACCTTTCAGGTTGTGATTGCTGCTCTGCCTACTTTCAACAACTATGGACTCCTCTAAGCATCTGTCTAAACATTTGAAAATGAAGATAATTCACTCTTAAACAGCAGGAGAAAGGCTATTAAAAAAAATCTTTGAATGCTTCCAGAAACATTGTTAAAAATGAAAGGTAGAGGGAACTGTTGAAATCAAGGAAAGATTTGGAAGACCAAGAAAAATCTGTGATGAAACTACCTGAAAATTAGTCATATCTGCATAGAGAGCTTGATAAAAAGTGTAGCTGATTTATTTATTTAATTTATTTAGCCAGTTTTGTATACCGCCTTATCCTTCAATCAAAGCGGTCACAACACGCAGGGATATGAGACACATACACTAATACTTACAGGGAACATGGGCAGTGGAGGGTTAAGTGGCTTGCCCAAGACCACAAGGAGCATCTGTGGGACTAGAAACCCCAGTCCTTCCGGCCCAAGGTTGCTGTCCTCTAGTGGGATTTGAACCCCCGACCTTCCGGCCTGAAGTACCTTGCCCCAACCACTAGGCTACTCCTCCCTCTACAGCTGATGCTGTGGTAGCTGTCCGCAGTACAGTTTTGCTTACACAGCAATGATCTGCATGAGAGAGTTGTCAGAAGGAAACATTTTCTATGACCTTATCTCAAAAGTTATTGTCTAATGTATACAAAAGAATACCTTGATAAACCTGAAACTGTTATGGACTGATCCAACAAAAATTAAACTGTTCAACAAAAACTGCATAAGAAGCATTTGGAGAAAAAGGAGTGAAGCACAGGAAATATTATGCTGGTGGAAGGAAGAATGGTTCCAACTAAATATCAACATATTCTAGAAGCTAATGCCCCAAAGACAATGAAGAAGTAGAGAAGAGGTTGAATATTTCAGCAAGACAACTATTAGAAAAATCCTCAAAATCATCTATGAAATACTTAAAGGAAAGAACGAAACAGAGAAAATGATGGCAGATAAATACCATGCAGCTTTCCAATATACCCATCCATATGAACTACGAGGCTATACTTTACTTTATTCCGTTACTTGATTAACCGCCCAGGCAAAAGCATCAGGGTGGTGTACAATATAACAAAGAGGCTGCAGTAGATAAGAAAGGAACGCCATTTGTAAATCGGAAAGCAGAGAGGACAGAGCACACAGAAATAGTCTGGAAGAGATGCCAAGTGCAAACATAGAGGAAACAAATTATGGTAGAGGAGTGGGTTGATCCAGAGAGGAGGGGAAGTCGAAGGCAATGCCAAAGAGAAGTCTTCATAGCCTTAAATCTCAAGAAAGACTGTTCAGCACGAAGGAGGGGAGAGACTGAAATCTACAGAGCTGAACCAAGGAAAAAGAATGCAGAATGACATGTGAGCTCCAGGCATGCGCGAGCTGGGGATGGGAGGGACAAGCGGTCATTGTGGATTGAACGTAGTACCGGGGGGGGGGGGGAGTGTGCATTTGAAGAAAGTCGGCAAGATAATGGGGGTTTGCCTGTATGGATCGCCTTGTGCACAATAGTGAGTATTTTGTATTGGAAGCGGAATCTAAGAGGGAGCCAGTGTAGGTGGACAAGGAGGGGTGTAGCATGTTCAAAATGAGAGGAGTGAGTGAGGAGGCGTGCAACGGTGTTCTGGAGTAGTTGCAGGTGGGAGAGCTGATATCGTGGCATCTCAGCTAACACAACATTACAATAGTCAAGGTGAGATAGGAACAGAGACACCATGAGGGTTGTCAGGGAAGGGAGAGGAAGGATAGAACGCATGGACCATAACTATCGGAGAGTGAAAAATGAACGTTGCATAAATGAGGAGATGTGGGAGTAGAAAGAAACAGACAAATCAAAAATAATGCCCAGGTATTTCAGGGAGGAAGCAAGGGAGATTGGACGATCCAAAAGGATGGGGACTAATGTGAGGCAGGGGGCACCAAAGGTGAACCAGATCACAGCTGATTTGGCAGGATTGAGATGGAGGTACAGTAATTAGAGGAGAGCCATGCGGAGACTTGTGCAAGGCAGTGATTCAAGGGAGACAGATCAGGGGAGGTAGGACTGGCATGGTGGAGAAGGATGATGTCTTCGGCATAGTAAAATGCAGACAACCCAGACTGCTGTATGATAAGGGTGAGGGATACCAGAAAAAGATTAAACAGAAGAGGGGCCAGGATGGAAAGCTGAGGGACCCCACGGAGAGGGGAGTGGCAGGATAAGAAAAGGAACTGACAAGAACAGAGAAGGAGTGGGAAGAGAGAGAGAACCAGAACGAGCGCCAAACTGTTCCTTGGATTCCGAAATCTTGCAGGTGGGAGAGGAGTGGGGTGGTCTATGAGACCAAATGTGGAAGAGAGGTTGAAAGATACAGCGATTGAGAAGTCTCCCTGCTCGTGAGCGAGGTATAGTTCATTCAAGAAAGCAAGAAGAATGGTCTTCGTACTGTGGCCACCACGGAAGCCTGATTATTGGGGATGGAGAGCAGATGTGGAGTCAAGGTGAGTGGAAAGTTGCAGAGACATGGCCTTCTCCAAGAGTTTAGATAAGAAAGGAAGATTAGAAACGGGATGCCAATATGCAAGGATAGTGGGATTGAGGGAGGGCTTCTTTAGAATAGGGCGAACAATTGCATGCTTTCAGGCTGCGGGAAAGCAGCCAGAGGAGAGACTGGAATTGAGCAAATGAGAGAGATAGGGGGAAAGGGTGAGGGAGGGCTCAGGGAGCCAATGAGAGGGGATGGGATCCGATAGGTGGTCTTATGGGAGGAGGTCAAGAGCTTGAAGAGTTCAGTAATGGTAACAGTGTGAAAGATGGTCCAAGTATGCATCAGGCTAGAGTCTGCAAGAGGGTATGGGCAAGGGGGAGAAACGGGAGAGGGGGGGAGGGCTGGAGGGGAAGGTGAGCTGAAGGGTACGCACTTTATCAGAGAAAAAGGAGGCCAGACTAGAAGCGTCAGGGATGGTAGAGGAACCCACGGGGAACTGGGGAGACGAGTGCAGCGTTGAAAGAGAACGAAGAGTGAGGTAGAGCTGACGGGAGGATTTAGAGGCGGAGGAGATACGGGTGGTGAAAAAAAGTGAGTTTGGCAGAACGAATCGTATCACGATACAAATGGTACAGTGATACAAATATCGCTGCTGATTGGTTAGCTAAATTGCTATCCAGCCAACCTGGATATTCAATAGCCGAATATGACCATGGCATTGAATATCCGGGTCACAGTTAAAGCAGCAATGACCAGCCAATTTAACTGTGCTGGTTGTCACCACTGAATATCGATTCATATGTATAGTAGAGAAATTCAGCTGCTATATGTATATAGTTAAGCAGTTTAAATTAGGACTGCTTTTTTGCTAGCCTAAATTAAGCCACTTAGCTATACAGATAGTAGTTGGATATCGCCGCTATACATATAGTTAAGCAGAATGCCCTCATTCCATTCTGGTACGTTTAGAGGGATTTTTGGCAGCACTGTCCATGTGAAGGATAAGAACATAAGATAATTTTATAGAGTTGCACCTTGTAAACATGTTTTCATGTACTTATTTTATGTTTGTTTTATAAAGTCAAGTACACACTAATGTAAATGGCAGAGAACAGACCTTAAATTAAGGCATGATAGTTACACCAGCCTGAGAGCTGGTTTTGAATATTGGACACAAGGTTCTTTACCTTACATAATAAAATATAGAGTCAGCGTTAGGTTGTATATATTGGGTGTGATTTTATTTTATTTTATTTTATTTATTAGACTTATTTATGAAGAGATTCACCCAAGGCCATGTATAACATGCATATCTTAACATAGGCAGCTTATTTATTTAACATTTTTTATATACCGCTTTTCAAATTCTCATTTAATGTAATGTATAGCTTACATTATAGTAGCAGTATAACCATAGAAAACTGACTAAATGTTGGCAATAGGTAATTTAAATTCTAGTAATAGCATTAATATGATACAGTGTCAGTAATGTACACCTTAAAACAGCACAGTAGTTGAACAGTCCTAACACAGAAATATACAGTGTCAGCACAAAACAAATGACACATCTGAATAGGCAGCAGAGAGGACATGCATATTTTGGACAAATGGACAAGAGGGCTAAGACAAATGCATTGGGATAAATAAAAGTAGGTGGCTAGATTGAGGCTAAAATTGTATGTACAGACAAATAAATTATGTTGGCAGATTGTAGTCTGAATACTTGGTACTTCTTTCACAGGAATAAGCAGAATTTCTAATACTGTATCTACTTGCTAGCAAGTGGATTTTCCTGGCTAGTGAGTGGGTTTGGTCAGGAACGCAAGGTAGCATCAGCATCTTCAGTCTGATGGGACTCATGAGGAAATGGCATTAGTTCTTGCTCATGTCTAAATCACTACTTGCTTCCCAGCTAGATTAGACTAAAACCACCTTTGCCTAGTCTAGCTGAGAAGCAAGTTGTGATTTAGACATGATCAAGGACGGGGAAATGGCAACAGTTTTGGTACATTTGGGGGTACTATGAGCCAGTGGCTGGATCAGGACCTGGTAAATCCCTAGTGAAAAGAGTTGGTACAGAGGGTGGCTACTAAAATGGTCAGTAGTCTTAATCATAAAGCATTTGGGAATAGACTTAAAGATTTTAATATGTGTTCTTTCGAAGAAAGGCAAGAGAGAGGAGATATGATAGAGACATTAAATTAACTCCATGGCATAAATGCACAGGAGGCAAGCTTCTTTCAATTGTAAGGGAGCTTCCTTATTGTCCCTCCAGTCCAGTCTCGAACCTCTGAATAGTGCACCTCCTCCAGAAGCTTGGAGACTGAGCATGTCATCTTTTGATGTCACCAGTACTAATAAGGCTGGCACCTCACACCAGCTCCCTGTATGCTCAGTCTCCAAACAGCTGGAGGTTGTGAGCCAGGGTGCTGGGCTCACTGAAGGAGCAAATAAGGAGTTAGTTTAGTCAGGGTTTTTTCTGTTGGTTTCATTCCTTTTTCGTTTGGTTTCGTTTGGGTTAAATTTAGAGTTTAAAGTTTAAAAAAAAAAAAAGAAAGAAAGAAAAGGCAGACAAAGAGATTGGCAGAAGAATCCAGCCCCGGCTTAAAGAGATTGGTGTGGCTCTGCAGAGGAGGTTCTCCCTCCCCCCCCCCCCCCTTTCTTGAGAGTTTGGAGGGGAGTTGGGATGTCTGCTGGCATTCCGGGGCTTGGGACAGTTCCCGATCCCGCGAATGGGTGAGGAGCCGCCGTTGATGGTGCAGCTACCTGAGTGTGAGTGTCTCCTGTTCCTCCTCCTTAACGCCAGGCTGAGCACGAGGAGTGTAGACTGCTCGTCGGCGGTACAGAAGGCAGCCGGGTGCAGTTGGAGGAGTGTCTCCTTTCTTTCAAAGCTGCTGGCAGGTACAGAGAGGAGTTTTCTACGGTGCAGCGGGGCTCGGCACACAGCGGTCTAGCAGGTGCGTGAGGCCTGGTGCCTCGTGACTTTTTGGCGGCTGCAGCGGTGCGGGAAAGCAGAGTGGGCAGTGTTTTTCCCGTGCTTTCTCAGTTAGGAAGGCCCGATCTGCTGCTAGGGGCATGGCTCACGCTGCAGGTTCTCTTGGTGGAGTTTCTCCCGTTTTCTCTCCTTTTTGCTTTCTTCTTTTGAAAGAAAAAACAACAAAGAAAAACAAATATATATATAAATTATACAAAAGAGGGGTATTGAAGAGGATAGTAAATCTGGGGGCAGTCATATCTTTTTTGACCTTGGCCTTTCCTCTGTGGCTCCTGTGGGGGTACTCCAAGAGATCCGGTGCACGTGGGAGTCGGGGACAGCGGCCCTGCACCCATGCCTGGACACCCGCAGTGCCTGGTCTGCGAAACCCAATGAGGGACCATGTCAGATGCGGGTATGTGCCAGGGCTGTTCTGTGGAGGCCACAAGCATGGAGCAGGAGCAGATGCTGCAGGACAAGGCTCGGGAGCCTGCACCCTCGCCGGTGCAGGAGGCCCAGGCCCCTATAGAGCCCTCTTCCTCTTCACAGGGGGCAGATTTGGCAGTTCCAGGTCCTCTAACCCCCAGGGGCTGGAGTTAGGAGGGGCCCTAGGGGGGTTTTCCCCAGAGTTTGTGCTCTTATTACATCAAGCCTCCTGCTTGCGCCAGCAGGGATCAGCAGGGATCCCTCTGCGGTGGAGGTCGGTGTGAAGAGAGGCTCCACAGGGCAGAGGGATGTCGCAAGTTCGGTGCCAGTCAAGAAGGCCAGGTCCTCGGAGGAGTGGCTGGAGCAGTCTCCCATGTCTGAGGGGCTGGAGGTGGATGACATGGAGATGGAGCTGAACTTAGAGGGCAAAGAGCGTGAAAAAGGGGAAATCCCAGAGCTGGAAGACCAGGCTAGGATTGTCCGGGTTTTTCAGCAAGAACTGCCTGCCTGATCACGGAATCTCTTAAGGCTCTCAATTTGCCAGCTAGCCTGCCAACAGAGGAGGAGTCGCTGGAGGTCCATTGATACAGGTGGTGTGGAAGACGCAGTCAGTCTTCCCTGTGCACAGGGTGGTCGAGCAGATGATCCAGGATGAGTTGGACCTGCCGGAGACGGGTCTTAAGGGGGCAAGAACTATGGTGCGTCTCTACCCCCCTACCGGAGCAGGAGTGCAAGGTGTTTAGATCTCCATTAGTGGATGTAGCGGTGGTGCGGTTATGAAGAAGACAACCATCCCAGTTGAGAGGAGCACAGCTCCGAAGGATAGGCAGGACAGGAAATTGGACACTTTGCTAAAGCAGGTGTTCGTTGTCAACACCCTATCCTTTGCAGTCCTCCATCTGCGGGGCCTGGGTTGCGAAAGCCTGTCTGTGGTGGTCGCAGCGACTGCTGCAACCGCTGGACCCCACACAGGAGCAGGGGGTGGAGGTAGCCAAGCTGGAATCGGGGGCGGCCTACCTCTCCAATATCCATTATGATTTCATTCGCGGGCTCAGCAGAAGCATCGCATCAGTGGTGGCAGCCCGTTGCTATCTCTGGCTGCGGAATTGGGCAGCGGAGAGCTTCTCTAAGTCCCATCTCAGTAAGGTGCCCTTTAAGGAGAAGCTTCTGTTAAGGGAGGACTGGACAAGTTGATGAAGGACATGGGGGGATCAAAAGGGGGACGCCTGCTAGAGGATAAGCAGAAGCAGGGTGGCAATTCGGCGCTATCTCGAGGCCAGGCTCATGACTTCCAGTGTTTTCGTACGTCCCGCCTTGGTTCCTTCCAGAGGGGTAGGTTTCCCGCTTGGGGGCAGGGGTTCTGAGGTTTCCGAGGGGCGGGCAGAGGTTTCTCTGCCGCTCCCACCTCAGGACTTAAGAAGCCTTAATGAAGCGAGGGGACCCAGGCAGCGGTGCAGCCCTTGGGGGGTCGACTACGGGAATTTTACCCTGCTCGGGCCAGGTCATGTCTGACCAATGGGTTCTGGAGATCATCCATGAAGGCTATGCCCTCGAGTTTGCCCGCCTTATTGGCGAGTCCTTCATCTGGTCCCCCTGCAATGCTCCCAGCAAGGCAGCAGAGCAGTGGTTCCCGAGAGCATTTATTTCATGGTCCCCAAAAAGGATGGGTCCTTTCACCCATTACTGGATCTCAAGCAAGTGAACCATTGTCTGCAAGTTCCACATTTTCGCATGGAGATGTTGCAGTCTGTGATTGTTGTGCTGAGGAAGGGGGGGAGTTTCCAACATCCCTCGATCTCACAGAAGTGTATCTCCACATCCCCATCAGGCCAGAACACCAGCAGTTTCTGCAGTTTGTGGTGCCAATGGGACACTTACAGTTTCAGGCTTTACCGTTCAGCCTGGCTATGGCTCCTCACACCTTCACCAAGGGCATGGTGGTGGTTGCAGCGGTGCTCCACAAGGAGGGGATGTTGGTGCACCCTTACATTGACGACTGGCTGATTCGGGCAAGGTCCAGGGACGAAAGTGTGGTGGCGACGTCGCAGGTGGTGCAGCTTCTGGAAAATCTCAGCTAGGTGGTCAACGTAGCCTAGAGCCACTTGATCCCATCTCAGGAGCTGGAATACTTAGGAGCGTGTTTCGACACTCATCTGGGAAAAGTCTTCCTGCCAGAGCAGCGAACTTCAGGGCTGCGCCTGTTGCTGCGTCAATTTCTGCACCAGCTGGAGCCCATGGCCTGGCTGTATCTGCAGGTATTAGAAACCATGGCAGCTACTCTGGAGGAGGTTGCATGGGCAAGAGAGCACATGTGTCCATTGCAGAGGGCCCTGCTCCATCGGTGGTCACACCAGATGGACCTTCTATCGCAGAGACTACCTTGCCTGCCGGGGTTTAGGAAGGCGCTCCAGTGGTGGCTATGTCCTGAGAATTTGGAGGCAGGCATGCCCCTCAACGCGTTGCAGTGGATCCCAGTGATGACAAATGCCAGTCTGGTGGGCTGGGGGACCCATTGCAAGGGACTATTCACGCAGGGGTTCTGGTGCGAGCAGGAAGCCAGTTGGTCCATCAACAGGCTGGAGCCGTGGGCAGTAGTCTGGGCGCTCAATGCCTTCGAGTCGTGCCTCAAGAAAAGGCGGTCAGGGTCTTTTCGGACAGTGCATTCACGGTGACCTACGTCAACTGTCTGGGAGGCATGGGCAGTGTGGCTCTGGAAGAAGAGACGGAGCAGCTGTTCGGTTGGCAGATCCTTGCCTCCAGGTGCTGTCGGCGGTGCACATTGCGGGAGTTGACAACGTGACAGCGAACTACCTCAGCCGGGTATGCGTGGATCCCGGGGAGTGGTCGCTCCATGCAGAGGTCTTCATGCAGATGGTGCGCAGATGTGGAGTGCCGGTCATGAACCTGATGGCGACATTTGAGACTGCCAAGGCAACCCTTTTCTGCAGCAGGAGACTGGAAAGGATGTCCGAAGGCCTGGATGCTTTGTTGCAGCAATGGCCCATGGAGGGTCTGCTATATGTCTTTCCTCCATGGGCTCTCATAGGCCAAGTGGTGCAGTGGATCAAGGCTCACTGGGGGCAGGTCATCCTGATCACTCCAGCTGGCTGCGGCGCCCATGGTATGCTGACATGGCTCGCCTCCTGGCGGATCTGCCGTGGTGCCTTCCGTCTCGGGAAGACCTTCTGGGGCAGGGATCAGTGTGCATGCTACAGATGGGTTGGTTCTGGTTTATGGCCTGGCCCTTGAAAGATTGCGGTTGAGGAAGAAGGGCTACTCGGGGCCCGTCATTGCAACCTTGTTGAAGGCGTGGAAGAAATCTATCTTTCTCGCCTATGTCCATGTTTGGCGTATTTTTGAGGCTTGGCGTGCAAAGAGTCAGGCACGGCCTTCCTTGGTCTCTGTCCTGGAGATCTTGGCCTTCTTGTAGGACAGTTTTGATAAGGGCCTAGCGACCAGCTTGTTGTGGGTGCAACTGGCGACAATTGCCTGTTATCGTGCAAGGGTTCAGGGGGTGCCACTGGGGTCTCACCCAGACGTGCTGTGCTTTCTGAGGGCAGTAGACCAGTTACGTCCTCCGCGTAGGGCGGTGTATCTCTAATATGGTTCTGACAGTGCTGACTACAGCGCTGTTCGAGCCTTTGAGCCGAGCCTCACTGAAGGACTTAACTTTGAAGATGGTTTTCTTGGTGGTGATCTGCTCCGCATGTAGGATCTCGGAGCTGCAAGCCCTGTCGTGCCAGGAGCCATTCCTTTCGTTCTCTCGGAAGAAGGTGGTTCTGCAGCCTGTTCCTTCTTTTCTGCCTAAAGTGGTTTCAGCATTTTATGTGAATCAGCCCATGTCCCTGCCGGTCCTGCAGGGCTTGGGAAGTGATGCCGCCAGCCTCAGCCTGCGCCTCTTGGATGTGCGGAGGTCAAGCACTATTTGAAGGAGACAACGAGATTTCATAAGTCAGATCAGTTGTTTGAGCTTTTGGGGGTACACGCAGGGGCGAGAGGGCGGCTAAGGTCTCCATTTCCAGATGGATTCGAGAGACATATATCTTGCAGGTTCGGCAGGTGTCTGTGGGGTTGCGTGCCCATTCCACTAGGGCTCAGGTAGCTTCATGGGCTGAGTATAGCTTGGTGCTGCCAGTGGAAATCTGCAAGGCGGCGATCTCATCCTCGCTGCATACCTTGGGTAAAGTCTATCGCCTGGATGTCCAGACTGCGGGGGATGCCTGTTTTGGAGCTGCAGTGCTGTGTGCTGATCTTGCAGGTCCCTCCCGTTAAGATTACTGCTCTGTTACATCCCAGAGGTTCAGGACTGGACTGGAGGGACGATAAGGAAGTGAAATTAGACTTACCTGCTAATTGTTGTTCCTTGAGGAACTCCAGTCCAGTCTCGGATCCCACCCTGGTTTTTAATAAGCTCATTTGAGCCATTTTGTCAGATTTTTTGACCAGTTGCTTCGGGCATGAGTAGAGCCAGGGCAACAAGAGGGCTCTGGGCTTCGGTGTTCATGGGTGGGCCGGGAGTGTTCTATCTCTTGTTGGCAGCTCTTCGGCGATGGGTGTTCCTCTGATAGGCCTCTCTCTCTTTCTATCTTCCTCTCTCTCTTGGGGGTGTGTGAAGGAGTTCCTCTTTGGGGGCTGGGGGGGGGAGACGCTAGTTTAGTTTAGTTCTAGATTAGCCTATCTTGGCCTGTGCCATTTTGACTGTTTTTTTATTGCTCTTGTGAGTCTGCTTTATCAATAGGTTACTGGGAGCTGAAGGGCGGTGCCAGTGGTATTAGTACTGGTGACTTCAGAAGTTGACATGCTCAGTCTCCAAGCTGCTGGAGGGGGTGCACTACCCAGAGGTGCGGGACTGAACTGGAGTTCCTCAAGGAACAACAATTAGCGGGTAAGTCTAATTTTGCTTTTAGAATGAGGGATATATGATGAGTGTAAAAGTGGGTAGACTCAGGAGTAATCTAAGGAACTATTTCTTTATGGAAAGGGTGGTGGATGCGTGGACATTCTCCCAATGGAGGTGGTAGACACAAGGACTGTATTTGAAGCCAAGAAAGCATGGAACAAGCACAGAGAATGTCTAAGGGAGAGGAAAGGATTGTAGAACTTAGTAATTGGTATAGATTGACAGAGTTGATTGGTCATATGGTCTTTATTTCATCATTTTTTTATGTTTCTATGCAGTAGGGGGAGGGGATGAGAGGGTTAAATATTGAGGGTGAGAGAGAGAGGTTTTAGAGGACTGTAGAGGAGAAGTGAGGGCTGCATAGGGAGGGGCTGTAAAGGAGAGCTAGCAGCAAATAGCTGAGTGATGAGGAACCCATAACAAATGCCTTTTTTCCCTGGCAACTACATGTTATTTTTTTCTTTGTGAAAAGTTATGAGGCACCAGCATTGATCATAATTCACCCTTGTCATAAACTGACCTTATTTCTGGAACGACCTTAAGGCACCTATTCCATCACAAGACACATTGCAGCACGCCAACCTAAATCATTTGGATAACTTTGTGTTTTCATTTTTAGATTTTCTTTGATACAATATTTTGTTTGTACATCAGGACGTAATATGGTCTGACTTTGGTTTCCCTGGAAGAAATGGGCAGGAGAGCACATTGTGGATTGGCAGTACAGAAGCAAACACACCATGTCATGTGGATTCCTATGGTTGCAACTTAGTGATGCAAGTGCAAGGAAGGTAACCAGTAACCATGCAATCATGAATACTGTGTTGGGTATGCAATAATAAAAGTATTGATTCTTTAGGAGGCCATCTTCAAGACTATTGTTAACGTCCACAGTTAATTTTACCTCAGCTTTTATACCAGTTCTCAAAGGGACAGTGCAGATATACTTAGTGCACATGTACTTTCCCTTGGAAATTGCCTAGGTAAAAAGAAGCCACAGGAATTTGTACCTGTATTTTCTATATATACCTTTTCCATCAAAAACATGCATAGTTTTGGGAATACAAAACCACACACACTGTTTATTTTATTTATTTATTTAGTTAGACAGATTTGTATACCACCTTATCCTACAATCAAAGTAGTTACATCACATAGGAGGGTTACATTTAACATGTGGGTACTATACAACATTTAACATGAGGGTATTTAACAACATTTAGACATCACATTTGGTGGGTTACAGTTAGCATGAGGGTACTTAACATCATTAAGGACTTAACAACACTATACAATAAACTCGTAAGTCTAGTTGGGATGATTGGATATTGAGTTGGCTGGGGTAGTTGGAATACCGTTCGGGTGGGGACTGTTATCTGCCTGCCCATAGGTTTCTGTAAAGAGCAGTGTTTTAAGGGCCTTGCGGAAGTCTGTGATGTCTTGCAGTGCCCTCAGGCTCGTTGGGAGGGAGTTCCATAGTGTGGATGCCAATAGTGATGGAGCTCTTCTTGAAGTATTTTGTTTAGTCTTGTGGTATCCTGCAGGTGTGCCGATTATGTTGTCATTATTGGTCCTTCTTGGTCTATTACTGATATCCCTCTTTATGATGTCTTGGAGTGCATCTGCCGAGAGATGGTGAATGATTTTGAAGATGATTAGGATTGTTCTATATTTTGCTCTGGCCACCATTGGGAGCCAGTGTAGTTGCTGTAAGACCGGGGGTGATGTGCTCAGTTCTTGGAGTGTCTGTAATGATGCGTGCTGCAGTGTTTTGTACCATTTGGAGTGGATGTAAGGTCTGCTGAGGGAAGCCTTGATATAACGAGTTTCCATAATCAAGCAGAGGTGTACTGAGTGCTTGGCACACTGTGCGGAAGTAGTCCTGACGGAGTAATGACTTGATCTTCCTTATTGTCCTCAAACGTTGGTAGGCCTTGCTTGCAGTTTTGGTGATATGAGATTTCAAATTCAGTCCTCTGTCCATTGTGATACCCAGGTACTTAACTTCATCTTTGACTGCTATGAGTTTGTTTAAAATGCTGATAGTCTGTGGTGGAATGAAGTTGGGATTCCTGGTGACGAACATTGCCTCAGTTTTATCGTAGTTGACCATCATGTTATTGGCTGTGAGCCAGGCATTCATGTCTTCAAGGCATTTGGTTATTGTTGTGGTGTTAAGGGCTAGTAGGTTGATTGGCGCATACAACATGATGTCGTCAGCATATATGTGATAGTGGAGTTTGTATTGTTTGATAATGTTGCATATGGGTTGGATGTAAATATTAAAGAGCATTGATGACAGGGCTGAACCTTGTGGTATTCCCTGCGTGACGGGGAACTGCAATGATTTCTTTTGGTTGCATTTGACTTGTTGTGTTCCATTTTCCAAATAGGAGGTGAACCATTTCAGGGTATTCTTGCGTAGTCCTATCTGTTGCAGGCACTGCAGTAATATGGCGTGTGACACTGTGTCAAAGGCTGCTGAGCTGTCTAAGAACACTAGTAGGAATCCATTCTTTATGTTATCTATACCTCTTAGGAGGTTGTCAAAGAGGGAAGTGAGCAGGGCCGGATTTACGTATACGCCATGTACGCCATGGCGTAGGGCCCACAGCCGGCAGG